>JAUPFR010000025.1:4340932-5548080 GCA_036925125.1 Oreortyx pictus | reverse complement strand
TAAGGGGAAATATGCCTTGATTAACTGGGAGGCAAGTCTCAGCCTCTCCTGTAGAGGCAGAAAGAACCAATTGTCAGTGGTCATTGTCAGTGTCTTGGAGGAGATTTCCTTCTTAATCTAGTCACGCTCTGGCTGCTGTAGATGTCCATTTGGGGTTCATTGGCTGTTTGGACTCGGGTTTCTGCGCAGAAAATGCTGCAGAGGACCCAGAGTATGCCAGTGACTCCCAGCCATGGCTGATGGTTGGGCTTGTGAGAATGCGGTATCAGAGCAAGAACTCCAAAGGCAAAGAGAATCTTTGTACAGTACTGCCAGAGCAGGTGTGTGAGCCTGTTCCAGACAGTGTGCAGGGGTGTGCTTAAAGGCTGTCACCATCACCACTCCTAGTGCTGTACCATGGGTAGTAATGTGAAATCGGTGCTTTCTGTATCATTTGATGTGGATTTATATTGGGCTGGAAGTGACTCTGAATGTTTGCAAGTTTCCCAGGGGCCCGTGACACTATCTGCTCATATAAATACCAATAAAGATCCAAACGTGCTCCACCTGACACTCTTCCATTGGGTGCATGGAGGAAACAGGGGTTGTAAGCCTGGCCAAGCTTCTTTGCTAAAGACAACTGCTGTTTTCTAAGCCTTGTCTGAGTGCTTCTTTCTTTTCCAGCCTCTCTACAAGTGGATATTGTTCCAAGTCAGGGGGAGATCAGCGTTGGAGAATCCAAGTTCTTCTTATGTCAGGGTGAGTGATGACTTATGGCATCAGATGTCTGCAGGTCTGGGTTTGCTGGGAAGGCCGATCAGCATGTTAGGTCTGAGATAAAAGTTCAAGCAACAAGTCTAGCTGCAAGGTTTCTTGTTTTCTTTCTCATATGCCCTTACTTTTTATAAGACTAAGTAGCAAAGGCAACCTGTGGTGTTTACTGTGAAGAGTAAATATACTCTCCCTTGAGAGCTGGCAGCAGAAAGCAGCTCCAGCAGACAGCTTTTAAATGGGAAAAGAAACAAAACAACAAATGAAGTGTTGCCTCTGTGCTCAGGCCTAACAACCACAACAGTGGCACTTTGCATCCTTCCGCAGCTCTTTGGTCTTCTGAGTTTAGGATTAAGCTTGATTTTTGGTTGTTAATTTTTTTCCAAATTATATCTCCATTCAATTGATGTGAGCAGTAATGGGAATACCAGCTCACTTGAGAGTCATCGCCTCTGCAACTAAGGATTTTAATGCTGCTGAAAATCTTTTTCTGTGACAAAAGTTAGTGTTTGTGCAGCTCCCTTGCTCCCCTAGGCTGTTCTCCTGCACCATGCGGTGCAGTGCTGACACGTTCCATGTGCCCAAAAGACGTTTTTTCAATTTGATGGTGTTTTTCAAATTAGTACTTGCCCTCTTCAAAGCAGCTGGCCTGGTTTCTGATGGAAGGAACTGGTATGTTGGCACCCCAACATGATAGCATCCTGGGACACAGCATATAGCAGACAGGTGATGTAGTGAGCACTGGGAGCAAAATGCCCTCAGTTCCTCCAGAGCAAACCAAGAGGAACAACAGTGAGGTTGTCTTGTCAGGGGATGCTTAACTGCAGAGTAATTAGTTAATGTCTGTGCTTTGAAAACCAAAATGTACTCTGAGTAAGTGCTGTTGTGATGATGCATACCTTTAGAAAGCTGTGAGATCAGTTAAAGCCCCTGCAGTAATAGGAACTTGTCCCAGATAACAAAGCCATGTGGGGGAATGCAGAGATGAGATACAAGAGAGAGGCAGCCTGCAACCAGTTAGAGACAATGCTTGCTTACGCTGAATGCAGCGTAGGTTTAATCTGGTGAATACCATAACTGCTGCTACAGCAATGTCACAGTTTTGGTTCACAAAGCAGCAAATGCACATATCTGTCAAAAATGTAGCAGAAGTGGAGCAGGAAGACTTGGCTTGTTTTTTTGCTCTCAAGCTGACCAACATATGTAGTGGAGTGGCTGGGACATAAGATCCCAGGATGCATAGGAGGCCTTTCTGAAGTGAAATGGAATTGTTGCCCTTTAGATTTTAAGAAACGAACGCAGTGCAACTTTTGCAGGACAGCAGCTGACCCTTCACTGTACTGTGAGAGCATTTTCTACTGGTTGTATTCAGTTCCCTACTGGTTGTATTTAATTTCCTGTGTGTGTGTTAGTTGGGAACTCACTTTGGTTTGCTTTGTTTTCTTTTATTCTCTGCAGTGGCGGGGGAAGCCAAATACAAAGACATTTCTTGGTTTTCCCCTAATGGTGAGAAGCTGACACCCAACCAACAGCACATCTCAGTGGTGCGAAACGATGACTTCTCCTCCACCCTCACCATCTACAATGCCAACATCGATGATGCTGGCATCTATAAATGTGTTGTCAGCAGTGTGGAAGAGGGAGACTCTGAAGCCACCGTCAATGTGAAAATTTTCCGTAAGAACAACTCCAAAACTACTTCCTGTTCTTCTCTGCACATACACGAGGCAAGATTAGGAAGGGGGAAACACATTAAATTCCTAGAAAAGGCTATTATTGCCAAAGGGGAGAAAAGAGGTTGTTGAAAAGGGAGTGTTCAGAAGATTCTTCTCCTTTCTTGGTATTGAGGAGGAAGTGAATGTTGAGACCTTTGCTTGTCAGGTGTTTACCAGCTTGTCTACTGTTTAAATTCTTCTGAAGGATGGGAGAGCAAGGGGCAGAAGGAAAAGATTCTAGTGCATCATAAGTATGTGGGAGGAGAAAGTGTACACTACAGTTTCTGTGGGTGACAAACACACTATGAGAGCTGGGCTGTTAAGTTAAAAGTGCAGCTGTATCTTCCCCTCTGGAGCATACAGGTTTCTACAGAGCAAGCCCTCTGGGGTTTCATTGCTTTTTTTCAGTCTTGAGTTGAGTTGAGTTGGGAACATGGCTTGTTGTGCGCTGAAAAAGCTGCAGTGACTTTCTCCTTTCGTTGCTTACAGAAAAGCTAATGTTCAAGAATGCCCCCACTCCTCAGGAATTCAAGGAAGGAGATGATGCTGTGATTGTGTGTGATGTGGTCAGCTCGCTGCCTCCTACCATCATCTGGAAACACAAAGGCAGGGATGTCATCCTAAAAAAAGATGGTAAGGTGCAGGGCATCCTGGTGCTTGTCCATTTAGGGGTCAGATGTCCATCTCCCAGGAGGCTCATGCCATCTTGTACCCCTTGTAGCAGTCACAAGAAAGAAAGGGAAGTACGGTACCCAGTATCTTAGGATGTGAACATCATTATTCCAGGTGCTTTGATTTGGTAATGACAGGAATATAATGTTCCCACAGAGATGCCCATCAGGCTTTGACACCACAATAGAAGAATGCTAGAAGCATATTTCGGATTAAAAAAAGCATCAACAAAAACCAACAGGACAGAAAAGCTGCATGCTGTGATGCTCTACTGTATGGTATTCCTAAGGAAACAGGGCTGAAAACTCCTAGCAAGTGTTTTCCTTTGTTTCAAAATGCTACAGACTGTTTCCCAGACTGGCATTTCACAGACAGTGAGGATCCAGTGCCTGCCTCCTGCTGAGCACTGGTGCCTTAGCTCTCTTTCCAACATCAGCTTATTACTGGCACACGGGAACTGTAGTAAGACTCAAACCCTTCCCCCACTGGGCTAGAGGGGCAAATTTTAAAGTGTTTCTTGTCTGATATTTATTAAATGTAAATGTGTTTCGTGTATCTTTATCTATTTATCTCTCTGCACTTTGAGTATGAAACACAAAGCAGTTTGTCTGCTACCTCTGTCTGGTTTCTTTCTTGGTAATATCAAATCTGATTGTAGCAGTATCTCCATTATAATGTGATGCAAGTTTCATTACATTAAGCCTTGCCTCCAACTCAGGAAGGATGAGGAGAGGTGAGGAACCTGTTATATGCAGTGAGCTTTCCTGAGGATCTTCAGATGAACCTTCCTTTTCTCTCTTCTAGTTCGGTTTATAGTGCTGTCCAACAACTACCTGCAGATCCGGGGCATCAAGAAAACAGATGAAGGGACGTATCGCTGTGAGGGACGCATCTTGGCTCGTGGGGAGATCAACTTCAAAGATATTCAGGTCATTGTAAATGGTGAGTGGCTCGGAGTTAAGAGCAGTAAGTGACAAAGATCTGTACCGCCTGCACTCCAGACATCTGATGGAAATGTTACTCTACGTTCACACACACAAGTTACTATCTATCAGCTTACTAATCTTTCTCTGCTGTGTCAAACAAAAACATCCACAGTTACCAAATGTGTATAGGAAATTATTATATTCAGGGTAAGTTTATGTGCCTCATGACTTAGAGAGGTGTTGAGGCTTACAGGTGGTTTTGTTGACTGCACAGGTTCTCTGCGCATCTCTCCATCCCCACTATAGTTGCTTTGGAGAGCTCATATATCAAACCTGATGGTTGAAACCTGCACATTGCAGTTGAAGGGATTTGAATCACTACTGACATCTGTCTATGTTGAAGAGATTTAGTTAGACTTCCAGGCCTCATTCTTGCTCACATCTTCTGTCTCCCCTTTCTAACTTCAGTGTGGTTTCCTTCTCTTCTAGTACCTCCTTCTGTGCGTGCCAGGCAGAGCACTATGAACGCCACTGCCAACCTCAGCCAGTCTGTCACCTTAGCATGTGATGCTGATGGCTTTCCTGAGCCAACCATGACGTGGACAAAGTAAGATGTTGTATGCAGTGTCCTGATTCTTTGTGAGCATGGGTGTTTTCACTAAGGCCCTGGAAAACCAGGCAGGAGGGGAAACCTTTTAACTGCAATAACATGAATCAGTTTTCCTCCCAAGAGAAGGAATGACCTCCTAGCAGGGAATTGCAGTTAGTTTTGATTGTGAATTAATGCTGATAGGCAGCGAAGCACCACACAGCAGCTCTTCCCTCCTACTGCTGAGAAGAGATGGAGATACCTCTGACACTGAGTTTCAGTGTAGTAATGCAGTTCTCATTAACATAAAACCTCACAAGCAGCATTTGTCTGCTTCTCCTCCCCAACACAACCAGTGTGCTTTGTGCCCTGCAGGGATGGAGAGCCAATAGAGCAGGAGGATAATGAAGAGAAATACAGTTTTAACTATGATGGATCTGAGCTGGTCATCAAGAAGGTGGATAAGAGTGACGAAGCAGAGTACATCTGCATTGCTGAGAACAAGGCTGGCGAGCAGGATGCCACCATTCATCTCAAAGTCTTTGGTAAACTTTTGCCTGCTCAAAAACCCTTTTTCCCCCTCGTGATGCTTGTTTCAGACATTGCTGTTTACAGGCAAACTTCATTCTGAGCAGCAACTGAATGAAGGTTGTTTTTATTTTTCTTTTCAGCAAAACCCAAAATCACATACGTGGAGAATAAAACAGCTATGGAGCTGGAGGATCAGATCACACTGACCTGTGAGGCATCTGGGGACCCAATCCCTTCCATCACATGGAAAACTTCCACCCGGAACATCAGTAATGAAGAGAAGGTACCACCACTCCCAAGACCCCTGGTCTTTTGGGCAGGGATCAGTGCTGCATGATGGAAACAGGAGCATGGTGCTTCCCCCACTCCATAGTGAGAATGCTTGCGGTCCTGCACAGGCTAAGGTCCTGCTGAAGGGCCAGCTCTGTAGCTGAAGCAATCCCATGGGTGTCCTTTTGTACAGAGAGCCATCACAGTTTATAACAACTGAGACTATGCTTTTTAATTCCTGCTTGTATTGGTATGACCTGAATTGGTTTGCAAAGCACTAGGCCCTGGACCCTTTTTGGAAGAGTTTCCTGAAGGACGTAAAAATACTTCTGAAAGGGTTTCCAAGCTGGGAGGTGGGAATGAGTACCCTGATTCCAGTGTTGTCCATGCTGTCACATGAAGGTGATACCATCAGGGAGAGTGGCAGGTGAAGAGGTGTGGGATGTTCTTTCAAAAATGCAGTGGACCAAAATGAACCTGTTAATTCATTCTTGCCTTCCTATATTGTACGCTAACTCTGCACATACTTGAAGCACAAAAGCCTGGCTGCCTTTGTGTTCACTTGTTTTGTTGATCACATCAACACCATCTTGTTCTTAAAAGGCAAAAATAATTAGCAGTTTTTCGCCTTAAAAAGGGTGATGTTTATTTTCTTTTTTTTTATTATTGGTCATAATTCCCCTTTACCAGAGAATCATAGAATTATAGTGGTTGGAAGGGAGCTGAAGAGATCATACAGTCCAACCCCTCTGCCAAAACAGGTTCTCTACACCAGGTGAAGAAGATTAGGATGCACTTTATTACTCTGGATATTGTGTAATAGTTATGTAATAAGTTGACAGGTGTGAGCTGAAGAAGACTTAGACGCAATTTAGAGTAGGAAGTTACTGCTTATTAACAGTCTTATAATGACAGGATGCTTCGAGGCTGAGCTGACATGGGAATGTCAGGGGGTCTGACTCGGTGTGAAGGTAGCAGCTGAGAACCTGGAAGTCTTAGAGGCAGCAGATGTCAGTCATTTATAGAGGTAACCACTCTTAGTCATCCACAGTCTGCTCCATTGCCTCCTAAGTGAGCTTTTTATATTGCCCTTATGATGTCAGCACTTCACTGTGTTGTCAGTGTGGAACTTTTTAATCAGGGTGCCCTCTGCAGAGAAATGTTAGTATCTTCTGTATTCGAGGGTTTGTGTAGATCCCTGCAGCTTTTCAGGAGAGGTTCCTGTCACCTTTGGAAGCTGTTGGCTTGGTCTCTTAGCACAGTGTGACTGGGGGACCTGTTTCAATAAGAGAAGGCTATTTGTGGTCTTTTCTCAGTCTAGAAGGGTGATGGGAGGAGTTAAATGCCTCCTCTGCTTCCAGCACTAGGAGTTAGATCATAGCCAGGGAGAAGAATATAAGACCTGAAATAAGACTCAATCAAGTAGAAGTCTGTAGGAGCGCCTGTTTGCAGAGAGTCCTGTCTGTCAAACCTAATTAAGCTAGTGAGACCTCAGTGGCAAAACTGCTAACCATTTTTGAGACTCTCATATATCCTATATCCTTTCTAATACAGTTAAATCTGTGATCAATATTAAAGAATGACATTCTATGTGCTGGTAAGATCTTGGTGTATGGGGAGAAAACCAAAGGTTTGAGGTATCACTGTGTTGTTCATGTATGGATTCAAACCTTTAGGGCAAAGATTTGCTGTCATACAACATTCACTTTCTAGGCAGGATTTTCTTCCCTCTCTCTCTCGTGATTTTTTGGGTGTTTTTTTTTTTTGTGTGTGTGTGTGTTTTTGTTGTTGTTGGGTTTTGGGTTTTTTTTTTCAATTTAAACTTTTTCCCATTCTCCGTCTCATCTTGTAAGTTGAGTGAATGGTACAGACTTCCAGAAAATTCTCAGGACAGAGTAGCTCTGTTGGACATTCTATGCTGTGTACAGCCTTTATGTGATACACTTTGGTTGTGAATGTAGAAACACATTATTTATTCCCCTATTGAAATTCTTCTCTATCTGTACAGTAAAAGGTAGCAAGAGCTAGAAGCCCCAGAAAGTCATTAGCATAAAGCCAAGCCATTGCAAATCATTTTATCTTTCCTCAAGTATTTATCGGTACACCATTGTGGGGAGGAAGAATGCGGGTTTTTTTGTTACCAGATGTAATGCTGATTTAAGCCGGTATACCATATTCCTCATCACCTCGAGTGCATTTCCTCCCCTTGTAAAAGACGTGTCAGTGTGCATAGTTTGGGTGTTGTACATTGGCATACCCAAGTATTAAGATTCCCATGGCAGCAGCTGTGGTGTGAGCCTCTCCGGCATCCCACGCTAGCCATCAGTACCTGCATCACATTACCCTTTTTGTAATAGCAAGTTGTCCTTCCCAAATGGAAGGGAAGATGTATGAGGTTCTTGATTCTCCTCTGGGGAACCCACGTTGTACAGAATTGGAGCTTGTACATCTCTTGGTCTTGGTGAAGAAGAGTTAAGGTAACACTCTTCAGGATGGGGGCTCTGGTTCTGCCTTGTCCCTGCACCTAAGAGCCCAGTACAAAGAGGCAACAAACTGGGGGAGTATGGGAACTGGCTTCTTCCCTCCTTCATCTTCCTGGAGGCTGAAACGTGCTGCTCACCACAGGCTGAAGCACATCTGTTCTTTTTACCCCTCTGTGATGGTGCTATAGAACCTCTTTGGAGAAAATTGAGAGGGGTCTTGCATTGACATCAGTGAGGTGGTCCTGACTAGTTCTGGTAGTGACTGGTGCATGAAAAGGGGACAGTGCTGAATTCTGATGGTGATTGTTCAGTTTTCAGAGAACTTGTGCACCAGAGGATATAGATACGTAGAAATAATGAGATATGGAGTTTCTGTGCAGAGTGGATGAGATATGGAGTTCCTGCCCATGCATGTGTTGATGAGCTTTGTTTTTTCCTCTGGAGAGTCCACCTCAGGCCTCTAATCAGAAGTAAATAGCCTGCTTTTGTCAAAGACTTCATAGAACGAGACTGTCTGTACCATTTGTTAATACTGAAGTCTCCTAGTTTTCACTGCAAGCACTGTGGAAACACTACTGTGATTTTTTATTCTCATTTCCTTAACTTTCATCTCCATTTCTGTAACATCACTCTTGTGTATGCTGTTATATCCACGTGCCAGCAGTGCTTGTGCCTCACGTTCAAAAATGCTGTTGGGGCTGTGATATTAGCAGGTGATTTTTGACTCCTGAATTGAAATGGATCAAGTTGTGATTGAAACAGACACTAGAAGAAAAAAAAAAGCGTCTGAAATTCATAGGGAAAAAAGGGAACTCTGCAACTTTTGTTGCTGTGAGTGAGAGTTAGTATGGTCCACAGTGTTGCTGTCTGTCTCTGAATGGCGAATGTATGTTTCTTGGGAAGATTTGTGCATGTTTGACTGGTGCCTGTTGCTTAATTGTCCCAAGCCTGGAAAGGATTGGGTGCACATATTCCTAATGAGCTGGACATGATGAACTGGAGGTTGTCTCCTGTGCAGGGGCTCAGTCTGTTGCAGCACTGTGCAGCTGAAGGACTCCTCCCTCTCACAGTATGCATGTAAGCCTGTACAAATGCATGAGCACGTGAACGATACCGGAGTTAATGGCAATCAGCGTGCCCAGGTGGCAACCAGCTCAGTAGCTTATCTTTGCAATTAAGTGACTTCGGTCATCAGAATTATTTCCCTTGGAAGCCTAGACATGTTTCCAGAAATGGTGAGATGTGACAAGGGAAATAGTCACAGTATTTAAGAATTGAGGCAGAGAGAGGGTTTAGGTATTGATAGTTCAATTTTGAGGATATTAGATTTTGAATGCAAGTCTAAATGGAACTTCTGTTGGGAAATGGAGATTGCAGTCACCCCACACACGAGATACACAGCTTGGAGCCTGCATGTACACAGAATGTAGCGTGGTGCTTACACGATGATACCTGAAAGCAACCTTTGATAAACTTTTATTGCTTTTTTTTTTTTTCTCCTCTTGTTGTTGTGTTCTATATCTGTTCTCTCCAGGCTTCGTGGACCCGGCCCGAGAAACAAGAGGTATAATCTCATACCAGACCTTTAGCAAACTTCCTAGTTGTTTTTATTTTTGTTTGTTTTTTTAAGTATTACAGATTAACAAATCTCTAGTCCAGCAACCACGCCAACTAAACCAGCATTAATAATACCAAATACTTTAAATACCAGTACATAAAAGAAACAGCTAATAGTGTTAGATGTTGCTTGGCATGTAGTTGCGCATTTTTGGATGAGCAAACTAGCTGTGTTGGGAGTGTTGGGAGTTTTGAAGTTGTCACTTCAAAAAAGGAAAAAAAGGTGCCGGGGGAGGGAGAAGAAAGGGAAGGCAAATCTGTAGCCTGACCAATAGAGCTTCGCCATTTTTTTCAATGCTACACGTGTGGATCATGTCTCTTTTCTGGAGTTTTAAGAATTAGCTACTGTGTGTATTGTGGGATGGTATTTGTCTTCTGAGATAGCCTCTTCTGCTCCCGCCAACTCATCTGTTTGCTCATGGCACCTCCTCAGTTTGGCCTTCTATTAGAGGATAACTGCATCGTATTCTGTTTCAAAATCAATGCCATTAAATCTTTCAGAAGTTATGTTTTTTTCCAGAAAATGCTCCCACTTACTCAATTATTGTCATTTGCCTTTCATCTTCAGGGGTCAGTGAAGGTACAGGATAATACAGTACGGTTTGTTGCTGTTTTCTTTCACATTCAGTACTGTTTAGAAAAGGAATCTTCCTTTCCAAGATATGATTAGTCATGAAATCACTTATAGAGGAAACTAATGCTGTAGATGCATTAATCTTGTAAACCGTTCCCGTATGGAAGAGTACATTTTTCAACCCTCTTATTCCTAATAACTTTTAAATATGTGCCCTCTTCAGCTGGGGCCTTGGTCCTGATGGTGATGTTCAGAAATAATAATCATCTGCCGTTACATGCCCCTTGCTGGTTTTGCTGACAAAAACATTATCACCAGTGGATGCTTAAAAACTCAGTTAAAATCAAAATTGTATCTCAGTTACATCCCTGATTAGTGATGCGTTCCCGACAACTGGGAATAAGTTCAACTTTGCAAATATGAAGAGCTGCAGATGAGTTAGTGAAGTGCAAGCACAGAGCTAGGAGAGGACACCTCACCTTCCGTTACTGGAGTTTGTGGCCATGGTCAGGATTTCCAGGGTTTGTTCTGTAATGATCTCTCCTGTATGTAAAGTGGGGGAGGAAAACTAGTTAGATTGGCATGGATGCTTCAGCTTAAGAAAGAACTGAAAAATCCTACAGAGGAGAAGGGGGCAGATGCATTCCCTGCCTGTCTCACCTCTTCCCCTTTTCACTGAAGTATTAACATCTACTCGAGTTGTTTATGTGGTGACCATGTGCCACGTGGCATGAGGAATTTGAAGAACACCTTTGTGCATCTCAGCACAACCTGTAACACTCGTCAGTACAGAGCACCATCACACACTTTTCTGTACAGTGGTACCTGCTATCATAGAGCCATAGAGTGGCTTAGGTTGGAGGGGACCTTAAAGACCAGCGCCCATCCCCCAGCCTTGGGCAGGGCTGCCCCACCAGCTCAGGGTGCCCAGGGCCCCGTCCATGGCCCTGCTGTGGTGTGAGTTATTGCCTGTGTCTCTTAAGTTGTCCCACCACTACTAGATAGCTTACTGTGCAAAATTGTCTAAGCCATGGAAGTTAGGTGAAGGGATTACAAATGTCTGTAGCTCTGCTCTCAGGTTTCTACCTACTCCACATCTCCAATAGCCAGGGATTGTTGGTATCTGATGGTCAGAAATAGGAAAGAGGAGAAGTGGTAGCATGCTTTCCTGCGTGGAGATTGTTCTGTTTGCTAATTTTTCCCTGATCTTCCTTTTTCTTTACACATGCCTTTTCTGTTAAGATATACAGCCTCATCTTCAGGATTGTTTTTATTACTGTTAAAGTTATTGATTTATCTGAACTGTCTACCACTGTTATGTTAGAATTGAATCCTGGAGAGGCAGGTGACACAGTGTAAAGTTATCTTTGCTGTAGGGATCATGGGCTGATATATTGCTGCATGTATAAATGTAACTCTTACCTGACTGAGTCAGACCAACAGAATAGTCACCTGACTCATGAACTAAAAGAAGGCAAAGAAATTTTGCAGATCCAAAGTCTTTATGTTGGGTTTTGGCTGTGTAAGATACCACAGTGGACTAATGCTGTGTTGTGGGACCCTTTGCCACTTCTAGGAAATATGTTCTTGAAATAAATGTCAGTTTCCAGCAACACAAGGGCACCAAGTACAGGAGAGGGCATAGAGTTTGTAGCTTGTGGCACTGGCTGTAGTGGACCTGTGTGTGTGGTAAAAGAGGGAAGAAGAGATGCGCATACTAACAGTTTTTGTGTCAAAAGATAATAACTTTCTTCATTTGAAATTTTACTAGCTGAAACGAACTAGTATTGAGAACTACCAGAGGTAATAACTTTTTTTGTGTAGAAACTTAGTCTCAGAGCTTGAGGTCCCCAGCTCAGAACAGAAAGATGCCTCAGGCCTGCAGGATCTGAGCACTTGAGGTGTCTGAAACATATTTTGTGCTACAACTCAGTGCACCCATCTGTGTGATTTTCTCAAGGTGTATCCTCGTAATCTCAGTACTTGTCCCACATCTTTCAAGAAGAACTGTGCTCTCGGAGCACTGATTGTCTGAAGTGTGGCAGGCCGTGGCAGCAGGGTGCTCAGTTTGTTGGCTTGCATAATTCTGGAAACAGGATGAGAAAACTTGTCCTGTAAAGCTTCCAAGCCAACCATGTTTGCACGAGGACAGCATGGAGGGTGTTTGGTGTGGATCCCTGGGTGCTGCAGTCCCTTTGAGCAGATGACAGCCTGGATTTTGTGTTCCTTTCTCTCTCTCGTTGATGTCTCTATACTCTCCTGGTTGTGGGAGCAATTTCTGAACTGGCTTACAATCAACAGGGTTGTCTCTAGAATTTTCTTAGAGCATCACAAGACCTTGAAGCAGGTTGTCTTTATAAGGGTCCTGTAGTTTGCTTGCTCTGTTCGCTGTACCTTGCCCTGTTTGGTGTTGTGCTCTAGTGAAAGCTCTGAGCTTTCATTTTGCCTGATTCAGCTCTGAGGTTTGGATCTGTTCCTACTTATGCCATTTCAAGGATGCTGAAATAAAACAAGCATCAGTGAGAGAAGATTATCTCAAATTCTCTGAGTGGAAACAGTACTAGCTACGAAGGTTTTCTGCAAGAGCATCCTGGCAAAAATACTTTAACCAGAGCTGGATCTCCGCAGTTGTTAATCTAAGCAACAGCTTGATGTTATCCAGCTGTCCTCAGACACGTAGCAGCATCTGATACTTCAGTCCTTCATTTCTTTTCTTTTCTTTTTGTTCCCATTACCTGAGTGCTTTGAATAACTCAGTCCTGTGCAACAAGGCTGAGTCGCTTTAGGAAGTGCTGTGCCCATGGTTTCGCCTTCCAAGTGCTGAGCACTGGAGGGCTGGTGTGAGGTAGTCTTGCATTTGTTCCTGTCCCTGAGCTGCAGTGCTGCCTGCTGCCCAGCCCCTGACTCTCTCTTCCTTTTCTGCCAGACTCTGGATGGGCGCATTGTGGTGCGGAGCCATGCAAGGGTGTCATCCCTGACTCTCAAAGAAATCCAGTACACAGATGCCGGAGAGTATGTGTGCACAGCCAGCAACACCATCGGGCAGGACTCACAGGCCATGTACCTCGAAGTGCAGTGTAAGTGGGGGGTGGGCAGGGTGTGTGTGTGGATGGGGTTGGGTGGACAGAGGGGGATGGTGTTTCCTGATGAGGTGGAGGCACCTACAAGTATGGAAATCTGGACTATTACTATTTTAGTAGTAGTAGTAGTAGTAGTAGTATTGCTATTGTTAGTATTATTATTAGCAGAGGGCATGTGAAGCAGCTCAGTCTGAAATAATGCTGTTAGAGTTGCATTTTGCTGTGTGCACACACGCAAATGGTTGCAATTATTGGCTCCAGCTGCGATGCTGTTGGCAGCCTCGAAAGATTATGGGCCATGAATCTGCTGTGGGCTCATTCATTGAGTGTACCAGCATTGCACTTCCCCAGGCATGTAGCTTGCTGTCTGCTTATCCTCCCACACTGCATGAGAAACAGCCTTTGGTGCTGAGCAGTCTTCTTCCTATGTCCTTCAGCAAAACACCACCACCATCAGTAGGCCCCTGAATGAGAAGACTGTCCCATATCCCCACCTTGGTTCCTTTTCCCACATCAGCCTGGGCCCCAGTCAAAGAGTCCTTGCAGTGAGGTTGACTGGGCTCCTTCAGGAGTTTTTCTGGATCATGTTGCCTTCACAAGAACGTTTCTTTCAGATGCTCCGAAGCTTCAGGGACCTGTGGCTGTCTATACCTGGGAAGGGAATCAAGTGAACATCACCTGTGAGGTATTTGCATACCCCAGTGCTGTCATCTCCTGGTTCCGGGATGGACAGCTGCTTCCTAGCTCAAACTACAGCAACATCAAGATTTACAACACTCCATCAGCAAGCTACCTGGAGGTGAGGAAAAGCACAAAGGGGAGAGGGGATATGCCACCAGGAAAGCCTAGTGCTACCAAGTAATTTGTTTCTGTTGTTGATCACGCCCAGTTTTTCATCAGGGTGCCCTGCTAGTGGGTGGCAGGTTTTGTAGTATTTCTGGCACACAAATGCAAAGGGCATCGAGTCATGGGATACATGACCCCCTTCTTGCTTTTGACTTCCTGCCTACTGCAGTTCTCCCATCTGAGGGCAGCCCTCCATGGAAGCACGTGAATTTTATTGTACTTCTCTCCCCAGTAAAATACAAATTGAATTAGCAGAGTGAAAAGTGCCTTCTGATCCAAACATGCTGCTTAATTTCTTCCATAGGTGACACCTGACTCTGAAAATGACTTTGGGAACTACAACTGCACTGCTGTGAACCGTATTGGCCAGGAATCCTCAGAGTTCATTCTTGTGCAGGCAGGTGAGCATCCCAGGCATGGAGATAAGGAAATGCTACTTTCTTGCTACTCTCTTCAGGTTGTCCTTTTTTCTAAAAGGAAATATTTGATTTTGGAGAAAGTACTTGGAATCTCTGACCTCTTAGAGAAGACGCAAGATGAAGGAAGGTTTCTACACTGTCTAATCAGTATGCTTAAAAGCTCTTTGAGGACAGTGTCAGGTTGTCTTTGTCCTCTCCTTAGTCAAAGCCAGACAAGAGTGTTCTTGGTGTTCCTAGTTTTCTGCTTTCCTTGCCATCTGGGGAAGCCCTTGCTTCCAGATGTCTGATGTATCACTGGTTGTTTCCTCTTTCTCCCCCAGATACTCCGTCCTCTCCTTCTATTGACAGAGTGGAGCCCTACTCTAGTACTGCCCGTGTGGAGTTTGATGAACCTGAAGCCACTGGTGGGGTGCCCATCCTCAAGTACAAAGCAGAGTGGAGAGCACTGGGCGAAGGAGAATGGCATTCAAGACTGTATGATGCGAAGGAAGGTAAGATAGTAAATTAGTATTAAAAATGTTACCTTCTCTGTCTGCATCTCAAAACACCCTTCTTTCTCTTGGGGGAAAGCCAGCATTAAGGATTCTATAGCTTTGCAATTTCAGTACCTACACTGAGGCCCCACGCCAGTTCTTTAACGTTTTTTTTTTTTAGTAACAGCTTGGTACAAGTAGAGTGCTGATTCCCTTTGGTGTCTACTGTGAGCTCCACTACATTTCTTCTAGAACATCTGTGGCTCTGTCCCTCCCTAATCAGCTCTTTCACACAGAGATGGTAGCTCTGACCTTTCTCTTCGTCTGCACTGTTTATGTAGCTTTGTTACATGGGCAAAATGTGTCAGGAGTGCGATAGGAAAATGCCATTTATGATTGACTTGAGTCATTCTTTGCTTTCTCTCTCTTGTTTCTGCAACAGCCAATGTGGAGGGCACGATCACTATCAGTGGCCTGAAACCTGAAACAACCTACTCAGTGAGACTGTCTGCAGTCAACGGCAAGGGTGTGGGTGAGATTAGCCTGCCGTCCGACTTCAAGACACAGCCAGTTCGTAAGTAAAACTGAGACCTTCCTCTGCTCCTTTGGTTTCTCTTTCCTTGCATCTTTCCAGGGACTCTGTCATGCATGGACAATGCCTTCTTCTCCTGCAGACCTTGCTGCACCCTTTGTTTTGTTGAACCTTTTTGACTGTAGTGAATTTCCTCTCTAATGAAAAATCTCATTTAAAAATGGGAGGCAGGGAAGTTATTCACACTGGTCTGTGCCCTGGATTATGGGTATAAACTGTGTTATGTCAAATAGAAGTGGTTATGTGATGGAGAGTTCAGCAGTGTTGTAATAAGAACAAGAAGCAATTTCAGAAGGGCATGGTAATAAAGAATTTGCTTGCAAATCAGAAATCAGTAAATTCAACAAAGGAGCCTCCACGAACTATGAAGAAAAGGAGGGAGGGTGATTTCTCTTTCCTGCAAGTTACCCCTTAAAGATGTTCATGCAGTGCATGAAATGATTCCCATAACCTCTTGTCTGCTTTACTTGGCCAATCTTCCACTCTGATGGCAAAATGCTGTGACGTGACATACTACTTTTCTTCCTGTTTCAGCCCTTCACAGTTCCTGGGGTTCTTCTTCCCCATTCCCTTTGCGTTTAGATCTAGAGCATGTTCTTCTTCCCTCCATCACATCCATACCTGTGAACCTAGTTCATAGCTCTTCTGAAACCACTGTGTAGGACTGTCGCCTTAACTCAAAGCAAGCAGTATTCCCATCCCATATATTTGCATGCTTGGAAGCCCCGAGATCTGTGCATGGTCTTGAATTCATCTCCTAACCTCTCCCTCACCAGAACTGAGCAGTGTGGGGCAGTACACATGCCTTGCTGCTTAGCAGGTCCTGTGCAGGAAGCCACAGCGCACACCAGCCCTTGTGCTTGATACGCAGTTTTGTTGCAATAACTCCTATTCCCTCCCCTACTCCATAGGGTTGGATTTGGGACATCTGGTGATATTTTGAATTTCCAGCTCCATATTCATTGTCTCCTCATCTCTTCTACATTTTTTTTGTTTGTTTGTTTGTTTTTGTTTTTGTGTGTGTTTATCTCTGTCTCTTATTTTTGTCTCTGTTCCATCCATGGAAATACTGCAGGTATCCCTCACTCACGTAAGTGCCTTTCTGCATTTGTTTTGTTCTTTTTTCTGTTCCTGGAGTATTCCTCTAACACACATAGCACTGGCTATATATATAGTTAATCTAGTGCCTTTTTCCTCCCAGGTTCATTAAAAATGAAATAATTGATACTGCCTGTTTCCTAACAAAACTGACACTAGAATAGTCATCCTACTCTGGGTAATCCTTGTCTTTTATAGAACAGAACTGTGGGTTAACATCTGTCTTTCTTGTACAGCTTGCAATTCAAATAGTTAATGTAGAGTGCTTGTCTAATAATTAAGCAGTGGTTATGTAGGCTGTACTTCACAGCCATGCACAGAGTGCTGGCCAGCATCTCCACTGCCCTTCAGTGGTGTTGGTTCAAACTCCTGGGAGTTCTGGTGAATGACGTTGTGTTCAGTGATCCTACATTATGAGGAAATTGTTTGAAACAAGGATTTAGAATACAAAACGCAGGTTTGACAAAGTGCCGCATCCTGAGTTGGGAAGCAGTGCTTCCATTGCTCGTGCTTTGTGTCCAGGGAGGTTTGATCTGACAGTCTTATTGTTTTACTCTTAAATTGCCCTCCTTTGGGCAGCATTTTAACAGGAGTCACCTCCCATCCTCACCTTCCTTTCTTTCTTTAGCAAGTGCTGCTGCCCCCACCTTCTGTTTAGCAGAGAGTGAGTATGGTGGAAGAGGTTGTCCTGGTGGCTTTGCTCTGCATGCATCTCCTCACTGAGTGTGGTGCAGTCTGTCTAACATCCCTGGGTGCTTTCCTTCTTTTCTATGCATTTTTTTTGCCCTTGATTAAGAACCGAGTCTCCTGGTAGAGGAACTGCAGATGAGTACAGGTTTGATTTCTAGGAGAGGAAAAATTCACAGACAGCTCCCAGGTGTGCTGCCCTGGTGCAGAGTACAAGCCCACCCTTGTGAAAGCTCTTGTTATTGGCCTTTGATTTTACGATTTCTAATCAGCTTGTGTTCCACTCCGTGGAATGTGCTTGACTTTTGTGGTGTGAGGTTGAATTTCTTGAAATCCTCATAGCACAGCAAAGAAAGAGACTATTTCTTAGCTGAATAAAGGGGAAATAATCAGCAGCGATGGTGCTTCTGTAGAGCAGTAAAGAAATCACAACTCATGTTTCTCATGCAGCGTTTGCCCCAGGACGTTTGGAATTAGTGACATTCTTCTTTGTGCTTATTTCCCAGTAATGCTCATATTTGGTGCTTGTACAATCTGTCTTTGCTCTTGGAAGGGAGCTGCGTAGCAGTACTCCTAAGGGGCTTTTCATTCCATTACCTCCTCTCAAAAGATGCCATATTTCCTCTTGAGAATCCTAGTACTTAGCAGGATGGCAATGTGAACCGGGTTGCTGTTTGGGACCAAATTAGTCAGAAACACTGTAGCTGCCTCTGAAATTAGATTCAGAGCTTCAGAGTTCCTCAGGACAAAAAAGCCTCAGCAGAGACCCTTGGAGCCTGGTTTGCTGTGAGACCCCACCCAAGCTGGCTCCTTTTCCCCTGGCAGGGGAGCACAATTCTGCAGTCTCTCCAGATAATACATATCTGCCATAAGGATTCAGTGTCATTATCATTCTCCCTTTGTTAGGC
The DNA here is from genome assembly GCA_036925125.1 of Oreortyx pictus. Lineage (NCBI taxonomy): Eukaryota > Metazoa > Chordata > Aves > Galliformes > Odontophoridae > Oreortyx > Oreortyx pictus. The sequence goes on along the minus strand of JAUPFR010000025.1, from coordinate 5,529,850 downwards.
TTTCTCTTCCCTTCCTATCACCCCTGCTCCCTGCCTCTGATAACTTATTTTCATGCTATGCTTCACCTTTACATGTCCTATCTATCCTTCATGTTTCCATAGCAACTCAGCCTCTTCCTGCATCAGAAAGCACAGAGCCACCAAGTGAGTAGATGGGAACTGCTCCCCTTTGGTCCAGAGTGCTGCTTGTTATGCTGTAGCCCTTCTGTCAAGGGAATTAAGGCACGACGCTTTGTTGGTGTGATGTCTGTTAACCAAGAACTGGACATTAATCTGTTACGTGAGCATGTAGCTGTTAAAATGCAGCACGGTACCACCATGACTCTTCTCCTTACTGCTGTCCTGCCAAGCATGCAGTGAAAAATTGACATACGAGATTTAGAGGAAACAAGGGGGAAAAAAGAAAGGTGCTCGTTTCCAAAAAGAATGTGTTGATCTTTAGAGGTAAGGCCGCCTTCACAGGAGGGATGTGGAATAGATAATCTGCTGATTATGAATTTAGAGACAGACCGTTAATATTGCAGCTTTCATTGCTGGATCTTGAAAGAAGATACAAATGAGGAGTATCATAAAGGAAGAGGGCTGCAGGGAGAGGGAGTGTTGCTCCTGTCTGGCCTGTGTGAGGATGTCTGAGCCTTCACAAGAAGTCAGTGTCTCAGCTGGGAACGGGATTTGGGTTCCCTCTGTCCTTGCTCCATGCTTTGTTGGTGAGATTCCTTCTGATATTGAGTCAGGAACAGATGCTTTAGTGCTGGATCTGAGCAGTCTATGAGAATAAAGCTTCAATTTTGTAGTTAATTTGAAGGCAGAAGAACCATAGTGAAAAATCGGATTTAGACTAGCTGTTCAGAGTTCAGTGACCTTCCTGACACAGAGGACATCTATAAATCGTGTGATTTTAATCACTACAGAAGCAGGGATTTCTCCTTTAAGGGTAAAATCAGATGTCATAGAGAATTCAAGCAATTACTTGCCATATAGTCCTGGAATACAAAGAAAAGCAGTTCAGAGAGACATAGGTTTACGTGGTGCATGTGTGTGTTCACAACAACTAATCATTTCTACAAACTCCATTTTTTTCTTCTGATTTGCAGTAATAAAATGTGTCTGTGAATATCGCCTTAAAGATAACGACCTGTTTGTTTACATGTTGTGCATTTGAAATGGCCCACAACCTCTAAATGGAAAATAATAAAAGCACAAAGTGTGATTATTTTTTGTTTGGGGCAGAAGGAACTTTAAAATGAAGGAAGTGTTATGTATGATTGGCACACTGCATGGTTGTACATATAACATGACATGTACTTTTAGCTGCCAGTGACCACGATGGGCACTCTTCTTGTTCTGTTTTTCATGGATTCAATAAGCCAAACCTCAACTCCTGAAATGACAGCAGGTCTACATTGCCAAAGAGAGCTTTTAATTCTGATCAGATATGGGGGTTGGGTGGAGAGGGAGAAGTGAGCAAGTAGCAAGTCTATTAATAGTCTTTTGGGTTTTTTAGGAGGCAGATGCTCTGTTTTGGTTGTTCATCTGTGGGGCCAGGAGGTAGCCTCAATTGTGAGGGAAAATACTGCGATGCTATTTTTAATAGGACATTCTTTCTTCTTTAGAATGAATGGATCCTTTTGCCCAGTAGCCTCTTTTATATGAGGCAAAGGAACACTCATGGAAAAGGCAAGTTAGAAAGCAGATAGTAATTTAGGAAGGGAAGCAGTGCATGGAGTTGGTGGTGTCTTCTATTCCAGAAACTGTTTTTTTGTTGTTGTTCTACTTTATTCCTGTAATACAGTCTTTAGGGTTTCTCATCTCTATGAGCTGTTGCTGTCATCCTTGTGCCATTTAGTCAACCTCCAGTGCACCACACTTCGTTCCTCACTGACAGAGAAAACCCTTGCACACCTGAACTCATCAGTGGAAATCACTGCATGTAGCTCAGTCAGTGCTCTTGAATACGTTGGATGGAGCTGGTGTGCTTTGGGTGGTAATTGTCAGTCTGACCAAATCCTGCTTGCAGTTCTTCAGGCAAAAGCTCTGTCCTTGGAAGTGTATATGCATTGTAGGTTTTCCTTTTTCAATTACTGTTGTTACTAAATAGGAAGACCTTTCTTTCTGCAGAAGGGAGAACACATCAGTGTGAAATGCCAAGTTTTGTCTTCACTGAACTGCGTGGGCTGTGATTTTGACCATTTCACCTCTGCTGCCTGGACTGTTCCTGAATAACAATGTGTTCCCTTTTTCTTTCCAACAGTCTTGTGGATTCCTTCAGCTGTCCAAGTTCTGGGGCACAGTCCTTCTCTTGAATAACTTTTGTTCCTTCCCTGACTTGACATTGATGAGCAGTGACGCAGCTGTGCCTAACGTTCCCAGGGTCATAACCCAGCGCTTTCCGTTGTTTAATATTCTTGTGTTTCCAGGCAATTTTACTGTTTCCCCAGTGTTTCTGATATATACTGGCTAGTTCAGTTTCTATTTTATTTAGTCTGTAATTCTGTTGTTGATTTTTTTCCCTTGCCCATTGTTTACATCAGTTTTTTAATTTTTTTTTGTATTTTCCATGTGACCTACTCCACTTTCCTTTCAACCAATCATGTGCGTGCGTATCATGTGCCTTTGTCATGTGGCTTGCATGGTGCTGATGATGTCGTCCTCGCTGGTGAACAGAAGGTAAAATACTTTGTTCTGATTGGTTGCCTAGATTTGGGGGGAGGATACCCTCTGGTCAGTGACCGGAGTCCTCCAAATTCCATGGCTCCAAAGTCCTTCTACAGCCTTTTGGAGAAGTTGCTCATCACTGTCTGCATGTGAAGAACTAAACTTTAGTTGTCTGCACTGAGCTTGAAGAAATCTTGTAGAACAGAATTACTGAGGTTGGAAAAGTCCTCTGAGATCATCCAGTCCAACCACCCACCTACCACCAATACTGCCCACTGGCTGTGTCTCTCAGTGCCACTATCTTTATGGTTCTGGAAGGGGCCACAACCCTAACTCCTCCTGGACAGCCTGTGCCAGTGCCCCATCAATCCTGGAGAACTTTTTCCTAATATCCAACCTGAACCTCCTCTGGCACAACTTGTGGCCGTCTGAGGGAGGAAAAAAATAAAAAAGACAGAACCCACATGGGTCAGTCATTTGCTTCTTTCCCTGACAGAATTACAGAGTTGGCATCCAAGTAATGCTCAAAAACATGGTCTTCCATTAATACCAGTAGCTAAAACCCTTTTGCTTCTTACGGGAGCAGCTTGCCAACTACATGCTACTGGGGAAATTGTGGGATAAGGTGTTCAGATGATGCAGATCACCTTATTTCTTGTTAAGCAGTATTTTAGCTCTCTCTGCTATATGTCTGTATACATATATTCCTGCTATCCATGTTTAGTAGCTTATCCAAAGGATTAGACATTCCTCATCTCTCAGATTTGCTTATTGTTAAGCATGTCACATTACGATTTAAGAAATAAAACTGTCAAGCTCGAAACCTAACCACAGCTAGGACAGGAGATACATTTTTTTCTTATAAGTTGTGTATAGATAATATAGGCACACCCAGAGTAGATGGCAGGAGCTACACTTAGCAGTAAATACGTGAGAAGTACTACTGCACTTTTCTTTACAGAGCAGTTCATCCCTCCCACGCAACGTCTTAGAGCCAGGCAAAGGAATTAATCCAGGTCTGAACTCATCTAACAGGAGCAGTTACAGTAGCTGGGGATTTCTGTGAAATCAAGAAGCAAATGATTGACCCTGGTGGGATGTGGAGATGAAATAATTCTCTAAAACGTGGTAGCAAAATTATTTTCTGTAACACTGTATTTTTGAAGACTCTACTTAACACACTGTGCATAATCTAAAGGGAGAGGGGAAGCCCTGCTTTTCTGCTGCCCCCAGTAAATAAATCATTTTGAAATCCAGGGAGCAGATGGCTTTTTGTTGGGTTTTTTGTTTTTTTGTTTTTTCCCCCCAATCAATGAATTTTGAAGTGCCAGATTGTCTTGGACTGCAACCAGGCCAGGGATTGAGCTGGGGTTTGTCAGGAAAACAGAACTAACACCAGTAACCCTCCTGCCTGACTGCATGCGTGGAAGCAGCCCCTCTTCCAGATTTTCTTCCCTTTCTAGGCGAAATCCTGGAGGGCTGAAGATGTGGTTGTCTCATTTTTGCATGTTCCGTTTTTTTGTTCCTTATTTCTTACTGTTGATACTCATTTCTCTCATGTACATTCTGAAAACTTGTACCTACTCTATCTCACCCTTGTGTATTTATCATGGAGACTTTGATAGCTGTGATGTGTTTGGTAGTTTCAAATTGTGACTTTGTAGATCACAATGTAATCCCATTTACACGGTGGTCTGAAATGCAAAGATCAGCTTTTTGTTTGCATATTGCAGAAATAACCACAGACAGTTTGTATTGTATCCTCTGAGCCAGCAAGGATCAGGATTGTCCTTTGCTGCCAGCTGGACAAGGATTTAAGCTGTTAGTCTCAAGTGCTGCACTTGTCTAGTAACCAATTTGACCTGCTTTTCGGTAGCTGGGCAGAAAGACCATGTTTGGTGGGAGAAGAGAGGTGATCAGAGGCTCAGTGTAAATGGGAGATCCCCCCAGGCATGTAGCACACCTTTATAATGCTCTTTTGTTTTTCAGCCCCTTTTCCTGTATAGAGGATGCATGTCCTGTGAGCATGAGTTCCTTCTCTAACCTTCTGGCAACAACCTTTTCTCTTCAGCTACTGACACTGACTCATTGTAGAGATGCTGACTGCTGGACTAAACTCCTCCCACTAAACTTCTTCCTCCTTTGTTTGAAACTACACACTAACCCATTTTTAATTTTTCAGCCCTGTATCTGGATGATATCTGCCTGATTAAGATCAATTAAATCCTGTGTATTTAAGGAGAATATTCTTTACCAGGTTTTTGCACCGCTGCAGCTGTGGGTTTCAGCAGTTAGGAATGCTCCATATTCTCCTATTTGAAGGGAATTTTCTTGAAGCAGAAGCACACTTAAGCAATGGGGAAAAGAAGGAATCAGGAGCTAGAAACTGTGCTGCTCACAGTGAAGAAAGATTTCAGCGGAGAAAGAAATTAATGCTTGGAATGGCTGCACAAGTGCAGCAGCATCTCCAACTTTCAAAATCTTTGTATCAGAAAGGAACAACTTTCTAAAGGATGTTCGTTCCCATTTTAGCCTTGGTACTCAATCACTGGAAAAAAAATTCTAGCCTTGTTAGATAAGAAGTTGGATTATTTAAGTACAGTATTCCCTTATCGCTTCAACATCTATTTACCTATTAATAATTTTCTCTCTGAGATAAAAATGGGAAAGAGTACTAAGGAGATGTTGATCTTACATTGTCTTGTTATCAGCAAAGTCATTTATCAAGTCTGTCAGAATAAAGGCAGAAGCCAAGCATTGCTGCTCATGAATGTTTCAGCACACAAGTGGCTTGGTGCCCAGCAGAACAACAGCCTGTGAGTGCTCCTGGGACCTAGTTTCTTGCGTGAGGAAAACGGTGAGCAGGACTTTTGTTCCTGCTTTCATTTAGCTGTTAGCTAGAAGTCTTGACACAGTTATTTCAGTAATAACTTCTTCAGCTCAGTATTCAAAATCAGTAACCTTGGCTGTGATCTTTTCTTTTCAGGATTGGGGGAAGAGAGATGGTTGTTGGATTAATCTGGTATTTTTGTAATCTGGTATTTTCAGTGTGCTTGGGTAAGGTACCCCTGCTCATCTAGAACTCACTTGTTCACATTTAATTTCCAATCTCTTCAATGTATTCCCTGCTTTCATCGTTCATAATTCCAGGAAAAGCAGGGGCTGGGAATCGATTCTCATATATGCAGTCTCAGTAAGCTCACAGGAAAGACAAAAATCCCCCCCTTTGTACAGTAGATGGCAGATGTGGTCATTGCTTACTGATGAAAAAGGAGCATTCCATCCTTATGTCTTTAAGAAATGTAACTACTTGGTGAAACACAAATGTATGTCTCTTACATCAAAGCACTGTGCATCCACAGATTGTAAATGCCTTCGTGGAACAGCTGATACATTAGCTGGAGCATGTGCTATAGCCTGTAAGGAGATGGAATTAATCTTCAGTTGCTGCTTCAGTTTAGGTTTTGCATTTTACTTATTTATGTTTCACAAAAAAAAAAAATAATAAAAGTACTTGATTTCTTTCTTTAAATGATTTCTTCAAGTTACTTCTGAAGATCTACTTTGAAAGATATTGGAAGTTTACCCTTTTTCTGGCCAGTGAAAGCTGCAGGTGCTTTCTGTTAGCAGCTGAATGCATATCTACATTCCCATAGCCGGTGCTGCTGGCCAGTGTTGATCTCAGTAGAAGTACTACCTTATCATGTCCTTTCCCTTCTAGTACAGCACAGCAGAACTAGGTTTGAGAAGTTTTATTCTGGGCAACAGGCTGAGCTTTAACATCACAGTGTGACTCTGGTGGCCTGGTTTTGGTTGGACTCTTAAGCTGAAGTGTCACAGTTTCAGAATTTGGGTCTTGTTCTCTTCGGGATACATCCAGAATTGGTCCTTCTCTTAATTGTGTATTTTCACTGTGCTCTAGGGTGTCTGTCAGCACATGTTTAAGACCAAATCACTGCAAGTAAAGACAGAGGTGTTTTGTCAGAGTCATAAGTCAATTTGAGCTAGGATGGTAAAGTGTGTGTTCACAGACCTGTAGAAAGGTTTGTGTTCTCTGTATTTGAATTCCTTGTGGCCAGCTCTAAAACGCTCTTAGATAAACAAACAGAAATGCTTTTAAAATGCCTCAAATCTGTCTGATTGGCAAAATAGAGTGCAGGCGTTTTGTTGGGTTGGGGATTTTTTATTGTATTTTTTTTTCTTTTTAACATTCAGCCACCTTAATTGATATATAAAATACAGTGAAAATTATGAGCCTGTAATGAGAACAGCCAACAGAGTGCAATTAATCTTAGGAGTTGGTTGGAAGTGCCAACTGCAGGTGATTTGAAAGCTTTAATTTACAAATAATTGCAGTGTTGGTTTTGCTCAAATTACCCGTAAAGAAATTGGGCAGATTAGCCTTCAGAGAGCAACAGCTGAAATGGTCAAAAGTTCCTGAACAGCTTTTAAGCCCAGAATTTATGGCTTAAGCAGTGTGGCTGCATCACTGGGCGCAACAAGGAAGTATTGCAGAACAACCTGGCAAGCTTCAGGAAGATTTACGATTATTTCAATCAAAACTTTTCAAATCTGCCTGAATTTCAGTGGCATTTGAGTTCTTGGGGTATTTCAGAGCTGTAGAAATAATAGCTCCAAGTCCAACCTCAGGTGGGATCTGCATAGGGAACCTGTGCCTTCATCTTGCATGAAATGGAGCAAAGCAAGCATCCAAGAGCTGTCAAAGTTAAGCAAGATCTCAACTCCTGGGGTCTGTGTCATTTCTTAAAAGAGAGAACAGCACTCATTTCTCATCTTAGTTCTTTTGCCAGTGTGATGCATATGTTGTAGTGGCTTTTTGATGGTTTTCCTTTTCCACAGAAGCAAATAAATAGGTGGACATGTCCCTTGCACAGTAAATTCCCAGGCTAATAGGAAGAAGAAAGCGTGTCTGCTGGACAGTCAGCTGCATTATTCCTGGAAACAAGATGTTATAAATACACAATGCATGTGTGAGTTTGACTTCTGTTAGGAGAGGTGACAGAAGTTGCAGTGTGAGAGGGGAACCATCCTGGGAGGCTGTGTGTGAAGGCTATAGGGGACCTGGCTAGGGACAGGCAGTTGGAGGCATGGATGTGAAAAGGGTATGGATGAAAATCAGAGTGCCCTGAAGATGAAATTGCAGTTTTCTGCTTATGTCCAATGCAAATTTGGAAAATATTACTTTTTCTTTTCAAGATGGTTCTTACAGAATGGGTCTCATTCTCTATAGCCTGTATTCACTGCCATTAGGTAAACCAGTGAAAAACCGTGTGTTTGTATCATTTTTGCACACCCATTTAAATGACCGCAGCAGTGAGTCTGTGGTCCAGGGAGTATAAAACCAAAGCAGTATGCAAAGTGCAAACACAAGTTGACACTACAAGTATGTCACTTCTCAATGGTGCTTCTTACATCCATGTTGCAGAGGGGAATCCTGCCTGTTTGCCACATGTTCTAACTCAACGTTTTCCAGATGACTCAGACTGGCATTTTTGAGCAGAAAAAGTGAAGAACTGGGTTTTACTGGGTATTTGTATGGAATGATTGTGTCTTTTTCACTTCTGAATCTGTTCAGGCATGTGCAAAAATGGTAAATTACATCAAGTGAAAGCAAACTACCAAATGCAAGCAAATCTTGGGTCTTGCAGATATGTCTGAGAAAGCCCAATACAATGTAGCAAAGTATTTTTTCTGATTTTGAGTACTTTTTCCTAATGATTTGTTTTTTACAATTGAGCATAAATCTGCCTTGTTTCAGGGGAGCCCAGTGCACCCAAACTGGAAGGGCAAATGGGAGAGGACGGAAACTCCATCAAAGTGAACGTTATCAAGCAGGATGATGGTGGCTCCCCAATCAGGCATTACCTGATCAAATACAAAGCTGTAAGTATGACCCATGCCTAAACCTTGTCTGTCTGTAGCCTGCTCAGTACTCAGGCTTGACTATGCAAGCAGCTCTGAAGCTAAGGTCTTGTGGATGCCCCATCCCTGCAGGCACTCAAGGCCAGGTGCAGTGGGGCCCTGGGCAGCCTGAGCTGGTGGGGCGCAGCCCTGCCCATGGCAGAGGGGTTGGAACTGGGTGATCTTCAGGGTGCCCTCCAACCTGAGCCATTCTGTGGTCTTGCAGGTAGACCAGTACGGAGTATCAAAAGGATAACATAGTGTCAAAACCATAAATTCCAGCAGAGATCAAACAGCTTGTTAGCCTACTCCACTGCCTTTGTCTTGAGGTTCCTTGTAAGTAAGCTTTTCAAATTACTATAGGCAAAATGAACATCTGCATTCCCTCAAACTGAAGTAGGAGTTGTCAAGTTGCTAGTTGCATACCCCTTTGAAAATCTTAAACAGTGCTGAGTGGAACAGTCCTGATAAGCTAGGCCAGACACAAGGTCAGAGATAGATCTGTCCTGCAGAAGATACAGCTTCACACTCTAAGGGGTATAGGAATGCCCTTAATGTAGAACCCTTCCCACTTTTCCATATGTTAGTTAGCTGTTACCCTGCTCTCAGAGCTGACTGCTGACGATGTACCGTTTGTTTTTCATCCCCACCTGCCACGTCATTGTCCTGCAGAAACATTCCTCAGAATGGAAACCAGAGATCAGACTGCCTTCTGGCAGCGACCACGTCATGCTTAAGTCTCTGGACTGGAATGCAGAGTATGAGGTTTATGTGATAGCTGAAAACCAGCAAGGGAAATCCAAACCAGCTCACTATGCCTTCCGGACATCTGCTCAGCCTACTGTCATCCCAGGTATGGGAATCATAAGCTTTATCATTGTTTTCTGCTTCCAATTAATGCAACAGTGCTGCATCCTTTAATGTGCCTGAGTAACCCTGACAACTTGCTTGCTTAAAGCCATTATCATAATTGGTTACCCATCTAAAGCTTGACTTTTGCCACGTACATACCTACAGTGTAGTCCACGTTACGGTATGTACAGCATTAGCAGTACACTGGTAGGAATGCAACATGACAAAGCTGTCTGACTGCTCGCAGGGAATGTTGGCTTTAGTGTCAGGGTAATGGCATTGCCAGATGTGAAAAGCAGTGGACAGAAAAGGCTTTCTGAAACCAGAAAGTAAGATTCCAGCTTAAACTAAAGCAAGGGAGACCACTTACATCTCTGGTGCAATGCTTTTCACAATTCAGATTTCCCTTCCAAACCTGCTTTGTGCTTGCTTAATGCCCATTCGTCCATCCAGTTCAGCCTTTGGAGAAAAAAGACATGAGGAGTTTGCTGGCAGTCATAAAGGGTGAGAGGGAAAATCTTCAAAAAGAGATTTTTTTATTAAATACAAACAGAGATTAAAAAAATGTAATTTTAAAGTAGCATTGTTTTCATGTCTGGCAGGGAGTTAGGGAATGGTAACCAAATTGCATCAGAGTGCTGTTGGAAACTTGTTTCAGGCAGACTTCTGTCCTAAAAAAATGAAGTAAAAACATAAATGCCATGAGAAACAGGCGGGCCTTGTGAGCTGAGGTGCTAGCAATCCTGGGGTTTGCTGGCAGGCATTAAAAATACAGTCAGTGTTTATTGCTACACAGGTGTAGTCTTGAACTATTTAATAATGAACGCAGAACCTCAGGGATGGAATTGCTGGATCAGCTGTAAATTGATGCTCAGACTGGCTGGAGGTAGACAGGCACACTGTGGATCAAGTCCTCTCTGCACAGCCCAACTTAAGCAGCTTCATGCCCAGATTGGTGCTGACAGTCCGTGCTGCAGGGAGCAATTGGAGTGTCCTCTGGGTTCTTAGCTCAGTCTCCTGGTTTTGCTCAGCATTATCTAAGTTTTCATCAGTCTTCCCCTTGCGTTGAGAGTTCAGTCCTTAATTCGCCCCTACCTGTGTCCTGTCTGAAGCAAGCAGCTGGTGCACTTTGCATGCTGAACCTCCACTCGAGCGAGCCAGGTAGCGTTGTTGAGCATCCAAATGAGTGACCTGGATGTCTGGGGCTTGAAGCTGTGTACAGCAGCAAGCATGAGGATGGGGAGGGGGAAAGAGTGGGGCAAAAGACAGATTGGGAAGTGTGTTTGAACAAGGCTGCAGTTTGTGTCGGAAGGAGACTCCCTAACTCATTAAACAACTTACCCTCTGATTCTCATTTTCAGCAGCACTACTACTACTTACTGTTCTCACATATTTGAAGGACGACTGACTGATGAGGCAGGGAAAGGTGGGGATCACTTGGAAAAGAGCAACTTAGCTTCAGGCCATAACAGTAAACAGAGTGGAAGCAGCAGGCTGAGGGTTCCATCTCCTCAGGGAAAAGTCCCAAGAACTGATAAGCAGTATTTGTTCTTCTGCACTGTAGTGCTGCCTCTCCATGCTGAGGCTCTCTCCTAGTGTTTGTTGCACACTCGTAGGGTGCCAGGAGGTGCCTGGAACAGCTGGGATGTTTTGTGTAGGGGATTAGCAGTCTTTGAAAACTCAGTTTCCTTTGGAATATGCAGGTTGTGCTGTAGTCCATTGCAAAGGGAAGAGCAATAATCTCAGATTCCTTTTAAATGCAACTGGAAGGTGGGAAAGGACTCCTTAAAAGAACAGGAATTCTTGAAATGTCCACTCTGTATTTGTGAGTGCAGTTTCCTTGGCCTCACTTTATCTGATGTGAAGCGTGGGAGCAGTCAGGATCTCAGCTTGCTCCTTCAGCATTGCACTTGGGAATGTTGGAAGCACTTTGAAAAATGGTTGTTTTCAGACTGTGAGCTTGCTGCAGGATTGACACAGCAAATGAATGGGGATGTTTCTTGGGAAGAATGTGCCTTGGTTCAGGAGCAAGTAGGGCATGGTGCAAGGAAGTGACTGCTGCTGTCTGTGCTGCATGGGTGACTTGGTTTCTCTAGCTTGATTTTGTACAGACCTTTGGCTTTTATTAGGCCTTTCGAGGTATTTCCAGATGCTTTGGTTCCAACTGAGCTTTCTATAAACTAATAATGTTCAACAAAGTATTTCCAAAGGGCAGCCTAGATCTCTCTGACATGCAGTCACAGGGCTGTGCTGAAATGAAGGCTGATACGCCAAATTGCAGTAGCGAAGAGGCTCCATCTGTAGAGTCTTCACAGTGTCCTGGAAGGATAAGAGAATTAACGAAAATACGATTGTGCTAGGTCAGTTCACGGGCAACTGGAAGGCTGAAGGAAAAAGTAGCCGTGCTCCTGAGCCTGCCTCCCCTCCACTGAGGTTTTGCTCACCCAGATCTGTTATCTGAACCCTGGTACAGTGAGCACTGGGGAAGTACTTGGGCAGGCAGGCAGATTGTTTGTTTGCTGCAGAAGAGCCATTGTTGTTTTTCTTTTTCTTTGGAAAAGGCGGTGTTGTCCTTTCAAATATCAGACAGGTATTTTCTTGTGTTGATCGCTGAGCCTTCTGTTCCATCACTTTTAATCTCATTTGCTTGCTAACCCCATAACTCCTGACTTGAACTCTGCTCTGCGGCTTTGGACTATGCTGAGCTTCTGAACCTGGCCCTTTTGTCGCTGTGAATGTGCTACTGCTTTTTTCTAACCTTTAGCCATTTTAGTTTACTAAATTAAATAAACCTTTGATTCTTATGTTTTCTATATTTATGACCTAATTTTTTTTTATCTATTTTTCTCTGTCTCTCTTTTTTCTTTCTTTCTTTCTCGTCCTTTCTTCCCTCCCCTCTTCCCCTTATTCCTTTCCTATGTCTGTCGTCATACATGTCACCTTGGATCTCACGGGAAACATCCACGCTTGCCACATGCACCAAATTTGCTTTTTAAACAACCATATTTTCCCCTCCTGGGAACCATTGTCTGGCACCTGCAGCGACCTTGGGAAGTCCATCAACGTCGTCCTCCTTTGTTTCATTGCTTCTTTCTGCAGTGACTCTGCTTTTGCTCTGTTAGAAACTTAAAATAAAGCAATATTTGCTTGAAGAGGCCTGGGTCCTGCCAAGGTGTTGAAAGCAGATAACTTTGTTTCAGAGGATCCTGTCAGTTCAGGAGGAAAGGGGGGGGGGGAAATTGTGTCATTTGAAAGAGTTAATATTTTGTAACAAGGAAAAAAGGTTTAAGGTGTTTTATCTTTAACAACTTTTGTTACTTGTAATGAATTTGCCCTTTTTAATGAATGTAAAGGAAGAATTTTTTGCTTGGTCGCTTTTTTCATTGTAGGAAAGTACAGTATTGAAGGCCTTTTAAAAAAAGTCTCCCCAGGCACACATGCACAAAAAGCCCCACAAAGGGATCTTCGCTGATTTGCCGACACATCTGGTGCTCATCACCACTGTGTTGAGCATGAGAGGTTTCTGAAGCCCTACCCACAGACGTCAGCCAGGAGAGTGAAATCAGGGAAGCAAACTTGCCAGAGAGAATCCCATTGACTGCCCATATCTCTCTGTGGGCTTCTGCAAGTGGGTTCAAATGTATGGCCAGTAGGTTGTCCCACTGTGGTGGTGTGAATACAGACATCTGTGGAATTGCACTGAAGATGTTTCTTTCTTTCTCCTTTCACGTAGTTGATCCCTTGGGACTTCATTGGCCCCCTGGTGTGCAGTCAGATATCCCATGACCCATAGTGGATCTGGGGCATCATCCATCCCAAGAACATACAGATTTGCAGTGGATGCTTGTCTAATGTTGCCTGGTGCTCCACTGCTATACTATCAACTCTGTAGAGAGATCTCTTTTCTTGCCATTTTAACAGAAAAGATTAGCTTGAATCAAATGACCTGACGATCTAAATTATTACTACTGATCTTAATCATATGTGTGGTTAACTGTGCATGTGACGCTGTCAGACAGGATTAATCCTTGGTGTAAATATAAAGCAGCTTTGTTACTGAGCTCTGTGTATTGCATTTCGTTGAACAAATTGCAGGTGATCTTCTTTTTTCATTTTTTTCCCTCTTTTTTCCCTCAAAAAGAAAAAACAAAACCTTGTGCACCTCATGAATTGTCTTTTGTGGTGGGAAATCCATTTGGTCCTGTTGCTCTTCTAAAAATGGGTGTCTCTCTCTGTCTGGGTTTCTCTTTCTCTGTAAGTGGGCCTGGGGTGGTAAAGAGTGAATTGTTGGCACAGTTATGGAGCTGTCTGTACAGAATGTCTCAAAAACTATTCACTGTGCAGAATGAGATTAATCTTTCTGCACAAATGCTAACAGGGACAAAGAACAAACCCTGCCGTTATCAGTCTTGTCTATGTGTGCGTTTCATGCTCTGCACGTAAGACTCTGCTGCATTTGTTCAGACCTTGTTCATGATGATTTGTGAACTTCTTTTCTGTCTAAATTATGAATGAAAACTTCTTGCAGGCATTGCACTCAAAAGCATGTGGGTATTTTTGTAAACAAATTGGATAAAGCCACACTCTGACCTCCGGTGTTCTGGAATGTAGCAAATTTGTTTGGCTTTCTGAGTTTACACCTTAGTGTAATGGAAGTAATCGTAATCCTAAAAAGTTTTGTGAACTACCCATAGCTGAGTTTATTAAATTCATCCATAGATCTAATATCAGCTTGTCTTCCCCTTATCTGTAGGCACAGGTTGAGGCATAGGTGAGGTTGAGCACCCAGCTCTGGAGTATTAAAAAACAACTTGCTGAAGCTATTACTGGTCATAACTATGTATGAAGAGAGAGCAACCTTTCTAGGAGCCGTTCTTCCTCCAGCATTGGGGGATGCATTACCTTCCCCTGCACTGCTACCTGCAGAGACTAAGCAAGGCCCAAGACACTTTCAGGGTGAAAGCTGTATTAAATGGTTCCCCTGCTCAGCTGGAAACGGGAGTCCAGTCAGCAAGGAAATATACACAAACAGAGGTCTTGTCCCTGTATTTGGAAAAATAAGGATCATAAGTGGTATTTTCACTGCCTATTTACACGGGTTTGTAACATGTTAGATTCCAGATACACACATCAGATTCTTGATCTCTGACAGTCAACACTGGACAAGATCCCAGGCCTTATTCTTGATGTCAATAAAATTTTAAATAGCTTGCAGAAAAGCCAGTGCTCTTTTTCTGTACTCAGAGGTGAAACAGATTCAGAACTGGAATCTGAAGAGGCTCAAACACTCAGATTTTCAGCACACACACAACTTTGCAAGTATGTGTTTTGTGAGAATGTCATACCTGCGGGAAGGTTGGGATCATAGCCCTCTAGAAGAGATGGTTCCATGTGAGATGAACTGCAGAGCTGTGCAGGATCTCTCCTGGCCCTTAGGATGCCAGCAGCTGTATTCTTATTTTGTCGTTCCGTTTCTACATTCTTAGGGAGATACTGATGAAGCATTCCTGGGGTTGCCTGTCAAACAGAAGAGACCTTGTTTGATAGGAGGGAGTGGCCTCAAGTTGTGCCAGGGGAGGTTCAAGTTGGATGTTAGGAATAACTTATCCAAAAGAATGGTCAGTGGCACAGGCTGCCCAGGAAGGTGGTGGGGTCACTGTCCCTGGAGGTGTTCAAGAACCGTGGAGATGTGGCACTGAGGGATGCAGTCAGTGGGCAGCTCTGGTGGTAGGTGGGTGGTTGGACTCAGTGAGGTCTTTTCCAACCATAATGATTCTGTGATAGTTTTCTCATCTACAAAAATCAATTGCAATTGCTCCCTCCTAATTTTTTAGATAAAAACAAATTTTTGAAGCTTTCCTGATTCTTGCAACTAGTGGAGTACACTGAGCAGCCAAGTGGCACAGCAAATGTGCACTGCAGTAGTGCAGAGGAAGGACATGCTGCGGCAAGGGTCAGGCTGTGATCAAACCGCTTTATTCCTGGAGGCAGAATCTTCATATGACTTCCTCTCTGCTTACAGTTCTACCTTTTGTGTGCTCATTACCCCATGTTCATCCTTGGGAAGGGAGACAGTCACAGGGAAATGCAGAGCTGCGTGCTAGGAGCTGACTGCTGGTGGAGCCACCGTGTTGGTGACAATGTGGAGGGTTCAGTTGCGTTTCTGGAAAGTATCTCTTGCCTTGCTGATGTGAAATAAGTGCTTTCAACAGACTGCTGGGCATTTCTGCTTCACTATAGTTAAAGTTTTAATTCCATGCGGAAACAGACATTGTTGTCACGTGGAACAGATGGTTACTTGGTGTGTTGCATTTCTCCCCTGTAAGTTGTGCAGGGTGTTTGACAGTGTTAATGTAAGTTGTGCAGGTGCTTGCCAATGACTGTCAGAGAGCTAAAACTCTGCTTCCAAACATGGGCCATAGGTGCACACAAACATAGGAGAACCTGCTGTTGTCATTTGAAGTGGAATGGCACGTGTTGTTTGGAATTCGACCCATCTGTTCCTTCCATTTTTGCTTTCTGTTACTAATCTGAAGTAGAGAAAGGTGAATATTCAAACAGCCTTTTTCTGCAGCAGCACTAAATAACCTCCATATCATCCCTCCTTAGGAAGTAAAGCAAATATGTTCAGTCGAATGGGTAGAGGAAGACATGACATTTTGCTTTCATGTGGGGATTTCTGTTACAGTTTCATACCTTATTTCTGGCCTAAACTCATCCACCTCCTGTTTCCAGCTTTTGGAATTTGTTGTATGTTTGCTCAAATAAAGTGCCTTTACTGTACGTACTGTTCTGCTGCTCGGAGGTATTTATAGGGCCACGATGACCAAATCCATTCCTGCACATTTATTTGGTTAAGTTACATTGACTGCGTTTCCCAAGTCAGTTTTGTTGTAGTTGTTCCAGTTCTTCAAACCAGACTGTGGTGTTTCCCTTATAACCTTCTTCCTCAGTGCTGTTTTTGAGCAGTAGCTCTGTGTGATGCTTTCCCACGGGACTCCTAGCAGCCTGGCAAGGAGCTCGTTCCCAGGGAGATGATGTAGATGAGAAGAGTTTGACACAGCCTTAGTTTTTCCTCCAGGAGCTGCTGTGATCAGAACTGCATTCACTGTTGCGTGATCCATGTGAGATTCCTGAATGCAGTAGGAGACAGAAAATATATATCCAGCTCTCTCCCCACGTACGCTGGAGACTGATGAATTCATTGAATTACACAGCTTGATGTGAGGTGCTGGCAGGGGCTGTGGCACAGACATTCTGCCAAGCACTCACTGGACTTGTGCTCTTTCAGAGTTGGGCACCTCAGAGTGATTTTTAGATAAATACAGAAAAAAAAGAAAAAAAGGAAAAAAACCACCCTTTCTTATATGAGTCCCATGTCCCTCAGTACCTTGTCTCAAAATGAAGCATTTACCTCCCTCATGCTAAGGATATTCTGACTCCTGTCTTTAAGTAATGAAAGAGTGGTGGAAACCAGGCTGCTTCCTAGAATTAATCCTTTCATGTGCTACAGACTGCATGGATTAGCCTTGGGGACAAGGGGTGCTTCACAGGGCTTTCCAGCAAAGAGATTCCAAGTGTTTGGGGGTAAAAAAAAAAAACAAAAAAATGTAGTGGAAATGAATAGAAGTGCATCTTAGTGAAGAACAGTGTAAGGCTCCTAAGGACAACGAGAAACATGCTCACCATTCTCAGCTGTCCCAGTAAACATGAGTGATAGACTCTATCAAATGCACAGCCCTTGCTGAGTGTGCAGCCCTGGGTGAGGAGGGAATGGATGCTGAGCTGTGCATGAGCTCCAGGCAGAATGCCTTCCCTGCAGAGCAGCAGCTTGGCAAGAACTATTCTGAATCAAACAAGGGGAACAAAGTGTGGGTTGTGCTTAGGGCATGGGAGCAAGAGGCTAGGGAGCCACAGCTGATGGCTTTCAAGAAGAGTTTCCTTCACTAGGGAATCAGTTCTTGCTCAAATGACACAGACTTAGTCCTGTCAGCCCAGTATACACTCCAGCCCATGTCAGCCTTCCTGCAGATGACATTTTAGCTGATAGCAGAGGAATTACCAACCAGCTCAGCCCAAACAGTCCTGTGAACATCCTTTCTTTAATATGGGTCAGTGAAGATGTGGGAGTACAACAGGGGCTGTTAGTGCTGCTTGGTTTGCAGGGCAGCAGCCCTGATGGTGCCTCATGGCTGGACTCGAGGGCTCACTCACACGGCCCAGCTCAATTGCCATGGCTGTTGTAAATTTGGAGGCTGATCTTACTTGTGCAAGTGTCTCACCTTTGTATTCAAATTTTGAAATCAACAGTAAGTTTCAGAGAGTAGCATGAATTTGGATCAAATTCTGTACTGCAGTGCATGTGAACATACATTTCTTGCCTGTGGATTTTATTGCTTGTTGCTTGGCTGCTGCCTTAAAATCACTGTAGATTTCATTAGTTCAGCTCCCACTGCCGCCCCATGTTGTTTTCGAAAGACACTGTGGAAGAAGTTAGCAGACCTTCCCAGCCTGTGCAAAGCTGGAGAACCTCGGCAAGCATGGTTCCTATAGTAATTTCATGTGCTTCCTGGAGCGAGTCCCAGCTTTGCTGCATGCCTCACTTGTGTCCTCAAATCCCGGGAGATGCTGATCTGTCCCTGCCAGAGCCACTCTTCATCTCTTTCAGGCTGCTGAAAGTTGATGTCAGGTGGCAAAGCTTGTGGGTCCCTGTTGTCCAAAGGGCTTCCTTGGGAATGTGAATATATGGAGAGACAGGGAGCAGCTTTGCAAGAACCCTGTAAGAGCAAAGCCTGTCAGCTATCAAAGTGGGCTCATTTACATCATATGAGGGGCTAATCAGTATTCAGGCCCCTCTGGTGTTTCCCAGTTTTCAGTGTCCCACCGGGGAATGCTATGCTACAGAGAGCCCAGCCTTCCCTTCCAGCCGTGATGCTTGTCCTTGTTCTAGGCTGGAACTGTATGTCCATTGGGGCAGTGGTGAAAGAGAATAGGAACTGTTCAGAGTTCCAACTGGGTACACATTACAGCAGAAAAGTTTTCCATGGTCTGCTTTCTCTGGCCTTAGGCCAGTAGAGACTGGAAAAGCCCTGTCAGGTCCCAGCAAACCTGTCTGTTCAGGTAGGTTGTCCTGCACGTCGATTATTATTATTATCGATTATTACACACGGCTGCTGGAGAAAAAGTGCATGTTTTGTAAGCTTCCCATGCTTGCAACCTGCAGTCAAGCCTGAGCCATAGGTACCCCCAGCTCACCTTCTAACTACAATGCTTTCTTTTTTTCTCTTTTGGTCTCTAAAGCCAGCACTAGCCCTACATCAGGCCTGGGGACTGCTGCTATCATAGGCATTCTCATTGTTATCTTTGTGCTGCTCCTGGTGGCTGTGGATGTCACCTGCTACTTCCTGAACAAATGCGGCCTGCTGATGTGCATTGCTGTCAACTTATGTGGCAAGTCTGGACCAGGAGCCAAGGGCAAAGACATGGAGGAGGGCAAAGCTGCCTTCTCGTGAGTACCATCATTACTTCTTGTACTCATTTTGATGGGGGTTACAGAAAAGAATCTGCTGTCCAGGGCAGCTTATTTCTCGCAGACACCATCAGTATTTGAAGTGTGTCTTTGTAGGAGGTTGCCTATTGTGAACAGGAACCAATCTCTGTGTAATCTCTATGATTATAATCAGTTTCCTTGTTACAGGAAAGATGAGTCCAAGGAGCCTATTGTGGAAGTGCGGACTGAAGAGGAACGGACCCCCAACCATGATGGGGGAAAACACACAGAGCCCAATGAGACCACCCCACTGACAGAACCAGAGTACGTTGCTATTCATCAACCTTAGCACAGAGTCAGTAGAGAACCCTCATTTGCTTTAACTGCTGATCACTCATGCATATGCCACAGGGCAGGAAGAGAGTAAGAAAGCTAAAATCATCACATTTGGTTTCTGACATAGCAAGGAGAAAATGCTTTCTCTCTTCCCTGTCTGACTCCCACCTGCTTTGATGGTGTTTACAGTTGAGCCCACTTGTAAAATGGCTCTGCTGGAAGTCTCTGTGAAGTGAGAAGAGAAAGGAGGATGTGTCCACAAGCATGCTGAAATGCAGAAGCTGATAGAGTACTCATCTACTCACTGTAGAGTAGCTGAGATCTGTATGCTTGTGATTTTCTTGCCTTGTTTTTCTGGGATCTTATCTCGGTTACCTTACCTTACAAAGGTTTTCTCTTAGTTCATAAGCCTGAGGTGGTGTTCTCGGGCACGCTGGCTTCTATTGGAGTAAACCAATTGTTTCTTCCAACCTCTCATCCGTGTACTTCTTAAGCAATCAGTGCTATATCATGGCTGCAGAAACGTAATTACACTGTCAGGCGTTGTCCTAAAGCAACCTCTATTCCAGCTAGAACAATAGGCAGAGATTAATCCAGTCAGAAGGGTGGAAAGCATCGCCTCTAAGCTGCATGCGTGTATATACATTATGTGTGTGTACATGAGGAGAAGAATTAGATTATGTGTGGTTTGATGAAGGCTTTAGGCTTGCTGGCAAAAGCACAGGGCCGAGATAAAGAGGCTGAATTCAGGAATCCTGCACTGGGATGCTGTTGCATGGTTTCAGATGGCACAAGGCTGCAAGCTGTGGGAGTTGGTAGAAAGCTTCCTTGTAAGATTAATGGTAAGAGGACGAGAAGGAAGTTAGCCTAAAAGAGAAGACTCTCTGCAAGTCAGCAGGGTTACGTGTGACCAAGACCTGAAGCATAATCTGTGTGAACAAGCCAGTCCTGAAGGTTGTGTCCTCTGCTCTTCCTTCTCTTCCTAGCTGTCCTTCAGTCACCCTGCTGGCCCTTGCTGCCCTTTGCGCATTTCATCTCTGAAAGCTTTCTACTTCTCTGCCTCGTGCTGTGTTTGTGTTGTAACACCACACCATGCTGCTGCTGCCATGCCATCCACCTGCCTTCTCATGCTTCTCATGCTCTGCTTCCCTTTCCCCATGCTGTCGTTTATGGGCTTCATTGTCTCTATTTCTCTTCTACTCCTGTCCTCTTCACAGGCACACCGCTGATACCGCAGCTACTGTTGAGGACATGCTGCCTTCTGTAACTACGGGCACCACTAACTCTGACACTATCACTGAAACTTTTGCCACTGCTCAGAACAGCCCCACCAGCGAGACCACCACCCTGACCTCGAGTATTGCCCCGCCAGCCGCGGCCATTCCTGACTCAAATGCCATGTCACCTGGCCAGGCTACTCCAGCCAAAGCCGGAGCCGCCCCGGTCTCTACACCACCACCCTCCTCTACGCCCAAAGTGGCGCCCCTTGTTGATCTCAGCGATACCCCAAGCTCTGCTCCAGCTACTAATAATTTGTCTTCAAGTGTCCTGTCCAACCAAGGCGCAGTGCTGAGCCCCAGCACTGTTGCTAATGTGGCCGAGACCTCCAAAGCAGCAGCTGGTAACAAGTCAGCTGCCCCAACCCCTGCAAACCTCACTAGCCCTCCAGCTCCATCAGAGCCCAAGCAGGAAGTCTCAAGCACCAAGAGCCCTGAGAAAGAAGTTGCGCAGCCCAGTGCAGTGAAGAGCCCAACAGAGACAGCCAAGAACCCAAGCAATCCGAAGAGTGAGGCTGCTTCAGGCAGCACCACAAACCCCTCCCAGAATGAGGACTTTAAAATGGACGAAGGGACCTTCAAGACACCAGACATTGATCTTGCAAAGGATGTTTTTGCAGCTCTTGGCACTACTACTCCTGCCAGTGTGGCTAGTGGGCAAGCTCGTGAGCTTGCTTCTTCCACTGCAGACAGCTCTGTACCTGCTGCACCTGCAAAGACCGAGTATGGCTGCCTTTAATCTTCTGTTGGTTGTGTGCTGTTGTCTCTTGTGCACTGGTGCTTGTGCTGTGTTCTTGTTGGGTCTTCTCTGAACTAATCTCATTGTTTCCGTAGCAAACTAACTCACCAGTGAACTAATTAAGCAGGGCTTGGCTTTAAAGGTCCAGAAGGAAAGTAGGAATAGGCTGTGCCAGAGAAAAGAAAAACCTAGCAATTTCTCATAAATGCGTGACTTTTTTTTTTTTTATGTTTTTGCAGCTTTGCCTGTCATAGATTATTCTTTCCTAAAAGAAATTACAGTTTGGTTTGATGCAAAGGAAGTGCTATCGCGAGAGGCAATGAGTTCCCACTGTTCAGTGAGCACAGACAACCAAATTCAATTTCCCAGCAGATCAGCGGGCTCGTTCATAACTTACATCTGCGTAAGGCAGGACAGAAACTAGAGCCATGTGAAACTGTCAGTGTGAGACATCTGGATTTGCCCAGAGGTTGTGGTTGCCCCATCCCTGGAGGCATTCAAGGCCATATTGGATGGGATCCTGGGCAGCCTGATCTGTCCACGGCATGGGGGTTGGGAGTGGTCCCTTCCAACCTAAGCCATTCCATGGATTTGTACCTAAAGTAACAGGGTAATGCAAAGGGGTAAGGCAGCATGCTTCTGTCTGTGCATGGGTGAGCACTAATTGCGTTTGGGTCAGGATAACGTGGTAGAAAGTTTGTTGTCCTGGTACATCTGGGATGAGTCTCCACTGTACCTCATCTCCTTTTTACCCAGCTGAGAGAGCACCAGGAATGGCCCTATGCCGGACAGTGTTAGAAGTCCTTTGGGAGCCTTTTGCCATCTGGACAGAGACCCCTTTTCTCAGCTGAGATGAATGCACAGCTTGTGTTTGGCAGAGACACCGTAACTGGAGAGAAAGCACAATGAAGTTCTCACCTGCTAACTGGGGGAGGTGTCCCCAGGACAGATGCTGGACAACTGTTGCTGTGTCAGTTTGGACAGTGGTTGGTGGCAGAGCCGTTAGAGCAGAAGCCTGGAAAATGCTGATTGAAAATGGATAAGCTTCTTTTTAGGAAAAGCACTGAAGTTCCCCGCTCCTTCTGGCTTCCTATGGACACTGCAGCTTCAATTAGGAGGAGCACCTCCTGCTGACTGAGCAAAGGCTGTGCATTATTGCTAGAAAGACTCAAAATGGCAGCTCAGGTCTGTTGTGAGAGCAGCGCCCAAAAGCAGGAGGCTGAGTTCACATTGCATCTTTGGCTTTTGCTAAGGTTACATAGGGCTCATTCATGGTGAACATGAATCCCGCAGCTGAAAGCCGCTACCCTGTCGTGCTGGGTGGTATAGAGACAAAGAGAATAGAGGGCTGTGAGCTGGTGCTGAGCTGAACAAGGTAGGAAATGATTTACCTGTAGTGAGGAGACATTTCAACTGAGTGAGTGCAGCTTGGTCTGCACCACACAAAGGAATTCTTGGTATGATGGAACACAGAGCTGTGTTCTTTCTGCCACTGCAGCCACCTCCTACCTGTGCTGTCCGTCTGCTTCCCCTTGTTGAAACCAGTGTGGCAACCATAGGCTCGGGTTCATCTCACCCACTGGTTGGGTGCAGTGGGGTTCCAGCCAGCAGGCTGACTTCGCAGCTAATGGGATGGAATGGGAAGACTACCAGGTGTGCCCAGTGTGGCATTTCCCACGGCTATGAAGAGTGTTGGACCAACAGGGTTCTCTGATACTGCAGTAAGTGCCCAGGACAGGTGATGAATCAGCATTAGGTGATGAACTTCGATATGCTTGTGAAAATGCATTTGACAAAATCCACTTATTGTGTTTCCCTTCCTTCTTCTTACTGTGAAATTATGGGGATGACTTCCTGTAGGAAAACAGATCTACTGCTAGCGTGGCAGTCTGTTTTAACAGGACACTTGGGTGGCGTAAATGAGTGATGGCAAAAACCAAATTCATTTGCAGTTGTGAGTTTTCCTGTTTTCCTGTGGCATTCCACACTTCAGTGCTTTTGCTGCAGCCCAGTGCATCCTCCCACTACACTAGCCCAATGCAGGAGGAAATTCCAGAAGGATTTCAGTAGAGCTAAGTGAACTGGGGGGGGAGGTGAGTTTGGTTGTTCTCATCTTTGCATCTCTCATTTTGCTCAGTCAAGGAGACACATTTGAGTGTCTCCAGAAACGTTTTCTTTCCTGATCGCTAATCTACCACAGATGGTCTGTATTTCTCTGTCTCTAAACTGTGTCATTTTGGTGATTCTTCTTCAGGAAAACCCCAGTAGAAGACAAATCTGAAGTGCAAGCAACGGAAACTAAGACACCTCCAGCAGAAGTGAAGACGGTCCCCAACGAAGCCACACAAACAAATGAGAATGAGAGCAAAGCATGATCAGCGACAGATGAAAGAACATGACAGAACGACTTCACCCAAGCATTTAAAACACGAAACACAACACACATCTCATCCCTCTAGTGTCTGTTGCCTTTTTTTTTAAAAACAAACAAACAGAACAGAAAATGCATAAATGGGGAGGGTGGGTTCTCTCTGTTTTTTTTTTTTTTTCTTAAGATTTTTAGGAAGGTTCTATTTGTTGTGCACTTGCTTTTAAAAAGTAACACATTTTAAAAACAGGGTTAAACCCATCACCAAATCGGGGGTTCAGCTGTCCCCTTGTATATTCAGATAAGCAAAACTGCAGAATACCACTTAGAGCATCGCTGAGGAGCTCAGAGTCAACAGGTCTTAGACAAAAGGAAAAAAAAGAGAAAAGAGAAAAGAAGACCCTGTTCTGTCCTTGGTTAGAATAGCAGATATAACCACTGTACTGCGTGACTGCTCAGTACAGATGGTACTTAGTGAACAAAGTCCACAATTTATTTTTATACTTTTCAGTCGAGTTTGAAATATGTAAAGCTTCATAAATAAGTTATAATTTCTGTTCACCTTGTATTCAGTATGCAAAGTGTCATGAGCTCTTTGTGACTGAATTCTGTTCTCCATATTAGGCATTGATTTGGGGGTTTCTTGTTTTCGTTAGGAAGAATGCCAGAATTGCAGCTTCGAGGGATGTATTTCAATTTGCAGTATTCAGACTCTACATTTCTTTCAATTTTATGTTAATTTTTGCCAACTTTTGTTCTCTCCAGTGTTTACAATTGACAATTTTTTTTTTAATTTTTGTTGTGTTTAAATGTATTTGTAAAATAGCTGCCTTTTTTTTTTAAAGTCAATCCAGACTCTAGATCCTAGGGTTAGCAGCATGCTTGCTTTGCAAAGGGAGACATCTTAAAATATCAATGTTTACAGTAGTTTCCCCGTTATCTTTTTTAATTATTATTATTATTATTATTATTATTATTATTATTTCTTACTGGAGTAAGAAAAAAGAGTAATGCTGGTCTTTGGTTTGTTTTTGGGAGGGGGGTGGGGCGTGGGGAATATTCCAACCACTTGTCACCAATCAAGGTCTGTATCCAGCAATCCACATAAACACGCTTAACTTCAAATGAGAGAGTTGCTGGTGAGAGTTTCCTTATATACTTAAATTTATTCAGAGTGTAAGTCCCTTGCTGGACCTGGGCCTGACTGCATAAGAAAAATATCATCTCTGCTTTTTTAGGACATTCTTCTCTTTCCTTCATGGAACCCTCCCAGAGCTTTGAGAGGCAGAAGAAAGATTGTACAGTTAGGGCTGGGCTGGTCTTGTCTCGGATGTGTGACTACGTCCATTTCTCTAAGAATGTTGGTAACTACCATTTCCTTTGTCCCCAGAAACTGATCTAAAAGCGATGACTTTCTGCACTTAAAATATTAACTTTTCCTTTGAGTGGTAATGCTGAAAACAGAACGTCCTGCTCTCATGTGGGTGACATTCATGAGCAGAGGGTTCCTGGCAGCATGTAGGTGTCCCTGCTCATTGCAGGGGAGTTGGACTAGATGACCCCTAAGGGTCCCTTCCAACCCAAATAATTCTATGACTGTACGTAAGACCCCTTCTGCAGAGACAGCTCCAGCACATCGTGTCTGTTAAGTCATCCGTGTATGCTCTGCAGCATCCAAACCATGTAACCATGGCTGAGCACTTGGGCATCAGTGCCAAGACTCCCACCAATGGCCCTGCTCTTTGTTTCATGCCTTTAGCAGTCACAGAAGGGGGCTCATGTCACACGTGTGTTGTTGTGGTCATCACTGGGAGTCATGGAGTAACACTGAGACTTTGGGGTGGGAAGAAGAGAAGGTTGAGCAGAAGGAAGACAGAGGAGGACCAGCCCGTTGTATAGAGGTGCTCCTTCTCTGGGGGTTTTGCTTTGTTTTTACTTTGTTTTTCTTTTTTTCTTTTTTTCTTTTTTTTTTTTTCTACTTTAGATCTGCAAGCTTGTGCACTGTGGGTGCGTGACTTTTCGTGTGAAACGTGTTTTTTGTCATAGTATTGAAATAATTGAAAAAAAAAAAAAGCTTCAATATAGTTTGGATGTGGAAGGTGTAGCGGATAGTTCAGATCTGAAAAACATATATTCAGGAAAAAAAAGAGAACAACTCTTAGAAGGAACACAAGCCTTTAAATGACAAAGCCGAGCTGAGGATGGCACTCATTGCATCACACCCAGGGGACAAGCAGAATGGAGATGGGGTTGGGGAGACCATGCTTGGCTTGGGTGAGCTGAGCCGCTCTCGTTGGTGTGTCCTTCTGAGTATGCAATCTTTTACAGTGGCATCACATGATTTCAAACTGTGAAAAACACTGGTTTTGTCATTTGCTAAGTGTGGGGTTTTTGCTTTTTATTCTCAGCTCCTGGGGATGGAAGTAGAGGATGGCTGGATATGCAGGCACAGACACTCAGGCAGTACTGTCCCAGGCAGGACAGCAGGGCAGGACAGGTCCTCACTTGAGAGCCCTCTGTCAGATTGAGCCCATGCTTGATGCATGACAGCAGTGTTGGTGTTACGTAAGGCGAAATTTGGTCTGTGGTCCCTGGGACCTCATACATCATGCCTCCCTGAGCAGCTGACAGGAGCAAACGCTGCTGAGCACAGTGACCTGGAGCACGTCCAGTGCCACTGGTCAGCACCCATCAGGTGGCACTTTGGTGGCTGTCACCCAGTCTGGTGTTTCTGCCATGTAAGGCCACCAGCCCAAGGCCCCATACAGCACCTGGCCACGTCACAGCATCCGGTGCCTGCTGGGTTGTGTCTCGTGGATGGAGCCAGCACCGCGTCTGTCCTGTTCCCTTAGTGCCCCTGTGACCTCCCCATCCCTCGTACCCATAGATTAATTTTGGAGAGCGTTTTTATACTTGCCCTTAATGAAGAATAATTTGTTTTAATTTATAAATATCCGATCCCCAAGGTAGCTTAGGCTTCATTGCTTTTATTTAAACCTTTGAAGAGGGACCAACCTGATGCCGTTTGCGCTGTATATGTTTATATATGTATCCATGCCATACATATATATATCTATATGGCAACTCAGACTGATCAGCTTCTAGTTGTGGAGTGACTACATTTCATGCTGCACCATACGTAACGATGATGAGGTTATAGTGCATCCAGTTGTTCAGCTTTTAGAGTGGAGTTTTATTTTCACACTTTTCTATGGAGCCTTCAAACCCCAGGTTTTCACACTAGGCTGTTTTGATAGTTGTTCTCAGACCTCCACTGACATCCTTACCCAGCATTCCCTACTTTTGGGGGCCTTCTATCTTGTTAAAAAAACAAAAAAACAAAAAATCTTTTTACCAAGTGAAACATCAGTTCCACCTTTATTCTCATTCTCACTGGTGTAAATACTGATACTAACTGAGGATTTTGACTTTGCATTCTGTCAGAATACTGTGTTCAAATAAAAATTACAAAAAAAAAAAAATACCAACAAAAATTTTCATGCCTGCAGTCTGCGCTTCTTCAGATGTCAGGAGTTGTGTACGGAGCTCTCCTGGAGTGCTGGGTGCCACGGAGAGGAGCGTTTGTTCTGTCCTTCTGTCCCATTTCACATTAGTGCCTTGAGATGATGAAGCTGTTGAACACTGCTGTGAAGCTGAGTCAGACAGGTCCTGTAGGAAGGCCAAGTGGTGTGCATGTGAGAGTGTGTTGGCTTCAGAATGTGTCAGTAACGTATCCCAGGTCATGTCCTTGGACCTGGTTGATGCTGGAGTAATCAAACTGCATTTAATTCTGTTTTAAACATTGATTTCTACTATTGTATTCTCCTGGAGAAGCTGCAGCCCAAGGCCTGGACAAGTGTACTCATTGCTGGGTAAAGAACTGGCTGGATGGTCAGACCCAGAGAGTGGTGGTGAATGGAGTTACATCCATCTGGCGACTGGTCGCCAGTGGTGCTCCCCAGGGGTCAGTATTGGGACCCGTCCTGTTCAGTGCCTTTACTGATAATCTGGATGAGGCCATTGAGTGCACCCTCAGTAAGTTTGCAGACAACACCAAGTTAAGGGGTATAGATCTGCCTGAGGGCAGGCAGGCCCTACAGAGGGGCCTGGGCAGGCTGATCGCTGGGCTGAGCCCAATGGGATGGAGTGCAACAAGACCAAGTGCCGGGTCCTGCACGGCGCTCACAACAACCCCACGCAGCGCTGCAGGCTTGGGGCAGAGTGGCTGGAAGGCTGTGCGGAGGGAAAGGAGCTGCGGGTGTTGGTCGGCGCTCGGCTGAACATGAGCCAGCAGTGTGCCCAGGTGGCCAAGAAGGCCAACGGCATCCTGGTTGTGTCAGCAGTAGTGCAGCCAGCAGGAGCAGGAGGGGACCGTCCCCTGCACTCAGCTCTGCTGAGGCCGCACCTCAGTGCTGTGTTCAGCGTTGGGCCCCTCACTACAATGCAGACATGGAGGCCCTGGAGCTGTGCAGAGAAGGGAACGGAGCTGTGAGGGGTCTGGAGCACAATGGGGTTTTATGGGGAGCGGCTGAGGGAGCTGGGATTGTTCAGTCTGGAGAAGAGGAGGCTCAGGGGAGACCGTATTGCTCTCTGCAACTCCCTGACTGATTGTGGTGAGGTGGGGGCTGGGTACTTCTGGATAATAGCAATGGGACGAGGGAATGGCCTCCAGTTGCATCAGGGGAGGTTCAAGTTGCTGTCGGGAAAAGCTTCTCCCCAAGACTGGCTGGGCACTGGCACAGGCTGCCCGGGAAGATCGTGGAGTCACTGTTTCTGGAGGTGTTCAGGAAACATGGAGGTGTGGCACTGAGGGACATGGTCATTGGGAATATTCGTGGTAGGTGGACGCTTGGACCGGACGATCTTACCGTGCTCTGCTCCGAGCTCAGCTCTGCGTGCTGTGCAGGGCAGTGCCGGAGCGGAGCGGCTCTCAGTGACCCCATATGTCTGCGCTGCCGCAGCTGTACGCTGTCCCCATCTCGAGACGCGACAGATGCAGTCACCATCAGCCTTCCCTACGGAAACCGCTTCTTCGGGGTCTGGGAACGCCCTCGTTCGGTGCTGAGCACTACCCCGCGGCACACAGATACAACTCCCTCTGCTGTCTCATTTCCAACTGAATTCAGCTGAACAAAAGAATCGTGCATAAGCTGCGCCTCGGGGCGCACCGCTCGGCCTTCCCCAGCCCCTCCTCAGCGGAGGGACCGCCCCGTCCGTGTTTCTACGAGCCCTAAGCCGACCGCATTGCGCGTGTCAGTGTCCATTTAAACGGTTAAAGGGCACCACCGCCCAGAAGCTGCAATCCGCGGCGCCCAGGAGAGGCACCTCCAAGACAGCTCCAAGACAGCCCGAGCTTAACGGCGAGCCCGGCTCTTAGTGCTGCGCGGGGCTCATCTGTAACGGTTTTTATTCTCTTAGCCCTGCGGGGTGCCTTTGTTCCCCGGGCATCCCACGACAACGCGCACACCCGGCCACGCGACAGGCGGCGAACGTGAAATGGCGGCCGACACCCGCCCCCCCGACCCCTTATATAACAGTCGCGGCCCATAGACAGCATGGCCACGCCTACTGACAGTATGGCCACGCCCACTGGTCGCGTAGCCACGCCCCCCCGCTCATTCGCTCTTCCGTTACGTCATCAGCGTAGTTCCCGTGGCAACGCCACAGACGCTGCGCAACCTGCGCCCGTCGGCATGGCCGCGCTGTCCGACCCTCAGCAGGAGGAGGACTTCCAGCGCTTCCTCCGCCGCGTGGACGACATCAGTGAGCGCGGCAGCGGGAAGGGAGCGGGGCGGGTGAGACGGACGGGAGAGGGAAATGGAAATGGAAAACTCTTCGCTCGCCTCTTCACTGTCGCGTCTCCCCAGGTCGCCTGGTGCAGGGCTTGAGCTCTGCGGACGCCGCTGTGCGGGACGGGGCCATGGCCGAGGCGGAGCGACGGCTCCGAGAGCGGCACTGCAGCGGGCAGAGCGCGGCCGGCAGGACGGCCATCAACACACGCGTTCCTGTACGGGTTCGTGCCCCGCACCTGCGTTCCCGCCTTCTGCACACGGTGTTCGTTCACCTGCCGAGCAGAAAAGCTCGAACGATGCATAAAGGGACCTCAGAGCCCACCCAGTGCCACCCCCGGCCATGGGCAGGGCTGCCCCCCACCAGCTCAGGCTGCCCAGGGCCCCATCCCACCTGGCCTTGAGTGCCTGCAGGGATGGGGCACCCACAGCTCTCTGGGCAGCAGTGCCAGCGCCTCACCGCCCTCTGAGGAAAGGATTGCTTCCTCACATCTAACCTGCTTTCACTTTAAAGCCATTCCCCCTTGTCCTGTCACTACCAGACCATATACACAGTCACTCCCCCTCCTGCTTGTAAGCTCCCTTCAGGTACTGGCAGGTGTACTTCACCAGCTGTTCCATTGCTGCTATGGATTCTACCGAACTATCCGTATCCAAATGTTCATGTGCTGTATTTCTCTTTTCTTTAAAGGATTGTGTGAACCCAGAGGCGGTGTGCTCAGGTAAGGTGGTGCTCCCTGCTGCTCTTGTACCCCTTCTGTCTGCTGAAGCAGAGGTGCAGTGAGGATCGCTCTCAACTCACACAAGATCTCATTCCACCACCACTAAAGTGGGGGCAAACTGTTTGGTCACATCTAGAACCACATTTGTGGCTCATACCCGTGTGGCTGTGCACGTCCATTGGTGTAATTTGTCACTGCATGACAAATTGCATGCTGTCACTGCTTCCTGTAAAAAGTTGTTCTTCTGAATTAAAAAACAACAAATGTCTCTCTGGAGGCGAACTGTTTTGTGTCGTTCAATCTTACCAGCAGCTGGTGCATGGTAGGGGATATGATAAATCCACTCAATGCCATGTTCTTTGGATCAGATATCCACAAGTGAATTTTTGAAATGATTCCCATTGTCGGACTCAGTTCTTTCTGGAGTGCCATGTTGCAAAAGGATTTGTTTCTCAATACCTAAGATGGTGTTTCGGGCGGTAGCATAGGGCACTGCATATGTTTCAAGCCACCCAGTGGTCGTCTCCACCATGGTGGGCACATAACACCACTGCGAGTTCATGGCAAGGTGATACAGTCAACCTGCCTCGCCTCCCCATATTTATACCTTTGCCATCGCCCCTCCCCCCAGAGAGGTTTCATCCTCTTGGCTTCTTTAATTATGGAAAGGTACAATCCTGAGAGCTCAGATGTGTAATGCTATGACATTCCCATTCCAGTTTAATTTCTGAAGCATTTCCTTATATGATGTGGTTGATGCCCCGTTCCTGGAGGCTTTCAGGGCAAGACTGGATCAGGCCCTGGGCAGCCTGGTGGAGCTGTGTGTGTCCCTGTGCATTGCAGGGGGAGTTGGACTAGCTGGCCTTTAAAGGTCCCTTCTAACTCTAAGGATTCTATGATTCTTTGTAGAGAAACAGCTCAGATTATCTTAGAAACGACTTCTGTTTCTCATTTGCAGTTTAACTTCTAATAAAGTTAATTTTTCTTTTTTAATTTTTCATATCAAAAATGTCACCAACTCTTCTCCTGGATCCAAGAGGGCTTCCTGGCTGCTTTGGAGAAGGATGCAAAAGAACGAGCTAGACAAAGGAGGAAAAATGAACGCTTAGCAAATGGTAATCACCAGGGGCTGTTCCAGCTAATGCCTTCGGGAGGTACCTGACTGGTGTGGTTTGTGATGTGTCACCACACGAGGACAAAACAGATGCCAAAGTGTTACTTGGAATGTGCATGTGTTGTTCTACAGCTCTGAAGGAGAAAGGAAACGATGCCTTCAGGAAAGGGGACTACGACACAGCTGCCCAGAGGTACACTGAAGGCCTGCAGAAGCTGAAGGACAAGCCAGAGCTGTACACCAACAGAGCACAGGTCAGTGTGGGAACAAGCTGCTGGCATGCTGGCCAGTGTACTGCTCTGTGTTCTGTTAGTGGCACAGGGCCTGAAAAGGATGGTTCTGCATCCTGTGGGAGTTTCACAGAAGGCAGTAGGTGAAGAAGCTTAGAAAAAGGACGTTGTCGGCTGTATTTCAGGCCTACCTGAAGATGCAGGAATATGGAAAAGCCATTGGTGATTGTGAGTGGGCATTAAAGGTATGTTCAGTGTGTTGTTCTGTGGTCAGGTCGAGTGTGTGTGTGCAGCTGACAGTACAGAAGCTGCATGCGAATGGAAGTGGGAATGTGTTGGGGGGAGATATTTGAAGTTTCTGAAGGTTTTGTGTAAAATTCCTTTTTTAACAGTGCAATGCAAAATGCATTAAAGCCTATTTTCTAATGGGGAAGGCTCTTCTGGCACTTAAGCAGTACGATGAGGTAAGTTGACTAAGTCACTTCTGTTAGACCATTCCTGTGATTCTGAGATGATGATGTGGGTGAAAGAAAAAAATTTGTTATTATTTTGCCACAGACACACAAAAGTTTGTGGAGCTTGAAAGTAATCCTGTCCTCCTACAAAGATAAATAATTCTAAAACCTGGTCTTCTTCCCACCTCTTGTGTCCTTTGCAGCGGTTTGCACAGAACCTGCAGCAGCTGCTCTCTGTCAGCCTGAAGGCAGTGAGGCAATCCTGAGCTCAGTGCCCATGATTTATCTGGTGGGGATTTGTCGCCACTTGGCGACAAATGAGCAAAATGCATTTCTTCTGTTTTTATCCTAAATCACTCTGTGCAGTGGTGTTATTAAACTACTGTGCAGTAAGAAGTGATTGTGTGCTGCTCTGAAGATCTCCCTGCATTCTGGGTTAAGTGAACTGTTAAGCTGCAAGGTGCTAAAGGGAGCAGTAGGGTTTCTTTGTCTTTCTGTGTGATTCTGAATGTCAAAAAAAATGACTCAATTCTGCATTCTGGAATCCTTATGGAAGCTTAAAAACTTAACAAAATGGGATATCAAAGCTTTGGTTTGCCTCCTTCCATAAATCTTATTCCTCAGACTTCTGCAGGACTGTAGGCCAGGAACTGACAGCTAGGAATGTCAGCACCTCCCTGTTCCTCTTTGAAAATAAGAGCCTGTTTCTTTTGTGACTTAAGTCCAGGCAGTGCTACCAGAAGCTCTTAGAGATCGATCCCCAAAAGGAAAGTTTATTTAAAGGTAAGGAGTGTCTGTTTTCCAACCCTTCTCACTTGCTTTCTGATCAGAACATTTTGCTAACTTACTTTGATTTCTTTTGCTTTCCAAGATTGCATGAATGAGGTTAACCTGGAGGAAAAAAGAATACAAGAGGAAGACAGAGCGATGAAGGTGTTTCAGTCCGGAAAGCATGCAGCTCTATCTATAAAAGAACTGCTGCAGAAACTCAACAGGCCCAACCAGAATATCCTCTTCTATACAGGAGGGATCCAGGTTCTGACAGGAGCTGTGAAAGAGTGTGAGTGCTTGATGCAAAGCTTGTTCCCCATGGTGGGTTGTAACCCAGAAGCGTGAATACAGTGCAGTACATTTTTAAATGACCCAAAAGCTATACCCCTGTTGAAAAAAATACAACATACGATGTTTGCTGTTTCAATATTTAAGAACAGTAGTTGTTTCCTTATGTTTTTGTTTATAATTAATACCAATTCACTAGCTGAGCTATTGATACTTCTTAAGGATTTGGTCATTTCATAGAACCACAGTACAGCTCAGGTTGGAGAGGACCTCAAAGCCCACCCAGTGCCACCCCCGGCCATGGGCAGGGCTGCCCCCCACCAGCTCAGGCTGCCCAGGGCCCCATCCCACCTGGCCTTGAGTGCCTGCAGGGATGGGGCACCCACAGCTCTCTGGGCAGCAGTGCCAGCGCCTCACCGCCCTCTGAGGAAAGGATTGCTTCCTCACATCTAACTAACGTTTCACACTTTCACTTTAAAGCCTTTTCTCCTTGTCCTGTCACCATCATTTAAGCAGCATCAAATTAGTTTTGAAAAGTTTGCAATTCTCTGTTGGAGAGTAATGATTTGTCTCCTGTTTAAGTCCTCATAAAAACCCTTGAACATGAAGTCAATCATTCTCCACCATGCCAGACAATTAGATCACTCAATTAGAGTGGTCTTCTGCTTCAAAGCTGTTTCTATTTCAAGTGCTCTTGAAGTTTTTCCCCTCTTTTCACAATGCAGACGTCCTTTCCCAAAAGCTGTTGATCTGGTGACCTTTTCCTTCAGCACTGTGTTGCAGTGGAGCAGGTGTCTGCCTTCACCATGGTGCATCAGCCAGATGGCTCATAGAGCTGACTTGTTTCTCTCTGCCTCTTTTCAGGCACTGAGCAAACTTTATTTAGAACAAACAATGGGTTCAGTATCATCAATGACAACGAGGTCATAAGACGGTAAGTGCTCTCCAGAAGAGAACAGTAGCACATTACAGCATGAGGAAGTGACAATGCTGTTTTCAGGAAACTCTATCTCCTCACGAAATGCAGATGAAATGATCACAAGATAACTGGATGTAATGTCTGAATGGACTGACTTGTATCTGACCCAAACAAATAGGGCTCTCTTGGATGCAGTGGACAGCACTCAGGAGTTCCTGCTTCTGTCTCTGATCTTATATTTCTGCACAGTTCCCCTATCTCTAATGGTGAGAGCAAGGCTGTAAAAGCTTACTGTAAAAGAACAGCTGAAGTAAAAGCGTAGTTGCCTTAAGTTTATTTTGCTAGACATCAGTAAATGTTTCACCTTGGTTCCACAGTGTAACCTGTAAAACTCCTCAAGGACGAGGATTCCCTCTGGGACCAGTGTCCCCTGCTGCTGTGTGTTCTGGGCAGCCATTAGCTTGTGTTTTGGTAATCAAGAAACAAATCTAATTCAGTTGCTTTCTAAACTTAGTTCTGTAAGGGATCTCTTGCCCAATAGGTGATGGATGCAAGCAAGATGCATAGAAAAGATGTAATCTGAAAATTTGCACAAGTTGGTTCAGAACAGTGTGATCTGGTTGGAGAAGGGAAGAGCCATTCTTCTGCTGCCATGTGCTTCCAGATTTCCACCAAGCTCTCACGCCTTGGCTCACCATGAGTGCTTTGGTGCAGAACTGAATGCATTACGTGTGCTGCATACTGATTGTGTAGGGTCTGTGTGTGCTGAGGGTTGTGTAGGTTCAGTAAAACACCAATCTGGTGTTGGAGGAGGTCATCTGGAAAATGTCTGGTAGTCCTAAGAATGTTTAACTAATGAGCTGTTGTTAAAGCTTAGGAGCTTAAGTGTTCATATGGCAGATCCTTCTTGCTGTGAGGCTTGCCTGATGTCCCCAGCCAAAGAGTTAACCCTCACAGTTTCATCTGCCCTGGTTTCCTTTTGCAAGCTAACGTTTCTCATTTAGGGGCTTCTGTGCAGAGAGAAAGAGCGCCGCTGAAGTGGATCTGTCTGTTTCTCTTCTCTGCCTTTGGCAAGCTGTCTGCGCTGGGAATGGTGAAACTGTGATCAACATTAATCACTGTTCATGTTCTGCTAATATGGCAAATACTGGGTCTAGAATTGTTGTAAAAAGCAGAAGTGCTGTTAGAGAAGGGTGAATTCCTTTGGTGTCAGCAGTATGGGGTTATTGGCTGGGTATCTCTTGCCTCTGTTTCTCTAAGGTTTGCAGGAAGGTTGGGAGGGGTTGGGGTAGTGAAGTGGTGCTGACTGCCACAGGGAAAATACGGAATGCTTGGTGCCTGCACCTGCACTGTGCTGTGTGCCGCTGGGTCAAACTGATGCACGAGGGAAAATGTAGTTAGTGTGAGCAGGAGAGATGATGGGGATTTCACCACCTGTGACATCGTGCTTAGATTCCCTCGTTTTTCAGAAGAAAATCAGCGGCTTCTGTTGACTCACCCTGATGTGAATGCACAGCTGTTGGAACTGCTGTGTTCTGGTGAATTAGAGATCCAAAAGGAGACGTTGGCACTCATTGCTCTCTACTCAGATAACGAGAATGGGAGGAGGCTGTTGCTCAGGCACCAGGACCTATCCAGGTAACAAATGAAACTATAATTCATTGAACTCCCCGGACCCTGGGCTCCCAGAGGTCCAAAGCTCACTCCACTAACACTGAGCAGAGCTCCAGGTGGGTTTTTATGTCAGTAAGGGTGTGTGACAGCACTCCTTAAGAACTCACTCTGTCACCTCTTGATGGCTTATGCTTTCAGGCTGCTGCTCTCTCCTCATCTGGCAGTTGGCATTTATGATGAGTCAATGTGGCCAAGGCTCACTGAGAATTGAAAAGCCTATTACCTCTTTGCTCTTGTCTTGCTGTTGCCTTCATAGAATGGTTTAGGTTGAAAAGGACCTTTAAGATCATGCAGATCCAACCCTCTGCTATGGGCAGGTACACCTCCTTCTAGACCAGATTGCTCACAGCCCCATCCAGCCTGGCCTTGAATGCTTCCAGGGAGGGGGCATACACAACCTCACTGGACGACCTGCTCCAGTGTCTCACCACTCTCACAGTAAAGAATTTCTTCCTGATATCTAGTTTAAATCTGCCCTCTTCCAGTTTAAAACAATTTCCCAGTTAACCTGTTAAGCAGAGGATAAGATTTTAATGTGCTGAAAGATTTAAACCAGTGTATGAACAGAACAGATTCTCCAACATATGTTTGTACTTCACAACATTCATCCCAAGACCAGTAAAGCCTTTTTGTTAAAACACCCCCACTCACCCCCAGAGACTGCTGGGTTTGCTCAGCACGTCCTTCTAAATCACGTACTCATCATCAGTGATCTTCCCTGCAAACATCTTTAATTGTTAGGCCAAAGCTGACAAGCAGTTTTAATTTTTTTGTCTCTTTTTCTATTAATAACAGATGGTTGCAGATATTGGTGATGTTTGTCAACTGCACTGATGCCCGGGCTAGCAATGCCATGAGTATACTGTCGGATTTAATTCAAGAGGAAAAGTAACTTGCACTTTTTCTTTTTTTTTTAATAAGTTCTAATGGTATTTATTAAGTGAGCTTGTGATAGAGGCTGCCAGCCTTCTTTGCTCTTTTACCTTCTTTACTCAGTTTACCTTCTCTGTGTGTTGCTGTTTTGTTGCTTTTCTCTGCTTGTTTTTGTTCTTGTTTTAATTCTAAAACTGTCCAAACTTGGCTTTCTTAATCCTCAACAGGTTCAAAGCCCAGTGTCGCTTCACCTTTTCCACATCTGTTTTACCATTGTTCACCCAGCTGCTGGTACGAAAAGTCTTAATTTCTATGTTTCCAGCATATTCTTTTGCAACATGTCTCATGACAACTCCTTCCAGTATCTTAAGGACTGTAAGAAGGAAGGAGATAGACTTTATTGGGGTCTGTGTGATAGGACAAGGGGAAACGACTTCAAAACAAAAGAGGGGAGATTCAGACTGGCTATAAGGAAGAAGGTTTGACACTAAGGGCGGTGAGGCCGTGGCACAGGTTGCCCAGAGAGGCGGTGCTGCCCCGTCCCTGCCAACAGCCAAGGTCAGGCTGGACGGGGCTCTGAGCACTGATGGAGCTGTGGGTGTCCCTGTGCACTGCAGGGAGCGGCACCAGATGGCCTTTGAGGGTCCCTTCTGACTCCAACCATCTGCGGAAAATTAATGAAAGAGCTGAAAGATCTCTCAGTTAGAGAGATAGGAGCACCTGTGTGTTGTAATTTGTTCTTAATTTGTTCTTACTTTTCTGTTTTTAGGTCTCAGCCAAGCTGGTAGACCAGGCAGCCCTCGCATGTTGCATTGGTGTCATGGGGAACCTGTGTGCAGACGCAGCCATCCGAGTGCGGATGGCTGAGTACAACGAGTGCTGGCAAGCCTGCTTACAGCTGGTGGTAAGGAGGCTTGGTGGCTCCTTACAGCAGTGTTTTCTGCCCTGCTGCCTCTGAAAATGGCACCCGTGTGATATGTGTGTGCCTCCCGCAGCAGCGCTGAGCCTCTGAATTGATCACACGTTTCTCTCCTTTGCGCATAGGATGGACGTGCTGATGCTGGCACACCCAAATATCAGGAGTGTGTGTTTGCAGTGCTGGGCCTCATGATGAACTTACTGCTGGAATCAAACACCATCATCCAGGTAAACGAGGCTGGAGCCATTCTTTGGTAGCTTTCTTATTGTGATCACTTTCTTGGAGATTCAGTGTTTTGGAGCAGTTGAAGTGTCTTCCTCTCTTATTACTGTAAATGGGCCCCATGAAAGCTCTGCAGCTAAATCTAGTCTCAGTAGACTTGAGAGAATGGCCATGGAACAGCATGAGCTTCAGCTCTGTACCAGGAGAGAAGTACAACTGCACCATGTGGCTATAGAGCCCTCTTTCACAACAAACATGCTGAGGCACTCCTCAGGCTCCAACATTAGATTTTGCTGGTGCTTGGTTACTTGTTAATTTTTGTTGGTGTTTATAGTTACCAATTATGGGTCCTTGATGTTCAAGTAAGATAAAAATGAGAAGAATGTAAGAAACGTCCATTAGCACCACCCTGCATAGACATCTAAATGTGGCACTGAGGAACAGGGGTTAGTGGTGGTAGGTGGATGGTTGGTCTAGGTGGTCCTAGAGGGCTTTTCCAGCCATCACAATTCAGTGATTCACCCACAGACACACACTTTGGACAGAAATGCAGTGTAAGTGATAGATGGCACCATGCTATCGTGGCACAAATGGCTTGTTTAGCATCAGTCTCTAATTCTGGAATGTTCTTAGGTGCTTGGCACATCCCAAAATTACTTCAAAGAAACATTAAAAAAGAACAGCTGCTGAAGAGTTAGTAACTTAGGGCCTTGTGTGCACTCCATCTCCATTTGTAACATAGAGTAATTGTTGATGCATTTCTGCTTGAATGCTTTCTGGCAATGAGCTGTTCCTGAGTTCTTGGCTTTGTTTTGCAGTGCCTTGCCGTGGACATAAGTGACAGATGTATGTCCCTCCTTGGGGATCAGGATGGAAGAATTGTGACGGTAAGCAGGCATCTCTGGAATAAGAGAAGATCATATCACTTGATCAGACCTGAACAATTCAGTGCCAGTTCCTGTCCTGTGCAAGCCTTGTGGAAGCCTCTCCTTTAGGCTCTGAAGCACAAAACAAATGCTGAATATTAGTAGTCGTAGTAACAAAAATAAATAAATAGCATGCCACTTGGTTTATCTGATATTCTGGTTGATGCAAGAGATCTTCAGTGTTTCCTTGAAACCTACAAAGTAGAAGCCTGTACAAATCGTTTCATCCGTTGGATGGTTTTCAATAGAAAGCGATAAATCAATCTGGAAGCAAAGGAGCAAGAACAGTTTGGGTGTTTAACAGCTGTTACTTTTTATAGTTCCTGCTGTGAATCATTCCTAGGACATTGTACTACTAATGGTGTGTAACTCCCACATATAGTAATTATTCAAGGCAAATGGGTGGAAGCAGATGTGGTCTCAGCTGGGAATCTCTTCACCTCTCTGAACTCACACAAACTGTTCTGATCTTTTTTATGTGCAATTAGAGACTCAGCATTGTCACTAGTGGTATTTGTTTCAATAAATAAGTATGCAGGGAGTGTCCTGATGTTGCTTTGATCTCACCTCCCACTATACTGAAATCTTTTAGAAGCTGTGCTGAGCTCACTTTCCAGTAAATGATAAAAAAAGGCACGTCCTAAAGTTGTTCTTCATTATGTTTCTGTAAACTTCTCCTTTTGTCACTTGAATGAGTTTGGGTTTGTTCTGCCATCTGCAAAACCAAAATAATTTGAAAACTCTTTAAATAAAGTTGTCTGTACAAACAAATAGATATTTTTTCTTTTTTCTCCCACGCTTTTCTTACTCAGAGAGCCATTGGAGTGCTGAGTCGCATCCTGGCAGCATCCTCACTGGCAGTAGAAGCAGCAGTTAAAGGAGGAGTGGTGAAGAAAATGATCAAATTCTTGAAGGTAAAGTAGTCCCACTGATATCACTGTTTTTCTTTTCGTATTCCCTAAAGAAAACCTAAATTTCCCCGACATTCAGCCTCCTTTCCCAAGGAGACAGACCTGTGCAGTTAGTCTGTGCGTGTTTGCATCCATTCCATCGGAGTGCTGGTGCTCTCCAGCACAGCAGTAAGAAGTTTGGAGCATAACTGCTGCCTTGTAGTCTGTATCTCAGAATTTTCAGTTATTTCTGCAAGAATCAAATGCCCATACAGCTCTACTTGTGGTGTCCTCCAAATACAGGAATCCACTACTGTGGGCTCTGTTGCAGGATTAAAGCTTAGGGTGATCAAATCTGGACAGTTGAAAGGCAGTGGAGCCCTTTAAAATGACCAGTGAGAGCTGAATCAGGCCAGGGAGGAATGTATCCCTAAGTATATACATGTAACAATCTCTAGGCATTGTTTGCCTATTGGGATATATATGCGACCTGGTACAGATGCCACAGACAAGCTGTCCTGCAGATTAGATCAGCCTGAAAAAAGGTTGTACCAGTCTAGCTCTAACTGGCAAGCACCAGAGCTGTTAGAAAAAAATGTACTCCAGAGATTGAGAGAATTCTGTATGCTGTTGGCATGGAAGAGAGGTTTCTTTTCTATTTTTCAATCTCAGTTCATTCTGAGGTCTTTATTTAGGATATAGTCTTAGGCATAGCAAATAACTGTATTTGTGCTATCTAAACTGTTTTGTGAACTTGAGTAAGTTGGGGCATAAACAGTATGTTTATTAGTTTATACTTTATTCTAAACCAAATCTAGGCTGGAGGACAGATCACATCCAGTTATGCAATAAAGACTCTTTCCATCTGCACAAGAAGTAGCAGACAAGCCCAAGAAGAGGTGGTGAAGTCAGACAAAAGTAAGTGACGGCTTCACTAATTAGAGACAGAATGTAGAGAAGTAATCTCAGCATTATCCCCATGCCTTCTTCCCTTCTAGGACAGAACTAAACCCCTGTTTTACTCTTGCAAGACTTTTGTCATGTTTTCTAAGTAATGTTTAAAGAACCTTAGTTTGTGTGGATGCAAACATGGATCAGTTAGAAAGCTTGAGTTTGAGAAACTGCCCTTTACTTTCATAAAATGGTTTGAAATACTTTTTTGGGGAAGCCATAAATCTTTGAAAATGGTACTTCTGGAAATACGATCTGATTTCTGTTACACTTCAGAAGTTGGTGGCTAAAAGATGAAGCTGTGTTTAGACAGCTGAATTCCAGAGGCTGGGGTTGCTTACAGTTTCCTTCAACTTCTGTGTGGATATTTGGCCTCATATTAGAAGGAAGTGGGTGAGGAGGCGGTTTGCCAGTATCAGACAGGTGGGTGTCTCGGGGTATTTTTGAGTTACTAATATTTGCTCTAGTTGTGTGGTGTAACACTACTTAGATTGCTTTAAAATCCAGATTCAATTAATGCTTATGTAATTGCAACAGAGAATACTTAAGTATGATCTAAATGGTTGAACCTGTCAAGAAATTGTCAGCTTGTGTAGTTCTGCTTGAACCCAAAGGATTTTCACTCATTAAAAGCCTCTCAGAGCATCATCTTCCTATTGTACACCCAAATTAGTTTTGCTGTCATCTGTAGGTGAAGCTTCCATTTCCTCAGATAGCAAGAGCAATTCTCTCTTATTGTTTTCACCAAAACTCTGGGTATTCACCTTGTGAAAAGTCACTTTTTTTGTCATCATTTTGCCAACCCAGACATAGCTCTGCTG
Source organism: Oreortyx pictus (assembly GCA_036925125.1). NCBI lineage: Eukaryota > Metazoa > Chordata > Aves > Galliformes > Odontophoridae > Oreortyx > Oreortyx pictus. The sequence goes on along the minus strand of JAUPFR010000025.1, from coordinate 5,488,647 downwards.
CTAGGAGATTCATTCCTGCTGGAATGGAGCTATAAAACCCATCACAGTGCAAGATCTCTTATTCTGCAAGCAGCAACGGTGGCACATTCAGATTCAGGGGAATGTGTAAGAAATGGAGAAACACAAAGTGTGTGCTGGAGAACCTCTTATTATGTAGATGCAATTTGCTGAGACGGAAGTCTAGACAGGTGAAGAGGAGAAAGCGTACATCATCCTGAACCTGGGGAAGCAATGCCTTTGCTCTTGCAGGTTTCCTAGGAAAATACCTCCCTGTGGAACAGTGCTGGGGGTTCTGCTCTAGAGTTCAGGTAAAAGCAGTGGAAGTTATTGTTCACTGTAGGGCAGTTGAACTAGATGACCTCTAAAAGTCCCTTCCATGTCAGTGGATTCTGTGGTATCAGTGCTGTTTGAGCAAGTCTGGGTGCACTGTATACATGAAATTTTTATTGTTCACAGAGTTCAGCGTGCTGCGGAAGCTCTTGGACTCAGAGAATGAAATGATTGTGGGAAATGCTGCTTTCTGCCTTGGCCAGTGCCTCGTCGTTCCTGGAACAGCAACATCCTTACTGAATTCCAACATTGTGATGGTTCTGCTGAAACATGCTGGTGGTGATGCTGTGAGAACTTCAGTGCAGGAAAATGCAGCCATTGCTCTGGGGAAGCTGTGTGTTGCAGAACCAAGGTATTGCCAAAATCTATCTATATATAACAAAACCAGTGGAAGCAGAATACTGTTGTTCTCCTGCACCATCCAGTCGTTGTTACTTGTTGGTAATTCTTGGAAAATGGAAATGTGTCCCTATATGGGAACTGTAACTTGGGGGAGGAAGGAAAATGGGGAATCCAGTTACACCAAACCAGTGTGGGTCAGTTCCATGCAGAGAGGCAGCAGGTCCAGGGCAGATGAGCAACTTGTTTAAATGTCCTATGAAATGTCACTCTTCCTCCAGCTGGAATTCCCAGTTGCTGTGCTGTCTGCACCATCCTGCTTTGCTTTGTTCCTCTCACTCCAATTGCTTTCAGGAGCTCATTTTGCATTGTTTTATGTTACTTGTGCTGGAAGAATGGACAGAGGAAGAGTGACGTTAAGCCTGTCGAGGTCAGAAATGAAAGCACAACAGGAGTGTAAATGTCAGCACAGAATGTCTGTGCTGCTGCCTGCCAAGAGCGCCAATCCCCCGCTGGCTGCACACTGCCAGGTGCACACAGCTGCGTTGTTAGAGCTGAGTTCCACATGTTGCTGCACCTCCTGAACCACTGCAGGAAACAACGGGTAACACGAAGGATAATGCTGAAGTTCCAGAAGTGCCTTGCATCTCTTGGAGCTCCGAAATGAGCAAGAAAGGATCTGCTCTGAGCTCTGCAAAGCGCTCAGAGATGCTAAAGGGAAACGCCTTATTTGATTTGTTCTGCTGGTTCGGAGCGTCAGCTGTTTGAACAATTGTCAAGTGTTATTTGGAACTCTGGCTTTTCTTTTCATGGGGAATAGTTATTCAGAAACTTTTTGTCATGTTGCTTCAGGAGGAATTAACACACTCCTTGATGGTTTGGTCAGGGGCATAGCAGAGCAGTGTGAGCTTACAGATCTTGTTGTTGATCACTTCCCATCCTCTCAGCAACCTCTCCCTTTGTCTTTTCAGGCATATTTTTCGACTGCGGGAGCTCAATGGCATGGCCATCCTGAACTCCTCTATGAAATACGTGCACAGCTCCTGATGTCTCCCAGAGGGCTTTGATAAATGCTGTTAATATCCCTTGCTGTTCCATGTTTTCTTCTTTTCTTAATAAAGCTAATTCAAAGCAGATAACCTTTGCAATCACTTTCAAGTGTTTGCTCATACACAGAAGCCAGATAAATGATATAGATATAAATATAAATATCAGGAGAAAGGTGATTTATTATCTAGGCTAACAACTAAAAATAACTTCTGCTCGGTTTATATTCATTTCAGTAAATGATGCTGCCCTTTGTTGCTTAACCACTGAGCAATGGGGCATCTGCTTTGTGGTGTGAGCCAGTGCCCAGAGCTTACAAGAAAATGGAAACAATCCTTTGCCTACTGGGGGCTACATTATGCTTTGGTATTGCATGTGTGATGTCACCTGCTTGAATACATTGATTTTAGCATACTAATTTACTGAGCTGTAAGTCCTAGTGATAACTTATGGCAATGAGGTTAATGTATGAATTAAGGATGGCTTCTTTTAGCAACATTACTTTTGTAAATTTGGTCACAGCCCTTTGCCCTTTACATTTGAGTGGAGTAAGAACAGTTGCTGACATTCTTGATCCCAAGAACTTTTTCATGGCCTCCTGTATTCGTGTCTAGTTGTTAGAGACCATAACACAAATGGTACATCCTTTTCATGTCTGTGTTTTCTGGAGAGGTCAATAACGAATTAAGAGCAGTGCTAAGTTAAGTGTAACCTGCAAAGAAAGGCAGCAACGCATCTCTCTTCTTAAGTGTCCTTCCAAAAAGCCAGTTTAAATCATATGAAGAGGAGTTTAGTCTGAGGAACTGCCTTTCTGCACTGAAGTGTAGCAGTTTTATTGCTGAAGTTCATTGCCCGCTATAAAACAGAGCTTTAGCATGAAGGCAAAGCACCAGAAGTGTGCTTTAATCATCCATAAATCAAAGCCCCACAGCTTTAGCGGATGTCTTAGATGAGTCTGAAAAGGTTATCCACTGCAGATTCTTCATGGTGAGCAGCAATAGTGCTGCTGGTCGAAGGCTATCAAGTTCAACAGATGTTCTCTCTGAAAACAAACAGGTGAACCTACGTACAAATCTCTAGTACAAGCTTGCAGAACTTCAGCTAGACAAGGACGTGACCGTAAATGCGATTCTTCGTTTTGGCCTTAGTTCTGAATGTGGAAACCAAGAGATGTAATACGTTTATGAGTCGTGTTTGACTTTGAAACAGCTCTTCCAGTTGCTTCCTTGATATTTGTGATGGTCTATGTATGTAATCATATCCCTCTAGAACAGTAGCCTATAAATTATCTATCATCTCTTTTTTGATATCATCTCCTTTTCAGAACAGCAGCTGAATTTTCTCACTTTAAAAGAAAGAAAAACTCTATTGCCATGTTTTTTCTCCCCTGGAAGTGAAAAGCATCAGATCAATAATCTCACTGTTTTCAAATCCCTACCATTAAATTACACCTGGATGAGGCAAATAGGTAACTAATATTTGATACCTTTATGTACTGGTCAAGTCCAAGTATGGAGTACTGCACTTAAAGCCTGACAAACACCAAGCACTGTCTTACCAAAAAAATCCAGAACATCAGTCCTGTGCTCCAGGACTTCTGCCCCAGGTGCCAGTCATGATCCGTGCCTTTCCAAGCAGCTGTGGCAGTGGGAAGATGACGACCTTGGTGAGCAGTGGGGCAGGATGGGCAGTGGGGCTGTCAGCACAGATCAGGCACTGTCTGCTGGGCTATGCTTCATCAGTCTGCTGAAGGATGGATAATGCCTTATTGTTGGTTTCCCTCAAGAGTGATCACCTCTTCCTCGGTGTCTTTTACAGTGCTCTCTGAGCTGTTGTTACTCTGCTTATCTGAATGTTGCTCATTTTTTAGATGCGATTTCCACTGCACTCACAACATTCACAGCTATGCAATATTTTTCTCTCTTATCTCCTCAGCCTGCGTTGTTCCAAATTTCCTGTCTCCCAGAGTTTCTTTTGCTTCTGTACGTGTGTGGGTGCCTGGTACTAAAAAGGACACTTGTGTGTTGCTGCTTGCCAGCTCCGGGTGAGCATTTGCAAGGGCAGGAGGGCTCGCTGATAAATGAAATAGGGATGTACAGGATTGCCAGACAACCCCCTGGCCTTCTCTTCTGCTGATATATAAGTTTAATTTGTATCATAATCACAGAATGGCTCGGGACTTAAAGCCCACCCAGTGCCACCCCCGGCCATGGGCAGGGCTGCCCCCCACCAGCTCAGGCTGCCCAGGGCCCCATCCCACCTGGCCTTGAGTGCCTGCAGGGATGGGGCACCCACAGCTCTCTGGGCAGCAGTGCCAGCGCCTCACCGCCCTCTGAGGATGGGATTGCTTCCTCACATCTAAACAGCATCTCCCTTCTTCCACTCTAAAGCCATTCTTCTGGAATATCCCTCTATATGGTGGCCCCTCCTTCTGTTGTGTCCACTGCACCACCAGCTCAGTGTCATCAGCAAACTGCTGAGGGTGCACTCCATCCCACTGTCTGTGTCAGTGATAGAGATGCTGAAGAGCATCGGTCCCAAGATGGACCTCTGGGGACACCACTTATCACTGGCCTCCACCTGGACATGGAGCCATTGACAACATAACTCTGGCTGCAACCATCCAACCAGTTCCTTATCCTCCAAATAGCCCAGCCTTCGAATCCATCTCTCTCCAGTCTAGAGATAAGGATGTGGTATGGGACTACATCAAAGGCCTTGCACAACTCCAGGCAGATAACATCAGCTGATGGCTCGGATTGCTCTGGGCTGGTGGCATAGCAGTGGGGTCCCCTTCCATTGTTCTGAGCCTCAGCTCTATGACTGGGACACAAATCCTGCAGGGCTCTGCAGAAGCAGAACTGTGGCCTACTTCACAGAATCACAGAAACTGAACCCATTTGAAGGGTAGAAAGGCTGTTATTTGGGCTCACAGAGCTGGGCAGCTTGCTTTATGGGGGGCCTGCACCTGGGTCCCAGGCTGATCCCTCTGTGTATGGCTCACTGACACCATCAAAAGCTTTGGATCCTGGCTCAGGTAGCATGTTGAGGTTTTCTTCAAAGGTGAAGTACTTCCCCACACACTGCCTCTCACACTCAGAATCAGGTTTTCCATTTCTGTCATGCACATGAACACAGTATCTTCTTTTGTTAAAAATCAGCTGATTCCCATTGGTCCAGGCTTCTGAGTATTACTTTTTTTTGGACCAGATTATTGGTTGCTGCTTGGCCTAAACTCTTATAAAGTAACCCAATATTCTGCCCCTTCAGAACAAACACAGCCAATGCTCTCTGCTAAGAGGCAGCAATGGCTGCTTAGCAAGCTACCTCCTCTGAACACATTGTTACTGGGGTGACTGAGGATCTGCTTCACAAAATGCAGGACACGCTTCCCCTTTTTATTCTGATTGCATCGGAGCTGTTGGATTTCTCTGGTGAGTGACGTGCTCTGTCTCAATGTCATTTGCTGTCTTTCTGCCTTCTTCTCAGTGCTGGATGTAGTGCCATGGATCTCAGGTGTGTGACAGGGGGATGAGCAAGCACAGCATTCTTTGGGAACTGTTATCTGGCTAAATACTTCGGACAGCATGAAAGCAAATTGAATTTGTAATGCTATTGTGCCTCGAGCAAGTCCCTAGGGCTGCTGTCACTCACAGCAGAGTGGTCCCCCTGAAAGGTGTTTATGTATATATGGCATTTTCCTTATCTGGGACTTTGATTCATTGAAGAATGTGAGTTCATGCATAATCTGTAGATGCTTGTATTGCTTTGCTGAGCTGGGGCCAAGCTATGCAAGTTCTATCTATTTGTACAAAATCATAATTCATAATCTTTCATAGACTTAACATCCCAGTCTCCACCATCCATCAGAATCCATTTTTTGGCAGTATATCTGCTTTTTGGTTTCCCTTTACTTTGCTCAGTACTCCCGAAGCAGTTCCTTAACTTTCTGCTTCCCTCTCAGCCTGTTGCAAAGCGCTACTGCAAACTGTTGGAAGTTGATGGACAAGGAAATAGACAAACCTCCATTTCTGTCTGCTAGGTGCCCCCAGAGCCGAGCACCATGCTGGTGGAGCCCCAGACCTGAGCTTTCCTGGAGGAGCGCAACAAAGAGCTGGGAGCAGTCCAGTGCCCGTCACAGAAGATGACTTGAGTGATGTGACCAATTATTTTCAGACTTCGGTGGCTGATCCTACTAATGAAATGACAGCAGACTTCATTCCTGGCCACACAGAGATGGCTGCAAAAGCAACAGCCACGCTGCCGATGGAGCTGGTGAGGGACGTGGAGGGATCTGACCAAGGGCACACGACAGCAGCTGTAAAGCTCCGGGACAGACAGTTATTTTCTAATGAGCTCTTGAGCAGCATAAGCGGCCTCATGTCCACACAGGGGTCACAGGCTGCCACCCACCCACACCACTCAGGAAAAGCTGTCACCATTACCAGCCCAGCCAGCTCTGGTGCTGGCCCCCCTGAGCCCATTCCCAGTGCAGGGGTGCAGCAAGGTGCTCCTGAGCTCGCAGCTGACTTGTCCAGCCCAGGCATCCAGCAGAGGGAGGCACCAAGTCTTGAAACGTCTCCTCTGACCTCAACAGTACATTTCCATCCTCACAGAAAAGAAATCTCACCTCCATTTCCCACCAGAGATAAGATGGTGACCAATCCACTGCCAGCACCTCCCACCAGCAACAGGCCGAGAGACGCGAGCCCCCAGGCACAGCCCGACAGCAGAGCTGCACAGCCTCGGGGTGTGGGTGCTAAGGTCACCACCTCTGCATTCCTACTGAAGACAGCTTCTGGGGGCCCTGATGCAATTCCTTCGAGAACAACACGGACAACTGCTGGTCAGTTCTCCCCTGTTTCACCTCTGAAGCGAGGGATGGCAGGCAGTGAGGGCAGGAACTCAACAAGAGCTGTCACAGGCAGGTCTGGACACACAGCCCGGCTGCCTGCTCTGCGGGATGATCTGCAAGGCCATGCGGATTCTTCTTCCCTGCTGATGCCTCTGGAAGCTCTGGATCATGGTGATTTACCCCACTCTCCATCCCAAGAACCCACTAGTGCTGCTGACAGACCACAGCCTCTCCCTTTGCCCCAGACTCTCAGCTGTACCAAACAGCACTCCTCCCAAGAAAACCACAGGAACTCTCAAGGAAGCACAGCCCTGGTTTTGCAAAGAGATGCTGATCACCAGATGACAAGTAAACCTGAAAACTCCAGATTCCCTGAGAAGCCACAGGTTTCTGCTAGTGCATCCTCAGTAAGCCAGTCACAGATGTCCACCTTAAACCTTTCCCGAACTACTACAGAGACAAAAGGAGTTCCATCTGCACTCTCCCCAGGCACAACCACCCTGGAGCACGCAGCCCTTCGGGCCGTGAGCACTCCTGATGCTGTTCATGCAGCACTTCAGCCACTGAGTGTATCTGCTCCTTTTGCTGGATCCCAGTTAGTGAGCATCCCCACTTCTGCTGGGCAAGGACTTCACGTACCAACTTCACCCACTTCAGCTCATTCCGGGTCTCTTCACCAACCCTCTGCTCAGGAAAGCCAGCCCAGCACAACAACACATCCTGAACCAACAGGGGCTGCTGTTTCCAATGAGCTCCCAGCACACCTGGCACAGCTGCTGGTTCAGCAGTTGGGGACATCACACCACACACCTACCAAAAACCTCAGTGCTATCAGAGCTGACCACCTCAACATGTTACCATCATACCCATATTTGTCCTTCCTGCTTCGAAATACTGATGGCATGCTATGCCTGCTTCCAATGCAGGGTTCCCCTCTGCCTACACAGCTCCCAAATATCAGCATTGGGACTCTGGTTTCTGCTCAGCAAATCCTCACAGCATCAAATTCTTCGTTATTAGATCTTGGGGACTTACCAAACCTGAGTCTTTCCAGCTTAATCCTGGTTAAGCCTGTATTTATCCTCCTTCCCACTGACAGACCAGGCTTACTGGGGGGGCCCTCTGCTGAGGGTGAAGGCAGCCACAGAACCCTCTTGTTGATGAACCAGCAAGGTCTGAATGCAGTTACCACTGAACACAGCCATGATATCCCAGTGGTGTCCACACACAGCCCCCGTACTGCCCCTAGAACACCTCTCACAGCTGGGAAGCTGCTTTCTTCATCACTGCCAGTGGTGGGACTGCCCGATCCCCCGCTCCCAGCCCAGCCTCCATTTGCCATCACAGGGGCAGTGGATCGGGCTCAGCCCAGCAAGGAGCCAGCACTGCAAGGCACCAGCCAGAGTTTGGTCCCTGCACCGTCCTCTGCTCGTGCACAGTGCACTGAGTGCCTGCGCTCAGCCAGAACCACAAATTACCTATTGAGGGTGTCCACAAGCAACCTCAGCTCTGAGCCACTCCAAAGGCTGCCATCACCAGCTAGGCTTGTGCCCAGCAATGTACCAGTGTCCCCAGTATCTCCCACTAGCAGCAAAGGGAGAGGTTCAGCTGCAGGCAGCACCACCCATCCAGGAGTGGCTCTTCATCCCAAGGCAGCACCAACATCACCCACTCCTATAAGCCCTGACCTTGCCCAGCACCTGGAGCTCACACCCAGCGTGTCCAAGCCCCTGGTGGTGATGGAGGCCCCAGTGCTAACACCAGTGGTGCCTCCATTTTCAGCTAAGGTCCACAAGAAAACAACAACATCTGGGAAGCTGCTGGCTGCAGTTACTCATCTGAGAATGTACTCTGGGTTCCCTGCCAGCCCGCCTTCCTCAGTGTCTGCACACCTTCCCCTGCCATCAGCCACAAAGCACAACCAGAGCACTCAAACACAGGGCATTGTGGGAGAAGACCCAAAGCCAACTGATGTCAGTACAAGTGCAAGGAAAGCAGGACTCACAGGAAACAGCACAACTCTGCCAGCTGCATTTAACACGAGGACGGAGCAGCACCCTGCAGCACTGCAGGGCAGCCAGGCTGCTTTAGCCCCAGTGCAGTCTGTGTCTGCAGAAGCTGCGGTTGCTCCTGAGGGGCACAGCTCTGCCGGGCAGCACTCTGGGCTGCCTACAACAGGATCAGCTGCGGGGCCGCCCCTGAGCACCGAGGAAGAGGTTGGAACCCATGAGGTGATGGAAGAAGCAGAGGAAGGCTCAGTGACCGGGCTGACACTGCTGGGGTCACAGCCAGGAGATGCCCACCACCGCAGCGCCGTGCAGCTGGAGGGCCCCGTGCTGAGCGGGTAATTGGTGCACGAGATGCTGCTTTGTGCTCAGAGGGCGGAGGTGTTAACATCTGAAGTGCTCTATGGGCTCAGCAACACGGGCGTGATGTATTGCTGGCTTATAAGCACTTAGTTCATTCTGCTGTGACCTCATATACGTATTATATATATATACATATATCTCCACATCTCAGATGTTAACACTGACTTCCAGACTCAGCTTTCTTTTCCACAGCAGCCTTTGTCTCTCTGCCTCTCCTCCTAAACAGCTCTACATGCAGCTCTGGGACGTGGGAGCATATGATGGTAGCAAAATGTGGACCTTCCCCATGCAGCTGTGCACAGGCAGGAGGTGGTTCTGGTCACACCATGGTCTACTTGCTCTTCATTTCATTCAACTTGTTTGCAGACATCTTGCAGTTCTGTTTGGTTTCACCAGGGAAGCTGACCCAAGCGCTGAGCAGCTGCAGAGCAGGGCTGGGCTCAGCTGGTTTCTTCTTTCCCCTGCAGCGTTGCGGTTGTCAGCGATGAGCTCTGTGGCTCCGGGAACTACACCGTGCGGATGACACTGCGCCCCATGGCAGACACCAGCCTGGGGCGGCAGGGCTCACCCCCCACCCAGGACTCCTTCGTGGCTTTCGTGGCCGTGCAGAGCAGCCTCCAGCCCATGCTGCAGGTCCGCTCCTGCTGCGTGACGCCGTCCAGCAGCCCGCAGGGCCCCAGCGCCGTGTGCTGCCCGCTGCCCAGGTACTGCGCCGGGAGCTTCGGGTTGGAGGGGGGGACTTGTTCTCTAATCAGTACCATAAGACACAGGGCTGTCCTTCTTTCACTCTTTGACGCATACAAATGACCTGTCCCACTTTCTAGTGCAGTGCTGTTCTACAGCATCCTCCTGCCCTTCCTCCTTGTGGGAGCACACAGCCTGGGAGCAGAGCAGCTCAAAGGTGGGAGACCCTGGTGAGCAGTGTGAGCTCTCCTCTGTGCTGCTCCTGCATCTGAGTCAGGCAATGAGCACCACATCACTGCAGCCCTTTTAGAGGTTTAAGCAGAATAGACCTCCAATAAACAATTCTACTGCTCTAGAACCATGGCCTCCACAGCAGGCATACATCCAGGCTGGGAAACTGAGGTTTGAGGGATTTTTGTTCACCTGGGACCAGGCAGACAGCCTATGCAGAGCAGTATCTGCCCCTTCTCTGTCCTTACCCAGGAGAGCTGGAAGCTGAAGCTGTTTTCTGTTTGCCCTTGCCAGGCTGCCACCTGAATGCAGACACATCCAGCTACTGCCAAGCAGTGAGTCCGGAGCTGGCAGCTTCACCATCCAGCTGTTCCAGATGCTGAATCACTCTGTGGCCTATCTGCACTGTGAGATCAATGTCTGCCTGCAGGGCCACACAGGCTGTCAGCAGGTACGTGGGCAGTGTCCTCCTTCATTGACCTGAGCCTCAAATCTTCCTTCCCCAAGCTTGTCAAGGCTCGAGGATGAGGCATGTGCCAAACCCATGCCAGTGCCTCATGCTCAATGTGGGTCATGCCATGGGTTTAAGATGCTCAGCACTATGGAGGCAGGGAGTGCTAAGAGGGCTGTGCTGGGCTCTGCTCAGTGTTCCTCTGTCTTTTTCCAGGACTGCTTTGTCGGAGCAGAGCTGCTCCCCCTGCCAGGGGACAGGAACAGTCACAGAAACCTGCACAACCTGGTCTCGTTTGGACCAGTTCTGAGAGAAAAGGACAGCTCAGAGTACAGCCCTGTGGAAGGTGGGTCTCCTGCTTGGCAGCTCTATCGTGCTGAAGTCTCAGCTCAATTTATGGAGCTTTTTCTTTTTTCTTCCCGTCTATAGTTGAAATGCAGCAGCTGGTTTCTGTTAATTAGATGTTGCCCAGCTGTTAGAATGGAGAGGGATTCAATTTGGCACATCATGAGCACGACAGACTTCGGGGACTCACTGCCACCATCTCTGAGAGTCACTTAATTTCTTGTATGTCTGATTACTATTTTTTTTTTCAAAGAATATTTACAGCTTAGACCTTATGGCAAAGCAGGCAGTGTGTCTGAGAGGGCACTACCCAATCATAGGGTCATAGTACCATGGGATGGCTCAGGTTGGAAGGGACCTCAAAGACCACCTAGTTCCAACCTCCTGCCATGGTTGTGGTTGTCATTCAGCCTGCCCTGTGGAAAGGAGCAGCCACTGCTGCTTGGCATGCTGGAAAGAGGGTTTTAATCTCCTTTCTCCTCTCAATGCTATTCACAGAATGATTACTTTCCTCTTTCCAGGTCCTAATTCTTCTGTGCTGGTGCCCATTCTGCTGGGATCCCTGACTGGCTTTACTGTCTTGGGCAGTGTTTTCATCTCCCTTTGGCTGCATCACAGACAGAAAACCAAAAACCTAAGTTATCCACAATTTGGAGAAATCCGTGGCCTATGAACCATATGTAACTGCTTGGTCCTGCTGATCCCACTCCTCTGCTACAGTAATCAGAAAAGCAAACGCTTTTGAATTGCACACTGTATTGCTTTTGTAGACTGGTTGGCCCAGGGAGCAAGATCTCTCTCCTTCCTTTCTTTCCTTCTGCGTGCATAAGCCCACAAACTGTAGAGCAGAGGGCTGCAGAAGCAGCCCATCCAAAAGGGAAAGCAGATCTGCCAGGCAGCTGAAACCTCTAGGTCAAGGTTTGTCTTGAAGAAGCATTCATTGTTCCTTGCATTGCAGTACTGCTGTGGAAATTAGCACCACATTCCATTTGACTTTGCCTTACCCACATAGGTAGTCCCTGTGCTCAGCTTTTAATGCTGTTTATGCCCCAGACAAGTGTCATTAAAACCTGATGGAGACTTAAGGCATAGAGCAAGTTTGCCCTCTTCCCTGTGACACATCTGTAACCACAGCAGGTTCTGTGCAAAGCTGCAGCTCAAGGGGTGCTCAGTGGCTGCTGGTAACACACATCCCAACCTTCCAGAGCTGTGACAGTGTGCTGGGCTGCCAGGACGTGTCAGCCATGCAGCTGTGCTTTTGGGAAGAAATCACCCAGTGCATGTGGCAGTGCAGCAGTGCTGTGTGGTGCTGGGGCAGTGCCTGCAGTCACTGCTGTCGGCAGAACACAGTTGCATCCTGCAGGGCCCAGCGCTGCGGTGCCTCTTACAAAGGTGGGCTTCAGTACCTGAGTGTGTTGTAAATGTGAGAAGCTGTTAATAAAGAGGGAGCACCTCCATGCTGTGTGTGTGATGAAAGCTTGTTTCTTAAAGCGGAGCCTTTCTCAGATAAGGTAAGCTGATTGCAAGAGATGAAAATGGATGAAGTCTCTGGTGACTGGAAAAAAAGGCAATAACATTCCCATTTATTAAAAAAAAAAAAAAAGTGGACCTGAGGAACTACCAAACTGTCAGTCTCATCATCACTGTGCTGGGGAAGATGGATGATGTAACTGCATCAGTGAATGAGGGAAGAGCCACTGATGTCACCTATCTGGACTTCAGTAAGACCTTTGACACGGTTCTCCATAACATCCTTCTCTCCAAATTGGAAAGATGTGGATTTCATTTCTGGAGCTGCAGAAAGGTCCATTCCACACTGAGCCATCCCAACAGTGTCCCACTGATCCCACAACAGCTGCTGCCTGCTCCTTTGGGCAGGGGAGCAGCCACTGTGAGTGGGGTCACCAACCACCACCAAAGCATCCAGCAGCCTGTGCGCTGACGCTGGCTGAACTGCCTCAACCAGCTTTTTGCTGTGCTCTCCTGCCCTGAAATGCCCCTCCAGGCAGTCAGCAGCTCCTTCATCCCTGCCACATGGCTCTCCACGTTGCTTACCTTTCTTTTCAAGCAGTTTCTCAGGTTTATGTGCTGATGTTTCTTACACACCGTCTGTGGACCCACCCCTTGGCTCACCATGCACCTCCCCATTCACACTTGGTGTGGAGGAGCTCCTCAGCTCTTCCCACACACACTCAAGCAGCTGGCAGTGCTGGGCTGCCTCTGCTGCCATGGCTTTGGGGGCAGAGCAGCAGCGGGGCAGCCTCACTGTCTTCAGCAAAGAGGACTTTGAGGAGGACTGGGTTAAGGTGGCCAGCGGGGGCTTTGGGTGCGTGTACCAAGTCAAGCACAAGAAGTGGAGGACAGTCTACGCGGTGAAATGCTCCCCGTACCTGCTACAGGACCCCGGCGTGGAGAGGTAATGCCCGCTCTCCTCTGGCACTGTAATCTGGCACATGTGTGTCTTAAACTAAATTAGTGGAGGAGTTTCCAGCTGTTGTTGCTGCGCTTGCTGAGTTGATGAAATTATTTGTTCTAAATTTATATTGCATTCAAGCTGAAAGGATCTTGTCTGGTTAAAAGCCACATGCTGATATCCCTTTTCTTGTGATGTTACCAACTCCAGTGGAGATGGTTTAATTTGGCAGTGACCATGCCTTGGGTTTGCGGCACTTATGCTCTGCATATTTTTCTATTCTGGGAGAAAAGTGAATCAAGTTGATCAGTTTTACTTCTGTACGTATGAGTTCAAGAAACTTTAATCTTATGGATATCCCCAGAGCAAGAGGGCAGGAGTAAGCAGTACTGTGCACCAGCACCCAACATCCTATGCCCTATGCTGGAAGGGAGCAGGTAGGGGCCATGCTCAGCATTACTAGACCAGAAAGGAGCCAGAAACCACACCGGTCCCTTCTTGTGCAGCACTCCATGCTGCAGGTTGTGCCTTTCTGAATGAGATTTCTTACTGGAAATAGCACACCTGGGGTAACCAGTGCAGGGGTCTGTTCCACTAGAGAAAGTCTGGCAGAGGGTTTTGCTCAGCTGAACTGTGCTGATACAAGGGTAGCCCAGCAGCATATCATTGTGAGCCCAGATTCATTCCCAGGGAGTGCTTTCTAACTTCTAGAAGTCTTTATGTTTGCACTGCTTGGTGTCTGTCAGCACGCTCTGGGCACCCCGACTTGTTCAGCAGGTCGGGAAATGCAAAGACTGAGTGAAGCAGGTCTGGCAGAGCTGGCAGAAATGGGCAGGCTTGTCTAGACTGCCCCAGGACTGATTCAAGGGGAAATTTGAATCTTTTAGGGGTGTACAGGGCTGCTTTGATATCTCTAAGCTGCTGTACAGGAACTCCACCTATGGATCAGTGCTGACACCATCTCTTGGTTCTCCTCTTTTCACCCAGAACCAGTGTGAACTGTCTAATGGATGAAGCAACCAAGATGGAGAAAATCAAATTCCAGCACATTGTCACTATCTATGGGGTCTGCAACAGCCCTCTGGGCATAGTGATGGAATACATGGCCAGGGGGTCCTTGGAGAAAATTCTTCCTACTCACAAAATGTCATGGCAGCTCAAATTTCGGGTTATCCATGAGATGGGATTGGCTATGAATTTCCTGCACAGCATGACACCTCCTTTGCTTCACTTAGACCTAAAGCCAGGGAACATCCTCCTTGATGGGAATATGCATGTCAAGGTATGGTCTCATTGTTTGCAGGGACAAGTTTTTTTCTCATAGTATTATATAGGTTGTTGTGAGTCCAGAAGCCTAATAATGATCTTCAGGAATACTCAATGAATATTTGACATCTGCGGCTTGCAAGAAGCAGCAGATTTCATGATATATTCCAGATCACACAGGAGATTCATAGAATCATAGAACAGCTCAGGTTGGAGTGGACCTGAAATCCTACCCAGTGCCACTCCCAGCCATGGGCAGGGCTGCCCCCCACCAGCTCAGGCTGCCCAGGGCCCCATCCCACCTGGCCTTGAGTGCCTGCAAGGATGGGGCACCCACAGCTCTCTGGGCAGCAGTGCCAGCGCCTCACTGCTCTAATTGTGCCAGAACTGGGAACACAGGAGAAAATGCTGACCTGCTGGACTTGGTGAAAAGCATTTGCTTTGATTTTAGCTAGGTTGTCTCAGGTTTGTCAGACAACTCCTAATATTCTTGATCATGAAGGACAGAGATATCCCCCAGCTAAAATAAGAAGTGAGATTACGAACATTAGAGGAAAGCTTCTCACGTTCTCTGCTTGCAGATCTCAGACTTCGGGTTGTCTAAATGGATGGAGCAGTCAAGCCGAATGCAATATATTGAAAGCTCTGCTTTGAGGGGCACTTTGAGCTACATCCCCCCTGAAATGTTTCTGCAGAACACCAAGCCTCCAGGAATCAAATATGACGTGTACAGGTAAGGGCTGCCTTTCTACACATAGGTGAGGCAGCATCCAAATATCCTTTTGGCTAAAGTGCTTTGCAGCCCACAGATAAAAACTACATTCTGGATATCTGTCAGTTCCTTTGCTACTACACTACAGTGACTCAAGAGAACAAGCAAAGGAAGATTCCTGCAGTCACATACACTTGCACTAGTCAGGGACTCTATAATCCAATAGAAATAAAATGGACTGTATGGGGAAGGAGACTGACATGAGAAATGCTGTAAGTCACTCATCCACTACACAAACCCTGTGGCAGAAACATCAGAGATGTATGTGATGATTCATAAAATATTGTCCTTTTGGGGTGTGGTGGGTGAAATCCTAGTTCCCCCATCCTGATGGACGCCTTTCCTAAGTTTTCCATTTCTCAAGAAGATGAAAGCTAAACATGGATTTTATGTTTGTGTACGATGAGTACTCCATGGGAATCATTGCTCACAATCTCTCATTGCAGCTTTGGAATTGTCATTTGGGAGGTGCTTATGCAGAAGAAGCCTTACGCAGGTAAATACGAGCGTGAATGCACTTCTTACATGTTCCATACTCATTATGTGTTTATTACAGCCATCTCCACAGAGAAAAAACCCAGTTTATACTGCTGTGACTCTTTCAGGAGCCAACATGATGGCCATCATCGTCAAGGTAGCAGCAGGCAAGAGGCCCTGCCTGGAACCCATCAGCGATGATTGGCCAGGGGAATGCCAGCAGATGGTGGACTTGATGAAGAGGTGCTGGGACCAAGACCCTAAGCAAAGACCAAGCTTTACAGGTGTAGTAGCCAAACAGGGCGTGGATTAGGCTAAGGTCAGCTGCCTGGATTAACAACTGGGGGATAAGCTTGCATGTAATAACTGGCTGCCAGCTAAAGTGCCTGTCCCCTTGTCAATGCTTGGTACCCATCTGCTGTCAACACATCCTTGTTGTCCCTCTTTCCTTCCTCCCCACATAGAGGATACATGGAGGACTCCCACAGCCCTGGGTGCTGACTGGGTAATCTGCACAGTAACAGGTCTCCTTGCTCCTGCAGATATCCCCGTAGAAACAGACATGCTGCTGTCACTGATACAAAGCCTTGTTGTGGATCCGGAAAATGAGCGCCTTGTCAGGAAGATGTCCCATAAACCTGCCATCTCTGGGAACCAGCAGGTGAGCAAGGCTTCCCAGTGCCCAGGGAAGTGCACTCAGTCCCTCCATCTTCTTTCTAGCTCCTGAGGGGCTATTTCCTCTCCCATCACTATAACCAGTGCACCTCAGCACTCTGTGTGAACATCTGTCATTCATTTATGGGGATGGGAAAAGTCCAAATAAATCCAGGAAGCTGATCATTGCACTAAACAGTAGATGGCCCAACAGGAAGATCCTTCTTTCCACCTCCATTGTGGAGGCTTTATCATATCTAAAAGTTGGAGAAAAGGAGAAAAATCTCACAATATCCAGAGATATCTTCAGGCTCCTCCACATCCATTAGTGTCATGATTTGCTCTGCTCACAGGCTTGGATAAAAAAAACACATGAATGACAACACAAAACTCCAGAGCAAAGAAGAAATCTGTGCAAAAATGATATATTACAAATAAGTGATTTTCTCTTACTGTTTTTTTCTTTCCTCCTTCCCGAAAATGAGAGTGACAAAGAAGAGCTTATCTTCTCTCAAGACTCCAGAACCGGTGGTAAGTAGGGAACTCTTCTTCATCATTTAAAGATAAGGAAGAGGTAAGCCAGAAGAATGGCCTATTTCCTCGCTCTCTAGAGATAAGGATATGGCTCAGGGAAGTTTTCTGTGTGGGTGACTTTTCATTTTAAATTAAGGAAAATGAACTATAATGCCGTCCCGCCTATTTTGTGCACATCAAACCGTTTCACTTGGCCTTTCTCCTCCTGTTGTTTTGTTTCCCCTGCCTTTAGGAACCGGTCACCAGGAGAGTCATGTCCCACCTTCACACAGTGAGATGGAAAGCCCAGAGGACATCCTGTCTGAGGAGATCTGGAGAGTTCATGAGAACGGCCTCACACTGCTTCACTTCATGGTGATCCAGGGAAACGTGGAGAAGGTGAAGTTTCTCCTGAGCTGCAAAGCCAACGTGAACAGCCAGGCAGTCTGTGGCTACACCCCGCTCATTGTGGCTGTTCAGAAGAGGTCACTGGAGATCTGCTCGGTGCTGATAGAGCATGGTGCAGACATCAACATGCCCGATGAGGATGGCTGGACACCTCTCCACTTCGCTGCTCAAAATGGGGACGACCGAATTGTTCGCCTCTTGCTGGACCACCAGGCGCGTGTCAACACTCAGGAGCATGACGGGTGGACCCCTCTGCACTTGGCATCCCAGAACAACTTTGAGAATGTGGCCCGAGTGCTGCTCTCTCGCCAGGCTGACTCCAACACCCAAGAGGTGGATGGGAAAACTGCGCTCCATGTGGCAGCCTGCTTTGGGCATGTCAGCCTGGTGAAGCTCCTTGCCAGTCAGGGAGCAGACCTGGAGAAGAAGCAGAAGAACCACAGGACCCCACTCCATGTGGCTGTGGAGCGGGGGAAGTTCAGGGTAGTCCACTATTTGCTGAAGAACGGGGCCTCTGTCAACAGCCTGGACCAAAACCATTATAGTGCCCTGCACCTGGCTGTGGTGAGGGGGAAGTACCTCATCTGTGAGAAACTCATCAAGTACGGAGCCAATGTCGAGCTGCGAACGGACAAAGGCTGGACCCCCCTGCACCTGGCTTCATTCAAAGGACACATTGAGATCATCCACCTGCTGAAAGATAGCTGTGCCAAGCTGAATGCCAGGGGAAGCATGGGCTGGACACCGCTGCACTTGGCCACACGCTACAGCGAAGAGCCGGTGGTCTGTGAGCTGCTGAGGTGTGGGGCAGACCCCAACATCACCGAGAAATCTGAGTGGGCACCTCTGCATTTTGCAGTGCAGCGGGGCTCCTTTCTGACTGTCATCAATCTCCTGGAGTGCAGGGCAGACGTCAATGTGAAGAACAAAGTGGGCTGGACACCTCTACACCTCGCTGTTCTCAAGGGCAACATGGCCATTATAAAGACCTTGATCAAGGCTGGTGCACTGCTCAATGTGGAAGATATTACTGGCTGCACAGCCCTCCAGTTGGCAATTAGACATCACAAAGAAAACATCATTACGTTGCTTCAAGGCAAGGACTCACTGATGAATACATTGCAGAATAGGACCCTGGTGAATGATGTTCAGATTTCAAGACCCAGAACTGTTCCAAGAAGGACAGATTTGTAGATCCACTGCATCTGTCATTTATGACTAGAATTTTCCAATATCAGGGTCTTAAGTAACTTAAGTACATCCTGTCACCTGCTGATTACAGGGGGGTTTACTTTTCATGGCAATTCCTAATTATAAACGCTAAAAGAATAAAAGAAAACAGAGCTAAAGAGGGGAGATGACAAGTAATTTCTGAGAGTGCCCAAATTTATAGACCCTTTTGTCCTAGTGATGCTGGCAAAAGGCTGTGCTTCTCTGTTGTGATAGTCACTGTGTGGGGATGGATAAAGGGTATGTGTACCCCCATTAAAATGGACACTGCTGAAATCACACATAGCAATGCACATATAGGTGTCTTCCACATATTTTCTTGCTTTTATTCTTTATTTTCTGACAGAGCAGATTGGTGTAAAACAGCTTGGCGCAGGTGGGAATTGAGTCTTGAGATTCTCACCTTCTGCTGGAAATAGGCACTAAGCAAATGGTGCAGCGATGTGTCAGATTTTCTGACATCTCATTTTTGTAACAAGAGCTTTATTAAAAATAAACCGAGGAAGAAAAATCACTGGTGAGAAGTATTTAAACAGATGCAGTGCACTGCGAAGTAATTCCACTCCGTACCTTAAACACTGAGGTTGTCATTCTGAAGATGACTGGAAGGATAAGCCAGGAAATGGGTGCAGTTGGTGGATGCAGTCAGGTGGGGCTCGTTTCTGCCTTAGCTGCGGGCTATTAGTTTGCAAGGCTGCTCTCAGGCTCCTCTTCTCTTTGACCAGACAGGCTCATCTGGAAATTGCTGCTCATGGCACTGAATGAAATTGTCTAGATTCAAATTTTTTTTGCTGATAATATGCTTTTGTGGATGTTTCTGTGGATGCGTAGAAAAGACGTGATGACAAACGCATCTCATTTATGCAGCTGGTCCTACTTTAAGGGTTGTTTTTACAGGCAAGAAATCAGGGGGATTGTCCTGAAGCAAGTTAGGCATCAGAGCAAGTGACGCAGTGTCGGCTGGGAGACTATGGGGCCAAAAGAAGCTATCACAGAATCATAGAGTGGCTTAGGTTGGAAGGGACCTCTGATATCTGCCGGCCGCTGTAACAAGCACCAGATCAGGTTGATACAGAACAGTATTCTGTATTCTGTTGATACAGAACAGAACTCTGAGAATTCTATTCTCAGCTTAAGGCTCAAGTCAGGTCACTGGTGGGAAGTCATTTTTAATTTCCATTTGGAAGACTTTCCAGAGCTTGACTACCTTCATGGAAAATGTATAGCCTCTATGAATTTGACTATTTTGTTGCAGTGAGCAGTGTTTTTGTGTGGCCTGTGATACTCCCACTGTGACCTAAGGCCTTTCAGAACGCATATGGAATGATGACTTTCATTTTAGCTAGAAAGATGTGGCAATCCAAGTAAACAACTCACAGCCCTGTTTATTCTGTGCAGGGCAAATGCCACAGGGCAGGGAACACCTTTTCCACCCCAGCCAACAACAGGAGCAGCCCTGTATGGGGAAGTTCTGCTTAGTAGCTCACTCCAGGCATAAGAAGTGCTCGTTGTGCTGGGAAAGCTGGCAGCTGCTTGATCAGAGCAGTGCAGAAAGAACAGAAGCATCTTTAAGTGCTTTGAGACTGAAGATATATTGCCGTATGTGAGTCATAACTGTATTTCACTGCTTAATGCAGCGTGCATTTCCCCTTGCCTGAGCTCCAGCCCACTGAAGCTCTCTGGACTGTGCTAAATAAAAGAGCAGGTGGGGTGGCTGCAATGGCTGTGACTGCTATTAAATGTCTCTTTGTCCCTTGCACATTTATTTTCCTTTTGACATTTGACAAACTGAACTCATAGTGGGGTATTGCCAGATACAGGACAGGGGGTGGGCTGCTTCCAGGTGGTGGGCTGCTTCCAGGCAGGAAGAAACTGGGAAACCTCCTCCAGCCGTGAGAGCAGAGCTCTGTGTGCTGCTGGTGAGTGGGCATTGTTTGCAACCAAGCCACATTCTGTGGGGAAGGGGATGATGTTACTTTGGAAAAAGTGGAATTGTCTTGGACAGGTACACTCATTGCTGGCTGGCGTGCTGGGCCCAGGGGGTGGTGGTGGATGGAGTTACATCCAGCTGGCAACTGGTCACCAGTGGTGCTCCCCAGGGGTCAGTACTGGGGCCCGTCCTGTTCAGTACCTTTATTGATGATCTGGATGAGGGCATTGAGTTCACCCTCAGGAAGTTTGCAGACAACACCAATGTGGGGGAAGTGTCGATCTGCCTGAGGGCAGGCAGGCCCTACAGAGGGGCCTGGGCAGGCTGATCGCTGGGCTGAGCCCAATGGGATGGAGTGCAACAAGACCAAGTGCCGGGTCCTGCACGGCGCTCACAACAACCCCACGCAGCGCTGCAGGCTTGGGGCAGAGTGGCTGGAAGGCTGTGCGGAGGGAAAGGAGCTGCGGGTGTTGGTCGGCGCTCGGCTGAACATGAGCCAGCAGTGTGCCCAGGTGGCCAAGAAGGCCAACGGCATCCTGGTTGTGTCAGCAGTAGTGCAGCCAGCAGGAGCAGGAGGGGACCGTCCCCTGCACTCAGCTCTGCTGAGGCCGCACCTCAGTGCTGTGTTCAGCGTTGGGCCCCTCACTACAATGCAGACATGGAGGCCCTGGAGCTGTGCAGAGAAGGGAACGGAGCTGTGAGGGGTCTGGAGCACAATGGGGTTTTATGGGGAGCGGCTGAGGGAGCTGGGATTGTTCAGTCTGGAGAAGAGGAGGCTCAGAGGAGACCTCATCACTCTCTACATCTCCCTGGCAGGAGATGGTGGTGAGGTGGGGGTCGGCCTCTTCTGAGTAACAGCAATGGGAAGAGAGGGAATGGCTTTTAGTTGCATCAGGGGAGGCTGAGGTTGGATATTAGGGAAAAAAGCTTCACCAAAAGAGCCATCATTGGCACAGGCTGCTCAGGGATGTGATGGAGTCACTGTCCTTGGAGGTGCTCAAGAAACATGGAGATGTGGCACCAAGGGGCATGGTCAGTGGGCAGTACTGGTGGTAGGCGGATGGTTGGACCAGATGATCCTCGAACTCTTTTCCAACCTCAATGATTCTGCGATTCTCTGACTCTTCTGGCTTCCTTAATCTTCAGAATATCCGGTTTTGATAACATTTTAAGCAAAACCAAACAAAAACCCTTGACATCAACTAATTTCACTTTGATTTTTATAATAACTATTTGGCACCAGTTTTCAAAGGGAGGAGGAGGAAGACTTACAGGGTGGGGTTAGAGGCTGCTGCAGGTGAGATGAAAGAACTCTGTAGCCTGGAGTTGTGTTACAGGAGAAAGAAAAAGACAACACCTATGCATGCATGATAATTACATTCTTAAGCCTCCACTGGCATGCTGAAGGCAAACTCACTACACTGTGATCAACAACAGCAGAATTAAGAACGCGTCCACGTCCAACACCAACCGTTGCCTCTGTGCAGAGTGTCCTTCAGCACCATGCACCTTGATGTCCTCAGGAGGTGCCTGGTGACACCATATGGGTCTCTCTGGGGAGAGACACTGTACTGCTGCCCACAGCAATGCCAGGACTCGGATCCATGCCGCTGCAGTGCTCCTCACAGCCTCAAGCAGAGCAATGCTGGTAGCAAGCTGGAAGCTTTGCCTCTAATTAAAATGTCCTGTTTCTCGTTCTCATAGAGCTCGGAGATCTCTTGCTGAGACCTAAGCTGTTTAGCTGTTGTTAAGCTGTCAAAGACATTACATTAAATATGAGGCACAGACAGATAGCTCTCCCTTGGTGTGACATTTTTACTCCAACACCACTTTGAAGATGTTTTCTTAGCAGCGATGCTTGAAATTCTGCAGGATGATGGATTTGACTGGCAGCAGGAATGTCTGTCTGCCTGATCTTACAAATGAAGAAATCCATCAACCCCAGGAACATCCCAAACCCACAGCAGTAACCCAAGTCAGTCCATGGAGGGCTTTTGTTGACAAGTGCTCCCAGGGGCTTGGATTTGTGACAGGAACTTCTGGTGCTCATTTCACATGCTTTAACCTCCAAATAGGAGGAGGAAAAAGTGAGGCGTGAGGGACTGGCTCCTGCCTGTTTCCCAGGCTGTCCAGGCTGATGGCACTCATTGTTCACACTGAGCTGTAGGACATCACATGGTCTGATAGTGATGGAATGAGAGGGAATGGCGTGAAAGAGGAGATGTCAGTTAGATGTGAGGAAGCAATCCTTTCCTCAGAAGGCGGTGAGGTGCTGGCACTGCTGCCCAGAGAGCTGTGTGTGCCCCGTCCCTGCAGGCACACAAGGCCAGGTGGGATGGGGCCCTGAGCAGCCTGAGCTGGTGGGGGGCAGCCCTGCCCATGGCTGGGGGTGACACTGGGTGATCCTTAAGGTTCCCACCAACCTGAGCCACTCTATAGTCTATGACATGGGAGCTGGAAGGACTATGGCTCACATTCTTGCTTCTCATCCATGTGTGCATCCTCGGGAGCACAGCCATGGTGCTGTGCTGGAGCAAAGCCTTCAGCACTGCTGGGGGAACATGAACATCTCCGTCACTTGAAGTATTTACACAAAATAAAGAAATTCGATTGCCACATAATTCAGTAGCTCATTTCTATCATTGCTCTGACAGAAAAACAAAACTCGGCTCAGATGTCGTAGAGCGCACTCCAGAAGAGCTTAATTAAATTTTATAATGAAAATAACAGGGGATTAAGAAGGCACAAGGGAAATGTATTCCTCTTGCAGAGCACTACGGAGGTGATAGAAGCAATTTTCAGAGAAAATTACCTGTTTGCTGCTCAGTTTCTATAGAAATTAAACGAGTCTTTACAAACTCTGGAAAACTGCGTTTCAGTCCCCAGTCTGTGACTGTGCAACTTGCTGCTTATTTCTAAAATTAATCATGGGTCTTCACCTTCCCAACCCCCTCCTTTTCCCTTCTTCAAATACGGTTCAGTCTTTTGTCCCTGCTGATAACATGATATAACCGTCCATATATCTCTTAACCAAGAGCTGCCAATGCTGACAGCACGTGTCAGCTGTGCTTCCTGTAAGGAACAGGAACAGGACATAAATCTTCCACCAGCTCAAATGCACCACTCAAATTCTTTAAAAGGCCAGCAATGTCAATCCTTAAGTCTCATGAAAATCCTGTCTTTTTGCTATGTTAAGTTGCCCAGGCAAACCCAGAGCAGCACTTCTCGCTGCCTTGCTCAGGAAGCTGCGTTCCTCCACCACAGTATTTCTTCTTTCATTGGCATTTCTGATTTTCTGCAGTTATTTCCTCCACTGCAGTAACTGCCAGGGGCAGGCAGGAAGAGCAGGTGAGGCTTTTCCATTGCCTAATTTCTGCAACAGAATTGGGAAGGTCACTGGTAGGCAATATCTATAAAAGGCTCTGAAGTCTGTAGATGGAAATCAGAGAGAGAGTGGCAGGGTTCAGGAAACATGGAGATATGGCACTGAAGGACACGGATAGTAGGCAGTAATTGGTGGTAGGTGGATGGTTCGACAGAATGATCCTGGAGGTCTTTTTCAACCTGAATGATTTGATGTAGACTGGAGATAAGAAAAAACATTTTCTCTCAGAGAGTAGTCAGGCAGTGGGATGGCCTGCTCAGGGAGGTGGTGGAGCTACCATCTCTGGCAGTGTTCAAGAGGCATCTGGATGAGGAGCTACGAGATATGGTTTAGTAGCAATAGGAATGGTGTGGTAGCAACAGGAATGGGTGGACAGTTGGACTAGATGATCTTGTAGGTCCTTCCCAGCCTTGTGTTTCTATAAATCCTTCTATGAAGGATGATTCAACGATCTCACATCAGCCTACCTAGGCCATGCTTACCTGGCTCAGGGGTGCTACCTTGGTTCTGTACCTTATGCAGCAGCCCCGGCCGACACGCACTGCTTGAGTAACCCCAGGTCATTGCTCCTGAAAGTCTTGTCTTTTCTTTTGAATCATAGAATCACAGAATCATTTGTTGCTCAAATCCCTCTCAAAATGACATACTTTACAGTGCCAAGGGGCAACGTTCAGATGACATCACTTCTGTCCGTGGGACTGAAAGGACTTAATGCATCTGAAGCTTGGGTTCTCTGTGATTTGTGCTTGTAAAACAGAAAAACAAGTTAAAGCCAGACAGACTGAATCTCTGTCATCTGGCACCTTGCAGAGCTATAGACGTGTATGTGCAAGGAGTGTAATTCACTCCTGATCTGATTTTGCAGTCTATTCCATTTATTTAGCACTATGCATTGTAGAAGATGCTGGAGGATCAGTTCCAGAAGCAATTGGGTTCTTTTGCAATTTCAGATGCCTTTAGTTAATTAAATGCTTGGTGCTGAAACACACTGGCAGCAGGGGTGACATAAGATATCTCTACACAAGTCTGGCTGGGAGACTGAATCTGAGCAACTCCTACTAGCTTTTTAAGAAAACAATTGTTCTCTTCTCTTATTTTTTCAGATTGCTGTTATATTTCCCCTTGCATTGGATCGAAAGTATCACTGACTTCAATTCTATGAGCAGTTTTTGCAGCCAACCTCACTCTGTTAAGCCACAGGGGTATAGTTTGGGAATGCTGGACCAGCAGTCTGCATTTGGTTCCTGCTGCTTCCATCAGAGACCCATAGGGAAATGGTGAGGGTGTTAAGGGTTAAAATGACATAACCTGGGAAAGAGTTATTTGCAACCACTATTCACACACTGAGAGTGTATGCATTGTTTGTGGGCATTCAAGTGGTCAACAGCTTCCACCCCCAGTACTGTATTTCTGTAGCATATCTGAAACCTTCTAAATCTCCTAGGTTGTTTATGTAAAGGAAAACAGTTCTATCCATAGGATCTCAAGTCTTCAGCCAGTCATGGAGCATTTTGGAGTACAAAGGATGCTATTAGCTTCATGCTTCTTGCTTCCCCTCTGACTCTTTAAACATATGGTTCTCAACCAACACCACAAAAAAAAAAATCCAGTGGAGAGTAAACATACCTGTGGATGCAAAGAATGGTCCTGTCACATCTCACATTCTTACCAGAGAGGTGAAAGCTGTGACTGTTATTGATTTCCTAAGTGGTTTCTTCATGCTGTATCTGACTAGAAACAATTTTTCACATGAGAAATTTACAACCTAACTAAGGGGAAGTGAGCAAGTGGGATTTGTCATGCCTATCATGGAATGATGGATTTTCTGCTGAAAAACTTCTTTTCAGAAGTGTTTTTGCTTTGATGAAAGTAATTCATGGGAACTTCATTGAAAAGTTTCTGTTTTCCATGGTAAACTCTTTAAAGGAGAATATCGGAAAATCAGAGAACAGCTCAGGTTGGAGGGGACTTAAAGCCCACCCAGTGCCACCCCAGCCATGGGCAGGGCTGCTCCCCACCAGCTCAGGCTGCCCAGGGCCCCATCCCACCTGGCCTTGAGTGCCTGCAGGGGTGGGGCACCCATAGCTCTCTGGGCAGCAGTGCCAGTGCCTCACTGCCCACTGAGGAAAGGATTGCTTCCTCACATCTAACCAACATCTTCACAGCAGAGGTGCTCCAGCCCTCTGAGCATCCTCGTGCCCTCCTCTGGACCTGCTGCAGCAGCTCCGCATCCCTCCTGTCCTGGGGGCCCCAGGCCTGGGCACAGCAGTGCAGGTGGGGCCTTCCAGGGGTAGAGCAGAGGGGGACAACACCCTCCTTCTCGCTGTTGATGCAGCCCAGGAGACTGACGTCCACTGGAAATGAAGTATTTCAGTATGCATTTGTGTTTGCATTAGTCAAACATCAAATGTTTTTGTTTCAATGTTATTGTAATAAAAATAATGGTTGATAAATTGATGTAAATTGGAATTACATCTGCAAGATTTCCAGATGGAAATCTGGAAAGGAGCCAGAACACTCTTGTCCTTTCTAGTAAAAGTCCATTCCTGGTGTTACCTACATTCTGAGTCCTGTCTCATAGTGCTCTTTATCAGTATGAATCTGCTCAATAGATGATAGCACGGTGCCATTCAAATCCCTGCAGCTCCTGCTTGTGATTCCATCTGTCTGCCTATAAATGCATGCTGCTGTTCTTCCCTTTTTCCTGTTGTTCTGATCTTGCTCTGAGGATGA
The DNA here is from genome assembly GCA_036925125.1 of Oreortyx pictus. Classification (NCBI taxonomy): domain Eukaryota; kingdom Metazoa; phylum Chordata; class Aves; order Galliformes; family Odontophoridae; genus Oreortyx; species Oreortyx pictus. The sequence goes on along the minus strand of JAUPFR010000025.1, from coordinate 5,462,215 downwards.
CTTGATAAATATCAGGCTCCCCACTGTCCATCCCATCCCCACCCTGCTGCAAGCCACTATGGTTTGCAGTGATCCAGCCTTGGAGTCAGTGGGGAATGAGGAGATCAAGGCTGTGACAAGTCTCTTGCCATGTTTTATCACACAAATGGATCTTCAAAGACTGTCTGCTTGTGATGCTGTCTTTACTCAAACTGCACCTCTCTTTCTGGCAGCGATGGGTGTTACCAAGAGTGTTTTGAATAGGGCTGGGAGGAACCCTGGGGTGGTATCCTGTCGTCTTCAGCAACGGCTTTATGCAACGCATTTCTCTAACTTGTCCTTAAAAGCCGTCTGTTACTGAGATCACTTCCCAGAGGACTTTGTTCCAGCACTGCTCTGTTGTTGCTGTAGTTAAACCAGGTTGCAAAGTACTGCACCTGACAATAAGCAAGTCTCAAATTAGAAGCATACAAAACATTCATTGTTTTTGTTACCAAGCACAGCAACATGGGCTGAGTTCTCCTGCATATGTGACTTACAAATAGAATAAAACCCTACGAGAATAAAATGAATCACATCATGCTTCAGAGAGGCAGTTGCTCATTGTACCCATGTTGGAAAGCTGTGCTCTGTTTGGTTCACAGGTAACGCTGCTGATGCCTTTATGAGTCACTAATAAGCACTGCTGCATCTAATCAGTTGCTCTCCTTTTCAAGGAGTTGAGGACAGAGCTTTTCTTTATGTGTCCACTTACAATATGTTCAGTGGCATGAGTGCAAGCCATTTAATAGAGGTAGTTTATTATCCAGTGGCCAAAATGCTCAGCCAGCCCCCATGGAACAAGGCTTACCTCTTCATCCTAGAAACTCATCATCATTGTTCTGAATTAAAAACCTTACTCGTCTGAAAATATTGCATTAAAGATTCCATCTCCCTTTAGAGCAGAAGAAGATCTGGCCAGGATGGACCAAAAAAGATGCACCAATCAGCTGCAATAAAGGAAGGTTGGACTCTGAGCAGTGATGGAGTTGTGGGTGTCCCTGTTCATTGCAGGGGAGTGGGACCAGACGGCCTTTGAGGATTCCTTCCAACTCAAATTATTCTGTGATTCTATAAAATGAGACTTTCTCTGCTGCTGTTGACCCAGAGGTGCATTTCTTCTGAAAGGCAAAAACACTGCGGATGCTGACAGATTTTGGCTATGGCCAAATTTAAGTCTAGGGCACAGCTGGACTCATTCCACGGTATCTGTGCTGCCGCCCTGCTCTGAGACAAGAGCTTGTGTCTCAGAAAGGCAGAGGAGTGTTTCTCTGATAACTGTGAAGATTTTATTCTTGTTCTTTGGACAAGATTATCTGCCTGCTCCAAGCAGGAAAAAAAAAGTCTCTTCAGAAGAGATTTGGGGAATTGGTCTCTTTGGGAATGATGCAGTCTGCCACAGGGTTTCACTGAGCCTGACCTGCCTCATTTTGCTGGAATATTTGTTGTCTCCCCAGAGATCTGAGTAGGGCCATTTGTCAGCCGGCTTGTTCCCGTGACTGCACACAGTTGTGCTCTGCTGAAGGCACATCCCCAGAGATGCCAGTGAGTGCAGGGAGATGTCACAGGACGTGACAGGAGTAACAGGAGGGGGGAGCAACAAAACAGCCATCGTCAAACAAACAACAGAAAAAAAAACATAGAGATTAGGTGGAACTTGTCCAAAACCTGCTGAGACTCTTGGAAAACGTTTTCATGTTAACAAGATGTTCAGGATGTCAGGACAACTCAATTGCTGAAGGTTGGACTAAATGGGCTCAGGGGCCAACAGGTAACAGCCACAGTAATACCTTGCACAGTCCTAACCCATAGCCAAGTGCAAGCTAAGCGAGTTACTGGAAGTATAATGAAAGTGTAGCCCAGAGCAGTTTACTGCATGTCTGCCACCAGCTGAGAACATGCCCAAACTCAATTACCATTGCGCAGTAAATTGCCAAGCCACAATAATTCAGTCATAAATCTCCATCCCCAGGTTAATTTGGTGTGACTTTCTCATCTAGACTCCAGCCTTCACATGTACTGCAGGAGCTGGGTCCCTGTTGTTCTGGACTTGTAACGTCATTTATAGCAAAACTGCATAGAATCACAGAATCACTGAGGTTGGAAAAGACCTCTGAGATCATCCAGTCCAACCATCCACCTGCCACCCAATGTCACTCACTGACCGTGTCCCTCAGTGCCACATCTCTGTGGCTCTGGAATACCTCCAGGGATGGTGACTCCTCTACTTCCTGGGCAGTGTGTGCCAACGACCACTCTTTTGGAGAAGAAATTTTTCCTGCTATTCAGTTTGAGCCTCCTCTGGCACAACCTGGGGCCACCACCTCTTGACTGATGGGGGACAAGAGGGAATGTGTGCTGTGCTACAAATCTGTAAGCGCATTTCCCAGTGTCCCTGTCTTCAGCCAGCTGAGTTATTAGCCTTGGATTCCACAGCCTATGTGCAAACTCACCTGTTTTGTTTTGGGATCACAACCCATCTCGTTCCATCACATTCCATGTTTCTCTCTGTAGCCCTGTACATTTTGCAGCTTATGGTTTGACGGAGATGAAGAGATCTGCAGAGGTTGTCAGCTCCTTTGTCACTGTTATTATTTGCAGACAAGATCTGATTTCTTGCAAACATTAATTTTGTGGTTCCTTGTGGTCTGCAAAACCAGCCTCGTGGCTGCATTACTAAATGAATGGCTTGTAGCAAATACCTGGTGCAGTTACAAAGCCTGAAGCTATGACCCCATTTTCTCCCAAGTGAGGTTTGTTTACTTCTGCTTTTTAAGTCTCTTATAAGCAATTTCTAGGTCTGTTAATTATTCATTATACTTTAATTATATTTAGCCCATCATCACCACTCTTTCTTAGGTGAAGAAAGTTGTTATTTATGAGTCAAAAGCTATTTATGAATCAGACAGTCTGGTATCCTCAGAAAGATGCGAGTTGAGGGACCTGTTTTAATTATTAAAGCCTTGATTAAAGAGAATGAGTTAATTTAGCAGGTACAACTGGTATTCCTTTTCCTACTGTGTGTATGTCCTGCTGCTTCTTCCTGGAATATCACTTACTTTGTTGGGTTACAATGGGGACATCAACTGAATTGAACTCAATAGTTTTGTAGATACTTTTTATTTTGTAAATTGAATGCTTCAATGCAGAAATTACCTTTTTATCCTGCTTTGGTTCAAAACTGAGTAGACCAAGGCCTTTGGTTCCTGCCAAGGACCAAAATGCCATCAAGTGGAATTCTAGGTTGGTAGCTCTTCCCAGGCAGCAGGAAGGGCTTGGTGGGTTTTGCTGTTTTGTCATATAATGAAAAATAATCTTGGAGTGAGCCCCACTGTTGAGGCAGCTGAGGCTGAGGTTGAGGTCTTGCTGCTGTGTCAAGCCTGGCCGAGCTTCACATGTGTCTATTGTATTGATTCTTGCATAAATGCCAAATATCTCAGTAGCTGGCTTGAGGAAGCAGTGTGGCATAAGCACTGCTCAAGTGTGAATGTTCTTAAATGAACATCTCTAGCAATCTATCAGTCTCTAGCATAAGCTAAGAGAAAGGCAGGAGGAGAAAAGCTCCCTGTGAGCAGTTCCTTGGCCTCAGCAGTGCTGGTGGTGGTGGGAATTCTCTCCTCAGGTGTGCTCAGACCAGTGAAGTCCATAATTAGGTCTTTCAGGCATATTCATTCCTACTTAGCTATAGTGCTAAAAATATTGTACCTGTGCAGATTGTCTGCAGTGCCCCAGTGCTCTGACAGCTTCTGTGTATGTTCTTCGTGAGGAGACTGAGAATTTGTTAGTTCCACAGAAATGTTTTTGCTGCACACCAAACTCGTGGCAGGTCGGTGGATGTGTTTGGCTCATTTGTCAGCTTTCATGACTCTTGCAGGCCAGGCAGATGAATGGTGTCCTGGTGAGAGCAGCTCCTTTCAATCACCGCCTTCAACCTGTGCTGCTGTGGGCCAGGCTGAGCAGCGCCAAGAAGTAAATGCAGGCAGCTGTTGTGGTGCCAGCAGTACTAGTGAGACTGCTCCCGGCCGTTTGTCATCCCTCCCTCCCCAGTCTGCTTCTGTCTAGACCAGAAGAGAGCTGGGGAGATTTAAGAGCCTTTTCTGCCTGTGTCTCTGTGCACCCTTTCTTCCCCACATCTGAGGCTTTGTCTAGACAGAAGTTGGGATTCCTGGGCAAAAACTGAGATAAGGGAGAAAGAAGAAGTGCAGCTAATCTGCAGAGCAAGTCAGAAAATAATACAAGGTCTCACCTACAGCCCCTCCTTTCCTGTTGTTTCTGTGAGACATACAGTGTAACCGGACTGACCCGTTACAGCGAAACAGCTTTGTCACAGCTTCTGGTAAAAGAACAAAATAAGCAGATGACATCAGGGGTAGCTTGTGCAAGTCTCTCTTTAATTACAGTGCTGGATGAGGACATTAGTTGCTGTCACTTGTACTGGGTAATGTACATTCCTGACTCTCCAGGAGCCATGTCTTCGCTGGAAATTTTCACCACAGAGGTAGTGGCTTTTTGTTTTGTTTTCTGTTCTCCTTTTTCTTTTAGCAAGATTCAACTAGCTGGGCAGGAGGACCAGCAGACCCACAGATGCAGTGGGAGCAAGGAGGGAAGCACGGGTGCAGGAAGGATGTCCCCCAGCTGCTTCACTACATCGCAGCACAGAGCTGTGAGTCATGGAGGAAACGCAGGAAACGAAGACTCCATTTGCAGAACTAAAGCTTCAAACACAAATACTGAATCACAAAATCACTGCAGCAAAGGATTGTAACAAGTGTTACTGAGCAGAATTCACCTTGCAACAGGGAAAGAAAACCTTCTCATATTGTGCCCAGGTCTGCAGCAGGAGACCTCGGTGCCCCATGCTCTGTAGCTGCCTTATCTCTGTGAGGAGCTCCCCAGCCCAGGGCTGCATGTCCCCGTGCCAGGTGCTGTGCCAGCACAGGCTGTGAAGGCTGCTCTTGCTCTTGGCAGTTGTTTGTTCTGTGTAAAGCCACCGGTGATAGGCTCTTGTCTTCTTGCAGAGAAATGAAGGCTTGGATGGAAAGTGCTATAGCTTGTTATTTCAGAGTGGGTGCTTTGGGGAAAGGCAAAACTGCGGAGGAGGAGGTGAGCAGACAGGACGCTGCTGCCTTCCCAAGGACAGCAGGGACACAGATATTCCCTTAGAACACTTCTGAGTCCAGAGTGTTAGGAACAGGTGGCTTAAAATCTCATTGGGCATGGCTCAGGTTGGAGGGGACTTAAAGGCCCACTCAGTGCCACTCCCAGCCATGGGCAGGGCTGCCCCCCACCAGCTCAGGCTGCCCAGGGCCCCATCCCACCTGGCCTTGAGTGCCTGCAGGGATGGGGCACCCACAGCTCTCTGGGCAGCAGCACCAGCGCCTCACCGCCCTCTGAGGAAAGGATTGCTTCCTAATCCAACATAAATCTCCCCTTTTTTAAAATCCCTTGTCACTACTATTGCACTATCAGCCTGTGCAAAAAGTCGTTCCCATTCTTCTTCTAAACTCCCTTTGAGTACTGGAAGGCTGCAGTGAGGTCCCCCCAGGATGATGGGCTGCAGGTAATTCTTTAAAAAAAAAATACTTAATCTCTATGAAAATCCATCTGTTCTTCTTCATCCTAATTATCAAATTTATGAAGAACACGATCTCTTTCTGAGCAGCCGTTTCTCCCCATGGTGTTTTGGAAGAGCTGCTCATCACTAGATGCACTAGAACTCAGGTGTGTTGAGCTGGATTCAGAAAGCAAGTACAGGTGGTAGTTTCATCCCATCCTGAGTTAACACTGAACAGAAGGTAAAGTTATGGCACAGGGTTAAGATTTTATCCTCATTTAGGTTATTCCAGGACCCGCACCAGGAGTTAGTACAGAGGAAATATCACCTATGGCAACTTCCAAATGCTTTAATACTGGTTTTTGTGTGTGTGTGTGTGTGTGTGTGTACATGCATATAATTTTCTGTTTAGATTCAGCTCCTCACCTGACAATTCAGAGTCAAATGGCACATTTCTGCTTTTTGAAGTTTGTTAGAAAAATAAGGATTAGCTTATCAATGTTTTTTTTCCTCGTTCAATGATTCTTTGAATCTTTCAATTAAGAGCAGTCTGAATTGATTCCCATCACTGCAAGCACATACCTGGTTGAAACTCCTCTGACTCCTGTGCCTGAGATCTCTTGAGTTACACATTTAGGCATCTGTAATTTAAATTTATAGCTATGAGCAGACCTCGAAGAGCCATGTTCAAATGTTATAAAAGCCCATGGGCAAAATACTAATAACACTGGTTATCAGCTTCTTCCAGGAACAGCGGATTAGATGGGAAAGCTTCAGATCAAGGTGGGACTCCTGCTTTGGTTTCAGAAGTCAACTCAGAGCATGCGTTACAGCTGCCTGACACAGTCTCTCCTTGATGTACAACTGGAGAACATACAGCCAGCACAGCCCATCCCATGGGTAAACACTTTGTTAACAATAAAGGAAAAACAGATAATAAAAGAAGCACTGCTTGGCAGCGCTCTTTGTCTGATCTAAAGCAGAAGCTGCGTGGATATTCCACAAACTGCATAGAGAAAAAGGGGATAATATTGCTCTCTGGATTGTTTTAACATCTTTAGAAAACAGCGGGTGATTGGAATGAGGGAGCCTGCTTCTGCATATGGCTATTGTCATCATCAAGCTCTCCTGAGCCTACTTCAGTGTCTAGCCAGACCTATTTCCATGTCATTTTATTCATCTTACTGTATTTTATTTACAGAGATATTACAAAATATATTGTGAACTGAGTATGATAAATATAGAGTGGATTTGGCAATGCCAGTCAGCATGGTGACATTATGCTGTTATGGATTTTCATTTGTTTTAAACTGTGAAACATAGCAGAGGGTAAGGGATGCTGGAAACATCCAGACCCATCCAGAGTCCCACCTGGACACAGAGCAAGCCTAGCTAGGGACTTTCTTGGGCTTTATTCTGGCTTTTTTTTCCAAAATACACAGTCTTGATCTCATTTGCTGATAACTTAAATTAGGCACGACGTTACTTTACACACTCTCTGTTGAGAAACATAAGTAAATCATATCTGAGGTGATCCTTGGCTTTATAGTGCCTTAAAGCTAGGTAGGAAGAACTGGACCTAACTTGTCTTGTCCGAGTTCACATCTGAAATGGATGTGGCCTCAGATGCGCAGTCTCCCCTGGCACAGTCTTCATGTCTCTACATTCATCGTGCTATCACTCCTCACCTGATTTTAACTTCTTGAGAGAGTCTGAAGATGAAATGCTGGTGGGTAGAAATTGCTGCTGGACTGGCTGACAATCAGTGGTGATTGGTGTCTTGTTTGATCTGAGTGCATACCATGTGGTACAAAATTTAATTTCTCTCATTTTATTTTTTGGCTTGGGCTTCCATTCAGTTCATCCTATTTACTCGTATTTACATTGACGTAATGGTCCTTCATGGGGCTTGTGCTCCCTTTCCTCTTTCTGCCCATTGCACATTGCAGGGGTTGGATCCATGAGTGGCAGAGCCTTCTTAACCCACATGGGGACCTCTTAAATTGGTGTGGATGTGTGTTTTCCCTCAGGGCTGCAGCAGTTTGATGCTGGGTAAGTCAGCTGGAGGTGAAGGCAAAGATATTGTATGGGGTTTCTGCAAGCTCTGTCTGGCTCCTATTGCAAAGCGGAAAAGATGCTCTTGTCTTTGGTGAGAATCGGATCGGTGACTCTGTGCACAAGCCAGCAGCAGTGACTCATCACTGCCTGCACAGCTCTGCGAGTGTCTGTGTTTAATGCACTCAAGGTTAGATGGCCACAGGCAAGAATCAAGCGGGTGTGTCTCCATTTTTGCTTCCACTTCAAGCACAGTGTGAGGGTAGCTCTTAGAAGTGCACCGGGGATGGATGTCCTGGAGCCCCAAGGTCGCCCCGAGGGGTGGGAGAACCTCAGCATGAAGGTCCTCACGATGTCCCTGCCACGAGGCGTGTGGGCACGGCACTCCGCAGCACTGCGCTCCTCATGCCCAGCACAAGAGCTCAAGACCTCTCCATGGCTGCCTGTTTGTGCGCGTGAATGGCATTGGTTTCTTTTTCTCACTCGTAAAAATGTAGTTAATGTTTTTACTTTTAACAGTGGAGGATCTTCATGAAAGCCTTGCGAAATTCAATATTGAAGGTGGTGTAAATAATTGGATTGACAGCACTGTTGACATATCCAAGCCACGTAAAGGCGCTGTACATTGCTGGGGGGATGTTGCAATCGCAGTGCATGTTCAAGATGTGAGTGATGAAGAACGGGAGCCAGCAGATGATGAAAACACCTGGAGGAAAAGGAAAAATACAGATTTTGATTGCTGAAAACTGGAAAATTTCTGAGATGGAAAACAGTGAACCTTATGTTTGTTGCTATATCACCTTCCATATCCTGAGTAACCAAGTGGTAAAGAAATTCTTTGCTGCTGTAAATAGACCTTCAGAGGTGCCAGCGTCTTGCTGAACTATGCTGCCTCTCGTGCTATAAGCTATATCAGAAAGCACATGAACTTTCTTGCGCCTGTCTTTTGGCAGTGCAAACACTGGGCAGCTGGACAGCTTCCCAAGCCCTCTGTACAGCCCTGTGCCACATTCCTGGCTAGAGGGATGCAGCCTTCCTACTGGCAGCCTCCTGCCTGCTTACACAAATACATTTCTCATGCACCGAGTAGAACTGTTCCTTTAGGGACCTGGGAAAACAGTCTGTGTCGAACATTCAGGCTTGGTGCCTTAACCCTGAGCGGCTGCTACCTGTCCTGAGGAACACAAGGTGAAGCCAACATGCACCCTCACCAAGTACGATGGCTAACATCTGGGTGGCTTTCTTCTCCTTCTGCTGTGAGAGTTTCCTCCTGTTCATAGCCTTGAGAAGAGTGCTCCTTGTCTTGCCATTAGGCATGGACTGGATCTCAAAGACCTTGGCTGTGTGTAGGTTTTCTTTGGCATGTCCATTCTTCTCTACTTTCCCAGGGCTGTCCAAGGTGCACCGGTTAGAGGCAACGGGCACAACCAGCTGGTGGTTGCTTGGTGCTGCTGGCTTGGCAATGGTTCTCTCAGGGGGACTGGTACTGGACACCATCTCCATTTCCATCTCTATGTGACTTTCCGCCTCCTGGATGAAAAGCAAATGCCCACGCCATAAAGACAGGTAAATATACAGAGAGGAACAATGAACGTTTCTTACAGAGTGAAGCTGGATGATGCTGAAAAACAGTCAACACCTCTTCTCCCTCCCTACCTTTCTGGGAGAGCCTTGCAGAAAGGTCTAGAAGTTGTTTACATGTAAGAGTACATTTGGTTAGATGGGTTTGACAGAACTGCAGGAAATGACTCTTGCTCCTTCTCTGCACAAGGAGGTTAAGAAATGGGGGAGACACTGTCTCCACTTCCCATATATATGATTTCAGTTTTAATGGTGTAAATAAAAACAAAATCAACAAGCAAAACCCAACACAGCCAACACAGTCTGAGACTTAAAGTAAATAATAGAGAGGAGTAGAAAATCAAAGAGACAAAAACTGTTAAAATGTCATGGCTTTTATAGCTGATCTTTAGGTGAGCTTAGTCTGACTTTTCAAGCTCTGTGGTGTTAAACCCCCTGCTTCACTCTAAGGAGCAGGAAGAATATTTAAATTTTGAGATTGAATGGTGACCTTTGCTCTTAGCTTATTTTTCTCCCACACTGCATAAATTCATTTTGAGTCCTGAGAAGAGAGAAAAGGGGAAAGCTGAACGCTCTGAAAAACTACCACTTCTCTTTTAACACTCACCACTTTGCGCTTATTAACTTGGAAACTCCCATTGGACTTCACAATAACTGTGCAGAGCTTCACATCTTCTGGATGAGTGCATTTGTCCTATGGGGCAAGCACCGGCTCATAGGTTACACAAGTAGATAGTAATTAGTAAGGGTTGTTAGTAGGGGAAGCACATGGAAACACAAGCACAGAGCATGAAGCAGAAATTAATCAGTGTGACTAGGGTGCTAGGATGGAGGACTACTCTGGAGAGGCAGTAATGGAGGCAAGTGTCCCTCGTGTTTTTCAGTGAAGGAAGGAGGCAAGCCACAGTTTACCTTCAGTGGTGCCTGCGTGTCTGAGTCCAGGCCATGGCTGCTGCGCTTGGTGGTGACGCGCTTCCTGCGCTTACGGAGCACGATGTAGATCTGCACATACACCAGCAGGGTGACGATGAAGGGAACGTAGAAGGAGACAACGGAGGAATACACAACAAAGGCAGGGTTGGCAATGATGCACTCCTTCTCATCTGGAAGACAGAAGGTTTTGGGCTCAGCGTCCCTGCTGCTCCATCTGGTACCAACCTCCCCCTCCTCTGTCTGAGAGCGCCCAGAGTGGAGGGAACACTCAACCCCATGGAGCCAGGTAGATGCCAACAGTCAGCTGCAGGTGGCACAACTCACCTGCCTTGTTGAGGCCAAACAGGATTGGGCAGGAGATAGCAAACGAGAGCACCCAGACCACGGCAATCATGACGGTGACCCGGCGCTTGGAACTGTAGCGGGTGTTGTACAGCATTGGCATCGCTACAGCTGTGTACCTGCAGCAGGAGGGTACAGACCTGCGTTATTCTGCAAGTGCTGTGCTGGGTTTGTCGCTGCAGAGCCCTCACCTGTCAATGCTGATGGCACAGAGGTTGAGGATGCTGGCCGTGCACATCATGACATCGAGGGTGACGAAGATATCACAGTGGATCCGACTGAACCTCCACTCCCCAACCACCTGCAGAGAGAACACAGGCAGTGCAGGAAATGCCCAAGGAGTGCTATGGAGGAGTCTGACTGGACAGACATGGGCTATATCCCAAGCAACCCTACTTGTATTTATAGCTTTTATTAGACATGTTTTAAACTGAATTACACCTGGTAAAGATCAGTAACAGGGAAGCAGGATTCTTCCTCTTGTGTCTTTGTTGATAAAATTGGGGAAGAAATGTAATGTGTGTTAATTTTGTGAAGTGAATTTAATTCAGAGTGTAAATCCTTTGACACGTTATTTGTTGTGACAAAGACAAAGACTGAGAGATGATGCTTCTAGCTAGCAATAGGCTTTTTTCCTTCTTGCATTTTGCTGTTGAAACTGAACTTTGAAAATTAAGTTTAATAGCAATTATTAGGACTACTGTATTTGGCATGTGATGGAAAATGTATATTTCCCTCTAATAAAAATAGAGTCCTACTGCATTTGAAAATAGAATGAATAAGATAACTATTCTTTGGTTATTTCTGCTCTGATATACATAACCATAGGCAGCATGAAAAAGAAAGAAAGAATGACTGCATTGAAGCTTGAGTGACAGATGAATACTCAGTGATTAAAAAATCTCTTAAGAGAGAAAGTCACATCAGTAACTTCGACTAGAGTTTGCCCAAAGGCAAAGGTTTCCAGCTAGATACAAGGCTGTGCAAAATCACATTCCTGAATTCAAGGGTTTGAGTGCATGGAAAATACAGCAATCCCCTTGGCTGGCCCAAAGAGAGCCAGAGCTCCTCACACACAGCATGAGCACTGTGTCAGACAGAAATACAATAGATGAGTGTAACTAATCCCAGAGGCATTAGCTACAGTCACAACCAGCCTGTGGCCACGTTAATATGCTTTAGCACATGCACAATGCTTTACATTTTTAAAGTGCCACACAAACAATAATTAACTGGAGTGATAATTAGTATTGTGGCTTCTCGACAGCCCATGTCACATCAGTGGGTTTGTTTTGCTTTGCATTAATACTTCACGAGCTGATTGATTATGGCTTCTTCCACTGCTTGCCTCTGTTTTATCATTCCCTCTCCTAATGAAACGCCTGAAAATGAATTGCAAATTCGTGTAGTTCCAACCTTCTGCTTTCTCTGTCGGTCGCCAGCATCCCAGCTCTTGGCTGCTTGAGGAAGGCAGCCATCCCAGCCAAGGACAGGGGGAAGCACAGCTTCTACTACTCTGCTCTTTCCTCTAGAGGCATATTTTGTTCTTTTGTGCTGTTTACTGTTGCAAGAGCCCCTTGCTGCCGGGTAAACAGTATTTTGGGAGTATGTGGCTTTTGTAAAACAATGTGCCACTCAAGTGTGGCTCTGTACTGCAGAAGCATAGAGCTCTTCCGTACTGAAGCGACGTGCTAACGGCAGTAATGTGACAAGTAGCTCACTTGTGAATCTGTTTCTCTTATATATTGTGACATAAAAGCTCTGGATTTACAATCTTCTTCTACAACTGCTTGCTCTTCTTACTACTGTGGTCCTTCAGGAATAGGCTTTTGACTACTGCTTGGTGCAGTTTTAGTGTGACACCCATGATGTTGTTTCAGGCTCATTCCTGTGCTTGGGAATGCATAGTTTGTTGGTGTTGTCTTGAAAACAAACTTGGGATCTTTCACTCTTGATCCCTGCATTTATAGGCCAGATTTTCAATGCATTTGGGTGGTAATTCAGCATTCTGAACAACAGTGTATTTTCAAGTGAGGCTGTCATCTGCTATCATGTCTGTTTATTGAAAAACTCCACTATTAGGTAATTTTAAACACAGAATCATAGAAATATTGATGTTGGAAAAGACCTTTAATATCATCTAGATCAACCTACCACCAATACTGCCCACTAACCATGTCCCTCCGTACCACATCTACACTTTCCTCAAACACCTCCAAGTGATGGTGGTTCCACCACTTCCGTGGGCAGCCTGCTCCAATACCTGACACTCTTTCTGAGAATAAGTTCTTCCTAATAACACTTCTGGGGAAATTCAGGATGTCTTAAGATAGCTGATGTCCAAGCTGCTAAACCTTTCCCCTCTCCACTCCTTAATCAGAACCATTCAGTACTGGGAGGAAAAGATGGGCCACCTACCTCCAGATAGACCACCCAGGGCATGACCAGAGTGGCCACCAGGAGATCCGCCACCGCCAGGCTGACAATCAGGTAATTGGTGGTGGTCTGCAGGGCTTTCTCCCTGGACACAGCCATGCAGACCAGCACATTGCCAAACACAATGACGAAGATGAGGAGGGTGAGCAGCACAGCATAGTAGTTATACTGAGGCTTCTGGTCTGCACTGGACTCATTGAGCGGCTTGCTCCAGTTCCTGTCCCCAGTGTCACTGTTATACCAGGAGAGGTTTAGGGGATCCATGAAGGTGAACTTGCCAGGTCCCAGCTCCACCCTGCACATAGAAGGTGTTGCAAAAACAGTCAACCACGGACATGTAAAATAAAACCAAAATGGTCATGCATATGCGGCCTTGCTCCCAAATTCCCATGTGCCGATGGGTACAGACTGGGAGTGCTACAAACATCCAGAGCACAGCTTGGGCTGATGGTCAGGTACCTAGGCAGTGATTTGGGAAGTTCGTTTCCATTTGGGGTTCATTCCCATGGATTTCGGCAGTCTGGGCTATCAGTTGCAGTCATTACATAACGAATAGGTGACACATCAGAGGGCACAGTCAGAGAAAAAAGGCACGAGCTGTTTACAGGCAGCTGGAGGTTTTGGATGCTCATTTGGGGGTTTCAGGTTTGAAACAGACCTGGTTTCACTTCTCAGTGCTTCCTAAGATCACCTATTTCATATTTGCCATGCTGCACCTCCTAAGACCACTGTGAATTGAAAATCTGGCCACGTTCTCAAGAAACCCTAAAAAAGGCCGTTTGATTTTCTCACTAAAAGACAAAGCGAATTAGATTTATAAAACCATGTAAGTGATCAAAATAGCAAAACATTTGCAAATATCAAATTCACTTGGGAACAATGGTTTCTTTATGTTTCACTGAGCTTTTGTGCGCTTTTTTCATTCAGAGAACAATTTGTATAATAAACCCTGGAAATTTGTTGCATATGGGTCCTTAATAGCTGATAATTCAAAAAGTGTCTGTCTGACAGTGCTATCAGCAGCACTTGATAGCTCTACAAATGTCTTCTTAAAAACTGTCAAAGTGTCAGAAATTAATTAAATGTTAGCTTATGTGACTCAGAGTGAAGGGGGAAAAATCAATGCTAAATGCAGCGACAATTTCTTCTTTTCTCCCATTGCCCTTTGATAACGCAAAGCTATCTACAGAAGGCAGAAACATGCATATAATACAGGATGGAGGGAAAAAAAGCAGGGACAGAAAAGTATCTGGAAAGTATTGAAGGAGTTGAATGATTTGGTATGTGCAGGATCAGCCCCTTGGCTATTGCAGATCAAAAGCTCTGAGTGCAGTTCATTTCCAACTTGATAACTGCACAGAATTACAAAGCCATGGGTCAAGTTAATTCCAGAATCCAGAAAAAAGAGTGTATGTATGTGGAAGGGCGTTTGGTCCCTGGGAGCTTTGGTAAAGTCTTGGTTCTGGTTTTGGAAGCAGAATGACTTGAGGCCAGCCCAGTTCCCTTCTCCCATTGCCCTTCCTACACCAGATCACATTCCTGTCTGAAAGACACAGGGATGTCCCACGATAGAAATGCAGCACTGTGTTCAGCACTTCTTTCCAAGGCCATTTCATGCAAGCCACAGTCACATCGTACTGATGAACAACTAGATTACTTTCCAAAGCAGAGTAATAAGCTGACCTTGTGCTTCTTGTAACTCAGTGTAACAGCTTCAGTCTGTTTCAGCTTTTAGTACGGTAGAAAAAAAGGGGAAAAGCATAAAACTGGATTTTGGTTGCAAACTCAACAGCAGCACCATCTTTCTCCAGTATTTTCATTTCAGGAGAGATTCAGGAAGGTCTGGCATTAGTTCACAAGCAGGAGGAGGGTCAGTGTCCTTGTCCAACTGGGAAATGCCTCTTGGCGCTGCTCAGAACAAAACGGTGCTTCGTGGTCCTTCACTGCTCATGATTTTTCAGCAGAGGACAGAGCAACGCTCAGAAAACTGCCCTGAAAGGAGGGGTCTGCAGTGTGTTAATCCAAGCAGCTGCATGGTTGGAGGCTGGGGGATGGGATTGTAAATACAGAAGAGAGGGAGGACAGGCACCTGCTGCCCTGTGGGAATGGGACTGGAGCTCTGCACACTGCTGACAGGGCAGCTCAGAGCCAGGGATGCTCGTGCAGTGCTGTGGGACGCAGGTGTGGGCAGAGCCCTGAAACAGAACAAATTCCATCCTGAATTAAGTGCAGCAAAGCCACCTTAATTCCAGCCGGGAGCCCACACGGATTGTTAGCGTGCCTGAGCTAATCCAGCTGCAGATTTACCAAACGGTCAAGGGCAGGATGGAGCAGCAAGGTCGCAGCCCTGTGCCCAATGCCTGCCCTGGTTCCTCCCCACAATGTGCAGCTCCAGCCGGTCCTGAGGCTGTGTGGGAAAGGTGTTCAGGGACAGATTTGTACCAAAGACATTTCTATTTCCCAGAAATCAATCTCTAAGTGGTGTTTGTACACTACAGTTCCTTCCTGAATATTGTCATTTTCTTCTGAAAATGTGGAATCAATGGGCCACAGGAAAGCTGTCAAACTGACAGCCTCTGTCCTGCAGGTGTCTCCTGATGCTGTTTACTGGGCTCCGCTGAGAACACAACGCAGGCACCGCAATTAAGAGAGATGGCGTTGCGCTGGAGGAGGGAGGTGGGGGAAGAGGAGGAGGAGGTGCTTTGTTTCCCTGTCCAGGAGCACTGTGTGAGGGGAAACAGCTCCTGAAGCAGTTGGGCTGTGCCTTGCACATGAGCTGATGTGCGTGATGAATTCCCGTCCCGGAGAGCAAGGAAGACAGCAGGCAGGGAGCAGGGAGCTGCAGGGCACAGGGTCTGCAGGCACTGAGGAGGAGGAGATAAGGTCAGGAATTAGGAAAATATTGTGAATTTGAACTTGGCTGAGAGCCATATACCTGCTGATGCCACTGCTCATGCTGGTGAAAAAAACCTTGAATTTACTCATCTTAGAATCAGAAAGGTTGGAAAAGACCTCCAAGATCATCCAGTCCAACCATCCACCTACCAGCAGTACTGCCCACTGACCATGTCCCCCAGTGCCACATCTCCATGGTTCTTCAACACCTCCAGGAACAGTGACTCCATCACATCCCTGGGCAACCTATGCCAACGACCACTCTTACGGAGATAAATTTTTTCCTAACACTTAACCTGAATCTCCCCTGGTGCAACTAAAAGCCATTCCCCCTCATCCTATTGCTGTTACCTGGAAGCAGCGGCCAACCACCACCTCCTGCCAGAGAGTCATAGTGAGCAGTAAGGTCTCCCCTGAGCCTCCTCTTCTCCAGACTGAACAATTCCACCTCCTTCAGCCTCTCCCATCACTTTTGTGCTCCAGACCCCGCACAGCTCCTTTGCCCTTCTCTGGATATTCTCTCATTGCATTTCTTAGTGCACCTCTCTAGCTATAAGATTATACAAGCAGTAGGTTTAGCTGCTTCAGCACCTCCAGATATAGAGATTAGAGACAAAGATTTGGGGTTTCTGGAACTCAATTCTAACTTTAGCCGTGCACAGCCTTCATATCTATCCAGTGTAGCAGTTCTCCCCACCAGCTCCTTGCAAAAGCCTGCAGAAAAGCTTCCTCCTCTCCCTTTCTCTAGGGGTCCCATTTAGGGTGGGGGTTTCTAGGTGTGTTCAAGTCCTCTATTATTCAAAACATGTTTTCTTCTGTGCACAGGAGTTTTGCTTCTCTGCACTGCTCAGAGCTCTGCACTATCTCCTTGTCTGAGCCACAGACCAAACAGCAGCTCAGGGAGGGGAATCACAGCAGCCCCAGCTCCTCTCCCTCATTGATGAGGAGCCCCCAGGACTATTCCCACCACGATCAGGTTTCCAAGCTCACAGCTTTGGGCCCAGCCACCCCAGCAATAGTTGGAGCTGCCAGCCCTGCTCAGAGGAGGCTCAGCAGGTGCACAGCAACCCGAAGGCAGGGGGGCACTTGAGGCTGCAGATCAGTGGTTTTCTTCCCAAACTGGAAGGACATATAAAGAGCTTCCTCCAGTAACAATCTTCTGGAGACCATCATTGTTGCCTTTACCTATGTATTAACAAGGGAGCTCTGGCTCCTGCCTGGCAGAATACTGGTGCAGAGCCATTGGTTCCTATCACTCCTGCAGAAGATGTGGGTACAGGGCAGGCTGTACCATGTTCAGCATTTGGCAGATTAAGAATTTTGCAAGCTGGACTTGCTCCAAGCCCAGCCCACTTGAGCAGTGCTCAGCCTGATGGAATGGATGGGTAGACAAGGATTGTTTTTCCCAGCCACATCATAACATCATGGAATGGTTTGAGTTGAGAGAAACCCCCAAATGCCGCGTGGTCCCACTCCCTGCAGTGCTCAGGGACACCCACAGTTCCATCAGTGCTCAGAGCCCCGTCCAGCCTGACCTTGGCTGTCTGCAGGGACGGGGCAGCACCGCCTCTCTGGGCAACCTGTGCCAGTGCCTCACCGTCCTTAGTGTCAAACCTTCTTCCTCATATCCAGCCTGAATCTCCCCTCTTTCAGTCTGAAGCCATTTCCCCTTGTCCTATTACATAGACCCCCACTAAAGAGTCTGTCCCCTTCTCTGTTATTTTCAGTGTTTAAGGATGAGGAATTTCATTCCTAAAATCAAAGACCCTTCTTCTGTTGGGCACATATTAAAGAAAATTGTGGAAATAACCATATTTTGTACTACAGGTTCTAATGAAATCTGTAACAGACACAGTGAAGGCTGAATTAGTAGGGTCAGCACTGTACATGACTTCATTCCTGTGTTCTCACATGGAGATGGCTGTCATGTTCTCACATGGAGACGGCTGTCAGAGGCAGGTCTTCTGACTAGAAAGACATCCATTCTTCTTAACTATTGCACTGCTGTAGACCTAACATCCTGTTTTGTACAAAAGACCATTTTCCGTAATTCTTTAATATGTAAACTAATGCTAGTTCTCTCTGAGAAGAGCCTCTGACTAATCTAATAGCTCCCCAGCCTTATGATGCTGCTAGTACATCTCCTTTCAGATTTTGTTCTGTATTTGAGATCATCCACCAATGTCTGCAAATAACTTTTAATCACTGGTAGAGCTAATTGTATTATTTCTCAGGAAATGAAAAGGTTGAATCTCTTCCCTCCCAACCCCAGCAGTTATCTATAGCAGTGGTTGAAATCTGAGCAAACTATTTATACAGGCTGCCCAGAGAGCTGTGGGTGCCCCATCCCTGCAGGCACACAAGGCCAGGTGGGTTGGGGCCCTGGGCAGCCTGAGCTGGTGGGGGGCAGCCCTGCCCATGGCTGGGGGTGGCACTGGGTGGGCTTTAAGGTTCCCTCCAACCTGAGCTGTTCTAAGAGTCTACAATTTACTTTTCAGTATCAGTTAAAAGGTGGCAACTGTTGAAGGATTTAAAAAATGCTTTGGTTTGGTCTGATCAGTGTTCCCCCTACATTTTGATGCTTGATATTTGAGGAGTATAACTTAATTTGATTGCAAAAATTGATCGTATTAATTCCTCAGTTGAATAAACAATGTTTCCTTCCAGTCAGTCTCTCAGCATCAGTGCAGCACGTAACACAAGGACATCTCAGCGCTCAGGCCCTCAGCTTTACCTTATTAAAAGTAAATAATAATAATTCACATTGAGGATATCAAATATTTGCCTTCCACTTACAGCATCTAACATTCATTTAGCAGCTGCTCTTTTCACTGCCACTCCTATCACTAAGCTTGTTTGCAAAAATGTTTGCCAAAAGAAGCAAATTCCAAAGGAAAGCAGAGAGGCCCTTTTTTCTTCTTCCCCTTCCCACTTTTATGTCCCAGGTTTGGTGGGGTTTGCCCTGAGCTATACAGACTTACATTTTCCACAAAGTCCCATATAATAGATGCCCTGTGCTTCATAGTGAGTGGGGACCGGTGCAGCTGCAGCCCATGGGGGGGTGGGGAGGTTCCGTGTGTTCCCCTGTACAGATCAGCCAGTGCTGCTCAAATATCAAATCCTAATGATCTTTAATCATTTAATCCCTGACCCAAATCAGCTCAACTGTTCTGCCTAAATCCTGACTTCCAGCACCCACCTTTGTCAGCTTTGCAAGCAAAATCTAAGTGCAAGGACATGTATGTAGTCCGAAACATATCCTTTCCATCTCCTCCCACAGTGTGGGCACTCAGCCATCGAGGAACTGGGCTCTACAAAGCAGCAATTGTGGCCACAGTGCTGGGAAGGACTCAGAGAGGCTGTGTTGTTCCTGCTCTACATCGTGGCAAGTGTTTGTCTGAATGTCTCCACCCAGCCTTCCTCAATGTCTTCCATGCACAACGGTTCTTTACCTCTTATACCAGCAGTATGTGTTCATCTGTAATGCTGCTGCATCCTTGTGTCCCCCTCCTAACTCAAATATTTGGCCCATGGGCACCGGTTCACTACACAGCAGATCTTTTTAGCTGTTACTTGTGATACAGGGGTGTGAATTCTTGGAATTGCTGCTAGGCACGGCTTTCTTCCCACTGGAGGTTTTGACATTGTTTCAGAAGGATTTGGCCCTTAGCTTGGGTAGCAGAAATAGCATGTGTATTTGGATATCAAAGTGAGATATGTAAGAAAGAGCCACATGCAATATGGAAACAAACCTGCCAGCAAGATGATTTACAAAACAAACTAAAAAACCAACCCACCAACCAAACCAAAAGCTTTACAGAGACTCATTCTGCAGAGATCCACCAGCACTGAACCCCTGACCAGACCCTCCCCCTGATGCCCTTCACACTGCAGAGGCCAGGAGAGAGAATTTAGGGCCGTGCCTCCCATGACAGTGCTGCAGTGACACCTCACTGTCGCCCCTCTCCCCCCGGGGCACCTGAGGACAACCTGCTCCTGTTCACACACTGAAGGGAAGCTGTGCAGAAGGAGCAGGGCATCTCTCCCCCAGCCTTTGGCTGAGCTGATGGGAGATGCAGTATGACAAGGAGTGTCACACACGATCAGACAGCCCCATGAGATGTCCATGGTGCCCCTGCCTGACTCACCCAGCCCCTTGTCACCGTCCCAGAGCTGAAAGAATGCTGTGCTCTCAGCCCTACAGCTGAGCCCTGCAAAAGAGGTGAGGGGAGACTGCCTCTGTCCTGACGGTGTCGGGATGGGAGGAAGAGAGAAATCATCTCAGAGCCCAACTGGATGGCATGAGCCATGGGAAAGCAGCCACTTTGCCCCCATTGTGCAGGGCATGCTTGTTTTCCAGGTGAGCACGCAACTGTTTTGCCAGTGCACAAGCCCAGTAATCTGGACCTGTCTATTTAAAAATTCTGTATCATTTGCATATCCATTTAATACAGAAAGTCATTAATGGGGCTCCAGATAGCCATGAATATTTCCATCATATACAGGAGGAGTGGATACTCTTTCCAATGAAACGTTGTAAGGATTCACTAATGTTTTTAATTATGGAGCACTTGGTACAAGTAATTGTGGAAGTTAAAGTAGGGCCAGATCCAGCACTACCTCCAGTGGCAGTTTTATTCATCAGCAATACAAATAAGGGGGCAGAGGCAACAAAAAGCAAGGCATGTGTGATCCGAACAAATGCTCCCTGTCTGCTGGAGGTGAAACAAGCAGAGAAGTTCAAGGCAAGCCTCTGCCAGGCACTCTCCTTCCTGAAACAGATGCATTGTAACATCGCAAAAAGGAGCATGCTCTCTTGCACACTCATCCTGCAAAGTTCCCTTCATGCTCCCATAAGAGGTCAGTCTTCTCATCCCATTTTGAAGTAACTTCAGTGAGATTCAAAGGAGGTTTTATTTGCTGCTTTCCACCAGATCTGTTTCTTTTCCTTCTCTGCAAACCAATGTGCAACAGTTCTGAAATAACACTGAATTCCCTCTCAGCGTTAAATGTTGTTCCAGTAAACAGAAACAAGAAGACTCAGGAACATGTGAATGTGGTATCCCTTGCCCATGTAAGCTGCCCTCCCTCCGCTGCCTCTCAGTGCTTTTGAATCAGAAATTCTGCAGTTAACCAAACTGTGACGTGAAGACCCGAGGGTTTTTAACTTTATTATCATTATTTCTTTTCATTGTTTACTGTCACTGCTGTAATTTCCTAATTGTTTCTTCTTTCACACTAAGGAAAAAAGAAAAAAAAAAAAAAAACAGACCTCCAGATAAATAAAAATAACACTTGGAAAGGAAATTGCAAAGCAATACACATCATGTGTAGGCAAACATCCTCCTACATAACGCATAATTGCACATTGTTATTGCGTGGAGCTCTCTCTTTATTACTAAAGCACCTTTCAGAAGAAATACATATGCTTCTATTCTGGAAAGGATATTTAGAGAATATTTTGGCTTTACTGGTGGTGTGGAACAGGGAATGGCAAAATCCCTCTCCTCTGTCGGAGGCACTGAACCAAGAAGCTGTGGTAGTGAAGAGAAATTATTGAGTTTGTAATCAGGAAAAAAGCAAGCAAAAAAACCTGTGGGAAAAGCAGTTGCTTTCTGCAGATCACTGATTCACTTCAACTCCCCATGGAAATAGCTTTGGCCATGAGGTTTTTGGCAAGCCCAAGCACTTACAACTCTGCAGAACCAGTGTTGTGACAGGGGGCAGAAGTTACCCAGTGCTGCCCTGGGAGATCCCAAAGACCTTCTTTACAGCTGTTTGACAGCAAAGAACAGACATCTCTATTAACCCTTTTTGTTTTCTAGAGTGGAACCACCCAGGGAAGCCCAAAGGTTGGCTGGTACCTTCGTGTGCAGCTGTGAAATAGTAACTGTAATGCTTCCATAGAATCAGAATGGTTTGAATCAGAAGGGACCCCCAAAGGCCGCGTGGTGCCGCTCCCTGCAGTGCTCAGGGACACCCACAGCTCCATCAGTGCTCAGAGCCCCGTCCAGCCTGACCTTGGCTGTCTGCAGGGATGGGGCAGCACCGCCTCTCTGGGCAACCTGTGCCAGTGCCTCACCGCCCTTAGTGTCAAACCTGCTTCCTTATATCCAGTCTGAATCTCCCCTCTTTCAGTCTGAAGCCATTTCTACTTGTTCTATCACAACAGATCTCTCTAAAGACTCTATCCCCTTCCTTCTTATAGTCCCTTTGGATACTGAAAGGAATAATAACTTTAATAACCTTCAGTTACTTATTTACACTGGAGGAGGTCTGGAATCCTGACTTACGGATCATTACCAGCATGATAGACACGTTGTACAGCCAAAGACAAACCAATGCCTTTGGTTTGCAGAAATCCTGGCGAGCGCACAGATTTGGATGTTGAGTTTTTGATACTCCTGTTAGTCAGATAATTAAAAATCTCTAATTATTAGCGTCAGATTGCCATTAAGAAAGTGAAAATAAGGAGCTTATGCATTCACTCAGTCATAGTGTGCTGAAGTATTTCTGCACAATCACAAAGACATTTTTAAAGCATCCATAACCCCACAGAGATTATAAATGATTCACGCACTGGGACCAGGGCCGTTCTCATTGTTTAATCATATAGATGGCTTTTTTTTTTCCTATTATTAATTATTTTGTAATTAATAAGACATTTATAAATGTAGCTTCTCAAACATTGGTAAGACTTCTCTGTCTGTGTGTAGATGCTAAAGGACAGTGAGCTGGTTGGGGGCACTCTGCTGTTGGGAGATGCTGGATTTCCAGGCATGCAGACAAGGCTCTGCCTGGACTGGTTTCTCTGGACTGGTCACCAGAGACAACAGAACAAGGTTAGAACTCCAACCTCAGGATCCTGCAGTCCTGCAGATAATCACGCTTCTCCAGACTGTTTCAGAAATATGTGAAAGCTTGAAATATGCAGATAAGAAGGTTACAGGAGGTCAGGAGAGTGCCTGTGCCAAAGCAGAATCTTAATTTGTTAAAACTCCAAATTGCATGAGGAATCTAAATAGTGCCTGGGGCCAGTGCTCAGATCAGACAAGTAATTTGCAAGGTGTAATGTATTAGGCAATACATTTAACTTTCCACAATTCTAGCGTTCAGGGGAATGTGATTCAGAAACCTGAGATGTTGGTGAAGAGTTCATTTTTCTACAAAGCTGCAAATTGCGCAGTGCGTTCTCAATAGTGTTGATTTTGCTGATGCACCCACAGTGCTAGCGGTTGGCAACCTGAAAAGTGAGTAAAATCAGATACATGTATTTATCAACTAATAAGTGTGTTTTCAGCACTCAGACAGAAACAGCTGAGGCTACAGATTCCGAAATTTGGGATAAATAATGGAACATGCATAGAAAGGAAGATCAAAATCAAACTGAATGTTAAGTGCAAGGGCTGCGCAGCCACCGTGCGTTTCACTTAGTTCAGCAGGACTGGATTGCACTCTGATTAGCCTTCCCCAGACAGAAGTACACAGGTTTGGTGTGTTTTTTCAGCTCCATTAGAAATGGGAAGTGTGGACGTCACTCTGCTCATCCAGGCCTATCGACAGGGCTCGGCACTGCGTTCTATTATTGACTGCTTTTATTGCTCCTTCCAGTCTATCCCTCTTTCTCCAGTGCTACAGAACACATAAGGCTGCATTTACATTTTCTGAATGGACTAATCATGGCTCTCTGCTTTGATAAAGAATGTGCAGCCTCCCACATAACCACATGGAAACCAACAGGGAAGAGTAAACCAGAAATAAACCCATTCCAGGGGGCTGAGAGAAAAATACCCACCAAGATAATTGGGAGGGATGTACAGCAAAAAAGCAGTTGAACACAGAGTCACATCTTTTAAAAAATTATAATGCTAAAAATATCCAGATGAAGGACAGCAAGAGAAAACATGATTGAAGGGGAACAATTGGTAGGGGAGTTAACACTTATTAGCAACCGTTTTAGATTGAATATAGGTTGGTTTTGTAACAGCACAAGAAATGATGCATCTGACAGGACTTAAACAATTGCCTCCCCCTTCCCAAAGAATCTAGTTAGCAACACTCTGCTGCAAATTACTCGGTCTCAGCTGTGTGCTCCTGAAGAGCTAGCCAAAGCAGATCTAGGTACTGCACAGTTTTGTTTGTAAAATGCCACAGCTTTTGATCCTGGACAGATCTGTGCAAATCTTTTCCTCATGAGCTCCAAACCTTACTATGTTTTAAGATGTGGCCTACTGTACTTTTTCCTGTAGCTTCATAACAATAACCTTGAGGAGTTGGACAGATATCCTCTAGTCCATCACTGCTCCTCCAGCAGAAACTGAAACCTATTGACTGGGCAGGAGCATGAGAATGGGCAGACAGTTCTGCAAGCTGTCTCTCATCAAACAAGAGTTTGTATCTCAGGCATTCACTGAGCAAGTGTCCTTCTTGTGCATTTATTACCCCTTGGAGAATTTACTTCCTTTGTACTTGAAATTTCCTAACCGAGATTAGCAATAGTCCCCCCTCCTCCCTCAGTTAAAAATGTTTAGGAACATTTCACATCCAGACATCCTGTGGCAAGGAGTTTTACAGCTAAATCACAAGTTATGTGGACATGCTTACCATCCTGTATCTCTTAGCCTTGAAACGTTGGCTATGTCTGTGTGAGAAAGCTCCTTTCCAGATTCCTGAGTGTTCAGAAGAAATTTCTGCACATAGGGTGAAACTGAAAAAGAGTTGCTATGAGATGATTGTGAGGTTCATGAGCCAAAACCTTCTTATTTGTATCTGAAGAGCTGCAGATGCTTGGTCACTTGAAGATGGTTCCTTGTTGCATTAGAGAAATTGTATATGGTGTTTGTCAGAAATAGGGTGACTTACATGAAGAAGTGTGTGAGAAAAAGAGCAAGTCTAGCAGAAGGGGGTTAAAGACAGGCAAATAAATGCTTTGTGGAAACATAGTAGGACCTGAACGTTCATTCCACTGCTTCTGTCGTGCAGTGGAAATAGCAATGTCCAAATGTATCCAAGTACTATGAAACCCTTCCTTCTTCTGGAAGAAGCTTGTTGGGTTTTTTTCCTATCCACGTCCTCTCTGCAGTTTCACAGGTAAATAATTCCATGCAACACATTGGTTACCCACAGGCAAGGCAGTTTGTATCAGTCATGGTTCTTACAGTCACGGGGCAGTTTGGCTGCTACATAGAGAGAGGACTCTCAGCTGCCCTATAGGACTGAAGTGACTCATTCAGACTGTAAAATATGTAATTCCCTCGAAACTACTTTTTTTTTTAATCCAGCAATGAACACAGGGATATCCATGGTAATTATGCTTCCTGAGAGGTTGTACTGTGTCCTTTTGAGACGCGTGAAAATATCAGCATTATAAGCTATTAAAAGGCAAAATTGAATTCCAAGTTTAAGCAAGAGCAGGATGGAGTGGGGGGAATGGAGGTGTTGGGTTGGTTTTTTTTGCGTGTGTGTTTTAATGCTAAGGTGGAATTTTGGAAGAAGAATTAACAGGGAATCATACTTCATGTGCTAGGCCTTTCTGTTCAGTGATGTCACAGGTCCTCGCTGTCAGTGCCATTGCTCAGCACTTTCAACCTGACTACAAAATGCTGCTGTTCTCTTCCAGTTGCATTTGACAGCAAGTTTGTGGCTGGTGCTATCCATCGACCAGTGCCTTGAGCCTTTGCTAAGGGTAGTAATAACCAGAGTGTGCAACCCCGAGATCATATGGGGAGGAATACACTGAAACTGCAATGAAGTGCCATTAAGGGAAGTGCTGAGTATTTCTCCCAGGCAGGTGCCTTACACTTCAGCAAGGCTGGGAAGGATTGAAGTGCAATCTTTGTGCTTGCTGCCTTGCATGTATGCAGTGCATGCAGAGAGAGTGGATGCCAAGCTGTGATTCCCTCGTGAGAGGTGTGCACGTATCCACATCACCGTTGCTCCACAGACTCACACGGGTGTAACCCGCTCAGTTCAGCGGGCTGCATGGGGATATGGGGCCTTGTCATGGAGCTCTGTCCACATGGGAATGCAGGACAACATGTGACCTCTTGCCTAACTGAAATCACAACTGAACCTTTCATCAATGTGAAAGTGCTGAGGAAGGAAAAAGCAAAGGAAAAAGGAAGTTTTTCACTTCTGGATGCAGACCACATTTGTTACAACTTATCCTGTGCCATCAGCCCAGCCTCATCTGGCTTCCAGGAGTTCACGTGACTCTCTCTAATGCCTGAAACTTGCAATCTTGCTTTATAGATACTGCAACACCTCACATAAGACATTGCACTTAATTTAAATCAGATAACTGCAGCTCTATAGCTGCAATAGAAACAGTAAGGGAAAAGGCAGGATCCAGCCTCACATCTATGGAATTCTGCTGATACACTGTCATTCCACACAATTCTATGATTTCAGACAGACAGAAGATCTGAAGTTTGCCTTTCTCTCTTACTCTCTCCATCAGATTTGCCAGACATACATTCCCTGCCTATGTAAGCAGAAGATAACCACATGGTACACAGATCAAAAGAAGGTGCTTTTACAACACTGCTTAGAAGAACAGGACATAAGGAACAGATCCTGAAGCAGCAGAATATCTGAAGAGTGAAAACAACAAATGGAGAAAAAAGACACAAAATTTACAGACAGTGCTATTTCCACTTTTTTGGTGGGTTTCTTTACGTAGCTTTGATGGAATTGGAAGCATTGCCGATTTCCTGGATTGCTACAAGCAAGTGACTTTTATGTAGTTTGAAAAACATAACCACGCGATACTATGGTTCTATGATATGTTTATATGTTATGAATTCTTACGACCATTCTGGGGTTAAAGAGGACTGACTGAATGAGACACTGTACATGTAAGAAGCATAACCTGTGCTATTTTACAGTGAACTGCATGTTCAATCTTTTCGGACAGTTATATCATAATTTTGTGGCTGGTTACTTATAAAACAACAATGCCTTTTTTTTTTTCTTCTTTTTGACTTTAAATTCTACTTGTTGAACAGTGATTCATGCTCCACATGCTGTTAACTCTATGGTTTCATGCTTTTCATGTGGGTAAGTCAGGCTGAGAGGGACCTGACAATTAATGTGAGGATGTGTGATCTGTGTGGAAACCACCTACAGTCAACAGCTTTGAACAAAAATACTTCAGTGCTGAACTGGACCCAACACAGCCCTCTTGTCTGCTTCCCTGCCCTGACTCCCTGGTTTCAAAAAGCCAGATGAAACATACAGCTGAAGGGCAATGGGGAAATATTAAGGTGGAAACAGGAATAATTCAGACTTCCTTCATGCCACAAAGGATTTCTGAAAGCTCGTCTTCCAGGGCTTGTTCTGGGAAGGGTGATAGGAACTGATCTAATGTCCTTCGTTGGGAACGAAAGCTCAGCATCACAACTGCTCTAAGAAGTAAGTTACAGGGTACGTGAGCTTCACTTCACTTTATGTAAAAAAGAAAAACAAATAAATCAGTGTCATGAGAGAAAATAAATAAAGCAATTTCCCTAAAGCAGTTTGATTGAACGATCTCATTCTTTGGGGAAATGGAACGTACCAGCATTGTACTCCATCTACACATCCTCCTCCTACAGTTTTCCCTGTCACTTTATTTCCATTCTGTGTATGTGAGAGCAACGTTGAGCATTAAACTTCTAAAACCAAGCGTAGCTCCTTAGCATCAATACGTAAATCTTTAGTATTTAAATCAATTGTTTGTTGGTTTGCAGTGTTTTAGAAGAAAAAAATCAAGACAGTCTGTGTTTTTAAATTTCAAATCTTGCTTCCACCTACCCTATTTCAAGAGATCTGGCAGTATAACGAAAAATATTTTCTCTTTCCATTGTCTTTATTTACATTGCTAGGCAGTGCTGAATTCACCATCAATTCATCTCTCTCTCCCATTACCAAGATATTCACAGCATTTGTATTTCTCACAGAAAAGCATTGAGATTTGTCTCTTACCTTCAAGCCATATGAATCTCTCGAGCAGAGGCGGCAGTACTTTGTGCCAAATATATCCAAAACACCACAACTCTCCACCGTGGCTTTTCCTGGGTTTCCAAACAGACTTTTCAGTATTCGGGGGCACTTTTCCTGACCGTGCGCATGCAGAGTAGCAAAAAAAAAATAAGCTGGGACTCGTGCAGACGAACCTTGCTGTGGTTAACCTCAAGCCAAGCTAGCGACTGCTGGAACTTCAGGAGCTCGGGGAGCACGCTGGCTTCCCGGGAAAACGCGATTTGGGAGCAAAGCTTTCTGCAGAAATTCTCTGTCCATTTCCTTCAGCACATCGCTGGGTGGAGAAGCGGCAGCTCCATCCCCGTTCCAAGAGCCCACATTGGGCTCGCTGGCAGCCAGAGCCGCCCCTTCCTCCCACGCCGAGATGCAAACAACCTGTTTCCACTCCAGCTCCCTGGGCTGGCCGCGAATCCGGCCCCTTCCCTCCGTGCTCTGCCTGCCGGGGGCAAACTGACCCCTCGAAGCCCACCGGGAGACGGCCGCCGGGCAGGAGGGCGGCTCCCCTATCCCGGGGCAGCTGAGCGAGCGGCGGATTCAGGACCGGGAGCCGGACAGCGGCACCGGGCGGGGCGGGGGCGGAGCGCGGCCCCGGGGCACCCGGAGGGGTTCACCCGGGGGAACCCACGGGGGAGCGGAGCCCCGCGGCCCCCGAAGGCTCCGGGGCTTCTGTGCTGCCCTGCGTCCTCCCGGCTCCGCGCACAGCTGTCGGGTTTCACTCGGAAGAGAGGCAAAATGCGGAGTGACCTCCGGTACGGGTAGGGAAGGGAAGGAGGCAGGATCTTCTGGGTGGGGAGCTGCCTCTAGGTGTTATTTCTACTGTACACTTTCTTTGTAAAGAAGCGAAACGATGTCAAAGAGAGAGATCGCTCTTCTGCGTTCTTCCTCGGAAGAAAAGTCCCAGCACGGTCCTGAACGTTTGTGAACCAACCAGGCTGAAATTCTCAACAGCGCTCCTGCTTTAAACACTCTGTAATGGTAAATAGATCTCTTCGCAATTGAAACACCACGAGAAACCATTTCCTGAAAGGCTGATGAAAGTATAGCTGCTGTTGCAATATTTGAATATTTTCTTACACAATAATATCCTTAACATTACCTAACTTCCAATGTATTAGAAGTCCCTAAATTTCAAGGTGTTTCATACGGAAGCTTTTCTTTTCATAGAAATGGCTTAGTTTTCATTGCCAGCTGTGTTTTGCATATTACCAAATAACACTGAACAGAGAGATAAGTGAATGAAAGCCATCTCCTTGGTTAGGTTTAAAAAAGGTTTAATTTCTGGCAGAAGAGCAGATCTCAAACACTGCTTTCAACCTTTTCTGAATGCTGTACCCTAAACATTCTACTGCAGAGCTACTGACCCCTTTAGGATAGTGCACACAGCAATTGCTTTGAAACTGACATATACCTGTCTTTCTGATTCGTCTCAGTCAAACCTGATCAGTTTGACTTCCCAAGCATTACTGAACACTCCTTTTTGTCCCAGTGACATCCCACTGTGAGTTTTGCGGTGCTCAGGCAGATGAATGAACACCAGAGCTGACCCTTTTAGCACAAAACCCAGTGACAGTCGCAAGAAGTGCTCTGGTACTGCAGTAAACTGCAAGTTTTCACCTGAAAACTCTGTCCCAGTACAGGAAAGAGCAGCTGCTGGAAACTGCAAGAGGCTTTAAGCAGTCTGTGTGGCTCTCCTTGCAAAGTTTACAGTGAGATTCATTTCCCTCGGATTTTCTATCAAGAATTTCAATAAATGCCCTAGAGCTGGATGAATCATTGGAGAGAATAAAACACAATAACAACAAAAATTGATGCATTAAAAAAAATAAACCAAACAGCCCTATACCCGAAGCAAAAACAAAATGAAACTTCAAAACCACGACTGTAACTTCTGATAGAGTTTTATCCACAAGCAAAATCTCTCTCTCTCTTATTTTCTTTGGTGCATCCCTGGTTTGTGATTGCTCATTTGTGCATTGCTCTTTGGTTCAAGGTTGTTCACCAGCACCTCTGCAAGCAGGCAATTCCAGAGAGCGGCTACTGGTTAATCTGGAGTGCATGCTTCTCTCTTGGGACACATCTTCTCTTTGATTTTAGGAGTGTAATCACAGTATCAAAGTACTGTAGGGGTAGGAAGGGACCTCTAGAGATCATCTAGTCCAACCCCCCCACCAAAGCAGCTCCCTAAACCACGTTGCACAAATATGCACCTAGTGATTGAAGTACAGTTCCCGAGTCAAATATCATGAACGTTCTGCAATATTTCTTCAACATTTGTTCTCTCTTTGTGCTTCTCTAACAGAAAGCTTGGTTATCCCATCAGCACTGGAAGCATACTGGGATAAGACATGTCCTGCACTGCAACCCACCACTGAAGAAGTAAAATAGCAGTGATATATCAGTCATCAAGATCTTCAGGGTGAGAAAGCATATTATTTTTCTGCTCTATTACATGCTGCTGGTGTGGAAATCTCTGAAGAGAAAGATCTTGACTGACAGCTTTATTTTTCTGGTGCAAGGAGAAGCTGGCATCAAGCACAGAAGGTGAAAGGTCCCTAACCCTGCTGAAGACAAGAGAGAGATTCTTTAGGGTCCAGAGCAGGACTTTATCACCTTCTGTGTCAGGATTGTCTCTGTCTTTCTGCCATCAATGTTCAATAAATATAAAAATATAGAAGATTTTCAAAGCAAACTACCGCAGAGTATGGAAATCTCCCTCAAGGCTAATGAAAAAATCCAACTCCTCAATGTGAATTAGTTGATAAATAAATATATCTATTATACTTAACATGCAAAAAGTCAAGGCAGTGCAGAACTCCCCTGGTTACAGTGCAGGACTTGTTAGCTCACAGGGAGTGCTCAGCACCTCACAAAACACGACTTCTCCAAGTTCCTGAAGTGCCACTCTTCCGAAGGCCCATGCTATGCAGGCTAGGGGAAAAGCTACAGAAATACAAGTACAACCCCAGGCCATTCAATCCCAGCAACTCCTGCCCTGATGACTCTTGCAGTATCCTGCAGCCCATTCTACACTCTAGGTTTAGCAAGTGAGACCGCAGTCAAGGCTTGAAATGCTGGGTTGGTTTATCCAGAAGATGCTCTCTTTCAAGGTAGACCTATGTCAGCTTTCTGAGTAGAAGACTCAAATCCCAGGATGGCAGGTTAGTCCTAACACACCTTCTGAGCTCTGCATTTGTTTAATCCATTTACCAAAAGCATTAGCATTACCAGACTTGTTGTTTTATCTCAGTTCAGTAGTATGGGGATTCCTTGCAAAAGACCTGTTGCATTCAAACCATCATCCAAACTGTGAATCCACTTCCAATCTGGAATTCATTGAATTGGTTTATTTCAAGTTTAAGTAAAAAGGTTTTTTTTTCTGCCGGAAATACTTTCAGAAGCCAAGCCAAATTTTGCTATCACTCTAGATAGGAAATGTAGATCTCTCTTACATTTTTTGCAATGTGGCCTGAAATAACGCTGGTTTCTCCCCATGAATAAGGAGCAAATTTTGAGTTCAAAATACTTTTTCCAATAGCGGTGCATAAAAAGTTTTAATATTAGAGAGAACACTGGGAAAAGGAAGCTCTGCCCTGCCTTCTGCTGCTTCTCCTCAAATCATTTAGTATTCCTTACAGCTGTTTTTCCTCCAGAGTGGTCCATTTGATTCCTGCAGCGTTCCCAACTGGGGAAATGCAATTGGTGTACATCCAAATAAAACAACGTTTGCTGTAGCTGTTTTAAAACACTTGTTTTCACTCCCTAGGGAGCAAATCCAGGTTTGAAGCAGTCTGTCAATAATAATTTGTAACTGAAGGAGGGGTGGAAATACGTATACTGAAGCTCTTGAGGCTGTGGAACACACAATTCTCCTTCAGAGTGGCTGTTTGGGAAACAAAAGGGGAATTAATTTACTTCTTCTGGATAATTAGAAAGATACGCTGCTGAAATAGGAGATTTCATGGTGTTACCTTTGTTCTTCACCAGTGCTTTTCATGGTGGATATTCATCTCACTGAAAGCAACATTCTTCATGATGGGTGAGGACAACACCATCAGGATTTAGAAGCACCAACAGAGCTGTGATTTATGAATTCTGAATAATTTTAAGAAAATGCAGTACCTAAGTATTTCAGTGCAGATGAAGTTGGTCAGGTGCTGTCAGACAACCAGTGTCACACATCCTTCACATGGGGAAATGAGCGTTTTTAACAGTGATAGCCCCTGTTCAGTTGCACACACCTGCAGAGCACAGGTCTAAATGTTCCAGATTTTGGATGCTAACCAGATTATCATACAAGAGAAAAAGTCTCCCTGCTCAATCCATCTCTTTGTCTGGTGTCTTTCCTATGCTAACAAGGGCCCTTGGGAACTTTGAGTGTTAGAAAAATTCACCTGGATTGCAAGATTTTTTTTCTCCTCCTCGTTATTTTTCCAAAGCTCAGCAGCCAGTGAAGACATGTAATTAAAGTTAATTGTGGTTGCTCAGTGGTGCACCTGCCTCCTCCCTCCCTACTGACATGGCTTCAGGGTGCCTCTGGCTCATAGCTGCCACCCATAGACATGAGTGGGCACACTTCATCAAGGGGGGTGGCACCCCCACCTGGATATAGCACAACCATCAGACCTAGCTGTGCTTTCTGTTCCTCACAGGGATGCTGGTGAGAGTGCTAAAGTTGTGTTGTGGGCCTTTATGGTTTTGTAAGAGAAGTGATAGTATGCTATGACAGTGTCGGGAACTGAAGAGCTCAGCTTTCTCAAGGGTTTTAGTGCCTGCCTAGAATGGTGGGTCTGTGGTTGAGCAGGGATTAGCCAGTAGGGATTTCCTTCACAGCTATACTGCAGACGTGTTAGTAAAATGGAGATAAAGGATCTTTCACTTATTTTTGTTGTCTTGATCATGAGCTTCTTCTGGGCACTGGTTATCTGTACTTGATGGTACGCTGTTCTTGACTGCAGTTCCTAGATGTTGCATTGCAGAAAGTGCCATCACTGTATTTCAGCAGAAGGCAGTTTTAATTTGTCTTATTATTAAAAGCAGTCTTCCTTTCACTTTGAGAAAAGACTATATGCAGTAAGTGAAGTATGGTTTGTAAGCTTGCTTATCAAAATGTTGGGTTTACCCCATTTGTGGGCTGTGTAGTTACTCAGTGCACTGTGATAAATCATAGAATGGATCAGGTTGGAGGAGATCTTAAAGATCATCTGGTTCCTTCCCCTTGTTTTGGGCAGGGTTGCCAACTGTTAGAACAGGATCTCATCTGCTCTGGCAACATCCCATCCAATGCAAGTCAATGTGGAGAGAGGCAGTGCTTCAGCGGTGCGCTGTCCAGCTGATAGCAACTGTATGAGCTCCTGCTGCTGGATTTAATTACTTGATTCTTGGGTAGCCCATGTTCTGAAGCAGATACACAAACATGGTGCAAATTCCATTCTTATATTATTGTGAATGTTTGATGGCAGTGTTAAATTGCTTATAGACAGGTTATACATAGCATCAAATTCCCCTTTGTATGTGGGTTGTCCTGGAAAAATACAGTGAGCTTTTCCTCCCTAATTGAAAACAGTGAGGGTCGGCGCCAAGCATGAAGGATTTGGTAGACCTGATTATACGAAGGTCACTGCTCGGGCATCTGTCATTGAGTCCATCTTTGTGCTGCATGTCTCCTCTAATGTATGAAAGATGTGAAATACATAAGGCTGCAGCTCAGGAAATAGAGAGCTGAGGGGGCACAGAAGCACAAGAAAGGTGTTTTCCCAGGAAAGTTGCAATTATTCAGTATTAGCAAAAACTCTGGGGATGGAGATGTTCTCCAGGGGCCATGTCAGAGACAAGGCCCATCAAAACTGTGAATACATCAAGGTTTTCAGGACCCACAGCTGATTCAGCTGATCATACTGGAAGCTCCTGTTGCACAAGGTAAGCATCAGCTGCAAAATATAATTTTGTGTTCAAGAAACATTCAGATGTTGCAGTAAGGGACATGATTTAGTGGGGAAATATTACTGGTAGGTGGCTGGTTGGACTGGGTGATCTTGAAGGTCTTTTCCAGCCCTGGTGATTCTATGGTTTTAGGCTTCTCTGAGATCTCTGCATGTTGCTGCTAGGTCAAACATAAATAACACACTACCTTCTCCTGGCTAACTTCTAATTGCTGGGCTTTATTTCCCCAGAGTGGCTCTTTAGCAACTTCCCCTCCGACATAGTAAGTGTAAGGTTTCTATTAATGAAGAGGATTAATGCTTATTGGTGAAGTATCACCTTGTAAAGGAAACAAGTTTGCCTTGGTGTTTTGGAATTAGCAGTGAATCTGTTTAATTAACAGATTGTCTTAGCAGAAACCTATTCCCTCCCTGTCTGTTTCATACCCAAATGTGTACCACTAACTGATCAAGCTAGCTCACCCTTTTCTGTTACAAAGGTCTTTCTACATCTTTAACTCTGCTCTCCTATACCTTACGTAGAGGGCGCTCCACTAGCTCTTTTTTCGGAAATTAGATTCACAAGCTACCTGGATCCTCTTTGCAGTTGGAGAAATAATTACTTTACGCAATATAATTTGCTTAAAACCATGACAGTTTTAACTATAGTTTAAGGCTAAATGACTGCTCAGCAAGACAGCTGGTAAAATTCACCCTGTAATAAGACTGAAGCAATGTAAACAAGCCCAGCCCATTTAGGGCTTTGAGTTAATATAGATGTCAAATACTTCTTTCAATATCTCTAAATTTCCCAAGCCATCAGACATTTTACTTCTTTATAAACGTATTTATAACAGATCTCATCCTTTGTTGGCTAAATTCACAACATAACTCTGTCCCAAATCGATTATGTTTGAGTATAAATTAACCTCCAGTGAAACATCATGAAATTTGTTGAAACACTATTGGGACCCATGACACATTACAAAGAATTTCTGCTGCAGTGTAATTTTGTGGAGCTCTGGGCCTGGTTTTCCTGTTGCTTGGGCTTTTCCAAAGGAAAAGCAACCAGAAGCTGACCTTGAGTTCTCTAATAGCAGTGGAAAGGCCGTTTCAATATGCCTTGATTGGGTCATTTGTTTAAGGTTTCTGAGTTAGGCAGAGAGTGGAGCGCCAGGCAAGTGGAGAACTGTGTCTGTGAGAAAGCTGAGTTGTGGTTATAAAGAAAAGCCCAATTTCAGAAAACTAAAACCATTTCTTTGCAACCTCCCAGCGGGGTGAGTAACATCAACCAATTTAAATGATAACCAGGAAGGAATAATCTCTAGAGCTCGATGTCCTCTATCCTGCTCAGATAATAATGGGGATGAAATGGTAATTATGGTGATAAGGCTCAAAATTCATTTGCATTTAAGTTGTGGTGATTTATTGTTTGGTGATTATCTTGCTGGAGTTTTGAGGATGGAATAATTTCCCCTATTTAGGAAATCAAGGCATCAGAATCTTCAGAGCAAGGCTTGCTATTGGCAGCTGGCTGTGCCATGTGTGGTAGGATCCCTTTGATTTTACAGCTTGTGTTGTGTTCAGTCTTGGTATGTATTACCCTATAGTGAAAAATCCACTGTCTTCTACCAATTATGTTTAGTTTGCATCAGTTTATGAGTTTCTTACTATGTTATGTCAGCTGCTGAAACCCACTCAGGCACAGTCCTGTGCCTGCACTGTGGCATGCAAGGTGTGGCTGGGAAGGACAATTAAAACAACACCTTTGTCCAGTGGTGGTGAGAAAATGTATAAAGAATTAAATTCACAGGCAGTGTAAGTGTGTGGATGTTTTCCATGGTGTATGTATGGCTGCACTCTCAGGATCCATGCAGTGGGTGCAGACCTCACCTGGGGGATATGTTCCACACCTCGTCAGCCACAAAGCCTTTGTATTGAAACTTACAATTTTTCACTCAATTACTCCTACAAAGCTTTTAAAATTAGTTGTATTTCTCACGACAAAGAGGTAGTTTAAAAAAGTCATTTTCATAACATCTTCTCCATAAAATGAAGTGTAGCTTACTCTGCTGAGTGTTAAACCAGGTGAGATGATATTCTGTGACAATAAGTGAGATGGGGCTAACAGGAATAGACACGGCCCTTTTCTCTCTGTAACAATATTTCTGAATTCAGAAGGGATTTTTCCTGTAGAGGTGATGTGAGGAGTCGCAGAGAATAATTAGTTAACAAAAAAATGATTTTAATTATGATTGTGGACATCTGTTGTGGAAGGAACATCTAGTGCATGGATGTCCAACATTATAGCTTGCCTGGGCTGCAGTGAGCAAAGAGGAACTGTGTTAGGCTGCATAAATGTGGGGTGCTCAAAAAGTAATGCCTCATTTATTTCCATGGGAACTATAGCAGATACAAGAAACACAGTAACACTACTGAATAGAGCACATTCTCAGCTACAAAACACTGATTTTCATCATAGATACCAACATTAGCTTTGTGTTCTCATCAGCAATGAAGAAGAGCCCTGTATGTCACACTTACCAAAATGTGCACCAGCGGAGATGACCTGCTGTTGCTACTGCTGAAACACACCACTCACCCCTCACTGTACTCACCTCCACTATTTGGTCTCCATAAATGTTTAGCAATCATCAATGGTTGTCAGTGGGTGCTGCCTTTTCCACATGGAGGAATTTGATTCCATACCTTTTTTTTCCGTGGACTTCCATGTCAGACACCATTGTCAGACTGCCTCTCTGCCGCTATCTGTCACATAGCAACAAGACATAATGGGATGTTGGTGGGAAGGTTCCACCTCTACTGCCATACTACCACCATCTGCCTCTGATGCTGTGGGCTGGCACCATAAAACAGGAGGTGTTAATTTTGGAGCAGTCCTCTTAAAATATATGATACAGTTAATGTAGAGAATCACAGAATCATTAAGGTTGGAAACAACCTCTAGGTCCAACCATCCACTTACAATCAGCACTGCCTACTAACAGTGTACCTCAGTGCCACATCTCAACAGTTCCTGAACACCTCTGAAGACAGTGACAGTGCACCCCAGGGTACTGTCGGCCACCAGTGCACGTAGCTGCTCATGGCCAACCTGTTGGCCCCCAGGTCCTTCTTTGTGCTGCTGATCACAGTTCTCTGAGCTCTGCCAGTCGCTGGTTCTCAGTTCACCTCACCATCCACTCACTTATCCCACACTTTCTAAGTTTCATTACAAGTACGCTGTGGGAGATTTTTAATGTCAAACACCTTGCTGATGTTGCCAGTGTGTGCTGCAGGTGGGGACAGATGTGAGGACAGAGGATCTGTACCTATCATAGAATCAAAGAATCATAGACTCACCAACATTGGAAAAGACCTCCGAGATCATCTAGTTCAACAGTCCACCTAATACCAATACTTCTCCACTTAACCATGTTCCATAGTACAGCATCTAAACGTTTCTTGAACGCCTCCAAGGACAGTGACTCCATCACATCCCTGAGCAGCCTGTGCCAATGATGGCTCTTTTGGTGAAGCTTTTTTCCCTAATATCCAACCTCAGCCTCCCCTGATGCAACTAAAAGCCATTCCCTCTCTTCCCATTGCTGTTACTCAGAAGAGGCCGACCCCCACCTCACCACCATCTCCTGCCAGGGAGATGTAGAGAGTGATGAGGTCTCCTCTGAGCCTCCTCTTCTCCAGACTGAACAATCCCAGCTCCCTCAGCCGCTCCCTACAAAACCCCATTGTGCTCCAGACCCCTCACAGCTCCGTTCCCTTCTCTGCACAGCTCCAGGGCCTCCATGTCTGCATTGTAGTGAGGGGCCCAACGCTGAACACAGCACTGAGGTGCGGCCTCAGCAGAGCTGAGTGCAGGGGACGGTCCCCTCCTGCTCCTGCTGGCTGCACTACTGCTGACACAACCAGGATGCCGTTGGCCTTCTTGGCCACCTGGGCACACTGCTGGCTCATGTTCAGCCGAGCGCCGACCAACACCCGCAGCTCCTTTCCCTCCGCACAGCCTTCCAGCCACTCTGCCCCAAGCCTGCAGCGCTGCGTGGGGTTGTTGTGAGCGCCGTGCAGGACCCGGCACTTGGTCTTGTTGCACTCCATCCCATTGGGCTCAGCCCAGCGATCAGCCTGCCCAGGCCCCTCTGTAGGGCCTGCCTGCCCTCAGGCAGATCGACACTTCCCCCAGCTTGGTGTTGTCTGCAAACTTACTGAGGGTGCACTTAGTAGATCATCAGTCAGATAATAAAGTTATTAAACAGGATGGTCATCAAAAGCAACAAAACTTCTTTTCATCTTTAATATTTTCTATTAAAACAAACAAAAAAGGGGCAACAAAGACACAGAACTAGTGGAATGTCTGACTTCTTTTTTTTTGTGAAACTAACACATCAATCTGGTTCAACAGCAGTGGCTGCAATTCTCAGTGAGCTCTCAAGGTGTGCATCAGAGATTTTTTGATGAAATATTGCTCTTCCTGTGCTTCAGCCTTGAAAACGGTTGTTCACAATGTATATGCTGCCAAAACAGTGTGCCCTGGTTTCAGCCCACACAGTGCCCATCACGCACTGATGTGTGGGTGCTGTGAATGATGGGTGCTCCCTGCTCTGAGGGGTTGGGCCCCTGACCCTGGGGCTGGCAAGCAGCAGTATTAGAGCAAATACCCTCTCTACTGGAGGGATGTCCATTAGGGATTTTATTTTTACCTCTCACAAGTGAGTGTTGGGAATGGGGAAGCAAATGTCTTGCCATATCCTGAGAGACAAACTAATGGTACTGGGGGGAAGCAGCAGAGAAGTGCTGTAGTGGTGGGGAAGGTGAGTGAGGGGAAGAAGCTCCACAAGAAGGAAGGAAAAGTACGAAGCAAAGATAAAAACTTAGACTTCATGTAAAATTCTAGTTGCTGCTTCATGGAATAGAATCATAGAATCTTAGAATCACCAAGGTTGGAAAATACCTCCAAGATCATCAAGTGCAACCATCCACCTACCACCAATATTTCACCGCTAAACCATGACCCTCAGTACAACATCTGAACATTTCTTGAGCATGGATAGTTTCAGGACTACTCACTGCCCTAGATGTTTGGAGTTGGCAGTCTTACTTCTAACTTGTTACTGTCACATCACCAAGAACTGACAGAAGAGGAAAAAGGTGAATCTGTGGGAGCCTGAAGGACGAACCCTAGAGATCAGGAAGAGGTTTCCACATGTGTAAGTAATTACTAAAATCGTCTTTTTGCTTTAGATCTCACATCAGCACTGCATTTTTTTTTCCAAGCCTAGAAATATGACTAACTTCCTTAATGCTCTTTTTTAGAGGAGTTATTTTCGATTCTTTATTTGGTGTCTCATTCCTAAACAGCAGTGATGACCACACATTTTTAGAATTGAAAAGAAAAAATATATAATTTTTAAATCTCTTTTTGAAGGCGATTTGCGTCAGTTTTATAGTGTTGTTTTCTTCTTGCAGAAAACAAACTAGATACCAAAAAAATTGGATACAGTTTCCCTAAGAAAGCTATTCGCCTTCATGCACTGTTCCAGCTTGTCAGTAGTTTGAAGTAGCACACATAAAAGGCTCAGAACTGTATTTCAAAATGAAATTTTGACTTGACATTTCTGAGCCTTGTATCTCTGCAGAAAAAAAAAAAAAGTGACACCAGCACTTTTCATCTGCTTTTAACATTGGTTTTATACCAATAATTACCACACCTTGTAATTAGTTGCGTGTTCTGAATCTCTCTGCCTATCATCACATAAATTGGGTTGCTCCCATGAATGTGTGAGTGCTCATGTTATTTGTCTGAAGTCCTTGAGTTTTTCTTTATTGATCCAAATGGCCATTGTATACAAAGCAGCGATCACCACAAATTTCCTTGTCATCACTCTGTGCAATAATTATTGTTTGTGGCTGATTGACTAATAAGGTTTGTGCCCTGAGAAAGGACTCCCCTGGAGCTGGGAGTTTGATGTGGATCCCTTTGGAAAGGTTAGGCAGTACCAGTGAATTCACATAGCACCTTTGTTCTGCTGGTATGATGATCAGGGGCACTTTCCTCAGCTTCACACTTTCATATATATATATAAGCATTCTTCAAGAACTCTTTCCAGTTTATCCAGGGAGGTCAGAGATTGATGAAGGAACAACCCATTCTGAGGGTGGATATGTGGACACCTCGATCACATTTTCCTCACAAGCAGGAGAGAGATTTGAAAACAAAAGGAAACAAAGCAACACTGAGCCTCAAAACAGCTGGAGTTGAGGTCTTGCTGCTCAGACTGCAGATGGGGACAAAGTCATATTTTTCTTTACATTATCAAGGTTGACCTGTGAATGAATTTGTTCTTACAGAACCAAATGTTGTTTCCACCATCTCCATTTATATTCTAGTTATGTAACATTGTCACGAGTGCCCAACATGCACTTGATTGGACAAACTTACTGCTTGAATGTGATACAGTAGTTCATGCCTCTATTTATCACCAAATTCATCACTTCCTCCTTGGTATTAATTCACAGTGAATTTCTGGATTTCATTTGAAGAGATCAAACCATGAGCATCTGAGAAGAGCCCTGGAATGATTTCTCCAGGAGTTGGGATATAGATATGTGTGCCATGACCTTGAAAGATCAGCTAATGGAATTGATCAAAACAGCAGTAATTCAGCTAGATGTGTTTCCAAGGGGCCTACCTAGGCACCCACTGTTGTTCAGTTTTGCTTTTCAATTGATCTTCAAAGGATTTTTATCCTTAAATGGGAGGGAAAAAAGAAAAAAAAATAAAACAAGTTTTTTTCAAGAGTAGTTTTTAATTATATTTCTAATTAGGGGAAAAAAGAAAAAACTGTCACAGAAATTATGCCTTTGAATTGTAACACAAAGAAAACCAGGTGCCAAGTTCATGTTCCTATTGTTATTGCATTCATCTTGTAATTTGGACAGCTTTCATACGTATGGAGTATTTTGTTGTGCTAATGCTGCCTGTGAAATGCAAAATATCAAACTGTCTGTGCTCAGGACCTGGAGATGCTCTGAGTGGGAGAAATTCAAAGCAGAGGTTACAAAATCTGTACCACCTTTTCACCCAGCCAGCTTCATCACTGAGGGCACGAAGGCTATTTATAGGGCATGTGTCCCTGTTTAAAGGACCTTATTAGTGGAAGAAAAAGACAATCTTAAATATGGAAAGAGGCTGTCCTTTGACCTGTAAAAAGTAGTTTTTCTGTGTGCGGTTCTTCGCTGGGGTCTCCGTCCCTCGAGGTGTTCAAGAAAAGGGTAGATATGACACTCAAGGACATGGGCAGTGGGGATGGGCTGGGGTTGTGCTGGATGATCTTGGAAGTCTTTTCCACCTTTGATGATTCTTTGATTTGGAATACAGTGGAAATTATGCAGCTATTCATAAAGCTTTAACTGCTGTGGTAGTTTAGATCCATGTATGTCAGGTACCCACTAGCTTTGCAAGCCAAAGGAGACACATGTACAGGAAAAAACATTTTGCTGCTTCAGAAACATCACTCTGCAAAGAAAGATGCCATTGTGTCTGGTGCCAGTGTGCTGTGTTTGAGAACTCATACGTGCTGTAGGCAGTATAGATGGTAGGTGGACGGTTGGACTGGATGACTTCAGAGGTCTTTTCCAACCTCAATGACTCTGTGATTCTATGACACTGACACCAAGAATTATAGGCCGGGCATGCACTACAGTAGCCCTTGATTTTCACTCTTCTAGATCCTACTACACATTACCCAGGCCAAAGTATCTCCCTCCTTGAGCCAAACCTGATACTGGAGAAGAACAGTTCCAAAGGTAGCATCTGCCACATACTTCTGAGATCCTTTATGAAAGGCCTTAGAAGGACTTAGAAGTTCATCTTTTGCTTTAGCAGCAAGTCAAAGACCTAACAGTTACTCTTAAAGATGGTCTAGGTATTTTCTCAGGGTCTAATTGCATTTCACATCTCTATTCATGCTTTGGGGCATGAGTGGCAGATTGCTGGGTGCAAATGGATCCCTTATGGCAGCCTCAGCTCATAGGGCTGGTGGAAGCTTCCTCTGGCATGCTTCCCAGTGCAGCAGGTAACGTGACGAGGTGCAGCACTGGGGTAGGACTACTGAGGAATTCTCTTCCCTGTGATCAGTGTTTGCATTCAAAAGTCATGCTGCAGCTTTTGCTCATTTACAGGGCTTGCAAGAAGGAGTTACAGAGCTGGGGTACACACTGCTCACATGAGCTTTTTTTCTCTCTAGTGGGAGCCTCTGCAAAGTTCACTAACAGACTTGCCTGTGTTTGCAAAGAGCTCACCTGCCACAATGAGCCCAAGCCTCTATCCTTGAGGAGATTCTCATTCCTGTTAAATAAAAGCTGGTAAAGGTCAGAACTGCATGCCTGATAAGTTAGGCTGGAGCCCGTATGATCCTGCCCTAGAGATGGAAGTTGACTTTGGGTCTCCTGCTTTCGAGGCTGACATCCCAGAGGCTTGGTTTTTCTTGTATTCTCTCTCAGAAGTCTTGCAGAAACTTACAGATCAGCTGTAAAATCTAGCATTGCAAAACAAACACAAATGTTCCAGCCATCCCCACTCACTGCTTCCTGCCCCCTCCATTCCCCATTACTGGCAAAGGATTGTTTCAGGGGTCAGTAAATCACCTGCAATAGGCAAACTGGTGCTTGGAGATTATGTGCATTTTATTTTTTTCCTTTTAGTTTGCATTCACTTCCGGTTTAATCACCTAGTCTGGTGCATGTATTACTGCTGCAATCAGAATGCTTACATCAATAAAGAAGAGAGGAATTTAGCTGCTAATTAGACAGAAAAACTTGTTAGCAAGAGTGGTGTTTCTGATTAGAGAACAGGAGATCTGATCCAATCTGAGAGCTGGCTCTGGTGCTCACTTCCTATGCACTCTCAGGAAAGTCAGTTTCTCTTCAAGCTCCCCTCCACAACCCACAGTGCTCAGGTATGGTTTTCCTTGTCAGGAGGGCTGTGTGGGAACAGGGTGCTATAGGAACAGCTGGGAAAGCATCGAGGATGGATGGAAATTGCTTCAGCACTGCCACTAGTTGTTGGAGATGGGATATGCTGGTGCCACTTTCCAGGTGTCCCTTGCATTAGGTTTGCCCGTACATTAGGAATCTCAGTAACATTAAGCGGTTCATGTACCAGACTATGTGCATGTGTCAGTGCCCATTATCAGGAAGGTGCCTTCCTCCCACATTAGGACTCTAAACTGGAGACTTCCATTA
The DNA here is from genome assembly GCA_036925125.1 of Oreortyx pictus. Classification (NCBI taxonomy): domain Eukaryota; kingdom Metazoa; phylum Chordata; class Aves; order Galliformes; family Odontophoridae; genus Oreortyx; species Oreortyx pictus. The sequence continues at coordinate 5,419,201 of JAUPFR010000025.1, read as the reverse complement.
ACCCCAGAGCAGCCCATTTCTGCTCAGCCATCAGTGAAAAAAAGATCCGCTCGTTAAACCCACAATGGAACTGTTCTAATTATAACTGTTGAAGTGTGAAGCCATCCTGCACCAGTGCATACGTTGTTAGGATGATTTAAAGTTATTACAGAGTGCTTGGGGCACTTTTCTGCAGACGTGTGCCAAATGATGGAGAAAGCAAGGAGTCAGCCTCGGAAGTGAGTGGAAGTGCTCCCAGCAGCCGAGCACAGCACTGTGGATTGCTGCAGGCTGACACTCAGCTCGGGCTGACACTTGTGACAATGAAGCAGGGAAGTTGTCAGATTTCTCCATGGAAAAAAAAAAATTGAATGTGATTATGTGGAAATGATCCTACAGGTCCAGTTGTTCGAGGAAAGCACACAGTCTTCTGCGATGACAGCATTATTTAAGTGGGGAAAGTTTACCCTTGACCTGGCAGTGGAGGACTGACATGTGCTGAAGCAGAGACACTGTTAATCCGTCTGAAGTATCCAATTGTTGAACTTATGTTCAGAGTAAGAAATCATAGAATCATTAAGGTTGGAAAAGACCACTAAGATCACCTAGCTCAACCACCAACACATCACCATCATGCCCTCCAGGCCATTTTCCCAGGGCCTGTAAAGTACCAGCAAAAAACAACTTCTGACTTCCTGGGGTATATTTGGTATATGGTGCCCATCTGGACATCACACAGCTTTGGCAATCCCCACTCTCCACTTGCTCTACTTGTCCTAGACCTGTGTTTGCTCGTAACACTTTCTGGCTCATTCTTGTTCTCCAATTGACTTTCCAGCACCAGGGGAAAACACAAAAATCTACAGTAGGATGAAAATCAAACCGTTCAATTAACAAGATCTAATGATTAGGAGATTCTCACAGGGAAGCCCTCTCTGGGTAATTGCCACTCATTTTTCAGCAGTGAATAGAACAAAAAAAAAAATAGATTTAAGAAGCTTAATCAAGTCTTTTCAAAATCCTGCCAGCATCCAGTGGCTGAATCCTACTTGACCAGGGCTTGAGTGGGGACAGTGAGAAGAAGCGATTGAGAAATCATTCTTGAAAAGCCAATTGAGCAGTTAATTAAGCAGAATTCATAGAACCTTTGGAAGGGGTCTTTAAAGGCCACCTGGTCCCACTCCCTGCAATGAACAGGGACACCCACAGCTCCATCAGTGCTCAAAGCCCCATCCCCTGACCTTGGCTGTCTCCAAGGATGGGGCATCCACCACCTCTCTGGACAACATTTCCACTGGCAGCAAAACAAGATCTATTTTCTTGTCATTCTGTGAACATTCAAACCCCAGCTGAGCACTTTCAGTGGTTGCACTTTACTTGGGGTGGCTGGGGAGAGCCCCTCTGGGCAGGGATTGCCCTTGTGAGAAGCATCAGGGCTACACCTGAGGTGCAGAGCAGCCCTCAGCCTCAGCCCGCTGAGCTCAGCGCTGGGAGCAGAGCACTCGGCTGCATTACAATAAATGTATGCATTGCTAATCCAGCTGAAGGGCTGTACAGCTGTGCACACAGCTTGGAGCTGGCTGCTGTCCGCTCGGACCCCAGGTGTCAAGGATCTGATCGAGTTGGTTTGCCTCTTGCACAGAGGCTATTTTGAGGTGCCAGGCAAGGGCTACTGCAGGATTTGCTTCCAGCACCTTCTGCCCTCTGTTCTCATCATGCAGGTGCCAGACTGCTCCCCAGCAGTGTCCCTGGTGCAGTAACACAAATCCATTTTCTTCTAAAGTACCATAATTGGATTTGAAATAGCACCAGGGCTGCTCCTGTGCTAGCAAGGACAGCCCTCAAACTGCCAAATGCAGAGGCAAAGACGGGGCTTTCAGTGTCTGGCACAACAGAGACACTGCCAGTAGCCAAACCATCCCTTTTTGATGGTTGAGATAATGAGATACACCACCCAAACCGTAACCTTAACCCAAACATGAACCCTAAGCCAAACATGAACCCTAAGACCTCTAAGGGTCTTTTAATTTGTGCTCCTGATCGATCCCTGCAAACCAAACCCAGCAGTGTTACAGCTGCAAAAGGCGTGTGTGCTCCTGCAGCTCATGACTCTCACCCTGTGAGCAGCTTATTCTGCTGGCACGATAAACACATGCTGCAGAGGAACAGCACTAATTATGACCCTGTCACCTTCATCAGCTCCCCACTAATTGTTTTGGCTTTTTTTAATCTCACTGCTCAGAGATGAAACATGATGTTTGGTTCTGAAAAGGAGTTGAAAAGAAAAGAGAAGAAAGAATCACATTTTAAAATAGCAGCATCAGGTAGATCTTTCAGATGGATTTGAAATTCAAATGACAGAAATTATAACTATTTGATGTGTTACTGAAATCATGTATGGCAAGTTCTTGGAGGACTTTCTAGGGCTACCCATCCCGACCTGCTGCATGCTGGGTGCTCTCAGTGCTCCCAGCCCAGAAGGGTTCTCTGTGTCACGGTGTAATGAAATTTCCCAAATCTCTCCAGGCATTATCAGCTCAGAGACCTCACAAGTAGTAACTTTCTTAGGTTTTGAGGATGAAGAGTGAGGTCTCTGACTTTTTACGTGGTCTGGTAGCGACAGGACAAGGTTGATTGTCTTTAAAGTGAAAGAGGGAGATGTTGGTTAGATGTGAGGAAGCAATCCTTTCCTCGGAGGGCGGTGAGGCGCTGGCACTGCTGCCCAGAGAGCTGTGGGTGCCCCATCCCTGCAGGCACTGCATCCCACCCAGGTGGGATGGGGTCCTGGGCAGCCTGAGCTGGTGGGGGGCAGCCCTGCCCATGGCCGGGGGTGGCACTGTGTGGGCTTGGAGGTCCCCTCCAACCTCCAGGTCCTGTAGAAGGGTCTGGGTGGTATATCACCTCTGCTCCCCAGAGCCCTGTGCTCTGAAGGTGCCTTTCAGTGCTCCTTGCTGACAGCTTCACATCCTCACAGCATGCGGACATAGAGCACTGCTCCCATGGGTGATGTGCACCCAGTGCGTGGGTTTTATGTGCAAAATCAGCACAGCAAAAATATCAGAGGAAGGCAGAGTGCTCTCCACGCTCAAGAGATTTGCTGTGGCAAATGACTTAATGGCTTAATCAGCATGTTCATGGCCTTGCTACAAGCACTTACGTGGGAAAAGTGCTACAATGCCCATAAAGGAATGAAGCCAGATACATCAATAATGATGAAACATGTAAGTGTAATCCTCCCACATGAATCCAATCAGTCTGGTGCCTGATTTCCCATGGCTGCCTCAAATAATTTCCACGAGCTTTCACTCCAGCAGCCTATGAAATAGAATTATCTTGGTAAGCGCACCCAGCATCAGTCAACTGCACGAGTTTCCATTTTACCACACCTTTATAACCAAGAGGAAATGGTTGGGGTTACTGAATGTTGCTTTGGATGTGTCAGGGTCCAACCTAGAGGATCATCTTCATGTGCTGGGATGGTTTGGAGGCAGCCGTGCAGATCCACGATGTGTTCTTCCACTGATGCACAGCAATCAGTCACAAAGTCATTTATATTTTAAAATGCGGACCTTAATTGTGAGCTCATGTTTCTCTACGTGTGTGGGCAGAAGGGCGAACTCTTCACCCAGCTGCATTGGGATGCTGGCTTTTTGGGAGATGAAATGTTGGGAGCTGGCTCCATCCAGTGCCAGAGCTCTCTTTGCACAGAGCCCCGCACGCAGCTCCTAACAGTGGTGCCGGCACAGTGTTGCTGCTGTGCCTCATGCCTGGCTCCTGCCATGCCCTGTTCTCAGAAGAGCTGAGCAGTAATTGAGAGCAATCCACCAGCTGCTGAGGTGCACTTCTATGCACAGCGTCAGAGGGTTAGGCCTTTTTTTTTCACACCACAGCAAAGCTGTTGGTGATGGCTTCTGTTCATTTCCCATTTCAAATCAGTAAGTAACAGACTCAGGGTCGGGGAGAGGAAGGAACTGGTTGCATTCCAGCACCCGGTGAGAGGTCGTATCCCAGGGGTCAGGGAGCTGCCTCCAGTGTGGGACTGGTTGCATGCACCTCCAGCCATTCAGAACAAGGGCTTCTGCTGGATGTCACCATTGGTGGCATCGATCTTCCTCCTCCATCAGATCAATCGAACTGCGATGGGAGATGCTCAGTCTCGTTTGCTCAGATTAATTCCACTCACCTGACTCCCTATGGAACCTGGCGGCATGATTTCATTCATAGGGAAAACAATGCCTGGTAAAGCCATCCACTGTTATGTAACATCGTGAGCCTGTGCGGTGGAAGCTAATTTCATACTTCCTATAACGTCCTTTTCATTGCCTTTGGCAGCCAACCAGCTAAACAAACAAACTGACCCCCAATTGATTTTCTAAGTATAAAGCCATGGCTGTGCCTCTGATGAAGCCCCGCTCAGCACCGACAGCAGCCCAGGAGAGGGAGGTTCCTGCACACCCCTGATCACAGACAGGGATGCAACCACCCCACTGCTCACTGTGGGTGTGCACACACCAGAGCCTCATCACAGCTGGCAGCCCCCAGCCAGGCCGCTTGTTTTGTGTGGGGTCATCCCATCTGGGGATGTGCCAGACCATTTGCTGGGCTGCACCCTCATGGTGACCCCATGGCCAGCACCTGCAGCATGGCAAAGCACAACCCGAGCAAACGGATGTGAGTCCGCTCAGCACCACGGACGAGGCATGGGGGAAGATTAACTGAAGACTTCATTTCTTCTATTTTCGTTTGGTTAGCTAAGTGGAAGAGACACAAGCCCCTGTGCTCATGGAGGCTTCATGTTGGCCATGAATCACAGCTCCCAGCTGCCGCGCACCGGCTGCACGTCCGGTTAATTATGATGCTGTAGTAAATATTCTTGCAGGCAGAGCCCATCCATTAGAGCCCTCCACACATGAGCAGCACAGCTCTGCTTTCCATCACTCACCCCAGTCAGGACAAGGATGACAAAAAGCAGCTCAGGGAGGGGATACAGATAGCTCAGTTAGAACTGCTCTTTTCCATTCAGTGCTGCTCACAGGTGCTTTGGGCTGCTGTTGGCCTAAACCTGACGTGTCCCATGGGCCATCCCCTGCCCCACGCCATCACAGAGTCAGCTCTGCCCCGCTGAGCAGCCCAACCAGGCCACAGGAACACACCCATCTCTCGCAGCACTCAGACACCTACACATCAGTGTTAGATGGGCACTGTGTGGGCTGAAACCAGAGCACGGGGTTTTGACAGAGTACATTTGCGAACAACCATGTTCAAGGATGAAGCACAGAAACAGTAACATTTCATCCAGCATCTCTGACCAACACCGTGAGAGCTCACTGAGAACTGCAGCCACTGCCACCAAACCAGATTGGTGTGTTAGTTTCACAGCAATGAGGTCACATATCCCAATAGTTCTACAGTTCTGCTGCAGTTTTTGTTGTTGTTTTAATAAATGAATATTTAAAAATAAAGTAAGACTTGTTACTTCTATATGTGAACATCATATATCTTACGATGGCTGCTCTGAACCTAATGCTTCCTGTTTTATGATGTCATCCCACGACATCAGAGGCGGATGGTGGTGGTACGGCAGTAGAGGTGGAACCTTCCCACCAATATCCCGTTCATGGTGCTGCTGTGTGCCAGATGGCAGCAGAGGGGCAGTCTGACACAGTGGTGTCTGACATGGAAGTGCAGAAGGTGTGAAGTTGTCTCACTTAATTCCTCCATGCAGAAAAAATGGCATTCATTGGCACCCATCAATGTTTGGTGAATGTTTAAGGAGACCAAATAGTGAGCACAGTGAGGGGCGGGTGGAGTGTTTCAGCAGTGCCACTGGGTCACCTCCATTGGTGCACACTTTAACAAGTGCAGCATGCAGGCTATTGTTCATTCCTGGCACAAATGCACAGCTAATGGTGGTGACTATGTTGAAAAACTGTGTTTTGTAGCTGAGAATGTGCTCTATTCAATAGCATTATTGTGCTCTTTGTATCTGCTGTAGTTTCCATGGAATATAATAGAAGGAATGATTTTTCAAACAACCTAAATAAATGCAGCCCGAGACAATTCCTCTTCACTCAGAGCAGCAGGGCAATCCGAAATGCTGGGCATCCATAACCTAAATGATGCTCACCTGGAGTGTTCACTAGAGCAAGGCCAGCAGTGTACAGCAGAAGGCTTCAGAACATGTGCCCTGTGCAGTGCAGCACGAACCCACCGGCCCTTACACCTCTCCACCATGCCACAGGACAGCCCTTCTCCCAGTTAGCAAGGCTATGTTGATTTCTTTCTGGCTTTCATTCTTTGTATCATAGCCTTAGAGCCCAAAACACCAGACAAAATACTCACTGGTATATGCTTTGAGATAGATGGACGGCTAAAGAGAAGATGCAAAGATACCATCCACTTCCCTTTTATTATTAATTCTCCATTAAGATCAATTAGTCACCAGTGCTTTGCTAGCATTTGAACTTGAATTCATTCTGGGAAACAGCTTTATTTCGTTTTGCACACCAAGAACCCTATCCTGAGCCATTTTGCCTTGGGAACTCCACACTCCCTCCATGTTCACCTCGCCCCTCTCTTCCCAGCACTGCAGAGCTCTGCAGCCCTCACTAGTATGGGGTTCAGGATGGGAGTGAGATGGGATAGGAGCTGGGATGGGTGACAGGATGGGGAGCTGGAATGGGAACAGGGTGGGAGATGGGATGGGAGATGGATTGGGAGCTGAGAAGGGAGCTAGGATGGGAGTGGGAGAAGAGCAGGGATGGGAGCTGGTATCGGAGATGGGATGGGAGCTGGGTTGGGAGCCAAGATGGGATGGATGGAAGCTGGGATGGGAGTGGGATGGGATGGGGGTTGGGAGCTTGGACAGGAGCTGGGATGGGAGTCCTGGGGAAAGGAATGAGCACAGCCTCAATTCTGATGACAAGGCAGGGACTCCAGCTGGCAGAGAAATCCAGGCTGAGAACTGCCTGAGGCTTTCCTGGAGATTTGGAGTAATTACAGGGAGCAAAAAAATCATACTTCAAAATGTCAAGCAGTGTTTATCTGAAACTCTTCCCAGCTAAGGGGAAATGAAAGAAGATACCAGAATAAAGGAGAGGAACACCAAATCCGCTGGCCTGCCCACCAGCCTGACCCTGGGGGCCCAGATCCGTGAGGACCCCACAAACCTGTCCTATTCTGGGTGGGAGGATCCCCTGTTTATCCACAGACACCACAAACGGCCATCAGCAAAAGAATAAAGTGTTCAGCTTCGCCTCGGACCGGTGCACTGGAGGCATTCCCTTTTAATTCCTTTTGTGTGAGTAATCGGAGTACCTATTGATTGCATTTGCATACACAGGCACGTCGTGCTTTCAGCAGTATATTTGCATATGCAGTTGAGCTAATGTTCTGCTGTAAGTGCGGCGATTACTGCATGAACCTGGCAGGGTCTTGGGTTCTGACTACGGGAATTCCAGACTCCCTGTCTTGCTGGGCAGCGGCTGCTACAGTTCATATGGAAGCTGTAACCAGATAGTAATGATTTCCCTCAGAGTCCGATTAAATATTGATACACATAATTGGCACTCATAAATCTTCATGTCTTTGACCTTTCTCAAGTCAGAACAACACAAAAGCAGATCTGATTAAATACAATATCAGCACATACACTGGGAAAAATGGCACTGCATTTACAATAACTTGTCATTACTGACACTATCGACTAGCAAGCTTAGAGTGGAACGTTAATGACTTTAATAACAAACAAATCAGCGTATAAATCCATGCACCACATTTGTTGTTTGCAGGTTTTATTAGCAGCTGTGCTCGTGGCTTTGAGCTGGGTGGTGACGCATGGAGCCTCCAGATCAACCAAGGGCCAAGCAGAGGGGTGTGGGATCCTTGCCTCCTCCTCCTGCCCTGAGATTCCCCCCAGGGTCTCCTCTCTTCTGCTTCCAGCCCTGCACATAAGAATGGTTGTGGTGCCCGCCTTGCCTGGTGCCAATTGAAAAAAAAAAAAAAATAAACACACTGAAAACAGATTGTTGAGAGGAGCCCAGTGGAGGTGCTAAACTTCATAAAGACAAACCTAATGAGCTGGAAGCCTGCAGAAAGGCAAGGCTTTGCCAAGTTGCAGCCAAACCCATTTCAAATAAACAAGTTCTCTGTATACAGGGATAGAAGTCCCATGCAGAGAGAGGAGCCTGAATCATTCTGTCTCACAGCAGGAACTTGAGAAGAAATCATAGAACCACAGAACTGCTTAGGTTGGAGAGAAACTTAACGATCACCACCTCCCCCTCCCCTCCCTGCTGCCACCCCTCTGTTGCTGCAGCCCAGGGGACTGTCGGCCTTCCGGGCTGCAAGCGCACACTGCTGCCTCATGTCCCGCTTCTGTCCATCAGGACCCCCAAGTCCTTCTCCACAGGGCTGCTCTCAAGGAGTTCTTCTCCAGTCGGCGCTCATATCTGGGACTGCCTCGACCCAATGCAGCACCTTGCACCTGGCCTTATTCAACCCCATCACCGTCCCACCTCATCCCTCTGCCACTGGCCGCACCGGAGCAGGTCATTTGTCATTTGTCCTTGAGTGCTTATAATTCTTCCTGTGCATCAGTGTCATCAGTCATTATTAGCAGCAATTTCAGGCTCTAATCATAAAGCTGTTATTTATGTTTAATCCAAACCACACTAAATACCAATTTGAAGTTCAGTCCCCCTCGTAGCTGACAGTACTGCTCTATTATTATTGTACATTATTATTATTTGTGTGGCACAGTGAAAAACGGAGCACTGTAGCAATCAGTTCTTTATTTATTTACACTTGTGCTCATCTCTTGCCATCCTGTGCCAGGCAGTGTGGTGTGCTGGATGCATCCTACACTCCCAGAGCAGCGCAGATGCCAGGTATGGGCAATGCCTTTGGGCAGGATGTCGGCAGCACTGCAGGGTGCAGCTCTTGCTCCCACATCCCTGCTGTGTTTTTCTCTCTCTGGAACCAACAGCTTGAGCTGAACTGTGATTTAATATCTGTGATCACGGTTTGCATGTATTCATCACTGCAGAACAAATGGACCTGAAGCAAACCTGTGAGGTTTTCAAACAGGAAGCAGCAGTTCATCAAACGCTGCCAACTGCCCCAACAGAGAGTGTCAGAACCACTCAGAACACATGGAATTACATTATTAACAAGTAATTATCTGCTGGGATCAGTAGATCGATTTCACAGATGAGACTTAAGAACCCCTTAATAACAGGTGTAGGAGCTGCTTTCAGCCTATGGGCTACACAGCCAAGTGAGACACCATGATTTGCCCTAAGATGAGAAAACGAAACCTCTTTCTGATGTGATGAAGCTATAGAAGTGGGGCTTGGTGTCTTTCTGAAGTGAAAGACACAAAGGGTTGTGCAGAACAGACCTATCTCAGGCTGAGTGTATTTCCAGGTATATTTACTGTCAGCAGATACAAGAGGAATACACACACCGTGGAAAGTGTTTGCTCCTCCTGCATCCAGGAATGAGAACACAGCACTTCATACCTGGTGTCATTCACTGGGCAGAAAAACAGGAATTCTCTGAGCCTCGGGGAGCTCAGGCTGTGCTGTGTGCAATGTACGGATCGTTCTTCTGTGGTCATTTAGGATATTTTTTAACCTGGGAAGGAGGAAAACAACCCCATTCACAGCACTGTCTGAATTTTGAGCATCATTTCAAATGCTAAACCGCATTCCTTCCACAATGCCTCATGGTTTGTGTACACTTGGTTTATTGCTGCTTTTCTGCATTCACTCATTTCACTGTCAATTTAAGCTCAATGTTATTAAAATTGCTCTGGTTTGCTCTACTTAAAATTCTCCAATTAGAAAGCATTTTTTTTCTTTGGCAGGAACTGCTAAGTCAATTACTTTCTCTTATTTTGTATTTCTCTCTAATGACTCATTAGATAAGCACCTTTTCAATTGCCTGCAGGAAGCAATCAGCCCGTTATCAGCAAACCCCTCGCAGAAATCAGTGGCAGAAAGCTGTGCGGGTTCAGAGCCGGGCACCAGACCCAGGCCAAGGAAACAATCTTTTCCCAGGGCCTAAGCACACCCCAGGGATGTATGCAGAGCATCGCTGCCCTCCCAGCACGGCACTGCAGGATGCAGGAGCAGACGATTAGGGCTGGGATGGAAACTTCCTCAGCAATCTGAAGTCACCTCAGGTAACATCTCCTTACACTTTTATCTCCCTACCTTCCATGGCCCTCCTCCACACGCCGGGCTGAGCAGCGGGGGAGCCTCACCATTTGCTGATCAGCTATTAAACGCTTGAAATCTAATTAGTTGCATAGCTCCAACTTTAGTCTATTCGCAAAGCTTTGTTATCAAACTATGCCTAGTGAAACAAACGTGCTAATTAGCCACAATGGAAATAGGATGGAAGTAATAGCCCATTATTCTAAAACTGTGCTATTTATGCCCAACAATAACCATCCTTTGCAGGGAGAAATGCTGAGTGCATGTTACTGTCTGGATGGGAATGTAGTGTTGTGGGGATGGGAAGAGATGTTCAAGACACGAATGGGTTTGTGGTGATGGAGAATGACAGGGCAGGGACCGTTTCCTTCCCTCAGCTTCTTCCAAAGGTGATGGGGTATTTGTTAACAGGGAGGGAAAATTGCTCAGCACTTGTCTAGGGCTGTGGTTCATTACTAATATTGACCATTAGCAACCTGTCTGTGTCTCACTGAGATGTAGTGGTTAACAGAACATGCTCCACGTGCAAGGTCTGCACCTGGGTCGTGGCAGCCCACACTGTCAGTACACACTGGGGATATAAGGATAGAGCACAGCCCTGCCAGAAAGGGCTGGGGGTACTGGTGGCTGGGCATGAGCCAGCAGTGTGCCCTCACAGCACAGAAAGACAACCGGACCCCGGGCTGCACCCAGAGCAGTGTGGGCAGCAGGGCAGGGAGCTGCTCCTGCCCCTCTGCTCTGTGCTGTGACACCTCACCTGGAGCACTGCATCCACACGTGGACCTGAGGAGGGGCACAGAAATGGTGCCAGGGATGGAACCCCTCCCTGTGAGGACAGGCTGAGAGCTGGGGCTGTGCAGCATGGAGAAGAGAAGGCTGCGGGGAGAGCTGAGAGCGGCCTGTCAGTATCTAAAGGGGCTGTGAGAAGGAGGGGACAGACTTTATTGGGGTCTGTGTGATAGGACAAGGGGAAATGGCTTCAGACTGAAAGAGGGGAGATTCAGACTGGATATAAGGAAGCAGGTTTGACACTAAGGGCGGTGAGGCACTGGCACAGGTCGCCCAGAGAGGCGGTGCTGCCCCGTCCCTGCAGACAGCCAAGGTCAGGCTGGACGGGGCTCTGAGCACTGACGGAGCTGTGGGTGTCCCTGCGCACTGCAGGGAGCGGCACCACGCGGCCTTTGGGGGTCCCTTCTAACTCCAACCATGCTGCGATTCTACGATGGGACAGACGGCCGCTGTGCCGCACAGCCCGGGCTGCCCACGAGGAGGCGGAGGTGCTGCTCTCCGCCGCGCTGAGCCGAGCTCACGTCTCTCGGCTCCTCTTTTGCTGCGGTGCTGCTTCGAAAACGCGTTCTCCTATCCGTCCCGAAGAGCTGAGCTCCGCCCGGCCTGCAGCGGTGTCGGAGGGGATCTGTATGGAGCTGGGCCCGACCCCCCCGCGGCTGCAAACCTTCGGCCAACGCGCAGCGGCGGTGCAGGAGCGCTCCCTGCAGCGCTGAGCTCAGCGGGCGCGGCCGGGATTCCTCGGCTCCCGCAGGAGCTGTCTTTGCGGCTGATTTATGCCGGTGTTATTGCCGGGCGCGTTGTGTTACCCCAGCAACCGCGATGCGGCCTCCGCCACCCCCTCGGGGGGGGGGGATGGGAGGCGGGGGAGGCGACCCTCCCCACGCAGGGACACCTTGCCGCCCGAGGCTGGCGGCCATCCCATCCCGCACCTCCCGCCAGATGAGACCGCCCGGAACCGCGGCGTGGAGGGGCAGCTCCGAGCTGAAAGCGGACCCCCCCGCCCCGACGGCCTCGAGTGCCCCCTACCCCCTCCCAGCCCGCTTCCGCCCTCCCCAGCTGCGCGGGGAAGGCCGCAGGTTGCGTGTTTGTCGGGGCAGAGGGTGTGGGAAGCGGTGAGAGCGCTCTGAGCGCGTTAGCAGCTGCGGAGGGAACAGGCGGCCAAGTTGGACGGAGGCAGTGGATGCTGTGCCGTTTCCGCCCCTGACTCATCCGAGCGGCCGAGAGGAACGTCGAACCCAGAGGGGCTGCTCCGGGCTTCCCCGGGGTGCGGCAGAGCTGCCAGGTGCCGGGGCTCCGCAGGAGGGAGATGGGCACCCGCGGGCTCGGCGCTGCGGTGCACGGGGAAGAGCGTGCTGCCCCTCTCCGTGTCCCAGCTCGCAGCGTTCCGCTGCTCCGCACGCAGCCGTCGGAGCCCCGGTTGCTGGCAGCCCGCTGTGCGGGGTCCTGGGTGCCCCCGGCCCCGTTTTCATTCAGGCGGGGCTGGTCCTGCTGTGCCTCCCCCCCGCGCAGCCGGGGGCCGAGCTGCCCTGTAAGCAGCCGTGGCAGCGAGGTCACCCCGCAGCCCGCTGGGTGGGACGGGCGTCCTCCCAGGTGAGGCCCCGGCCCTGCACGGGGAAGAAAGGGGCTTTTGTGTTGGTGCGGGGAGCCGCAGCCCGAGGGCAGCCCTGCGCGCAGGGGGCACGGGGACCGCTTGCTATTTGCCGGTAACTGAGCCCGACCCTTTGGCATTTGCTGCCTCTGCCTCTTCCCACGGCGGGAACAAGCGGCGTGTTTAGCAGGCTGCGGCGGGAGAAGAAAGGCCGCCTTGTCTGCGCCAGAGGTGGGGCGCCGGCCGGGGCGGCCGCACTCCCGCCCCGCATTCCTCCGTCAGAGGCTGCGTGTGCGGGGCCGTGCGGGACGGGGGCTGCGCTGCAGGCGGACGGCCGGGGGCCGAGCGCTTCCCCGACACGAGCGGGTGAGGAGCGGGCAGGGTGCTGCTGGGGGGATGGAGCCGATCCACGCGGGGTGGGCGAAATGGTGCCCACGCTGGGGTCCAATGGGGGTGACGGAGTGGAGGGCAGCGGGGTCGAGTAGGGTCATGCAGCAGGTTGCGGGCGGGAGTGGGGGCATATCGCAACGGGGACGGCGGGGCCGGGGCTGCCCCGGTCTTCACCCGCAGAGCTGCACGCCGGTGCGGCGGGGCTTTCCGTGCTGGGAAGGGGTTAAAACCCGCACAGGATCCCATCCTGGCTCCGCTCCCTTCCTATGCCGGAGCCCAGCCCCTCACTGGCTTTTCCTCCGGACGTCGTACCGGAGCCTCGGCGCTGGCGAAGGTGCGGGCGGGCTGTGGGGTGGCACGATGCTGGGGAGCGTGGCTCCCCTGCGCACGGGCAGCGGTAGGCAGCCCCGCCAGCATGTCGGGGCCGTGGGGACTCTGCCGCAGAGGCTCCCGCTCAGCGCCCGCACCAGGACCGGGTGGCAGGTAAGGGAAAGCAGGGGCCCTTTGTCTGAATCCGACAGGGACCGCGGAGCTGCTCCTGGGTACCCGTGGGCCGTGCCCGTGCTCTGCCGGTCAGCTGGCACAGCCCTCCTGCGCGGTGTGGCCGCAGCCCTACGGAGCCTTCCCGTCGAGCAGAGCAGTCTGGGCTCCGTCCCAGCCCTGAATCTGACGCCTGCTGTTTTCCAACATTTCATTTTTTCCGTGGTGTGTAATAGCTGCCCGCTCGCCCCCGCAGCTGCACTCAGGGCCAGCCGTGCTGGGAACGCTGTCCTCACCTCGTGGGACACCAGGGCTGTGGGCGATGCTGGTGTGGGGCTGCTGTGGGGAGCCGAGCCCGGGGCTCATGCTGCACCCCACATGCCCCAGCTGCCCTGCATGGGCCATGGGGCCAGGAGGGAGAGGACCCTGTCACTGCAGCAGCAGCTGGACACAGGGTCCCTCGCAGAGTGAGCCTGCTCCCATAGCAGGACCAGCCTGCCTGGGAAGGGTTAAGCTGCATGCAGCCAGGCTTGGGCGGAAGGGAGGGACGTGAGGAGCAGATGGTAAATTTAGTAACCCCAGAGCGTCCCGGCACAACAAGCGGTGTGAGTGCCGGGCGAGGGAAATCGCCGCTCATGGGCTGGGTTCCTCCGCGGGCAGAGGAAGGCTGTGGGTGGCTGCTGGCCTCATACCGTGTCTGTGCGTCACGCGGGACAGGCCTGCTGCGGGGGGCTGCCTGAGGGGGACAGGAGCACATTAGGGTTAGAGTGGTTGGCAGAGTGAGTGGCCAAAGAGCCCTGAGCTGCACGGAGGAGTGGGCAGTGGCAGCTGTGTCCCTGCTGTCCCCGTGGCTCCGGGTGCTGGTGGTGGGAGGGGATGCAGTGCACCCCTAAATCTGGCTGCTGCTGGCCTGTGCAGAGATGGGGATGAAGGCGTGCACCCGGGTGCTGGAGTCAGGAGTGTGTGGGTGTGCTGCGCTGTGAGACACTGCGCATGGAGGCAGATGTTGATGCAAACAGCTGGATTCTGCTCTGGTGTGTCTGCCTGTGGCCATCAGGGCCCAGCTGCAGACCACTCCCAGTGTGCACTGGAGTCTGTTTTCTGCAGCATCTCTGGAGCTGTGACAGCATGATGGCTCCTTCCTATGATTAGCATGCATGTGGGTGTTCCTAGGTGCTGGAGTCCATGCTTGCTGGGCAGGGATGTGCAATGGCTTTGGGCAGCTGCTGCAGGGCTGGAAAAAGGACTTGAGCATAGGGTCTGAAGCACAGACAGAGCCCTGTGCGGCTGCACCCGCATGGGCACTCATACCAACACCTCTGTCTCTCCCAGCCCGTGCCTGACATCGCCAGGCGCCTTCGTGCGAACACGATGGAGACTCCCAGCAGGACCACCACCAGCCCAACCCGCAGGGTACAGACCATCATCCAGGTGAGGTGCAGAGCTGCTATAGGTGGGGCGAGCCATGCCCACCGGTACTGCCCCAGCATCCTGCCTTGGTGTCACAGAGTGCAGGGAGGGGAGGAGAGTCCTGGCTGCAACAGCAGTGCTGAACCCCTGCTGGAGCATGGGAATGCAGCAAGGAGTGTTTCCCCTCTGTGCCAGCCCTCCTGCAATGCTCTCCTCTTCACCCATTCCTCACCCCAATCCTATTACAGGATCGGCAGTAAAGCCAATTGAGCTAAGTGGCTGCTGCCTGGGATCCTCTTAGAAGCAGCCCAAGCCTGGGGGATCTTCCCTGTGGGACCTGACCTGGGCACACACCTGGTGCAGCTCCCCAGGGCAGGCAGCATGGGAGGGAAGGAGCCCTGGGCTGTCTGCATCCTCCTGTCTGTCCTGCCTGGCCTCAACCCCTCTGTCTGCACAGCGGTATGCATGCAGGCATGTTTGGGGGCACATGGGTGCTGGCAGGAGAGGTGCTGCACAGCAGCCCAGAGCAAGCAGCACAAAGGTGCAGGCTGCTGCCACAGGTGCCATGTTCACCCCTCCCTTCTCATCCTGCACCATGGAAAGATAAGGAGCCTGTAAATATTTATGACCTGTTACTGTGGTACACAGTAGGAACAGAGGTGGCTTCTGTGTCTGCATGCTCCAGGAGGGGCCGAGCAGGACACGTGTGAGAGCTGCCCCTGCTCACAGTGCTGCACAGCCCTGACCTGTCCTGCTCTGACCCTTGCAGAACAGCCCCCTGGACCTGATAGACACAGGCAAAGGGTTGAAGGTGCAGACAGAGAAGCCGCACTTGGTGAGCCTGGGCAGCGGCCGCCTCAGCACTGCTATCACGCTGCTGCCACTGGAGGAAGGTGAGTGCCAGCTGCTGGAGCAGCCCCCCAAGTTCGGGTGCACCCCAACGCATGTAGCTGCTTGCTGCCTGCCGCAGCTTCCCAGGGATCCCCATGGGCATGGCTCACCACGGGACAGCAGGGGTGCTCAGCCTGTCTCTCTGCAGGGAGGACGATGATTGGCACGGCTGCGAAGGACATTGTCCTGCAGGGCCCGGGGCTGGAGCCTGAGCACTGCTACATCGAGAACACACGCGGGACGCTCACCCTGCACCCCTGCGGCAACGCCTGCACCATCGACGGCGTGACGATCCAGCGGCCCACGCGCCTCACTCAAGGTAGGGCTGTGGATAGATCGCTGTTAGCAGCTCCTGGGCAGGATCCGGCCCTCCTGGGCAGGGCTGTGTCATCAGATAGCACAGATGTCTCCAGAGCCATCCTGCCACTGCCTGTCCCGTGCCTGCAGCTCTTGGCTGGAGGTGTGGCACCTTTCGGGGGTTTGTCTTTGCTCCAGAAGAGAATCATCTGAAGACCTGTTGTTGGTGTCTGCGGGGAGCAGAGAGCCGGGTACTCAGTGGGTCCTGTGTGGCTGGAGGGGCTTGAACCCCCTCGTCCCACCGCAGCCCCCCAGCGAGCGCGGGGGGGAGCTCAGGGCGGTCCCCGGAGAGGAGCGGGGACCCCAAGCGGACACGACCGCGAGCAGCGCTGAGACGCAGAGCGCAGCGGGCGGTTTCCTCGCGGCCGCCCTCACATTTTCCGTGCCTGCCCACTCTGTCCGTGAATCACGTCTTCTGGTCGCGGGGTCCCCACGCTGCCGCGCCGTCCGTGCCCCGCGGAGCCGCCCCGCCCGCGCGGCCCCTCCCCGGGGCGGTCCGGTGCGCGGCTCCCGCTGCCCGAGCGGCGGCGGCGGCCAGCGGGCGGCTCGGGCTCGGTGAGTGTGGCGGTGGGGGCACGAACACACGCGCGTCCGTGCCCGGGGGGGGGGGGGGGCAACGAGAAGGGCGCTGGGAGGGGCGGAGGGCACCGCGCCGGTTCTGGGCTTTGTTTGGCGGCCTCGGGCTGCCGACGCCCCGCGGAGCTGCCGCCCGTCGCCTCGCCACCAGCGCCGTCTCGCTCGTTTATCGTCTTCCGTCTGTCTGCATCCGTCTGTCGGGATCGGGCCGCGGGGCGATGCCGGGCTGTCACCCGGTCGGGCTTCGGGGCACCGCGTCTCCGCGGGCGGCCGGGGTGGGGGCTCCGGGCGGGGGTCGGCTCCGTGCAGCCCGGCCCCTCCGAC
Source organism: Oreortyx pictus (assembly GCA_036925125.1). NCBI lineage: Eukaryota > Metazoa > Chordata > Aves > Galliformes > Odontophoridae > Oreortyx > Oreortyx pictus. The sequence continues at coordinate 5,402,197 of JAUPFR010000025.1, read as the reverse complement.
AGCCGTGGCTGCTTTCAGCCTTTCTCCATCCGCCATTTCATTCATCGCCCGCGGTGTCGGGTTGCGCCGGAGTTAGAAATCCGGATCCTGCGCTCCTTTGACAGCCTCTCATTAGCGACGGTGATTTATCCGAGGCGCTCCAGGGGCGGGGAAGCCGCACAAAGGCCTGGGAGCCGCGGGCCGGGGGCTCCCGTTGTGCCGTGCGGGGAGGGGCGGCGGGGCTCGGCCGGTGCCGGAGCCCACCCGAGCTCGTTCGGTTCCGCTGCTGCAGAGAGAAGGTGCTCCTCGCAGTTTCCCCCGCACCCCCGCCGGAGGTGGATGGGTGCTTGGGGGGGCAGGGTGCTGCAGCGAGACCCCCCCCCCCCCGGGGGCAATGACCACGTGAGTGGAGAAGGAAAGGAGCCGATGGGCGATGGGTGCAGGCGCCGTTGACATTCCCGTGTCCGTGTTGTCTGGACGCGGCTCCTTCGGGACGGGCGCGGGGGGGTGGTCGTAGAGCGGGAGGTTGGTGATCACCGCTCTGAGAAGAGCGGCTCCTGGAAAAGCATGGAGAGCTGGGCCCATCCGCTGTGTGGCTCTGCCAGCTGAACCAAACACGTGCAGGGCTTCTCTTAACATGGTGCGATCTGCGTTACCCGGAGCTGATCTGCCTGCTGGTGTCACATAGGGCACCAGGCTGCCCTTCTCCAGCTCCCTGGTGGGACCTGGGGCTGACGCATGCTCTGTTATTTCTGCTCCCCCATACCTGGTATAGGGTGGTCCCTGCACGTGCTCCCCACTCCCCACCATCTGCTTGGGGATTTCCCGGCCCTGCTCCCTCCATCCGGACCCACCTGCTCTGCTGGGGTTGGGGCTGGGACTTTCACTCTGGCTGCTCGCTGCCAGCTCAGCTGCTCCAAAAAATGCATCCCCTCCAGCAAGGGATTTTCAGCTGCGGCTGACAGCGAGGAGCGAGCCTCTCCCTGGGGCCCTGGAGGCGCTTCAAAGCGGGGTGTGTCGGCAGCACGGCTGCCAGGCGGGAGCCTCGCCGTGCCGGCATGGTGCGGGCTGGCAGCAGCCCTGCGGGGAAGGCGGCCGGCCGCGTGCTGCCCGCTCCCGGCACCCTGCACTTGTTGCGGGTGTGGGACTTTGGCACTGCGGCTTCCGGATGCTGTTGTCTTCACGCACCTGTGTGTGTGCTTCTGAGTCGCCTTTTACAGCCCTTGCAGGGCGGGTGTGGGCAGCACTTCCCGCTGCAGGTGGCCGAGCTGTGAATGCAGCCCGCGATGGGGCTGCTGTCCTCCCCGTGCCCACCGGCCCTGCTGCCCTGCCTGTCCCCCAGGAGCGATGCACGGCGTCTGAGCCGCCCGCGCTCAGCGGGGACCATCTGCAGCCTTTGCTGCTGTTCCCTGGGGCTGGCGCAGCCTGGCTCCCGTCCCTGCATTCCTCCCCGATGGCGAATCGGCAGCCTTCCCTGCGAAGGCTCCGGGTTTGGGCCAAGAAGCGGCATTCTCCTACAGCGGACAGGAGCTGTCTTGTCCGCAGCTGGCGGCGGCGCTGGAGCGTTGCCAGCCCCCTCCGTGCATGGCCCCAGCTGTGCCTGCGTGCAGGATGCGCCCGGCTGCGGGGATGGCGGGCAGTGACCTGGATTCCAGCTGTGCCCCTCCACCCGGGAGCTGAACCCCCTCTCTCCCCAGGGTGCACCATCTGCCTGGGCCAGGCGACCTTCCTCCGCTTCAACCACCCCGCTGAAGCCAAGTGGATGAAGAGCATGATCCCGGCAGGTGGCAGGAGCCCTGCGGCTCTCTACGGACTGCCAGCAAGTAGGTGTCCGTTCTTCATCCTGATGGGGCTGTTGGGATGTTAGGGCTCTCTGGAGCAAACTGCCTGCAGCTGCCATCCCCCTGTCCTTGAGTGGGGTTTTCTTGGGTATGGGTGGGATTACAGGGCTGAGCAAGGTCACCTGTCATCACAGTGGGCTCCGGGCTCCTGTGATGCCCATCTGTGGATGCTCCACGGTGCTTTTGCTGGCTGGTGACTCAGCCTGGTGGCTGTGCTGATGTCTGTTAAATATTAACGGTGCCTGGGAAGAGCATTACAGGTTTCTGCCCAACCTGAGCCCCCTACTGCGTATGGGTCTGGGGGTTATGCTGCGCTGGGGCAGAGATCTCAGTCCTTGCTCAGGCCGGGGGCATAGGGCAGTTGGGCGCACGCAGGCCCCTCTGCTGCCTGAGAGCTGCTGTTTACATGGAGGTCTGGCTACAAGGAGGCTGTGAAGGCCGTTTCCCTGGCTGCAGTGCTTAATTGAAGCAGCTGCTTATCTCACTGTGTCTGTCTGCAAGGCACGAGGTCCTTGCACCCAGCCTGGCTCCAGGGAGGGGATGAGACAGGCCCTGTGCTGATCCGGGCTGGCAGCTCCCGCATGCCATCCCCACGCTATCCCTGTGGCTGTGGGTCCCTGAGCAGGGCACAGCTGAAGCGTTCAGCAGCACTGTTTGCTGCTGGCTGGCTCCCAGCGCAGTCCCTCCCCACTGAGGAGGTGGCAGGAACCTGCTCAGTGCTGGCACAGCCCCCAGCCCTTCCCCAGTGGCAACTGGTGCCAGGCACAGGAAACTGTGGGTGCTGGAAGTCACCAGGCACTGGTGCTTGGATCTGTGCAGCTGCACCCTGCTCAGCACCAAGGAAGGATGCTGTGAGCTCCTGGTATGATTTGTGCCTGTGCACAGTGCTGGGGGCTGGGAAGGCATCAGGCCTCAGAACTGGAAACAAGGGGTAAAGACATGAGGAGGTGTTGGGTTCCTGAGCATCTAACAGCTGCCTATGGCTGCTGCCTGCTTGGTCCCTGTGCCCTGTGACACCAGGCAGGACTGCATGTGCAGAGGTGATGCCTGCTGCTCTAGGTCCTGCCTGGGCCATGGGGCCCACAGTGTCTGTCTCAGCAGGGATGCACTCCTGGTACACAAGGAGCAGGGGTCAGGTTGGTGTCAGGTCTCATGCTGTTTGGCTGCTGCATATCTGTTTTGCTGGCTGCTCAAGATCTGCCAGTGTGGTGCTGCTCCGTGCCAGCATGGTGACGCTGCCCTGGCTGGGAGCTGCCACTGCTGTTATTAGCGCGTCCTTTGAGTGACAGGCACATCGGTGGCACGCAGAGCTGTGTCCAGACACACCACGGCCTCAGGCCGGGCTGAGGCAGGGAGACTTTGTGCCAGCATGCCTTTGCCCTCGTGGCTGGCTGTGCACGGTATGATTTTGCAGGCAGGAGCCTAGCATTGTGGGGAGGAAGGGTTTAATGGAAAGGAAATGAGCTCTGGTCTGCCAACTGGTTGCCAGCCTCTGTCTCCTGCCCCATCTTCCCAGGACCGGTCAGTGTGCCCTCTGCAAGCTGTATGGCAGCGTGGAGCAGAGTTGGGCTGGGGGTGGGGGCGAGGCTGTCTGTAGAGCTGTGCTGGCTGGGGACTGTGGGAGCGGGGCTGCGTGGTGACCCCACCCGCTCTGATGCCTGCTCACACATCTGCCTGCAGAGCCCGAGGCCCTGGTGAACGGCAGCCGCCAGCTGCCCTCGCAGGAGACCAGCCACAGCTCCCTGGTGAGCTCCATCGAGAAGGACTTGCAGGACATCATGGACTCACTGGTGCTGGAGGAGCCGGTGTCCTCCAGCAAGAAGCCGCCTTCCCGCGGGCAGTCCCCGCTCTGCCCCATGGTGAACGGGGGCGGGCGCTGCCTCCTGTCCCCCCCACTGAGCCCCGGTGCCGCCTCGGGGGGCTCCAGCTACGAGAACGCCTCTCCACCCTTCTCCCCTCTCTCCTCGCCCGCCAGCAGCGGCGGCTACACCAGCCACTCGCCCAGCAGCCAGGAGCAGGGCCCGGCCGTGCCCCCCATCGTGCCGCTCCGCTCCTCCAGCTACAACCACGCCGTGCAGCCCCCCCAGCAGCGCCCACCTCCACCACCCTACGGGGGCCCCAGTGACGCTCGGCCGGCGGAGAGCCCCCGAGCCTGGCGGGGTGCCCCGGAAGGCCCCGCGGTCCCTCACCCCCTCGGGGAGCGCAGGGCGGGCAGTCCCCGCGCCCAACCGCCCGGCAGCCCCCGGCCAGCACCCCGGACCTTGGGCTCCTCGGTGCCGCGGGTGCGGGCAGCCCTGCAGGAGCGGCCCCCCAGCCCCTTCCGAGAGCCGAGGGAACCTCCCGCTCCCAGCCGGCAGCCCGCAGCCAGGCTTCTCCCGGACGCGCACGGCAGCCAGAGCGGTCGCGGGCTGCAGCCCCCCGAGAGCCCGCGGGCGGCCCGGAGGAACGCGGAGAGCATGCGGGAGCTGCCGCCCCTCAGCCCGTCTTTGTCCCGCCGGGCTCCCAGCCCTCGGGTGGCCCCGGACGCCCCATCCCCGCAGCCCCGGCTGGGCAGGGAGGTCCCTGGAAGCCCCCGAGCCAGGCGCAAGGGCCACGACGAGCCGAGTCCCGCGGGCGGGAGGAGCAGCAGGGCCGGGAGCCCCTCGTCCCCGCTGTCGACGGAGCCGTCCCCGCGCCGCCCCAGCTTCAGCTCCGGCCTGAGCCCCGCGCACAGCCTGGGCTCCCTGGCCGTGCCCTCACCCCGGCACAGCCCCCGCGCCCAGAGGAAGCTGTCGGGGGACGTGCGGCTGCCGGCGGGCGTGCGGGAGCGCAAGAACAGCATCACCGAGATCAGCGACAACGAGGACGATCTGCTCGAGTACCACCGGCGGCAGCGCGAGGAGCGGATGCGGGAGCAGGAGATGGAGCGCCTGGTGAGCCGAGGGGGGGGCTGCCGGCCGTGGGGACGGGGTCCTGACCCGGGCAGCTGGGGTTGGAGGGGCTGGGGCAGCCCCGGAGAGTGCAAGGTGGCCTCTTTACAAATGGCTTCGAGCTTCTGTTTTCAAAATGCAGGCCTTTTCTCTTGGGGATTTTGCTGACGGCAGGTTATGAATGATGTGAACGGGCTCCTGGGCTCGAGCTTATCCAGAGAGATTATGGCCAGGAGCGGCAGTTGGTGCCCCTGGTGTGCGGGGAGCTGCTGCCTCGCACCAAACCCCTCTGCTGGAGGCAGCCAGAGAAATCACGGGCTCAGCCTGGGGCAGCGTCGTACTGATGTGCATGGCCTCCTGTTGTAGACGTGTAATTTTTAGTGCCTCTGGGTTTGCACAGTGCCTTGCCAGGCTGTGGCCTGGCGGGGACGTAGCGGCCGCCTGCACGTGATGTGCAGATGCTGTTCCCGGCTGGAGACTGCTGGGAGGCTCTGTGGGCATTGCATCTCTATATTTAGTGATGGGGATAGAGTTTTTATAGAGCGAGCAGCTGCCTGGGTGGGGCTTGCCCTGTGCATCTGTCTCTCCCTGCTGCTCAGTGGATTGCTGGGAGCAGCCAGGGACTGCAGGGGCAGTGGGACCAGGGGAGCGCTCCTTGGGGCCAGGGCAGCACTGCTTGGCCCTGGCTCACCTGGATGGGTTGTGCAGTGCAGATGTGTGCGTGTGTCCCCTGGCGCTGCTGCCCATTGCTGGCATGGGGTACTGGCTGCGTTTCCCATGGGCTGCTTGGGTTGACACATCCCACGCCCCTGAGGACTGGAAGTGCCCTACAGATGCCCTGGCTGGATTCATCTCCTCAGAGGCCATCCAGGACCCTGCTAGCTGCTGCCTGCCCTCTGCCCATCCCCATGCCATGGCACAGGCAGCAAGAGCCCTGTTTACTCAGCACCAAGTCACAGCAGGCACAGACATCCTGAATCACCACCTAGAAATAACCCATGCAGAGGCAGCACAGCACTCAGCCAGGGCTGCTGTCTGTAATTAGTCTGTCTCCAGCCCTGGGCTGGTCGAGTGCACTGGGCTGGGACATGGAGCAGTACAGTCCCCGGTTCACAGAGTGCTGGAACTGCATCAGGGCAGCCAGGACCTTCCCAGCATGGGTGATGTGCTCAGAGCTGGAGGAAGTGCTTCCTGTGTGCAGAGGTGGCAGTGACCCAGGGTGTGTGGGAGTGGGACACTCAGGGCAGGGTGACACACAGGGGATGCTGCTGGGAAACAGGGAAGTGCCACTGCTGTGGCTGTGGTGAGCTGCTGGCAGGCAGTGCTCCCAAGAAACAGTTCTCTTTCCTCAGTGAGGAGATGTTGGCCCCAGAGTGTCCTGCTGCCAGTGGGTACTGCGTCCTCTGCCCGGGCACAGCAGTGAGCCCTGTGCTCCACAGCGATGCAGGCAGCTGTGCCAGTGCAGGACGCTGGTGGGCACCGGGATGGGCACTGCGGGTCTGTACTGACCACACCTGCCCACAGGAGCGGCAGCGCCTGGAGACCATCCTGAACCTCTGTGCTGAGTACACCAGGACAGACGGCTCTGAGCTGCTGCCTGGCCACGTGGATGCCGGCCAGAGGGCACCGAGGGGCACAGCAGGGCTGGGCCGTGCTGCAGAGGAGCTGGGTGTGCTGCGGCAGAGGGAGAGCCTGGAGAGGTCGGATGAGGAGAACCTGAAGGAAGAGTGCAGCAGCACTGAGAGCACACACCATGAGGTGAGGGGATGGGGATGTCCAGGCTGTGCTGTTCTGTGCCACACCGTGCTTACCTGCCCCCTCTGCAGCATGAGGAGCTGGCAGGCCCCCGCGCCAAGGAAGCACACCGGCTGGAAGAGGAACGAGCCTGCGTGTTCAGCCGCCTGGATGAGCTGAAGGGCCGTGTCAAGGAGCTGGAGCAGCAGCTGCAGGAGACATCACGAGAGGTGAGGGTGTGGGCAGTACGCAAGTGGGCACTGGGTAGCAGAGGGGGCCAGAATGGCCATGCTCACACAGCTGTGTCCCTCCAGGCAGAGATGGAGAGGGCACTGCTGCAGGGCGAGCGGGAGTCAGAGGTGGCACGGCTGCAGCAGGAGCAGGAGGTGGTGCAGCAGCTGCAGGAGAAGCTCTCCAGCCTGGACTCCAGCATCCGGAAGGAGCGGGATAAGGTGAGCCCCAAGGCAGGGCTGTCTCCTTGGGGCTGTGACATGCTGTCACCCGCCCCAGTGCCCATATGCAGGGCTGACTCTGGTGGGGTTCTCCCATGTTCCCCTGGGGAGTGTGTTGCTGGAGTCTGCAGAGGCATCCAGTCACAGCTGCTGTGCCAGCTCCACAGCATCTTCCCAGGTGTCTTTGTGTGCAGTAGGAGCACCAGTGTTTGTGCAGAGAGGGATGAAGAAGAGCGGGCAAGCAAGCTGGGCAGTGCCTTTCTCTTTCCTCTCTGGGTTCACATTGTGCCAGGCACCATCTGTCTGTCTGTTCGGGACCAGGATGGTGTCCCCAGCCCTGCTGGAGGGGGGCAGGGGCGGACACCGGGGACATGCTGTTGGTCTTGCTGTCAGGCACGGTGCTGCAGGGCTGCCCCAGCACTGACCATGTGGCCTCAGCACTGCCCAGCTCACTGCCCTCCTTTAGGCTGAGGTTTGCAGCAAGCCCACCAGCTCTGCTGGCCATCGGGTTGCTTTGGTCACACACAGTGGTGGCAACTGCTTGGACATCCATCCATCTAGCTGGAGGTGGCCGGGTTGCTCGCTTCTGAGCATTTTGCAGTTTCGGCCAGGAACTCCCTGCAGGTGCTCAGCAGCAGCTCTGGGATGCGAGTTGCACTCTTGCCATAAGTCTTCCTGGGCCTGGATTCTTTTTGCAGGCCTGGGGGGAAGGCAGACCATGTCTCGCCTCCCTGCGATGGTCTCAGGCTGTAGGACCCTGATGTGTATTGCTCAGTGCCTGTATGCAGCCGGGGCTGCATGGGGCTGAGCTGCCACCAGCACATCCCAGCGGCACTGCTGTGGCACTGGGGATCTGTGGTTTGTTTTTGATTTTCAGACCGTTCACAGGCATTTTCTTTAGTGAAAGGCAGTGTTGTGCTGCCACTAGGAGAGAAGCAAAAAGAAGCCCCATTCCCAGGATCTCAGTTGATTTAACCACCTGCTTTTCTGTTCAGCCTGCACTAACTGGCTCTAACAGTGGCTGCTCTGAGCACTGTCACTAACCACTAACACTTCTGTTCTCCCCACTCACAGCCTGCCCTGGAGTGCCGGGCAGCAGCATGTCCCACCTGCCTCCGTGTCTCTGTCCGCTTTGCCCCGGTGTCTGTGCCCAGGAGGGAGGGATGTCCTCACTCACAGTGCTCTTATGCTGGAGGGAGCAGGGAACAGCTCTGCCCCTGCCCCAAGGGAGCGGGGGAATCCCTCACCAGCTCCAGGGATGTGTCTGCAGTGCTGGGTGGGAGAAGGGTGGGAGCAGGTGTGGGACACACTGGTGCCAGCGGTGCCATCACCACTGAGATGTGGATGCTGTGGTATGAGAGGACAGTCCTCAGAAAGGGACTGTATAGGCGCATACACAGACAGCACAATGCTGTTACCTGAATACTGGGCAGCAACAAACTCAGCAGAAGCCAAGCAAGCGAAGGTGCTTGTGAAACAGGATCATAATAGGATCATAACAGGATCAAATACCCGTGGACAAGATTCCTTCCCAGGATTGCAGGAATTTTGGGGGTTTCTAAGCAATGTCCCAGCAAGGATGGGGCTTTCCTTGTTTGAGCAATGCACAAAAATGCAGCAGTGCAGTCTGATGTGCCAGGGGGTTGTTCTGGCAGAGAGCCTGCAGGCAGAGAGCTGGGACTCTGGGTGCTTTTTGTGCTCTCTGCTCTCAGCAGCTCAAACTGGGGTTACGTGTGGTGCCCTGCCGGCTGGGCATCTCTGGCTGCACGGACTGTGGACAGAAACAAGCATTTGTTGTGCATATGACCTGCCACTAATGTGCTGAAGAACAGCCCAAGCAGCTCCTCAAGGAGACCGTGGACCTTGGTCTCCTGTAAGTAGCCACACTGCTGCAGAGATACACAGCAGCCACCTTGCCGGTGTGCTGGAGCTGCTCTGGCTGACAGCAGCACCCTGGGATCCAGGCACATTAACAGAAGGTTCTGGTGGTCATTGTGAAGGTGGCTGTGTGGAAAAGCAGGGGCCTCCAGTGATTCCTGGAGCCCTTTGATGGCAGTTTGCAGGATTGGGATGGCTTAACCCATTTTGCAAAGCCAGGTCAACAGTGATCTTTTCACTGCCCTTAAGTCTTTGGCATGGATACATGAGATAGAGGTCCAGGGCTGGTCATAACCTCTGTAACGCTGCCCAGCCCGGGGTTCTCACGGCTTTTGCTCCCTCAGTCTCTCAGTAAATGCCCCTCTCTGGCTGACCCCTGTCTAATCCTGCAGCTTCTGCATGGCGCAGATTTGAGAAGTGTTGTTTTCTCTCTTTTTTTTTTTTTTTCCCCTTTTTTTTTTTTTTTTTTGTTCTGTTTTGTTCTCCCCTAATTCAGGAAAGGGCAAAGGTTGATGCTGAAAGGAAGGAGCTAGAGAAACTCCGGGCGCTTTACAATGAGTCGAAGAGCCACCTTGATAACTGCCCTGAGTCAATGCGGGAGCAGTTGCGGGAGCAGATGCGAAGGGTCAGTGTCTCACCCCCACCCCTCCTGGACCATGGCCCACCTCCCTCCGCTCCAGCTTAGGCCAGCTCTTCTCTGGCAGCTGGGGCCACACTGAGAGCGTCGCAGCCGGGCCGGAGGAGGCTGGCGCCCTGTCGGTAAGCTTGCTGCTCACCCGGCCCCAGGGCACGGTGCTGGCTCCGGACCGGGCAGGGCGCGAGCACGCCCTGAGCATGCCAAGGAGGAGCCGTGTGCCCCACAGCAGAGCCCCACATTGAGCATGGTGTCCTCTCCTGGGGTTCTGCTTGACCCCGAGCAATGGGATCTGCCCCACATGTGGCCCGGGCTGCACCCTGCCTGCCTGCCCACAGGCTGCAGTGCCCTGCTCCCTGGTGCTGAGGATCACCAGGCTGTGGGGACATCGCTGTGTCTGTGTGTCCAGCTGGGCGCTGTCTGCGGGAGTTGGTCCCTGTCTTCCCAGGGTGCTGTCCCCAGGCTGCCTTCCGAGATAGGAGCCCAAGGGAGCTCTGTGTCCCTGTGTGCGTGTGCTTCCAGCTGTTTCCTGCGAGTGTTTATTTACACAGTCCTGTCAGTTTATGTTAGCGTCATTCTGCAGCATTTTTTCCCATTATCTGGTATTTTCTGGTAGCCGCTCGCTCTCCCAAGTCTGTGGCTGGAGCAGCCCTTGTTGTGCAGCTCTTGCACACGGCTGCTTGCATCCCCTTTCCAGGCTGGTGGCAGATGCTTCTGCGTTAGACGTGGGTCAGGGTGATAGCAGGCGCTGCCCACGGAGTGCAGTGAGATGCTCAGGGATGCTCAGTGGTCCTGGTGTGCAGGAGCCCCAGCAGCCACCCTGCACACACTGCTCTCTGCGTGGCCTTGGCATGGTGGTGGACATTCCTGGAGCATGGGAAATGTGTTCTCGCAATGGGAGCACTGCCAGGGCAGTGTTTGCAGACCCTGAGCTGGGTGCCAGCATCCCAGGGTGCCACTGTTATTTAAAGGTTGGGGAGCCAAGGGCATTTGGCCACAACATCTGTTGTAGCGCTGGTCTGTGGTGGATCTGCCGTCAGCTTGGTGACATGGGCACTTGCTGTGCTCCCTGCATGTGCTTGTTAGTGGTGATGCTGCTAGCACGTGGCATTTTCTGGCTCAGCAGTCTGGCAGAGAGTGGCCCTGGGCTGGATGGGGTCAGGTGGGAGCAGCTGATCTGGATGCAGCTCCCAGCCATTGTGAGCAGCTCATCCCGCGGGTTCTGTGCCCAGTGCCTTCTCCACCACCTTTGCATTGAGGCAAGGTAGTGAGCGGCCACCCCGTTGTGTGTCTGAAGGAAGCAGAGGCCCTGGAGACGGAGACCAAGCTCTTTGAGGACTTGGAGTTCCAGCAGCTGGAAAGGGAGAGCCGGCTGGAGGAGGAGCGCGAAGCACGGAGCCAGCAGCTCCTGCAGAGCAGGGCTGAGTACCACCGCAGCATCGCCCGCAGGAAGGTAGGGACACAGGGCAGCAGTCCCACATGAGTTCCTCCTCAGTCCCCCATGTCCCCAGCTGCCGAGCTTCCCCTGCAGCCAGCTCAGCCTCTGCTGGTCCCCAGGAGCGGGTGGCTGCGCTGGATGCTCAGGCCACCCAGATCCGGCTGCAGAGCACCCAGGAGGCTGAACGCCTGGCCCAGGAGAGGAACGACGTCCTGCGGCTCCTTCAGAAGGTAATGCCTGCAGCTGGGGCCAAGGGGTTGTCGCACCTCCCTAGCCTTATGTGCTTGCACCACGTGGGCCAGGACAGGTCACTGCAGCATCCCAGCGTGCAGATGTTGCTGATGAGTCTTAAAAGGGATCCTGCCTCCTCTTGCAACAGGAGTTGGCTGTTAGGGTGTATGGTCAGGCCTGACCACCACGTGATGATAACCTTCCTCCTCTCTCTGCTCTTGTTGTCATCATGTGCTCAGGAGAAAGAGAAGCTTGCATCTCTGGAGAGACGATACCAGCTTGTCACAGGTGGCAGGAGCTTCCCTAAGATGTCCTCAGCTCTCAAAGAGGTAACTGGGGAGATGGGGTACTGTCCTGGGAGCTGCTCTCCTGCATACTGAGCTGTTTCCAGCCCCAGGGACAAGCCTGGGGCACTACAGTTTGTGTCTGCAGCAGTTCCTCTGCTTCCCAATGCCATCTGTCTGAAACTGGGCACTCGCACCACTCCAGGCTTGTCTGAGGGCTGCAGGGACCGTCACCAAATTGCGAGGGAGGGAGATGCAACAGAGCCAGGGTTGGGAGCAGCAGCATCTCCCCCACAGCCTGCTGGGATGCTTCAGGAGCCCTGAACCAGCCTTTGTTGTTAGTGGGTGGCATGGCAGGGGCAGAGTGCACGCAGGAGAGCGGATAGCACAGCTACAGAGCACCTTCCCATCCAGCTCTGACCAGGCTGGGGCTGCAGTGCTTCCCAGCCTGCTGCTGCTTGGGAGAGGAGCAGGACGGCAGGGTGCCCTCGTGCCTCAAAGTCCTTCTGTCTACCTAGGGATGGGGGGCTGCTGCTGCTGTGTCCCTGCTGCCTCTGCGTGCCTCGTCTATGTGATCTTTGCCTTCCCACAGGAAACCCTCCATATCTCAGAGCCTTATGAGCTGCTGGAGGGAACTAAGCCCCTGACTCCCCCACTAGGAGCAGCTGTCTCCTTAGCTTCTCCTTCTGCCCACTCCTACCCCAAGACACAAGAGGTAATGGCACTAACTGCATGTACTTGCGTGCTTGCCCCACACAGGGCGGGCTGAGTCTGTGCATGGATCTTCCTGCTGGCAGTGGGGTGGGTGCCAGACCCTTAACAATGCCATGGGGCAGCATGTCACACCCTGCAGCAGCAAGCTGAGACAGTGCAGACAGGTTCTTCCCCATTTAGCTATCTGGCACATGAGCTTGGTAACACCAGCTGCCTGTCCCTGCCACATTCCTCCTGCTCTGGGCTTTACCCAGCCCTGTGGCTGGTACTGAGCTGCTGCCATCTGCTTTAATCCTGATGCAGTGTGAATGCCCCACGCTTCCCCTTTGCATAGCACTGACTGAGGAACTGCCTTTCTGCAGTGGTACTGGGGGAGCTCAGGGCACCTCCTATTGCCATGATGCCATCTTGCCATGGAGGGCTTGTTACCCTTAGGGACCCCTGTCTCAGGCTGATGGAGCCGTGGCAGTGCAGGCTGGAGTCTTCTGTCCCTGGCACGTGGTGATGTTGCATGTAAAGCAGCAGAAAGGCATCGTGCTGGGACACCCAGCCCTGCTTTCTGGTAGCTGCAGACAGGGATGGTAGCAGGCAGAGAAGGGCTCAGCTGGTGGCGGTGGGTCACTTGTGTGCATGGGGAAGTTTGGTCCTGTTTTGAGGTCAATGCCGTGAGGCCAGCACCTGGGTCTAATTCTCCTCCTTCTCCGCCGTGGATTTCTAGGAGTACATGAGGCTGTCTGACGTTTTCAGGTTCTACAGCAATGCATACGGCTCCAGCCTGGACACTAAAGCTTCTGCTGCTGCTCCCGCTGCTGCTCAACACTCTTTCTTGCTTGCTGTGCCCCCTGCAGCCAATGAGGTACCCACCCCAGAGCATGCTCGGGTTGCCTGCCTGGGGCTGCAGTGGGCTGGCACCCAGTGCTCAGAGCTCACCTCTTCCCTAGGCTGGGCAATTTCTTTTGCTGCAGCTGAGCAGGGAGGAGTGGTGGGAGCAACCCAGCCTTGCTAGGGAGTGCTTCTTACTGCTCCACGGAGGGTGCTGGAGCAGGGCTCAGGAGCAGAGCAGGGAGCAGGTGGATCGGTGTGACAGCCCTTTGCTTCTTGGCCCTGGGAATCTCTAGGACTGTGGTCGCCACTCCTATGCAGGAACAGGGAGGAGCAGAGCTTTGTCCGTGCTGCGTCATGCCTGGGCTGGGGGAATGGTGAGGGGATGGAGAAGGGATATCTGAGGCCCACGCTCTGCACTCTGCAGCATTAGCATCACCACCTGCTGCCCTTTCTTCTCGGGCTGCTGAGACCTTTTCTGAGGGCTTGTCCCCACTGCCTTTTGCTTGCTCCTGTGTGCCTATCTCTGTCTGGCTGTCCTGTCCCACAGCCATTCTCCTGGCTCACTTTGCTTCTCTCTGCCCAGTACGTGACCATTGAGCAGCTCTCAGGGATCCTGGGTGGTGTCAGTGCCCCTGCTGGTTCCCCACTGGGCCGTGCCCCTCCAGCTCCTTCGTCCTCAGGCTGCGCTCCTCTTCTTCCTTCTCTGCCGGGTCTCTCTTCTCCCTCCATCTCCACAGAGGTTTGTGTCTCATTTCCCTCCCCGTGCCCCCAAGCATTCCCTGTGCAGAGAGGAGTGCTGGCAGACTGAGGGGGACATGCAGAAATGGTTGAGGTGCCCGGGGTGCTGTTGGAGCAACCCAAACAACACCATGAGCTGCAGCCCCACTGCTGTGCTTGCTGCTGTGCTACCCATGTGGCAGCAACCTGAGCTCTGCCTGCCACATGGTGCTGGGCTGTTGAGGAGCAGTGGTGTCCCAGAGCTGTTCGGGCTCATCCAGTGGTCACTGGGGTCCCTGGGGTCTGCACCTCGCCTGCCTTGCCCCTGCTAACTGGGGCCAAGCACCACACAGGGTGGAGATGCTTTGACCTCTCACTCTTTCTGTTTGTGTCTGTTCCTCTCACTGTGTTTCTGTCTGTCCCTCCCATCTCATGCGGTGTCTCTCTTCAGATGGAGAAGCAGCTTCCAGGGGGCCCAGTGTGGCTCCCAGATCTTGATTTAGAGAAGTGGTACCAGGAGGTCATGGCCAGCTTTGAGACCTCCTCCCCTGTCTCTCCTCCTTCTTCCCCTCCTCCACTCCCAGCTAAAGTTCACTCTTCTCAAAAGCCTCTCCAGGTAATACCCTGCTCCTCCTGCAGCTGCATGGGGCTACGGCTCAGGCTTTGGGGATCACATGGTGCCACTGTGCTGGGGGAGGCTAATAGCCCAGGGGAGCTGGCAGACACCCAGCTGGTTGCTGGAGCCTGCCACAGTGTGGGACTGCTCCCTCCCACCACTCTGTGCTGGTGCCTCAGCTGTCACAGTGATGGGCGTTGACAGAGTGAGCAGTGTGCATGGGGCAGGAGCGGTGTGGGATCTGGTACCGATGTTGGAGCTGAAGCTGTCAGCCCAGTGTGGGTGTCTGCAGCCTCCCTTTCCCCTCTCACCTGTGCATCTTTGTGCCCAGATCTATCGTGCCAAAATGGAGGGTGACACTGGTGCCCTCACTCCTCGGATGAAGAGCAGCACCCCATCATCCTCACAGCTCAACATCTCCAAGCTGGGCCGCAGCCCCTCACCCAAGGTATGGCCACAGTGGGAACTGTGCCCCATGCAGGGCTGCTGCTGCCCGACACCAGCCCCATCCTGAGTGCTCGGGGCGGTGCTCACCGCACACTGTTTTACCCCAGGGTCCCCTGCACGCTCCAAGCCACGCAGGCAGCCTGCCACGCAACCTGGCAGCCACGCTGCAGGACATCGAGACCAAGCGCCAGCTGGCCCTGCAGCAGAAGGGTGAGTGACAGCTCCATGCTGCCACAGCTCCATGGGGCTGTGCTCCCACTGGGCGTGCCTTCCTTCCCAGACACCCAGAGCAGCCCGGGCTGCGGTGGTGGTCCAACTTCTCTGCACAGCTTGGCAGAGGATAGAATCTGGCTGTGTCCCTTGCCTACCCAGCCGAGGGCAGCAGGACTGGCCGGGGTCATGGCAGCCCTGTGGGCAGCAGGGCTGGAGGCAGCAGCCAGGCTCCAGTATGACACAGCACCTCGCTCACAGTCTCTCGCTTTTCCCCTCTCTCTCCCCTTCCCTCAATCCCTCCACCTGACGGTGCATCTCCAGCCGACTCGCTCCCAGCAGAGCCCTTGCAGCCAAGCGATGTACCAGGTAGAGATGTGGAGTGGCTCGGACTAGAGTAGCCCCAAGGCAGAAGCATGGCTGTTTTCTGTTACCTTCTGCACGGATGGGGAGGGGGCATGGCTAGCCAGGACCCCAGGATGCCTGTCAGTGTCTGCTTACGGACAAACCCCCCAACCCCTGCAGGCATTCTGCGCAACATGGGAGCTGAGAGAAGCTCAGTGCTCCCACATCCCCAGGGGCGTGGGAGCCCAGGTCCTGCCTCATCCTCCTGAGTGCTGTGCTGCACAGACAGACAGGCCTCTGAGATAAGAGGCAAGAGCAGGCATGCTACAGGGCTGCACCATGGCCAGCGCTGTGCTGTGTGGTGTTCTTTGGGCCGGAGCAGCTTCTTGCTGAGGCGGGGCTTTGGGCTTGGCAGGCATGGTCCCAGGCTGTTCCCCTGCCAACGCTTTGCCAGCCTGCTCCCGCCAGCCTGACGCATGCGCCCCTTGGCTGCCACCGCTGCGTGTGTCGGAGCGCGGGCAGGGCCCTGTGCCAACTGCTGACCTGTGCTGCATGTCCCTGGGGAGGGCTGTGCCGCATGTCAGCCCTGCGCCTGGAGGGGGCACCGGGGGAGCTGCTGCAGCTCTGGCAGCTGTGAGCACAGCCACTGGGTTGGACCTCCCAGCCTTTCCTTGGTGCCAGGGCCAGCATCGGGGCACCATCTCACACTGAGCTCTGGGCCTAGCTCCTCCTTACAGGTGCTACTGCTCACACACCGGATCCACGGCTGCAGCTCCCACCTCCATCTCCCCCTGCCCCATCCTGACCCCTCTGTTACTCCAAGGGATGCTGAGCCAGGAGTGCAGCTCCCACTGGGTGATGTCCATGCGCACCTGTTGCTTGTGGTGCTGAGTAAGGCATAGTGCTGCTGCAGAGCCAGAGCTGGGCTCTTGAGGACAGCCCTGAGCCAGACTGAGACGAGCTCTAAGCACAGCACTCCACTGCAGCTGCTCTGTGCCCCTCAGTGCCCAGGCAGCAGAGCCTGCAGGCCCACAGCTGCCTGCTGACCTGCTCTCTCCTTCTTCCCGGGGTGCAGGTCAGCAGGTGATTGAGGAACAGAAGCGGCGCCTGGCAGAGCTGAAGCAGAAAGCAGCGGCCGAGGCTCAGTCGCAGTGGGAGGCCTTGCACGGGCAGTCCCCCTTTCCCCATTCCTACCCTCCGCTCATGCATCACTCCATCCTCCATCACCACCACGCCCATGGTGTGGGCCCACGGGCCGAGGAGCTGGACCACGCATATGACACCCTCAGCTTGGAAAGCTCGGACAGCATGGAGACCAGCATCTCCACGGGCAACAACTCAGCCTGTTCGCCTGATAACATGTCCAGGTAATCCTGGGGCTGGCTCAAGCCTCTAGGCTGAGTAGTGAAAGAGGGGAGGTGACTTATCTTCTTTGGCCCAGCGTCCTTGCCATAGGTATTGCTGCTACCTGCTGAGCCAGGATTCCCTTCGCACCTGAGTCAGAGCCTGACTCTGCAGAGACAAGAGGGTATGGGTGGGCTCTCTGTCACTGCTGCACTGTGCAAATGAGAGGTTTGAGTACTGCATGAGAGCTGTCTGCTGCAAGCTGTCTGCTGTGGCACCTTCATGGCACCATCCTCCATCCCATGCCCATCACCTGCAGCCTCTGTCAGCACCAGCTCTGCAGGGCTGATCCTTGGGGCACCTGTCCTTGTCAAAGCCAAGCAAGGGGGCTTTGCTGCTGCATCCTGAGAGCCTCCAGCAGCATCATGTTGTGCTGAGCCAGCCCTTGGCACAGGCAGAGCAGCAGGAGCTGTGCTACATGTGTGTTGACACAGTGGCACTCAGTCCTCTGCAGGATAGCAGCTGAGCTTGTCTTACAGTGCAAGTGGAATGGATGCAGGGAAGATTGAGGAGATGGAAAAGATGTTGAAGGAGGCGCATGCTGAGAAGTCCCGGCTCATGGAGTCCCGGGTGAGCAGGCTGGGACCGGGAGAGGGGCTATGTCCCTGATCCATTGAGTCCTTAAGCCCCTGGCCTGAGCACTTCTGCACCCGCAGGAGCGGGAGATGGAGCTGCGCCGGCAGGCACTGGAGGATGAGCGCCGGCGCCGGGAGCAGCTGGAGCGCCGTCTGCAGGATGAGACTGCCCGTCGGCAGAAGCTGGTCGAGAAGGAGGTCAAGCTGCGGGAGAAGCATTTCTCACAGGTGTGGGTCTTCGGGACACAGCTCCCAGTATCTGCTGGGGTGCCACAGCCCCCTCCCTGGGCAGGACTGACACAGTGCTGTGCACAGCAGAGTTTGCAGCATGGTGTTGCTTTTCCAGGCTCGGCCTCTGACACGGTACCTCCCCATCCGCAAGGAGGATTTTGACCTGCGGCTGCACATCGAGTCCTCGGGCCACAACGTGGACACGTGCTATCACGTCATTCTGACAGAGAAGATGTGCAAGGGCTACCTGGTCAAGATGGGGGGCAAGATCAAGTCCTGGAAGAAGCGCTGGTTTGTCTTTGACCGCATGAAGCGCACCGTCTCCTACTACGTGGGTGAGTCCCTGTGTGTGCCCCTGTGGCCGCACTGCCCCGGTGCCAGCCTGTGCTCGGCCCCAGCACAATGGCCACGTGGCTGTCCTGTTCCACACATGCTGTCCCCCCATCCCTTCCCCATGCTGCTACTGACATTGGTTTCCTCCACGGGGCAGATAAACACGAGACAAAACTGAAGGGCGTCATCTACTTCCAAGCCATCGAAGAGGTTTACTACGACCACCTCCGCAGCGCCGCTAAGGTGGGACCCCGGGATGCGGGTGGGGGGAGCCCTGCGGGCGAGGGAACCCACTGCCACACGCTGACCCTGCGCTGTCCTCCGCAGAGTCCCAACCCCGCGCTGACGTTCTGTGTGAAGACCCACGACCGCCTCTACTTCATGGTGGCACCATCCGCTGAGGCCATGCGCATCTGGATGGACGTCATTGTCACGGGGGCCGAGGGCTACACGCAGTTCATGAACTGAGGGCTGCGCGGGGGAAGGCCGGGCAGCACAGAGCTCTGCGGGCGCGGCCACGGGCGACTTTGTTTTTATTTTGTTTTTGTTTTTTTATGTTAACTTTTTAAAAACAGTTTACTGGAAACGCGTCAGAGCGCTGAGATGTGAAACCCGGCGGCGAGGGGCTGGGGTGGGAGGCGTCCTCCAGCCGCCGGGGGGCGCTAGCGCAGAGCCGGGGACGGTGTGGCTGCGGAGGAGCTATCTGACGCATGCGCGCCGCGCCGTCACACGGGGCTTCCGCCCACCCGGGCGTGCGCGGCCAATGGCGGCGCGGCTCCCGGCGTGCCCGCTTCCGGCTTTCCCCGACGTGGCCCAATGGGAGCCCGCGGGCCGCCGGGATTGGGCGGGTGGCGCCCGGCGTCGCCGCCCGCGCCAATGAGCTCGCGCCGCGTCCGGGCCGGGGGTTGCGCGAGGAGGCGCGGGGCCGCGGGCGCAGCGACGGGGGGGGGGCGGGGGGCGGCGCGGCGCCGCAGCGTGCCGGGAGCCGTGCGGGCGGTGGCAGGGAGCGGGATGGCGCGGGCGCCGCGTTGGACGCTGTGCTGGCTGCTGCTGCTGCTGCTGCTGCTCGCGTGCTGCCTGCCGCGCGCAGGTACTCGGGTACTCGGCCCGGGCCGCCGCGGGGGAGGGCGGGATGTCGGGGGGCTGCCGCGCTCCGGGTGCCGCCGGGCCCGGCTCGGGCGGCGGCGGCGGCGGCGGCCGTGAAGCCGCGCTGGGGCCGGGGCGGCCTGACCCCCTTGGGGACCGCTGGTGGCGGTGCGGCGCGGCACGCCGAGCTGTCCCCTCCCTCGGTGCGAGCGCTCACGTCTGTTTCCCGGCGTGCTGCAGAGCCGGTGGCTGTGATGTCCGTGGACATGGGCAGCGAGTCCATGAAGATTGCCATTGTGAAGCCCGGCGTGCCGATGGAAATCGTCCTGAACAAGTAAGCGCAGCCAAGTGCTGCTGTCAGCTGTGGGAAGGCTCGCGGGGGTGGTGGGTTCCTGCTCACGTGCGGGTTTCTTAGGGGCTGGAACTTTGGGGTAGGGGGGAGGCTCAAATAATTCTGTATCACAAGGGGAAACTCCCCTTCCACCTAACGTAGGGTACTGATGCTTCCTGATGCGGCTGTGGAACGCGCTCCAAAGCACCACGGCAGCAGTTTGGCCTTTACCCCATCCCTAAGGGTGCTGAGATGGTCTTTGGATGGTGAGGATTATGAGTAAGCAGCCCACAGTCTGAATAATATCGTGCGCTCCAAACATGAGAGGATGTGGTATCATGTTTCTGCGTATAGAGTTAAGAAGCTGGATTATCACTTCTCCATAAGGGAGCACGAAGGCTGGTTTGTTTTCCTGCACCTGCTCACAACCCACAGTCACTTGCAGAGGGAATAAAACTCTTCTTTCAGTCGGGTGCTGTCGCAGCCTCCAGTCCCCGAGACAGTGAATGGAAAAACTGTGGCTTGGAGAGGATGTACACTCAGGAACATCCTCACTTTGTATGAGTCTGGGCTCGGACAGATAACAAGTGTGTTTTTCACCCTGAAACTTGGCAGTTGCTGGCTGAAGCTGGCTTGTTTTGCTCAGTGGTGGAAGAAAGCAAAAATAAAGCAAGTTTTGTCTAATTGCAAAGCAGCATGTTCCAGAAAATGGCTTGTGAGCCTTTGCTTTTTGGGGCAAGTTGTTTTCCTGTAGCCTTGTAGAGCACTGCTGACATGTCAGGCACTCAGAAATGGGTGGCATGCGGAGGTATTTGTGAGCATAGTGGACAACTTCAAACCGTTTAATAGTTAGTGTAGTGAAATATTCATCCTAGGGCTTTCATGCTGGATTCGTAGCAGAAAGGATGCATCCATTCTTAAGTTCTCCTAGTGCAATGGGAGAAATAGTAGTCTGCCCCCTGCAGCTTCAGTTATTAATTAATCTTTCGGTTGTTGTAAGGAACATTAGACAGTATGAAAATTTTTAAGAGAGGTTATTGCAGCTCTTCTGATTAATGGGGTTTGCGTTCCTCTCGGTAGGTAGTATCTGAGCATCATGCTATATAGTCTTTCTGAACTGAAAATGCTGCCATCTGTCACTAGGACTTCTGTATTGAGTGTTCACATGTATCACTTTCTTCCTTCCTGTTTAGGGAATCACGGAGGAAAACACCTGTGGCTGTTGCATTGAAGGAGAATGAGCGGCTCTTTGGTGATAGCGCGCTAGGAATGGTAAGAAATCGTGTTGCTTATTATGCCAGCTGCAGTTCACATGTACAGAATGCATGTTCCTGCCCGTGAGGGCAGTTTGTTTGACAATAGCAAAGCCAAAGAAATGCAGTTGGGTGGTCTTCTTCCTTTTTGTAGTCTATAAAGACCCCTAAGGTGGCATTCAGATACTTTCAAGATCTGCTGGGTAAGCAAATTGATAACCCTCAAGTGGCACTGTACCAGTCCCGATTCCCAGAACATGAACTAGTGAAGAATGAGAAGAGGCAGACAGTTATCTTCAAGCTATCACAGTAAGTGACTGCTCCTGGGTTCCTTAAGGGTAGGGTTTCTGCTGTTGGGCTTACGTAGCTGACTGCATTTGCAAACTTCTCTTTGTTTCTTGTAGGGCAATACAGTATTCTCCGGAGGAGATGCTCGGTATGGTCCTGAACTATTCTCGTGGTCTGGCTGAGGAATTTGCAGGTTGGAAGAATTTACCTGCTTCTTAGAGAATCTGCATATGTTTGTGTATTATAGACTTAAATAGCCATTATTGTATTATAGTATATTTGCATCTGACTGCTCTAATGGAACAATGTGTCTGTTTCAGAGCAGCCCATCAAGGATGCGGTGATCACTGTTCCTGCCTACTTCAACCAGGCAGAGAGGAGAGCAGTGCTGCACGCTGCTCGCATGGCTGACTTGAAGGTTCTGCAGCTGATCAATGACAACACTGCTGTTGCATTAAACTATGGAGTTTTCAGGAGGAAAGACATCAATGCCACTGCCCAGGTAGGTGTAGCTGGGAGATGCAGAGTACCACACAAGTGGGTGCATGCAGGGGAGAGAGTGAAAAGTCAAAATACCATAACAGTGAGGAAATTGACTTGCTGTTCAACTAGCTTCATCTGTTTTCATGTGTTCTTCGATGAGATAAAGGGATTAAACTCTCTGAATGGGGTAGAGCTTTAGAGGCTGCAGAGCTTCTGTAGTGAAGGCCAAGTGGCTTGCAGTTCCCATCTTTTAAACCTGTTTGTTCCTTGCCCCTCAACTGGTGGGGAGTAACATCAGCAATTTTTTAAGGTTTTCGAAGGCTGACTCTGAACTCGTTCTCATTGAGGTTTAAGAAGCTTTCAAAGAGCAGAGCTTTGTTTTCTGATTAACTGAATGGTAAAAAAGCTTTCTTGTCTACTTGTGTCAGACGTGATCCTGAGCATCTCCTTAGTTTGTTTGAAGCACAAGTCCTGCACCTCTGTCATATGATGTAAAGCCAGTCCAGGGAATGGCTAACTTGAGCGTGTATCAAGCTTGGAAAGCCGTGGGTTCTTTCCTTTTTCATGGGGGATATCTAGGTGTTTCTGCTTCACCGTCCCAGCTTCTCTTTTCAGAATATCATGTTTTACGACATGGGAGCAGGAAGCACCGTTTGTACTATTGTTACCTATCAGACAGTGAAAACTAAGGACTCGGGGACCCAACCTCAGTTGCAGATCCAGGGCATTGGGTAAGAATTCAACATGAGTCACACAAAACCCACAGGTCTCAGGAAAGGAATCTTTTGTTTCACGGTCTCTTCTAATCAGAATTTTTCAGTGAGACTTCAGGATGGTAATTCAAATGACAAAGTGGGAAACATTTAGAGTGAGATGGTTACAGTTATTATAATTGTGATGTCGCTGTCTTGTGCAGAAGGTAGCTGAGAACTTGTAGGAGCCCAGGAGGTAACACTGATATTTAGTCTATTTTCAGATTGCTGCTTTTTTGTTTTGTTTTCTTTTAGCAGCTTCAGTCCACTTTTGCATAATTCCATTTCATACAATCTTACAGAAGTAGAGCGTGTCATTTTGGAAAATGTGAAATATCCTTCTGGAGAGGAATGAAAACGCATTGCAGTTAAATGTTGCCAAATAAGAAAGGGAGTTGCTTTACGTGTTCAGCTCAGCAATTTGAACTCTAAAACACAGTACTATTTCCGAGGAGATACGTAGGACCTGGCGCAGTCATTGCTTGGCTTCTCAGCTGTTTGGTGTGCTTAGCAATAAGCCTTTCCCATCATGAAGTTTCTTGTTCAATGGTTGTTGTGGTGGTGGATCTTTCTTTTCTTGACACGTAATATGTTGTTCTTGGAATAATTGTTACTCTTTTTCAGTCACTTACAGCTGATAGTACACAGCTACTTTTGAACGCTTTCTGCTCTGAAATAATACATGAGGTTTGCTTGCTTTCAGTCTGCCTTAGTTTGTTACATCCTGGTTCTTTCTTTTGCTCAGGTTTGACCGTACTCTTGGAGGCTTAGAGATGGAGCTTCGTCTCCGTGATTATTTGGCAAAGCTCTTCAATGATCAGCACCCCTCGAAAGATGTCCGAAAGAATCCCCGGGCCATGGCCAAACTGCTGAAGGAGGCCAACAGACTCAAAACTGTCTTGAGTGCAAATGCTGACCACATGGCACAGGTATGACAGGTTGCAGAATTTCCAAAGTTCTTAGGGCTGAGGGTGAGATAGTGTTACTTAGGTTAATTGCTTAATATGGACATAATTTACTAGTGATAGTGTAAATAGTAGTAAATGTTATTAAGTGTCAGCTGTCCCTCTGCAGTGTCAGTATTCTGAAAATCCATAGTATTTTAGAGGTGGTGGCACTGGCAGTTCCTTTAAACTTGTGCCCACTTAATAGCACTACCTATCAGATGAGTGTGTTGGATGAAGGTTAGTTGTGTGGAGCTTCATGACTGAACTTCCATGGGGTTTGAGAGAAGCTGTTTGTTATGTCTGTGTTCCATCCCTTCGTCACTTTAGCAATTACAAGGTTCAGGTGGAATGCTGTAAGGTCCTACGTGCAGTAACGACACTGGAACTTTTTTGCACGTTAGGTAAATTAGGCAGGGATTCTGGTTGTAGAACGCTCTGTGAAAATCTAATTCTTACCTTTCTTCCTGGGCAGATTGAGGGGCTGCTGGATGACATTGACTTCAAAGCCAAAGTCTCAAGGCAGGAATTTGAGGATTTGTGCTCTGACTTGTTCCAGCGAGTCCCAGGACCTGTGCAGCAGGCTTTGAGCAGCGCGGAGATGAACCTGGTATGTTTAGGAATGCATTAGGAAGTCAGAAGGTTTCTGTTTATAGAGCTGTTGTCTCATGATCAAAGCATCAGTGACTGTGGCAATGCATTAGCACAGCTGAGAGGTACAGATGGTTGCTGTTGTAAAAGGGAGTGATGTTGGTGCTGCAGAAGTTACTTCTTGCAGTGTCAAGCAGGAGTCTGTCATGGTTCTCTGCACTTCCTGCCAAGAAACAAGGTAGTTGGAGGATTGATTTGTTTCTGTTACTGTGCTCTTGGTGTGTAGGTTTTAAAGACCGCTCTTTCATTGTTTAATCTCAGATGCTGGATCCAGTGTCTCTTCTACAGTTTTATCTTAAGATTGCATGGGAGCTGTGTTACTGCTGTGCAGGCTTTTCCTCTGGACACTCCCTTTTTAGAAGCCCTTTTACTGACTGTAGTCTAACCAAATGTGATGCAGTCCTTTGGAGAAACTTAGCATGCTATTAAATGTTCATATTTCAGAGTGGCAGGATGCTCTCAAGCATCATTTGGCTCTGATATTCAGAGTAAGAAACCATTTCTCCTCTTAAGAGGCCGTGTTTTTGCCTCTTTTGGTCCAGCTTGCCCTGTGAGTCATTAGTCCTCTTGTGTAAACTGTAGTCTGTTTAACTGATTCTGATTGAAGTCCCACATTTCAGGTGTCTGAGCAGTGGCTATATCAAACCTGTCTGAAAGACCTCATTCCAGATTCCTATTGCTGGCATGGCTCGTGTCAGCCTGTCTGGGACCTCTCAGGCACTGACCTGCACTGGGACTGCAGCATGTAGCGTGGTTACTCTCAAACCACCACATCACTGTGTGGTGACTAGGGAAGGAGCATAAGGAAACCCTGAACTTAGCTCTCCAAAATTGCTTTCTCAAAGACAAGGTGACTGTTTCCAATCCCTAGGATGGAATTGACCAGGTGATTCTAGTTGGCGGTGCCACACGGGTCCCCAAAGTGCAGGAAGTTTTGCTGAAAGCTGTGGGCAAGTGAGTATGTGAGGCCCCCTTCTAGTACGTCTCCTATTGACAAGTTACTGCACGTGGCAGTGGCTGCAAAGCTCATGTCTCTTGCTTTCCACTTCATAGAGAGGAACTGGGCAAGAATATCAATGCTGATGAGGCTGCTGCCATGGGTGCAGTCTACCAGGCAGCTGCTCTGAGCAAAGCCTTTAAGGTGAAGCCTTTCATGGTTCGAGATGCAGCCATGTTTCCTATCCAGGTAATCCTTTTTTCTCCTCTTGTGTGTGGTATAGGTAAATGGGCTGTGTTGGGAGGAATGTTTCAGGTGACCTGTTGGATTTTTTTAGGGGGTAAAGAAGTTAAGCAGGACTTTCTTCCAGTCTTAAAAAGAAAACAGAAGAGAGTATTCAGCAATGTAGAAATTTATCCAAGAAGTCAAAGGTGTAGAAATAAGTGTTTAAAAATGCTTACACGTCCCCCCAGCGTTTACGTGAATTACAACATCCAAATGCTGTTGTAAACCTCTAATCTACAGTGCTGTAAAGAAAGTTTGTAGTTGTGGTGTCTCATTTTGTATTTGTGCTGCAGGTGGAGTTTACCCGTGAAGTTGAGGAGGATGATAAATCCAAGAGTTTAAAGCATAACAAGAGGATTTTGTTCCAGCGCATGGCACCTTATCCACAGCGTAAAGTGATCACTTTCAACCGCTACACAGATGACTTTGAGTTCTACGTCAACTATGGCGATCTGTCCTTCCTGAGCCAGGATGACTTGAGGTGAGTCAAGGCGAGCACCTGAGCAGACAGCTCTGACAGTGCACTGTGCCCAGCCTGTGCATACTTCAGCAGACCAGAGTTGCAGTTGTCCGTTGCTGTGAATGTGAGATGTGATTGGCTGCTCTGCAGCTGAAGTGCAATCATTTTCTGCTTTTGTCTCTATCGTCAGAATCTTTGGATCTCTCAATCTCACTACTGTGAGGTTAAAGGGGGTTGGCGACAGTTTCAAGAAGCACTCGGATTATGAGTCCAAAGGCATCAAAGCTCACTTCAACATGGATGAGAGTGGAGTACTAAGTCTTGACCGGGTAAGCACTTACCCTCGTGTTTGGCAGCCTGTGTGTTTCCCCAGTTCTGTCCCTGTCTATGGCAGTGAAGATCCCTGCTTAAAACTAATTCTGTGCTCGCTTCTCCAAGGTGGAATCTGTGTTTGAGACCTTGGTGGAAGACAAGCTGGAGGAGGAGTCAACACTGACAAGTAAATGCTGAACTTCGATATTTGTGCTGGCTGTTGTTTTACCAGCAGTAGCTGGGATTACTGTGAGCATACTGTTCTGGGCACAGAAGCACTGTGTGTGTTGGAGGAAGGAAGTTAAAGGGTTAACCATAGCCTCCCATTGCATGTGCAGCTCCAGAAAATTTAAAAGCCCTTTGCAAGTGTCTTCTGGATGCTGCAAGGAGGTGTCATCTGCTCCTATGGTGACTGGGATGCGCTGGAACTTGAAAAATAGGTGTTCTCTCTTTATTCACCTCTAGTTGATTATTTTAGAAAGCACGTCCAGAAAGCAAGTCCTGAATCCACAGCTCTGCATTTTTCTTCCTTCTTGTTGTGGTACTGTGATCTCTGCTATGCGCTGCTGGGATTTTAGAGCAGATGCAAAAACTGCCCTGTGGAGAGAAGTTGGAAATGTGCATGTTTGGGGATGAAGGAGAGATGCAGTTTGGGCTGACACAGGCACAGACTGAAACTTGGAGCTTTTTAGCTGAAGTTACAGATTGCAGGTCATACTCCTGCAGAGGTGGCCCAACTTCTGTGAGTACACAAAACCACAAAATAAAGTCAGGAAAGAATGAGCTTCTGTTTCTTGGTGGTTATCACAGCTGGGAGGAGAACCGAGTTGAGGATGTTGAGTGTTGAGGATGTCATTCTCCTTTGGAACCACTATATTCTGCAATTTTTGTCTCCTATTGACAGAACTCGGTAACACCATCTCAAGCCTGTTTGGGGGTGGTGGCCATACAGCAGAGGCTGGAGAGAACCTTACAGACTCTGTTCAGGTGAGTGTCCTGATGTTTAGGAGCAGGGGAACCCCTAGGTCTTGCTGCAGACGCTAAAGAAGCAGCAGTTCATGTGAGGAGAATTAAGGGAGACTGGCAAAGTGTCAGGACTTTAAATCTGTATTTTTCAGGTAGTGCAGTATTCTTCCAAGTTTCATATGGTAAGCATTTAAAGAAATCGGTGGGATTTTGTTTTTTGCTGGTAAGTCCAGCAGTGGTAGACTAACTTTAAAGGATTTGGTTCTGTAGATCTCTCATTTCTAAGTGGTTCTGGTGTCATACAAATAGGTTTCTGTCTGTGCATTGTTAGTGCAGGTCTACCAGGCTCCTTGTATGTTCCTGTGCCTCATAGGCACAATTGCAGTTACTCTGTCATTAGTGATTCAGTTTCCCTCCAGTGAGATGGAAGTTCTGTGCCATGGATGCGTATCCTGCACTGAATTATCTCTTAATTAATATTCTGGCTCTAGCCCACCTAACACGTTACCTGACTAATGACTACAGTCACTGTGAATGCTTTGTTTATGCAGAGAATTTTCTGTTCTGTGAAACATTTGCATGAGATTTCTACTTAAAAACACTCTATTGGTTTCCTCTTTACTTGCCCGCACTGACCAGGAAGAAGAAGAAAACCTAGCAGAAGCAGCTAAAGAAGATCAGGGGGTGAAACAAGACCAGAAGAGTAGTACAGAAGATGCTGGTGAAGAGCAGGGAGAGGAGAAACAGCAGTCACCACCTCCAGAGCAGGCAGAAGCTGTCCCTCCAAAAGCAGAGTCTCAGAAAACTGAAGAGGGCGAGAAACCAGAGGCTCAGGTAAGCATTGTGTTGAAGGAATGGGACTGAGATCTTGGTATTTGAGTAGCATGTCAAATAGTGAGTACAGTTCTTAGTCTTGAAATGTTCAGTGGCATTCTTCTTCTTCTGTAAATGCCCTGCCTTGGAAAAAAGTTGCTTAGTTTGTCCTGAGTTACAGTAAATGCAATTTCTCTCTTCTACTGAAGCCCCTAAATTTGTACACTCAGAAAGGATAAAGAACAGTGTCTTCTCTGCATACAGAATTCCAACAATTCCTGTGGAAATGTGGTAGTGCAAGCTTCCGGTTTTGAGCTGCAGACATGCCCAGATTTTATTCTTTCTTCCTTGAGCAGTCTTGGGTAACCAGGTTCTTCGAATTCAGCTGCATTAAAACATCTTTCAGACTACTTGGAATACAGCACAAATCTGTCCCCTTGCCTGAAAATTCATCCTGTCTGTTACAGGATCCTAAAGAAGACAGAGAAACTGTGAAAGAGGAAGAACTTTCCAAAAGTTCTGGTGCAGGCACTGCTGCCAAAACGGAGGAAGAGAAAAAAATCAAAGCACCTAAGAAGCAGAAGCTCGTCCATGAGATCACGATGGAACTGGATGTAAACGATGTGCCTGATCTGCTGGAGGATGAACTGAAGAGCTCAATGAAAAAGTGCGTTGTAAATGGCTTTCTTTGGTTAAAGTTCTAGCTGAAGGAAATGAGTTGCTTTGGGACCAAAGGAAGAGAAGGCTTCAAAGAAATATATTTTCCTGAATTCTGTTCCCTGTACAGGAGTGATACCTTTTCTTCTCCTTTAACCTGATGTGATTTGAGTGAAAATGGCTGCTTCAGGCTACAAGCCCAGTCTGGTCTTAGATCAGCTTCCTGTTTTGGCAATTGCTTGAAGTGAGCCAGTGAGAATTATCTCTAAAGTAGATGTTGGAAACTGCATTGCCATAGCATGTGTGTCCTTGTTCTGAGACTGCAGCAATCTGCCTAGAAGTGACTCAGTCTAACAGAGATCTCAGTGGTAGAAGGGATAGCAGCAGCCAGAGAAACATTATGCAGATAGTAAAAACTTGCTGCTGGGTTTCTTGAGTCAAAGAGTGTTTCTGGTTTTAAATAGTCAATGCTCTGAGTTTGGTCAAGAGTTGAAGAGTTCTCTGCTCTTTCTCTGTATTATTTTTCCATCTGTCACCTTCCTCTCCTAGAGATGGAAGATTGGAAGATGGTAATTGCTCACATGGTCCAGCTGTGCTCAGGCACAGCACATATAATATGGTACACAGCTAAAGGTACTTGCTGCCTTCAATTTCTTCTCTCTTCACCTGCTAGGCTCCAAGATTTGACAGTCAGAGACCTGGAGAAACAGGAAAGAGAAAAATCAGCCAACAGCTTAGAGTCATTCATCTTTGAGACCCAGGTAAGAGGAATACATAGAAACGAGGATTCCTGGAATGTGTGTAGAAGTGGCTTGTGTAGCTTGGCTGATTTTGATCATCTCTGAACTGATTAGGAGAGCTCAGCTCTCTTCCTTTAGTCACGTTCTCTACTAGTATCAGGCCTGCTAAACACATGGAACTAAGTGGTTTCTTCAGCACAGAACGACTGTTTCACTTGAGCACTTCCAACATGTTAAATGTGGGTTTCCAGTGTCTCACATATGTGCTTTGCACGTCTGTTTTGGATCAGTTGCACTCAGGCTGGAAAGAAGCTACAGCTTCTCAAGGACTGTTTTACAGAAGAGGCAACAAGCAACAGCCTTGTCATGTACCTGGTAGCCCCACTGCCTGCCCAGCCCTCATGTATGTCCATCGTGCTCCTCATAATGCTGTGAGCAGGAGCTCAGACTGGGGAGGCTGAAGGAGAATCTCCTAGTCAGTGAATGCAGCACCCTTGGAGATCAGGGTCCAGTCCAATTAGAAGCAGGTGACCTGGCTATTTTTCCTTCTACACTCGGTGGTATTTGAAGGAAGTCCTTGCTTTGTTCTTCACAGGACAAGCTGTACCAAGAAGAGTACCTGCTTGTCTCAACAGAGGAGGAAAGAGAAGAAATTTCCAAAAAGCTTAGTGAAGCTTCAAACTGGATGGAGGAGGAGGGCTATGCAGCTGCAACTACGGTAACTGCAGTCAAGATACTGATCTGTTACAGCTGACACAGAATTTACCACGTGGACTTGTAGGTCCAACTTGATCCTTTCTAATCAAGTTCTTTAAAACATCTCACTTTCTCACTGTGTTGTGTGCAGACAGAATGTGTATTCTTCCAGGCAGAGCTTCATGAAGGGTGTTGAGCAGCCTCACCAGTAACCTGCTGATTTAACATAAGGCTCAGTCACGCTTTTTTTTTTTTTTTTTTAACTGCGTGGAAATAGTGTACTTGATAGAGAGCTACACAACTGTAGTTTTAACTTCTGGAGTTGGCATTGAGCAAGTTAACTTTCTCCTTTCTTCTCTGTTCCATTTGCAGGAGCTGAAAGACAAGCTTGCAGAGCTGAAGAAGCTTTGTAGGAACCTCTTCTTCCGAGTCGAGGAAAGGAGGAAATGGCCAGAACGGCTGGCTGCCCTGGAGAGTCTGCTTAACCACTCAAACATCTTCCTCAAGTAAGACAACTTACTAGGAAGAGTTGTGCAGCTAATACTGTAAAGAGGTGCATATAAACCGTGTCCAGATTAAATGTTTTCTGAAAGTCACTTGTGCCTCTGAGGAGAGGTGGCCAAAATTCAGCTTTCTTAGGGCTTACTTCTGCAGACTGTGTTGAAAGAAGCTTGCAAACCCCGCTTAAAGTGGAAGGAGAAGTGGGCCAGTGCTGTATGCACCATTCCAAAGCAGGAATGTTTGTTCTATGTCATGTGACCTCGTACTGTTGTGACGGCTCTGTTGGCTTTGTTTTCCATTCCTAGCATAGACTGTTCATGATCTGTCAGCTAAACAAAATTAAACTTTCTTTCTAACTTTAAGGGGAGCCCGAATGATCCCGGAGTCTGACCAGATATTCACAGAAGTGGAACTGGGTACACTGGAAAAAGCAATCAATGAAACAATGGTAATGAGGGATGCAGCGATTGGGCTGTTTGGGTCGTGCTTCTTGTTCTGAGTAACAGTGTACTTTCATTCTGTTGGGGAATAGAGAGTGCATGTCTTGTGTCAGTGGCACCAGGAACCTATTGTGTGTTTCGTGGTTTTTTGATCCCCACTGTGACCTCAGATAGCTCTGGGGAAGTAATAGTTTTTGTTCTGCATGTGGACAGTTATCTCCAGGTGTGGTGTCATAGCCCATCCTCTGGCTACATATAGTTCTCCACTGGGTTTTGGGAGTTCCATTTTTTTTTTTGCTCTCTGTCTGGGTAACTAAGGAAGTAGCTGAAAGGAGCAGTGTTATCCTGAACAGTAGTAGAAGGCTCAGGAGCAATGACTTTGAGGTGGTTTGATATAGAGTGATTCTTGGAATGAAGTGTACAAAAAATACTTTTCCCACAGATATGGAAAAATGAGACTCTGGCAGAACAGAATAAGCTGTCTCCTGCTGAGAAACCTGTCCTGCTGTCCAAAGATATAGAGCTCAAGATAGCAGGCCTGGACAGGGAAGTGCAGTATCTCCTGAACAAGGCCAAGTTTGCAAAACCAAAACCCAAAAAGGAGAAGAATGCCACAAAACCTGATTCAGGCAAGAATGCTACAGCAACCTCTGAGAATGAGAACACTATCCCTCCCACGGAGGGGAAGCAAGAAGGTAAGGAGCAGTTGTGGAGTATGGCCTTATACACAGTGACTATACAGTAACGCTCATTAAAGGTAGCTAAACACATGAAAATGAGTTGGGTGAAGGATCAAGTGATCCTCCTAGTTCCCCTCTGAAACCCTGTATTTTACTAGGGTGTGTTGGCTATATCCTTGATAAGAAAGATGAGCTGTCAGTTGTCTTCTGGATGTCTAGAACAAGTATTCATGGTTGTGTCCTGTGTCAAGGAACAGATTGATGAGAGAGGTTTGTAGCTTAGGGGATCCTCATGTAAAAAAAAAAAAATCATTCAGACTTTTCTGAAGTTTTTTTTAAGATTCTCAAATTCTGAGTGCACTGTTACTCTTAATCTGGACTGCTGTTTGTCAGCAGAGTTCCTCTTGCCTAAGGCATCCTGCTTGCAGACACAGCCCCAAAGTTGGCTGGCGTGTACAGTAAGTGGAACTCCAGGGCTTCTAGGGACTTAAAGCCCAGCAGAAAGGCAGTGAGGTCAGTTCTCTTTTCTTCTGGGTGTCATAAAGAGATCCACTGTCAGAGTGAAGTACCTGAGCGCTGTGCTGAGACACCACTGCTGGTCACCATCTCCTTGCATCTAATCTCTGTAGTTTCACTTCTGTGCTGTTTCCTTCTGCTTGAAATACAGAGAAACCTGAGGATGTCAGTCCAGCCAAGGAGCCTCCTATGACTGAGAAAGTAGTGATAGATGATGAGCTTGGATCAGACTCTGGTGAGTATGTGTGAATAGTGGTCTAGAACTTGGTAGCTGTGAGTGCAGGCTTTTTTTCTTCGTGCTTTAGATGAAGGAGGTAGTAAGGTGGTGGAAGTCCTGGTTATGGAGTAGTTCTTAATCCTGCAGAGAGGAAGATGAACACTTTTGGTTCCTTACTGTTCCGTGTTTTCAGTGTTTAGTGTAAAGCTGATTTATACCTCTGTGACAGCAGTTTATAGCCAGACCCTTTGCTGTAAGCCTCTCTTTGTCAAAGCACTGATGTGCAGGTGTGTTTTTCTCTGCCATCTGTTGTGAAGACACCAGTATTCAATAGGTGGGAGGGGGGTGATTCCTCAAGCACTCAGCAGCTGAATATCAATTCCGGAAGCATTCCTTTGGCTTGTGTACCATAGATCAAAAGTTTAATGGAATAGTTAATGAATGTCGGTGACTTTTGATTCTGCACTGCGTGCTGTTAAAGCTATTACAGCATGTAACCATGTTTACTTCATTACACAGGGTCCAAAAAAGAGAAGAAACCAGAAGCTGGAGGAGAAAGCAGGAAAAACGATGAGTTGTAACACCCCCTGAACTCCCTCTAGTGTCAACATCTATTTATTTCATCGTTACCTTCTTGTTTTTATAATGGACTGGGTTAGTTATGCTGTAAATGGAACA
This sequence comes from Oreortyx pictus, assembly GCA_036925125.1. Taxonomy (NCBI): domain Eukaryota; kingdom Metazoa; phylum Chordata; class Aves; order Galliformes; family Odontophoridae; genus Oreortyx; species Oreortyx pictus. The sequence goes on along the minus strand of JAUPFR010000025.1, from coordinate 5,369,714 downwards.
CAACAAACAGTCTGAAAACAAAATGGGATAGAGATGTACATTTTCTTCTTTCTGGGGACTTTGCCGCTACTAACTTAGTGAATTCGGGGTTTTGTTTTTTTTTTGTTTCTCTTACATGTTTGAAGGTGGCAGTGTGCCCACCGAGGATTGTTTCAGTGCAGAAGTCACCACCGTGACTGTTCTGTAGAGGGAAAACGATTTAAGGCACGTTTGAAGCCTTAGGAAGTAACTTGGAACGTGTGCTGTGTGCCACACCTCAGCTGGCGGAGAGCGGGGGGATTAGTGTGGAAGCAAGGAGGTGCTGGAGGCTTTGCAAGGGAGACCCTGACCTAAAGAGAGAGCGTGGTTTCAGGTGTGGGTGAGCGTGTTGTCCTTCGGATTCGTGGGAAAGCGGAACGGTCTGGGGAGGCAGATGTGAATGAGATGTGTCTATTTCCACAGACTGCAATTAAAACCATTTCTATCCACGCTCTGTAGCAGAGTCTGAAAAGCGTTAATTGAGCGTTTCGTTTACTGAAGCTACAAGTTCAGAAAGTGCAGGAACGGATCACAGAGAGCCGGAGAGGAGGGGGCAGTGCATCCGCCGGGCAGCCCAACCCCCGCGGCTGTGCGGGCAGGAGCGCACCGCACCGGCACTGTGTGAACTCTGCTCCCTGCGTGTGCCCTGCGTGTGCCCTGCGTGTCCTCCTCCTCGCGGGGCCCCTCGTGCTGCTCACACGCCACGTGTCGACGTGCGTCCCGCCTCGTTCCCCTTTGACCTCTGCCCACAACATTAAAGCGGCGCTTCCTGACCGTCTCCTTAAGAGAAAGGTTCTGTCGGCTCCGTGCTTCCGTGTGCCAGAGTCCGCGGGGTCCGCGGGCGGCGGGTCCCGCGGGGCCGCGCCGCGACCTTCGGGAGCGCGGGATCCCGGGCGGGGCGGAGCGGCTCGGCGCGAGGGGCGGGGCACGGGGCGCAGCGTCCAACGGGGCTTGCGGACGGGGGCGGGGCAAGGAGCGCGGCGTCCAATGGGGAGCGCGCGGCACGGCGGGACGCGAGGTCCCGGGTCCAGCGAAGAGGGCGGAGCGAAGGGCGCGGCGCCCAACGGCGGAGGCGGCGCGGGGCGGAGTCCGTCGCGCTGTGCGGCGCTCGGTGCTGCTGGGCCGGGCTGCTCGCCGCCTCGCCCCGCTCCCTCCGCTCGTCCCCGCTGCTCTCGGCTCTGCCCGTAGGAGCGCGGCGCGATGGCGGTCGGCGGGTACGGGCGGTACCGAGCGGTGATCTTCACGGCCATGTTCGTCGGGTACACGCTGTACTACTTCAACCGCAAAACCTTCTCGTTCGTCATGCCCGCCGTCATGGCCGAGGTGCCGCTGGACAAAGACGACCTGGGTGAGTGCGGCCGCGCGGGGAGCGCAGCGGGCCGGGCTGCGGGAGCGCTCCGCCGCCGCCGTTCCGTTGCGTACCGTACCGTTCCGTGCCGCGCCGTGCCGCCGCAGGTCTGATCACCAGCAGCCAGTCCGCCGCGTACGCCGTCAGCAAGTTCGTGAGCGGCGTGCTGTCCGACCGCCTGTCCGCCCGCTGGCTGTTCTCCGCCGGGCTGCTGCTCGTCGGCGCCGTCAACGTGCTGTTCTCGTGGAGCGGCTCCGTCGGAGCCTTCGCCGCGCTGTGGTTCCTGAACGGGCTGGCGCAGGGGCTGGGATGGCCGCCGTGCGGGAAGGTGCTGCGGAAGGTGAGTGCGGGACGTGCGGATCGGGAGCGGCTCCGCGGACGGCTTGCCTCTCACCGCCCGCAGCCAGACGGTTCTGGCTCCGAGAGCGCCTTTCGGTGAAGAGCCGACGGTGCCCGGTGCTCAGTCGTGGAACTGTGGGGCGTGGGAGGGACCTCTGGGGGTCACCGGGTCCACCCCGTCGAGCAGGTGCCCCCAGCGGGTGGGCGGCCGGACAGGTACTCGGCCTCTCTGGAGCAGACTCCCCCGGCTCCGGGCAGCTCGTGCCAGGGCTCCATCGCTCTGACAGCAGAGTTCTTCCTTGCGTTAACGTGGATCTCAATGCAGCAGCGAGTCCTAAAGACACCCCGCAGCTCTGCCCTTACCACTCGCAGTGCGGTGCCAGCAGAGGTTTCCAGGAGGACGCTGCTCCTATGCAGTGAGTACGCAGAGCTGCACGCCGCAGATTTGCCTTTCCCATCCCGTGTCTCAGTTTCATCGTCTGTAAATGGAAATAGTCCTGAGCTGGCTCACGGTACGAACACCTGTCAAGCTCCTGTGACTGACACTCGTGTAACATTTGGACTGGGGTCGAGAGGAGAGGCTCCCACCTCATCTGGGTTTGTGGAGCTGTGCTCAGCTTGCCCAGAGCGCTCGGAGTGGACTTGTATTGAGGTTTTTCAGGTACAGCGTTGCGTTCTCCTTTCACAGCCCTCACGCCATTTTTCTTGTTGTTGCACAGTGGTTTGAGCCTTCCCAGTTTGGGACTTGGTGGGCAATCCTGTCTACAAGCATGAACTTGGCTGGAGGCTTAGGCCCCATTGTCGCTGCTCTCGTGTCTCTGAACTACGATTGGCGCATGACTTTGTCCTTCTCTGGCTTCCTCTGCGTGATTGTCTCTTTTGTTTGCCTTGTCCTGATTAAAAACGAGCCAGCGGATGTTGGGCTGCCCAACATTGACCAAGGAACCAAGAAGGGGAAGAAAGGTGAGCAATAGATTCAGCTGTAAGTGGGCAGCGTGCGAGATGGTGCAGTGCCTTCTGTGTGTTCTGGTACACGCATGTCACCCTCAGTGGACAGCGCTCTCAATCCTTTCTTCCTCCTGAAATTACTGCTCAGCAGGATGCGCATTTAAAGGGATGCTTTCGGCAGCTTTGTTCTGCTAAGTGCTTTACTTTAAAATTGTATATATGTGTGTGTGTGAGTGTACTTTATTTTACATGTATGTGTATGAAATAACATGATTTCTAGCTGAAGCACACACACGTATAAATCACACCCCAAGCTACGTGCAGATGGGGACTGATATTTCTGAGGCTGTGGAAGCGACGTGCAGTGGAGCAGAGGGAGGGCCTGACCTCCACTGCTGCACTATTCCTCAGCCCACAGTCCGTGCATGTTGTGGTTGTTTCATCTCCCAGTCCATGTTATTTCCTCATACTGAGTACCACCCTGGTTTCATGGTGCCTTGGTTTTTATGCATTGTGAGCTGAGCCTTCCAGGGGGTAATGGAGAGGAAAAAGTGCAGCAGCAGGAAACGGCTCCTTAAGCCTTTCTCCCCTGTTCCAGAGGGCGGGCAGCTCTCCCCTCACCCCTCCGTGGTTCTCCTGACCCCTGCCTTGTGGTGGACTCTGCTCAGTGTTTTCTGTCCTAACTAGGACATCTGGTTAGTAAATGTTTGTTCAGACCACTGAGTGTGATGCTTCTCTGAAAGCAGAAGAGGCAGAGGAGAATTGCAACATAGGTTTGCTGTCAGATTTTAACGGCTAGTGGAAACTCATCCATCATCTGCACTGCCCTGTGATGTATGAGCTGCTGGACTGCTCCTCTTAGCGTAAGAAAGCAGTGTTGCTTCCCCCAGATGTTCTTTGGGGAGGATAGGTCTGCAGGGTGTGTCTGTAAGACTGATGCAAAGATCAAGGTACAACCTGAAAGTCAGCACCTCTGGACGAATATCTTCCCCCGTGAGGGTGTCCTTATGCACAAATCCTCCTTGCGTGGCTTTCCAATGCTGCCCCTGAGTCGGTGTGGTTCTGTGGCAGTGCACAAGCCAGGGTAATACTGCTCCTGATCTTCCTTACAGGTTCCCCCAGCGATGACAGCACTTTGTCAGAGCTGCTCCTCTCGCCATACCTTTGGGTGCTCTCTACAGGCTACCTGGTGGTTTTTGGCGTGAAAACCTGCTGCACTGACTGGGGACAGCTCTTCCTGATCCAGGAGAGGGGACAGTCCATGCTTGTGGGTAAGATGCAGTGCTGCACTTTTAGATGTGGCTGTAGTACAGGAGGCATTGCAGAGAGCTCAGCTGGGTGCAGCAAGAGAACGCAGGCACATCCAAGTGACTTGTGTGCCTGCTCTGATGCACACAGATGTTGAAAGAAGTTGCTGATACAGTTACTGCATGTGCTGAGTGCCTCAGTGCTGTCCTGTGCCCTTCTGGCAGACTGTGCTGTTCCAGCAGTGCTGCCCAAAGCTCACAGTAAGCTGGCAGCACTGAGCTCGGTCTAAAGCACATCAGCTCTGCTGCTGTGACCACAGCTGATGTGCTGTTGTTTGCTTTGGCTCTGTTCTAGGTAGTTCCTACATGAGTGCTTTGGAGATTGGGGGCCTGGTGGGAAGCATTGCTGCTGGATACCTTTCTGACAGAGCAGTAGCAAAAGTAAGTGAGCAGCTGTGCTGGGCAGCAAGCATAGCTTCAATCTGAGCTGCTTCTGAAGTTTCTTTTTGGCCTCTTTGAGGAGTACTTAATGATACATTTTTTTCCTCCTTCTGTAATGCCTGCATCAGTGGTGAAGCAGAATGCTCCCCTTGTGCAAGCATTATGTTGTTCTGGAGAGTCAGGACACCCACAACACGTAGGTAGAGAGCTGCTGCTTTCTGCTAGAAAGTACTCAGGATCATGTTTCCTTCTTCTGCCTTCCCAAGCTCTTCTTCTGGATGCAGCTGTGTTTAAACAACCCTGCTTTGAAATGGGACTCCTAAAAACCAGACCATTCCTGATTAACCCATCTCTTTCCCTTCGTGCAGAGGTAGTTTGGAGTCACGCAGCCTATCCCAGCAGCATAACTGAGGTGCTCAACAGGTGCAGTCAGGCTGGTGTTGGCACTGCAGGACACAGCTGCAAGAAATGGGCCCATTACCAGTTCTGCTCTGTGCTTTCCACATTTCCACGTTGAAAGAGATGCAGTGTGGTTGTTGATAATTACTTTTTTTCCAGCCAGAAGGCAGCTAAAACCCAGCTCACTGGGTTCTTCTTCAGACAAAGCCAGAAGTCTTGCTAAAAGATGTGCTTCTGAAGCACCACCCATGTTTCTGTCAGGGCTGTGAGGATGGCATTCGTCACTATGAATATAAATTGGAAGGGGTCCTTGCAGGCTCTCACCGTTGTTTTTCCTGGCTGTTACAGGTCGGACTCTCAAACTATGGGAACCCTCGGCACCCACTGCTCCTTTCCATGATGGCAGGGATGTGGCTGTCCATGTTTCTTTTCCGGGTAACGGTCACAGGAAACTCTCCTAAGGTAATCCATGCACAAGCAGTTGGGCATCAGTTATGTGCAGGGTGCTGGTGTGGGGGACGGTTGCCGCTTTATGTCTGGAGGGGAACCACACAAACACAGTGGGCTGGCAGGGTTAGGTGTTGTGTGTTCGAAGGCCAACCAAGAGAAAATGTTCCTATAGGTGGCAATGGGGGAAAGGTGTGAACTGAGAGAACAGATAAACATTTGTTTTGGTGGAGAGTAACTTGCAATTTTTGTCAGTGTAATGTCACTACATTATGCTATGAGAAGAACTGTCCATGCAGAGAAATGTAGGGCGCTGCTGCTGACCGTTGGTCAGCAAGGAGTTGGGTACAGCCATTGGTAAATGCAGCTTTGAAGCTTCAGTGTGAAAACTGACCAGAGTCTGGAGTCATCCTAGCCTCAGGATTCTGCCTAGCAATGATGACTGTGTTGATGTTTTGTGTCAGATTCGGTGATTCTCAGCACTGAAGCTAGCTGGCAGGTTTTCTAAGCATACACCTGACTTGGTGAGGAGGGGGTCAGCCTCTTCTCCCAGGTAACTAATGACAGGACAAGAGCGAATGGCCACAAGTTGCGCCAGGGAAGATTTAGATTAGATTTGAGGAAAAATTTTTTCTCTGAGGGAGTGGTCCGGCACTGGAATGGCCTGCCTAGGGAGGTGGTTGAGGCACCGTCCCTAGCGCTGTTCAAGAAGCGTTTAGATGAGGTGCTAAGGGATTTGATTTAGTAGCTTGGTGGGTAGGGATGGCGGTGTGAGGATGGTTGGACTAGATGATCTTGTAGGTCCTTTCCAACCTTATGAATCTATGAATCTATGAAGCTGAAATAGCAATTGCTAAACAACTGAAATGTATTTTCTCCATCTTACTCTTTTCTTCTTCAGGAAAATCACTTCTGGACTGTAGCCTTCCAACCTCTAGCTGATCTTACAGGCTTAAAAGAACATGAGGTTTCTGCCTTGCATTTCTTTCTCCCTCTGCCTGTTTCTGCTTTCACTGATCTGCTTTTTTCCAATCCTGCAAGGTTGGTTAGCACTACAGACCTTAGAACCAGGGCATTGAGAAGATTACTGTAAGTTTTGTAAGAGAAACCTTTTCTTATACCCATTTGATTACACTAACTGACTGTAAAAAGTATGAATTCCAAACTCTCCAGTTCTGTATAAAAAAGTTCTGGGGATATTTGCTCACTGGGTGAAATTTGGTTACTTAAGAGGTTTTGTGAGTGTGCTCAGAAGGAATGGGCCTTCACCTGCAGGCGCTTTTCTGTGTAACTTTGGCAAGTTCTTTCCTAACCCTTTGTTTCTGTTCCCCACTTGGAAAATACAATGGTACTTACTCCCTCCTGGGCATCTTGAAACAACACTTCTTGTTCATAAAGCATGCTGTAATCTGGAGATTGGAGAGCTACTTACTCTTTGCTGTCCTTTCTCAAGTGATTACAAAGAACTACCTGGTTCAGAATTTGAATTTCAGAGTGTAAGCTAACAGCAAATGGAAAATGTTGGACTTTTGTTGTTGTTTTGCTTCTGATGTTTCTGTTTAGTAACAGAGAAGTTATCAGATAGCCTTCGTTGCTATCTGATCCGTTGCTTGCACCTAAACTGAGAATGGCTTTTTTTGCCAGGTGTCCCCAGAATGGTTTTTAGAGATGATCTGAGTCACAGCTCCCCCCTGTCACTTCCCAGGCTCGTTGCCCATGCCCATCTATGTTCTGGCTCTTCCTTACAGAATGGGGAATGTCGTGTGTACACAGCTTAGAGTCTGACCTGCAGGAGAGTGGGAAGCTTGCTCTGGCTAACCGGTGTGCTGGAGATGCAGCTGGGTTGTGTGTCTCAGGCTTGAGCTCTTCTGCCTGCAGACTAAGAAGTCTGTGTCAGCCAGAAAATGTCAGAGCCTCCTCCTTGTACTGTGCATAGCACCAGCGTAGCTGCTGACTTGGCAGTGGCAAAACACAAAGATCTCGTTTCTCATCTCACTTCTTTTGACAGCTGTGGATCTTGACTCTGGGAGCTGTGTTTGGGTTTTCTTCCTATGGGCCCATCGCCCTGTTTGGGGTAATAGCCAACGAAAGTGCCCCTGCAAACCTCTGTGGCACCTCCCACGCTATTGTGGCTCTGATGGCCAATGGTGAGTAATGTCCACATTCCCTTTCCCAGAAAGCATCTGCTGCTCACGTTATTGCTGAAGTATGGCATGACCCCTTGGTGCCAAGTTAATGATCACAGGAAGATATGTAACAAGCAGGCACACGAGTTTGAAGTCCCAGAGACATTTCTTGGTGTATGTGACAGGTTTTTGTCACGTGCTTTAGGCTCAAACAACGCCGAGTAACACCAAGGGAAAGCGAGAAGTTGGAGTGTTGCTAGTTTTCTGTTTGCTTTCCTTACAGTTGGGGGATTTCTGGCTGGACTGCCCTTCAGTACCATTGCCAAGCACTACAGCTGGGCCACTGCCTTCTGGGTGGCTGAAATCACCTGCGCCGTTAGCACCGTGGCTTTCTTCTTACTGCGGAACATCCGCACCAAGATGGGGCGGGTTCCCAGGAAAGCTGACTGAGGATGAACTGCTTGGTGCAAAGGATGCTCCTGCACTGACACGAGTGAATGATACTTGTTTTTTATTTAACTGGCCTAAGAGTGAGTTTACCTATTGCTGCAGCCTAGATTAAAAATCTGTTTCTCGTTCATTTTCACGTGCCTGAAGACACGAGGTTCCTGCTGCCGATGGCTTTGTCCCTTGAGATGTGATAATTCAGCTAGTTTACACGTGCAGTGATTTTACTGTACCTCGTTTTTACAGCACTGTTGGTGAAGCAAGCAGGTTTCACAGCCTGCTGAAAGATATCAAGCTAAAAGTGCTGTAAAATAACTGGCTTCAGGTGCTGTCACGTTTTGTTTTGTCCTTGTTGGTCTCAGCCATTAACTGTCATTTTAGCCTCGTTGTTCAGGAGCACCTTTGCTCCGTTCACTCATCTCTTGCAGCTGCTTTAAATGCAGCTGTCTTAGTTGACTTAGGTGAGAGCTCCGTGCTATCTGTGCCCTTGAACTGCGACAGAACAGTGAGTAATGATTATTACAGTACAGCTCCACAGCTGATTTGAGAGCAGTGTTACTTTAGCTGTACCCTGAATTGTTTTTTATGAAGTAGGGTGTAGTTATGTTCTGGACAAGTGGAACACTGATGTAGTGCTGTGATGTGGCTCTCTTCAGCCGCTTAGAAATAGGTAGGTTTCCAAGAAAACTCTCAGCACTTCAGGGAAAAGCATTTAGAGAAGCTCCTTCTGTTAACTGATTGTGCACAGTGTGATTCCTGTTTACAGTGTTAATGATTTGCAAGGTAGGCAGCTGCTGCCAAGTCAGCTTGCACTGCACACTGTGTATCAGCTAGGAAAACTGAGCAGCAGGTATTGCAACAGCAGTTGCCACAGGCACGTGTCTACTGCAGTTAGGTTTTATGAAAGCTACTATTTGGAGCATTGGGTTGTACTTTGTCATTAAAAGACGTATAGTCTAGAATGTTTTCAGCCAAAAACTGCATCTCTTACAGCTCTGGTCTATCTCAGAGAAAACCTGAGTGGGGCTACTGCTGACAGCAGGCAGCACTGATCACTGCACCCCACCACTCCTGGCAATAACTAGTCTCAGGATTTTGGTCATGATTTGTTGAATATCCTCACGTTTTCCCCAGAGGGTTTTATTGCTTTTTTTGGATCCTGGAAGAGGAGACTTCAACTCGTGAAGAATTGCAGGTACTTTACTGAGCAGCTTGGTTGCAAGAGTAGATGGTCAGCCTTAATTAAAATAATGGAAGTAAATGACATTTTGTATTTAATTATATATTGTACTATCTGTGAAATAAAAATGGAGCAGTGTCTGTAGGGCTCTGGTTGTCTTGTGGAGAATGGTGAAAGCAGAACTGTCCAATACTGCTTACTCTTGTGAGGAGGCACTGGTGTAAATTTACAGAAACAAGAGGCCATCAATCTCTCTAAGGAATGTTTATTCTTTCTACACAGAAACCCACTGTAAAATTATAAATTAGAGCTATACAGGAAAAATTCATATATACAACCGTGAAAGGAAAGAAACAACTGATTGCAGTAGAGCTACACTGTGTCTTCTGTTACTCACTCACAGGCATAGGAGCTGCAAAACCAGAAAAAGCTTCTGTGGCCCAGAAGTAAAGAGCAGTAATAAATCTGTTTAAGGTAAATTTCATGTGAGGGGGCAGAACACAGAACCCTGAGAGATGGGAAGCGTGTTTTCAGACTATGAGGTCTCTGCTGTGGTGAAGAGAGCCCTGGGACACAGCTGCCAGGGAAGAAAAAGGCCCTGTTCTTTATGGAGAGGAGTCTGTGCAACAAACAGATCATTTTCTATGATCCAGGTCCGAACGGTCCAGCTTTTTCAGCTGCCTCCAAAGCAAGCTTCAAGTTCTGATCAAACAATTCACATCTGAAATGTTCAGAAAATCAGAAAAGGTTGGATGGCTTCACTTATAGTACAGGCTAAGGCAGACAGCACCTCTACAATGCCTGGCTCTGCATGCTTCAAGGAGAGAGTCTGTAAGTTAAGAGACAGCAATCTGACTGCTGTCAACCTTGGACTGGCTGTCAGGTAAGAATAAAGCTTCTCATATCAGCTCTAAGACTATGTTAGGACAGCAGGGATCATACCAAGGAGAAGCAAATTCCATTTCTTAAGTAGTGAAGCACTGGAAGAAGTGCTGGTCACTGCCAAATAGAACCACAGCATCGTTATCAGTTGGAAAGGACCTTTAAAGGTCAACTCCCCTAAAAGTTCAACTCCCCTGTGTACCTGCAGCGGTCTCTGTTTTCTATCATCTCTGCTTTGTTCAGGGCTGTGCCAGCACTTGTTATTACACAGGCCCAAAATAAAGAGGGGCTGCTTTATTGGCAGCAGGCTTCCCCCTTACCTGATCGGCATCTCCAGGGAGTAGAAAGGATTCTTCAGAGCGTAGTCAGAGTAAATCTCATAGATCTTGCGGAGCAGGGCGTCTATCCCTGCCTGCCTGGGGTCAGCAAGCACTACGAACTTGATCCCTGGGAGCACAAAGAGGAGCGTGAGGAGGGCTGAGCCCTGGGCAGCCCTGCAGAGCCGAGCGGGCCGGGCCGTACCTGTCAGCGTCTGGAAGCAGTGCAGCTTGAAGGTGTCGGTCTCCAGCATCTCGATGCCCGAGCTGCCCACCTCCGGGGAAAGCTGCGAGCCGATGGCGAACAGCCTGCGAGGAAATGGCCCTGAGCCTCCGGCCCTCCACGCCCCTCCCCTCCCCCCCAGCCCCGCCGCCCGCGACTCACGAGTGGAACATGGAGGCCAGCATCAGCTTCTCGTTGGAGGAGAGGCGGTGGCGGCCGAAGCGGATGGACACGGGGTAGTTGGCGGGGTTAGCCAGGAACTCCAGCACATCCTTGCCGTCGGCCGTCAGACGCCCGTTGACCTCGGCGCCGTTGATGGCGAGCACGGCGTGGCCCACTGCGGGGACAGCGCGGTGTCTGTCAGCGGGGCCCGGCGCGGCCCTCCCCCCCCCCCCCCCCGCCCCGCCCCGCCCGGCGCGCACCGCGGATGCCGTCGCGCTGCCCGAAGGCCACAACCACGCGCTCGTCGCGCGGGCGCAGGACCAGGTCCAGCGGGAAGCTGAACGTCTTCTCGGTGTCGCTGCGCGGCGCGTAGTGATCCAGCTGGTAGATGAGGCCGCCCGCCTTGTTCACCACGTACACGCTGAAGATCGCCATGCCGCCGTCACCGAGCTGACGGCATCGCGCGCCCGGCGGAAGCCACGTCGTTCCCCCGCCCCCTCCACGAGCGCTTCCGGCGGCCGCGCGGGCGGCGCTGCCTTTCTCGGCCGACATCTTGTGAGCAGCAGCAGCAGCAGCAGCAGCAGCAGCATGGTGAGCGCGGGGCCGGGCGGGCGGCGCGGGGCGGGCGGCGGCGCGGGGCCGCCCGCGCTCATCGTGCCTTCCCTTCTCCCGTCTCGCAGCCGCCCAAAGACGACAAGAAGAAGAAGGACGCGGGCAAGTCCGCCAAGAAGGACAAGGACCCGGTCAACAAGTCGGGCGGCAAGGCCAAGAAGAAGGTGGGAGCGGCGCCCCGGCCTGCCCCGGCTGCGGGGGGGGATCCGCGGCCTGCGGGCTGTGGATGGGGGGGAGGGGGGGGTTCAGTCCGAGTGGCACCGCGCTGCTCGTCTCCGCGTCCTCCCGTTCGTGAGGCGGTGCGGAGCCGGGTGAGGGCTCCGAATAACCGAGCCCGGTCTTTAGCTATCCTTTAGGCGATGGCTGAGTGGTTGGTTTCTCTCTTTTTTGAGTAGAAGTGGTCCAAGGGGAAAGTGAGAGATAAGTTGAACAACCTTGTGCTGTTTGACAAAGCCACCTATGACAAACTGTGCAAAGAAGTACCCAACTACAAGCTCATCACACCGGCGGTTGTCTCAGAAAGGCTGAAGATTCGAGGCTCTCTGGCTCGAGCTGCTCTCCAGGAACTGCTTGGTAAAGGTAAAGCACTCAAAATGGTGGAGGAACACCAGGCTGCTGGGATTAGGTATTCTCATCACTGCTTTACTTCGTGCTGTACCTGAAGTACAGCTCAACTACATAATTGGGTGCGTTTTCCAAAAGCTACTGCCTGCACCTGCATTTCAGAAGCTCTGATGTAATTCGTAGTAATGCTGTATCAAGAAAATACCGTAGGGGTAGGTTGTAATGCAGCCACTCCTGGTCTTTAACAAAAGCACCGCGTGCAGATGTGTGCTCAGTCATTATCCCTGTTAACACTGCAATTCCATTCTTTTTGGGGGAAACAGTCTTTATAGTGTTAAGTATAATGAACCCTCGGGGTATTTTCTGTTGAACATTTCTTGGCCCAGTGCATTAAAGCAGCCCAGGACAGCACAACATCCTGGCACTCACACCATCTCTTTCACAGGTTTGATCAAATTGGTGTCTAAGCACAGAGCCCAGGTGATCTACACCAGAAACACAAAAGGTGGGGATGCACCTGCTGCAGGGGAGGACGCATAGGAAGGTGAGACAGCATGCAGTTTGTGTACTGTTTTACCACACCAGGGGCTAGCAAACAGCTGCATGCATCAGCAAGTATGTGATGTGTGAGTCTGCATTGCTTGGGGTTGGTTGCTTTTCCACTCTGTTCAGGGGATGGTGCTTGCACTCTTAATGGGGAGCTCCTGGAGATGGTAGCCCTCCAGAATTAGAGGAATTTACTGCTGTGTCTGTATTGTCCTTTGGATGGAGAAAGCAGTAGCTCTCTCCCACTACTGTGTGCTGTAGAACATACATCCTCCTATGAAGAGCACTCTTGTTTAAGCACGGGTCCCCAGGCATTTGAACTGGTGGCCTGATCTGGGACTTCTTGCTTTGCAGGTTCTCCAGCGCCCTCTTCAGCCATGTCATATACAGATACATACAATAAAACTATTGAAATAATTCTTTTGCTTCTTTTACATTATTAATGCATTACTCGTTGTAGATTCTGGTACAGATTGTGGTTTGTCTCGTTATACGAGCCAGTTTTTGACAGGTTTTTTGCACTTACAAAGCACTGCAAATGCATCATAACATTCTTTTATCGTGGGAAGGTTTTAGCACCACTAGCTGCTATAAATTACGTGAGACACATTCAGTTTTAGTAAGAGGAAAACAAAAGCCTGTGTCTTGTAGAGGGTGGGATATTTAGATTATTTGTTTGAACTGCCCCTAACAAGCTGTGACCACACGTTCCTTTACGAGAAAACAAGACTGATCAGGGCAAAGGAAGTGTGGATAACAGAAAAAAGTAAAAAAAGTAAAGCAAAAGAACGTTTAGAGTAATAGCTGCCTGTAATCTGAGACTTCCTGTCTTCTGCTGAAGGTTAATTACAGTTGCCATTCATGTGAGGCAGAAACTGATTTTTTTTTTTATAAGTTTAATTTATTTCAGGAGATACTATGCTGAAATAAAATGTAGGACAGGGGCAGGACATGCTGTATAAGGGGGAATTTCCATCTATGAAGGCACTGCTTAGGCAAGGGACTGGCCCTCCTGGCAGGATCTGCCTTTGTATTGTCTATCACTTCATAAATTAGTGCCTGGATACATGCTACACTCCCTTCAGGGAGAGAGGGGGTCTGCTGCAGCATCCCCTTGACAAGTAGCTTTCACTAATAGCGCTCCACTCATTGCATCCCTAGTGATACCACCTTCCAAGAGTCTCAATACATCTATACATGAAAAAATACATGAGCAGCAAAAAAGAGGCACTGTCAAAAGGTACAGCTACCTACAGTCCACCTTTTCACAAAGGTCAGAGCTTGGTTTCTTCTGTGTTCCTCTTCTGATCACCTTTTTTTCTTCTTTGCCCCTGATTCAGCTCTAAACTGATGCCTGAAAGAGAGCATAAATGTCAGCATTCAATAGTCTTTATAAAGGGGAACGAAAGCTGCCTCATCTCACGAGGCACTGCTGTATGTGATCATTTGTTCTGTCAGTTCCGTGAACTGTGCTTCCCAGCAGTTATCTTCAGCTAGTTCATGGACATCACAGAGTGGCTTTGGTTGGAAGGGACACAGCAGTGCAGGTGGGGCCTTCCATGGGCAGAGCAGAGGGGGATGACCCCTCCCCCTCCTCTCCCTGCTGCCACCCCTCTGTTGCTGCAGCCCAGGGGACTGTCGGCCTTCCGGGCTGCAAGCGCACACTGCTGCCTCATGTCCTGCTTCTGTCCATCAGGACCCCCAAGTCCTTCTCCGCAGGGCTGCTCTCAAGGAGTTCTTCTCCAGTCGGTGCTCATGTCTGGGACTGCCTCGACCCAATGCAGCACCTTGGACTTGCTAAACATTAGGTTCATGAGGGCCCGGCTCTGAAGCCTGTCCAGGTCCCTCTGGATGGGGTCCCTTCCTTCTCTTCTGTCAGCTGCACCGCTCAGCTCAGTGTCCTCTGCTCACCCTCAATTTCAGCATCAGTCTTTGCTACTCAGGCTTACCTGGACTGCCACCTCCTGCCATGATTCCAAACCCGGCCGAAGGAAGGAAGCCAGCTGTCACCTGTCTGAGAGGCATGATCAAAATTGGCACCGACACGCTCTGCTGGGAGCTTTTTGAGCTTCTGCTTCTCCACTAAAAGACAATTTGGTTGGGGAGAATTCTCCAGTCAGTTCCTTTTTCAGTGCAGTAATAGAGCGAATTTAAAGTTACATGTATACAAGCTGCTTACTTTGCTTGAGAAATTCTTCATATGAAGGTCCAATCTGTTGTTTGCTTCCATCCTCCTCATCTTCCTCTGTCAGCCAGGGAGGTTTTGCTCCTGGAAGGGAAAACGCATTTAACCTCTGCAGTGAAATTAGTGGCCCAGCCTGAGACGGAATATTTCCTCTTCCCTTCTGTATCTACAACTTGCTCTGTTAAGTAAGCAGTGAAGGAAAAGTAAACATTGTGTTTTGTGAATAAGGTTTGAACAAAACAAAAAAAAAAAAAAACAAAAAAAAAAAGCATCTGGCCTGCATTGGTGAAGGCCGTGACAGATCACACCTAAAGCCATATGCTTTGCACAGCCTCACAATATGGAAGGGCTTTGTTTTGGCATATCAATATAGTAGCAAAAGAGTGAGCACCTTTGGTTATGCTGTAATCCGTCCAAAACTGCTTTAGGTTGTGCCTGTTAGAACCCTGGAGTTTTCAGAGTAGTCAGAAAAGGAGCTGAGAAGCAAACATTACCTGTATGGACATTCCCTTTCCCTTCTGTTTCCTGTTAAGAAGAACATAAAACAGTAATTAGGAACTGATGCTCGTAAGTGCTGCTGTGAACAGGGAAAGACACTGCAAGCACCATACACAATAAATACCTGAGAAATTCCAGCATTAAGTTCTGCTACAGGAAGGGGAACTAGTCTCTCCATCTCTAAGGAGGGCTCTTTTAAAGTTTGTTTGCTTCAGTGTAAGTTACCACTGGGTGACAATCTCAGCTCCCTGTCTGCCTGACCACAAAGATGCCTTTTTCAAGTGGGGTGACCGGTAACCCATCTTACTATTTTGTAACACAATTTGTAGCCACGTGAATTCAACTCATTAGCGACATTTTGCTCCCACCTGGTGGCCAATGAAGGTCAAAGCCTGGCCTGATCCCACCCAGCTTAAATCTGGTCCTGTCGGCACCACGCTTGGGCCAGGCAGCTCAGCACAAGAAGAGGTGTCCCTGAAACACAGGAGATGCAAAGCAGGCTGAGAGATGAGCCTGAAGCAGTGCTGAGGTGGTGTTCAGAAGTTTATGCTATAAGAAAAAGGAGAACTGGTCTCAGAGTACAATAAGTGTACTCACTTGAAGCGAGCACAGTGCATTTTCACGGCGATTACTCTTACATACCCCTTTGCGGAGGGGAAAATTATTTGTCTGGGCATGCGTTGCTTGCTGTAGTTTACATAAAAGTTGGTGAATGGGGAGGATGCTGGGGCGTGGGATTGGGGCAGGCTATGATGTGGGACGGGGCTCTTACCGGGTGGGTCCTGCGGCGGAGCTGCAGCCGGGAGGTCCCGCGCAACGCTGTGGCTCTATCGGAGGCTGAGTTGGATTCAGGAAAAAGCAACGAGATCCCCGGTACTCAGCGGCGTCCCTCCTCCCCCCTCCCCTCCCCTCCCCTCCCCTCCCAGCCCCCCTCCCGGTGCTCGGCGCAGCAGCGCTGGATACGGCTCAGCTCCGCGGCACCAACCTCGAGGGCCGCCCGCACGGTGTCCCGCTGCCGCCGCTCCGCCTCCCGGATGCGGGCCGCCATCTGCGGGGACAGAACGGCGCTGAGGAGCGGCCCCTCCTCGGGGGGTGCGGGTGTTCGGGGGGGTGGGGTGAGCATCACCTGGCGGATGCTCTCCTCCTCGCGCTCCTCATACGCTCCCACCGCGCGCTCCATCGCCGCCGCGAACCGCGCGTACTCCTCCGCCGCCACCACGAAGCGCTCCCGCAGCGCCGATTCCACGCGGTTCTCCCGACAGAACCGCGCCGCCTCCCTCCGGTGCTCGGCCCTGGGCAAGCGACGGAGGGGGGGAGGGTAAAAAGGGGGGGGGGGAGGGTAAAAGGGGGGGGGGGGAGGGTAAAAAGGGGGGGGGGGAGGGTAAAAAGGGGGGGGGGGAGGGTAAAAAGGGGGGGGGGGAGGGGTAAAAAGGGGGGGGGGGAGGGGTAAAAAGGGGGGGGGGAGGGGTAAAAAGGGGGGGGGGAGGGGTAAAAAGGGGGGGGGGAGGGGTAA
Organism: Oreortyx pictus; assembly: GCA_036925125.1. Taxonomy (NCBI): domain Eukaryota; kingdom Metazoa; phylum Chordata; class Aves; order Galliformes; family Odontophoridae; genus Oreortyx; species Oreortyx pictus. The sequence goes on along the minus strand of JAUPFR010000025.1, from coordinate 5,353,272 downwards.
AAAGGGGGGGGGGAGGGTAAAAAGGGGGGGGGGGAGGGTAAAAAGGGGGGGGGGGAGGGTAAAAAGGGGGGGGGGGAGGGGTAAAAAGGGGGGGGGGAGGGGTAAAAAGGGGGGGGGGGAGGGGTAAAAAGGGGGGGGGAGGGGTAAAAAGGGGGGGGGAGGGGTAAAAAGGGGGGGGGAGGGGTAAAAAGGGGGGGGAGGGGTAAAAAGGGGGGGGAGGGGTAAAAAGGGGGGGGAGGGGTAAAAAGGGGGGGGGAGGGGTAAAAAGGGGGGGGGAGGGGTAAAAAGGGGGGGGGAGGGGTAAAAAGGGGGGGGGAGGGGTAAAAAGGGGGGGGAGGGTAAAAAGGGGGGGGGGAGGGGGACGACGGGGACGACACCGTCAGTACCGCTCCCACCGCACCGCTCCGCGCCGCCCTCCCCGCTCCTACCCGGCCAAGTGCTGCAGGAACCCGGCGTGGGGCACAGCCACCGCACCGCTCCGCGCGTCCCTCCGCACCCCGCGGCCGCAACACGGGCACCACGCGCAACGCTCGTGCTCCTCCGGATCGTAACGCCGCAAACCCGCGCCGTCCACCATCACCACCACCGCCGCCGCCCGCGCCGCCGCCGCCTCCTCCTCCAGGCGGTCCAACGCTTCCTGCAGCCGCCGTCGGTGCGCGGCGCTGTACAGGTGGCGGCGGCCGGTGAAGGACGTGCGGCGGCACAGAGCGCAGTAATACACCGCCATGTCTTCCCCTCCCCCCCCCACCGACTCAACACCGCGGGGAGGAGGAGCCACGGTTAAGCCCCGCCCACAGCCGCGCAGCGGCTGTGGGCGGGGCTTAACCGAGGCTCCTCCACCCGCCTTAGTGCGCCCCCTCGCGGCTCGGAGGCCAAAGTTGCATCGCTCTCCGCGCTCGTACCCCCCCCATTTCCCCATTTGAAAGAAATAGGGGACGGAGTTTGAAATGTTCTGTGGCTGTTTCGGTGAGTGCCGGTGTCGGGGGGGAGTGAAACGGTACCAGCGGCCATCACAGCCCTCCCAGCCCGAGCTGTGTGCGCTGCTGGATCTCCCAGAGACCATCGAGTCCAACCCTGTGCTAAAGCAGTTCCCTATGGCAGGTCACTCAGGTGGGCATCCAGATGGGTCCAGAGGACACTCCTCCACCTCTCCGAGCAGCAATCCCTTGTAGTCTTAATACAGAACTCCCTGGATTCCAGTTTGTGCCCGTTGCCCTGTGTCCTGGTGCTGCATGCCACCAAGCAGGGCCCAGACCCAGCAATTCAACTCCCTTTAGATATCCACAAACAGTGCTGGGATCTCCTCGCAGCCCTCTCTTCTCCAGGCTGAACCGCCCCAGGGCTCTCAGCCTTTCCTCACACAGGAGTTGCTCCAGACCCTTCATCATCTTCATGGTCCTCTGATGAACTCTTTCCAGGAGATCTCTGTCTCCTTTGAACTGGGGAGACCAGAACTGGACACAGTGCCTCACCAAGGCAGAGCAGAGGGGGAGGATCACCTTCCTTGACCTGCCGACCACGCTCTGTGCAATGCACCCCAGGCCACCACTGGCCCTCTTGGCCACCAGGGCACACTGATCATGGCCAACCTTGGATTGACAAACACCCGCAGCTCCTTTCCCTCCGCACAGCCTTCCAGCCACTCTGCCCCAAGCCTGCAGCGCTGCGTGGGGTTGTTGTGAGCGCCGTGCAGGTCTTGTTGCACTCCATCCCATTGGGCTCAGCTCAGCCTGCCCAGGCCCCTCTGTAGGGCCTGCCTGCCCTCAGGCAGATCGACACTTCCCCCAGCTTGGTGTTGTCTGCAGACTTACTGAGGGTGCACTCAATGGCCTCATCCAGATCATCAGTAAAGGCACTGAACAGGACGGGCCCCAATACTGACCCCCGGGGAGCACCACTGGTGACCGGTCACCAGTGGGATGTAACTCCATTCACCACCACTCTCTGGGTCTGACCATCCAGCCAGTTCTTTACCCAGCAAAGGGTACACTTGTCCAGGCCTTGGGCTGCAGCTTCTCCGGAACACTGTAGGAGACAGTGTCAAACGCTTTGCTGAAGTCTGGTAAACTACATCTACAGCCTTTCCCTCTTCTACCTGGTGCGGGTCACTTGATCATAGAAGGACATTAGGTTGGCAAGGCAGTATCTGCCTTTCATGAATCCATTCTGGCCGGATGGGTCAGACACACTCTGCCCCTGGTGAAGCCGTGCTGGCTGTCTCAGCCCCTCATCTCACATGTGCCTTAATACCTTTTCCAGGGGGATCTGCTCCATGATCTTCCCAGGCACAGAGGTTAGGCACCCTGGCCTGTAGTTCCCAAGCCTTCCTTTCTCCCTTTCTTGGAAATGGGAGTAATGTTTCCCCTTTTCCCACCACCAGGGACTTTGCGTGACAGCCATGACTTTTCAGTTATGATGGAGAGCAGCTTGGCAGCCAAGGTTGTCTCTGCTCAGCTTAAGTTGTGGCTGTGCCACAGCACAGCAGTGAGCTGTGCTGACAATGCATGCAGAGCTGGGTTGGAAGGGATGAAGGCCATGGCTGTCACGTCTGGCAGCAGAGGGATGCTGACAGTCCTTGTGTTAGGGCATAAGGCAGTTCTGTGCGATTCAGCCTCGCCGTTCTTGTCAGTGGAGGGTCAGCAAGATGAGGAGGACCATGCCACTACACATTTAATCTGAAAAACCCCAAACAAACCACCTTTTCACTTCAGCTTGCAAGAGGAATGTTGTATCTTTAAGGCACCCCCTTCCCATTCCCCTAATACCTCAAGGCCTCTGAGTGATTCTGGAGGAGAGGATCAGTGCAGGAGTTTCAGGCATCCTTCCCTGCCCTGCTGCACTGCTCACTTGCCGCTCAGAAGGCTGTGCTTTGCCATTTCCATGGAAACCATTAGTTGCTAAGCAACTGGAGCATCATCTGTGCTGAGCCCTCGCATCTAATTATCCCATCACAGTGGCTGAGAGGGGCTGGGGGGGGGATTAACTCTTCTACCATGGCAGATCCATTGACAACACTTTAGTAACATTTAAAGGGACATCATCTCCCTTCTCTAGCATTTGTTGGCAGATTTGCTCAGACGGTGACTTGGTTTTCTCGCATTATTTGAGTGTAAAGAGAAACAGAAGCAAGCAGCAGAGAAGCTGGCAGTGCTTGTGGCACGCTGGCTGCCCATGCATGGAGCTCTGCTGAGAGTTGCTGGGTCTTCCTGAACAAGTTGTGCACACCTTGCATAGCTGTGTACTTGGACAGAGCACTCTGTGTCTTGTGATCTGGGGGTCACACTCTTAGTCCTTGTATCTCATCTTTGTATCACATACCTTGCAGATGTTCCTGTGGCTTGAGGTGGAGAGAATGGTGCAAAGGAAAAGCTCTGTTTTCTCCAGCTGCGACTGGGAAACAGGAAAAGAGGATCCGTGCCCACAGCCTTTTGCTTTTGTTTCTTCAGTGTAAGTGGGCTGAGTACCTGCTCACAAGATGCAGTGCAATCTGAAGGTCTCTGTGTGAAAGTGGTGAGGCATGTGAGTAGAGGGGGCAGGAGACGAATGCTTCCTAGCAAAAGTGAGAAGAAGGCCGTGCACGTGCAGAAATGAAAAGAACTGCTCAGAACAGCATGTGCCATGTGTTGGGGGCTTGCGGGGATTAGGGGAAGCAAATGTGCAAGCCTGTGACTCACGCATGAGGTCCCAGAGTCAGGAAGGAGTAATGTAAAAGCTGCTTGAGCCATGTGCTGAATGCTAATGAGGTAAGCAGTGCTCACAGGAGTGCTGCAGCCCACTGTCACTGTGCTTTGCCACCAGTGCGGCCCATTCCCCGCAAGGAGCGAGCAGCTCGTGCTGCAGAGCGTGCTGGATAACTGGAACTTCTGCAGCTTGGATGGGAAGGCAGCTGGGGAGCAAAGCGAGCTGTGTGGCTGCTATGTGAAATGGATGGGATGTCCTCTTCCAGTGCTTATGGTCCATGCTGATCCCACGGCAATCCCTGAGGAGGAAGCAGGCCTGCCCCTGGGCACAGGATCTTTCTGAAGAAGCAGACTCGGTGTTTGCTCTAAGCCCTAGGTAGTGGCCATGGGAGGTGGGAAAGAAATGCAGGATGGTTTTCTGTCGTTGTTTTTAAGGTAAAAGATAATAATAATTTTATATGTGAGAGAAGAACCCTTTATATTTTCAGGAACATTTGGCTTCTAGAGCCAATCTCAACAGATGCACTGTCAGTTCTGAGCAGTACAACCTCATATGGAAGAACTGTGTATGAGGAAAAATGCATTGGCCGTACCAAATGCCTCCCACTCAGACTGACATCCCGGAAAAGTGGAGCAGCTTTGTCTCAACTTACAGAACTGTGGTCCTCGACGGAGTCCCTTTGTAAGAATCCAGCTCCTTCCTCCTCTTGTGAACCCCTTCGTGTGGGGGGGACCTCACATCAGGACTGCAGTGCACGCAGGCACGAAGCTGGAGAGGTACCAGGTACCTGTCAGATACACACACAGGTGCTGTTCGGCCTGGTTGGATGCACGTGGTTCATCCCTCCCTGTTCATCCTCTCTGAAATCCAATTTGCATTCCCTTTTCTTCCTCTGGATCCGGCTGTTACCATGGGAACTATGTTCACAGTTGCATTTCATTGGCTTCTGGAAAAAACTCCTTTCTCCCTTTCCCCTTTTCCACCTTGGGCACGGAGCTGTGGCTGCCAGGGGGTGGGGAAGCCCGTAAGGATTCTGGTAACCAGTGGGAAGACAGTGGTTAGAAGGAAGAAAAGGGAATTACAGCAGAGCCTTTAGGGGCTGGAGGAAGTAATTGAGCTTATGTGGCCTCGAGTTTGGTCACTGGTGTGGCACTGATGTATGGGTGAGAGAAAACAAGGGAGGAGATGCTGCTCCTGGCTCCTGCACTGTCTGTGTGCTGCCTTTTGCACTGCTCAAGGAGGAAGAACATGCTTCGAGCTCGACAGTATGCACACAAAGCTGCAAGCAACAAGATACTGCATCTCAATGCTGGCTTCTTTGGCTTTCTTGCTCCTCACACAGCTCTGTGACGTGCCTCAGTGCTTCCAAGTACAACATATCTCTTTAAAATGGGAGAGAGAGAGAGAGTGACAGGGCTGTGCCCCACCACCTCTGACCCTGTCTTTTCCTATCTAAACAGATCCTGCCACTGTTTTTGTCCTGGCAAAGCACCTCAGCCTTCAGTGCTGCTGGGTACTGCTGCCAGGTGCACAGCTCTCCTGCACTACCTTCCACCCAAGAGAGGATTTTAATACTCAGTTCTGAGTATTCACAGCTGCAGACTGCTTTAAGGTACCTGCTAGGCAGATATTAAAGCAGCGCACGCAGGAAGGGATGATTCAGTGGTTCCAGCGCCAGCTTTCAGCCACGGCTGCTCCTGGAAGGGGGCGTTTGCTTGCCGGAGCGAGGACGTAACGCACGCTGCAGCCATTCCCTTCCCCCTGGCTGGGTGTAAAACCTCCTCTTGGCATTTTTTTTTTCCATCGGAGCCACAGTTCTCCCTCCCCCCCCCCCCCGGACCCTCCCCGCGCCGCTCACGCCGTTCCCGCTCCCGCGGAGCCGCCGCCTGCAGCGCCCGCGGCCGCAAGGGGGCGCTCTAAGCGCCGCCCGCGGGGTCCCGCACCGCGCCCGGCTCCGTGAGGAGCTGCCCCGGGGCGCGGGAAATGCCAGAACCCTGGGCCGGCCCGGAGAGCGGCAGTCCGGTGTCGAGGTTGCCTCGGAAGCCTCGCGCACAGAGCGGGTTTCTTTGCGAAGAAGGGAGTCTTTCTTTTTTTTTTTTTTTTTTTTTTCTCTTGTGCTTCTGCCAACGAAACAGAGGGATACGCGCGTATTCCCGAGGCCGGGCGAGCCGGCCCGGCTGTGTGCGGTTCTGTGCAGCCGTGTGAGTGGCGGTGGATAAGGCGAATGTTTCATAATACCGATATTGTGGAGCGCTGATGCCGCGCCTTTGGGCGACGAGCCCGGGCTGCCGGGGGCCTGGGGCAAAGGTCCGCGGTGCCTCTGCTCCCTCTGCGAGCAGCCTGCTCTTCCCAGGGCCGGCCTGGGCGAGCCTGGGTGCAGCTGGCACATCTTCCTCACCCTGCCTGTGCCCGGGCTGTGGGATGCTCCCCCCCAAACCTTACCACTGCTCTGCTCCGGAGATGTTGGGTAGAAGACAGCGTGCGTTCAGCAGGGAGCTGCTGCACTGCAGACGCGGTGCTCTGGTGGTGCCCCCACGTCTGTGGGAGAGCACAGAGTGAGACGGGGGAGTCGAGAACGAGAGGGGGACGCGTGTTGAGGAGCAGCTGGCAGGTGGCTGGGCAGGAGGACCTTTTCCTTAGTTCCAGCTCCCAGAGTCCTGCTGGCAGCCAGCTGAGCTGCCCAGCTCCTCTGCCACGGAAACACCGTCAGGGATGCATGTCTTGGGGGCCTGGGGTACGGACGAGGGCTGAGCGAGAGTCGAAGAAGTAGTGACCCCCAAATACTAATAGAAATACTGAATAAAACTGCATTTGCGTCTGGCTCGTGGGCTTTCTCGGAGCCATCCTGATCTCTGCCCCGGGGCTCGCTGACAAAGGACTCGCGTATCCGCAGCGACCGAGCTCCCAGCGTTCCTCGGGAGACGGAGGGACTGAGTAAATAACCACAGGGAGGGATTGCTCCGCGCCTGCTTCTGCTTCGCCGCGAGACTGTAGTAACAGCGACAACAAAACCTGTTCTTAACGCCCTCGTCCGCGGTACAACGCTCCGCGGTGTAACTTCGGGGCCGGCACCCGCGCCTGTGCACCGCGCCTGCTCCTCGTGGCTGAATGCGCATCTCCCCGGACCCCCCGTTCCCCCCCCCCCCCTTCCCCACCCCCCACGCGTGCCCGCTGACGGAGGTTTGCACCGTGCGGAGCGCTCCGTGCGCGCTGCCGAGCGCTGCGCGTCCCCGGGGAGCGGCGGGCACCCGCCGGGCGGCGGAGCGGAGCTCAGGAATGCGATCGCGGGCAGCGCCGGAGCCGCCTCTGTTTGTACAGCCCCGAGATCCCCCGCAGCCCTCGCAGGGCCTGCCGCTGCCTGCGCAGCCAGCCAGGAATGTCACACGGAAATCTCGCTGCTGCGGGGGCAGCGCCGCATTCCTCCCCCGCCCCGCGGGGTCCCTCCCGCCGCCGCCGCCGCCGCACGGCGCTCCCGGGCTGAGCTCCCCGGCCCACCCGGCTGCCGGCCTCCCTGTGCCTCGCGGGGGGAATCTGGCTGGCTTTGTGTCACTGAGGCGCTGTGATTTCAGAGCCAACCCTGCCTGCTCAGTTTTTCCAAACCCTCACTTGGAAGGAAGGAGCCGTATCAGGATAAGAGTCCTCCCCACCCACCCCGTTCCCTGCCACCTTCCCGGCTCCCCAGCCAGTCCGGGCCCAGGGTCGCAGTGGGAGGTGCCGGCTGTGCTGATCGCTGCATTTATTACACCGGTGGCCTCGCTAAATGGTTTAACCCTTCGCTCCCTGCAGATGCTTGCTGGCGTTGCCCTGCTGGCTGCGGGCTCGGCTCCGTCCTGCTGGGGGCTGCCCCGGCCGTGCTGGCTGCTTTGGGGCTCCCGTTTCTGCATCCCAGCCACGGTGCGGGGCAGCCCTCCGCCCTAACTCCAGTAACACCGAGCTCTTACTGAGTTTGTCACCAGAGACCAGGCTGCTGCAGTGGGAGTTAAACTCATCTCCCGCGCCAGAACTCCAGCGGCATCAAGGCTTTGTGCGCACCACGGTGGGCCAGAATGAATTCTCCTGAGCTGCAGTGATCTGAGACCGTGGGAAGATGAGTCTGGCACGGACATGGGAGTAACAGTCAAGGGAGAAGGTTTGGAGATCTGCACCGTGCCAGGAACCGTGTGCGCGTTAGGAACGCATCTGATGTTGTAAGACATCCTGAGCCTCGGTGCCTTTGTGATCCTGAATTGTGTCAGCAGTTTGTCTTTGCAAGAAGGTGGTTTGTCAGCAGTGTATTTTTATGTGGGGAACTGCTTAGCCTGATTAAATTCTTCTCTGGTACTCAACACAGGCGGCATTTTGGCTTTGTAACTGCAGCATAGGAATCGCAGACTCATTGAAGGCTCAGGGGCCTCAAAGCCCACCCAGTGCCATGGGCAGGGCTGCCCCCCACCAGCTCAGGCTGCCCAGGGCCCCATCCCACCTGGCCTTGAGTGCCTGCAGGGATGGGGCACCCACAGCTCTCTGGGCAGCAGTGCCAGGAAAATCCCACAGGGTGTGGAGGGGGCTGCAGGATCCATCCAGTCAGACTGCAGATCTCGACTCCAGCATGACAACACTGAGCTGGAAACTAAGGCTGAATGCATCCCTTCATGTTGTCTTCCTGCTCCACAGTTTCTTCTAGCAGCAGTGGCTGAGTGGCCTTGTCATATTGGATAGGGGATGGTTAATTAGACAGCATGAACACGACAGCCTGGAATCCTCCTTTCAAAGGAGTATAGGAGCCAAGCTGGATGCTCCGGATCCTTTCCAGATCCATCTGGATGACGGCACACTCTGCCCAGGCAGCTGCAGGAGTGCAAGAGGGAGCACAGGCTTCTCACAGCTGCCTGCTGCTGGCTGCAGCCCTGCTCAGACTCTAATGAGCACGTAATGAGGGAGCCCATTCTTCCTTGTTGGCCACAAGGCTGGGCACAGACCTGGGGCCTCGGCTGGGTTGGCTTTTTTCCCCTTTCCTTGAGCAACAGCTTGTGGTACCATCGAAACAGAAGTGGGATTGAGGCCTCACCCTGCAGCCGGGGTGAGACAGAGGCATGGCAGGGACCTGCGGGTCTGTGGGATAGGATCTGTGCCAGCGGCTGAGGGAACAGAGACACGGTGGCCAGGAGTCTGTGCAGAGAAAGGTTGGAGGGCAGGAGCGAGGAGAACAGAGATGTTTTCAGGCTAGACTACCTCTGCAGCTGAAATGGCACCTCTTCCATCTCCTCTCCTGGGGAGCAGGGGATGAGTCCAAGGCCAGGTCTGCAGATTTAATGCTGGAGCTGCCATGATCTCCCTACTCTCCCTACCCAGGCTCATTTACTTCATCCCAGGTCATCTGTGCTCTTCCACCCCCCGGGCCTCAATGAGGGGTTGGTTTGGGATTGGAATGAGCCACCAGGGAAACCTTCCACAAAGAGACAGCTCCAGCTAACTGTGAATCACATCGTTAATTCCGGTGTAGTTAATTGGACCTAATTAATCATATTCATAAGTGTAATGAGAGCCTTGCCCACAGGGGTCTTGTGGAGGTCTGAGCTTGGGGATGGTGTTCTAGAGAGGCAATAGGAATCAACACATCCCAGGGAACGGGGACCTGGATTCCCTGGACTCCAGATGTCCTCGTCAGCAGAATTGTGACACGACAAGGCTGTGACCCAGGAGCCCAGCATCTCCTGTGCTCCACCTTTAACTCCCTCTTCTCCTGGCTACTGCTTTCCACTCCATATGGCTCAAGCTTTTTGTCGAAGCAAGTTACTCAACCTGCTCAAGCTCCTTCAGAAAGCTGTCACCTCTTTGCATGGACTGATCTGAGCCAAACTGTGACCTCGACAGCGAGTGCTCTTGGTCTTTGGCCGAGGAAACGCTGGCTTGAAAGAGAGACTCTGGAGTTTCTAGGTGTGTGTTTCTCTTGTTGTACTTCCCCTGTGAGCAGGGGGTCATCATCTGGGAGAGCCAAGGACATGATGCCTCCTGCCACTGGAAGAATGACTGCAAAGAGCAGAAGGAAGGACTGGCGTACTTGTTGGAAATGCTCAGCACGGGTTGTAACCTGGAACTGCTCCTTCCTCTCCTGCCTCCACTGGTGTGGGTGTAATGATAGAGGAGGGAAGGGGAGAATGGGCCTCCACTGCCCTTTCTCAGTCTCACTCGGCCACTTTCGTGTATGCGGAGAGATGCGAAGGGCTGTGATGTCAGAAGGCTGGGAGCAAAAGGGAAGGGGAGAGAGGGAGAGGTGGAGAATGGGCGGCTCCCCAAATCCTCCGTCCTCTCTGCTGAGATGAAGGGAAGGCACCCGAGGGCTACTCAGGCCACACTGTGCCCGCTGCCCAGCCCGCCCACCAAGGCTGGGTGCTGAGGGAAGCCTGGGGCAAGCAAAGGCACATCTGCACATCAGCCCTTTCGTCTGCTCCAGCCTCAGGTGTTTTCCCCAGGCATTGCTTTGGATGCGCCCGGGGGAAAACGCCTTCGGAGGAGAATTACCGATCCTTTCCGCCTTTCCGTTTGGGAGCAGCGAGCTCGCGCCTGCCTTCCGTTCCTCGGACGTCTCTCAGCTGCGGCAGCCGAAATTTGCTTTGCCGAGTTCTGCGTTAGGAGCCCACGTCGCTCGTGTTCGCAGCCACCGCTCGGGCTGAGGATGGGGCGCGGCGGGGGCGGCCCGAGCACCCCGGGGCTGCGCGGCCCCGCGGGGGTCCTCCGCCGCCGCTCCCCGCCAGGGGGCGCTGCCGCCGCGTCCCCGGCCGCCCCCCGCGCTGCGGTTCCCGCGGGGCCGCCCCGGTGCGGGGCAGCGCTGTGCGGGGATGCGGGGCACCGCCTCGCCCGCTCCGGGTGCTCCTCGCTGGGCTCCTCGCCCCGAGCCAAGTCAGTAACCGAAGCTCTGTCTCCGGCCGTGGCCGCTGATTTGCGCGCACGCCGGGGAGGAGGGAAAGGCGTTATCTTGTCAGTTAGGGCCGCTGCTTCCCGACAGATGAGATGGATTGCTTGTCCCTGGATCCCCTTCGGCTCTGCGATGCTTTAGGATGCTGCCGAGCGGTCCGTGCCGCCAGCCCACCCCTGGGCGGTCCGGGCACTGCAGGCGGGAAGGTGACACGGCCCTCGGGGACGTTCCCAGGGAAGCCGGGCTGCCGGCACGACCTGCGCGGGAGCCTGCGGGGCTTCATCTGTAGTGTACCGGGGAATGGGAGCGGGGCGATGAACCAGGCCCGACTGACTGCACTGAGAGGGCTTGGCGCTGGGGTGGGGAAGTTTGGGCCGATCCACGGGTGACACTGCCGCTTGCAGGGAGCACAGAAACCCTCCGGTAATCGCATCTGTGCGAGATAACCGGGCGTGTAACGTCGCACAGGCGGACCAGCAGACAGCCACCTCCGCTGCACGGGCTGGAGGCGGCTCCGGGCCGAGCACCGTGCGCCCGGCGCTGCCTTCCCCCGCCGTCTCGGAGACGTCCCCGTGTCTCAGCAGCGGGTGCTTCCGCGCTGCTCCGCGCGCTGCGTGGCCGTGCTCGGCCCAGCACCGCGGTGTGCGAGGAGGAGCCCCGACGGTCCGCGAGGTTCCCCCTCCGCCGCTCGGACCGGGGAGCCGCCGCTCCGTGCCGCAGGGTGCGACGCGCCGAACCCCCTCCCGCAGACATTTTTGCTGTTGTTGGTCGTGGAAGGCGTCTCCGTCGCAGGCTGCTTGGAGAAACGAGGCCATTTTGTCCGCATCCCTCGCGAGGCGACAGCGTCTCCTTCCTCGCAGTAACCGCAGAGCAGAGCCGGGGCGGGCGGCTCGGCCTCCCGCTAACGCGCCCGGGGCCGCGGGGACGGCGCTCCCCGGTCCGAGCGGGGCGGGGGCGGCGGCGGACGGGCGCGGGGGGACGGACGGGCTCCGCGCCCCCGTCCCGGCGGCCGTGCGCCCGCAGCACCGCCCTCGCAAGGTGCTCGTCCCCGGCAGGCCGCTGGGAGGCCGGCGGAAAGCCCGAGATTAGGAAGCAGTTAATCAGCGCCGGAGCGAGCGGGGCTTTTATTTTGACAGGGCAGCGCTTGGCTCCTTGCACGGAGGAAAGTGAATGATCCTGTTTCTCCAAATGATTATTCAGGCTCCGGCGGAGAAAGGAGCACTCGGCACGCAGCGCCTTGCCCCTCGCCACGGCGCCCCCGCCCGCCCCCGGGCTGCTGCGGCCGCCGGCACCGGAGCCGCCCGCCCGGCGGGGAGAGCGCCCGCAACTCGCGGCCGGGAGGGAAGTTGGTGCTCGCCGCGGCCGGACGCCGAGCTCCGCCGGCGGGCGCGGGCTGGAGCCGCCGGCGGCGAAAGCGAAAGGAGCGGGGCGGCGGGGCGCCGGGCTCGGAGCGCCGCCCGCCCGCGGCCCGGCCCCGCGGCTCCCGGCGGGGGCTCGGCCCGCTCCGCGCCATGAGCCCGGCCTGCCGGGCCGGCCCCGCGCCGCCGGCCCGCGCTGAGCAGCCCGCGGAGCAGCGCCTCGCCGCCGCGGGGGGCTCGCCCGGCCTGCCCTGAGCCGCGCCGCCGCCGCCGAGGTGAGTGAGCGAGCGGAGCCGAGCGCTCCGCGCCCCCATTGTTCCGCCGCGGGAGGGACGGGACCCGCGGGCCGCGGGGAACGGCGGAGCGCCGGGAGCGGAGCTGCCGCCTCGGGGCCCGGCGGGGCGGCTGCGGCCGCGCGGCGGCGGCGGGAAGTTGGCGCGGCACGGCGCGGCCCGGCTGCAGCAGGTGGTGGTCCCGCGCCGCTCCGTCCCCTCCCGGCGCTCGGCCCCGTTCCCGCCCGGCCGTGCGCGGGGCTGCGCTGTCAGTGCGCTTCGGGCGCGTCCCGGGCATCGCCCCGCGGGCTGCGTGGCCCTTTCGACTTCGCTTTTGCGTTGTAGAGACGGCTCTGCCTCGCGTCCTTCCCGTCTGGAACGGCAGAGAGCCCGAGCCGGGCTCCGGGTGTGCGGAACTTCTCATTCGCCCGATTTTCCCTGGGCTGCCCCACGCCGCCGGCGTTGGTAAAGCCCCGGGGAGCGCTGAAATGGGGATTCCTGCGTGCGGTGCCGTTGCGTTTCACGCGGGGTTGAAAGAAGCGCTCCCGGAAGGCTGAGCCCACCTGAGGTGTCAGGGCAGAGCTCTCCCCTCTTTCTCGCGGCGCCGGAGCCGCTGGGAAACTGCTGCTCCCTCCTGAGAAAGGAAGAATTGATGCAACAGAACCTTGAGTGTCTCATGTTTGGGCCGCGTCTTCGGCAGGTGGTGAACTTGTCCCAGCCCTGCGCTGCTAGCAACCACTTGCTGGAGTAGAAATGTGAGAAGGATGCATATCTGAGCGCATAAGTAATGCTGCATGACAGGGCACGCTGTTGTGTTGTTGTGTGCGGCGTCCGCGCGCCTCGGGGGCAGTGCAGTCAGACGGGCGCGGGGCTGTGCTGTCACCTGGCCGTGTCCCGCACGGGATGTGTGTGACAGCCGCACACCTTCGGGGTTCGGCCGCAGCTCCGCTCTGTGCCGAGAGGTGCACGCGCTGCTTTCACAGTGAGGCAGGATGAGAAAACTGAGTCACAGAGGAAGTGATTTGCACAAGGTCGCGCGGCCGGGCTGTGTCGGTGCAGAGCAGGACGCCGGTGCCCGCGATAAGGCACACGTGGGTATGTAACACACCCGGGGTGGTACCGGCACAAAGATCACCGCCTTGCTCTGCGGTTCTCCTTCTCCACAGTTCTCTTTCTTTCTTTGCAGACCATTCACGCCCTGAACGCTACAGAGCCTTTTTTGTTGTTTTGTTTTGACGTGCGTTCTGTCGTTTCAGCTGTGCAAATAGCGTGATGGGTGCCTCCCTGCCGCCCTGACCCCTGGCCGTGATGCCCGCTGGCTGCTGCCTCGCTGCTGTGTGACAGGGGCCACGAGGAGTGCCTCGGCCGTGAAGCTGGATGTGCTGAGCTCCGTGTTTCACGGCAGCTGCCTCTGGAATTAAACCGCTGTGCAGCTCTGGTAGAACTCGGATCTGCAGAGCTGTGCACCTTGCTGGCAATCTCTGGGGTTTAAATGCAGCCCAGCTAGAAGGAAATCTTGCCAGTTTGGGGGAAGAAGACTTTGCTGTTCCTTCTCTCTGCTGTTCCTTCGTGCTGAGATGCTTTGGGCGCTGTCCCTCTGCGCAGCGCTTGCTTTGGGAGGGAGCACATGGTGCACCAGCTGCATCCCAACAGGTGGCTCCTTGCCGTTGTTGTAGCACTTCTCATAGCTTAACCTTGTCTGTTTGCCTTAGCAGAAAACGTGACGCGTAAGATACGCGGGTATATGGGTGGACAGAGATGTGACGTACGGTTAGAACGGTGCTTTGCCAGTGTTGTTCAGGCTGCAAGTGGATTTTCAGGCTGCAGGTGGATTGCCAGCATGAATCAAACCCCAGTATAGGTCCGACCTCAGCTCTGCCGGGTTCAGTTTCTTTCCTCCCAGCATGATATTGTCTGACAAATTGGTGCTCTGTGGATCTCACGCATGGTTTATTGTTTTTAGGGGGTGCTGGAGCTTTGGTGCTGACTTGATGTGCTTTGTTGGTCTCCGTGAGGTTAACGCTGCCCTAAGAGGTCTGTGTAGTGATGGAGGTAGGGCAAAGCACACACCTTGCAGCAGAGGGGCTGGGATGCATCACAGCTCCTTCGCTTCTCAGTTCTGCATTTCTGTCAGTTCTGAGTCGGGGTGGGAGAGTAGGGATGGCAGAGAAAGCATTCCCTGGTTCTTTCTGACCTCTGAAGTTGCGTACATGCTGAAGCTGCACAGGTGTCCACGATGCTCTCTGACCTTCCAGAGTCCAGATTTCCTGAGGAGAAGCATCAGCCCCACACTTCACCTTTTGAGCCATGACTGTTCTTGCAGCGTTCTGCTCGAAGAGTCAATGGCAGCTGCTCCCTGTGTGCTTTGCAGAGTTTCATCCTTGAGATCCGTAGTGCAGAGGCTGCAGACTTCACCTTTCAGTCTGTGATATGTGACCTGTTCTGGCCAAGGGGCGGGAGAGCTCCGTCCCCATCCCGTCATGGATCTCTGTTACCTCCAGGAATCCCATTGCTGCTCGACTGCGGGCTTTGCTCCCTCTGAGAGCAGGACTTAGGTTGGCTGGTTTGTCCTTTCTTTCCAGTTTGACACATGAGGCCTTGAATCCCAGCTAGGGAACGGTGGGAGCAAGATATCCTCAGGATGGCTGCAAGGCTGTGTGCTTTTCCCAGAGGTGGGGCGGCACCCTGTTTGGTGAGGAGCTCTGCCGGAGCCAAGTCCTGGGCCAGGAGCCAGGTTTGCACTCGGTGCCAGAGAGGGAGAGACTTGGAAAGAGAAGCAGAGCTCCTCCTGTGCGAGAGATGGCCTGAAATACCGAGAGAAACCACAGAGTGCTCCTTGTTCCTGCTGTGCCTACTGGTCTTCCCTCTGCCCGAGTGCGTGGGAGGCCGCAGGACGCGGTCTGCTGGGGAGCAGGAGGGCTGTGCTCCACCAGGATATGGTTTGTGTGAGAGATGCTCCACCACACTGGGTGTTTACAGACTCTGAGCCCCTTGAAACGTAAGCACAGGAAATGCCAGGCTGCGGCGGGGCGGCATGCAGCTCTGCGCCCTGTGTCTGCCCACAGCAGCGGCGTTCAGTGCTGTCACAGACCGGAGGGGCTTCTGGTGCTCCGCAGAAGTGAGGACTTGGTTATTTTACCTCCACACGGGGAGGAAAAGTGAAAGGAAATGACTTAACTGAAGGCAGGAAGTGAATATGGGGCAGAACTGGGGATGGAAGCCAGGAATCTCAATCCTCGCTCATCGTTCAGCTCCTCCCTAGCTGCTGCGTCGGGTCTCAGCCTCCTGTTTGAGCCCAGGTGCAAGTGGGCTGTTAGAGAAATGAGCAAAATAGTTTCTCTTGTGAAGTGTCTTCAACATTTGCTGCACTGATGAATTTTCCAGTCCCTGAGCGTCTGATATCTCAAGGATGTGCCCAGCTGTAATTCAGAAAGCTGTGCTTGGTGTGTTTAGAGCAGCAGACTGGCTGGTGGCTGGTGCCCGGTTCTCCAGGGAGAGCTGTGCTCCAAAAGGGACTGCTGTGGCTCTGGTAGAATGGATGGGGAAATGGCTGTTGTGACTCAGGGGTCAGGGTGCTCTGGTGAAAACGGAAATGAGCAGCAGAGAAGGACTGCAGGCAGTACCGGTGTGCTCACCCTGCCACTGCCCCTGCTCTGTGCCTGGAAACCCAGGACTCTGGCTCATCAGCTGTGTATCAGTTGTCCAGTTCTGTAAAAAGGAACTCTACTTGGATCATGGACATTTTGGAGTTGGAAGGGACCCCCAAAGGCCGCGTGGTGCCGCTCCCTGCGGTGCACAGGGACACCCACAGCTCCATCAGTGCTCAGAGCCCCGTCCAGCCTGACCTTGGCTGTCTCCAGGGACGGGGCAGCACCGCCTCTCTGGGCGACCTGTTCTTAAAGTCACTCTTCCTAACAGAAAATATACTCTTCCTATTTTCTTTAGAAAAAAAGTTGGGTAGCTGTGTATCAGTGAAGATTTTTCACGCACCTCCAGCAGTGTCTGCATCACAGCAGAGAAGTGATGGCTGCTTCGTGTCATTGTGTGCATGCAGTGCTGGGCTTCCTCGAAGAGACACGGTGTGGCTGCAGGCAGAGGAGGGTGCTGACTCACAAAACACGGTTGCAAAGGTCTTCAGAAGCCACACTGTAGATCTCCCGCAGCCCCAGCAGCCCACGGGCACAGGACAGCAAGGAGCTGGCTGGGAGGCTCCGAAGGGCATTGGCTTAACAGGACGAGTCTCTGGGCAACTGTTCTCCACAGTAAGCTGGCCAGTGCTGTGGAAACCCCTCCAGCACTGGAGCTTTCACCACTTCCTTGGTAGGATGCGTTCCAGCACTGGGCTGCAATAGGGGATCAGGCCAGACGGGGTATGAACGGAGCTGCTCCGGCCACAGCCGGGCCTCGAGCACAGCAGTCAGGCTGGGCTGAAAGCTGCTTGTGTCCTGTGTCTGTGCAGCCTCGGTTGAACTTTTCCCTGGCAAGGAGCAAAAGGAACTGGGGAGACCTAGGGCTGGTCCAGGCAAGTTTCCTCTGCTCTCCCTGCCCCCAGATGCAAGTGGGGGAACGGCAGCAGCTCCAGACTGCAGTCCAGGAGCTGAGCAGTTTGGGGGCTCTGGTCCTGACTGCTTTCAGAGCAAACAGTTTTCGCCTCTGATGTTCTCTGCCTCTTGGGCTGTGATGCGGGGAGTGGGGGGGGGAAGTGAAACTGTGGTTCAGAACAAGCCCTTTGGATGGCAAGAAAATTGCTGAGTAGCTGGTTTCCAGGTTGCTGAGGTCCTAGCCAGGGCCTGGCGCGGCTGCCAGAAGCAACAGGCTTGGAATTTCCTCTGGCTGGTGCCAGCTCCGCTCGGGCTGCCGCAGCACCTCTGTGGGGCTGGGGCTCCTCGCGGGCCCTGCGGACGGGGTTACGCTCAGAGCTGAGCGCTGCCCCCTCGTCCTCAGTGCCTGGTTTCTATTTTCTTTTCCAGGGTCCAAGCTGTTTTGAATTATGCAGCCTGCACTTCCCACGGGGCTCCTTGAGCAGCCGCCTAATGAGCTGAGCTCCTGACAAACTTTGCTCTGGCTCTGGCTATGCTTGGAAAATTTTACAGCCTTTTCAGAAAAAGGAAATGCCAGGAAAGGCCTGTCTCTTCTTATTTTTATGAGGGGGTCCCGGTTGAGAGGGGACCGAGATGGGCTTGGAGGAGAAGACAGGAACGATTTTGAATACTGTGCTGGGTGCACCCCCCACCCCACTGTATGCTTTCTAGTGATGGGTGTGAGACTGGTGTGATCCTTCCCCAGTATGGTTGTAAACAGCATGGGGCGAGACCTGCGTGCTGCACTGTGAGCACAAGGAGGTGGCAGAGAGGTGGTGTGCAGGAGTGGTGGTGAATTGGGGCCAGCTCTCTGCAGCACCAAGCCTCTCCTCATCCCACTGCTGGCTGCCTGCTCCCAGCAGTGTCCCCATCACCAGGCTTGAGTGCCTGTTTCTGCCCTTCCAGCTCCTGCTAGAGGATTCTGCTGGCGGAGAGTGTGTGCAGACCAGATCCTGTGCACTGTCACCTGGGAGTGCCAATGTGTCCGAGCTGGCGTGCCAGTGTCTATCAGTGCCCCATCTGCAAGGAAGTGCTGGGCTGCATCTTTCCTTCCAGCTGCTCGCGTATTTACCGGCCGTTTAATATTTACTAATTGTATTTTTCTGAATGTCACTGTCTGTTTCTGCTGTGGGAGCAGGCAGAGGCTCCTCCTGCACAGGGATGTGCTGCACGTCAGTTCACGAGGCCTTGCAGGAAGGGCAGCAGCATGGTGACGTCTGAGCAGGGCCAGTCCTCCAGGAAGCAGGAATGAAGGTGATGTTAGCTCCTGTAATCTGCAAGGGACAGCCATGCAGAATTCACCCCCTTTGGCTGAGGAACGCATTACAGTAGGAGAAAATGGGGCACAACGTGTGCTGCGACTTTGCCCACTCCCATCATAACCTGGACCAAAGCATAGTGTAAGTGTGAATCCTGTGGTCTGGAATCTACCTGTGGTCCTTGGCAAAGGTGTTTTGTGTGGTTCTGTGTTTGTGGGGCTGGGGCTTGCACTCCTCTCAGCCATGGCTTAGATTCTTAACCTGCCTCCTCAGTGTGTGCTCTGATCTGGATGCAGCTTCCATGTCCCTAATGGTCAAAGACATCCGTCTTTGGGGGCAGAGCTGGGGGTGTTGTTTGGAATATGTAAAATTGCAGCTTGCCTGGGGAGCTGTAGAGCTTCTCCAGTGGGAGGGACCGAGATTTCTGTGTGATCCGTAGGGATCAGCTGCTGCCAGTCACAGTCAATGAGCATCAGATGTGGGCAGTGATTGCCCTGGGTAGAACGAGCCCCGCGCCAGCCCTGCTTTGAGGGCTTGGCCTGCTCTGTCTGTCAGGAGGGTGGCTCTGGATCGCTATTTGATTTGGCAGCCTGTGCAGGGCTGGCAGCCCTAAGAGTGGGATGCGGGCACCAGAACCGTGCACTCCTCTCCCTTTTCTTTGTCACTCCTCCCATCGCCTGCTTTCTGCTGCGTTGGGCAGGAGAAAGCACCTCCCTGGGGCTGCATCCCCTCCTCCACCTGGAAAATGAGTGATAAGTCCTGCTTCATTTCTCAGGGCTCATGGGCAGAAGTGGAGATTATATGTGACAGTAGCGGGCAAGCTCCTTCGCTTTGCTGCTCAGAGGTATGAACGTACCTCTCCTGTTGATTTTCTTGCAGTGTGAGGTACTGTGTCTCCTCTCAAAGTGCATCTGCTTTTGCTTTTCAGGCATTGCTGCCCTTTGAGGTGCTGGAGGCTGTTGGGAGTGCTTAGGGACCAGTGAGTACCTCTGAGCTGCAACTTGGAGAAATTTTCACCTCCAGCACTCAGTACACAGACAGAGGACTTCAGCTGTGCATCTAGTCTTAGAGTCATTGTAGAGCCCAGCTCCCTCAGCCTGTCTTCACAACAGAGGTGCTCCAGCCCTCTGAGCATCCTCGTGCCCTCCTCTGGACCCGCTGCAGCAGCTCCTCATCCCTCCTGTCCTGGGGGCCCCAGGCCTGGGCACAGCAGTGCAGGTGGGGCCTTCCATGGGCAGAGCAGAGGGGGACGACCCCTCCCCCTCCTCTCCCTGCTGCCACCCCTCTGTTGCTGCAGCCCAGGGGACTGTCGGCCTTCCGGGCTGCAAGCGCACACTGCTGCCTCATGTCCCGCTTCTGTCCATCAGGACCCCCAAGTCCTTCTCCGCAGGGCTGCTCTCAAGGAATTCTTCTCCAGTCGGTGCTCATGTCTGGGACTGCCCTGACCCAATGCAGCACCTTGCACCTGGCCTTGTTAAATCCCAGCAGGTTCTCATGTACCCACTTTTCAGCCTGTCCAGGTCCCTCTGGATGGTGTCCCTTCTTTCTGTTGTGTCCACTGCGCCACTGTGCTCGGTGTCATTAGCAAACTGCTGAGGGTGCACTCCATCCCACTGTGTCAGTGATAGAGATGCTGAAGAGCATCGGTCCCAGGATGGACCCCTGGGGGCACCACTCATCACTGGCCTCCACCTGGACATGGAGCCATTGACAACACAACTCTGGCTGCAACCATCCAACCAATTCTTTATCCACCAAATGGTCCAGTCTTCAAACCCAATTTGGAGATAAGGATGTGGTACAGGACCATGTCAAAGGCACAGCTCCAGCTGGATGACATCTGTTGACTTTTGTTTGTCCACCGATGCCACCAGCCCATCACAAAAGTCCACTGGATTGGTCAGGCACATTCTGCCCTTGGTGAAGCCATGCTGGCTTCTTACCCCCTCATATTACATGTGCCTGATCACCTCCTCCAGGAGGATCCACTCCATGATCTTCACCAGGCACAGAGGTGAAGTTCCTCAGGTTGTAGTTGCTGGTTCTCCCTTTCTTCTTGTCTTAAAAATGGGAGTGACACTTCCCTTAGTCCTTCTGTCAGCCTGGCTCTGAAGCACCCAGGGCAGCTCTAGACATCCATTAAGCAACTTACTGGGTGAGACTGCTGTGAGAACAAAACATCATGCTGGATCAGCTGTTGTGGTACTCCCTATAAGGTGACAGGCTCTGTGATGTGTTTCAGACGTGCCTTGTTCACCTTGCTTCCACTAGGCGTTTTTTACATCGGATCTAAACAGTTTGTTGGTAATAAAGGCATTACTTTGCCTCGATCCCCAGCTTCAGCAAAGTGTTCTGATTTTGCAGGTGCACGTGTTATTTTAGTGAGAAGAGTGATCTACCTGCCCGATCGTTTTCACAGTCAGGACTTTAAGCAACTGTTCCCCACCTCACATAGTGGTTTTGAAGTATGAAGAGAGGCTCAGGTGTCAGTGGCAAATGTTTCTCGTTTAGTTTATTACGCTACTTAATCCAAACGATTTCAGCCATCCTAGGATGTTGTGCCACCCAGGCTCCCTGGCTATACGTTATTGGGACCCTTTGCTCTTGAGAGCTGCTGCCAAGGGCTGACCCCGGGCACAGCAAGGATGCGGTGATGCTGGGATTGTAGTTTGGAACGGCAGGGAAGCTGTGCATTGCCCTTGGCCAGTAGACTAATCTAATGCCTTACCTTATTTGCATATCAATTAATTTTTATTTTAAGAGGACTCAAGTGGACCCAACTGCCAGACTGTGTCTCAGTATGCTGGAGGAGGGGACCAAGAGCTGCTCGATTTGGTCTGAACTACAAGCCCCAGGGTGGTTTTGCTTAATGAGCCAAAGGCCCGTCCAGCTTTAGTCAGTTCCTTTCCTTCCAAAGTGGGTGACAGCTGATGTTTCTGGGTGTCCCAGTGCCTTTCTGGGCAGGTAGAAGCATGGTGTGCTTAGGTCTTGCTGTACCCTCTGTGTCCTGGTGGCATGGGACACAGTCTCTGAGGTGCTGCTCCCATCACCCCCCGTTTCTGCAGAACATGCTGGATGCAGAACAAAACCTACGAGAGAAGCCAGCTCCAGGCAGCCCACATACTGTGTGGCTGGTGGCAGAGCTCCTCTGATCAACCTCATTTGTCGCGGGGAGGAAGCAAACCTCCTCTGCCCAGAGACAGGAAACTGGAGCCACGTGGGCCGTCCGGGAGCCCAGCTGACACCTCACGCCTGCACAGAGCAGCGCTGCTGGGTCTGGGCTTGCTGGCTGCCTGCCACAGCAGCAGTGGTTGTGTTCTCCATCATCCCCTTTTACAATGAAGGGGAAACGCAGAGCCCTGCAAACCTGAGCTCTCCCTGCCAGCTGCTGCTGAGGGGAAGCAGCTGTGAGCCAGGGCACCTGAGTGCGGGGTGAGCTGGTGCCTGAAGTGAGAGGCTGGTGGGCTGAGCCCTGTGTTCTGCTTCCTGCTCTGCGTCCTTGGACGCTTACCGCCTCTCCTTCCTGGACTGTGCTGTGTGTGTGCCAGGAGGAGAGCGAACTCGTGGGCTGCAGCAGGACCTTCCCTGTGGTCCTTGCATGCAGACACAGCGTTGGTGGCTGTGCTTGACTGCAGAGGGGATTTGCAGCTGCTGCTGCTTGGGGAAGGGCCATGCAGCTTTCCCTGCAGCAGCATCCTGACCCCAGGTCACTGTCCTGGGACTCCTGCTTCCCATCTTTAAACTCGCCGTTATTGGAGGGAAAGGCAGCGTAAGCTTTCTCAGCAGACTCTGTCATGTTTGTCCTGTTCAATTACAATGCAGCAGCAGTGGCACCAGCCGCCGCCTTCCTCCCCTCCCTGGGCTGGAGTGCTGCAGGCTCTCAGCAAATGCTGTCTGCGGACATCTGCTGCCTCCTCCCCCCACCGCCTCCTGGCAAGCAGCAGCAGCTTCCAGCGAACAGCCTGCTCTGTGCATCATTTCCCCCCCCCCCCCCCCTCGACACCCAGCCAAAGCTCCCTTCTGCTCTTACAGGCTCCTTCGCAGGACCTTGAAATGGTGGTTTCCCTGATGCTGGCTCAGCTCCAAGCAGCCTTCCGTCTCACAGGACCGTAGCTGGAAAAAAAACACGGGGTGCCTGACAGAGGGAAAAGGCTTAAATGCGATGCTTACCCTGCTCTGGCTCGTGATTCAGGCAGGCAGCCCTCTGCTTGGCAGCTCTCCATCCTGCGGCTGGGGCCAGAGACATGCACCGAGTGTGGGCAGAGAGCTTGGAGCCATTTGGCTGGAGGTGCTGCAGCCAGGTCAGCTGGGAGCTGCAGCCCCGCTGCCGGGGACGGATGCTTTGGTCTGATGTCTGCCTCGCTCCGACCTGTGCAGCTGCAGAGGGCTAAGTTTGCTGTTCCAGGTACTCATCTGGGCCCTTCAGGGAGAAGGGAAATGTGTTTCTTTCTGGTGTGGCCGAGTGGTGGGAGGATTTGGTCCTCCCTCCCAAGAGTGACTCGTAGACCTTGCAAAGCAGCGTTTTGGTGGCTTCAGCCTGCTGGGTTCCACTGGGAGGAGATGTATTCGTTACAATAAAAGATGGAGATAGTCTGCAAGGACATCCTCATCCCACAGCCAGCTGCTCCCCTGGCTTCCATGTCACCGGGGTGCCCTGTAAGGAGCTTCTGGCATGGGGGGGCGTAAAAAATGGGGGTACTGAAAGAATGGGGCATGGCAGGCTCCTGTTCCTCAGGGTGGTGAAGCTGTGGCTTGGGAGCATGAAGGCAGAGCTGGGCTGTGATAGCTGGGAAAGCCCAGAAGGAGGGCTGAGGTGTGTGGGTTGGGGAGGAGTGAGAGGAGGGGGAGGATGAAAGAGGGTTCGGTAGCTCTGAGTGTAAAGGCAGGTCAGGAAGCAGGAGCTGGAGGGATTGCAGGTGGGACGTGTGAACGGGAGCTTGGAAAGAAGCAGTAAACAGCCGGTGGGGAAATTTTGCCATTTCGTACCCGCACAGAAAGCTGCGAGCGCAATTCAAAGGGATTTAGACAAGAAGGCACAAGTCTTTGTTTGGAGGGAGATGGATCATCTTCAGTGTGACAGTCTTTGTGGTGGAGGAGTGCAGAGGCACAGCCACACCCCCTGCCAGCTCGCAGGAAGCGCGGTGTTGTGAGCAGCGTGGCTCTGACACGACGTGCTGCTGGCAGGCTGTGCCCTCGCTGCTCCTGGGGCTCTGCTCGCTGCGGCTGGGCCGGGCAGGAGGCAGAGCTGTGTGGCTCTCGGGGTGCAAAGAGGGAGAGAAGAGCATCAGCAGAGCATGGCATGGCATGGCATGGCATGGCTGCAGGAGAGCGTCGCTGTGCCCCAGTGCCAGGGATGGGGAGTGAGGGAGGGAGGGCATCCTTCCCTTGCACAGAGAGAGGTGCCAGCAGCTTTGCCCTGCCCGTGGGAGAGCTGCCTTCTAGAGGTGCCCCAGCACCCAGTCAGCACCATGCTTGTGGTGCCTGCTGCTGCTCAGCAGTGCTTTGGCGAGGTGGGGGGAGGCATCAGGGCTGGAGGAAGCTTAGAGGCCATGCTTCTGGACAGTTACTCTCCCTTCTGAAACAGAGCAGGTGGTTTTCTCCCATGCTAAGGCTGTATCCCAGGCACAGGGCTCTCGCTCTGCTTGTTTTCCCTCTGCTCAGTGCCCACAGCAGGGTTCGGATGCAGCACCTAGGCCGTGCTGGGAGGTGCAGCTCCTGGAGGACCACCTGGGGGTGCCACTGTGTCCCCTCTCCTCCTCCTCCACCCACATCACGGCCTGGCAGGGCAGGGGGAATGGAGTGGTTGCCCTGCAAAGGGTTAAGCAGGCGCTGCAGCTCGCTGGGTCGGCTCCTCGGGCAGCCCGCTCCGTGCTGCAGGAGCGGTGTTTCGCAGCTTGCTCCAGTTGGCGTGTTTCCCAGAATGCTTTGGAAAAGCACTGACCCTTGACCCCCAGTACAAACTGAGCCCAGCACGTGGGAGGGAGAAATTACTCCCAGACCTTCAGGCTCCAGGGTTTACAAGCTGCCTGCAATAAAGCAGCCATTTTTTCCGACAGTTACTAAATCTCCCCTTTTAGCTCCACGGCAAGCCACTACCATCACTCCCCTCCCCTACCCCCAGTCCCCTTATTTCTCTCTTCTTTCAAACCAGGAGCACCGCTGAAGGTGCAGCTGGGTGGTCGGCGCTGGGCACAGTGCAGGGCAGTGCTGCTGGCAGTGGGTCCCATCCTTGGCAGCCGTCCCCTGTCTGACTGCCCCATTCCTGCTGATCCCGTGCTCTGTGCCGGCCTCCTGCAGCCCCTCCAGAGCAGCCGTGCACCTGCTCCCATGTGGGATGAATATCTGCTCCAAGAGCCTGCGGGCTTTGGGGTCAGCAGAGACCCATCCTTGTCCAGAGCGACTCACGGGTGATCACGTCTTGGTGTGAAGAAGTGACGTTGTCTCGGCATCGGGGAGCCAAAGTGCAAAGGTACTCCTCATGGCTTCTGAGCCTTGATGTTGATACCTTGATAAGAGCCCGGGTTTGCACTCTACGTGCCATCGCTCCTTAGGTAACTCACACCAGGGATTAGTCTCCAGGGAGGCCGGCCGGTTTCTAGGGGAGATCACTGCGTGGGAGGCTCACGAGGCTTCGCCAGATCGTGCTTGTAATGCCTGCTGTGATGTGGAGTGCCAAGTGCTGCTTGTTCACACGGGGTTTCGTGGCGATCCGGTTGTGCCGGGGCTCGGAGCCGTGTGCTGAGCGTGTCAGCATGCTGTGTTGCGAAGGGCGTGGGGAGCGCGTGCAAGTGTTTGCACAGCGCTTTGGGAACGCCAAGTGGCACTGTGGGATCCAGATAAATAACCTCGCAGTTAGTATTTCAAAACAACCTCTTCCCCACTCCTCCCAGCCCTGTGCACATTCCTCCAGCAGGGAGCACGCGGAGGTGGGGAAGTGCCTGCAGACAGTGGGGAGGGCAGTGAGCAGCTGCCCTAAGCTGGGCACAGTGCTGGTAGCAGCCAGTACCTGCCTGCAGGCACGGGCAGCAGAAGTCCTGAACGATGCTTTGCTCTGTGCTGAGCTGCTGGCCAGCCTGACAGAGGAGCCATTTTCCTAAATACACACTGGGCTGCTCTAGGATCACGCATCAGAAGAACACGTTCGTCTGAATCCCCTTCTCTCCCCTCTCGGAGAGCTCGGTTTTGTTTTTACATCTCCATGGCAGGCAACCAAGCTGGCTGAGTCAGTCAGCTGGCTGCCCACCAGGAGCAGAGATGCGGTTTTGTCCCTTCCCTCACACCACCCCCAACCCCCGCACCCCCGTATTTTTTTCCTGCACTTAGTGACAGTTTCATGTATTGACAACAAACCTCTCTCGTTCTGTCTTGGGGCTGGGCCAAGTGGAAGCTGGTTCTTACTTTCTGCCCTACACGTGGGGCTGAGTTTTGGGCTTGCATCTTGATGTTAGGGACGGGAGCATCTTGTGTGCCCAAGGCAGAGCTGAGCAGGGTGCAGGTTCCATCTGCGTGCTGGAAATAGTTGGTGCTGAGGGTTAACACCGGTCCCTGCAGCAGGGGACGTTGCACTGCTGTGCTGAGCACGTGGCTGAAGCGGGGAGTTCGTACGTTGATTTTTATTCTTTCCAAATGCATAAATCCCAGTAAATGCTTCGGCTCCACTCTGGCTCCTGCGTGCTTCAGCGAGAATGCTGCAGGAGAGTGAACAGCTGCTTGGCTGCTGTGAGGCATGCGGTTATCTGAGGATACCTGCACTGCTCTGAACTGGTTTGCTGCTTCCTCGGTCATCTAGCAGCGCTCAGCTGCGAGCCATGCTTCCAAGGCAGCGAAGGCAAGGATGGAGTGCAGCTGATTCACTGAAAAGGGCTAAGAGATATAAAAGGCAAAATGAATCCTCCCGAAAGAGACTGGGCACCAATATACTGTGCTCCATTGAAACCAGGGGAACTTTTCCTCACTTCTTTTCGCAGTCTCTTAAGAGCTTGTGCATGTAGGCGTCAGGAGGTGTGGGCAGAGGAGTGCTCTGTAGCAATATGCGAGTGCCTCTGTGATGGAATCATGGAGCACAGTGTAGCCACCCTTATTTCTCACCAAATGTAGAGCCCACTGTGCACCTGAGCTGCTGGAAAAGATACTAATGTGCTGCAATTTTGGAAGCTGTTGATGTTAGTACATACATATTTGACCTCCATGCAAACCCAGAACTCCTCAGTGCTACACTGAAAGTGCTTTTGCAGCTTGATCGTAACTGATGCTGGCAGGAAACCTGGGGATGGTTTCTAAAACCCCGTTTTGGCCCCAGCTGCTCACCTGTTTGCTTTTGTTTTTACTGGAGAGTAGGAAACAGGACTTGTCAGTTCCACGTTGTCCTGGTTAGCACTGTTGGCACAGTTTCTTTCTAACCTAATCACCAGGAAAGCTGCTTATAACAAGGTCTGACCTGTGGGCAAACTTCTAAACAAGCACCAACTCCTGCATCAAATCAATACCCAGATCAATTCTCCCTCCCCTGTCAGAAATACGGCATAGCTGAGTTGGCTCTGCCTGCTGAGGCTGTTTCCCAACATATCCCCATGCAAAAGCCTGAAATCTTAGAATCACAGAACAGCTCAGGTTGGAGGGGACCTCAAAGCCCACCCAGTGCCACCTGCAGCCCTGAGCAGGGCTGTCCCGCCCCAGCTCAGGCTGCCCAGGGCCCCATGCCACCTGGCCGTGGTGGGGATGAGGAGGTGCACAGAGAGCGTAAATGAAGAACTGCAATTTAAAGATCTCTCCATGGATATTGTCACCAGGGTTTGGGGGGTACCTGCACTAGGTCAGCTGTCAGAACTGTCAGGAGTGAAAAAGACTTCTATCCCACCCACGTGGACAGAGGCTGATTTGTACAGAGTGCACGGGCACGTGTAGAATGTACTGTCACGCATCAGGCAGTGGCAGTGGGATCCCTGAGGTCTGTGGGAGCTTGGCAGTTGAAATGCATGAAGCCCACCTCGCTGCTGCATTTGCAGCAGGAACCTTGCCCCACATCTTCGTGCAGTGCTTCGGGAAAATCCTGCAAGCCCTGGCTGGATGGCAGCGGGGCGGCCTCACGCAGAGATCAGGCTTTACTTGCTTTTGCAGCGAGGCTCTGGTGCCCGGAGGTGGGCTTGGCTGAATCGCCGAGCCAAGCGTTGAAAAAGCGAACCCGTGTCGTCCCTGCGCTGCTGGGCAAGCTGCACGCGGCCGCAGGTCGGTGCCGGCATGAACACGCTCCCGCGGAGCCGCGGTTAGGCCGGCACGCCCACGCCGGCATGGATGCAGGCAGCTCGATGCCAGTGTGGGCCTGCTCGCCGTCACACGCAGACGTGTTCCTATCTGCACGGCTTCAGGGCTGTGCTGACACGGACGGCCTCGTGCGCGCTCCTGTGCTCGCAGACACGGGCGACGGCGCAGCCACAGCGCTGGGCTATTTTTGGGAGCGCTCCTAAGAATTTTGAGCGTGGTTCAGATGTTCGAGTCTTAGATGGGGGGAAAGCTAGAACAGATGGCTGGAGGGTTCAGAGCAGCAGCCCTGCTGAGAACAGATATTTATAGGCAGATTTAACCCTTGTGTGGTCTGCAGAGCCATGCTGAAAGGAACAGTAGCTGAGGGGAACGTGGCGGAGCCGAGCTGTGACCTCGGAGTGTGCACTGTGCTGTCTGGGGGCTGCTTGTCAGGGCAGTCTGGAAATCCTGCGGGTGCACTTTCTCAAGCCTGGGGTCACTGCTTTCCCTGGGCCATCAGGTCCTGCCCTATTGCTGGCAGTGCTCGAGGCCGTGGGTGCAGCACGCAGCATCCCTGCAGCTGCTGGCCCTCAGCAGCTCTTGCAACTGGGTGGTCCTTCAGGTCCCTTCCAACCCAACCATTCTGTGGTTCTGTGATTTTCTTCCTTCTTTTTGCTGAGATCGCACAGATTCTTCCTTTTCCTGGTTGGAAAGAGAGAGTTTGTTTTCTTTCATGCCTGCTGTCCTGTGCAGATGCAGAGATTAGACCCTGCCCTGTGAGACTCACCTGCCCTCGTCTTGGACTGTCTTGCTGTGCCAGGCAGTGCTGGCTGCAAAGCAGAGAGCATAGTGTGCTTGTGCTGACAGATCTGTTTGTAGTCCTTCCTTTGGAGCAGCCAGCCTCCCGTTTGGGGCCTGAAGTAGTCTTGCATTTAACTTGCACAGTGCAGCTCCAAGTGGGCTTGGCTGAGACGAGCAACAGCAGTAAGGGGAGGGTGATCTGGAGGCTGGGAAGAAAATGATGCCCTCAGGTGGGAAATGTGAAGCTACAGGGGTGGGTTGGCAGTCAGTCCTGCAGGGATCGCACACAGCAGTGTGTGCATGCTGCGTTCAGGCCTGTGTGCATTCTGAGTCTGCTGAGCTGTATCTTCCCCCATTGAGACTTAGAGTAATGCAGGTGCTGGGAGCTGAAGTCTGCAGCATCACCTCCAGGTCCCGGGGCTTATTCATCCCAATTCCACACCATTGCTGTTGCCCTTCATCCATTCAGCCTCTCCCTGAATGTGATTCTGCTCTCACTGCTCATGTGTGAGTTGAGTTGGTCAGTTCTCAGGTTTCCCAGAAGTCTCGATGGCCAAAAGTTCTTATTCTCATCTTCCTGGCATCTTGGGCTTGTTTTACAGTTCCTGAGCTGGAAAGAGCAGAGGAAGAATACATTTAAACTGTTCCCTACCCTAAGAAATGCAGCTCCATGGCAGGGTGGTTGAAACTAGATGATCTTTAAGGTTCCCTCCAACCTAAGCCATTCTGTGTTCCTATGACATGCATGTAGTTGTTGTCGGTGTTTATTATGATGGGTGTCTTCTTTTCCAACCTCATTCTGTCCATTCCAGCTCTCTTAGCTGCAGATCCAACATGTGACTGTGTTTTGCATCCAGGCAGGTTGGTGGGAGCCAGGTTGTGTGGCACTTATGTGGCTGGGCTGGCTGAAAGACCAGCAGCCACCTCTCCCCTTCTACCTGCCTGTGGAGGAGGAGAGCGTGTGGTGCACCAAACGGGCTGGTAACTGCCAGTCCCAGGGAGCTGCCCACACTTGCCCGGCCTCCACAACAGCCCCATTGTTCTGAGCAGGCAAGGAGGAGGCTTCCTGCAGTTCCCTGGGCAGTTTTAACCCTCTGTCTGCCAGCATCTGTCCACTGGGCACGTGTAGAGCAGGAGGGACAGCAGGTGAGTTGGAAGGCTTCTGGCACCCATGCATGGGGCAATGGCTGGGGGATCCAAGGCTCTGATCTCAAAAAGGTGTAAATGGAGAGCCAGAGCCATGCTGAGCCTCTGTTTCATAGACTCATAGAATGCTTTGAGTCAGAAGGGACCCCCAAAGGCCGCCTGGTGCCGCTCCCTGCAGTGCACATGGACACCCACAGCTCCATCAGTGCTCAGAGCCCCGTCCAGCCTGACCTTGGCTGTCTGCAGGGACGGGGCAGCACCGCCTCTCTGGGCGACCTGTGCCAGTGCCTCACCGCCCTTAGTGTCAAACCTTCTTCCTTATAGCCAGTCTGAATCTCCCCTCTTTCAGTCTGAAGCCATTTCCCCTTGTCCTATCACACAGACCGCAATAAAGTCTGTCCCCTTCCTTTTCACAGCCCCTTTAGGTACTCTTCCATGTCTCTAGGCAGTGTGACCTTGGTTTGGAAGCATCCTGCATCCATCCTGGCTCAGCTGCCAGCAGCTGCGCTTCTCCGGCCCTAACACACGCTCTGGAGCAGGAAGTGTCTTTAGGAATGGGATGTTTGGAGTGTTGGGATGCTAATTCCAGTGGCTGAGATATCGGCGTGGAAGCCGTGTAAAGCGATTCCAGCCTGATCAAAGTGCCTTCTTCCTTCCTGTCCTGTAACGTGATCACAGCCAGAGAGCTGCTCCCGATCCTGCTTCTGATTCCTGTTGTAAATGCACAGCCTTGGAAGGAGCACTCATGCCTTACCAGTGTGATCATACAACCATAGAAGGGCTTAGGTTGGAGGGGACCTTAAAGATAACCCAGTCCCAACCCCCGGCTGCAGGCAGGGCTGCCCCCCACCAGGCTCAGGTCCAAGGGTCACAGACAGAGCCAGAGGAGCACTGTCTGTGGTCTGGAGAGTGTGAGTACCCTGCGGCTGGAAAATGACTGGACACCTGTATGCAGCTTTCTGTTGGCTGGGTCTGTGCTGCCTGTTTGCTGGTGGCAGTTGCAGAAGGAGCTGGTCTGCAGCATGGGCTGTACGGGACCGGCACCTCCATCACTGCTGTCCATGATGCTGGTCGCTTCCCTGTAAGCTGACTCTGAGGGATTTTAGGGCTGCCTCTAACACCCCCACTTTGTCCCAGATTTCCTCTCCTGAATCTGTGGGATGAGGGAGAGGAAGAAACATTTGGTTGGAATGCCAAAGCTGTGCACGGGAATCTTTGTGGCTGTCAGCCTTCAGATGCGTCGACCACGGCCTGTCTTGTGCTAGCTGACAGGCTTGTGAATCGGCTTACCAGTTAGTGTTACTGGAAACCCTGCATCCCATTTGCTTAAATGATAATGTAAACAGCCATCCCAGTTCCAAGAGAGATGTTCCCAGTTCTCCCACTAGACAGCCTCTGCACTCTTTCCCCCTAATTGTACCCATGTCTGTGTCAGCACCATCACTCTTGTTGGTGCATTCTGGGTTATGTAATTAACAGTATAACTGGAGCTGAGTGTACAGGTTGAGCTGGGAGTGCTTAATGCCCTCAGTAACTGTACCAAGTGCAGTTGAAACTGCTCTGGAGCTTTATCTGGCTGCAGAGAACAGCGCTCTGGCCACAAAGAGCACTACAAACCTCAAAACTTGGGCCTCCTGTGCCTCAGACGCGAGGGCTGGAGGAGTTTTGGGAGCCCTTGCCAACTCTGTGCACCATAAATCAATGAGGCATCTCTCTCCTGTTGGAGAAGAGGGGCTGGCTGGGGGCAGCCACGAGGAAAGGTTGCTGCTTGGCCCCTCCTTGCAGTGTCTGTGTTTGGCTGCTGTTAAACATTCATCCTGCAGCCCTTCCAGAGGGCTGCAATTAGTGAGATGGGCTGATTTCTGGCACTTTCTGCCTGTTTCTGCTGTAAGTTGGCAGCATGGGTCAGGGTTAGATAATTATGTCTCTGCAAGAGCTCGGCGAGCTGTGGGAGGGTTTGTACAAGGGCAGAGCAACCCCTGGGACCTTGGGCTGCTTCTGTGGGACAGGCTATGCCTTTCTGCAACCCCGGCGTGGGAGAAGCTGGGAAATTTCAACTTAAGATGTGGAGGAGGCTTCAGAGACGTGGTGAGGAGGTGGAGCAGCTGCCCTTGCAGGGTGCTTGGAGGGGAAACCCCTGTGCCATGCCCCCAGCAGCACTGTGCTCAGCAGCGGATCCTCGCTGCCCACCCCATCAATGCTGGGGAAGGCAAAGGGTTTCCCAGGGTGGAATTTCCTGCAGGGCAGATGCACGGCTTCTTCCCCTTTGACCTTAAACCCCAATGTGCCTGAGTCATGATGGCATGCAAATAAGAGCGAGCGGGAGTGGGGGTTGAGGGAGCTGCTGGGAAAAGGAAGTGACCTCAGCCAAGGTTTAAATATAGAGCCAAAGCTCTGCTGTGTGCTGGGGTTGTTATTTATAATCGCAGAGGAGCGCTTGCTGACTTTTTGCATCCCTTCTGCAGCCCAGTCTCCCAGAAGGCAGTGCAGATGGATAATGATTTCTGTGCAAGGTACTGGGGCAGACAGCCTTGCTCTCCCTTCCCTTCCCTGCCTTTCTGTCCTAGGCAAGACGGTGCACATGTGCTTGCCTGGAGGTGTGCACACAGATGCAGTGATTTGGGCAGTTTGCTAGCCAGCACGTGCTTCACCTCACAAAGTCCTGATGTGCCCTTTGTTCATTGTGTTTAGTGCAGGGACAGGTCACAGGAAGGGAGCACAGTTCTGCCCAAAAATGGGGCTGTTTCCAGAGCAAGCTCTAGGACACCAGAAAATACAAGTAACACAGATCAGCTCCAAGTAGGGTTGTCTTTCCAAACCTTCCTGCCCGTGGCTTAAAATGTTGTTTCATCTTTATGGAACATCCTTGAAGGTAAACCTGCTTTTGCACATGGTTGCAGCACAGGTCCCGCTGTGCAGTGCAGCAGTGTGCAGGGCATTGAGGGGTGATGGAGGTGCCCTTGTTCAGGCTGGGATTTGCATCTTAGACCTCAAAGGGTCATCATCTGGCCAAGAGCTGTTGTTTTGGGAGAGCTTTTCTGAAAGGTGCGGTATGATCACCAGCCATCGTTTGCAGTGTGCAATAGGCACCTCCGTGCCGTGTTTCTCTGGGGAGGCAGAACAAAGATTTGCAGAGCTTCTGCCAGGCTGCAGCTTTCTGCATGGCTGTGGCCTTCAGGACTGCTGTTTGCATCCCGGTTTGAGGGCTGGGATGCAGAGGGAGGGCTCAGTCTGGACATGGGGACCAGTTGGGCAGCATTGGGCTGAGGATGCCCTGGGTGAGGGTGACACCTAGCGGCTCCACCCCACAGTCTGTGGGGCAGCGGTGGGTTGGGGCACTTGCTCTGTTCCCTGGTGGCTGGGAACTGTGCTGGGTTCTACTGAGTTGAACGTGGAGGGATACCAGGACTTTACTGCCCTCTTGTCCTGCACATGTAGCACAGCAGAAACCCTTACTTTGGCAGTGTGCAGGAAGGGACCTAACATGATTTTTAAGAAAGGGAGAAAGGAAGACCTGGGGATCAGCAGGTTGGTGAGTCTCACCTCTGTGCTTGGGGAGATCATGGAGCAGATCCTCCTGGAAGAGATGTTAAAGCACATGTGAGATGATACGGTGATCTGAGAAAGCCAGCACGGCTTCATCAAGGGCAGAGTGTGCCTGACCCGTCCAGTGGCCTTCTGTGATGGACTGATGGCATCAGTCGAACAAACAAAAGTCAACAGATGTCATCCAGCTGGAGCTGTGCCTTTGACATGGTCCTGTACCACATCCTTATCTCCAAATTGGGTTTGAAGGCTGGACCATTTGGTGGATAAAGAATTGGTTGGATGGTTGCAGCCAGAGTTGTGTTGTCAATGGCTCCATGTCCAAGTGGAGGCCGGTGATGAGTGGTGCCCCCAGGGGTCCATCCTGGGACCGATGCTCTTCAGCATCTCTATCACTGACACAGTGGGATGGAGCACACCCTCAGCAGTTTGCTGATGACACCGAGCACAGTGGTGCAGTGGACACAACAGAAAGAAGGGACACCATCCAGAGGGACCTGGACAGGCTGAAAAGTGGGTACATGAGAACCTGCTGGGATTTAACAAGGCCAGGTGCAAGGTGCTGCATTGGGTCGAGGCAGTCCCAGACATGAGCACTGAGTGGAGAAGAGTTCCTTGAGAGCAGCCCTGCGGAGAAGGACTTGGGGGTCCTGATGGACAGAAGCGGGACATGAGGCAGCAGTGTGCGCTTGCAGCCCGGAAGGCCGACAGTCCCCTGGGCTGCAGCAACAGAGGGGTGGCAGCAGGGAGAGGAGGGGGAGGGGTCGTCCCCCTCTGCTCTGCCCATGGAAGGCCCCACCTGCACTGCTGTGCCCACGTCCCCTCCATCCAAAGCCATTCTGTGGCACCCTTGTTGGAATACAGACTAGCTTACCCACCAGTATCTCAGGCTACCCTGCAGATTATGTACTACTTAAGGATAGTCCTGCGGGGCAGGGTTCCAAGTACTCCCTGTATCTTGGCACTGCTTTTGGCAGCCAAAGTGAAGTATGGGTGGAGGTATATGAATCTGCATTTTTAAGAGCTCAGAATGGCATGGGTGTTGGCTCTAGAAACATGAATTGTCCTAGAGAAAATGGTGAAAACCAGGGCTGTCTGTGAAAGGGCTGAAGAAATTAAGGAGACTTCTTCCTTCAGGTTAGGAACATAAAAAGGACTTGGAAGATCAGGAATTGCATGGTGATTTGGGGATAGTTGGCTGGACAGGGCACTGGATAATCTCATCTAGGCACAATTTTCCATGGAATTTTGGTCTAAGTGATCTTTTGAGGTCCTTTCCAATTGAGTGCTTTATAATTCAGTGGTTATATGGCATGCTCATCAGGCCTTACCTGACTTGCATGACTGTATGCAAGACTTGACTCCCTTGTGAGAAAGTTGTGTTTCCAAAATCTTACCTCCATACCTGCTGCTCATGTGCATCAGTGTATTAGAGGGCAGTGCGAGGCACATCTCACTAAGTGGAATTCTGAGCACTGTTCACATGAGGATGTCTCTCCATAGGTGGGAGGGAAGGTGAAACTGATATTTTATCCTCCTTTGAGATGTGTGGCCAGGCAACCCTGCTGAAATGTGTTATTCTGAGGGCAGGTAGCTCTGTAAGATGTGAGGTTAACAGAATGAATAATACCAAGTGGTATTACAGCCAAGACATTTTAAAGTTCATACAGTTAGAGCATTATGACGGAAACAAGACAATTGAAACAAAAGGAAAATACTCACCTGTGTCCTCACAGTAGGAAACTCCAAAGAAGCAATCTCCAGAAAGAGAACCTTCCCCAGTTGTGGTCAGCCCTTAAATGGGGGGTCTGAGAGAGGTGGAGCCAGACTCCACCCCTTCTGGTCACACAGGTGCTTTGCCTTCACCTGTGCTCCTGTGGCTGACTCAGTGCTTGCCTCAGGTGATCAATCAGTGGTTCAGGCCGTGATTCAACAGTTGCCATTCATAGCTCCAAATTACAGGAGAACAGTGGGATCTACAAAATGGTTCTGAGAACTGCTAGGATTTGAGAGAGCATTAGGTTTTCTCTTGGGTCCTTTACAACCCTCCTATAGAGGTGCTGAGGTTGTCACCTCTTCTGCCACTGATAAGGGCATACAAAAACTGTATGGGCTTCTCCAGGCTATCCATCTGACACTATAAGAGCAAGATAATTTCCTGATGCTTGATAACGATGAGATGCTTCTGTGGCTGCACGGTTGCTGCATGGCATGCTGGTGCTGAGCTGTGCTCGTTGTGCTCGGGCTGCTTTCAGGGCTCATCTGGCTGCTAATGCTCATCGTGGACTTGTGGCTGGATGACAGTTATACAGTTCTCATACTGTTCTTTGGGGTTTGCTTCTGGAAAGCCTGTCGTAGCCCCTGCCTCGGTGAATTGCTTTGACTTCAATGAAGTAGTGTTTTATTTCTTTGAAAGCATGCTATCCCTTTCTGCTGCTAACCCTGGGACAACTGCTGCTCTCAGGGCTGTGCTGGGCAGTGTGCCATGCTCTTACCCCAACTGGGGGTAAGAGAGACTTGTCGGAGATGGCAGCAGCTCTTTGGGGTGTTACTTGCTGACCCATGATCACTTAATTCAGGAAATTCCTGAGCTTGCCCAGGTTCTCTCATTTCCAAGGATCTCATCATGGCTCTGTGTCCAGGTGGAGGTTGGAGATGAGTGTCCCTACACTGCTGTGCCCAGGCCTGGGGCCCCCAGGACAGGAGGGATGCGGAGCTGCTGGAGCAGGTCCAGAGGAGGGCACGAGGATGCTCAGAGGGCTGGAGCACCTCTGCTGTGAAGACAGGCTGAGGGAGCTGGGTTTGTACAGCTTGGAGAGGAGAAGGCTGCGGGGAGACCTCATTGCAGCCGCACTGGGTCTTTAAGGTCCCCTCCAACCTAAGTTGTTCTATGATTGCATGATTTCAAAAGCCACGTCATTCCACTTGAGTTTGTGGTGGTGTCCATGGGACATTTTGAATCAGGATCATCTCAGGATTGGTACTCAGTGTCTTAGCAGATGTGCTGCCAGCATGGGTGATGTGCTTAGTGCTGTCTGCAGTAGCAACCTGCCCATGTTGCACTGGCTGGCGGAGGGGACCTGGTAGCTCCCTGCTTGTTGCATCCCTCCATCACGACACATCCCGTCTTGTCTGCTGGCTGCTGGCTGTTGGTGGGGCATGTCGGCACAGCTCAGGAGGCCGACACCCGCTGTGCAAGTATGGAGTTCTCCAGGTTTTGTTGCTAGGCTGGCAGAGCACTGCTGAGCTCCCCTGCCCTGCTGCCATGCAGTGCAGGCTCTGCATACTTGCGGTGGTGTTGGGAATCTGTGTTGCTGTTCTTCGTAGAGAGTGGGAGCATGATTCACCAGAAAGTCCTCTGGGAAGGCGTTGGGGTTTCAGGTTTCCTGAACTATCAGCTGTCAATTCCGGGACCAGGAGTTTGTCAGCCCGCTCTGTCCTCGCTCAGTTTCCTCCTCCCCTTCTGCTGTTGTTCATAGCGTAGTGGAGCATTACTGAAAGCAGTTTTTGTTGTTTTCATGTGAGGTTTATTTTCTGCCCAAGTCTTTGATTTAAAGCTTTTCAGACACACATATTAGCCTTCTGCATTTAGATACAGCATTTCTTTCAGCAGAGCTATCGATTGAGCTTGGTGTGCTCCTTCCCCTCATCAGGTGGGTTGGCTCCCCATATCCTGATGGGGAAATCGAGGCAACCAGACAAAACCCATCTTGCTCAAGATCGCTCACGGAATTGGTGGCAGCCAGGGGTAGGACCCAGGAGTCTTGGCTCCTCGATTTAGCCACTGAGAATTAGATTTTCTATTGTCTTTAAAACTGCTGGGCTGGAGCATATGTGTTGCTAAATTGCAGAGGGAGCCAGATTTCTATGCAATCTCCTTTTTCTCGTGTTCTGAAAAGACGTTTTGGATCATTTGTCTGCCCGTGTCAGTGTATCTTCTTTCTAATTAATTCTCTTCTGTGGCCCAGATGCGTGGCATGCCTGCTGGAATCTGGTTGGAAGGGGTGTGTGCAAGGAGCTCGCAGCAATCAAGATGTCTATCAGCGTGCTGCAGCCAGACAGATGGGAGGCCGGGGTGGAGCCCCGCCATGCCTCTTCAACAAGATCCAACTGTTGCTACTTCTGAGAGCACAGTAGAATCTGCAGGCAGTCGCTTCTGGCTTTTAGGATTTGTGAGTGTAGTGTGGTTAGGCTCAGTTAAGACTGGAACAGGAGAATTTCCCTGGGTCGCAGTCAGCTCTGAGCGGCTTTCTGTGTATCATCGGCTGAGGCAAGGTATGGGGTGTCCTCGCTGGGGCACCCAAAATGAAAGGAGGAGGAACACTAAATAGATCCCCCTAGAACACAGTGTTCTGCAGGGGACCATGCAGTGATTGAGACTGCTCTGCACCGAAAGGTTTCGTTGGGATTTCTGCTGGCTCCTGTTGGGCTGATGGCTGTCCTCCCTTGTGGTATTTTGAGGGATGTCTGTCTTCCTGAACAGAATGTTTGGTTGAGTGCTATCCAGGCTGCAGGGAGGGATGCGTCCGGAGATGGCTGTCCTTGTGTTAGTCTGTGAGTGAAGCATCTTTAATGGTGAACTTCCATGATTAGCTGCAGTGAGAGGTTGTACGATGGGGGAGGTAGTGTGGGAGACATGTCTGTAGGAAAGAATCTGCTTTTTTATGATAGGACAAGGGGGAATGGCTTTAAAGTGAAAGCAGGAAGATGACGGTTAGATGTGAGGAAGCAATCCTTTCCTCAGAGGGTGGTGAGGCGCTGGCACTGCTGCCCAGAGAGCTGTGGGTGCCCCATCCCTGCAGGCACTCAAGGCCAGGTGGGATGGGGCCCTGGGCAGCCTGAGCTGGTGGGATGGGGCTGGGGGCAGCCCTGCCCATGGCCGGGGGTGGCACTGGGTGATCGCTATGGTCCCCTCCAACCTGAGCTGTTCTGTGATTCGTTGGCTGCTGAAAGGGCTGTCGTTACTACTGGGCCTTTTGGGAGGGCCCTTCCTGCTTCTGACTCATTGATGGATGAGTTTGACCCGAGAACTAGAGGGATAGTGGGTGCATCTTGACCATCAGTCTGGAGTC
This sequence comes from Oreortyx pictus, assembly GCA_036925125.1. NCBI lineage: Eukaryota > Metazoa > Chordata > Aves > Galliformes > Odontophoridae > Oreortyx > Oreortyx pictus. The sequence continues at coordinate 5,315,422 of JAUPFR010000025.1, read as the reverse complement.
TGCAGGCATGGTGTTGGCAGGGACCTGGCTTTCTCCCTCCTTCCCCAGCTGTGCTGTGCCACAGCTCGGGTTGTGCTGCAGTGCTGCTGAGCATGTTTGGTAAAGCACTTTGGGATCTGTTTTGAATGAAATACTGTGTTCATGCAGATGTGCTGCAGGCAGACTCGCATCTCCTCGTTGGTAGCGACAGCGGTGGGAGCTCCTCTCTGGCTGATGTAGTGGCATCTGGGTGCTCATCGGATTGTGACCCTCAGGACAGTGTTGCAGTCATTGCACAGATTGCACAGTGTGGAGCTGGTGGAGCAGCAGCAGGGGCTGGGGGCCATCGGCAGCATGAGCTGCTGCAGGGCTGGCTCTCTGGAATGCTGTCTGGCAGCAGCCTCTTCCAGCGGGGTGAAGGCTCCCCGAGGCTGGCCAGCCTGTGATTGCAGGCAGCATGTGTGCTTAATGCCGCAGTCTGTGCCATATGGACCTTCTCCTCCTCCCTGCTTGCCCTCTCTGTGTCTCCCTTCCCACTCCGCTCCCCTCCCCCTGCAAGCGCTTTGACAGAGCAATTGGGCAGGCACTGGGACGGCGGCTCTGACATAAATCTCTCCTGGTGTGGAATGAGGGGTATAAATATCCAGAGAGTGATGTGATCTTTCCAGCTGCTATTAATAGGTCCCCAGAGAACGAGAGTGCGCGAGCAAGGCTGGCTGACGCTTAAAGGGCTAGCAACTCCCTTATGTGCTGTGAAAATTAATCAGCACTGTGGCTCACCATCTTCCTCCGGGCTAGAGCGGAGCCCTCAGAGAGATGTGTGGGGAGGAGGAGGGAGCGGCTAACGAGTCGCTAGTTAGGAAGCGGTGATAGGGCAAGCTGTGCGCAAATGATGCCGCTAACTAGGCAGGAACGCCTGGGTGGGCTGTGCAGCAGGGATGTGCAGTAGTATGTGCAGTAGGGCTGCATGCAGTAGGGCTGTGCACAGTAGGGTTGTGCAGAAGAGCTGTGTGCATTAGGGCTGTGTGCAGTAGGGCTGTGCAATAGGGCTGTGCAGTAGGGCTGTGCACAGTAGGGTTGTGCAGTAGAACTATGCAGTAGGGCTGTGTGCAGTAGGGCAGTGCAGTAGGGCAGTGCAGTTGTGCTTCTGCCACATGCTGCTCTGCTGGGTGCTGCTGCACACTGATGTACGCCAGGCAGCCCTGGTGCAGGGAGCAGGTGTGGAGAAGTCCATTTTGCAGGCAGGGAACTCCCTGGCAATCGGTTGCAAGATGCAGCCTGCATCTCGCAGCCATCACCAGCAAGTTGGAGGCGATGTGCATGGTGCTGCTGGGCGCTGTGTTCTATTTAGAGCTGTGGGGTTTGGTGCTGCTTGTCCCAGAGTGGCAGAAAAAATCTGTGCTCAGCATCTGGGCTGCTCAGTCCAAATGGGAGGAGCGTGGTCCCAGTAACCCCTGCGTGCTGGGAAATGCGTCTGCCTATACAAGGGAAAGGTTCTTGCCTGTGTGGAGGGGGTGTCATGCCAACAACACAGAAGAAGTATGCAAGCAGACAGGGATACCTCAGTTTCCCCAAACACGTGGTTTGTTTTCCTTCCCCAAACTCGCCTGTGGCAGGGAGAAGAGTAATGACGGGCAGTGTGAGGCCCTGATGCAGGAGAGCGGAGCTGCAGTTCTCTCTGGGATGCTCTTTGTTCTGCAGAGCACTGTTAGAGGTTTTCGTAATGAAAACACTACAGGTCTTTGTTCAAGAGCTGCATCCCTAAAGTTGGAGAAGGGCATGCTAAGCAGCTCGTTGTGGTCCTGAGATGAGGCTGGCCGAAGTCCCACAGTGCCTGTCCCGTGTGGGAAGTCAAAGGTGGTCGTAAGCCAGGAGGGATGCACACAGCAGTGCCCAGGGCTGACTGCTGTACTGCGGGCTGAGCAATGTGGTACGAACAGCTCCAGGTTTTGCCTATGCCTTGCTGTTTCCAGCACCGTGCTCACCCTCTGCCCTCTTCTTTTTCAGGTTTGTGACAGAAGGGCCTGGGAGCTCCCTCCACTGGTGCTGTGGGACGCTTCAGCCAATCCAATGCACCCTGACAACAAACTGCCCAGCCATGGCAAGGCAGGCAGCAGCGGTGCCCCGGCCCAGCACCACAACGTGAGCCAAGCACCCACCTGCAACCTGGGCTCGAAGGGTGTGGGTGCGGGCAGCCATGGCGGCAAGGCCACCCAGATCTCCCCTGGCAACTCTGGACTGAAAAACAGCCAGAACACTGTCCCGAACTTCAGCTCCTTGAAAGGCAAGGTGAAACGGGAACGAAGCATCTCAGTGGACTCTGGAGAGCAGAGAGAAGCTGGCACCCCGTCACTGGACACTGAATCAAAAGGTAATGTGCTCCTGAACCAAGGAAGTCCTTCTCTTAGTTGCTCCAGGCATCCTGGCAGGAGCAGGGATGGGAGCAGCTGTGAGCAGCTTGTATTTCTGTGCTGCCCCTTCTCTCCAGACTTACCCTGGCAGCCTGTGCATGACCACTTGTCTCATCTGTAGTTCTGGAACCAGAGTGGCTGCGCATTGTCATTCCCTAAACATCAGGAGTCTGGAACTGTGGGTTTTATGAGCTTGTGAGGCTTGATAAACAAGAGCATACTTCACTTACACTGTTCTTACTGCCCCTACTTTGCAATGTACAGACTTTCAGCACAGGACAGAGTTTAGTTGTTTTCTGTCTCCTCACTACTGGCAAAGAGCTGCCTTGTGGTGTTCCTGGAGCTGCCCAGCTCCTCACTTGGTTAGTAAGGAGGTGCTGCAAGGGTTGCTGCTGTCTGAACAGCTCAGTGGTTTCATCAGCTCTGGATGACTCTTGTGTAGAAACACATGGCTTCTAAAAAGGGGCTGAGTCAGTGCTTCCAAATCCTTTGACTTCCCTGTCCCAGCCAGCCTTCCCTGTGCTGTCCTGCATCTCACAGAGCCCAGTGATTCTGCGTGGCACAGGAAAATACTGAAATAACATGATCAGGAATGCCTGAATCCTCCTGCAGTTCACTGACAGGTTGAGTTAATATGGCCCACAAACTGCTAGATGATATACAAAAGAGTGATCAGATAATGTTGCATTAGAGTTAGCACTGAGCTCTAAGTTATCCGTCATAGAATCATAGAATCCTTAGAGCTGGAAGGGACCTTTGAAGGTCATCTAATCCCTGTTCCTAACCCTAACCCTGAGTTCCTGGGTTCCTTCAGGCAAGATGCTTCCTTTCTAAGCTGCCCCAACCTGAAATGTGAAATCCAGAGAGCATCTGAGTTTAGAGAGGAATGGCTGATGAATTGCTTCAAAGGGCAGAGTCCGTGTCTCTTGTTCCACCAAGGATGTGAACATCTTCAGGTTTTCCTTGTCTTTTAATGACCTTTATCGACACTGATCGGCTCTTTGAAACCCTTGGCCAGGCAAAAAGAAAACAAAAGCAACAAAAAAGGGCCTTGTCCAGTACTTGATCAGGAGAGCCGTGCAGCCCTGTGTCTGGCTGGGAGGACGGATGGCTGTGCACGTGGGAATGCAGACCTGCAGAGGAGCAGAGACAGTGCACGTGCAGAGAAGTGGAGGAGGGGATGAGGCAATAATCTCGAGTGCTGACTGCCAGCCTGGTGGGGAACTGCAGGATTTAGTGCTCTGCTGGTGCCAGGCAAGACAAGTACCTGGGAGGTCTCCTCGCAGGATCTGTCTTGTGGGAGTCAGCAAGGGAAAGGGGAGGAATCTAGCAGGCCTCTAACAAGCTCCCTGTCTCTTGTGCCAGACTGAGTTTTTCTGAATGGCAGATGTCTAGTACTGACTGTGCTTTCCTGTTAACCAGCACTGTGCCTCCCTTGATGAGCAAGCACCTGGGCTTTGCCCACAGGGTAATCCTTGGGTCCAGCGAGCTGCCAGCATCCTCAGCCACAGGGTAACAGCTTGGGCCCAGTGTGGACTGCGGAGACATTCTGTGAGTGGTGGGTCAGGGCAGGCAGTGCTGCTGCTAAACAGCTTTCATCCCAGGTCTCTCACAAGGACTTGCTAGGAGGGGTCGTGTTGCAGCTCTGGCATGGCACTCAGAGCATAGGAGGTCGTATCTAACAGCACAGCCAAGCCCTGCGTGGCCTTGGCACGCCATCCCCAGGCTGCCCTTTGACCACTGCTCAGGGGGTGATGTCTCAGTGCCAGCCCAGATACCTGCTGGATGTGGTTGGCAAGCCCAGGCTTTGGTGAGCTCCAAGCTGAAGAGCCTGGCCTTGCTTCCCCAGCCACTTTCACTACAGCCAGTCAGAGTCTTACCCCCCTGCCAGCTCTCCTCAGCTCTTCTGACTCTTGTGTCCGTTTGCAGGTGAGGTGGCTCCCCGCAGCAAGCGGCGGTGTGTGCTGGAAAGGAAGCAGCCGTACAGTGGGGACGAATGGTGCTCTGGGCCAGACAGCGAGGAAGACGACAAGCCCATCAGCAGTGCACACAGTGAGTGCCTACCTCCTCCCCGCCCGGGATCTTGAATAAGGCCAGAACTCTCCTGGGAGTGTGGCAGGTCATTGTGCTCTGTATTTGCAGCCAGGCAGTGAGGTGTGGGATTTGTTTTGTGGAGATGCCACTGAGATGTTGGAGGGGGAAGGTATTGAGACTGAATATCCATGCTATCCAGACACCTTCGACTGTGCAAATGAGGCTAAAGGTGCTCTTGGTGTCTCAACAGTTGTTCAGGCAAGGCTGAGCTGACCAGTGTGAGCAGGGAGTTCTTCCAGACACGGCCATTAGTTAAGCCCAGCTAGCTATTCCTAAAGTTCAGGCTGATGGTTTGAAATTATGTAGGTAGATTTTGTGAACTTTCAGATCTAGTTGCTTTAATTTCCATCTCTTCCTGTCCACTGGAGTGCAAGATGTTGGAAAAAACACGGCTGTTTCTTTCTCTTTGGAAGAAGTACTCTCCCTTGTATGGCAGTTCAATACCACTGTGAGTCAGCAAACGTTCCCCCTTCACATAAAGCTATGTGACGTGTGGCCTTAGTGCCTGCCAGTGCACTACAGCTGTCTTCTCGGAGATGTTTATCTCCACATCTCTGTGTGCTTCACAAGGACCAGAATGGAAGGCAAGGCTGCGAGATGTTCCTGCCAGGTGGTTAGAACTGTAGAATCATTGAGGTTGGAAAAGATCTCTAAGATCATCCAGTCCAACCATGCCACCAGTACTGCCCACCAGCCGTGTCCCTCAGTGCCACTGCTTTGCCCGGGCTGACTGCTAGTCTGAGTGTTCACTGTTGGTCAGAGAAGAGGGAGCCTGGCTCAGTGTCTGTAGCATGTGTATGGAGCGGAGCAAGAGGAGAGCAATGAATGCTGCTGTTAATTACAATGCTTATTAATATTAATTATGAATATTACTCAATAATTAATGATGATTAATAATTATCGCTGGTGAAAAGCGTCCCCTGTTTCCCTTGCTACCCGGGTGCCTGTTGTTACCACCGTGGAAAGGGAGATGAGAGGAGCCTGGGGCCACCCTGAGATGAAGGAGAGACCAAAGGAGGAGTTGGGCCGCTGGGGTGCCTGGGGACATCGGCCACCAAGATTGCAGGGACTGCTGGTCGGGTGCTGCCATCTGGTGGTGCCGGGAGCCTTCCTGCTTCCCACCATCTGTTCTGGTGCAGACAGCAGTGCCATTCAGCAAAGGCTGCTGTGCTTCTCTTGCAGCGCTGGCTTTAGTAACCCCTGTCCTGTGCTCCCACAGATTGTAATGTAGCAGATCCTGCAATGTCCACGGCCTCGCAGCTTGGCCCAGGGTCCAACCCGCTGCCAAACCTGAATGAAACCAGTTCTTCCAGCACGCCTCATGGTACTGCCCCAGGCTTACGGTCAGATGGTGCAGGAGGTGGAGGCAGTGGAACGGGAAAGCAGCCTTCGCAGTTCGTCTACGTCTTTACAACGCACCTTGCTAACACGTAAGCAGTAGGTCTTGTCCATTCCCCCAAGGCAGTGGATTGCTGTTCTGATGTGGATGCATCTGTGGGGTTGGGATGTCACAGGAAATGCCACGTAATGCTTGGTGTTCTCCACTCAGTTCCTCACTTCTGTTCTGCGTTGTCTCAGCCATGGAGTCTAGCAAGACTGAGTTGTCGGGCCTTTTGCTAGATCACAGATTCTGTGTGGTAGAGTTCCTTGGAAACAGCCACCTGTAGGGCAGCATGGAGCAGCAGGCACAAAGCAGAGCAGAAGGCCCAGCACAGGACATGGGAAGAGGGAAATTCCAAGGCAGGTGATCTTCTGCTGGAAAACCTCACTGTGGCCTATGCAGGACAGGTGGGAGGACTCTGAGAATATCCCCCCTTCTTACTGACCTCCTAAGAATTCCCTGTTCCCGTAGGGCTGAAGAGAGGAGGTGGCACCTGGGGCCTGGGATGGTGCACAATGTCTGATCTTGAGTGGTTGATTCTCTCTCCCCAGAGCTGCGGAAGCTGTCTTGCAGGGCCGAGCTGACTCCATTCTGGCCTATCATCAGCAAAACGTCCCACGGGCAAAGCTAGACCAGGTATACTGGCCATGGACCAAATGCTTCTGTTGGCAAGTGCTGCTGACCATTCCATTCTGACATGGCTATTTCCCCCAGCTCCTGGCTCAGCTGTGGAGGAACAGGAATCAGAATTCCCTTTCAGTGGTGTGGGAAGCTGCTTTTCTCTGAAGCCTCTTCAGAATGAGTCCTGGTTGCTGTAAACTGTGAAGAATTTGGGCTGGGGCACGATATGTGGCCCTGTGGATATGTGGGCAGAATACATGACTGCGTATTTCCAGGGCATGTGATGAGGCCTGCTTCTTCCCCACGAGGAATGAGGGCAGAGCTACTATGTGGCGTGTTTCAAATTGTTTTTCTGTAGGGTATGGGAAGAATACCTAGAGTATTTTCATCCTCACTTTGTCTTCCTTTTTCTCTATCAGGCGCCAGCTCCTAAAGCGCTGGGAGTTGCTGAGCAAGTTCCAATTAACCCTCCTACTGCCAACACTCCCCAGTCCCAGCCACCAGCACCTCAAGCAAGTCAGCCACAGCCGCAGCCTCCCCCACCACAGCCTCCTCCACCACCTCAGGCCATCAGTCAGACAGCTCTGCCTGCACCCAACAACCTGCCCCAGGAGGGGACAAGCGAAGATGTCCGAAGAGAACTGACTCCCAACTCTTTAGGAAACAACAGCAGCAGTAACCAGCCTGGAAGTAACCACCCCAATACACCTACTGCATCCACCACCGCCATGCAGCCTGGGCAAGTGGACTCTGCCGCGTCCAGCTCCAGCCTCCTAGGGGAGGGCCCGGGCTCAGGGATGCAGGGGAATGGGCAGGCAGGCCTGGGCCCCAGGAACTCGATGAACTCAGAAGGGCTCTCGAAAGAGCAGCTGGAGCACCGAGAGCGCTCCCTGCAGACCCTGCGGGACATTGAGCGTCTGCTGCTGCGCAGCGGGGAGGCTGAGCCCTTCATGAAGTCCAGCCAAAGCACGGCTGAGGGTGGGACTGCCCCCCAGCCACAGGCTGCCCCTGCCCAGCCACCCGCACCCCCCGCCAGCATGAAGAAGTACGAAGAGCCTCTGCAGTCCATGATTTCCCAGACCCAGAGCCTTGGTGGTCCCGGCCTGGAACACGAGGTGCCCCACCACCCAGGCACTGACATGGGGCAGCAGATGAACATGATGATGCAGCGGCTGAACCAGGACAGCCTGACACCAGAGCAAGTGGCCTGGAGGAAGTTGCAGGAAGAGTACTATGAGGAAAAGCGCCGGAAAGAGGAGCAGATCAGCATCCATGGCCGACCCATGCAGGAAATCATGATTCCACAATCTATGGGCAGCATGATGATGCGTGGCCCTCCCCCACCCTACCACAGTAAGCCTGGGGAGCAGTGGCCACCAGGCATGGGCAGCCAGCTGCGGGGACCCATGGATGTGCAGGACCCCATGCAGATAAGGGGAGGGCCACCCTTCCCAGGGCCACGATTCCCTGGAAACCAAATACAGAGAGTCTCTGGCTTTGGAGGGATGCAGAACATGCCCTTGGATGCTCTTGGTCCCATGAATGCCATGCAGAGGCCGGTCAGGCCTGGCATAGGGTGGAGTGATGATCTGCCTCCAATGGGAGGTCCCGGGAACTTTCCACAGGGCTCCCTGCCCTACCCATCGGGGCAAGGGGACCCTGAAAGGTTCATGAATCCACGTGCCAGGGAGGAGATTCTGCGGCACCAGCTGATGGAGAAACGCCCGGTGGCAATGCAGAGGGCTATGGGCATGTCCAGCAACTCCATGAGCCAGGGTATGGAAATGGAGAGGATGATACAGGCTCACAGGCAGATGGATCCATCCATGTTTGCTGGGCAGATAGCAGGAGACAGCCTGAGCAGCAATCCAATGGGAATGGATTTTGCAGGCACTCGAGGGATACTGAGTCCCCCTATGAGCCAGTCAGGCCTTCGGGACATGGACACACCCATGGGCCCTGGCAACCTCAACATGAACATGAATGTCAACATGAACATGAACATGAACCTCAATGTCCAGATGACCCCCCAGCAACAGATGATGATGTCGCAGAAGATGAGGGGCCCTGACATGATGGCCCATCAGGGTATGAGCCCTGAGGAGCTAGCCAGGGCAAGGGCTCAGAATGGCAATGGCAGTGCAATGCTGGGGGGACCGCAGAAAATGATGATTCCCTCTCAGTTCCCCAGCCAAGGACAGCAAGGTTTCTCAAGTGGGCAAGGACCTTACCCCAACATGCCTCAGGAGATGGGCAGCACCTCAGACATGTTCAGCCCTGAGCAGGGCACCATGCCTGTCGGAAGCATCAGTGGTACCACTAGACTCAGCCACATCCCTCTGCCTCCAGCCTCTAATCCCGCTCCTGCACAAGGGGGAAACCTGGCCAATATGCACCCAGCACCTTCCCGGGGGCTGGGCCGCCGACCCTCTGACCTCACCATCAACATCAGCCAGATGAACTCCCCCAGCATGGGTCACCTCAAGTCCCCCACCCTCAGCCAGGTGCACTCCCCACTGGTCACTTCGCCCTCTGCCAACCTCAAGTCCCCGCAGACGCCGTCGCAGATGGTCAGCATGCCACCTTCAAACCAGTCTGGACCCCTCAAGTCTCCCCAGGTGATGAGCTCCTCACTTAACGTCCGCTCACCCACTGGCTCACCAAGCCGCCTGAAGTCCCCATCTATGGCTGTTCCTTCCCCGGGTTGGGTGCCATCTCCCAAACCCACAATGCCCAGCCCAGGAGTCAACCAGAGCAAGCAGACACTCAGCATGAACTCCTCCACGTCCATGGCGGGACTGGATCAGGGTACGCCAGTATCTTGTGTGCTAGTGTGCCTGTGTGTGTGGTTTGGTGAGCGTGTGAGTGTCCAGAATCCTGTGTTCAAAGCTCCTTAGGATCAGCACTGGTCACCTTCAGTTTCCATTTCCCAAATCCAGCCTGCTTGGATTGGCTGTAGCCTTGTTCCTGCTCTCCTTCCAGCTCTGCTCATGTGGCCACGAGTACATTTGCAGCCTCTGCCTACTGTCACAGCAAAGCAGGTTCTACTCTTGACAGTCAGCAGGGATGTCAGGCACAAGCCTAGAAAAATGCTACCTGCCATGGGAGCGATGTACTGGAATGATGCAGGAGTTAACATTTTTTGTGATCTTTGTTTGCATTCTGCCACCCCTTTGCTAGGCCATTTTTCCCCGTGCCTACATGCTCTCACAGGAGTGGGGAGACACTCATGCCTTTGTGTTCCCCTAATTCTTGTGGAGTACTTTTTTTTGCCCAGAAGTCCTGATAGGGTCTTTTTGAGTAATCTGAAAGGCAAGTGGAGCAGCCTGTAGTTTAGCTTGTGCTCTGTGATACATGTAGAAAAAGATGTGTCTGACTTGGGAAGTCATGAGCAGTCTGAAGTGGAAGTCCATCGTAATTCTGGGGTGTGAGCTTCCTCTGAGTCCTGAGGACTTACCAGTTGTTTGGCAGCCTCCTCTGATGGCTGCCATTGTAAGGAGGGTTTGGGGCTGCTGTCTGACGGGAACAGGCTGCCATGTGTTGGCAGTGCTAAGCTGCGCTCTCTCTTGCTTGCAGGTTCTCTCCCTTCTGGGCCCAGGAGTAGTTCTTCTGCACCAGCCAGCAACCAACCAGCCTCCAGCACCATGAACCCCAGCATGCCTTTTACGTCCTCTCCAGATCCATCTCCCTCCCAGAACCCCCTCTCTCTGATGATGTCTCAGATGTCCAAGTACGCCATGCCCAGCTCCACACCACTCTACCACAATGCCATCAAAACCATCGCCACCTCTGATGACGAGCTGCTGCCAGACAGGCCCATGCTTCCACCTGGAAATATGGCAGGTGTGTACCTGTGGGGCTGGGCCGCTGTGTTGGTGTGTTCCCTCACCAGCTTCCTTCTCAAATAGCTGAAATTTGCCCTTGTTTGTAAGAGTCAGCTCACTTCTCCACCCTGTGTCCGTCAGCTTCTGGCTTGGCTGTGCTGCCTGGAGGGACGTGGCCAAACCTGGCACTCTTCTCCCATGAGCTCTGGAAGCCTTTGAAACATCTTTGGCCCAGTGTGAACGTGTTGGCCCTGGGTTTTCCTGGGTGGAGATGTCTCACGCCCAGGATGAGGCAGAAGGCCACTGCTTGGAACCTGCAGAGGGAGAGGGATGCTCAGAGCAGGGCCCGGGAGCCTGGTGGTTCTCAGTGGAGCCCAGATGCCTGCACGAACAAGGCTGTATCTTAGCACAGTTGTGATTTCAGTAAGCGACAGCCAGATACGCTTTGCTAGCTGGTGGCACTGCTGAGGACAGCTAGGCAAATGATTGCCTTTCGTCATTCTGTGCTCAGTATGAAGGGGAAGGGGAATTCCAGCACGCTGTACCTCTTGATGCTGGGGTTTAAAGCTATTTGATAAATATTTTCGGTGGTTTTCAAAGTGAAAAATCAACTTGTTGACTCTTTGACTGCTAAGAACTCAATTTAGTTTGGCCGTGAACATGCAAATGCACCCACTGCCTCTCAGTTTGAGCCTTTTTGCCAACAGTTTGCTGTATTGATGAGCCCATATGTCCCTCCCTGATAGCACTTGCGTTGGGATGCTGACACTTCTGTCTTGTTCCCCCTTGCCATTCAGCACTGTATGATCACAGGAGGAGCTGGAAGGCTGTGGTAAAGGGTTTCTTCTCTGTGCAGCATTGCAGTGAACAAAACTGGAATAGTTTGGTGCTGTTTGTAGGCTTGGTGAGCTGAAGTTTGAAGCTCTTCCTTCAAACGTTGATGCTTTGCAAGTTCGTCCTTGCATCCCTTTCCGTGGAGCTCAGGGCTTTCTGAGCAGTAGGTCCCAGCAGGCTCCACAGGGTGTGGATCTTGCGGCCTCGAGAGGTCTGTGGGCAGAACTGACTCTCCTTTCTTCTTCCTCTCCTTAGGTGTGACAGGGAATCAAACGAATCAGCTGCACTTAAACTCCGTGGGACCTGGATCCTCCCAGAGCCCCATGGGAATTAACCTGCCCGGTCAGCAGCCTCTTTCTCATGAACCACCCCCTAATTCTATGATGTCCTCCCCAAACCCGCTAGGCTCCAACATTCCTATGCACCCGAGTGCGCCGGGGGCGGGTGTGCCCCCCCAGAACCCCATGATGCTGCCCCCAGGGCCCCAGGACTCACTGAACCAGCAGTGTGGCCCCGTGCCCAACAGTTCACAGATGATTCCTTCCAACCAGCTCGTGTTCCCCCGCATGCAGCAGCCCCACAACGCCATGCAGTCTCCTGCGGGAAGCATGCCCATGGCCCCTGGTGGGGCAGGTGGCCCTGGCATGCAGCAGCATTTCCCACCGGGAATGTCACTGCCACCTGAGGACCTTCCTTCCCAGCAGCCCGGCCAGATGCCTCCTCAGCAGCACATGATGGGCAAGAACATCCCTCCTCGGATCGGCGAGCCCTACCCAGCTGTGCTTCCCGGGGTGGCGTCGGTACTGAACGATCCTGAGCTCAGCGAGGTCATCCGCCCCACACCCACGGGCATCCCCGAGTTTGACCTCTCCAGGATCATCCCGTCGGAGAAGCCAAGCAGCACCTTGCAGTATTTCCCCAAGAGTGACAGCCAAGCACCCAAATCACAGCCTTCCAACCTCCACCTCATGAACCTGCAGAACATGATGGCTGATCAGCCCCCTGTGCGGCCAGGTATGAATGCCCCCAGCCTTCCAGGGCAGCAGGGCGTGCAGAGGGGACTCGGCATGCCCATGTGCCATCCTGGACAAGTGCCCATGCTGGGCAGGACAGGCATACCGCCCCAGCAAGGCATGATGGGCAACAGCATGCACCAGGGCATGATGTCTCCGCAGCAGAGCCTGATGGCCCAGCAGAATTTCATGCTGATGCAGGCCAAGCAGAGGAGCATGTCTGTGTCAGGGGAGATGTATGCCCAGACAGGACACATCATGTCACCTCAGGGCTCGCTTATGGGGCCCCCACCGCAGCAGAACCTAATGGTCACGCACCAGATGAGGCAGAGGAGCGTCTCCCTGGACAGCCAAATGAGTTACATCCCCGGGCCGGGGAACATGGCGAACCTGCCTTTCTAAAGCATGGGCCTGATTGTACAGATGTTTTTAAACCTTTCGTTGGGGGCGGGTTGGGGGCCAACGCCAGTGGAGGACACCAAGTGGGATGCTTTTCATATCGGATTTGCCTCTATACAGAAAACCAGATGTGCAGTAAACTTGATGTGAATTGGGTTTTTTTTTTGTTTGTTTGTTTGTTTTGTTTGGGTTTTTTTTGGTTTTCCTTTTTAGGGGAAAGGAGAGGGTGGAGGGGCTGGGAGTGGGGCTGTTCATTTTGAACCCTGTGTGGTGACCAGGGACTTCCAGACCCTGTGGCTGTTTATTATTTTCCTCCTTCAGATGTTTTTCTTTCCTTGTTCTTTGTTTGTTTCTTTGTTTGTTTGTTTTGTCGCTTTGTTTTGTTTCCTTCTCTCTCCTTTTTTCCTTTTAAGCAACCAAACTGTGTAAGAGGGTTTTGGGAACTAGCTGTAAATAGGTCGCTGAGAAAGGCAAAACTTGTGCTGGTTTTTAATTGTTCTGTATTTCTGTGTTTTAATAGAAGCCTCAAAACATGTTTAAGAAAAAAAAAAAGAAAAAAGAAAAAAAATGCTGAAGGCAACAGTGTACAAGGATTGAAAGCTTTCCTTGGAGGGGGCAGGAGGATCCTCCAGGGTGCACAGGGCATTGGGAGATCCCATTACAGAGCGACTGTTTGCACGTGCAGGGTGTATGGTTCCATGCAGATCTCAGGCCCCTGTGGAGGCTGTGCTGGGCACAGGAACACAGCCGGTGGCTGAGGACCATCGGCAGGTCAGAGCTGTGGCCCCAGTCACTGGAACAGTGCTCATTTGGCCAGGCAGGGGCTGTAGCTCCTTAGGGTACGGCTGTCACTGCTGCTTTGGCTGTGGCAGGGAGGATGCCAGCTGGAAAACACAGTGGCAGCAATGATCCAGGCTCTGCTGGTCATCACCTGCTGGGCCTGAAGGTTGTGTTGTCTCTGGGCCTTTCCTTTTCCTTCATGTCAGGTGGTGTGTAGGAATGGAGGGACTCTGAGGTGAGCTGGATGTTTCATTCTTGTGCTTCCAGGAGAGGCTAGCTGAGAACTCTGCTCTTTTGCAGCCTTCCTACACCAGTCCTTTACCACCCATCACCCTCCATGACCACGCTGCCTCCCCTCTCCCTCTGCTGTTGATTGGTCTCCCAGGTCTTCCTTCCCCACATTGCCCTCATCCAGGCATACACAGGTGGTTTCTGCTCCTTCTTGCCCTGAGCTCCCTGCAGCAGCCCTGTCCTACTGCCCTGGGAGGCACTGCTGCTGAAGATCATAGCATGGCTTGGGTTGGATGGGGAGCTTAAAGAGCACCCAGTGCCACCCCCCAGCCGTGGGCAGGGCTGATCCCACCAGCTCAGGCTGCCCAGGGCCCCATCCCGCCTGGCCTTGAGTGCCTGCAGGGAGCTGTTCCTGTGTACAGCACTACATTTCTGAATCACAGTTGTCTTGTGCGATGTCGGCTGCATGCCATGAGCTGTCCACAGGCTGCCCTACGTTTCTGATAGAAGAGGCTGAGGTTCTTATAACTAGGCTGGTGGAAGCTGTTTGAACAACTCGGGCTTTTCTGGATGTGCTTCAACCTCACCATCCTCCATTTTGTAAGGTCTTCCTGCACGCAGCACTGGTGTTTTTTCCTGTGTTTTTTCACTGAAGGGGCTGCAGGATCAAGCGCGTGCCCTTCTGCACACACAGGGTCTCTGGATCTTTGCAGGGACCCCGTTCCAACATGATGTACCCCATGGGTATCCCACTGTGAACTCAGGGCATTTGATTGCCACATGAACACCAGTTGGAGGATTATCTCTGCAAAGCCAGACTTTGCTTTCTACCTCTCTTGTAGCAGCACTCACTTTTCCCTATTTGGTACCACGGGAGGAAAGAGAGATTGTCAAGTAGGGAGGGAATGGCAGAGCTTTTTGCTCTTGCAGGCTGCTAGAAAAAGCTGTCGGGTGCTGAAATGTCAGCTCAGTGGCTGTGTTGATCAGATCTGTAATAAGATGAAGCCACATCATCTTACAAGGAATACCTTGAGCCAATGGGATATTTTGTAGGGAGCAGTATGAGGTTGGAAGTGCGGCTCTGGATTTGAGAAAGGACTTCACTCTGGCCTTGTGCTTTGTGTTGTTTACAATCTGACTGAGCGTTATTTTCGAAGCAACAATCCCGGAAAGTGCTTGTCCCTGCCTTGGCATTTAGGGCAAAGAGGAATAGTCTTCAACCCAGGGCTAAGTCAGCGTGCTTTGGACCTGATGTCGCAGCTGCTTGAATTCTCCATCCTTTCAGAGTGTGCATTTCATATGGGAGGATGTGGCTTGAACGTATGCAGCTTTTTCTCAACTTGAGTGGCCTGAGAGGCTGTGGCTTCTCTTGGCTGCACCTCGGGGTGTTGGCTGCTGGTAAACATCCAGATACCACTGCCAGCCCCACCTGCTCATCACCCGCCAGCTAGTCTCAGTTAATTTTAAGCCATACTATTTTTTATAAAAGGAAAGCTTTTTGTTTGTCTGTAGACAGCTGTTCTGTTGGCCCAGTTGAGATCTCTGCCTGTCGGTACGTCCCCTGCAGTCCCTGGGACAGCAGGAGGGAGACCTGTCCTCCAGTGATCACTCACTACGAAGCAAAGCCTTTCAACTCAGCAGGCCTGTATACAAAAGGGAAATCCTGGCATTATTTCAGAGCTGCGGACTTTCAGAGCAGTAGTCAGGGTTCTTCTGCAAAATCTTGCTGCCCTGAAGCCAGCCAGCCCTACCCCGACTGCTGTGATGGGTGAACCATGGGGAGAGGAGGTGCTGCAGAGCACCTCTGCCTGGACATTGCTCCCAGCTGTGCCCAAGAACAGCACTAACCCCATCAGAGCAGGGCAGTTTGCCATCAGCTGGTTGCCTGCCGCTGTGAGCTATGTCTAGTCT
This sequence comes from Oreortyx pictus, assembly GCA_036925125.1. Lineage (NCBI taxonomy): Eukaryota > Metazoa > Chordata > Aves > Galliformes > Odontophoridae > Oreortyx > Oreortyx pictus. Next base: position 5,299,944 of record JAUPFR010000025.1, on the reverse strand, counting down.
CATGTCTCGTACTTTATTGCTCAGCATCTCAGCTTGAGTTCTGTGTACTGACTCCATCTAATCACAGTAGAAGGTTTGCCCATGTTTTAACCATGATGTTGCAGTGTTTTTCAGCTCCAAAAAGTAAACACTGGGAAACAGCATCTTTCAGTCAAATAACCAAGCACCTGGAATTAGCTTTCACATTGAGGTGATGGTGACTGACCTGTTCTCTGTCATCCCATGGAGAAACTTCCCCAGTCATTTTGTACCATTATATAAATATATATATAAATATAAATATATAAATACAATATGTGAAGACATCTTATTGGTTTTTATTTGAAACAATTTTTAGGCTTGTTTTTGGGTATCTGTGCTGCCTGTAATGTATTGACCTGTTTTATAGGTGCCTTTTTATTAAAAAGACAAATTTCAAAACCTGACCTTGTGCCTGTCGTCTGTGCTCTGTGTGATGTCCTGCAGGGCTGCACAGCACACTGCCTGGAGGAGCTGGCTCAGCACTGATGAGGGTCCTCACCTGGCCCCGGTGTAAATAATTTTGAGAGGAGAAGAGCTCTTCCGGGATGCAGGAGTTATCTGTGTCTGATGTGTGCTGAGAGTTCACTGCAGTTGGGACTTGTTTGCTGTGAAATTCAGGGCAGCCACTGCTCTCAGCAGTCAGCTGGGTGGTGCCTCCCATAGTCTGCGTGGGGTGGATGGTCTGGACCTCATCAGCCCTTTGTGTGCTGCCTCTTCCAGGTGTGAGCAGGACCCAACTGTGCAGCTCGGTATGGTTTCTTGATGTATGGAAGATTTTGCTGCCTAAGTCCTGGCTGTGCTGTCCTGCCACAATCCTCTGCTGTTCCAGCCCATCCAACCTTTTGGCTTCCCTGGGCTACGTGTGTATAGGTCACTCTGAAAGTAATGCCTCCAAATATTTCCATGGAAACTACAGCTGATATTATGAGCACAGTAGCTCTCTGATAGAACAAATTCTCAGCTACAACATGCTATTTTTTCAACGTGTCACCACCAAGAGCTACGCACTCTGCTTGGTCTCCAGAAACGCTCACCAAGCATCAGTGGATGTCAGTGGGTGACATTTTTGCTGCATGGAACAATTCAGTGACACACCTTTGCTTCTTCTGCGCTTCCATTTCAGACACCACTGTGTCAGACTGCCCCTCTGCTGCCATCTGTCACACAGCAGCACCATGAACGGGATATTGGTGGGAAGGTTCCACCTCTACTGCCGTACCACCAACATCGCCTCTGATGTTGTGGGCTGATGTCATAAAACAGGAGGTATTACATTCGGAGCAGCCCTCATAAAATATGTAGCCAACGTACGTAAGTAACAAAACTTTTTTTAATCTTTAACGTTTTTTATTAGAACAGCAGAAAGAACAACGAAGCCATCAATCTAGTGGGATCGGTGACCTTGTTGTGGAAGTGTGGTTCAATGGCAGTGGCTGCAGCTTGCAGAGAGGTCTCGTGATGTTGGTCAGAGATTTGTGATGAAATATTACTCTTCTTTCTGTGCTTCATCCTTGAAGGTGGTTGTTCACCGATGTCTGTGCTGCCAAAGCCCCATGCCCTGGTTTCAACCCAAGAGTGCTCAGTGTGGGGCAGACCTGCCATGCTCCGATGGCATGGGGCTGCAGGTTGGACGTGGCTGCTCTCTCCTTTGCGGCTTGAAGCAGTTCTTCAGCTATCAGTGAGAAACAGCCTCATTTTCCTCTGTTCCTTGCAGCTGCAGATCCTGTCCCGGCACTGTTTGAGCTCATCTGCTCCCAGCCCACCCCTCCTGGGCAGCGGAGGGTGACAGAGTGGGGCCCAGATGGGTGATCAGGGTAAGGACACAGGTCCTCTTGATAAGGAAAATGAAACTGTGCGTGAGTCACAGCGAGCTGCACGAGGGCGTGTGGGGAGCCCCTGCTCTGCAGCACTCCCAGGCACGCGTTCATTCATGCGTTGGCTGGCTTGGTGCATGCTTCGCTGCCTGTCACAGCCCCACGGCCGCTGTGTGGGGCAGGGTGTTCTGCTAAAACTCCGCAGCTACGTCCCCTGGGCGGTCGGTTGCCTCATGGGAATTAGGAAGCAATGTGCTGCTGGAGGAGATGCTCTGCAGGGCTGGACTGGGCCCTGGAGGGCTGTTACAGGAGTAAATGCCTGACATTTTAGGAGTTTCCTTGTCATGTCAGAATCTGTAAGCAGTTTAATTCAGGTCTCTGCCTGAGCTGAGCTGGTCTGACATGACCCACCCTGTGATGATTGCTGTCTGCAGTGTGACTCTGGATACGGTGAAGTCAGTCTGTGACTGCGCTTTTTGTGAATGGGTTGAACTTCAGAATGGATTTAGACACAAAAATCCCTCCTGCAGTGGCAAAACTGGTATTGTTCCAACTACGCATAAGCAGTGAGGTGAGTAGAGCAGCGGATTTTTATGTGTTCCAGTGGTTAGGGTCATCCCTGTATGACAGCGCGTGTGCGACTGTCATTAAGCAGAGGCCAAAGCAATGCTTAGCTAATGAGGAAAACGTAAGGAAGCAACACTGTGTGTGTGCTGACACAGTACTTCCACAAGACTTCCTAGGAAGCAGCAAGCTGCACAAGTCTGTTGGGGCTGCCCTCTGTGTCAACTTGTGGTGCCATAATTAATGACGGTATAAAGCTGCCACTCTTGTTTTGGACCAACTTGTTATCAAGAAGCCCTGACCCAGGTAGCAGCTGGATGCTTGTGGTTCAGGGCAAGATCAGCACTCCAGGATTGTTCTGTGTGAACCTGGATGCTTGGATGCACCCCATCTCTAAAGGCCCCATATGTGCAGGTGGAGCAAGAATATCAGAAAGGAAAATGCAATGGTGCCTCTCAGCCCATTGAAAACAAACAGAAATGATGCAAATTAGGTTGTCGTCTTCTAAGTTTTACCTTACCCTGCGGCAGAATGCACAAAGCGATGTACAACGAGCTGCAAAAGGAAAAGGGGGGAAAAAAAAGGTTACACCTTCAGCCTCACAGAGATGTGTGGTTCATTTTCTCCATGCTCAGTCACAAGACTGAAGCCATCTGTTCAGCCAGTCATCTTCCTTAAAACAAAGCCTTTGCATACTCAGGCATTTACTTCAGCAAGTCACTCGCTGCAGCTATGAACAAATCAAGGGAAAAGGAAGGGATGTGGCTGATGTCGGGACAGGAATGTGCAGCAGCCAAACCTGAGTCCATGGCCTGGCCTCCTGGGGAGAGCTGTGCTGGGAAAAGCGACGTGCTGTGACGGGTGGCAGGACATCATGCAGCAGGAGGAGCAATATTCCATCCAAGACCATCTGGCCTTTGTCTTTGAGTTGAGCTCTGGGTACCCTGATGATCTTACCTGCATCTCTTGCTCTAGCTACCATGGTAATTGTCCCCCATTGCTTCCTTTGGGCGTGTCTTCATTGATGTGAGCAGGTGAGATGGGAACCTGCTTTGTTCTTCCTCAGCCCTTGCTCACTGATGCAGCTCCAATTCCACATGGTTGTGCATTTTTCCTGACCCCCCCAACCCCATGACTCAGTCTTTCATCTGGCTCTGCACAGGACTCCTGCAGTCAGTTTGGTGATGGAGACGTGGTAACAACAGGTTCAGCCTGCTTTGGTTCCTCCATCCCTGCCAGAGTGACAGTCAGACAGTCGGCATTTGCCAACAGCTGCCGGACAGATTTTGGAATGTATGTGAACCAGAAGGAACCACACAAGTTATCCGGTGGGATTTGGGTGTTGGGGGGCTATCAGACTTTGGTTTCCTGAGGAATGAAGAGAGTGGTGGGGACACTTGTGAAACTTAGGACTGCGACACAGTACCAGAGAGGCATGGCCAGGCCATTTCTGCCTTGAGGCAACCCTTCTGAGTTAGAAAGTGGAGATAGAGGTGGTGTTGTCAGACTCGACTCCGCAGCCCTTCCTTGTCACCTCCAGGATCTCTTGTAGGGTCTCCTGGCTTATGCAGCCGAGCTCCTGCAGGATACGAAAGAAGTCATTACGGAACTTGACTCCGATGAAGGCGTAAAGGATGGGGTTGAGGCAGCAGTGCGTGAAGCCAATGGCCTCTGTCACCATGATGGCAGTGTCCAGCTGGTCTTCCAGGAGGCAGTTCTTGGTGAAGGCTTCTAGCTTGGTAAGGGTGTTGAGAAAGATGACAATGTGGTACGGGCTCCAGCAGAGCAGGAACACACCGGTGACCAGGATGGCTACACGGACGGCTTTTTGCCTCTGCAGGCGTTGGGACTGACACAGAGCCCGGACGATGGCCGTGTAGCAGTAACACATGACCAGCAGGGGCACGAAGAAACCCACGCTGTGGTACAGGAAGCGAGTTGCCAGCCACACGTTGTTGCCGTGAATCCCAGCCTCCGGAAAATAGCAGATGCTGCGGTTGCTCTCGTCTGTCCAGACTTCCATGAAGATGAGGTCGGGTAAGGTCAGGAGCAGGGAGGAGAGCCAGATGGCCGTGCAGGTGAGGTGGATGGAGCGAGCTCTGCGTTTGCGGTAGGTATGGATTGCGTACACGATGGCCAAGTAGCGGTCCACCGCGATGCAGCCCAGCAGCATGCTACTGCAATAGAAATTGATCTTGTGGACAGCACTGAGGATCTTGCAGAGAAAGGTCCCAAATACCCACCCAGCCAGGCTTTCAACCACGCTGAAGGGAAAGGTGAGCAGCAGGGCCAGGTTGGCCAGGGTGAGGTGGAAGAGGAAGTTTTCAGTGGTTGTTCGAGATCGCTTGAACCTCTCTAAAATGACAAGGACCAGGGCATTGCCTACAGTTCCCAGCACAAACATGAGCAGATAGGTGAGCGGTATGAAGACCTTCCTGAAGGGATCTCTCTGGTTGCCAACCACAGATGAGGCTGGATTGAAGCAAAAGTAGCCTTCCAAAGAAGGAGTGGTGTTCTCGGCCTCGTAGTAACCGCTCAGCTCCACCTGGCTCTGGGGAACAAAGATTCTGGTTACAGGAGTGCAGTTTCTGAACAGAAGAACTCAGTCATGCAGATCTCCCACTGCGAGGGGCTGAGCACTCTCTGATCATTAGCTAGCATGCTTGGGGACATTCTGGCATCCGAATGGAGAACCATTTTCAACTTCTTGTTTTTGCTGAACTACCTGCTGGAGGCATTTGATTTTTTTTTAGAACACACAGAACTATTCTCTGACTTTTTTTCCCACCTACTTGTAGCACAGCCTGTCCTGCCCGCTGACAGGTACAAAATGGCTGGAGGAGTGAATGCATCAGAGGTACTGGGGTGCCACAGCTACAAGGATGATTCTGGAGAGGGAAATCTGCTCTGCCTATGAACCCTGTGGTTCTAAATTAATTGCAGTCAAAGCCAGAAAGGGAATCTGAAAACACCACTCAGACCTTGAGCTGACAGCCGCTGAGGAAAGCGTGGTTGAGCTGCTGCAGATGGTGGGCACGCTCTGTCCTCAGGCACTTGGCAGAAACTTGCTGCTAACAAAAGCAAAGGGCTCAGATGTACACTCAGCACGGGAGGCTTGTGGCAAGCTCAGCCATCACTGACAAAACGGGAAGAGCTCCACAACTGTTGTTGTGCTCTCCCCCACCCACAGCCTCTCTGGAGACCAGCCCTGAGACTACAGCATCAACCACAGAGGAAGTCTTTGCTTGCTGCTTTCATACCTTTCACTGCCAGATGTAGCTGTTTGCACCTGCTGCGCCTTCACTCGGCAGCCAAAGTTCCCATCTAAAAATACTAGCACTGCTTTAGACAGCTTTAGAGCTAATTTGGGGGGATTTTTTGCCCTTTCCTCCTCTCCCTGTGTGTGCTAAGTCAAGTGACTACAAGTAACCTCAAGTCCTGCACTGTACTTCATTAGAAAGGGTAAAAAGCCTTCCCCATGTGATGTGCTGGGTATGTCCGCAAGCAACCTTCTCAGGTAAAGAGCTGATGTGGCAGTGCTCAGTTCAAACTGCTGCACTGTTGAAACCATGCACGTGGCTTCGAGGGGAGCCAGGGGATGTTGAAGAAGCAGAACTCTACAGAGCACTACTGAATGTGTGCAAAAGGCTTGCGTGGTCCTTGAGTAGTGGGAGGTGGGAGTGCAGGCAAGCCCTTGGGGAAGTGTTGAATCAGAGAATGGTTGGAGTCAGAAGGGACCCCCAAAGGCCACGTGGTGCCGCTCCCTGCGGTGCACATGGACACCCACAGCTCCATCAGTGCTCAGAGCCCCGTCCAGCCTGACCTTGGCTGTCTGCAGGGACGGGGCAGCACCGCCTCCCCGGGCAAAAATACAACACAATGACCAAACCTGCTGCTCAGGACTGGGGGTGATCATGCTGGAGTATCCCAAGGGGAGCATGTTGAAATGGGCATAGCATAAATGGAGAGAAGTTGAATAGTTCCATTTTTAAAGGGAAAAACGAAATGATGGGTGTGCTGGCCAGAGTGCTGGAGCACTGCGTGGAACTACGCCAGCTGCAGGTGGGAGGTGTGTGTGTTGTTAGAGGGCTTTGGCTGCAGAATGGTTTCCAGCATCACCCTACAGTCAGAGCTGGAGGTGCAGAGGCCACTATCAGCCACCATCTGATTGCAGATAAGATGGCAGGTAGGGCTCTTACTGTAATCCACTCGCTGCGGGCAGAGGAAGTGTGCGCAGAGCTGTATCTGAGGCATCCTCTCATGTGCATCTCCGAGCAACGAGTGTGGGTGGGAGCAGAGAGAGATGAGTCGAAGATGAACATGAAAGGATGAAACGTGTATCCAGGCTCAGATTGGAAGGGCAGATGACCAGAGCTGCAGGAGATGCACTGAATGTGACAAGCCAAGGCTGGTGCTGTGATGACTCCTTCCAGGCTGGAAGCAGGTGGCCACCTGACCTGGCAATAGTCTGCACATGGGCACCTTTGCAAAGGTAGTACCAGCCAGAGCAATTTGAGTGTGTGTTGCAGGGGAAACATGATAGTAAAGTGGGGCCTTTTCCTAAAACTAAGTGGTAAAATGCATGCGTGGGGCTGTGGCAATGGGAGGCATGATCCTGTCACTCTCTTCGTTCAGGGATCCCCTCTATCCCACACTTCAGAGTCACGCAGGCCTCCTCTGCACGTCAGCTGCTTTTCTCAGTTCTGCACAAGTGCCAGCAGTCAAAACATTTGCCTGTAGAAGAGCAGCAGCCTGTGCACTATTAGGGATTTTCCAAGTGACTCATTCCTTTCCAGCCTATCCAGGGCCAGGAGAAGCATCTCGCATTCCCAAAGCCTTAAAGCAGAAATTGCCCACATTGGTGTGTGGTTCTGCAAGCTCCTGACAGTGATCCTGCTCCTCAGCTCCCTAGGGGTGAAGTGGAGAAACACATAGATAAGAGCAAACACCATGCTCCTGCAGTGCAGATGCCCTTCTGCCTCTTGAGCCACATTGGCCCTGTGGTAAGAATTGGACTTCAGTACCATAGAAGACCACGTGGAAATGTCAGTGGTCCTTCTGCAATGTTTTTCTCTCTGTAGTTTGAAGCTGAGAAAAGTGAAGCAGGTGAAGTTTTCTTGCTATGGAGAACTGGGGTCATAATTTTTGCTGCATTACTTTTCCACAGTTACAGAGATAACGGCGCAGCAAAGCTTAGGGCTCCTGCTGCACTCACTGAGCAATACTAAGATAAATGCCCCCTCTGCAAACATTCCAATTGTTTTCATTCTGCATTTGTCCTGTTGGCCAATCAGTCCTCTCCTGTTAGTGAAGGTTTGTGTCACTGCTTGGTTAGAACAGTGTTGAGGCCTTTTTTGCAAGCCTCTCTGGACATGTTGTTGATGCAAGCACTGAGTGCAGCAACATGTGGCACCCCCAGTCCACATGTGGCACTGCTCTGTGTGATCTATGGCCTGTTCTGGGGGGAATGAGCCCTTTTTGCCATGGATTTTCTATGCTGGACAAGTTAGAACAAATAAGGACGGCCCCTCCCCACCCAGTTCTTCTCTCTCTTCCCCGATGTAGTGGAAAGTGACAGATAACAGGTAAAAATTAAATCCAGCATTTCTCTCTGGGACAGAAAATAAACAAAAACTGAGGTCTGCTGCACACAGCCACAATATGAAAACAGAAATTCTGACTTGCAACATTATAGAAGCCGGCTAATGATAGCACTGCTGTGGACTTCCCCTTGGACAGCACAGTACACTCTAAGAGGTACAGCTGCTGTCTTTCACCTGCAACCTTAGGGCAGAGAACTACAGGGCAGAATATACACTGTCATCAGTCTCAGTTAGAAGAAGTGTTTGCAGTTTATCTTCCCTGTTTTCAAATTCCCTTTTCGTAAGCTAAGTGCGTATTTCCTTCCCAGCAGAGCCTCGGGCAGCTTGTTCACAGGGAGGGCAGGCTCTATCCCCACATCGTGTCCATGCAAACAGCTGTGCTGAGAGCAGAGATGGGTTTCCCCATGGGATCCCAGCTGGGAAGCATTCGGAGCAGTAGGCAGCATGGAGCAGAGGATGGCACTGGTCAGGCTGTCCCGGAGAGGCTCCGGCCATTCTCATAATAGATGGGTTTTGGGAGAACATGGGAACATTTTGCATCCCCAGACTGTCAGGGCTGTGGCTGCATTGCATTAGCTCTCCACAGACAAAACAGCGTCACTTTTAAGATCCTTCATCCCCCAAGTCCAGAAGTAAGGGATATAAAGTATAACTGTGAGGACGTAAGTAATTGCTCAGGTCCTCTTGCTCCTAACAGAAGCCATTAGAAGGTGGTGACATTGAAACCAGGTCCTTCAGCCCACCCGCAGCTCTGCCAGCTCTGCCCCGTTGTTCTCTCCAACAAGCAAAACCAGGCCAAACTCACCAAGTCATAGGTCTCTGATGAGTAGCTGACAGGTCCCATGGTGCCGGGATCTGCCTCTCCTTCAGCAGGTCAGCAAAAGTTCTTCTTTTTTGGGGTGGAGTTAGTGATTTAAGTGAACAGGGAGGGACCTGGCAAGTAACAATGGAGTATTTGCAAGGCAAATGAGCTCCAAGCGATGGGTGACCTACACGGTCTAAAGATTGGCCTCTTGCTTTATTACTTTTTCATAAGTGCTTTGATTTTCACAGTGAAGCTTGAAAAATCCTCATTCCTTTGGTCTCTAATGAGAAGATCCATGAGGTCCATAATTCCATCCTGCAAACCTCCAGGGCTCTTGACCGCTACTGTCTGAGTCCAGGGCAATCCGAAAGCTTTGTGCTTGAAATCTCACCAGGTCTGGAGCTATGTAAGACTTTGCAGATATCATTACTCTTATCTGCACAACCATTATCCTCTGTCAGGGTCTTCCTGGCTGCTCCAGCTTCAGGGACCTTCAGCTGTTCTCTATCTCCTCCTGCTGCTTCACCCCTTGCTTGCACTCACACTGGAGTGCAGAGGTTGCTGATGGAGAGGGCTGCCTCCGTGGCTGCTCTGCAGCTCTGGAGAAGGGGCTGATAGCTAATTGAGAAGTTAATTGAAAGTTGACTAATTTGAGGAAGGCAGGCACAAGCATGCTGGAGCCTCTGTTCCAGCAAGAAGTCTGGCAGGAGTAAGACCAGTGAGGAAGACGACACTACCCTGGCAAGCAGTATTAGATTTTATCTGCAATCTGTGATTCTTAGCAGGAAGCATCTCCTAGGCTGAGTCCAGCCCTTAGAAGTGTGCTGGGGATGAACAGGCTTCAGGGAACACACGTCGAGGTCATAGGCAACAATTTCCCTTGCAAATACATACTGCACTATGTGACTGCTACCACAGAGCCATGAAGCACAGGATCCTTGCATTGCTGTGCTGTTAACTGTAGGAAAAGTGACAGAGAGGAGAACATGGACGAGAAACAAATGGAGATAAAATACATTTAAATTCAAAAAAAAAAAAAAAGCCATTTTACAGGATACCTTTAAGGTATTAATTAAAGGTAAACAACCTTTAATTGAATAAAGCTATAGTTACATTCAACAATAAATCTGAGGACTCTTTTGGTGCCTGTGCATAGCAGCTCCTGCTGAACTCTTGACTTTCTGCCACAGGTACGTGATCTGGCTGGAGAACTCATTTTATATCAACTTTATATCACTGACAAAAAATGTTAACTTGTGTAAGGTATCCTGATAATAGAAATTTACCCAGCTCTATAAAGAGATGATAAAATGCACACCTTGAAGATGGTCTACTCTATAACTATCAAGCACTTCAGCTGACCAGTTTTACGCTATACTGACCTTCCGAGCCAGATCACTCCTGGCTACTGCATCTCTCCTCTGATGTTATCAGTCATCTCATTTGCTGCTATCACAAATAAAGCTTTGCAAACCCAGTCAGATTTACCCATCTGTTAAGTACTGTTGACATTTGCTCTTTTAAGGTTGGTGCACGCTATTTCCTGTGCCTCTCTCTGCACAGCGTGATGCCTAGCTCTACTGAGAGCTGAGAAATAGCACTGCTCCCCATACAGCATGGCTGTAGTGGAGCAGAGACCTCTCCAGCAGTGATGGCCATTCCCAGTGCCAGCCAGCAGCATGACACAGCTGAGATGTTCCTCTGGCACAGGAAGGCACAAGATCTGTTGTCTTCTTCTCTTGTCACACGCAGAAGGGAAGCTTAAAAAGAAAGACATCAGGTGGGAGAGGTGATGAGAAAGGATGTGGGGAGCTCACTGCCTTGGGATGACAGCTGACATGACAAGGGGTCCATGGCAGAGAGCAGTCTGGGGGTGATTAACTCAATAATGAGGCTTGTTTTTGATGACAATACACAAAATTACAAGGGCTGCTAGGCGTGACAGAGATGATTATGATGTCTGTGGCAGAAACAATGCAATTAAGATTCTCTGCTTCTATCTTCAGTGCTTTGATGGAGGTTGGACTCTGTTTGGATTAACCTGCCCCATCCAGACTTTGCAAAGAAATCACCTCCAAAAGAAGTAAACTCATCCTTATGCAGCCTGGAAAAAAAGAGCAGCAGCTTACTGCGCGTGCAGCTTGCTTCTGAGGGCGGAGGAAAAACAATGACCCAAAGCTGGCGGCAGACGTAAGGAACTAGGGATAAAATAAACACCGCGTTTACCTTTGATGGGGAAAAAGGAAAGAAAAAAAAAAAGGAAAGAAAAAAAAAAGGAAAAAAAAAAGAAAAGGGAAAAAAGGGGAAAAAAGGGGAAAAAAGGGGAAAAAAGGGGAAAAAAGGGGAAAAAAGGGGAAAAAAGGGGAAAAAAGGGGAAAAAGAGAAAAAAAAGGGAAAAAAAGGGAAAAAAAGGGGAAAAAAGGGAAAAAAGGGAAAAAAAGGGAAAAAAGGAAGGGGGGGGAAAGGGGAAAAAAGGGGAAAAAAAGGGAAAAAAAGGGGAAAAAAGGGAAAAAAAGGGAAAAGGGGAAAAAGGGAAAAAAGGGGAAAAAAGGGGAAAAAAGGGGAAAAAAGGGGAAAAAAGGGGAAAAAAGGGGAAAAAAGGGGAAAAAGAGAAAAAAAGGGAAAAAGAGAAAAAAAGGGAAAAAAAAGGAAAAAAAGGGAAAAAAAAGGAAAAAAAAGGAAAAAAAAGGAAAAAAGGAAGGGGGGGGAAAGGGAAACAAGGGGAAAAAAAGGGAAAAAAGGGGAAAAAAGGGAAAAAAGGAAGGGGGGGGAAAGGGGAAAAAAGGGGAAAAAAAGGGAAAAAAAGGGAAAAAAAGGGAAAAAAAGGGAAAAAAAGGGAAAAGGGGAAAAAGGGAAAAAAAGGGAAAAAAAGAAAAAAAGGAAAAAAAGGAAAAAAAAGGAAAAAAGGAAAAAAAAGGAAAAAAAAGGAAAAAAAATGGGAAAAAAGGAAGGGGGGAAAAGGAAAAATAAAGGGGACAATAAAAAAAAAAGGGGGGGGAAGTGTGGGTGGGACCCGGCGCTGCCCCACTGCGCGCTGTGACCCGCCCCCCCCGCACGCCGCGCCCGCCCGGCTCGCTCTCCCCCGGAAGTCCCACCCAGAAGGCAAACCGGAAGCGCGCCGTGACCCCGCCCCGCACCCCAGCTCTGCTCACGTGACCGAGAGAGCGCCGCCCGGAGCCCACGCGGGTCCGCGCGCGCTGTGCGTGCGTACGTACGTGCGTGCGTGCGTGCGTGCGTGCTGGGCGGGGCGGCGCGGCGTGCCCTGCCCTGCCGGGAGGGGGAGGGCGCACGGGAGGAAGGAGGAAGCCGCCATCTTGGAGCGTCGAGTCGCCATAACAAGGCACCCAGTGGGAGCGAGAGGATTTTTTTTTACCTGGGCGAGGGGGAGCGCGGCTTGGTGGCGGTGAGGACGGGGCGCGGCGCCGGGGCGGGCGCGGGCCCGAGGGAGCGGGCGGGGTGCTCGCCGCCCGTCCGGCCGGGCCTCGCGGCCTGCGGCGCGCAGCGGGGAGCCTCGAGGCCCGGCGGCGCCGAAGGGCTCCGCGATCGGGGCGGGGGAGCGGCGGACCGCGGCGGGGGGCGGCGGGGCCGGAGCCCGGGGCGGGGTCCCGGCGGTGTTCTCCGCCGTCCCGAGCGGCGGGGCCGCGGGCGGGGGGGGCCGCTCCATTGTTCGCGGGCGGGAGGTGCCGGTGTGGCGCAGCTGCCCCGGGCGGGCGGTGCCGGGATCGCCGCGGGACTCGGGGGCCGCGTCGCGCTGGGAGCGCCGCCGCACTGCGGCCCGGGCCCGGCGGAGACAATGGGCGCCGTGGGGCTCCGGAGGGTGGAGCGGCCGCTTTGTGCGGGACCCGGCCCCGCCGAGCTGCGGAGATCCGCGCTCCTCGGGGGAGGAGATGTCGCCGGGGGGGGGGGGGGGGGGTGGGGGTGGGGGGGGCTGCCTTGGCGCCGTGCTGCGCCCCGAAAGGGAAGTTGTTCCGCAGGGCCCTGTTCCCGTCGGAACGTTTGTGAAATGGTGGCGCTTCTTGGCTAGGAGTGCGGTGATTCGCTGCGTTTGGTGAGGTGTTGTTTTCTCCTTTGGTCTGCGTCCTTTTAAAGTATAGCTGTGAGCGAGGGAGGCTCAAGGAACCGAGAGGTTTTCTCTGCTGCAAATCTTTGAGAAATTACCGCTGCTTGTATCAGGGTGCATCAGGTGACCGCGATTACTTTCCTGGTTCACCTGGATTTTACCAAATTAGTGGGAAGGAGAAACTTCTTTTCAGAGAGAATCTGAAACTGCTTTTAGTCGCGAAGGTAACAAGGAAGAGCAAGAACAAAAAGAAAGATTTTAAACTTTTTCTGCGAAGTTATAGTTGATGCACATGGAAACAGCCGGGGAATGCGAGAGAAGTTTGCATTCCTTTTCCAGTCTCTTGAAATGCTCTGTAATACAGTTTCATTTTCCAGAGAAACGTGGGGGGGAGGGGCAAGCAGTTTTTCCTTTGCATTTTCTGTGATGACAAATTGTCGAGGCCAGCAGCACCACTTTCTGTTCCTCTGAAAGGTTTTGATGTAGAAGAGTCTTGGCTCCATTAGTATGTTGTGAGGAGCTGTTAATCTCTGAGTCGTACTTGCTTTCTGTATGTAAGATGCAGACTTTGTGTTATCTCTGTCGTTCTGGCAATGTTTTTGGCAAACGCAGTGTCAGAATTAAGCCGTGTACCAAACGTTGCCTTAGAGTCGTGGAGCAGTTTGGGTCAGAGGAGACCTTTGAAGGCAGTCTAGTTCCAACTCTTGAATGCAGTTTGTACTGACAGCTGGAAGATAACGTCACGCAGAACGTGTGAGCGGGGAGTTAGATACTTGCTATAAATGTATGTTACCAACTGCTTCACTTTAGGCATGGTTGCTTAGATTCAGTAAGAAGCTGCTGTCGGTTCAGCTTGATGATACCATGGGTTTCTCTCTTTCAAATGGTGTTAAATCAATACCCAATTTAAAAGTTTGTGAATAAGCTGACAGAACTTTAGGGCTGGAGGAAGTTGGTTGAAGGTTTTGTTTCTTTTTTGTTGTTGTTTAAAAATCATTTCATTTTCACTTTTTATGTGAAAAGGGCATTCAGAGAAGAATGGGTTTTTTAGGCCTGACATTAACATCCATTTGATGCTGTCATTTTGCCTTCTGTCAAAAACACGTACCTAATGTTGTGGCTTGGAGTGATGGTTTTTCTGTGCCCCAGCAGTATGGGAATGTGAAGAATGGGCAAAGCACTCGAGATAACGTGTGCCTAGGTAGCGCTTTTCAAGCAGTCACTGGAAGGCTACTGAAAGCACAGCTGTTTACAGAATCATCATTGGTGACCTCAGCTCAGCTTCACAGCAGGGGGAAAAGGTTTGATATGTGTCTGTTTGTGCTGAGGAAACAGAAAAGGAAGAACTGCGTTGTGTGCTGCCGGCAAAGAGATTTTTGGATGCGATTTTTGTGCTATGTTGTGGGCTGTTTGAGAATACAGAGGTAAACTGGAGGGTTTGTGTGTACAAAAGTCCATGTATTAATTGTTATTGTCTGCTTCTCTTTCAGATTGAAGCAAGTGAATTCTGATATAACTCTGCTTTGTTAGAGGGCTTTTTTTTTTTTTAAAGAAAAAAAAAAAGTTGATCCACAGTGCATCAGAGCAAGTTACTACTTTACTTTTGAGTGACTTACAGGTGCTTGCCTGCATTGCAATAAAGGACTCATATATTGAGCAAGACTTATTTATCTCTTCATTTTGGAGAGTCTAATAAACTGTTATTACAGTTTCTGTACTGACTTTCAAAGTTTTGAAGTCTAAAAAGACATCTTTAAACATAGAAACATGAGCACGGCCAGAACAGAGAACCCTGTTATAATGGGTCTATCCAGTCAGAACGGGCAGTTGAGAGGCCCTGTGAAACCCAGCGGGGGCCCAGGAGGTGGAGGCACACAGACTCAGCAACAGATGAACCAGCTGAAAAATGCCAACACAATTAACAATGGCACCCAACAGCAAGCACAGAGTATGACCACCACTATTAAGTAAGTATTCATATCGAGTGGATTAAGAGTAATGCTTAAATTTAATTTGTGGGAAAGCATTCTTAGGTGCTTGTTTTTATGAAGTTCGCTTCTGTTTTATGATGTCAGTGACAGAAGTGACCTGGAATGTGTATTATAGAAAGAAAGCTGTATTTCCGGGTGTGAGTTTCTCTCTGACATTTATCTTTACAATTTATTTGTTGTGAAAGTTGAACTTGATGCTTTACTTTTCAGAACTTGTAGGTGCTTGTCAGCGGTAGCCCACTGAGCAGCAGCATCCTGTTTTCTTTGCTCATTTTAAGTGGTGTGGGAAGGAACAGAAATTCAAGTTAAAGGAGGAAGCACTGCCTAGCCTTAGTCCAGATTTGTTTGCTTTGGGGTTAGTTGTTGCAGATCTCCTCTGTGGTGAGAAGCTCTTTCAAGTTGGTTCTCTTGTTGTTGAACTTAAATGGTGGTGTGTGTACTCTGTGGTGTAATGCTCCAATCTCAATTAGATCCTAAGCCACGATACTGGGGTACCTCTATGACATTCTCGTATGTTTCTCTTCTCCCATCAAACTGTTCTTGGAAGCATGCTCATAATTCATGATGGTTGGAAATTCCCTCAGGTCTATGAGATTTGAATGTTAATGATAGCAGGTCACTTTTTTCCTCCTGAAGTTGCCACTCCTCCCACACAACATGTTCTGTTTTGCTGCTCAGTTACTGGTGAAGAAAATCTCTGCCTGAGAGAGTGCATAATGGAATGCTCTAACTCTTAATGTTTGCTTAACTCATTTTCAGTTGTGTTTTTAAACTGGGCTACTGACCAAACTGATGAGTTGCACTCATCAGAAGTTGTCTACTGCTGTCTGGGCCTGAGGTGGAAGAGAACTTGTTCTCTTCTATACATGATCTTTTTAGAGCAGAAGAGTGTCTGGATCTTGCTAAGAATCAAAATCATAATTTGTTCACTGTATGGAGTATGTCGTTACTTAGTTTTCTCCCTAGAAGTATTTCATCTTATATTACTCATGGATATGAAAATGAACAGGAACGTGGGTCACTTTTATTTTCAGTAGTGGAATATACCTTTGTGGATTTATTACTTATTCCTTTAATATCACTACGTCAGTGTTCAGTTTTTAATCTGTCTTCTGGTGAAATGATTCAGTGGCCCAAAAATGGGACTTGTGAAATCTTTATCCTGTCATGATCCAAGTTTGCTTTGCACTTGGCAGGCTGCTCATTGCCTTTGTTTACCATTTCCTGCCTGTTGCTCAGTAAAGACTTCAGCTTGTAAGTTGCGGTGATTTTAGCTTGCAGGAGGTGAAAATATTACATATTAATCACTGTTGCCAAGAAAATCAAAATCCAAAATAAAATTGTTAAACCAGCCTTTGTTTTTGTTTGTTTTTTTTCCGTAGACCTGGCGATGACTGGAAGAAGACTTTAAAACTCCCTCCAAAGGATTTGAGAATCAAAACTTCTGTAAGGATTCTTGGATTGTAGGAATGAAAGTTGTGGGAGAAGCTGCAGTGAAAAAAATCATCTATGATTCAAAAGCACTTAAGCTTTTTCTAAGCTGTTTTAAATGAAGAATTGCTTTGTAAAATTAATTTGCTCTCTTAAAATTACTTGGGAGAGTTAAAATTACTTGGGAGAGATTCTTCTCTTGTGAAGCCCAAGAGTATTACTTACGGTATTTCTTATTTTCTTATTACTGTTGCAGCTTGGGTCCAATGTCTACTGCAAGGCAGAAATCAAAAGATGTCAGTGTATATTCACAGTATTGTATCTGTTTTTTGAGAAATCAGTATTTATTTCTTCACTGCATGATATTGCATAGATAAGTGAGAACTGCTGTGTAGTACTGGAGTGTGCTTTCTGATCTTCCTGCATAAGCAGTCTCTCCTGGGGCATGACTGATGTGTGGATGTGGGTTGTGTGACCTAATCTTATGGATGTGCTTTTTCTGATTATTCAGGACGTGACCTCCACAAAAGGAAATGAGTTTGAAGATTACTGTTTGAAACGGGAGTTGCTGATGGGAATTTTTGAAATGGGCTGGGAAAAGCCATCTCCTATTCAGGTTGTTAAACAGACTAGTTATAAGCAGCAGCTTATTTTTTATAAACTCACTGATGTTCTTTCTTGTGCTTAAATGGCAAACACTTGTGTCATGGCTTGGGGAAACTGGGGATTTGAACAGCAGAATTCTGTGTCTTCGTAGAAGGGAAGAAGTACTGTTGTCTAAGTATATCTTAGCTGTTGGCTGACATAGAGATTTGGACTGACTTAGATGTTAGGGAAAATAACTGATTTTCCTTTTCACTGTGGAGGCGTCAGTGTGTTCCTCTCGTGTTCAGTATTATCAGTAGCAGCAGCATTCACAGTGACAACAGGACTGTTCTTAACAGTTTCCCAGAAGATTGTTTGATTTGCCATAAGTTGCACATCTTTAGTTGTTACAGAGGTATCTGTATGGCTTTATCATCCAATCTTGGCTTTCTTATTGTAAGCATCTGGAAGGAGTCATAATGGAGAGAGAGTAATGTGTTAGTAAGTTTACTTTTCTGTCCCTTCCTCTTGGTTACTTTTAAGACTTAAGACTTGTTTTATGAGTACCTGTTGATGTGTGTAAAATTGTGGGGGGGGGGGGGGGGGAGAGGTGCAAGGTAGTGTTAGTTTTATTCTCAATTGTTGCTTGGAGAGTTACCATTGACAACTGAGCCACCCTATCTCCATAAGGAATGGAGAAATGTATGGTTTATTTTTAATATATCTGCTTTGAAACAGATTCTAACATGTCACCTTTTCCAAATGAAAAGATTGTAGACTTGAGTTGTTTAGATGTTGCTCTAAAAGAAAGCAAAACAAAGAATACGTGTGGCCTGTGCCTTAATGGCTGAAGTCTCAGAAGCAGCAGGCTTCCCTTTTGAAAGGTCTATCACAGAAGCACACAGGTTTGAAATTAACACAGGCTGATGCATTTTCAGAGTTAAAGAGATGCTTATCTTTTTCCAATAGAAAAGGAGGAGTTTGCAATTGACTGTCGCTCTCCTTATTTTTTTCTTTTTTTTTAGTTTATTTTATTACTTTTTTGCTGATATGTCAGTATGGATTTACTGTGCCTGCAGTACCCAGTACTGGGCAGGGTAAGAACTTTATTTGGGATATTTGGAGCAGAAATATTGTGTTGTGTTGGAGAACTCTTTGCTGATAGGTTTAACTCCTTCCCACTGTGAGTGCACAATACTTGCAGGATGTTCTGTTTACAGAAAAAAAGCACATGCTGTTTTATTGTTATTGAGGAGAGGTAAATTTTGCCAGTCTCTTTATGGAGTGTAGCACCTGGTTGTTCATGCACCGACTGTCATTGTGTTTCAGGAGGAGAGCATCCCCATTGCTTTATCTGGTAGGGATATTTTGGCTAGAGCGAAAAATGGAACAGGCAAGAGTGGAGCCTACCTCATTCCCTTACTTGAACGGCTAGACTTAAAGAAGGACAACATACAAGGTCAGTTGGAACGGGTCTGCCTTAGCTGCATCCAAGTAGCGGTGTTATTGCTCACTCTTTAGGCTTGAATCTAAAGCTGGTTGATGAAATGCACCAATGTAGGTTTTCTGCTTGTATTTCTAAAGCAAGGACGTGGGGAATGGTGGAGGGAAGGTGGAATTTTACAAGTTCTGCAGTTCCTTTAAGGAACTTGAAGTGGAAGATATCTTCTGGACTTTACTGTCTTGTCCCAAAAAGAGGATTTGGAGTATTAAACAAGTGTGGTGGCTGGGAGAGCTAAGTGGAGGGAGTGTCAAGGGATGTGTGTGTTTCAGGCAGCTTCTGGGATTTCTATTCTATTTTATTTCTATAGATACCTATCAGGGTATCTATAGTGGAACTCCAGAACTTTGAAAGAATGTGTTTTGTGAAGTCTCTGTCTTCTGCAGGGGAATATTTTAAGACTTTGTGTTAACAATAACTCATGCTGATACTTCTAACTTTCAGCAATGGTGATTGTTCCCACCCGTGAACTAGCCCTGCAGGTCAGTCAAATCTGTATCCAAGTCAGCAAACACATGGGAGGTGCCAAAGTGATGGCAACAACAGGAGGAACCAATTTGCGAGATGACATAATGAGGCTTGATGATACAGGTTGGAGCACTTTGCTGCATTACAGTTACTGTTTGTTCATGATTTTATCCTGGGTGGGAGAATTTATGCTTTTCTCTTAGGCCTGTGCTGCTGTTTGCTTGTTAGAAAACAGTTTGTAATGTGTCTTTGTCATAGTGTACAGTTATTCTCTCAAACTCTTGGTATAAGACCTGTCTCTGAATGCTGGGAACACCGTTTTAGTTGCTTTAACCTTTTCTGCTCTTCTAACCCAACAGTACACGTGGTGATAGCTACCCCTGGAAGAATTCTCGATCTCATCAAGAAAGGAGTAGCAAAAGTTGAGCATGTCCAGATGATAGTATTGGATGAGGCAAGTTGCTCATGTTAAAACATTTTTCGCTTTAACAAGTTAAAGCAGTGATGTCTCTCAGCCAGCCCACCTCATTGTGCACAGCAACAAATAGAATTGTTTAAGAAAGCAACCTAAGAAGGTTTTAATTCTCTGTTTACTCATTTTGTTTGCATGTAGCAGATTAACAGTCACTTCTGAATGGAGGGAATGCATTTCGTTTGGCTTCAGTTTATAGTGAATGAATTTTGCTTATCCCAAGTTCACTTAAACTGATTTATGAAAGTTTGAGAGACTGCAGGCTCCTAAGTGAGAAGGCTGAGAAAAAACTGCGTCAAAGCTCTTGGATTCTATTTATTTTTCTTTTATTTGATTCTGTATTGAAAACTAGAAAATGTAAACATCCTTTTATTGGAGAATCCTGTTTCCAGCAGCTAAATCAATGTCTGTTAGAGTGTAGTGTTTGGTCTACAGGGAGTGATCCCATCATGAAGCTGGAGAGGAGGCTATTCCTGGTGCTTTTTTCTCTGTGCAGTGTAGTACTACCAGAAGACTGGAAGCTTTCTTTAATTTCTTATTTTGTACTTATGTTGTTACAGGCAGATAAGTTGCTGTCTCAAGATTTTGTTCAAATAATGGAAGACATTATTCTCACGCTACCTAAAAACAGACAGATTTTGCTCTACTCAGCCACTTTCCCTCTGAGTGTACAGAAGTTCATGGTGAGTGCAGTTGGAATCTTGTATGTGTGATCGTGACATTGTACATAAGGTGCACAAGTGAGTGATGCATGGTTGTTGGTATTCTTTTATTTATGCATCCACACTTTCTTGGTTTAATATGTCAGCCTTAATGTGGGAGAGCAGCTATGAAATATTTTTTGGCTAGAAGTAACATGGGTGACAAAATTAGGTATGTACAGTTCTTGTATATACGGTACCCTTCCCCTCTTTATATGGTAGCTACTTGTCATCTGCACTCATTTGTTTCTAGGAGGTAATTCTTTTTAGCGTGGTCTGATGCCTTGGATTTATAAGCAGACCTTCTTGAAATGTTACCCACTCTTATCTCCTGACAGATACAGAGTAGCTAGGCAGTGCATTCTTGCCTTGGAGGAATTCAAATATGTTGGGGGATAGGTTGTCTTTATGCTGTTTTGCATGTAGATACGCCTGCTTTATTTTTCTTTGTCTTTCAGAATTCCCATTTGCAGAAACCCTATGAGATTAATCTGATGGAGGAGCTGACCTTGAAGGGAGTTACCCAGTACTATGCCTATGTAACTGAGCGTCAGAAGGTTCACTGCCTCAATACGCTGTTTTCCAGGGTAAGGGATAGGGTTAAGAACCTGCAAAAGCATTTTTCCCCTTCAAAATGAATAATAAGACTTAGGGTGATGGAGACTTTTCCTTGACAAAATGTACTTATTGTGCTGTATAAGCTGAAGTTAAAAATGAATTATTCTTGTCCTGGACTTTTGTGGTGCAGAACCTTGCAATTTTTTTTTCCCTGTGCAAAAATATACATGGTATGAATTGCTTGCAGCACCTATTTTACATTCTTTTTTCAAAAGGATTTAGATGTATGCCTTAGGTTTGCTATGAAAATCCTGTTTACTGAACACACTGATTATATGTTCAGCTCCAGATCAACCAGTCGATCATTTTCTGCAACTCCTCTCAACGGGTTGAATTGCTAGCCAAAAAGATCTCTCAGTTGGGCTATTCCTGCTTCTATATCCATGCTAAAATGAGGCAGGTAAGTGTGATAAGTACAAAGTTACAGCAGTTGCTGCCCAGGTTCTTCTCAGCTCAGCTGCACAGCTGAACTAAGTCTCAGGCTTGTTTTAAATTTACATGTTCTGCAAAAACTTACTTTGCTTTGGTTCTGCTTTGTATCCAGACTTTTTCTGCACTTAACTCTTTCCAAACAGATTGGTTGATATTTAGGAATGCGTACAGGAGGAACAGTACTCTGCGGCTGTGAGCACCCAGCATGGCTGTGCAAGCAGTACATCTTGCTCTGTGGCTGTAGGGGAATCTGAGAAGTCATGAGACAGCTCTTAGTGAAGTGCTGACTCCTGCACTGCAGATTAGCACCTATGGCCTTGCTGTAAACCATGAAAAATATCAGCACGGCTTTGCTGGTATGCAGGGATTTATGCTACTTGTAGAGTGGCTTGCATCCTCAAGCTTCATACTTTAGCTTTCTTAGTTGTTAGCCAGCGGTCTGGAATGCAGCAGGACTTTGATATATTTTTCATCTTATATGTAAGCTAGAATAAATTAAAATGCCAGCTTCAGTGGAAACCTAGCTGTTCATTGGACCAACGAGTAACACAAACATTTGCTGGGCTGTACGTGGACCAGTAGCTTAAGCAGAAATGGAGGTGGTGTCAGTGTTGAGGATAGTAACAGATGTGCAGGTGGATTTCTTGAAAGCTGATTTTTGTTTCTCTGATTGTCAGTTACCTTTCTGGCACAAATGTGGGTGTGGTTGTTTGAGTGGGACACTGCAACTCCTTCATTTCACTCTGGAAATGATACTGCTTCACCTTTGTGTCATTCAGAGTGGTTTGGTAGTGAGAGAAGGGTCTGCTTAGAGACTTGGCTCTTACCATCATTAACTGTTTCAGTGGTGGAAAATACTCTGCAGTAGAAAATTGAGTTGCTTCACATTTTGAAGGAAGGATGTTTCCAGATTTCATGGGAATGATGACAGATGCTTTCCTAGGATGCATGATGTTAATGTGTAGAACTTGTCCTGGGGCTGGGAGAATTGGTAGCCAAAATGTTGGGAATGAGAATATGCTTTGGGCACAAAAAATATTTTGGTGTTGAGAAGCAGCATGAGGAACTTTGACTCAGCTGATATTCCTGAGGAGGTAAGGGTGGGACCTGTGGTTGTAAATTGAGTACTCTCACAAAAGTCAGAGCTGTTCTTGAATTTGTTTTTTTCTTTATGTATTTCCAGGAACATCGCAACCGTGTGTTCCATGATTTCCGAAATGGCTTATGCCGCAATCTTGTTTGCACTGGTAAGAGTTCCTACATGCTTTTCTGTTTCTCAGGGTTGTGATAGAGTAGCCATTAGACCAGGTATAATAGATAAATAGCTTAGTGATGAAGCTCATGTGTTTTGGTAGGAGGTTTTTTGTCACACCTGTGTATAGCGGGCTGCAGTGCTCCTGTAGGCATGCCGACTTTCTCTTTTCAACCAGCTGTGGTGGTGCAGCTTGTTAACAAATCCTTTCGTGATAACACTTCCTACGTCAGTTATGTTTTCTAAAAAACTTTTTGTTTTTTTTTTAACGTTTGAGTGTTCTGTAAATTGTTGGATATGAAATAGTAGGAGAACGTAAGTACAGCTGTGGTTGGAATTATTGAGTAGCCATTCACTGACTCTTTAATTGTTTGTAGTTCATCTTTCCTGAACGCTTCGCAGTTCTGACGGATCTGTGTGTGAGCTGAGTTACCAGTTGCAAACTGAGCAGTACCAAGGCAGTTGCCACATAGATCTTGGAAGTGTTGATGAAACTCACTGGAACTGAAACAAATAGTTAAGTTAGCAGGATGCAGCTCACATTTCAAATCTGTTTTCATAATGGCAATGTGTGCCATGTTTGATGAGATGCTTGTATAAGATGACCAGCTCAGAAGTAGTCTTCATGTGTAAAAACTGACCTGGTGTGAATTATTTTTTTATGTAGATCTGAAGATTTGAAGATCTGTCTTGATTATCTTGTTTTATTATGCTTAAAATGGATAAGGATCTGTGATGGAGTTGTATGTAAAATGTCTTGATATACAGAAAGCTTATCTTTAGAAACTAGCTAACCAATGTTCAGAAATGCTAACTTTCCCACCTCAGGATTAGATTTCATGGAAATTAATGTTCTTCGCGGCCTGGGTTGTCTTTCAGATCTGTTTACCCGAGGTATTGATATCCAAGCTGTGAATGTGGTGATAAACTTTGATTTTCCAAAGCTGGCAGAGACTTATCTCCATCGCATTGGCAGATCAGGTGAGAAGAGAAACGTCTCTTAGGGACAGCTTTGCTGATAACTGTAATGTTCCTCAGGCTTTGGTTGGACTCCTTCTATTACTGTACTTGATAATTACTTTGAATAGCTTTGCTTTTTTCTGATGTTTATTTACAGGTATGATCTCATAGGGTTTTCTTCACAAATACCTGAATAAACGGCTATGCTCTTTAAGCTAGCCTGAAGAGCCTAGTCCAGAACAGCAACAAAAAAAGAAAACAAGGAAAAAAGGCATCTTTTGCTTTAATTTCATGAAACTTGCTAATGTTTATTGTGTGCAGTTTAGGAAGATTGCATACAGAAAACATAGTTTCCACTGCAGCTGTGGAAGACTTTAACTTGGTACTACCCAGTCCTTACCAGACGGTGATGTGGTGCTCGCAGCGTTCTGGGTTGGCTTTTATCATCGGAATGCTGTGTTAGTAACACCTGCAGGGTTTGCAATGCGTTTTCAATGGACCTTCTGTTACTCAGTTTAAATTTCTTTTTTGAGGTCGCTTTGGACATCTTGGCCTGGCCATCAACTTGATCACCTATGATGATCGATTCAACCTGAAAAGTATTGAGGAGCAGTTGGGAACTGAAATAAAGCCCATACCAAGCAACATTGACAAGAGCCTTTATGTGGCAGAATACCACAGTGAACCTGTAGAAGATGAGAAACAGTAACCATGTGCGTATGTCCTGACTCGAGTAGTTGTGTTGGAATACCATTGCCGGGAAAGAGGGGAAACTGATGTGCTGAAGAGTGTTGGAATGTGCAAAGAAGGGTTTGAAATAGGCTGTCAGTGGAGATGGGAACAGTCCTGCTTGGAGACAGGATGGCTCTGAGCAGTCCAGTGAATTCTTTCTGTATTTCTTAGCTAAGAAGAGAAGTAGGGGGAGAAAATGAAGTGTTAATCGAAAAGGTGAGGAGAGAAAATAGATCTCTAAGAATATAACACCGGCAGAACAGCCTGATCACCTCAGCAGATGAGAGAAACGGGTTCAGGCCGTAGGTGCCTCATATTTGTTTTGCATTTGTTGATTCATAGAACTCCTGTAAGTGAACACAGTAGGTAACAGAGCTGTAATTCATCTTCATTGCCACTTGAGGTCTACATAGCATAAAAAGAAAATGAGGTTTCTCTGGCAAGGACTCTGGAAGTGTGACTTTTTGATTGCTGTCTGAGGGAAAAATGGCTGAGTCAGTTCCTTTTACAGTCCAAAGACACTGTTATTCTCCCAGTCACACCAAATAGAGGCTAATATTTGATCGGTTACTAGTTGAGGTGCTAGAAACCATTTGGGTTTAAAGGAATTCAACCCGAGTAGTGTATCTTCTCTTAGAGGTAATGAGTTAAGAATTCTAATGAAGCTGCTGGAATTACTCTCAGTTGACAAAAGAAAAATTGCCAAAGAAACAGTCTGTTAATTAAAATGAGAATTAAAATAAAACCTGTATTTCTTAAAAGTGATTCAAGGCTAACCTTAGCCAGCTGGTTGTGTCTAGCTGCCCTGTAGCCTCTGCTTTGCTGGCTAAGCTTTCTCTATGTTTTAAAATAAATAAAGCAGAGCAAATTGTGAACCTGGACAGGGTTCTTGGGTGGCTTTCTTGGGGAGAGAAGCTGGGTCCTAGTAGCACGTCTGAGGGATAGTGTCTGAACTGTGCTGAATGCCATTTGCTCTTTGTGGTGCTACCACAGTCAGCATGATTTGTTTCTTAGGTTCTGGCTTTGCACAGAGCTGAATTAATTGCAGGTGTTGTTATTTATGTATTTATTTAGGCTTTGACTACATATGCCAGAAGGTGAAGCCCTTTGATCCACATCTGTGACACATCATTTCTCTGGGGATACCCTTCTCTTTGTGGGTTTTTCTTCGTCTTTTCATTTTGGATCTATGAAGACTAAAGAGCTCGGCCTTTTTCTTTTTAAATTTGGCAGCAAGGAAAGAAGATGAAAGGAGGAATGTCTTTTTTTTTTTTTTTTTCCACTTGTTTGCACTGTGTGCTGATTGAACATTAGTTGCACTAACTGCTGGTTTTAAATTTTTTTTTTTCTTTGGGCGGGAGGGGCAGCAAGGGAAGAAGAGAAACCCTGAAAAGAGAAGAATCTGAACACGAGCTTGTCTGCGATTTCAAATTCTCCAACCATCGACTGAGTGCATTTCAACTTCTCCCTGGTTACTCATCTGTTTTTAAGCTAAAGAGCTTGTTACTTATTCGTGCAAAGTGCCTTATGCTATGAGACCATTCAGAATATCACCTTTCCTACACAGCCCGAGGAGTCAACAGCTGTTTTTGATTTCAGGTCAAAGTTCCCCTTTCTTCCCCTTCTCTTCCTCTCCAAGTACTCGAGTCCAGGGCTGTGAGGTGAAACTTATTGGTAATACTACTTTGTCTTCAACTTTTTTTTTTCCTTTCCTTTTTTTTTTTTTCTTTTTTTGTTTAGTTGGAGGAGTTGATATGCATCTGCAGTTCACCCACACTGTAAATATCTGTATTTAAAACAAAACCAACTTAAAATCTGGGCTGATTAGGTGCAGCATTGTAGCTCCAGAAGGAAAGAGTAGCCTGTCACCTCTTGCAGGAGCCATACGAAAACCCCTATGCTCTAGCAGAACACTAAGGACTGGTTACCATAAGTCTCCATTAGTAGTTCCAGCACTTGATTACGTAGACTTGTTTCAGAGCCGTGGCCCTCTTTCCTCTGGTGCAGTGTGTCCCATAGAAAATCAGATGTGTATATTGTACAAACTTTGTAAATATTTTTTTTTCCTGTTTGGGTTCATATATAACTTTTTTTTTTTTTTTTTTTGATGAAGGTTGCTGGGGTTAAAGGGATTTGACTGATTATGGGAGCAGCTACAGATGAGAGGGGCTCAGTTTTCTGCAACACTAAGCAGTGAGAAGTGCTCTGAGCTCCGTGCAGGGCTCTGTGTGCATCCCTTGGCAGGGTGTTGGCAGCACTGTCCCGTACTGCTCACAGGAGGCTCTGAGGTCTCAAGCCTGTTGCTTAGCTTGTCTGAGATGCTCTTCGGTTTCCCCCTTAGAAACTTCAGGAACTTTGCAAGCTCTGAAGGGTGCCGTGACCCGTGTTCTGCCATGGCAGAGGGGGATCCAGCGGGTGTCAGCGCTGCTGAGCAGTACATGCATAAGGTGTGGATTTGGGTGTAAAGAAACCGTAGGAAACGGATTGAGATGCGTGAACGGACAGTTCTGGGGCTCTGTGGGAGTGAATGATTTCCTGCAGCATTGTGTATCTTCTGCCCAAAACAACCTCAATGCAGACTTTGGATGAGCAGGTGAGGGCAAGGCCCTGCAAGCGTCAGGAGCTGCAGGGAGCTGCTTGCCGTCTGCTCTGCCGAGGCGTGAGATGCTGTCTGTCACTCTGCGTTGTACATTGCTGGAACACGCTTTCTGGTCAAGCAGTGTTGCTTTAAATTGTGCCCCTCCCAACATGCTTGATGTTTGGCCTGATCTCCAGGCAAAAGGAGTGAGACAAATCAAACTGTAAACTTTTAAACTTCCCTTTTAGCCTGTTCAACAACAGCGTCAGGAGGCACCTGGACAGATGCAATCCCTTTTGCTCATTTATTGTGTATACAGATGCTGCACTCACACTATGCTTGCTTACTTTGAGGCAGGAATTAATTAATTGTCTTAATCTCTCCCTTTTTTTTTTTCTGACCCCTCCCCCACTTTTTGTTTTGGGTATAATTGTTTGGAACCAAAAGGCAGAGCTAGCTGTCCTTGTCCTCGAGGAACACACACACACACAACCAGGTGCCTCCTGATGGCGACTTTACCAGACGATAGAAAGGGTGTTTGAGTTGTTTTTTTTTTTCTTTTTAGTTTCTTTTTTTTTTTTTTTTTTTTGTCAGCAGTGACTCCATAACTGTAGCAAATGCTGCACTAGAGTACAAACTCAAGAGCTTGGTCACAGGCACTCTGTGAGCCACACAGCTTACATTTGACTGGCAGGTACTAAATGTAAACAGCGTGGGGGTGGGGATGGGGGTGGGGGGAGGGGGGTGGGAGTCTGCGGGTGGTAACTTTGACCAAAAGTAAAATCTTGCTCTTGTACTGCAGCCAGCTTAACGATTTTTCCAGAGAGTCAGAAGAGGGATCATTTTAGTGCAGCAAAGACGTGAGAAATGTAAATAAAAGTTTTGTACCTTGTCAGGGCACATGCTTGTAACGAGAGCAGGTTAGGTGCGTGTGCTCTGCTCGGGTTCGGGGTAGGTGAGCCTGGTGCCATGCTCTGGTGGTCCCTCTTGAAGCACAGAACTTTTAAATGGAAAGTATTACTTTAAACTTGGCCTCTTGTTGAGGACTGGCACTTACCTGAACTATCGGGGGCACCATCTGTAGGCGGCTTCTAGTCGAGAAGGAAGCTGCCTACTCTTGGTGCTAATAGCTGTCTCTAACAGATGCGATCTTGCAAATGGAAAGATGCTCCAAAATGACTAGGGTGAGCCTAGTGTTTCTTTTTCTTTGTCTCTTTTTCTCCCCATGAATAATTTTGTATTGGTCTCTGCTTCTTGAGACCCCTTGTGGTCCTGTTTTTGTCAGTCACGCCAGCCTTTGTGTGCACGCATTACTCGGAGCTCTTCCTTCAGCAGAGGAGCCCTGAGGTCAGATGCTTCCTGTGACAAAGGCAACATCA
Source organism: Oreortyx pictus (assembly GCA_036925125.1). Classification (NCBI taxonomy): domain Eukaryota; kingdom Metazoa; phylum Chordata; class Aves; order Galliformes; family Odontophoridae; genus Oreortyx; species Oreortyx pictus. The sequence continues at coordinate 5,271,977 of JAUPFR010000025.1, read as the reverse complement.
ATAAGAACATGATTAATTCTGCGTTTTTTCATCCCTGAAGTCTAAAAGCGTGACTCCTTGTACCGAGGTGAAACGGCTGCAGAGAGATTGATACAGATCTGCAGCCACGTTACTCCAGATGAGGAGCAGGCCGGCCTTGGCACGGTGCAGCTTTCCCTCAGCGGGGTGGGGGGTGGGTTGGTCTCAGATATGTATTCTGATTTCCAGAATGAGATGGGAGCATCTTTCCTTTGCCTCTGGGACTTTTTGTTGTTGTGGGTAAGAACATGGAAGCTGGACATGAATTTGTTGTATACGCGTTGGTATCAAATCATCTCATTCTGATTTTGATTTTGATTTTTTTTTTTTTTTTTTTTTACTTGGGTTGGGGGAGGGTGTCTGCTCCAAGGGTTTAAAAATGCTTTAGTGTCTTGGATGGGAGTTCATCGTGAGGGCTGTGGAGCAGGGCCCTGCAGCTGGTCTTCGTGCTGCTGTGTCCTGGTGCCGTTGGGACTGATGTGTTCCACGTGGAAGCATTTTTAAATCCTTCTATAGACAGTGGGGGGGGGGGGGGGGGAGGGGAGAAGGAGGGGTGGGGGAGGGATCGGTGCATTAAGATACGGCCTTGCTGTATTTTAACCAATAGCTAAAGGGAAGGGGTGGCAGGAGGAGAAAAGTAGTCATTGTTCCCACAGCGAAAAACAAAACAAAGCCAAAAGGAACTTCACTTGAAGAAAAAAAAAAATCCCGCAGTTGAGGTGGGGTCGCGTAACCCACCGCTCCCTGTCAGCAGGGTGCAACAGTGCTGTTCAGCAGCAAACACGGCCGAATCCTTGCAAACGTTTGGGGGGGGGGGGGAGGGGAAGATTGGCTTTGGTTCAAGTCGCTAATTGGCAAACTCCAGCGGAGCGAAGAATTGGTTGAGAATGTGTTTTTCTCGGGCTCTGTGCGCGCGTCAGCACCGACTCGTGGAGTTTGGCGAGTTCAGAGTGCAAAAAAAAAAAAAAAAAAAAAAAAGATCCTGATTTTGTTGATTTGAACTCAATAAATGCTCCCTGGAACACCAGGCTGCTCTCATGTTTTCCTTTGAGCCACCCAGGGCTTTGCATAGAGCTGAGGGAGCACTGCTGGGGGGTGGGGGGGACCCCGAGGCCTCGGCACAGCTGTGTGACCATCCCAGTGCTGGGATGCCCAGCAGTGCCCATCCCCACTCTGCTTTAGTGTGCTGCCATAATGCATGGAGGAGCCCTCGGGGGCTGTGCTGCTGTGAGGGCTCCCAGGGATGAGCAGTAGAACCGGAGGGGTTGGGAGGGACCCGTGGGGCTCAGCGAGTGCCTGACTGCTTTCCCCAGGAGAGCTGCTCCAGGTCTTCATCCATCTCGAGCTCCACTGGGCTCCAGGAGATTCTGGGGTCCCCATTCCTCTCTGTTTGTAGCGGTCATCGCTCACAAAGCCACGGTGAGCAGCAGCAGGTGGGAGAAGGCAAGCTCTGCTCCCGGTGTCCAGTTCCTCGTGTAAACACAGCACTGTGACTCTGCAGCAAGAGCACATCGTGCTACTTTTCCATTACCAGTTGGCATACATGTTTAATGATTAAAGTACAACATGTTTTAGAAGAACCTTGCTGTGTCTGTATGCTGTGACTGGTAGAAAATATGTGTCCTTCATCCTGAGCCTCACATCCTTGGTCCGCACCACCCTCTCAGTGTCTCATCTCATTGCACCCTGCTCTCCTCAGCCCTTCTACATTGTAGAGTTACAGAATGTCCTGAGGTGGAAGGGACTCGTGAGGATCATTGAGTCCCCCTCCTTTTACCCACATCCCTCATCCTGTGTTCTGCATTCCACCATCACATCCCACACAGCCCGGTAAGTGCCTGCCCGTGCAGTGGGGCATCCATGGGGACGTGCTGGTCTGGCTGAGCCCAGCCCCAAGTGCAGGCTCTTGGGGTGGCTTGTCAGGGCCTCGGGATGGCCCTAATGAGTCCCAGCTATGCTAACGAAGCAGTGACTCTCCGTGCTGTGGGGTTGGGGCTGCGTGGATGTGCCTGGGGCAGGGCTGGTCCCAAAGCCTCTTCAACCAACTGGGAGCTTCTGGGGCTTGTTGCTTGCTGCAACACCCCTGCTTTTTTTGGGGAGTGCTGGCTTTTGCTACTTCGCTCTGCTCTTTCATTAAAAGCCAGCTCACTTCCTTGTTCCGTCTCCTGTTGCAGGGTGAGTGAGGGCTGCAGTGAGGATCAGCCCAAACCATAGAGCAGTTCTAGATACAACAGGACCATGGAGGACGTGGGTGCTGGGGGTGCACACCCCTTCTGCTCTGGGGGCTGCTGGCACCATTGCCCCTCAGTGCAGGGGTTCCCACCCCAGCAGCCCCTCACAGGCAGCTCTCGGGGCTCTTCTTCCTGCAGGTCCAGTGCTGGAGCGAGGGTCCTGGCGGTGTGAGGCCCATGGTGGCTCTGCATGGTGTGGTGGGCTCTGTCCTTGTGTGCCCAGCCCTTGTGTAATGCCCCAGGACGGAGCCTGGGGCCGAGAGCTGCTCCTGGCTGTGGGTGTGATGGTGTGCCTGCTGCTCCCCTGAGGTGAGGTCCCACGCTGCAGCTCAGTGTTCCCCTTTGAGCCCTGAAGGTGAGTGCCTGCTGCTCCCTTGGAGGATGGGGTTCTCGCAGTGAGAAGTGTGGGAGGTGGTGGCTGGTGGGGGGGTTGAGGTCCAGCAGCCCTTTCCTGCTGGAGCTGAGGGTCCCGGTGCTGCTTCCTGCTCTGGGCCACACTCCGTTCTCCTGCAGTGGGGTGCAGGGGCTCAGCACCCCGAAGTTTCTCTCTTTTCCCTCTCTCTGTGTCCCGATGCAGCTCATCTCCCAAAGGAAGGCAACCAGCCCTGCCTTCATCCCCCTGCTGGGGAGCTGCAGTGCTGGGAGCTCTGCTGGAGGATGCGGTGTGTGTCCTCCATGGAGGGGCAGCTCAGCTCTTCAGGTGAGTGCCGCACGCTGGTCCTCTGGGTGCAGCAGAACCCCAAGCCCCCCTGCCCTGCCTCGTTTGGCTCAGTACTCCCCAGGTCCCCATTCCCTCTGGCTTTTGGCAGAAGCAGTGAATTCCCTGGGTGATGTTGGTTGGCCATAGGCTGCCCTTCTGGGGCGGGGGGGTGTTATGTGGGTGGGGTGCAGCTCTTCCAGCCTGTTTTCCTGGGTGTGGAGGAGCAGTGTGATGGCGAGCAGCACTGTTGAGTCGTGCGGGTGTGGCAGCTTAGTTCTTGGTTCATTTGTGTTTCTTACAGATCTTCCTGGAGGAATGTGGATTCCAGGGGGAGAGGCACTTCCTGGATGGGGGTGTGAGGAGGGTGGAGGGTCCTGTGCAATGGGGGCTGCTTCTTGGTGGTACTCCACCCTCCAGGTTGGAAGATGGGAGGGAGGGAGGGAGGTAGGGCTTGGAGGGGCAGTGCTCCGTCACTCAGGCAGAGGGCTTGATGTGATGCTGCTGTTGGGGACAGTTTTCCTTGCAGAGATGTTCCCTCTTGGCCAGTGGAGGTGGCCTGGCTCCGCTCTGAGGCTGTCCAGTGGTGTGGGCTGGGGGAACTGATCCTGGGGGGATGTTGGGGTGGTAGGAGAGCTCACTATACACTGCTTTAAGGAAGGTCTTGAGCTCTGGTTCCTGGCTGGCTGCTTCTTCAGGTACCCATATGTCTCTCTACCTTGGGGGTGCTTGAAGAGCTTTGTGGGTCCCAGCTTTGTTCTGGGTGAAGCTGTGTCTGATCACCAGCAGCTGCTGCCAGGAGTTCAGGTAGGGAGCTTGGTCACTGTGCAGCAATGTTGGGTGCTTTCTGCCTTCTCCTCCTTACCTGGGGCACATTGATGATCTGCTTGACCTGCAGGACACTGATGTACTTGGAGAAGGTCTCCACAAGAAGAGTGTCTTCAGATAAAGGGGGAAGAAAAATGCAATTGGCAGTGGGTGGGGGGTTGGGATAGGATGAGTTTGGTGGTGTAACTTTCCCTTTCTTGGCAACTTCTACTGCGAGAGCACCTTGCCCTGGCTGAGAGGCCAGCCCCATGCATGCTGCTTGCCATGTCCTTGTGGACTCTGCTCCCAGCTTCAGTGAAGAGCACAGTAATGGCTTAACCAGGTATAACTGGTGCTCCTGTATGCCTGATGCTGAGTGAATCCAGCTGGGAGCCCTGCATGGGTGCTTGAGCATTGTCTTACAGCAGTGTGAATCTCTGCAGGGAAATGCTTGACCGAGTGCTCTCTGTCCCACTTGGCTCCAAAGCAGCAGCAGAGCTGAGTGGAGGCTGCAGGGAAGACACAGTTTTCCAAGGGCCCTGCTGCATTTATTCTTCCAGCTCTCATACCACTTAAATGGTTACAGAGCTGCTGCCATGGGCTGAGGGCTGAGCCTGCAGCTTCTTGTGTGCTCTCAGAAGCTCCCTGCACCGCATCAAAGATGGCTTGAGGATGTGGGGCACATCATGCACTAACCCCTCTGCCTCATTTGTAAGAGCAGTGAGTAAGAGCACCCAGAAACCAAACTGGGGGAAAAAAGTGAGAGGTGAAAGGTCCCAAGGACACCCAACCCTCCTGGGCTGCAAAAGGAGGTGGGATGGGGATGGAACAGAGCTGGGGCTCTACCAGGCACTCACCCTGCTGCATTCCCAGTGTGGGTCCTGCTGTGTGGTGTCTCTGTTGGGATCAGAGGGGATGCTGTGGATTTCACACCCTGTAGGCATGGTTCCCCCTGAGGCAGAGCTGGCTGTGTCCCTGCCAAGTGCTCTGCTTGCAGTGGAGGAGCAGGAACTGAAGCCCCAGCTGATGAAGTGGCAGCAGGGAGTAGCTATGGGGCTGCCCTCACCCCCAGCCCAGCTCTGGCCATGGTACGCTGCAGGACCCCACTCCCCTTGGATCCCCATTCCTCCTTCCCTCCACATCTCCCCACCCAGAGGACACTGCGTCCTGTCTTTAAATAGGGAAACAAAGTTTGTGCAAAACATTTAGATTTGCTTTGAAAATGAGAGGCAAATGTGTCATGCTTTTAAGGAAGAAAAGCATTTAGCATCTAAAGGAGAAAATCAGCACTGTTGTGTACTGAAGTACACCTGGGGTAATGCCATCACTGTTCAGGCTTCTCTGCTGGGTAACATTCTGAACACAAACCACAGAGAGGGGAGGGGAGGGGAAGGGATGGGAGGGAAGGAAAAATAAGTATTTATTCATAGGTATAAGAAGATGTGTCTTATGTGGGGCTAGCATGGACATCCCACTGGTGTGAGGCTCAGGCTCTGTGCTGAAGCCCACCAGTTCTGTATCCTAAAAGCGGACTGCTTTCTGCTTTGGGAATGGAATGGAGCAGTGCCGGCCCCACCTGAGCTGCCCCACATCCCTTTGCACAGTGCTGGGAAGACAAGCTGACAATCACAGCCATGGAATACCCCGAGCTGGGAGGGACCCGTAAGGTTATCGAGTCCAAGAGAGACATTGTAAAGGAAGAGTAGGAAAAGGAGGAAGCAAAGATATTATGCAGTTCTGACCCATCCCAGCTCTTGGGAGTGCGATTGGGGAAACTCCATTATTTCTGCAACTGGTATCTCAAACACAGAAAGATCCTTTAAGGTGATGAAGATGTCCCACTCAGGTCACCAGAAGTTGGGAACCTCAGAGGAAGATGCTGTGGCTTTACACAGTCTGTATCATCTGTGTAAAACACATCGATGGCACTCAGGGACCTCACTTTGCATTTGCTGTGTCCTTGGTGAACAAGGTCTGGGCTTAGGAAAAGCCCAAGCACTTCTGCTTCACAGATAAGAGCTATTTAACTGATGAATGAACTTGAATCTGAGCAGAACAGGACTGATAATTTAGTAAGACAACCAGTTTCATGTCTTGCAGAAGACAACACTTCAAAGCTATTACCAAGCTATTACTGGTTGTATGGAAGCGCCTTGAGTTCAAGGAAGAACTGAACACCTGACCTGACACAGCCTGGGCTTAGGGTTGAACTTGGGCCTTTGTCATTGCCTTAAAGCTCCACCAATACATTGGGAGTTCTCAGAGTAACACCTAACACAAAGGAAATCCATCCATGTCAAGATCTACATCTGCTGAATTCATTGGAAAACATTTCTGTACTGGATCTGAAGGAAAGAAAACAGGAATACATCCGTGCCAAGCAGCAGCATTATGTTTTCTACAGTTACTGACGAGTACACATTCTGCTACTTGCATCTGGTCTCTTCCAATAGAAGAACTCAACTGGGAACACAGTGCCATAGGACACAAAGTGGTTATGACATCAGAACAATAGAGAGGGCTTCCAAAACCGCCGCCAGCACATCAGGGCACCACCGCTCAGTAAGTTTCCCAAACTGTTTATTTAAACTTCAGCAGAATGGGGAAATTTGTGGCGAGGTTGACAAGCTGCTGCTGTCCTGTCCCAGCTGTTGTCAGTCACGCTGTGTCTCAGTGTGAACAACAAGAAATGTGGCCAAACTGGAGATACACATGGCCTGAAGTGCTGAGCAGTGCGGGCTGGCTCCACCAGAGCTGAGCTGAGCTATCTGAGGGCCTTCACTGCCTCTCGGTCCTCATGCTCTGTGTCAAATGCCTTCTGCTTGCTGCCAAGAGTAGAGATTAATGAAGCTGGACATTGACTTCAATGGCCAGCTCAAACAGTTCCACAATCTACTGAAAAACAAATGGAACATATATAGAGGGTACAGGAGAGATGTACAGAACAACAGTGGTACTTTCTGCCTCCCCACTTCTAAGTTTTGTCATGACAAGTACTAACAGAGGATAAAACCAAGTTATTTTCAAAATATTAAGAACAATTAAGATAGAACATCTTTTCTGCCAGCACAGATCCTGACTATTTGGACAGGAAAGCTTTGGTGTTTTCATTACCTTACTTGATCGCTTCTCATCTTTGGTTTATGTGGTCGAGAAATCAGCTCTTTCTGAAAAGAGAAAGAACCATCGATCATCACTGGTTCCTTCCAGCTCTACCCTCTTCTATCAGTGTAATTCAGTTGTATCATTCAGGATACGTGGCCCTGTGGAACGACAGGAGTTTAACCCCATACTGAGTAAAACCTCACCTATATCTGCTCTGTATCGCCTGGGTTGGAGCTGAAGGAGACAACGGTGGAAGAAATGTGAGCCCTCAGAGCACAGTACAGAGGCTGTGAAGATTTTTTGGCAGATCTGACCAAAAGCAGGAGTTGCATTGAAGTATGCACACCTGCAACGTCACCCAGAGGAATCAAACACAACCCAAAGGAGTCCCACTTACCGCGACCCTTTCTTCTCTCTGTTTCCTCAGCAGAGCCAATATTTCTTCTTTCTTCTGAGCCTGCGAAGGAACGTTTACCAGAATAAAAATGAGTGAAAAGAACGCAATGCTCACAGTGTAAACCTCCTCACTGAGGCTGAGGGATAGCGTGAGCATCTTGAGATTTCAAGAGTCAGGCAATGCCAGGGTTTCCTGTTTTAAATGGATTTAAACTGATTTCTCAGATTTATGGTGCTAATAGCTTTGAAATATCTTTGCTGACCACGAAGTACTCTACAAAGCCCATGAGAATGCCTGATTGCAGGGTGGGTTCAGTGAAAGGTTCTGTCTACAGATCACATCAGTATCTTGGAAGCACACCCAGCTGTTGCCTACACAGCTGTTCGCCACATCCAGGCTCAACTTGTAACTGCTCTTAATGTCATTTCCGAAGTTCCTGAGCTCCAACAAAGGACACGCAGAGATCAGGAATGGCGATGGGAAAAGAGTAGGGCTGAGTGGCTCTTACCTGCTGACGGTATTTTTCTTTTGCTTCAGCTTTCTGTGCACTGTGAGCTGCTGAGTGGGTCTGTCTGTGAGCCAGGGTGTGCCCAGGGGATGGGGTCTGCCCAGAGGAAGGTCCCTCATGCCGCAGGTTGGTGGGACCTAGGGAGGACTCAAACAGAGGCGGCAGCGTGGCTGTGTTCCAGAAGATGCAGGTGAGCTCCACATCAGCTGGGCTCGAGCCAGAAAAGATGAGGGGCCCATCAGGGTCTGTGCTCGTGGGGCCCCTCTCCATCTGCTGGCCCCACTCCTGCCCCACAGCCTGAGAACGGTGCTGCCTGCTCTGCCGGCGCGTTCCCATCACCTTGTGCTGGAGCTCTGCTGCTCAGACTGGCAAAAAACCATTCATTTTGATTAAAAAACTCATGGGGCTGAATTACATTTCTTCAACATGTGTCAATGGACACAAAGTTTGGCAAGTCCAGGGCTGAGATGTGTGCAGCCTACAGACATCAGGACCGAGGTCTACAAATGTTGGGAACCATTGCTCACAAGTGCTTGGGATGTCCTGTGGGCAAGACAAATTCCTGTGTGTCTCCACTGGGCTATCTCCCCAGCCTTTTTACCTGGCTGTGTGGTTAGTGATTGGTACTTGTGGCAATCAGCTAACTACACTGCCTAGTAACCAGGCTGATGGACGAGGCTGCTCTCCTCCTCTTCCTGCTTTCATGAAGTTTGGGTTTTTCTTAGAGCAACAACAACCACCTCCTCCCTATGGTTGGTTACACCACTAGTAAGTTTTTATTTCCCTCCTTATTATAATTATTGAACATTAAGCAAAGTAGTCACAGTCAAAGCCACTTGTGATGTTCACTGTGCTTAATATTTAATCAGTGCTTAAATACCCCTTGCCTTACCAGCTTGTTGGGTCGGACAGGGAAGCTGAATGCAGACTGTTGGCTTTGGACTTGACAGACCAACGGAACAAATTCTCAGCCCAGTTCTGGTGCATAAACAATTGAGTTTACAAAAAGTCTTCATGCAACTGAACAACTTAAGCATAGTGGATGGTGTTCTTGTCCCAGGAATGTTCCAAAGGATTTTAGCACCAATTTAGCACAGCATCATAGAATACCCCAAGTTGGAAGGGACCCATAGTGGTCATCAAGTCCAACTTCCCAGCTCCACCCAAAAATCTGACCACATGTCTAAGCAACTTCACTTGATATTGGCAGCGTACACCACACACATCTGCCAGGCAGCTATCATTTCTGGAAATAACAACGTGAATGAACAAACATTAATCCTTTTTGCACTAGGAATAAGGACACAGTGAGGCTGCACCGTGGGGTCCTGCGCCTTGTTTTGATGGCAGTGAATTTAGTGATTGTGGGGTGCTAGGTACAATCAGCTAACTACACTGCCTACAAACCAAGCACTACCCTTGTGATGCTGCCGTGGCATTCAAACCTAGAAAAAGAAGAAAGCGCTTCCAATAATTGATATTAAAATACTCCACATGTTGTTATAACAGCAGTTGACATTGTCAGAAAACATTGGTCATACCACCCTTGGTGTTATTCGACTAAATTCTATGGTTCTAAATCCAGAGCTCCCCATTTTCCCCATAGATACAGGAACAGAGGCAGAGCTGCTTATCAGCCAACACGCTGCTCAAAAGTGCTACCAAAGAAATAGGAAAATCTGTTCTGCAGAACAAAGTGGAATATACACAAGTAGTTGTAATTAATTGTGTCTCATTTCTAATGTATATGTATGCAACTAACAGCAGGACAAACATATTTTATGTAGGATTATCAGGCTGCTGCTAACTCAGCAATGAGACAGAACCCATAATGTTACAGAGATAACTTTGTCTGCAGATTGAGCTTTTGCTGCCTTTCATTCATAACTGCCATATCCTTAAAATGCAGAAAAAAAGAATTTGGGACTTACCCTTAAGAGGCTTACCTTGTGGAAATCCTGCTAATAAAACACTGAAAAATAATTAATGGGAAGAGAAAAACAGCTAACTTCTCTCCTTTTTTTCCTCTCTCTTTCCATCCACTGGGCACCGCTTTCCCAGGCAGACACGGGGATGGGACGGACCCTACAGTGTTGCCTGGGTCCCTATCTCTCCCCATGGGACTCTGTGCTGGAGTGTCCCCAGCCTGGGCTGTGGGTCAGCCCCACGCCTGCAGCCTTTGTGTACACTCTGTCACCATGGTCACTCAGGGCTGGTTCCTGGAGGATGGACCCGTGCTCTGAACCGTCCACATGGCATTTGCAATAGTGAGCTTTGTTGCAGGAGAGGTTTCTATGGGCAAAGTCAATATAGAGGACAAGTTTCTGCCTTCTCTTGTGGACAAATGACTGCAGGTTGGACCAGAGCTTGCAGGGGGTGATCCACATTTGATGTTCCATCTGATGGTCCAGCATACATCTCTGGGGTGATACTTGTGGCTTCAGGCTGCCCTGAAGCTGCCCCTCATCATAGCAGGAGCAGAGGTGCCATAGAAGGAGGCCCCAGAGCAGACAGGCCCACAGCTGTGACTAAGCAGATGGAGAGGACTTTTCTCTAAGGAGATTGTCATCTCGGGTGTTTTCCCATACAGAAATAGCTCACACTTCTTGATCTTACATCAGTAGTTGTGACTGCAGCTGCTTACCTGAAGGTGTTTGTAGTTGACCATCTACAAAAAGCAGGAGGGTTGGAGAAGGAAGGCTGCCACTAGCAAGCTGCACTTCTGTTGGCACTCAATACGAAGAATGCAAAAACTTCTGCAGAGCTGGCTCTTGCCAGTAGTGTGCAAAGGGAAACTGTTTGCTCTAGGTTTGGCCTGCAGTTACTAGAGAAACTGCGTCTGACTCTCTTCCCTTTGCACTTCATGCCTAGGCTTGCCTGGTGACCAGGAGACCCACAATTTAATCTAGCTAAGAATGTGCGTGCTGTGTTGGGGCCTGACCTGAATTCCACTGAATCCTTTGGACGATCTTCCATTGGTTTCGGTGAGCTCTGGATACATCCTATGAATAGCCATGGACAGTAATGCAGTTTTCTAGTGTTGCATTGTTATTATTATTCTGCTTCCCAATAACGACAGCAGCTCCCTTTAACCACAGGCATCGACGTGTGCTGCTTTATCTAACACACCTCACCACTCAGAACTCTTGGCCACCCATTATGCTCTTTGTAGAGCCACGGGGATGCTGACAGATCCAGCTCAGACACGGCTCAAATGGGTGGGAGCACAACTGGTTGACTTGCTTCACAGACCTCATGCTGAGATGGACAGCTCACATTTTCTCTCTGACACTTTATTCTCCAAGCAGGGGACCCAAGGCTGTGTTTTCACACAGTCAGGAACAACTGACAGCATAACAAAGGATTTTATTTCTATGAGTATGACTAATTAAAAGAGGCAGTTCAACTTGTCAATGAAATGGGTGCTCAGAAATGCCCACTGCCATTCTGTCACTAACAGGAGCACTTTTGAATTCATACATGATGTTGAAAACACTACGTTAAAACGTACTTGTAGCCTCATTTCAATGGCAGCATTAATGATTAGAGCCATCTCGGCAGGTTGCCAAGATCTTTGCTTAAATTTTTCTGTTTTGTTTTCCTTGCCTGATGCAGAAGATTGGTATGGCCCTGGGTTTGGCCCCTTGACATAGAACAAACAGCACTTATTGCATGATCAGTCTGGTTTCTCAGGTGAAGAGTTTGTTTACTGCTGTTCACAATGCACTTGTTAGCTATGGGAACAATGAACTCAGCACACAGAGGTGTTGTGGGGATTCAGACCTCTCTGACTGTCCTTTGTGCAATCCAGTCACTTCTTTTATCATGGAATTTCCCAGCTCACAGGGCCTGCCTGGACAAGTGAGAGCTGGAGGAAGGAGGAAAGCAGGAGACAGTCCTCAGACCCATTGATGGACACGTTGCTCTGAGCCCAACCAGCCCTATGAACAGTCAGATTACTTGGCGATAGCATCTACAACCAAATGAAGAACCTGTTGAAATGTTCAACATTTTTCACCTTAATTTGATTCTTTATCTGAATGGTTCCTGATTTCTGGTATTGGAGGCAGAAGAGGGGAAAAAGAGAACAAATATGGCCTACAATTTTCAACAACAAATCACAGAATCATGGAATCACCAGGGTTGGAAAAGGCCTCCAAGATCATCCAGTCCAACCATTCACCCACCACCAGTATTCCCCACTAAACCATGACCAACATCTAAATGTTTCCTGGTGACTCCACCATCTACCTGGGCAGCCCCGTGCCAGCATCCAACCACTCTCTGGGAAAAGTATTTCCTAACATCCAACCTGAATCTCCCCTGGCACAACTTGAGGCCATTAATGAAACACTCACATTCCAGGAGCTGACCTGGTTTGAACTCTTTAACAAAGCCATTTGCATCCCCTGTGAAATACCTCAAAAAATGAAAAAAAACCTGACTCAAGTCATTGGAAAACATGAACATTTATTTAGATCAGCAGCAAGATGAGTGTTAGGATAAATGCCATCCAATCTCAGAAATAAAACATACCACAGTGAGGGCTCTACAGGGGAAGGAGCAGTTCTGCACACAGCCCACTCAAAGCAGTGAAGTTTGTAACAACTTCTTAAACTTCCTCATTTAAGTGTTAAACTGGTGATTATCTAACAGACTGATGAAGACAAAAATCCATTAAACATACCCGAGCAGAGAAAGCTATTACTGGGATAAAACCACCTCGACTGGAAGGAACTTTGAGCCCAGCATGTTGATCAGCCTAATGGAGCACACCTGAATACTTTTACATCCCTCAGGGCCACCTGCGTATAAAACCTGAGCAAGCCACCCTAGTGGGTTACTGAGGGAAGGGTTGGGTGCTTTTTTTTGGGTGGAGGTTTCCTATGTTGGTTGTTTTGGTTTTTTTAATAATAAAAAAAAAGCAAGCAGAAGTTATATAGGGTTTTTGTAACATTACATCTATTTCTGCTGTGTCTGTCTGAAGTTGTACATGAAATATATCTCAGCTTGTTGGCGACTTTGGCCTGAGAAGGTGATGTTTGTGGTCTTCACTGTATGTTCAGTAACTCTGTAGGTACTGCTGGGTATTGATTGCAATATATGAATGATGCTGAAGGAGTAATACCTTTTAAGCTTTTACATTTTAACAAGAGTAGTGTGAGTGCCTTCTAGAAGCTTGTTGAGCTGGTGTCAGTACCCTGGACTGTAGTAACTGCTTATTTGGTTATTTGGGTTATTTCAGCTTTACCTGATATGGCTTATGGGTTTTAACATCTCTCTTTGGAACTGAGTAGTACCTTAATGCCATTGAATCGCTCCAGTGTAGTGCCTCATCTCTCCTGCTGACTTTCCAACAGTTAAAGCACTTGGATTTAAAATGAAGGATGAAATTGCTGCTACAGTCTTCTTCATCACAAGGCTGATAAGAAGGGAAGACAAGCTGAGCAAGCATAAGATAGAGAGATTTGCAGCTAAGCTGACAACACTACTGTTTGAAAAGTACAAGAACCACTGGTACTTGGACAATCCATCCCGAGGGCAAGCCTTCAGGTAAGAGGATCCTAAGGAGGAGGGGAGGGGGCCTGACTTCTTCAGTGAAGAACAGGTGGTCTTAAACTGACTTGTACAACAAACTAAGTTTCTAAAAGTGGTTGAGTTGCTGGCTAACTTTCTGATAGCCTTTGTAGATGAGAGCTTGTCCCACCAGGCTGTCTGTGTCAAGATGAAACATAGTCAACTTAATCCTCTTTCTTGATGCAGAACTGGCAAAGTGGCAGAGAAATCTTATGTTCCACCTCCACTTGTGTTCTCACCTAGGTGTATAAGGATAAACAAACATCAGACAAGAGATCCGCTGCTGGAGCAAGCTTGTGTGGAGAGTAACGTGGACTTCAATAAGCTTGGCTTGCCAAAAGAGATGACGCTATGGGTTGATCCATTTGAAGTGTGTTGCAGGTGAGTTGAACTTGTCTACTACCATAATCTGTCAAGTGTTCTGTGGGAGACTTCTCCTCTCCAAGCCTATTGCTGGAGATTAAGAGTGTAGGGTCAGGTGAGTAATAAGAGCTGTCTACACTGCTGGTCCAGAGCTGCATGGCACAAACACAGTTGCTTCCAGGTATGGAGAGAAGAACCGGCCGTTCACAGTTGCTCACTTTGAAGGAGAGGAGAACCCTGAGCTTTCACAGCAGATCAACTATGCAGTCGACAGAGCAGCTCTTGACTATCCTTCTGGCACCTCTTCAGATGAGGAGAGCTTCAACAGGGAACCAAAAGCCATCCCTACTGTCAGCAATCCTAACAGTGTCTACCAGGTAACTACATGTCAGTGGTCTGCCCCTTTTGGTAAGGGCACTATCTATCCTGGAGGCTCCTTCATGAAGGACTGTGATGGTCTGAGCAATGGCTGTTAGTCTAATCTCCCTTTTCTTACCCAAACACATCTTAATGTTCTCTTATTTCTTGCTATCTAGTTTAGTGACTACTGCAAGACACCCATACAGTCCTGGTCTCAGTATCTTCATAGGAAGACTGGCTCATCCTATGCCCAGCACAGGCCTTACAAAGCCTACAGGCCAACAGTTGCTTTCCCAGGACCGCGTGTTGATAGATACCACTGGATCAACACCAAGCGGTAGATCTGTGGCTGTACCTGTTCCAGCAGTCTCTAATGCTAAGCTGTGCTATGGGATGGAGGCTGGTGCTGCAGAGCTTCATAAAGAGTTCTTACTGTCTGTTCCCTATCCTCTTACTCTGTACTCTTGAAACTCTGGGTTTTTATATGATGTTTTAATATTTTAACAATGTTAACATAAGACTGAAAATTGGTATGAGATGCTACTTGTAAGCTAAAAAGGAAATGCATATATATTAATAAATCTAATCACGTTTTCTTTTTAAACGCTGTCCAATCCCCTCTTGGTGCCTGAAGGGAGTTGGGGAAAAAAAAAGCTATTTTGTCAAAATACAAGTCAAGGGAGGTTAGGAGTAAATAAATATACCCTCTGAGGTGAGGATGAGCAGATATTGCTTCCTTCTGGCAAAGGTAGCAAGGGCAGCAGTTGCACTGGAAGCAAAATGCCTGCACATCAATGTGTGAAACTTTGCTATGCGCAGCAGTGAAGGATGGTCCTGTGGCTCTGGCTGGGCTTCTGGCTCCTAGGCTGTAGCTCATGTGTCAGAAGAAGCCAGCCCATGGTCAGGAGAGGGATGAATAGAGATGGTGGTGTAGCTCTCCCCAGCTGCGAGCAACACAGCAGACGTCACCTTCTCAAGGATGTCCAGCCTGCTGTTCTGCAGCACTGTGTGCCACGGGAAGCTTTTCCTGTAGCTCTGGGCAACGGGATTCACTTTAGCTGTCTTCTCGCTAGGCCAGAGCTCTGGACAGATGGAGATTATGCCTTCAGTAAGAAAGGTCTCATTGGAATGCTACCAGGCTTCTAAACTATGCTCTAGGATATGTTTTTTTTAACCCAAGTACTGGCATTCACTTCAGCACAATGGCTTTGCTCTGACTTTCTTCCTACTGACTTGTCTCCTCTCCAATACCTCCTGCTCCAGGGCCATGAAGGCAACAAGCAATGATGGCAGCTTGGCCTGCTGCTTAATCTCTTAAAATGCTCAACAAGCTCATTGTCAAAACCTCATAGCTTGTGTGAATATGTATGACTGCTTACTACAGTCACTTTTACTTGCTGTAGTCCTCCTCTTGCCTTGCTACCCAAAAAAGCAGTGATGAAAATGACTAATGTGTAGTCCTGAAAGAGAGGCTTTGTGAAAGATGAAGACCAGGAGCCATTTCAAGCCTTGAGGGCTGCCTGTGCAAATCAACTCAAACAAATGATTAAGATTATAGTGTAGATTTTAGGCAATATCATAGTTGGTGTTTAATTAAAATAATAATAAAAATTGTATTAAGTCACAGTCACTCAAACTGGATCCTGTATTACTTTTTAAATACAGTGTGGATGGAGATAACTTTAAGAAGGTCAAGTTCTATATTCCTGTTCTGAAGTAAGGTAGTATCTGTCATGCTTCACCATGACTTGCTGTATTTCTTCAGGAAAGAAATACCACATTGCCAAGTCAATAAACTTGGTATTAATAGGGTTTAATAGATCATATGCAGAAAAAAAAAAAGTGATACTACTATAGGTGCTTTCCTTTTTAAAAGACTTTGTTTGGAAGTCAGCTCTTTGTGCAAATGCTGTGATCTGTGTGGTGCTGAATAAACTAAATAAAGGAGAAGATGTCAGGTGGGAGGCTTCTTTGTCACTGTGAGCCAGCAGTAGTGTTTCCAAGAAATTCTTGCAGCTTTGATAACGGGGCTCCTCCTCCAGCAGCAGAATCCATTTAATTTAATCTGTTTTTTCTCTCCTAGTGAGATTTAAGTCTTTGGATAGGGTGAAGATGTGAATGCTTCACACAGTGGTTCTGAGATAAAAGAAGGAAAGCATATTTTGTAAAGCAGCGATAATCCATCCACTTCTCAGTGTGAATACTTGATGCTGAACAACATAAATGTGAGGACACTTGATGGGTCATGACAATCTAAAGTTCTTGTTCCATTCTTTCATAAATTTTTGTATGGTGACTGTTTCTACTTGTTATCTAAACTAGAGGCTGTAATGAGCAGGAGAGGTGATGACCAGTGAATAAGAAGTGTTCTCTGTCTTTCACAGCTGGTGTCATGATTTTGCCTAATTAGATAGCTTCAGTGTGAAGCTTGAGGACAAAAGCAGATAACCAATTTAGGACCAGTCCACCAAGCTGTCATCTGAGCATCATTAAAGCTTTCTGTCTGGGGCTATTTTTTTTTTCTGCTAGTGCCTTTATATTGCCTTTATCTGCTTTAACAAATTGTCTTTCTCTAAACTAGTTAATTCAAGGTAGTAAAAAAACAAGTATTTGCTTTTACTGTTGAAAAATTGTTTGTTCTCTGATATCTACCGGATCTTCAGTTTTTCAGTTAATGCATCCACTTGATCCCCAAGTTCTGGAGGAGATAAGTAAGTGCAGAGTTCCTCTTTGAATTAAATAAATAGAGTGCTTGAAATCAGCCAGTAGAAGTGCTGCTGTTAATGTAGGGCTTTTCACAAGACCAAGTTAGACTAATTTCACTGACTCTTGACTTCCGTTATTCAAAAAGTGCTGAAAGTTTAGAGAAGTCATCAGTCTTTCTGATATACTCAGGCAGCAAATCTGCCCTGCCCTTCATTCTACCTGTCCAGATGTAGAGATTGTGGAGATTGGCTTTGTAGCGTGAAGTGAGGTCACAATGAAAAGGTGTCATGATTTGCTTTGTATTCAACTGCAGCTTATAATACATCATCACAAATTATGCCCTCTGTCCAGAACTGCCCTTTTTATGGCTGCCTAAGGCATGAGGGAAATACTTTTTCTCTTCTCAAGCTGTCATTCAGTACGCACAGAAACATGGAGAGCAGAACAGTGTTAACTTTAAAAGCCTTTAATAGCTCTTTATGTACAACTTTCGTAGCACTGATTTTTATGCTGTCCTAGTGATTTGTATGAGGCCAAATTTGAGTTGGTTTTTTTTTTTTTTTTTTTTTTTTCAGATAAAAATGGTAACTTCTGCTACTACTTGTGAGGCTTTTAGGTTTGGAACAGTTATGTTTGGTGGGAATTGGTACCCGAAAATGTGGGAGCCTGGATATCTATAAGCAGCTCTTAACTGCCATTTTGCAGAGAAGTAAGAAAAAAACAATGGTGAGCTTTCAACCAGATCACGACTCAGTCTTTCTTATTATCTTTTCAAAGACTTCAATTTCTGTGAAGTTTTTCATTTTCACCTCAAAAAGTTGGGAGATCAGATTTATTTCTTCCTTGGAGAACGGTTCTTCCTTCAGCAACATCTGAGTTATCCCAGAGGATTTATTACTTTGGAGAACTGCTGATAGCTGGAGCCTGAGAGAGAACATCTCACTCAGGCAAGTCTTCAGTGCCTACAAAGAGAAACTGTTTTGAATACCTGGAAGTAGTTGAATGTGACATGTTGAAAACTAACCAGAGATAAGTAAGGATGGGGGGTAGAGCAAGACAAATACTTGTCTTAATATCCTAATCTTACTCGTGGAAGCCTATTTTATCTCAAAAATTCCTCCTAAAAGATTATTGGTCTAATAGTTACATCAAGTAATGCAGGTATGCTCAGTAGCATGGTTAATATGTAGCTGTTAAGGGTCAGGATGAGGACCTGGCATCAGACACCAGCAGAAGCCCATTTGGGATATTTCTGCTGTGTTGGCTCCTAGGCAGTGTAGGTCCTTTTTGACAATCATGGGGAAAATCACCATTTACAAAAAGCAGATTTTGACAGGGGCCCAAAGTTGCTTTGTGCACTGTAGGGATATATCTGAGGAAAATGAATGTGCATCCCTGTGCACATCCCCAAAGTGCACTCTTGGAGGGTGACAGGGAGGGGCTGCACTGTGTTGAGAAGTTACAGGAAGAATGCTGCTGTTACACTTCTATTTCTCAATAAATCCATCTGCTATATTTTTTCTAAATCTTTGTATGTGCTCCCAGTGTAATCACGTTACAGTGGTACCTGATAAAAAAGCCCCAGAAAGATGGGGTTGGTGTCTTGGCTGAAGTCAGCAGCAGTGATGTGAGCAAAGCAGTGCACAAGGAGCAGAAGGAAGCTTCCAACAGAACCCAGACAATCCCTCAGTATGAACAACTTGTTCTTTGAAGTCTGAGAAAGAACAAATGGTCAGAGCTGAGCTGAGCACAGCCGCCAGGCAGCTGGAGTGCTGACCCTTTCAGTGGGTTGGTTTCAAATTCAGGGAAGTTAAAAGATTTGATTTTGAGATTATTGGGGATATCCATATAATAAAGAACATAACATTGTCATATGACTTCATTTAGGATGCTTTCCTGTGCATGAAGCCTAAAGCGTTTTCATTTTCACATTGTGTTTCTGGATAATTGTATCTCTGAGTATCATGAAATTTAGAACACTTTTCTCTCTAATGTTTCACCTTTAGAAATACAAAGTCTGAGTATTTTGTGTTATCTGGTTATAGCAAATAAAATACTGATGAACTACTCACCACCACAAAGGTGACCTGTAGAAAATTTAGTGTACTATGAACACGGGAGACTGGGTAACCACAGTAACATGCTCTGGGTGTGACCCCCACATTAGACACTTACTGAATCTCTCTAGTCTACAGTGCTCTATGAAGTTCACATTCAGAAAAATCGAGAGCGTGCCCTTAACATTTGAGGGTCTTCCATTTAATGACTTAAAAATATGAAAACTTCCTGCAGTTCGCTTCCTAGGTCCATAACTTAATGGATATAAAAATATTACATAGGTTGATTAGGTGTGAAGTTGACAAACCTGATAAAAGAAAGAGTTTCTGAAGGCATTGCCTGTGGCATTACAGAGGGGTATACTGGAGGCAACACACAAGTTGATTTCTGGAGCCTGCAAAGGAAAGGCAAATTGCTTCTGTTAAACTGTGCCTGCACATCAGACCTGCAAAGCAAGAGGTACTAATAGATTATAAATTCATTTGAATGTCAGCTATGATTTGCAGTGGGTACACAGAGACAACATACTGCAGGGGAATGGGAGCTGTTTAAAAACCCCTCACATATCACAGCGATTCATCTTACCAGTTTTCTAATGAAATAAATTAAAGTGTACTCTTGCCCTGGAGCTCTGACTGTAGGCATCATTATTTTTATTATTATTAGTTTTATATTTATATGAAAGACCCTGGACAATCTACTTTGAACAAAGCCTAATGTGATGGCTTTATGATTTTTTGTTATTGGTATTCCACATTGTAACATCATATAGAGCACTGGGAATTAGTCAAATTAGCTCCAAATTAGGAAAGAAATATGCTTTATCCTAATATAATTCAGTGTGCAACGATATGGAAATGCAGGGATTAAGTGATGTGCCAAGGAAGGGTCACACAGCAAATGCAAGAACTGATAGTGGATCTTCTGCAACAGAAATTTACATAAAACAGTCCTACATCATTGTGGAGAAAACACAAATTCCACCTCCTGCTGTTTGCAGACCAGTCATTTTCAACTTAATTTTACTTTATAATGGGTAGATGTTTTGCAACTTGTGGGCTGAAGGACTTTTTGTACTGATTACTACATATCAATATCTGAAAAGCTTACACTGATGTGAAGTCTGAGAAATTGCAGGAAAGAGATGCCATACTGATATATGACAAGCTCCCTTGTAGACAGGGTTGTAAAATCCACTACCATTAGTTCTCCTTCTTGAGTTGACACAGCATCTTGTTTACTCTGAGAAGAATGTGGTGTTTCTACAAAGAACAACAGAATTTTGTGAGACTAATTCATTTTGTTTGTCCAGGAGGCAGCACTGCAATATGAGCATCTAATGCACTGCATTTCTCACTTCATAACATTCTTGTCATTCTTCAATATAAAATCAAAACTTCTGATGAGTTTTCAGTTCTTTCAAGAGTCATGCAGAGCTCAGTGTTCTTGGACACCCCCCAGTCTTCATTCTTCCTACATGTTTCAGGTAAGGCCCAGAAAAGTGATGACTTGTGCACCTCAGACTTGATCAGCAGCCAAGCTGATGTGATTCTGCATTCTGAGTCTGTCCTTCACTGTTACTGTGGTTCCTCCAAAGAGGACAGTAAATCTGTCTGTTCTGCAAGTTCTTATCACAATACAAAGAACCAAAGGCTACCTGAATGATGAAATAAGAATCTTTGCATTACACTTGAATTGTAAATGTAACTGCCTTCAGTTATGGTGGAAATAGTCAAGCTGCACAAGTTAAAATACTTGTACTGAAAGGAAGGTCAATACTGCTTCAGAAAAGATTGGCAATTTAATTCTGTGCACCAATTATGTTATTGCAGTCTCATCATTTAAGTAATCACAGATTAGCTCTAAAGTGGTGCTGATGAATCTGCAGGCTTCCCAATTTAGCAAAAATCACCAATGCTTTCTAAAGGGATTTAGAAGTGATGGGAAAATGGTAAAAGCAGTAGTGGCATTGTGCAATTACTGTTACTTCAGCATAGATTCACTGAAGTATCTGACAGATGAAATCTAAGTTCTGGGTGTCAGACGGGAGAATCTCTCTTTCAAAGTTGAAAGGTTCCCATATGTTTTTAAATGCCATAGTAAAATGAGGTAGATGGAAGTACCTTTAACTCCCGTCTTACCAGGTGTCTCACGTGATACATAACTTCTGCTATCTTCTTCCAGCATCTGAACCATAGACTTGAGCAGTGGGATCACACTGTGATAGATGACCTTGCACGTGCTGTGTGAGATCCCACTAGTGCCATAGTACCTGGCTGTCTCATAGTTTTCAAAACAGTGTTGCGATCCAGAGAAAAGCATCTGAAACATCACAAGACAATATATGCAACTTGCATTTCATGCACGTTAAAAACCTCATTGGAAAAGCATCCTGGCATTCTTTCCCTTCTTAAGAAAACCTGACACTGTTGGTTCAGGCATCCCATGCAGATTGACTGCTGACTCAACAAGATCCTGCTAGGAGCCTGTCTCAGCAGCTTTACAGTGGTTACAGTCCTACAGCATCCAACTCCAATTTTTCTACATCCTTCAAGCTGCTGTAGATGTTGTAGGACAATGACTTGAACTACATTTCTTGTATTTAATACCTCCAACTTCTCTGGAATCCATTGGTAAGTGTTATATATGTAATAGAAGGCTTTCTGTTCAATGTGGTGGTCTAATAATTCAAGATCAATAATCTGAAATAATAATCTGAAATAATCTGAAATAATAATCTGAAATTCAGTTAATTGCTATTGTCTCATGTGGATGAAGAGCAGAGGATGGCAACAGAGATAGCTGCCAGGAAACTTTTAAGGAAGGACTCTGAAGAGAAGGGAAGAAGATTAGGGAAGGGCGTTATATGCTTTTTTAAGAAGTCCACAATGATTATGGAAGCCAGTTAATATGGAGAGCAGATTCTGAGTCTATTGGCTTAATGGAAAGACTCACTGACTCTCTTGTCAAGAGAATGTATGTCTGCAATTCGTGAGCCGTTACAGGTCATGGGATGGGATATGAAAGGTCGCTTTAAGAGGGGAACTTGTGGGCAAAAGCTCAAGCATATTTGAAAATCATTTTTGCACTCTCAGGGATTATTCTCAGAACATGGCAGCTGTTCATGCTTTTGCTAGAAAGTAAGTAACCTGACTGCTTTTTATTGTCTGAGAGCGAGGTCAGTACCTTTGCCTGCTGGGTTTGGATAACTGACAACTCTCTCAAAAATTCCAGCTTGGTATATGCAGTCTCCACATTAGCTTGTTGTTTCAGCATGCATTCCTGAAATTCAGAGGCTAGAGCGAGTATGGCCTGGAAGAAATCATACAAAGAAGAGTACTTCAAGTCCCAGCTTTCATTTTCTGTTGTACACTGTGGCTACAGGGCTACTATGACAGCTACACAGCACTGGTGTCGAAACAGTCATCACAGTCACAAAAACTGCAGCTGATGACAGGAAGGGCAAAAAACTCCACCCCAAAGGTAACAGCTCTAAAAGGGAGGATGGAAGAGAGACAGTGGAGGAAATAAGTGGGACAGCTTAATCCTGGGGTGCAATTTGTCTGTGCTTCTCAAAGGTTAACAAGTTCTCTGACCCCAGGAACGTTCAGCCTAACCCAGCAGTGACCTCACCTGTCTGAGCATCAGATCGGTTACCATTTCTGTACTCGACGTGCACCCCCTTTGCACCTCTCTCTCTGTCATCTGCATGCGTATTCGTTTTTCTTCTTGTTGTATTTTTTTATCAAACTGCATCAGCTTTTCCAGTGCCCTTCGGATTTCCAGCAGAACCTGCATTTCCTGTTCTTTTTCATCTCTGTCAGCTGTAAGCAGCAAATATTAGCAGTAGTGCCCATCTGATAATGGAAATCCACAGAGTAAACCTGAAATAATATGCTTCCTAAATTTGCTTCACCATATCTCTGCTCTTTGCCTTTTAGAAAGGCCCAAATAACCAGATCCTGTGTCTTGTCTTGCTTCAGGAGATCATGAGTAGTTTCTAAAGTTTAAGCTAACATGTTGGAAGGGAGAAAACATCACACACCCTGCTTCCCTCCTTTCTGTTTGTAACTAACGTTTTGTACCTTTGAATAGTAAGGGTAATGCAGTGCCCAGCTGGCTGCTGAAATACTTTGAAGCTCTTCTCTCAGCTTCTTGCAGAGAAGTCCCTTCAAGAAAATGACACATTTCCTCAATGTCTTTCACCTTCCCCCTGTATTTTATCTGTAAGAAATGGGAGAGAGTGGTTCAGATACAAACTTGTATACCTGTGACTTCCTGTAAAACTTTTCCTCTGACAGAGGAAAGCAAGAGACTGTCTAATTTGATCACAGCTTTTTCCTAGCTTTTTTTAAAAATTTATTTTATTGTGTACACCTTGAGTGCAGTTCACCTATTTCTGATACCAGTAAGAATATTATTGTCCCTTCTGTGTACAGACCACTCCAAGTTTGAACAGGTCATTGCTCTGAGACTAGACACCAATCTCTTAAGGTGGGAAAGGCTGCAGTGAAGTAGCAACACACCAACTTACATTTTGGATTTTCACCAAACTGAGAAGAGAAGTAACTTGAATTCAGATCAGCAGCATTCTGGGGGCAGCATCAGTGATCTTTCAGTTTGATGCCCATGGGCAAGACTTTGTAAAGAACTTAACAGAAGTCAGCTGCAAAAACAGTGCGCATACCTTCATTGTCTTTCCCTCTTTTGCAGCATCAAGGATATGAAGAAACAGAGAACTCAGTTCTTTAAGGAGCCCTTCTTCCTTTTTTATTCTGCAGTGCCAGTATATTTGCCTTGAATTTATTTCCTTCTCTAGAAGATCCACCTGAGAACAACAGAAAAAATAACTCACATTTGCAGGAAGGTGAAAGATCACAAACTTAATTGAACCCAAGTTATGAAATATTCATTCTGTGCTTCCAACAACAGAGCAGGGCTTTGTTGTCACAGGGAGATGAGAAATTTGCAGTCCTGAATCTGTGCATGTTATAACTCCTGTTTAAAGTTATAATTCAATGTGTGCTTTGGGATAGGACATAGAACAGGAGGCATGAAGAGCAGCAGCAGAAGATACAGATGAAGAGGAAGAAAAATGGATATTGGAAAGAAGAGGCAAATAAAATGACATGCATATATTTCAGTTCATCTTTTACTATAAGAAAATGTTATTTGTGGGACATGGGAAGAGTTGAAATTGCCTAACAGTAGTGGAAAATCATGAGCAAAGAGTTTTCCGAAGTTATCAAACCTGGAGCAGTAATTACCAGATCTGAATCTGAGGCTCTTGGTAAAGCTCCGACGGACTGAACAATAGGAATGACGTTGTGTGTCTGGGGGTGGGTTTGGACACCAATAACCGTCCCAATTTCACCTGTCATTGGACTTATGGTTCTAGCACCAATCGTGATAGGGACAAGACCTGTGGGTAAAGAAAGATTAGATACAGTCCTCAGAATGCACATCATGAATACAACTGCTCCAGCTGAAACCCTAACGATCAGATTTCTGAATGGCTGAAAGCTGCAGTGTGATTTAGTCTCAGAGCTGGTTCCTATTCACCATTTTTCTGGTTCTGCTTGTTTTGAATGTCAGCACCATGCATTCAGATATTTTCCATTCATTGCTGAGACATTAACTGATCTGATTTCTTGTCTCTGAAAATAATGTGAATGCAGATGATGATAGAGAAGTCCTTTACTCTTTACTGTTAAAATAATCAAATTCAATTTCTTGTTCTACCATTTCCATTTCCATCTTCCATGGTTCCTGCGAGCGGGGAAGGCTGCCTGCTATTCCAGTCCAAGTCTATTCCCAGAATTGGCACCATCAAACTGGACCCACCAGGATCTGGGATTTTCATTCCATACACTGCAGGGATCCACATCTCTGTGCCGGGATACTTGACCATACCTAGTTTGTTCCCCAAAAGAGAAGATGAGAAACATAATGTATTAGACTGATGGAAAGACCTCCAGAGGCTGACAAATGCAGGATGGATATGTTACTTCTGCTACAGATTCCAAATAATATTGGCAGAGTTCCTCATAGTGTTTGTGGCAGGGGTTGGAACGTGATGATCCTTGTGGTCCCTTCCAACCCTAGCCTATGCATCTATGATTTGCTTAAGAATGGCTATATTGACAAAAACCTTTCCCAGGTATTAACTGTTAATATTTTGGACAAATCCTGTGATGAAAACTTGTTCATTAATGTAGTCATAATGGTAATGACACCCCTTTACTCTTTAAAACAGACTGTTGTGTACCTACCCAGATTCCCACCATTACTCTTGACATTTGAAGCTATTTCTTGTTTTTTCTTGAGGCTTTGCAAGCAGTGCATTGCATGGTAAAATCTAGAGGTGAAAGACTTCTTCATATCTTCTACTGAAGCCTTTAGTGCTGCCAATCTGTCTGCTGCTAGACAGGTATCTTCTAAAATCGATGCCTTAAGCATCTTTAGAGCATTCACCACACGGGTTTGGGATAGCAGCCACTCAGCTTCCAGCACTGCTTGGTAACTGCCACCGTGGGGCAGCACCTTGTCTTGCTGCAGATGAGCTCCCTGCACTCGGGCAATTTTCCCACTCAGAGGTTCAATGAAGGAATCCCCAAGAAGCATCAGGTTTCCAGAAGGATCTGTCAGCCCACCTAGAGGTATCACTTCTCCTGTAATGTAGAAACAGGAAATGTCAGGACATCACCAGGTATCACCTGGCAGCTGGTCATTATTTTCTTTCCATTCAAAAAAGATACAAAGGAAGTAGGAGTAGGTCTAATAAAATCAAACAAAAACATTTGTGATGCTGATTATAAAATAATTTGCCCACAAAATGTTTTTAAATGAATTATCCTAGCTTCTGCTTTAGAAGATTAATATTCCCACTCCTTTTTCTGCATGTAGTATATGTTCTACAGTGAATTATAAAGAATGCATGTACGTGAAAATGCTTTTAAAAAATCTAGAACTTCAGCCTCCCCAGCCCCTAAGTTATGTATTTCTTGCTGCTTCACTATTTTAAGAGAGCAATTGGACCACTAAATCACAGAATGTCAGGAATTGGAAGGGACCTCAGAAGATCATCTAGTCCAAAGATGATCATCTAGTCCAAATCAACTTCAGCCACTTGTCTCATAGCTATATTTATTCATGCAGTACCTCAGATGTCTCTCATAGTTTCAGCAGACAATTTTACTGACTTTTAAAGTGATCAAATACAGCTACAGAAAAGAGAAGGACTTCTTTCAGTAAAAGCTAAGGTGTGGAGTTGTCTTGATAGGACAAGGTGGAAGGTGAAAGTGACGGCTTTAGGCTCCCATGCCTGTAATCACTGAATTATGGGGATACCTCATTTATCAGCTCATAAAGAATTCACCTACCAGTGTTACCATCCAAACCAACCCCGAGAATCGGGACAATCTTGCCTCCTGGATCCATCATAGGACCCCCGATCTCCATCGGCGTCAATGTGCCGGTGATGGGGTTGAGGTACGTCCCACCAACAGCCAGCTTTTGCCCACTGTGAGGATGGATTGTGACCCCAAGCACCGGTACTTCTATTTCTGTCGCTGGATCTGCCATGAGTCCTCCCAGGCCAAATATTTTTTCGGGACACAGGGCTGGAAGTTTTGTCTTCACAGGTAGACCAGTGTCAGGACAAACTGGGTAAGGAATGTAGGGAAATACGGGTACTTCAGGCTTCTGACGTTCACCTATGTGTAGAATCAGAAGAAATACAGCATGGTTACGTGCACTAATGCTCAAGGCAAGGAGGCATTAGAGCTCAAGACAGAGTCTATAGAGCTATGAGAGACTGCTCATACTAAAGGCTTGCAATCTTTAGGCCCAGAGCTAAATGAATGAATGTTAAGTCCTCTATACCAGCTTTATGGTAGTTTTTTTTTGTTAGTTTGTTTTTAGACTTAATTTGTACTTTGGCCTTCTCCTTAGAGTGAGGCGTATAATGGTTTTTTATGGTTTAAAGAGCAGACAAACAGAAGTATGTCAGAAACAAAGAATACTTCAATATTTCACTGCATACTAGCCTTACAACATCTAATACTTATTATTCACACTGAGTCTTGTATTTAGCTGAAGAGAAGTATCCTCCAGTGCCATGTATTCCACAAATAAGCAACTGAATCCATTATTTCATAGTAGCTCTTACCTGAAGCAGAATCAACAGTACAGACCAGCCTGGATCTGATGGGATCATAACCGACATTGCCAGCCATGTGGAGCACCTTCCCAGTGCCTGGGTGCACGAAGTGGTTGCTGGGTACTGGCCCAGAGCACTGGCTGCCCAGCAGCATGGCACAGTGAGGGCTGGGGGTTAACAGCCCAGTGACAGGATCCACAGAGACAACATCAGGCACCTGGGCATCGCCACTGGGGTCTAAAAGCAATGCACAGTAGGGGAGGAAGAAAACAGCAGTTATCCCCTCAGAAATCCACTCTTTTTGAGGAACAACGCGGAAGAAAGTTCTGCTGATGACTTTGCTTTTGTAACAGCCCCTTAATTCATGAGTTGTTAGTGGGAAATCAATGAGGACATCTTTTTCAGTGTACATCTCTCTTCACTTTGCTGTTGGTTCTTTTGTCACCTATTTATGAAAGCATCAAAAGGAGCATAGGTGCACTTTCCTGCCTACACCTCTTTACATCCTAGCATCATTTTGGAAAGAATTTCTAGAGGTCGTAGTTACCCACAAGCTCCTGTTTGGTGAGGATCCTGGTTTTAGCTTTGTTAAGAAGGTGAGCTCCTGTTCCTTCACCCAGCACTCCCCATGCCTTGAGGCGGTGGCTCTCTGTTATTATTATGCTTGACATCCTGTTGCTTGCAGCATCAATCTGGGCTAAAAGGCTGGAATTTAAAAGATGCTTACTTGCCACGTGAAGTTAAGGTAAAATAATTTCAAGGCAGCAGTAGAGGAAGAGCTTGAAAGGACATGCAAATAATCTCTGCACTTTGGCTCCTAGAGAGCTCTATGAGTATTTGCTTTGGCTACTGCAGTAAAACTACCCAATTCTCTTCTTTCTGGTTTCTTGTTAATCACAGAATTCTGATTCTGATCATTCTAAGTCCTGACAGAGCATAGTTTGTACGCTGACATCAACTGGCATAATATCACAGAGAGAAATCATTTGGTAGTGAAAAAAAACATTCTCAAAAGATTGTTGTCCTCTAGATTCTGATGGCAGTCTCTTCACTTTATGGCTCTGAGATTTAGAACATCTGTTCACAATCTCTGGTAGATTAACAGAGATCATGAACGCCATCATCTGATCTCTGTATGAAGAGTTTTTCATCCTCCAGATGCACATACTGCCAAACACAAGCCAACCCAATCACCTGCCACAAATGCTTCCAGCTAGCAAACACAAAGTTATAGCAGAAGTTTTCAGTATGTTTATTACCTTTTATAGTCCGGCTGTAACCCTGTGGTTGGGCTTCCTTTACAAGCCACCTTGTTTGTCAGCATCTCTGCCAACCTCATCGCCTCTCTCAGGGTGGAATTGAACGTGACATAATGCTCTTCCTGAAATTTCAGATCACGCTGCAGTAACTGCATCTGTTTGTTCACACACTCCTCATATTCTGCAGCCAACAGCTTCCTGTGCTGCATCTCTTCTTCTGCCTAGGTGGGATATAAGATCCAAACACGTCTTCTCTTGCTTTATCTAAATGTAAATAGGAATTCCAACTTTTCTGCCGTTTATTAAAATAACAAAGATCAGAAATTACAAATAATTTTGATCCACTCATTTGAATTGGAGCACGTATATGCTGATAACTCTAAAATATTGAACTGTGATTACCCAGCATGTAGGTGATAAGAATCCAGATCTGAACAAGCTCATAACTCATGATGTCCTTTAACAAGTGATGCAGAACTTTTAGCAGGATCTTAATAAAAGTAACTTTTATAACTACTTACTGTGTAGCATACACATTTTTCCAAGTGGGACAGTGAGTGTATTTCTGCTTATAAGACACAAAACCTTTCCATTCTGAGAATTTTTGTAAGAACGTAAAAAAACACAGTTCTGAAGTGGAAAAAAGATGTTACACATGCTAACGCAGACAAATGTGCACTGTTCCCAAGGCAGAAACCTCTGCTATGAAAGAGACTCCCAGAGAGCTCAGATGTACGGGTCCATCAGACAGATCAAGAAAACAGAAGTGAGTAATCTTTCAGAGATGTTTCTGCCTTAGCATGAAGCAGTAGCAGCAAATGCAAAAGCCTTAAAAGTTCCAGCACAGCCTGTTATTTGCAGTCATACAATGTTCACTGTTTTGCAGACTATGACATAAGAAATGTTTACAATTACAAAAATGATGTTCCAAATGACCATACCCACATTTATGGAAAGTGAGCACTGCAGATATCATTTGCTATTCCATGTGTAAATGCTGCTGAACTGAGCTCTACCTGCTGCTTTGCTTTTAAGTAATTCTCCATCGTCGTGCTCCCGTAAGACTCCATATCTTCTGGGATATTTAGTGTCATGATCCAAAGGTTTTTCAGCACAGATATTTCACTTGTAAGGTTATGATATAGAGTTTTCACCTAAGGCAAAAACAAATAAAAAAAAGAAGGAATTAGAACTGTAAAAGATACAAAGGCAGTAAATCTCTATAACATCAGTGCCTTTTTATGTAACAAAAGTACATGCCTGAGTCCTCAGTATAAAACACTTTCATGCTAGCATTCCTGAGGTTATGGTACAATGCTCTCTCCACACAACTCATCTGCTAACTGTGTGCTGCAATGCAGCTCCCTCTGCTGCTGTCCCTTAAGCCAAAAATGCAGTTCGATGAGTGTTCCAGACGCATTCATCACAGTTACTGTAGGTCATTGAAATGCTATCCCATTGATTTCAGCTGTGAGATTAAGATGAAATTCAAATAACAGAGTGAGACTCCATATCTGTATCACTACGGATTTATTTATGTTTACTTCTCCTCAATTTAATCTACGGTTCTCAGATGTACCAGCTAATCTGTATTACTTCTATTTTCCAGATGAAAAGTTGGAGGTGGGAGATGAAGTCCCTCTCCAAAAATGCGTGGAGCAGAGTCATAAGAAAATCAAAATTTCCTGCTTTAAGGTCACTGCACTTCACACTACATTCCATGGTATAGATAACATGTTTCAGAACATGGATACATGTCAGTGCTTCAAGTTCTGAAAACACCGAATTTGAAAGAAAGTACATACAGAATAGATAGTGGGAAGCACTGAAGTTACTTGTTTTAGTCCCTATCCACAGAAATGAGGAGCCCCAAAATACACTTTACCTCTTCTTTGAAATGGCCCAGTTTGGCTGTGACTGACCGTGACTGCCTCAACAAAAGTTCAAAGAAAACATTGGTATTAAAGGACTCGAGGTCTATCTGTTCTTCAGGTTCCCAAGTATCACCCTTTTTTAGGGAGCAGGCTGAAACACGAATATTCATTTATTAGACTTTTTCACTCCACGACTGTTTTCTGAACAAATACTTCATGTCAATCAATAAATCTGGGCCACTGCACGTTGCCAGACATGGGATCCTGGCTCCACATATGCAAGAAACCAGGCAGCCCCACTGTTACTTAGCCTTTTTGTTATCTGACCTGTTTCACCAGTGCTGCAAGAGTCAGCATCCATGCTACCTTTGTTCTGCAGCCAGGGGTGATATTTTTTGATGGGAAAAACTGCTGGTACATTGGAGGAATATCTGTCCAGACTGTATTTCAGCTGTTGCCTTCGAAATGGAGGGCAGGCAGTGCCCTTCTGTGACCAGCTAAGTCCCTGACAAAGAAGCTGCAAGACACAACAAAATTGAACAAGTAAGTTCCTTTTCTCATTGGGACAAGTTCTATTTTGTGATTCATGTTAGTCACTCTACAAGCAGGATGCATCATTACCTGTTAGGCAAAGACCCTGAGGGTTCGTTTTCTAAGTACCTCACTAGGGTGGTCAGTTCTAAGGCAGAATTACTAATCTTAGCAGATGAGGCTGAAACCTCAGGAAGGAAGTATAGTTATATATTGTTTGGATATGCTGGATGAATAAATTACATCTTCTACCATTACTTCAGTAGTCTGGTTGTAGAAAAAGCCTGTTGATTTCAGGACACACTACAAACATAAAGTAATGGCTGCCTGGGGGATTTACAGTCTGAAGGTCCATTTCATTTGTTGTGAATCACCACGCCTGATCTCAGGTATGTTGTTCTCACAGGGACTTCTGTCTGAATAATTAGTGAAGAACTGAAAGCCACATGAATAAGCACTGCAGAAACTCATTAGAGACTGATAATTATTTATAATAACTTTCCAGGACTTATTTATGTCTTTATTTTAAGACAGGTTTGTGCATATGTTAAAAAAAAAAGTAAATTGTCATCTCATCCATCCTTCCTGGAGAGATGTATATTGTGTAGAATTTCATTATGTGGTTATATCTAATGAACCAGGGAATATGAATGAAATTCAGCTGCACCTTAAGTGTCTCCATGCCTCCACCTGGCCTTTGTATCAGCTAAACATCCTGGAGCATCAGTGGGGTTGGATAAATTCACAGGGATGACTTTACCCCATGTATGAAACATGAGGTTGAGCCAAAATTTTCAGCTTTATAGGGGATGCCCTAGGGAAGAGGTGGCTTGTGGGTTAATTGTACAAAATCTTATAATATCTTTTAAGAAGAAACTTTGTGTAACTGTTACTTACTGTCAACACCACACAGGTAATCAGCAATGTGAGAAGTCCCGTGATTACTCCAATAATTGCTGTCCAGTCAGGTTTCAGTAGGAGGTCTTGTTTTCTTGCAATGCCCACCTGCACAACATATCTGGGAGTTGTGGGGAAGAATGGCCCCTCTTCATAACACTGTCCTCCAAGTGGCATGACCCTAATGTACTTACAAACATAAGCAGAAATGCCAGTCACTGTCATTCCAAATTATTTAAGAATGCACAGTGATTTAAATCTGAAGAGTTATTTTGGCTATGACACCGAGTCTAACTTTGCAGCAGTTGCGCCATTTTGTACACATATGTAAAGCTTGTGAATGAACACACACACATTGGCTGCTGCATTTGCCTCTGCAGTACGGCTGTAAAAATGAGAAGATGCT
The DNA here is from genome assembly GCA_036925125.1 of Oreortyx pictus. Classification (NCBI taxonomy): domain Eukaryota; kingdom Metazoa; phylum Chordata; class Aves; order Galliformes; family Odontophoridae; genus Oreortyx; species Oreortyx pictus. The sequence goes on along the minus strand of JAUPFR010000025.1, from coordinate 5,240,022 downwards.
CACTCGTATCTTTAACATTTCCTTTCAATTCCAAACCATCATTTGGAACATTAAAGGCTTTGCTAAGAGAGATATTGAAAATGCAAAGACAGCGTTTCTCGATACAAACCATTTTTTTGTGCTGATTGCTGCTCAGTTGTAACACATAGGTGCCAGGGTGCTGGAACAGGAAAAGGAAGAAGAGGAAGGTTTGGGAAACTGCTCTTATTTCCTCTGCAAGTCTTCGAAAGTCCCCCCAGTCAAATTCGGCATTTGTGTTGTACAAGTTGCTCCTAGGAGCAAAAGCACAAAAGTCTGTTGTTGTCATTGGATTTTGTGAATGTGTAGGTTTATTTTAGAAAGCCTTGATTGCTGCTTAGGTTTCATCTATACTACTAAATAGCCGAGGATTAGCTCGAGTTTAGGTGCTCAACCTCTAATTGTCCACACAGTGGCACTGTGTTGGAGGCTGCTCCAAGCAGCTCTCCCCATACAGATGCATGTAACATAACAGGAATTAACCCTACGCAGAATGGATATTTAGAAGTGAAGAAATAGCCCCTGGGACCCCTTGTAAGTGTTTCAGTGCCACAGATGCCAACATGGAACCCAAATGTAATGTTCTGTTAAGCATTACCTGTCCCTTTTGTTGCTTCTTTGCTTTCAAACTGGATGAATGCCAGAAATGAAATGAAAATAGGCCACAGGGGAAGAGATCTACAGAGCTGCCCACAGAAACAGAAGCAGCAAAGGCAGAGCCCCTAAGGTTTGCAGTGCAGAAGAATGTGCTTGTTTCTATTTGGTTTAGTTTACCAACGCCTAAACCTTAGCTCAACGACTACAGAAAGAAAAAGAAATTAAGATGAATTAGAGGGAATATAAAGCATAAGCCAGTGAGAAGTCAACTCACAAAAGTATTAAGACAGGTCTGCCTTTTAATGGGTCACCAATAGCATAGCAGGGCACCAGGAACAGCATGTATGTATTTGGATTTACTTATTTTAAGGAGAGAATATTGCTTTTCTGATCTCTTACATGTAGTTTCCAGCTATGCAGTGATGTCTTTTCTGTCAAAAAGACATTGAAGTACACTTAATAATGAGATTTCTACTCTTCCTAGTCATGTTTCCTCTGAGTTCTGTATTGAGAAATGTGAAAACTTCAGCCATCACATAAAAGTGCGTTAGCCAAGTTCTACATCCAGGGCTTGTACTTACACATCATAAACTGGGTAATGCTCCTTGGAGACAATGAACACAATGGTAACATTTGCATTAATGCATGTGGTAGGATTTAAGATGCCACTAAATATGATTTTTGATGCGGAGGTTGAAGGTCTCAGGCTTTGTACCAGGGAAGATCTGGGTTCTTCGTAGTCAGAATTAACTGTAAAACACAGGTTTGGACCATTACGTTGGGATCACTGACAATGATTTTCTATCTACAGAATTGCTGCAGGATACAGCATTTCTTATTTGCTTTTATGACTAAGCTTTAAAAATGCAAAATCTGTCTTCCAGAGCAAGATATACTGTCAAGACAACAATGCCACTGGCATCTTCCTGACAACAGATAATTTCGCACCACATTTTCTTGCCTTTTTTGCAATGGCTCTGCTGAAGCACATCTGGTAAAGAAGCAGAACTTCTTGCAAAATCTGCTGCCTTTTTAAGGAATCTGTCTCCTTGTGTTTAAGCCAAATTTGGCTTGGGTTTGAGGATAAGTCTGGAGACACAGAGGAACTACAAGTCCTGCTCTCCAAGAAGAATATAAGTGGAACTAATGAGACAGCGATCTGAAATGGCAAAAGCTATGGAGATGATGGTGTAAATCAGAATTGCAAACTGAAGCAAAAGAGAGTGGATCAAGCCAAAGGAGAGATGTGGGAGGAATGGAAGAGAGCTCAGCCCTGACATTTCTTCCTGAGTTCTACCCTTCCTGCAGACCTGTGGACATGGTGGCAGTGAGGGGGCCACATGCCTGCTCTATGCAGCCAGGTGGAGGCATCCAGGTACCAGCTGACAGTTCCTCATCACCTCTGGGGAAGAGGCAGGGGCCAGGAGGAGGTAACTGCTGGCTCATGGGTTTGGGTTGCAAAGTGAGAGGCTTTGATGTGCAGTGCAGGGAAGTCAGCTTTTTCTTTCACTTCACCTTGCTTAGTGTGAACAGCTTTTCTGGCTATTTAAAATGGTAAGGTCTGTTGGTTTCTATTTCCTTTTTAGTTCAGTACTGGATATGGATGAAGCACAATTAAACCTTAGTGAAACTCTGTATTTAAAGATCTGCTTTGTAGCCAAATGTGAGAACTTACCTGGAGCTGCTGCAGAGGAAGACCCATTTTTGTGTAGCGACGAAGCCTTGTTCAGCATGATGAAGTTGTGAAATAGCTGTGGGTCAGGGTTATACACTCCTAAAAATCCTTTCTCTGAAGCAATATAAAAAAGATCAATTACTTCTGGTTTTCAACAAGTTGGACTTCAGTTTTTCTTCTAGTTCATAGTGTATCAGCTTACCAAACTCCTTAAGCTTACAGAGCCTCAAACCAAGTTACATGTTTTTCAGTTCATTTTTCTTATTCTAGGGCAGTGCTTTGAAACACTTGGGCCTCATCCAAAGGCTTTAGGGTTTATTTGGTGTTGCAAGACCTGCTCCTTAAGCAGCAGCCAGCTTAACTTGGCTGTAGTCAATGAACCTGTGTCAAGGTACCATAGGGAAATGACTGCATCCTATTGTTATTACTAAATTTTTATTCAACTGTATAAAAAGTTCTTTTGGCTCACAGCTAAAAGCCATCCCTGAATACTTAAAAAAAGAATGCTTAGCTCCCTCTAATTCTCTTGATAAATTCATGTTAAAATCTGAAGCCCAAAAGAAAATCCATACGGATAAAGGATTGTGAGAAGGGAGCCCTTTGACATGCAAAAATACTTTTCAGCTCTGTTTAGAAAATGAGAGTGGAAGGGAATCGCTGAATGTCCGTTCATTCCTGGAATAGTAGAAATGAATAGCACTCAGATCAGTGTTCTAGGAGTGAGTAGTGACTTAGCATTACCTCATCCTACCAGGATGTAAGTATCACATTGCTTGTTAACTGTGTTAAAAATAAGAAGGAAAGGCCAGTTATTTATAAAAGCCATTTAGTACCTATTTAATAATACAAGTCAGTACGCAGCTGAAACTATCACTGCTGTTATCCTTTTCCTTACCACTTGTTCTCACGATGTATGCTGGATGGGAGTATTTGCTTTGTTCTGAAGTGCAGACATCTTTTAAAGGGAAATGTGATCCTAGTAGAACTGTTCTTAATTCTTCTAAGAGAATGGCAGCCTAATAGAAAAAGAACTCAGAAAATGTAGGTGTTCTTCACACAGTTGCAAGGTAAGGCCAGCTACAAAAGTATGTTATGTGTCTAACAGAACAGTGTCTGGGGTTTTTGTTGCTTTCTGTACTTCTCTAAGGAAATAATATTTTTTTAAAAAAGATGATGTTATTTGATAAAAAGATTACTCAAAGTCTAGAAAATTTATCAAAAATAGGTAGATTTTGAAAATAACAGTAACTTTTACCTTGCTCCCATTTCTGTAAGTGATAAAAAGCTGAGGATTTTCCTCTGCACAGGTGATTTGCAGGGTTTCTCTTTGTTGCCTTCTACACTGAGAATCACAGATGTTCTCCAGATGGTCAGTTTGACAAATGCAGAGGCCAAGAACCTTGTCATAACCTTGATAATCCTTTGGAACAGCACAAACCTGCAGGAGGAAAAAGGAATAAAACAGCTGCTTGAAAGACAAATAATGACCCGTCCTCTTTAAGCGAGGGTGGAAATCTGGGCTTCCTGTGTGCCTTCTTAAATTTCAGCCTGAAGAAGAGCTAAAACACTCTGTGAAAATGCTAACAATGCTTGGTTCTCATGCTGCCTGTGCCTAGCAAAAGAAAAGATAGGGAGCTTGCTTTTAGGGCAGTTTTTGCATGGATCTTGGATTTGACTGATGGAAAAATACTAAACCTTTTCGGAGCAATAGTGAGTCCATTCCTTCTTGGTTAAACACCGTCCTTCCTGATTTCGGGAGGCTGAATCTCGACAAATGTCATATGCTCTTCTGACACAATGTCTTCTGCCATCCAATGAGCTCTGATAACCCAGAGGGCATGTGCAGTGAGCATCACGAGCCTGGGAGAAAAAAACAGGTATTCATTTAGAAACCTGCATCCTCATGCAGCTATTGTTACGCATGTTGCTACATTAAGCATTGTGCCTTATTTGGCTGAGCTAAAGGGAAAACTCTGGGCCCATACACACCATCTTTACCTTCCCACAGAGAAGAGGGATAGCCCTAAAACTCAGAACATGTGTAGGTCTGCCATGCTATTTTCAGCCCAGTGAATGCATATACATGGAAATGAGATGCAGGACTGAAGGTTGCCAGTGCAAGAGAGAGGGACACAGTGCATTTGAGGTAAAGAGAATAACAATCAAAGTCTGAAGAAATAGCAATCTCCATTAGGACTGAACAGCTGTTACAGAACTGTCCATGTACCTGAAACACCTGGCCTTTCCCAAGACAGATGCACGTTTCCTGCCCTTCTCTGGGCTGTGCTGCCTCTGAGCCACATGGGAGGCATGCTTTTTGGCCAGGCATGGGGTTAAAGAAATCCACTGGGCATGCCAAGCAGCTGCGTGGTGTCAGTGCTGCTCCTTTGGAACGGAAAGTGCCTTGGGGACATGGAACTGGCGTGGTGCTTCCTTCAGGGCAGAAAAAGCCTGGGAACAACAAAACCAAAAACATATCTTCAGTTTCTCTTGTATAATGCAGCCTTATTATGTACATTAGATGGAGTTAGTGCCTCTACAGTTCAGATAAAGTGTGGTTTATTTATATTATAACATCAAGATCAGTAAAATGAATCATGTCGTTTAAATATATTGCCTGGTTTCAATGTTGCCTTTTTTTTTTAATGCAGTACAAAAACGAAGTCCTTCGATATGTGAATTTTATAATACTGAATGCTCTACAGTAGCTGATTAAGCCTACTTCCTTTTACTATATGAACGGCTGCAAGACTTATTCATTATCTAAGGGCCCCTCTAGCATTCAACACAATTAATGTCTGGCTACATTTGTTGTTGAGCAGTATGTGACAGAAAAGCATTCCAAAGAAGCCACATCTCTGCTGTATTATCTCCAAATACCTTCTGGACAGTTTGTCAGATTCTGTTCTCTTCTGCAGTGAACTCCACTTTGACAGTCCTCATGGTCTGGAAGTTGCAGCTCCCCATGGTCACAAGCAAAGCTCAAGAAAAAGGTGAAAATGAAGAAGAGTGCCATCCGTGCCATCTAGTAGCACAAAGTCCCAAATGTGAACGACAGAGGTATAAGGAGAGCTTTCTTTTCAGCCACTGAATGTTTAATGGTGAGTGTAAGTTGAAACATATTGAAGTTTGGTGTAAAATATTTATGGCAGCTACTTGAGCCTATTGTATTCCCCTACAGGTCATGTAACAGAAGCTGTTCTCAGATCAGTGTAAAGACCTCGCATATGAAATACAACTTTTTCATCACATGTAAGTGCTTATCTATGGTTATAGATAATTTGTTACTGTACTTTGAAATCTGAACTTTCCAGGGTCCCCATAACACCCTTGATTTTTCAAAGACTATGCATCTTCAGTAACTATAAGGAATCATGAGTTAATGGTGTGATTACTGTGTTTTATCTTTGGGCAGGCTGCATAATTTATGATGAGCATGAAGCAAAACCTCTGCTGAGCACTCAGTTTTTTGCAGTGTTCAGTACAGAGAAAAGTAATTATTTGTGGTTATCTTGAAAAATTCAAGATCTGTGGCAGGGTTTAGTACACAGTTCAAGGGTCTCATTTTGAGCACCTCCTTCTCCCTTTTTCAAGGGGATTTTAAAAGTTGCAACACCATCCAGTGGCTCACCCTGTTGAAATCTGTGTAAATGGAGTCTGTTGTATCTTAGACTGATGGGTGTTTAGGCGCTTCTGAAACCTTTGCCCTTGTGATACAGAAGACAGCTGTCCCACCCTGCATGTGTCATGGAGGAGGTGTTGTATATGTAGCAGAGACCTCTGTTTCCATGTGAAATATTTAACCAAACACGCAAAAGCTTTTAAGGATAACATTCCCCATTTCTCCCCTCTGCTTGTACCTTCAGTGACACTGTTTAACACACGTTTCTTAAAGATATTCCCAATAACTATCAATTCAAAGAACTGGGTGGACTTCTTAGAGCTGTAATAAATGAGTGCCTTCCAGATGTATTTTGAGTGGCAGTCATTGCCGCACTGGATAATCAAGCTGGAAAAATGGGAGTGGAGAAGGAGGGCATTCAGGGAATGATCTGAATCAAGGAATTGAATTGGATTGAATCTAAACTGGGCGTCATAGCTTGAGCAAACAGGTAACTTTAGGAAGAAACTCAGGGACCATAGAAATGCAGGTACGACTGAAGAGAGCTGCTGTTTGTAACTCAATACAAGGGTGGTCCCATGAAGATAAGGACAACACAATGGTATGTAGGGTGGTTGTTTACAACACAATGGAGGGTCCAGAGAAGACAAGTGCAGTTACTGTTTGCAACTCAGTGGGGGAGTCTGTGAAGATGAGGAGGCAGATTTGCTGGCGACATAATGTAATTCCCTTAACATCTGGAGATTTAGTTTTAGCTTTAATCCTATGAGCACCGGAGGTGTTACTCATTTTGGGATTTCTGTCCATATCTTTGGAATGTGATGAATATTAATGTGTTATGCCTTTAAATGTGCAGTCATTTCTCTCTTCAGTGTGCATATTTGGTGGAGAGATCCCCCCATGCACCCAGTGCTGTAATAAAGGGAATACCTGCTTGACATCTTGCACTGGTGTGTCAAGTTACTTTGTCGGATTTCTCGGCAACAGTTTACAGTGAAAGGGTCAGTTGATATTCACTTGTTCGTATGCAATATAAAAATTCACACAGCCTTGATGCGCATACACCTAGCAAACATGGTGCTTTACAGGACAACGTGCAACAGGGCATCCATTAAAGCATTTCGGTTCTTAAGGTGGGATTCAGAGGGAATCTGAGCTGCCAGATCACAGTCCAGAGTGTTTCCAGTGTGTGGTTGCCCGGTGCTGGGGGTGCCCAAACTCAACTCCTTGTTTGAGTTTGCATTCCCCAGGCACAGAGCTCTGCCTCTGAGCGTGCCTGGAGCTGCCCCATTGGAGAAATCCTGTGCATAGGTCCTGCCCAAAGCAGACTGGAATGCAGGAACTGTCTTTGCTTCTGCCTATTCTGTCCCCTGCAGGGCTTCGCTTTGTGCTTAGTCACAGAGCACACCCACTAAGTTCTGATACTTGCCAAATAAAACAGAGCTATTTTGTTTTCTCCTTCCTTTTGCTTTCCCGTAGTATCTCTTACCTCGCAAGCCAATGCCTTGCTGCCAGTCAGTATCTGTGAGCAGAAGGAGAGGAAAAGAGGGAGTGGAGAGGAACAACTGCTTAGCCTGATTGCTCTGTTCAGCTGAAGCTGCCAACATACTCTAAATAAAGCAATTAATAGTTCTGTGGTTAAGCATCCACCTCCTTCCTCTGAACAGTTCTTCTATATTTCAACCAGCTTCTTCGTAGCTCTGGATTCCATTGTAAATCTCAAAGTTCTGTTGCCGGAATATACCCCAGGGAAAGTCGTGTTGGAGAGGGTTCCCAGTCAGACAGATCTCAGATAGAGCTCAGCTGTGGGAATGCGTTGTGCATGGGGTGAGGAAATGGTGCCAGAGTTTCTCTGGGACATCAGTTCTCATAGCCAAGGAGCACAAGAAGTTGGCTGCTCTCATTCATTCAGTAAAGATTTTATTAATTTGACTGCTCCATGCTGAGCAAACTTGTGTTCAGTGGTGATGGGTCTGGAATAAGCAAATGGCTTGCAAAGCTTTTTCCCTGTTAAGTCTTCGGTTAGGGATTGCTGCTCTCTTAGCACATATACAACTTCCCTTTTCCACAGAACAGACACACATTGTTGCTCTGTATGTCAGACTGTCATTTACCTGGAAGGGACTGGAGTTGAACATCCCCATAAAACATTTCGTGACTGTAATCAAGGGCAAGAATAGCTGGAGCCTGAGTCATCCACAAGGCCCTGCCTGACATGGTGACAAACGCAGGTAACTTTTAGTTGTTATTTAACTTTTCAGTCCAGCAAAAGGACACAAACGCAGAAAAGAAAAAAAAATTGGGAGAGGCCAAGTGCAACAAACTCCTTGTTTTTCCTTTAATATTTAAAGAGGATAGAAAAAAAGAAAGAGCAGACTATTGTGTTTATTGTGTCAAAAAGCAGCATGTTATTGAAGACAGAAAGTGGAGGTTTCACACCTTCTCAAATATTGACTGAAGAGACCAAAGTGTTCTCATCTGACATGGGAGTGAAAGAATCCCTCGTGAACAAAACAGGTGTGGGATTTTTTGTGGGTTTTGTTGTTGTTGTTTGTTTGTTTGTTTTAAGATCATGTAATTGTTTTGGTTAGGAGCGCTATTTTTTCCTGGTAGAAACTGGTGTTTCCAGTGTATGGAAGATCCGCACTACAAAGAGCACATTAGGCTTCACTGTTTTTCTTTCTGGTCAGCGGGGTTTGAGGGTTGATTGTTATTTAAATGACGTGACATCTGAATGAGAGGCACTGATATATTTTTAATACACATAGCAAGGCAGACCAGCAACATTTTCATCTTCTATCTCTATAAAATCAAATAAGGGTTTTCTAAATGAAGGAAATGTGTTCACACAGACGTGTGGAGTGTATATTCTTCTGCAGATACTTGACCAACGAACTCCATGGTTGTACCACATTATTTTTCAGTATAATCATTATTCTTCATTTAATGCTCACTGTAGCCTTTGATTCTGCCAAAGAAGGCCAGTTACCATCGGATAATGCTTCATTTACAGTCATATGGACTTTCTTAAGAAAAGATTAAGGAAAAGCTGAAATACTTTTAAAACCTTCCAGTGAAAGGCTCAGCTTTCACAAATGTACCTTGGGACAGAGCCAAGGTTCTTGATGGTGTTATCCCTGAGTGACTCTTGGAGGATTACTGCTCTTGGGTCTGCAGCTTTCCTCGAGTACCTTGGTGTAGCTGAGGCTGAGGATGTTATGGCAAGCAGATATTTGGGGTGCTCCCTTTCAGTTTCACAACTGGCTGAACTGGGAGAGGAGGGTAAATTTAATGTTCTTCCCCATCAGAGAGAAGATCTTGCTTTGCAGTGCAGTGTGTGTTTTCCTGTGCTTGAGTGTGTTTGGATCTGTTGGTTTTTTTTTTGTTTGTTTTTTAATACATATATCCAGAATGTACCTTACCCTGCAAAAGAGGAAGGAATCCTTTTCTGTACAAAAAACAAATATGTGACAGTGTAACCTGGAGTTTCTCAGGGTTATTTGTCATCATCATAGAAACAACACCCATTTAATTGCAGTGGTGAAAGTGACCAAACATACACAAGATTCTTATGTATTTACCTTTCTCTTTCCCTGGCTTTTCTGATTTATTTCTCTTTATTCTTATCCTTCAGTGCTGTTCTAATTCATTCCTTTTGGGGAATCAAATGAACGTGAGGCTTCTGGCACTTGGGACTCGATCACCATGCTGAAAAACAAAACACCTAAAGACTGTTTATTTTGAGATAATGCTGTATCATAAATAAAAGTAAATGAGCAGAGATTTTTCATGTCTCAGGGAAATGCAGACTAGGAGCTGCACGTTTAGTGGTCCTTTAGTTTTTAACCATATATATATGTGTGTGTGTGAGTGTGTGTGTGTATTTTTTTTTTTTTTGCAACAGCAGTGTTAAAACCTTGGAGGACATAAATTAATGCCTCTGCAACTGAGCCCTGTTTCTGGACGAGAAGATGGGCTACAGCAGAGTGTATGAAACACAGTGGGGCTTAGCTTTGGTTTTCTCAGGGATTTAAAAAACAAAACTCCATTTCATCATAAGAGAATGTAGCTCAGGCTTTGGTATGACAACATTATGTTGCTGGAAGTAGCTTACTATTACATGAAGTAGAAATCCAGTATTAAGGTGACCTCCATAATGTACATGAATACCGTCAGGATGGACTCAAGCAGTGAATGTGCGTCATGTTAGCAAACAAACTCTTTGGCTGCAGACACCAAGGACTGCTGGATTCTGTAGAAGCTTATCTCGTCTTATATCAGAAAACAGATTGCCTTTGTGTGTGAGTAATAATTCCAGTGAAATTGAAAGGTCATGTTATCTAGGAGTCCAAGCATGCACACCTGGAACCATTACAAAATGAAATCAGAAACTGAAAAAAATATTTAGATTCAAAGCAAAGTAATGTATGTTCCTAGCATTTCCTATTGTTTTTCTAGCAGGCAGATCTCTCTCGCTGAATTGAAATGTGATTTCACAGCAGCCCGAGCTGTGCTCATACCTCTTGGTCCCACGTTGTGAAGAAGCTGTATGGAGTGGGGAGAATGAGATCCAGAAAAGCCTGGTGAGGATGATGGAAGCTGAAGTTGGAGGGGGCTGTGCTTTGCAGACAGTGACATGCCCTGTTAAGTCTCAGTGTTGGTGAGGATGGAATTTGTTTGGCCTTCATGGCGGGTTGCTGTGTGTTTCCATGCTGCTGGTGACCTGCTCTCTGTGAATCTCCTTCTGGAAGTAACTGTAAAGGGTCAAAAGTAGACTTCTTTCTCAGTAAAGGTTTTAGAGGGCTTTTTTTAAAATTAGAGGGCTTTATTTAAAATGAATCTTAACATTTGAATCTGCCACTAATGCTTTTGTACTAGCCCATGCTGCATGTTTTCCCTTAGATCAGAAGGGAGCATTTATTCTGGCTTGCATAGCAAGCTTCAGGTGATGGTATTGTGATTTCTGCTTGTACCTGTTACATCACACAGACTTCAATATTTGTCTTCAGAGATCTTGTTACATTCTAAAACATTAGACTTCTGTAAACTTATTGGGCCAGTGATGATGGATAGAGATGATAAATGGAGATAAATTAGAGCTGGGAGAGACAGGTTTCTCATTGGTGAAGTGACTTCAAAACAGGTGACAAAAGAATATATATATATTGTCACCAGGAAACTTGGGGAAACAGGGTGTTTGTCTGGGAGCTCGCTAAGAACCCCCTTACCCTCGTCTTCTTCCTTCAGGAAAAACTTTTCCCGATAACCTCATTTTCAACTTCTTCCTCCTTGTGGAAGCCATGCAGAATGAAGGGTGGGGAAAAAGGCAGGAAGCTGAGAGCTCTGCTCCCTGGGGCAGGGAGCCTGGATCCCCAGCCCTGCACGTGGGCCTGCAGGGGTTTCTTGCTTCTGGGCTGATGGTGAGCTGATGCCCTGACCTTCCTTTTCTTGCCTCTTCCCACTGCGGCTCCTTGTTGGAGTGCCTGAGACACCGTGTGTTGCAGTTGCTGAGATTCCCTCCTCTGCGTCTGTTTTATCTGTTCAGTGCAGCTGCAGAACAGCTCTTGTTTTGAACTGAACCATTTCGTTTCCAAGTTTCTCCAGCCACAAACAAAGCAGGAAAAATAAAACTTGATGGGTGAGACTGTTCTAAAAGAATCTGAATCAGCCAAGAGCTCAGCCTCTCCCTCTCGCTTGGCTCCGAAACTTGGCTCCTCCAGCTCTGCCTGCAACTCAGCCCAGTTGTCATCACGTGGAGAGATGCGGAGCTGTGGGAATTGGGATGCAGAGTGGTGAAGAGGAAGTGCTGATGCTTCTCAAATAGGATATATATGTACATATTCTCAGAAAGCTGAGGAGGGCTTTCTTCAGTGCCTTCCATCCCTGTCCTCCCAACTCTTTCTTTAGCTGAGATTTTCTTCTGTGAAATTCAGTGCTGTTGTCCCATTCAGTGTAACTGGTGGGAAAGGAGAATGGAAAAACCTTTGTGCCATCACCAGCTACTGACAGCAGCTCCCAGAGGAGCAATATACACCCTCCACAGCTGCAGTCTGTAACAGGCTGCCTTGCTGGATGCAGAATTCTGTGCTGCTGAAAAACTGGGCTGGGATCCCCTCTCTGCTCTCCCTTTTCATTCTTTCTCCTATTTCCACACACAAAGAGCTTCCACCTGACTTGCATGTTTCCATAAAATATCTTCTCTAGCCTGCTCATCTTCCGTAATGCTTTCTGCCACCTCTGCAGTTTATTTTGTGTATGTTTCATAGGTGTACATGTGGTGCTTGTACTTCTTCGTTGCAATTTGTAGCAGCTCATGGTCAGCTCTGAGAAGTGGTGGGAACACATCCATGTGCACCACAACTGCTTTTCAGTGGAGCTGAAGGCTTTTATTTTCAGGACTTGCTGCACTTGTGCAGCAGTAGCACCAAAGCATCTGTGTTTCTCTGCTCAGCTTTAAGGTGCTGATTTTGTGGAAGAAGGGTCTAACCTGCAGCCAGAGCGCAGCTGAAGTTACAGGGAGGATGGAGTTCCTGTTGCCCGGCCTCAGGCTGCTTTAGCAAAGACTTTGCTGTAACTTCCAACCTGTTTTGGGGATAACTTCAGCTCCTAGGGCTCTGGCTCACATACCTTTTTCACCCAGGCCTAATAGAGAGGCTTAGAGCTGGCAGCCCTGAGATGTGATGTGAATTGCTATAGGATCCTGCACCTCCATTAACAACTGTGGTTGCTCTGTCATTTACTTCTAAGTGCAGGGACCGTGGCCTTGCAATTATCACTGGTGGTAAATGTGTGCAGTGAGAGCTTGTGTCCTTAACAGGACCTTCTTCCAGCCATTGCACGTCTGCAGCAGATCTCTTGTTTACCCTTTCCTAAACTGGAACATCCCTGAGAGAGCTGCTGGGAGCATGGGATCTGATCTAGTTACCTATTTCTGTCTTTCTGTGCTGAATTGTTACTAATTCCATGGTGAAACTCTTACACTGCCCTTCAAAACAATTATGCATGACGGTGCTCGTGGATCTTCAAAGGAACAGGGAACCAAAATAACCATGTGAGCCAGTGCATGACACTCATTTTGTAACCCAGGGTGAGAAGCGAGGTGAAGAAGCCAAGCACTCCTCTAAGTATGCCCTGTGCTGCAGTTCAAAGGCAACGGCTGCAGCCTGGGGGAGCACAGGGAGCTGGCTGGGGATTCATTAGCTGGAGGACGCCCTGCACGCAGGTGCTCCCCATGATGCTGCTCAGTGGCAGCAGCACAGTGTGAGTCCCACGCTGCTGCCCGCGGCTGTGGCTCATGTTCGGGGCCCAGGGCTGGGCAGTTGTGAGCCCGGCTGTCACGTCACTGCGGCTCGGGGTGGCTGTCAACATCCTGTTAGCACTGCTAACTGAGTGTGTTAGAGCTGGGGCTGTCCAAAGAGACCTTGTGTTGTGTTAACAGTTCAGTGAGTGGTGTCCTTTCCTTTGAGACAGCCCTGAATTGCTAGCACTTCCCCCCCCCCCCCGTTGTGACATCCATCGCACATACTGGGTGGAAAGCCCCAGCCCCAGAGCTTCCATTTGGTAATATTTATTTCTCCCCTTCCAGCCCAGCTATTGAGGGCAGCTGTCTGTTGTACCACTTGCAGTATCAGCTGTGCTGAGAGCGAGGAAAACCCAGTGCTTGCAGAGCCCTTTGGGTGCTGTGTGGACTCTTTGCACTTCTGCCCTCCCCCCCTTACACACACATCAGCTTCTTACTTCCTCCTAATTTGGGCTTTTCATGACCACCACTTCTGCCATGAGCGTGTTACAGCAATGGCAGTTCATAAAAATCAGAAAGCTTCATACAGCATGAAATCATGTGTTTATTGACGTGCAGGAACAGCGAAGCAACGTAAAGCACAGCTACTAATGGAAATGCAATTAAGATATAACTCACAGAATATATTTCATAGGCAAGCTCAGTTTAGCATATGTTGAATAAATGATAGGTTAAGGCTCCTGTCCTCCTTGATTAAAACTGAACATACATTGGATTTCTACGCTTTTTAAAGATATCCCATAAGAAGATACCTTTACTTTGTCACTTAAAATGCTTCTTGATTTGCTTCTATGTTCACCGTGCTGCTTCATTCTTCATTTTGTTTGTGAGGCAGCATCTCAGCTTTCACTTAACAGAAAGAGTCTTCAGTTCTAGTGGGTGTTGGATCTGATCCTTAAATCTCACTGATGGAAGCTGAACCATGTAGAAGATCCTCATTAATTCTCTTCAAATGAGAAAGGGTTGTGAGCTCAGATGTGAGTTAAAATGCCAACATGAAGGAGGAATGAGAGGTAACAGAGTGGTAATGGAGGGGATTGTCACCTCAAAGCATGAGAGGAGAATCTTTGAATTTCCATGTGAAACACAGAAGAGGAAAGACCTTATGTGATTAAAACATGCAGAACGCCAATGGGAGGGGGTGGGTGAGTGTTCCAGTGCTTTACAACCCATTATGTGAATAGCAACACAAAATTGTATGATATGTGTAAGAATCTTGAAGTAGCATGTCTCATTCAGACCCGAGAAAATGAACGTAGATGACAGCAACACTGATCATCAGCTGAGGACATGGGAAACATAAGGTACAACCAAAATCCCACTGGAGTTAACTTAAACACTGTCATTCTTCAGTAAAACTTGCTTCATGTTGTGCAATGTAGCTCTTGGAGCTTAACACTTCAGGATATCCAAGAGGAAAAAAACACCATTTGACAAGAAAATTCAAAGGGATCATTAAAGATCAATTCCCCAAGTGTACTGAGTGCTCAGTGCTGGATCCTGCAATGGTTACACATGAAAAATCCCCCAATTTACTTTACTGGGAGGTACATCCATGAGCTGATTGCTGGATCAGTCCTTGTGTAGCTAGGTAAATGTAGATTGCTCCATATGTAGCAAACAGGGAAGTTTCATAGAAACCAGCTAATTCACAATCAGAAGTTAAAATCAAATGATATCACATCTGGGAAGAGATTTTTGTTTTACAATAATTAGCGAATTTCCAGGAATCCCATTGAATACTTCAGTATCTGGCAGTAGAAAATATTTTAGGCAAAGCTGCTTGATGTAACAACTTCTTGTGAAGTATTCTCACAGAGCTTATTTTTATGAAGATGTATTCCTCTGCTAGATCACCAACAGTAAACCCATTCCAAATGTTTTACATCCCAGACTTCACCTCAAGTCCATTACTGGTGGCAAATTCTGATTGCATAGATAAACAGCTCGATTTCTGTTGAAAAGATACACTCAGTAACAGCATTGCTGTGTGTTTTGCTTTGGTTTAGGCCCTTCTTTTTTTTTGCGGGGGGGGGGGGGGGGTTGTTATTACCATATTGCAGTGCCATAGAATTCAGGCTGCAGAGACTGACCTTACACTGGTACCCCAGTACTAGGCTCTCAAGGGATAAAATCTAAGGTTTTCTCCTTAACCCATGGCAGCTGCATTAAAAAAATCAGATGTTGGGAAAGTAGAACACTCACAGTTCCAGTGGGTCTCCAAAGAGCAGTGCTTAGCGCTCAGCTTCATGGGAAAAGAGCGATTTGTTTACTGGAGCATCTAACACTGCATGCCCAATTCCGTTGAAAGCTGGCTTGAGGATTTGCCCTGAACAGTTTACTCTTTAATGCTGGGTACTGAGGAGATATTTTCAACAGTCAGTTCAAGCTGTAATACTTTTGAAGACTTTTACTGTCTGTTCTTGGTCTATTCTTCAGCAACAGCTGCAGCACATGGACCACAAGATGCAGATAATGAACCTTATCAGCATTTCCCTGGAAGGTAATAAATAAACATATTCAGTTCAGTTTACATGTTACATATTCTTTCTCATGCCAGATACTCACTGCCATATTTCCTACTTGGTTTTGCAAGCTAAAGAGATTCTGTGCAGAACTCTGAACTTAATCCAAAGTCTATCACAAACCTTTTCCATCTGCTCCCGTGAGGCTCATGAATTACGGTTATATAGCAGAGCAGGGGATGAACTTGAGCTTGACGCTACATTACAGCTCTTGTGTTACTGAGATTTTGAGTAGGTGAAACCATTCTTCCACAAAATACCTTTAAGAATGATGTCAACAAAGTCCAAAGGTGAAACGGCCAGAAGTTCAGAGAAGTTATCTGGTGGTGAGGGACATGGCATTCTTGGAGCTTCCAGCAAACCACTGCTCTGTATGAATGAAGAAAGCAGGACAGTAAATTTCCAGAAGTCTCTGTGTTAGGAGCACGTTCTGGTTTTCACATTCTGAACCTGGATTCTGCTCCTTGCCATAAGAAATGAGAGGGTGGCAGTTATCAGAGATGAGCTGAGTTGGAATTATTTTCATTGCTTCTGTTGTGAATTATCTCTTACAGAGTGTAACCGCAAAGAAATGACGTTCCCTAATGGACCTGAAATGAAGCTTTAAGTCTGTGTTCTTAGTTCAAATCTGAAGTTACCAGTTTCTGTATATGTGCATAAGTGAGAGCTCATATCTGATAGTCAAAAGGCAGTGAAAAAGACAAAAGGGCCGTTGTTACTTTCCAGAACTGAATATTTGTTTAATCTTTGACAAGAATACTGAAATCTGTGCTGGATATTTCATTATTTCAGCTGAACAGGATTTTGAAATGGAGCTCTGTGCTAAGCACACAAGCAATAGCTTCTCAGTGCTGGTGCCTTGTGTCCTGTACCAAGCATTCAGCAAGAGCCACTGGTACCCACGGGATCACCTGGATATTTTGGGAGCTTCCACGTGCTTTTGGGTGGTGCCAGTGTGGAATTGAGTGGAAGAGTTCCTAAGGAGCCTTTCTCCCACAGAGGGGATTCTCTGCCCTGTGCCAACTGGGGCAGGGCTGGGAGCATCTCCTGTGCTCACAGGGCCATAGGGATTGTGTTAATTCAGGATCATGGGTGTGAGGTCAGAGCCTGTGTAACAGGTGCTGTATTATTACCTCTTGAAGAATGTCTTGTCCCTTGGGTTTATGAGTCTGGAGCAAACACATCAGCTCAGTATTCTCCTCAATTTTTATATAGGGAGCGGTAGTTTGACATGAATGTAGTACCTGCAAATTGCAGTAAGGCCTGTGATTGCAGCCAAACAAGAAAACATAAGGTCACAGTAAAAAGCCTGCTGCTGATTCTCACCTGCAGCTCCAGCTTTCCTCCCATCTGCAGTAAGCAGTCAATTCCCTCGAGAATTTGGTCCTTGCGTAGTTTGAGAAACCTTCCCATGTCGCTGTCGCTGTCGGCTTTTTGAGATTCCACAGCTAAGACGGTGTGGGCAAGAGCAGCACAGTGCAGCGGTGTTAAACCTGGACAGAAACCATGGAGGGGTCAGACACATCCAGCATCTGCACACAAGGAACCACCCCGCAGCGTGCTGACAGCCCCATGAAGGCGGGCAGTTTGAATGCCAACAGCTCATCCTTTGGCCCAGGTGAAATGTGTTGTTTAAAGTATCCAAGCATCCATGTGGTGAAGCTTTCCTCTTACCACAGTGGTCCGTCAGGTTCACTGCTACACACACGCCGCTGTCCTTGCAGTTTTTCAAAACCTGAAATCAAGAACGTTTTGAGACAATAAAACCCCACTTCAGCCACATCAGACCAAGGCTTTGCTTGAAACCGTTGTCTATTTTAAACAAAAGAGCACACATCTGACTTCTGCTCTGTCCTTCCACGTCATGTTACACAGCAGAAATGACCAACGCACCTCTAAAACCCGCAGGTACCCATTCTCTGCACACAGGTGCAGTGGGGTTTTCCCCAGCCCATCCTGCTCGTTCACGTTTGCCCCCAGGGATATCAGGTCGCTGACCATCAGGTGTTGGTTCTTCTCTGCAGCAAGATGCAATGCTGTCTGAGGACAGAAGAACGAGAGAAACCCACTGTTGCGTTAAAGCCATTCTTATGTTACACGGTGCTGGTAGAGAATGAGATGGGGAATGGGGACCTGAAAGGATGCTTGGTGTTTATCATGGTTGAAAAGGCATCTGTGTGCCATAGGAAATGAGTCTACTCTTGGCAAGTGAGCATCCTACCCGTTTCTCTGCATCCTTCTCATCAATTTTATTGAGGGATGCAAATCTCCGTGCAAGTGCGTAAGTCAGAGCTCTTCTTCCTTGAGCAACAGCCTTGTGCAGCAGCCTGGAACAGAACACGTTTTAAACAAGCAGAAGATAAAGGAATGGTTAAATTACTCAAAAGTAACAGAGATTTCAAAGCATGAAAATTTAGAGGCTCGCAAACACCAAAAGCTTGTGATATTTAAGCATTTAATTTATTTAGTATTAATAAAGGAGTTGCTGATTTCCCAGCTTTGTTTGAATTTTTTGTCTGCCAGGATTTCTTGGTCCTCCCTTCTCACTATTACTCCATTCCTGTCCTATCCAGGAGCTGCCACACCCTTCCTTCCAGCCACCAACCAAACCTGACTGCCTCCTTTTTTTTCCACCAGCATCCTTTAGTACACAGAAAAAGCAGAGTAAAACCCAGAGAAGGGAGACCTCTTTCCTGCACTTAGAAGAAGTATTTCCAAACCATAATTCAGTCCTATGTAGGAGAGCTCCAGTTCTTCCGTGTGTTCAGTCTCATTGAACTGCTCAAAGTAGTGTTTCTCCTGAATGCCATTCTTGCTAATTTGGGCAAGCCTTTCTTTCTGCCTGCAGGAAATATTGATGCAGGTACTGGAGGTGTTTTTCCTTTTATTTTTTCTTTCTCCTGTCCTGGAGCATGGTAACTACACCTCAGGGTTGGTGTATTTGGTGTGTGGTCTTTGTCCTTGTCACCTGGTGCTTATGTTCTTTGTAAATGTCAGTGTGTTTGCTGCAATTGCTTGTGACAATTACTTAAATATAGTCAAATTGTCTTAATTGTGATTAGTTTTATACATGTGTGAGAATTTGGTCCCAATGTCATCACACGAGCTGAGCTGCACGGGACCTAGAAGTAATTTTCCTTAGTGTGTCTGCAGTGTGGAAAAGATCTCTTTTGACATGAAATATTTCTAATCTTACTAATGAAATTTTGATTTGGTCTAAAACTGGGGGTACTGAAGCACATCTGAACCTGTCATGGAGCTAGAAGACCTTTGCTACAGGTGTGCCCTACTAACAGTTGAAATAACAGTCCCAGGAAATAGAAATCAACATATTTCTAAGGGAAAAAGTTGGAGACCTGTTGCCATTTTCATCAGGTGCAAGGAGTTTGTCTGCTGGAATATTCCTCAGCAAGCTTTCCTCCCTGTGTAGCTGGAACTGGAAGAAAGAGATGGCGGAGAGATCCTGCTGTGTGAAAGCAGCCGAGGTCAGCCCCGAGCGTCCCCCAGAATCCAAAGAGTCCCTGTCAGCCTCCAGAACTGGCTGTGGGTGGGCTCCTGCTGGGCTGACACAGGGAGATGTGCTCTGTGCAGGGTGCACCCAGCAATCCTTCTGGGCGCTGCTACCCGTGCCCTGCATCCACCAGCTGCTCTCTTTCTCCCTCGTCCTCGAGAACGTTCCTGGCGAGTCGGGCTTGTGCATGTCTTTCTGACCATCACAAAAGGAGCTCTCTACCTCTTCCTGCAATGCTGAGCTGCAGTCTGTAAAGTGAGAATGCAGCTTGGTGAAGCTCTGGCACCTTTCCTGCGTGCTTCCAGCTGCCTGCTTGCTTCCTCCAGCTCCCCACCAAGGGGCCTGCAGCTCTGCTGGGAAGCCCTGCCAAAAGCCATCGGGTTCAGCATGTGGAGATTCCTTCTTCAGCTGGCTTTTGTTCAGGTCTTCCTGCAGCACCTCCACCAGGATATCCAGGTCCTCTAAGCCTTTCAGCGTTTGCCCGATGCTCTGCTTGCTCTGAAACAGCAACAAAAGTGGTGAGGGCAGAAGATGGGGGAGGGAAGTCAGACATGAAGTGTCCTGTTCTTGCTGGGTGATATATGTGAAATGTGCCTGGGGAGGCTGGCAGCGTGGCGCTGAAGGTGTTATGCATACCTGTCTAAGCTGCTTCTCTGTATAAGGGTGAACTCTTCTCTTTTCTGTTGGAAAGAAAGGAAGAAAAAAAGCCATTTGAGTCTGGGGCAGGGGGGACTACACAGAAGTATTCTGTCCCAGATAACACATCCAGGATGAAGGTGCACTGCTGCCCTGCTCCTGCCACTGGCGGGTCCCTAGGGAAGGCATGGGGCACTGACCCTGGGGGTGGCTCAGTCCTTTGGTACTCAACACTGATGTCCCTATGTGAAAAGGAGGTGATGTCACTGAGAGGAGCTTCCTGACCTGTTTTTCCTGAGGATCCTTTGCTTGCTGTCTTCACTAATAAGGTTTCCTGAGGAGACAAAAAATAATAGTAATAATAATAATAAATAATAAAAACTAAACTAGGTTTAAGATGCGTGCATATGGGAAAGTGAAACAATGGCAAACCGTGTGACCTAAACTAACTGAACTGTATTTTGCACTGTGTACTTTGCACAGCAAGGACTGCGCATGAATGAATTTCCACGAGTGGGCAATTTGCTGCAGCCACACAAGGACAGGGGCATGGCCTCCTTGGAAGCTGCAAGAGCAAAAAGGGCTGCTGCTTCTTCGGGCCATCTTTGGATTGATTGCAAGGCATTATTCAGAGCGTGAGAGCTTCCCTCCCTCAGCCAGCAGCCCTTACCTGGCTGGCAGCTGGCTCCAGCCCCTTGGAAAGCCGGACCTTCCTCAGCAGCTCCCGCACCGGCATCTTCACCCTCACGCCCATGTAACGCCTCCGAGGAGGGGGATCCGAGCTAAGAGCGGAGTCTGGAAAAGTCACAACATGATGCTCAAAGGAACAGAATCCTCTGAGCTGTCAGAGAACAGTGGGAGGGTGAGGTCACCCTGCGAGCTGTGATTCTGGTGTTCATCATCACTTGTGGGAAATTTCCACACCGCCCCACGTCTTCCTTAGCTCTGGCCTTTTATTAAGACGCTTCCTGCTCACCAATTACTGTAATGCATCGCTTCTTGGGCTACAACAGGCTGTTGCAGTACATCTTTGGGTGCAGTTTCCTGTCCCATGGTTTATTATATCAATATTGTTAAAAAAAAAAAAATAGGGAATAGGATTGTTTTAGAACTGACACAGTGATGTTGTGTCCAAGGTCTTTCTGCAGTGGCTCTTGGTGTATTTGTCAGTGCCATGTGATGCAAAGGGAAGCAAGGGTTTTCTGTACTGAAATGGAAAAGTTATTTGAGAACATACATAATTGTCCAAACAAGTTTGCCATCGTCAAAACAAGCTGCTCTGTAATTGTTTGCTAGGTCTTCTTGCATCTCACACTTGAATCCCAAAACCTGAAAGACTTGCCCAGATTAGGAGCTTAAATGCATTGCTTTTGAAACACCTTTTATATAACACTGCACCCCTCAGCCCTCTCCCCTTGAGGATGATCAACCTTCCCATAGCACGCAGCCAGTAACGGCTGCCGTTGTTTTAAAATGACAGCTTGACTGCAATGGTTCAGCAGCAACCCACTGGTTACACATGGCATGGGCAGCATGAAGGACACGCTGGGGTCAGCGTGCAGCTGCAGCAGAGCCCAGCAGGCATGCATGGTGCACCTCCCTGGAGCAGCAGTGCTGCCACAAGGGCAGCTGCATGAGAGCTGGTTTCTAGCTGTGTCATGTTGTTTCTGTGCCCTGCTCCAGGCAATGACAGCTGACACCCTTCGTCCCAAGGAGGATGTGCTGAATGCTTGGTGCTGAGTGCTGTGCTGTTTGTGGATGCCCAGCCTGGCACTGAGTGCTGGGACTTCTACAGTGTAGGTTATTTCTCAGACTGCTCTTAAAATGGGACTGGTTCCTGTGTTAGGTTGGTGTTTTGAAGACGGATGATTTAGTCTTTGTAGGGTATTTCCTTCCTGTACTTGAAGAGAGCTTCCAAGAAGTAAAAGGACCGACTTTTTACAGTCTAATAGTGACAGGACAAGGGGGAATGGTGTTAAACTACAAGAGGGGAGATGTCAGTTAGATGTGAGGAAGCAATCCTTTCCTCAGAGGGCGGTGAGGTGCTGGCGCTGCTGCCCAGAGAGCTGTGGGTGCCCCATCCCTGCAGGCACTCAAGGCCAGGTGGGATGGGGCCCTGGGCAGCCTGAGCTGGTGGGGGGCAGCCCTGCTCATGGCTGGGGTGGCACTGGGTGATCCTTAAGGTCCCCTCCAACCTGAGCCGCTCTATGTTGCTATGATTCTATTTCAAAGGACTCTGTGAAAAGCAATATGAAAAGGCACAATTGCAGGCACATTATTATCTTTCAAGATATTTCTCAGTAAAAATGATAGATAGTGGGTTACATTATGTGCTCGGTTGTATCCTCAAAAGCGAAGAGCTCAGCAACGATTGAACAAGCACACTTTCACATCATTTTGTAGCATTAACAACTCAAAGGTCGTATCTATATTACACTGCCGTTAAATTCAGAACCAAACTTGCAATTCAAATTGTGAATGAGCAGCAGAACTATGGAGATAGGCAGAAATAATGGAGCACTGAGCTGCCCTTCGGGAAGCAGAACAATTTCTGCCTTTAGCATAGCAGAGCACAGCCAAATAACAACAAGGCGTGAGTGGGAGCACGCCATGCACCTTTGTTTGATGCTGCTGCCCCAGAAGCTCACTGCTGCTGGCACAAACGGAGCTGCAAGTCGGTGTACATATCTCCTTGATTCACAAAAGCAGCAATAAAACAGAAAACGTCAGTAAATATTTGATCTTACCGGTGGGAGCAGACATCACTGGAGGTTTGTGCGGAGGAGCTGGGTAGATCTCAGGGCTTGCAACATTAAGTTCAGTTAATCCAGAGTCTGGCAGTGATGGGCTTTGTTGAAAATGCCTTTTGGGGCTGGCAGTTTCCCCAGGCTGTGGGGATCCCTGGCCTGGACTGTAGCCACAACATTCATTTTCAGGGATGTTTTGATTGCCCAGTAGTTCAGGGCTCCTGCAGACTGTCTGCTGCATTACCTCTGCGTGCGTGGAAGAGAGATGAAAAAGGGTGGGAATAAAAAAAAACCTCACTGAGTTGCAAAAGAAACAAGCATCCAGTTTCACATTGAGAGCATGACGGTTGTATTTAATTCTCCATTGTGGTGAGGCCCCACTCCCTCTTCTGTTCTGCACAGCGAATTGTAGTGGCTGCAGAATAAAGGCAGTCCCTGCAAACTGCTTGTGAGAGTTTCTTGGCTGCAGCGCTGCCTGGCTCTTTATAATCAGGCACGGCCCAAAGGACGTCAGCGGGAAGGTCCCACCCTCTTTCCCAACGATCTGCAGCAGCAGCTGATGAAGAAATGACTTTTCCCAAGGAGAGGCTGAGCACGAGTAGAAAAGAGCTTTTCCCTAGACAGAAACCACGACAATCTGCTTGATTTACTGTGAATGGCATGGGTAGGGAGAGACCTCTGGATGTACTAATAGATCGGATTGTGCAAATGAGCACAGGATCCAGAAGCAAATGTTTTGTCGATTCCTTTGTCAGAAACAAAAAACAAAGCAGTTTTCCCAAATCAGTGAAAGAGGAGCTTGTAGCCTTCGAGAAACCAGAACAGTCTTCCCTTAAGCACAGAAATCCAGCTAAGGAAACACACCCCCACCCACTGTGCAGCTTTGAGTCTATGAAGAGAGGCAAGCACTACATCAGAGTCACAGAATATGCTCCATGAAGGATTTTGGTATGGATTTTGTCTGCTTTTTGGCAAGGAGGGATGCTGAAGTATGGGATGGGCACAACAGTTGAAGCTCACACTGAGGATCTGTTTGGATGGATCCTCTTTTTGCAGTAAGTCCATTTCCTCGTCACAAGGAGGCCTCAGAGCCAGGTTTAAACTCTGCTCTCATGTCCATGGGAAATACCTTTGCAGTTCACACGCCTGCTTGAGGGCAATGAGACTTCAGCTGAAACAGGTGCTTCCCTCATGCAGCTTGTTTGGAAGGCTGCAGACCTCATCCGAGGCAGCAGCTCCCTTGGTTGTGCCTGGGAGTGCACTCCACCTTTACTCCTAAGCAGAATCCCTCTGCATGTGCCTGACCAGGAAACAGACAGACTTTGTGCACCAAGTCAGGAGAACTGTGTTACAAACAGCTTTTTTTTTTAAATTGGGCACCGACTTCTCTCTACAGACTTGCACAATCCTCATGTCCCATTTCCTCTGCGCTGCTGCAACTCCAGACTTAGGAATATTGGAAGAGTTATTTGGGCAGCACTCAAAATTAGAGCTGGTGTTTGTAAAATGAGCATGGGGTCAGGTACCAATATGGTGGCATTACTGCATCATAAAGCATGGATGCACAGGGCAGAGGCATGGCTAACAGACACGTTTCCTTGCTTGGCTGCCCACGGTCTCAGCTGACAGACCAAGGCAGATCTCTTACTCCTGTGAAATCCACGGGGCTCTGTTGGTGTTGTTTGGAGCTTAAGGACATGTAACGAGCTGTTGTTCCAGTCCCTTGCTCAGTGGGCTGTAACTGGTTTGCCCAAAGGAAGTGTTCAGTTGAAAGATATTTCAGGGGTTGGAAGATTATTTACCTCTCTAACAATGAGACAGCCACAAAGAGTAACTATTATTCTTGACTAAGGACACATTCTGCTCTGCCTCAATAAATATTTCCCTTCTGTCTCACACAGTTTCCTTCGTAGATTGTGTGAGCCCAGGACAAGTGGAGCGAGGGTCTGTCCTGCCTTTGTAGCGCCAAGAAGCAGTGTGTTATTCTGTGAACATTAGTGTTCTGATCAGAGGGATGAAGCATCATTAGAGAACTAATTGATACTTGTATAGGTGGGAAAATTTGGCTTACTGCAAACAGGAAGTTACTGTGATGAATCATTGCATTTATTGGGCTGTATATCACACTGCAGATTTCTCATCTTCCTGTTCTCTCCCATGCTCCAATCTGTATATTGGGCAGCTTTCATGCTTGTTTAGAACATGCTATTACATCCATGGTGAAGAGAGGAATTAGCCTGGTTTTGTGACACAGAAAGGACCAAAACATATTCCTGTATCTGGGAGAAGAGAAGCAGTTTTGAAAACCAGCAACAGAAACCTTAGAATGTGGCCCCTGCAAGAAACTGTCTCTGAGGCTGTGTATTTAACTGGGAATCTTGTGGATCTTTTGCTTCCAAATTCACCAGGAACCCGATATTTTATGCGAGCTCTTCATAGTTGCAAGTTCAAATAGCTCTTACAAGTCTTATTCTACAAACAAATATTACTAAAATCAGCCCAAACAGGAATCGAGCTGTCCTCCCACAGCTGCGTCGCTGTCCTGTCTCACCTGTGATTTTGAATTTGGATCCACTGAGAATGCCAGCGGTCATGTTCTCCTGCAGACATGGTGGCCAGGCAAGTTTCAGCACGTACAGTGAGCGGATAAACTGTAAATAAGGCTTTCTAGGATCTGTTAATACTTTGTCAGTAGGTACCTCTTGGTTCCCATAGCTATGGGTAGAACTCTTTAGCTTACAGCCCAGTAAAACCTGGGTTAGAAAAAATATTTTCTAGCTGGGGAATATTTGGTTTTCATCATCTTCCATAGTTTAAGGGATGTAACCTATTTTGTACCATTTACTTAAAAAAGGGGGAAAATGTCAAGCACTGAGGAAGTATAAATGAGGAGGACATAAATATAAGCATTAAAGTCTTCAGTGGCCACATGGGGAAGGAGATGAGGTCAAAGAACAGCTTTGGTCGGTCATGCTTAGAGCAGCCCCACTCTGTAGGAAGGACTGGCTTGCATTTTCTGTTGTTTGCCCTCCTTGTTAGGAAAATTTGCTGGATCTTTGCTGTGGGGATTTTTTCCCTTTCTGAATGTTCTCATGCCATTAAGTTAGTTTTAGATAAATAGCCATCACCATCGAGAAGTTCCAAGTGAATAACTGTAGTTAAAGCAGTTCCCTTCTGATTGATTTATGACGGGCAGCTCTGCCAACCTTGCTCCATGTAAACTTTCAGGTTATGCTGCTCGTGGGTGCAGCTCCTTTTATACCTTTGGATACAGGATGAATGCTCTGTAGCTTCCTTCATCCCTTGTTGCTACATGTCTCCTTAGTGCACACACCCACTTTAACTGCATTTACTGGGTTAGTTTTCTTGTCTGCCTTTCCCTTTCAATGCCGCTGTTTTGCCAGCTGTTAACTTGTCTGAGAAATCCTTTGTTGTAAAGATTTCTTCTGTTAATACTGTTTTTAAGTATGTAGGGATCAGGAGATGGTGGGCTAACTTTGCACTGCTGCAGAAAGCAAGCATGGCTCTTCTCCCTGCATGTGCTTTTGGTGTCTGATTAGAATGTAAATAAAA
Organism: Oreortyx pictus; assembly: GCA_036925125.1. Classification (NCBI taxonomy): domain Eukaryota; kingdom Metazoa; phylum Chordata; class Aves; order Galliformes; family Odontophoridae; genus Oreortyx; species Oreortyx pictus. The sequence goes on along the minus strand of JAUPFR010000025.1, from coordinate 5,213,818 downwards.
CACAGCCTTTGAGTATAGCTCTCTTTAAAGGTGAGCAGTTTACTGTGTAAGAAGGCCTTCAGCTTAACAGACGTCCACTAATTTAGCAAGCACTCATATTAAGAGCTAGTGCAGTGTGTGCAGGATTTCTTGTGCTGAGTGTCTCCCATGGGAACCTCTGATGCAAAGGTGCTCCGAATGAGATGTGCATACTTCTAAAAGCTTGCATCCACGCAGGCGCTGAGATGGCCTCATGACGTTGCTCTGCAGTCTGTCTCACATTTTCATAGCAAACAGGAATACCTAATTTGCTATGCTGGGACAAGCCAGCAGGTAATTGCATCTCAGATCTCTGCTGACGATGGCTGGCTTCAGAAAGAAACAAACTTATAATGAAAGAGGTTGGCGCCGTGCAACTGAACCTGAACAGCTCTTAGTCACAGTGATGACGACGAAGCATGAACTCACCTCACCTTATGCTGCAGGACACAACTGTGTTGCAAAACAGAATGAATTCATCTTTGCAACAGCAAAGTCATCCAGATCTCCCTGAAATCCTTGTTCTAGTAACTGATGTCCCGCTCTCGTAAGGCTTTGAAATCTTTAGATGAAAGATGGTGTGTTTTCACTTAGCAGTGATTATTTCCTCTGGTAACCATTCATGCTCTGTTCTGCCTTTAGGTGGCAGAAACAGAACATTAAGAAATTGGCAAGGTCCCTTTTCATATACTGTGAATTCTAAATGCTTTCCATCTTTCTTTAGCGATGCTGTGTATTGCAGTCTCCTCTGTTTTCCCTAAGCATAGATGAGCTTGTACACTGGCTTTCACCAACTTTCTGTACAATGGAAACATTTGCAGCAGCAAACGGTGTAGAGAAGAGGAAAAGGGGCTCTATAACAAAGAGCAGAGAAGACCTGAAACCCTCAGACCTTGAAGCACACTGGGCAGATGAAAGGTTTGTGTGAGCATGGAATTTATTCCTGCATGCTGTAGCAAACTCTCTGTGAGCCTCTGCTCAGCAGCATCAGTGCCACATGGAGTCTATCATTTGGAAAAGCAAGTTGAATGCTTTATTCCCTGGGGATGAGTCAAAATGGAGCTATCAGGCAGTGTCTGCTATAAATGTGAAGAGTACAGTTCTACTTACAAGTGTAGAATAACTCATCAGTATCTAAGGGAGGCTTTTGAAATGCTGTGTGCTGCTCCATGGGTTGCTTTGGTCAAATATCTCTGTACAGCAGCAGACGGTGATCTGAGAGATGAGGGTTTAAAGTGAAGCTTCAAGTAAAGCTTAATACTTCTGCTTCTGCTGACTGTAAAAGTGTGTTGGATGGGGGGCTCCTAGCCTTCTTCCCTTCAGTCAGAGGCTTGAAATGCTGCAGGAGAAAGATCAGACTCATTAATTACAGTACATGTGTACCTGAAAATGCAAACCACTTCAGCACCATATGAGCTGTGTGCTCAGCAGCAAACCTCCCTTTGTCCATGTTCTGTCTGTGCTCAGCACAGTCACCATGACTCTAGTGGGAAAAAGCATCTGGTCTCATGCTGGTTTGCTAAACCATGCCAGCCTTGCTGTAAGTTAGAGGCTCCTTGTGTAATACTGCAATATCAAAGTTGGGCTATCAAGATACTAGGGAAATGAGAACCTTAGAAAATGTTCTGTAGAGACTTTTTAAGATAGTTTACTGTTTACTCTTCACAAACGCAGAGAGCACACAGCAAGGCCAAATTTAAGGACAGGAGCTTTGTAATGCTTCCAGCTGAGTGACCTGTGCCTGTCTGGGGTTGCTTACCTGGGAATTCTTGAACTCTGAGTAGAGTGAGAAAAGGACATGCAGAGGCTGGATCCAGCTCTTGTACACAGGGATGTCCAGAATGGCTATAAAGAAGAGCAGAAGTGTACAGGACTACACTGCCCTACACAGAGTGCTGTAGGTCAAGCCCCAGCTTCTCACTGCCTGCAATTACTTGGCCCTTTGCTCATCTATGACTGCATGCGTCCTTGCCACAGAGTCCACTTCCTACTGAAGACAACAGAGAATGGTCTTGAGTACTTAGTCCTGAACCTACACCTGAAGGTCTCACTTGTGTCTTCAGCAGTGGACGTATGCAAGACTGGAGTTGGTCTGTTCTGAATATCCAGAAGGACCAAGTGTACCTACAAGGACAGTTTTTGGCTTTTTTTTCCCACCTAAGTTCTTAGAAGAGAAAAGAGCTGACTGCTCACTATCATCAGCTTGCAGAGCAGAGCAGACAGAACCCAAGCCCATGGAAGATGAATATCAATGAGATAACAGTTAGTTGAAACACCCCCTTTGGACCAGCCTGAGATACCTCAGACTCTCAAAGCTGAACATGTCCATTTGTTGGCAGTTTCTGTGCTAGGAATAATCAGATAATCTTTAAGTGAGGGAAAGAGAGGGATCTTCCCTGCTTACCACATATCATGTCAACGTATTCAGCCAGGTCACAGTTCATTTCTGCAGTTGGGAGGCCCACCTGGAAAAAAAGAAGTTGTCAGTTCTGCTCTAGTATAGCAAAGGTCTGAGAGCATGCACTAATCTTGGGCTGAGAACAGAGGTGACCTGGGCAGCAGCCAGGCATTCACACTTTAGGCTGCTCCCATTCTCTGGTAAGTAGGAAATGATAAGTGAAGAACAAATCTCAACTAAGCAGGGTGCAGGCAAAGTGGTCAAAGAGGAAGAGATATCCAGACTTCAAGTGGGATCATTTTTAATGCTGGGCCCTGAACCACCTGCCTGCCACTTGTATACCATACCTTTCCTAAGAGCTCCTCAAATTCCGGAGACCACTCCTGCATGAGGGTCTCTATGTCAGGCATGGGCCTGCAACAGAAGAAAGAAAACCAGAAACTTTAGGATTGCTGACAAGAAGCTGAAATGACTTCCTACTGCCACTGCTGTGAATGGAACAGACCATTCTAACCCACTGAGAGAGATCTGCATGTCTGCTGAGTATCATTTTGGGCATTTATATTTGTCTAAACAGAACTAACTTTTAAAATTGTGCTTAGCACTACAACTAAAGAAACACGCTGGAACCACCACTTCCTTTGGAGTGAGGCGGAGCTGCTGTGAATTGGAAGTCTGGGCTTGAGTGGGTCACGACTGCTGAGACTCAAACCAGGACATGGTAAACAAGCCTTGCCTCCTCTGACCTGTCCAGATCTTCTTTTACCAGAGTCACTGACTGCAAGAAGTTGGATGTCACATATGCCTCAAGTGTTTTGAGGTACAGAGGGAAAGAGAAGTGCAGAGAGGGACACATACGTGGTGCAATTACCCTGAAACTCAGCACTTCTCCCTCTTAGAGACATTCTGATCATTCTGTGCAGTGCTCCTGCACTTTGCCACCAGCCACCCGCTGTGCTGACGTTCTGCTGACGGAATGTCCCACCTGCTATAGTGGACAGTGGCGGGAGGTTTGCAGCGGTGTAGTTCACTGATACTTTCAATCCAGTTGTCAATGGCTTTGGGGTTCTTCTCTGCGTTTTCCACACTTTTCACTTTTATCTGCTGCTAGAAACAAAAATACAAACCTGGAAGCACTTTGTGGTGTTTTGTTTTTTTTTTTTAATACCCTGTATTCACTCCTGATTAATCATGTGGTTTCTCTTTTGCACTTCTTTCAGATTTCTTCAGATAGAACAGCAAGTGGGAAACAAAACCAGGCAAGGAGAATTTATAAAAAAAGCCTCACCCAGAGGAAATCAAAAGATCTTAAGTCTGTACTGAAACCTGCCTGAGGCAAGGCTTAGATACATTTCAGTTTAAAGCTACACGTCAAAAAGGGTTATTTTTCTGCTTTTAAAGCCAAGTTATCAGTTGTGTTGTGTTGCTATAGTCCCACAAAGGGTAAAGTCCAATGCATTCTCTCTAGGCAGAGTGCAATAAATGCCTCCTGTCTCTCCATGACTCACTGTAACGTTGTGCTGTTTGGAATTCTCCGTTAGCCAAAGGGAGAGTACTGTGGGATCAGACTGCTTCGTTGATGGCTCATCTAAGACCAGCAGACCAAGGTTATCAGGCTTGCCATCTGGGCGTGGGACCTGCAGGTAAAACGCAGAAGGTGTTCTCTATGGGAGCAGCAGGGGACGCTGGAACTATTTTGTACAGTGGCTCCCTGTTGTTAAGAATTCAGACTCAATTCAGAAGGAATTTGTAGGCATGCTGCTTTGAAAGAGCAGAAAATATGAGTTGCTAGCACAGCAGTACCTGAAAAGTACAAGGTACTGGACAAAGAAAAAGGCAGCCCTTGCCCCACACTATCTATGTGCTATGTGGGATGTTACCAAAGTGACCAGCCAGGTCACAGTGTTGCTACGTGTGATCTCCTAGGTGTCTACAACAGGATCTGCTACGGTGCCCTTGTCCTGTGCTGCTACCAGGACAACGTGCCTGGGGTCTTGGCTGTACAGCCTGCCTGCCGGGCTCACACCAAAGCCACCTTCTGTTTCAGCCTGTGTGGAAGTAGGTATGGGGGTACCTGAAAATACGGTACCTTCAGAAAAGCATCAATGTCTCCAACAGCAGGAATAAAGTCTGGAATAAAAGGCTGCAGTTTGTGCTCAATCTCTATTGTTTTCGGAGTGTACCTGGAGTGGAAAAAAGAACGGTATTACACAGTGGGTGACTGACATTTCCTGCCAGATTTACCCTTGAGACAAAGGAGGGCCAAGGGCAGGCTAAAACTCTTCAACTCACCTCCTTATGTACTCAAAGAGTTCTTTGATTTCACGAGATACTGGCAGGTAGTCATAATCTGCTAGGTTGTAGTCACTGAAGAAAGGAAGAGAAATTCTTGCAGACATTACTTCGTGTTAGCTTTTGTACAAGAACAAAGGCACGAACACCGATCCCGCTGTGCCACAAAGCTGTGAAGGAAGCAGCAGCAGGACGGCTCGCACTGAAAGAGGCTTCTTGCGCGTGGACAATGCCGCTGAGCCCTTTTTACCACGGCTCAGGCTGCCCCCGCTGCTCACCCCTCCGGCGGAGCCCCGCGCTCATCTGAGTCGTCCTCTGAGTCGCTCTCGGAGGAGTCCTCATCGTCATCATCATCGTCGTCGTCGTCGTCGTCGTCATCGTGGTCCCCGCTGGCGGCGGAGGGGCCCGGCCGTGCGGCTGTTTCCTTCAGGGCCGGAGGGACACGTCCTTACCGTGCCGGCCCTCGCTCGCCCCTTGCGGCCCCGCGCACCCCTCACCTTGCTGCCGCCGCTCTCCCCGTCGCTGCTCCGCTCTCCCGCTCCGCTGGGCCGCGCTCCCGGGCCGCCGCCTCCGGACCAGGGCGGCCCAGGCCGGCGGGAGCCCCGCGGGCGGCTCGCGCTCCCCACCGCCTCCTCGGCCTCCGGCAGCTCCAGGCTCTCGTCGTACGGCTGGTTCTCCACCGGGCGGGGCTGGGCGGAGGGACGCGGGGAGGCGACGGCGTGGCCCGTGCCGTCCCCGCTCCCCTCGGACGGCCGCCGCTCCGCCATGACGCCGCCCTCCGTCGCCATGGCGACCTCGTCTCGTTCGCCCTCGCGCGGCTAGAGAGGCCCCCGCCGCCTGGGCGGGCATGTGCGGGGCGCTGTCGCCCCCTTCTGGCCCCATCGGGTATCGCCGGGGACCGCCCGCAGGGCCGCGCTCCGGGTCCTCCCGCCCCGCCCCGCCCCGCGCGCCGTGCGCGGCGCCGCTTCCGGCTGGGGACGTGGCTCGGCGCCGCCATCTTGTGGGGCTGCCTGAGGGGACGCGGAGCGCCGAGGGAGCGAGCGCCGAGTGCCGCCATGGTAAGGGCCCGGGGCTCTGGGGCCGTGCGGGGCTTGCCGGGCCCCTCATCGCTCGGCGGCTCTGGTGCGGTTCTCCGGCCTCGTCCCGGCCGCCCGCCCGCCGGAGCCGTCATCTTTAGCGAGGCCTCGTCCCTTGCTGCCCGAGCCGCCGGGATGGGGCGGAGGTCACGCAGGTCCCGCTGTCTGTGGATGACGTGGAGTGGTGAGCTTTCCCTCTCGGAACGGGACCTGCTGCTTGGTGGGACAGCGGGGGCCGAGGAGCAGTCGTTTCAGGGAGCAGATAGGGCACGGAGGCTTCTGCCTGTCCTGCTCTATTCAGGATGTCCCTGAGCTGCCCGGTCCCTGCGTGGTGTGCAGCAGTCGTGCCAGGTGCTGGCTGCTCTCCTGCCCGTGCTGCTGGCTGGGGTTCGAGGTGGTGCTTGAAATCTGCGTTGAAGAGCTGTTGGTGCTTCTCTCATTGTTAGAATACTGTGAATAAAATTGGCTGGGGAGTTACAGGATCTTAGCTTTAGAAACTGCCTTATCTTGACTATGTTAATTAAGAAACTAATCTGTGAGAGAGGAGTATTTCAGGGAGAAGTCGAGGTGGAGAGAATGAGAAAGTGTAAATTGGCAGTTGCCTTTTTATTGTTGGTGTGATAGCATCTGTCAAGTGCCCAGGGGAGTCATCCACGTGCTGTGATTAACATAACACGCAATATTTTATTAACCTGGCTCAAAGTAAATGTGGCAGTGGGAAGAAATGTCGCATTTCAAAACATTCTGGTATTTTTTTGTGAGTTTTTTTTTTTTGCTGAGGCTGAACTAACAATTCAGTAACACAGACCTTTGCCTGAAGCTTTGTTGGGGTTTTGCAGTAAGAGGTTAATTTGCTGCATCTGCCTGAATGGAGGACTGAGAGCTTTAAATGCTGGCAGCACAGAAGGTGGGCTGGAGAGTGTCTGCTGAGAAGAGCAGAGGTGCCTGTGGAAGAGCTACATTCTTGGTGCTGGCTGCAGAAAGATACCTTAAAATCATGGTTAAGGAAAACAAGCTCGCCGGGGAGGTGAAGTGTAGTTGTCAGTGATCCTTCCTGCGCCCACAGTGCTGTGTCAGGTTTGTGGAGGGGAGGCAGTGTCCAAGCAGAGCGCACTGAGCTGTGTGTGTCCCCGCAGGTGCTGTTGGCGGCAGCTGTCTGCACAAAGGCAGGGAAGGCCATCGTTTCCCGGCAGTTCGTGGAGATGACTCGAACCCGCATCGAGGGGCTGCTGGCAGCTTTCCCAAAGCTCATGAACACTGGGAAGCAGCACACTTTTGTGGAAACAGAGAGTGTGCGGTACGTGTATCAGCCGATGGAGAAGCTCTACATGGTGCTGATCACCACCAAAAACAGCAACATCCTGGAAGACCTGGAAACACTCCGACTCTTCTCTAGAGTGGTAAGGATCTACTGTTACAAGGGGACCTGGTGAAGCACTCTGCCTCCACTTTAACTTGATTTTCTACGTCTCGTTCCCGACGTGGAAGTAACCTTTGAAGCTTCTGTGTTACTATTGAACTATGTGTGAGAAATCCGTCGTTGCCATTTAATTGGCGGGGCCAAAGGGCTATAAATGATATATAAATGATGCTATAAATGCAGTGTCAGATATTCTTTATATTATTTAGGTAGCAATTGCGTTTCTTCTAAAAATAATGTGACTTCATGATACGTGATTGAGAAGTGTAGCAGTACTCTAAATGAATTTCTAATGAGTTTTCACTGTTGTTTTTTTTTTTGTTAACTTCATCATCTGTTTCTGTCAGGTGCAGCTGAAGGGTCTTTAGGACACTAACTGGCATCACAGGGTGTGTTTGTTTAGGTTCCTGTGAGTTACAAAACTCAAACTGTGCTGAAAGATCCCATAGGTGTTTTAATTGAGGAAAAACAGTCACAAAACTTCATCTTGTTTATCAGCAACATAAAGGAATGAAAGTCAGCTTAACGGGTACTCATTGTCACATGTACATGTGTTTTAAATGTCTTTCCCTACCTAGATCCCTGAGTATTGTCGAGCTCTGGAGGAGAATGAGATCTCTGAGCACTGCTTTGATCTGATTTTTGCCTTTGATGAAATTGTTGCCCTGGGCTATCGTGAGAATGTAAACTTGGCACAGATTCGGACCTTTACAGAGATGGACTCGCATGAGGAAAAGGTGTTCCGAGCTGTCCGAGAGGTGAGTGGAAATAGTTTTGAGTCTGGTGCAAGGTGCTCTGGGGAGCACTATTTTATGTAAAGGTGTTGCTCTGCTTTGTTAAGGGTTTTTAAGGTGTTTAGCTTTTCTGTACACTACATGCCCATTCCTGGTTCTTTGAGGAAGTGTTTGTAGGAAGACCGTATTGGCTGCTGTGCAGAATCAGATTGAGATTGCAAAGCTTTAGCAGCCTTTTGTCTTTCATTTCAGACGCAGGAACGTGAAGCAAAGGCTGAGATGCGTCGTAAAGCAAAGGAGTTGCAGCAGGCCAGGAGGGATGCAGAGAGGCTGGGCAAGAAGGCTCCTGGCTTTGGTGGCTTTGGCAGCTCAGCTGTTTCTGGGGGCACGACAGCAGCAATGATCACAGAGACCATCATTGAAACAGAGAAGCCCAAAGTGGCACCAGCGCCGTCCAGGTGGGTGTGCAGTTGGCAGCAGATGTTCCTTGGAGTTGGCGTTGTCTGAGTACCACATGCACAGATAAAGGCTTTCACTTGGCTTCCTCCTGAGTCTTCATGGATAAACAGGTGCTGAAGTAACTGGTGTGCGTGGGCACTTAAGGGAAGTGGTCACCTGTGACTGGTGCTGCGGGGGTCTGTTAGTGCTTGCCAGTTTGCTGCTGTGTTTTAGGCATCAGGAGCTGTCTTTCCCCTGCTCCTGCAAGAAGCATTTGGTACTGTGTGCCTCCATCTCTGTGGAAAGATAGGGAAGGTCAGCACTCTCCTGTGTGCACTCTCACTGAAGTGAGCTTAATGCTGTTGGGATAGTCAAGTTACAACACTTGAAGATCCGACTGAGGAGTGATGGAACTGCTGTGCTGAACTGACCTGGAGATGTTTTTCCATTTCATTTAGGCCTTCAGGCCCTAGTAAAGCTCTAAAACTTGGCGCCAAAGGGAAGGAGGTGGACAACTTCGTGGACAAGCTGAAATCAGAGGGAGAAAACATCATGACTTCTGTAGGCAAACGCTCTACGGAAGCAGCCAAAGTTCTTGCACCATCCATTAATGTGGAGAGGTAGGTGATGTGCTTGTTCTGAGAGCAGTCTTCTCACTGCTTTGTGATCTCTGCGTTGCTTTATCATCTGGCCTTCTCATTTTAAAAGGTGATGGGTACAGTCTGGGAAAGCAAAAGAGCAGATAGCTTACTTGATTTGAAAGGGCCCTAGTTAAAATGAGACGTACATCCTCTGTTCAGATGAGACTGGGAATTTTCCTGTGCCTTCTGGAATGTGTCTCATTGGTTTTGTTCCAGTGTAGCTGTCTTTTTCAGTTACCCAGTACAAATAGTCCCTGTCCCACGGCATATTGGAGCACACAGTATTCAGAGTTTCATTGACATGTAGCAAATCAGAACCTTGGGTTGTTGTTTTTTTTGCTGCAAGCCATTCTGCTGTGTGACAGAGGGATTCTGAGTGAATATGGGTTTCTGTTCATCCTAGACTTGTGTTCACAGAGCTGAGTTTCCCACAGTTGACGTGTGCATCTGTTGAGCTGTCAGTGTTGTTCTGTCAGGTGCTGTCGTGCTCTTTGGGGCATGTGCTCACTGCACATGGGCTGTCCTTGCTGAACGCTGATTTCTTATCTTACTTGTCCAGTGTGCATATGAAAATAGAGGAGAAAATTTCCTTGACTTGTGGCCGTGATGGAGGGTTACAGAATATGGAGCTGCATGGCATGATCATGCTGCACATCTCTGATGAAAAATTTGCACGGATTCGTCTGCATATAGAAAATGAAGACAAGAGGGGAGTGCAGCTACAGGTAAAGTGATGGCTGTGCCATGCTGTTGTACATGATTTTACTGCTGTCTGGGGCAAAATTGTGGAAATACTTGTGTGTGTTAGTGTCCTCTGATCCTATCCAAGCCTTTCCAGCAAGTAAATTGAAAATGGGAGTAGTCTCCGCAGACTGCAGTGTAAATACTGGGCTAGATCCTGCTGGAAAGGTTGAAGTTCGCTTGAGAAATCTGGACAGAATTTCAGGCTGATAAGTTGGTGTGCCATGATTGGGCTTCTCAGTCACCAGAAACGAGGTGTGTTTTTTAGAGGAAGGTACTCAGGGATGTGTGGGGCTGTGTTACTGAAACATGAACAGTCTGAAATACAGGTCTGCCTTAGGCTTGGCATTACTGCTGTAGCTGACGCAGCCCCGGCTCTTGTTCCCATTTCAGACTCACCCAAATGTGGACAAGAAGCTCTTTACTGCAGAATCCCTGATTGGTTTGAAGAATCCCGAGAAATCATTCCCTGTTAACAGTGACGTGGGAGTGCTGAAGTGGAGGCTGCAGACAACGGAGGAGTCCTTCATTCCATTGACAAGTGAGTGCAAGTGTGTGCCTGCCTTGGAAGAGCCTGGTGTCCAACTGTGGGCTGCCTGCTTGCACCTCGCCTTGCAGCAGCTGGGCTTGCTCCAAAGTGAGGGACATTGTGAGGCTGAAGGGATGAAATCTCTGTGCCTTCTGTTGGATGGTACCTGTTGTTGTTACCAGTGTCTGTTTCGTGTTCTCAAGGAAAACAGAAAGCTTTGATTTGGCAGAATTTTTTTGTTAGCGTTTTACTTTGCTTTCTGAAGTGCACGGTCTTTTGAAAGCCTGTTCTGCCTACCTACAGAGACTCTGTTTTTCTACTCTCAGTTAACTGCTGGCCGTCAGAAAGTGGGAACAGTTGTGATGTTAACATTGAATATGAGTTGCAAGAGGAGAGCTTAGAACTGAACGATGTGATCATCATGATCCCTTTACCGTGAGTAACGTTCTGTGCCTGGGCCTTCGTACGTCCTTTCAGCTCCTTGCCCTCTTGGTAGGTCGTGCCAAGCCTGGGAGCTTTACAGGTGTTTTCCTCTTTGCCTGCTCTAGGTCTGGTGTTGGTGCCCCAGTGATTGGGGAGATCGATGGCGAGTATCGCCATGACAGCCGGAGAAACCTCCTTGAGTGGTGCCTGCCAGTGATAGATGCCAAGAACAAGAGTGGCAGCCTGGAGTTCAGCATAGCAGGGCAGCCAAATGACTTCTTTCCAGTGCAAGTCTCCTTCATCTCCAAAAAGAACTATTGCAACATACAGGTATGGTCAGCAGTGGTGCAGGGCTTGCTCACTGGGGGCTGCTTGCAGGATGTGCTGTGGCTGCAGGTAGGCTGGCTGGCTGTGCTCATGACACGTTTGTCTCTGTCCTTGATGTTGTTTAGCTGTGCTGTCCTCTTGAGCAAAGCATCTCGCCCGCAGACAGTTTTTTCTCACAGTGCTTTGTTTTCTTCTTGCTTTGCTTACACTTGGTGTGCATTTGAGTCTCCCCCTTCCTCTGTGTGCCACACTGAGAGCAGGCAACACATGTCTGGTTCCTGCAGGGGCTTAGTGCCTCACAGTGTGATTTCTACTTCTGTCGAGCTACCTCAGCCAGAAGCTTTCCTGAGCACTGCCTTGTGTTCACAGGTTCTGGGTTGGTTCTGTCTTTGTGTCAGAGTTGGGAAGCGGTGCTTGCTGTGTTGGGAAGGGCTGTTCGCTGCTGACCCAGTTGTCTGTGTTATCTCCACAGGTTACCAAAGTGACCCAGGTAGACGGAAACAGCCCTGTAAGATTTTCTAGTGAAACCACCTTCCTGGTGGACAAGTACGAAATCCTGTAATGCCAACGGTGGGGAATCGCAAAGGAAAGTTTTAAATTAAAAAAAAAAAAAAGAAAAAAAAAAGAAAAAGAAAAAAAAAAAAGAAAGGCCGAAGTTTATTGTGAATGTTTGGAACTCCACAGCCCTCTGTGCTGAGACACGTGGCTCTGTGTGCCACCTGCAGTGTCCTGGGTCACTGACGTTTTTGTCAGAGAACTGACATGTTCACGGGGGAGGAAAGGCTACGAATTTCTTTGTCAGGTCTGTGCTGGCAGGAGGAGATCCCCCAGAGAAACCTGTCTTTGGAGCTTCCCCACCTCCCATGACGCTGACCGGAGCTCAGTCCCACAGCCTGCTTCCACACGTTTTCAAGTATCAAACATGTCCCATTGTTGGTGCTGCCATTTTATTTCTCCTCAGCCTTCGGCCGTTGCTTCTGGTGATGAACACAGGCGTTAATTTAATACACTCAGTGATGCAGTGCTTCTCTGGACCCTTCTATCTGGAAGAAGTGGACTCGCAGCTCGGGTCCCGTTGCAGTGCTCCTTGCCCTCCCTCCAGCGCTCTGCAGTACAGCAGTGAACTTCAGCCCCAGATCCGTCGGAGCCCTGTGGGGCTCTCCCAGTGCTGGCTGGGTCACAGTGGGCTCGGTGCTGGCTCCAGTCTCCTGTGCAGGAGAGCAGCTCTCAGGGGTGACCAGGATTGCTGTGTGTCCTGGCTCAGGCTGTGGTGGTGTGTTGGTAAGCTGAACTGCTTCACCTGCACGCATTAGGAGTGGGGTTAGGACCTGAAATAATGTTCTTGGTGCTTGGGTGTGGAGGAGAGGGAAGTGGTTGTTTCCTAAAGGCCTGCTGGGTCGATCTGAGCACGAGTGCTCCTCCTCTGCCTGCATGGCATCGCTGTGCCCCCGGAGCTGTGCTCCCCGTATCCACCCCACCCGCCTGATCTGGGGCGGTCAGCGTTGCTCTGCACTGCTGTGGGAAGGGCCTCGTGGGTCCTCATCCCATGCGCAGTGCTCCAGAGAGCGCTGTGCTGTGGAGGTGAGCGTGTTTTGGGTCCTCTGCCAAAGAAGTGAGCGGTCTGTCCTCCGTGAATGGCGCCAGTGAGGAAATAAAGCGATTCTGTGTTCTGGGGGAGGGGAAGCAAACCCTGTTCCGTAGTGAAGTAGACAACGAATCTCATTAATTCAGTTGTGTTCAGGAGTTGCTCATCTGTATGATTTTAAAATGGAGTCGGTTCAGTTCAGACATCAAAGGAACATTTTTATTACATTCGTTTGAGGGTAATATTTAAGAAACAGACCCCTGGTTTTTGTAACCCTGTACAATAATGGCCTAGGGAATAGAGCACATTCCAGTGTACACAGATACAAATTCTTTAATTGAATAAAAGTATTCTAGAAGGAATCTGGCTGAGCTGCTGCCTGGCTCGGGGCTGGGGGGGGGCTCTGATCTGCAGCCCTGGGTGCTGGGAAACCCCTTCAGCAGCACAAACCCATCACTGCTGAGTGCTTTGGGGGCACTGGGGTTTGTGGGGACAACCGAGCTCCTTGGGTCTCCTGAGTGTGCCTTCCTCTCCTGGAGTTCAGGAGCTTCCCAGCACTGCGGGCGGAGGTGGATGGTGAAGGGACAGGAGGAGGTGTTTGGAGTTGGCCCCGCTGGGTCCCCTGCCAGGCCTGGAGCTGCGGGATGGATCCTCGAGCAAACGGCATTAAAAATGCGTCGATGGTTTGATAACGGCCATCAGCTGTTCCTCCTGGCCCAGAGAAGTGCGCGAAGAAGAAAAGCTGCTTTTCAGGCTGCAGCTGGGAGGTGTCCCCCTGCTGCCGGGCACAGCCAGCTGTCATTCAGCAGCAAGAAATGAGACGGGAAACTGGAAGCTGCTGTTCGACCTTTACTCCTCCGGCTGCTGCAGCCTGAGACCAAAGGAGCAGCGCTGCTCGGGGAGGGCAGCGGGCTGCAGATGGGCTGATAAGGAGCAGCTGCAGTTGGCCGTTCTGGCCTTTGCCCAACGCGATGCAGCTCACCCCCTGCTCACACCCACAGCCCTCGGGCTCCTCTGGGTGCTTCTCATGGAGGAGCTGGGGGGGATGGAGGGGGATGACAGCTGGGAGATGGGTTGGGAGCTGAAACAAGGGGCCCCTTCAGCACGCCCTGAGCTCTGCAGTGCGTGCGCACGGCGCGGGGAGAGAAACCCAAGCTGCTGGGGGAAGCAGTGGCTGTGTGCACGGTGCTGGCATGGTGAGCAGTGCTGCTGAGCAGAGCTGTCCTCTTCTGTGGGACCTGAACTATCGCTGATCCGCTCCTCCCTCCTTTCCCCAGGGTCCGGATGCAGCTGAACGCTGTCCCCGCTGTCCCCGCAGCCTGCCTGGCAGTGAGGCTGCTGTGCAGAGCTGTGGGAGCTGCGCAGCTGAGCTGAGGATGGGGCACGGTGAGTAGTGTGTGGGAAGGGGAGTGAGGGGCCCTGGGTTTTAGCCTCCTGCAGAACCCACGGCTTCAGTTCATCACCTCGGGGCAAACGGTTGGAGGTTCCAGGCATAGGGGCACAGGGACCTGGGGACATATCCAGGGGATGGATGGGTGAGGGATGGACGATGCTGCATTCATCTCTCTCTCTGTTTCCAAAAGATTCTGCCACCACATCACCCAAAACTCTCTGCACCACCTGGCGACTGCTGCTGCTGCTGCTGCTTGTGGGCTCGGGGCTGCTGGCGGCGGCAGTGACTGGGGCCTGGCTGCTGGGTCAGTGCCTGCATGGGCAGCCCCAGCACCCCACTGTCACCCTGCTGTCACCCTGCCCAGCCACACTCATCACCCTCCATTTTCCTCTTCCAAAGGGCAGCACCTTGGGAGGCCACAGCCACAGCAGGCTTTGGCCAAGCCACAGACATCAGACCCGGGGACAGCATGCAGCGAGGGCGAGGAGGAGGAGCCCGTGGTCCGTGGGGCACCTGGACGAGGTTTTCCCCTTTCCCCCTGCCTTTGCTGAACCTAAGTTGCTCCTGGATAGTGAATCTCTGCAGAACCTCCTGCTCAGCTCAGCTGCGTGCCGTGATGGTTTTGCTTTGCTTTTGCATCCCACCGTGCTCCTCAGCAGCACTGCATGGCATGGGACTTTTTGCATGTGGCCCCTCGGCAAAGCTGCACTGAGGACTCATCAAAAGCATTACGTGCAGTTCATCACTTGCTACAGATGGATTGCTTTCGAGTTTGTTCTGCTATAGGCCCCGCGTGGAGCGCTGCAGGGAGGTGAGGTCGGCGCTGTCAGTGTCTTTCAGGATCCAGGTGGGTCCTTCCCTGCTGGCGGTGCGGCCGTGGGAGCGATCCCAGTGGCTGCTGGTCTGCCATGAGCACTGGCAGCCCGCGCTGGGCACGCGGCTGTGCCGGCACCTCGGGGCACTCAGGTGGGTGCTGGCAGGGATGGGGGTAGGGCAGCAGCCCACCCCTCCCTGGACCATCGCTGTTCCTTCTGCAGAGCGATACATCAGAAGGGGGTGAACCTGACGGACGTGGAGGTGGAGGACGGGCAGCAGTTTGCCCAGGTGGGGTCCAGTCTTGAGGACACATGGCAGGTCAGGTGAGGGCGAGCCGGAGCCGTGCTGCTGGGACTGATGTGTGCCTTAAGCCGGGCAGCAAAGCGCTGCCTCCTCCCAGCGGGACGGCTCCCTGACCGCAGTCCCCGTGTGCAGGAGCAGCTGTGAATCGGGCCGTGTCGTGGCTCTGCAGTGCTCAGGTGGGTCCCTCACTTTGCATACCCGAGCCCTGCGGCCTCCAGCCCCTTGCACCCACTGAGCCCCGGCTCTGCTGCAGCCTGCGGGCAGCGCCCAGCACCCGGGGGCCGCGTGGTGGGGGGCACGGACGCTGCCCCCGGGCGCTGGCCCTGGCAGGTGAGTGTCCGCCTCGGCTCCCGGCACCGCTGCGGTGGCTCGGTGCTGGCACCGCGCTGGATCGTCACTGCCGCCCATTGTGTGCACAGGTACAGCACGGTGGGGGCTCAGGGCCTGTGCTGGGGGTTTGGGGCTGCCCTGGGGGCCCTTCTGTCTCCTCAGCTACCGGCGGCGGAGCACTTTGGGATGGATGATTCACGCTGGCATCACTCACGGCTCAGCCAAGCAGGAGGATGTGGTGCCAGTGGAGAGAGTTATTTCTCACCCGCTGTACAGCGATAACAGCCTGGACTATGACATCGCCCTGATGAAGCTGCAGGTTCCCTTGAATTTCTCAGGTAAGGTGCTGCTGCGAGGCACCCTGGCATCTGGAGGCAGCATGCACAGCTGGGCCGTGCTTCGGGCGATGCCAAAGCCGCACGTTGCTGGGAAGGCACCTGGGGCTGTGCCATGAGCCATCCTGGGCCCAACCTGTCCCCTCACCAATAGATGCCATCAGCGCGCTGTGCCTGCTGCCCTCCCACCAGGACCTGCTCCCGGGCATGCCGTGCTGGGTGTCGGGCTGGGGCTACACCAGGCCTGACCAGGGTAAGCCCCGTCCCTTCCTGTGCCGTGTTCGGTTCTGCCGCTGCTTCTCCATCCTCTTGAAGCCCCACGGGTCCCTCAGTGTGACCCCATCTTTCTCCTCTTCTGACCCCTCCTGCTCCTTAAGATCGCGTTCCCCTCTTGACTTCCCCTTCCCCCCCCAGCACAGCTCACCGAGACGCTGAAGGAAGCCCTCGTGCCCTTGATTAGCACGCAGAGGTGCAACAGCTCGTGCATGTACGCGGGAGAGCTCACGGCCAGGATGCTGTGCGCCGGGTACCCGCAGGGGAAGATCGATGCCTGCCAGGTGATGGGCAGCGGCGGCCACGAGCACAGCGGAGCGGCCCTGGGGCTGAGCCCGGCCGTGCTCCCGTCCCTGCTGTGCTGCAGGGGGACAGCGGGGGACCCCTGGTCTGCCGGGACGAGCTCGCATGGCGCTTGGTGGGCATCGTGAGCTGGGGCCGGGGCTGCGCAGAACCCAACCGCCCGGGGGTTTACACCAACGTGGCTCAGCTTCTGCCCTGGATTTATCGTGTCACCGAGGTGCGCTGCAGCAAACGGCAGCACGAGCTCAGCCCGTTCCAGCCGTGCCCGTTGCAGTCACCCCCTGTCGGCACTGCTGTTACCACCACGGTGCGCTCCGTTCCCTTTTCTTTGCCTAGATCTACTAGAAGCGAGGAGAAACCTCCCACTGCAACGCCTGTAAGTGGAGAAAAGCCCAGGACTAACCCACCCTCTTCTTTTAGGGGTTACAGAAACAGCCCCAGACACCACCACAAAACGTGGCCAGTATAAACAGTTTATTAAAGAAAACAGCAAATTGCATTTCTGCCCCCACGCACACGGGAGAAGGGGTGTTGGCTTCATTCTCTTCTTGACTGCTGTGTGTAAAAAGGCAGGGGGTGTGGGAATATCCTGAGCCTGAACTGCTGAGAGGGGAAAAGAACCACGGGGAGAAAGGAAAGGCTGCAGGGCCAAGTGATGCCCTCACAGCCTGGACACGGTGTGAGCTGCTGAGCTCTGCAGCTGGGAGCCAGGGACAGCAGCCATGGGCAGGAATGCAAAGTGAAGTCAGATCGAAACCCAAAGGAAAAGGATACAGTGGTATTAAAATATTCAGCTCTCCAGGACTGAAACTTCTGTCTGCATGTTTGCAAGCACCACAGGGGAGGAAAGTCTGTGTGCAGCACGTGGTACATCATGGCCTTGGGGCTACGGTTCAACAACAGCTATGGATGAGTTTTCCCATTGCAATAAATGCACGTTTCCCAAACTCTTAAGCGTGGCCTTCTGTAAAGTAAAACATAATGCTAAGAGTACACACTCAATTCTCTTCTTACATTATTTATCCCGTTCTTAAAGGACAGAAAAGTTACTACCATGAAGACAACAGCTGCCAGCCCCACTACTTCACAAACAGAAGGGTGAGGGAAGGAGCAGGACTGGCTTGCACTGCTGGCAGTGAGACACAGCCCGGTGTAAGGTATTTGCTATGAGAAATAAAGCCAGGAGGAATTTTGCCACTTGAGCAAAACACTCCCACTCAGAAAACAGACAACGTGGAACACTGTCTCCTCTTCCCCCCCTGTTTTTTTTTGAGACTAGAGCAGAACAGGTGGGGAAGAGAAAAATTTGGCACTTGAGCATTCTCAGAAGGAGACCAAATGCTACCACCAATGGTGGGATTCATCTCTGTTTCGCAGCGACAGATGAGGTAAGAGACAAAGGGGCTACACATCCCCCAAAGTAAAACTGCACAGGTAAGATGGATGAGTGAGAAATAAAAATCCCTCTGTAAGCCCCATAAGCAAACAGGCTTGAGATGATGGTGTACAGCACGCTGCAAGGCAGGCCCACCTGCCAGCACTGCCCATTCTCATTAAGAGAAGCTGGACATTAGACTCGATTTATTTGCCTGTGCTGGGCTTACAGGAAGATGAAATTCAAGAGGATGGGATTTAGCAAACAGTGCAAGAAGCATTTCTGCACCAGGACCGCACACCTGCCAGCTCAAAGCAAAACCTAGGACGTGTGCATAACACCTCCAGGGAGGAAATGCCATTTCCAAGCTCAAACCCCACCTGCCTGGCAGATGGAGCAGCAGTTAGTGTTCATGTGCTATTCAGCTTTGATTTCCTGGACTGAGACTCACAGAGCCGTACCACCTGCCCCAAATACAGGGAGCTGGGAAACCTCTCCCTTAGTCAAAGCCCCCAGAAAGCACAAACCCAATGCTAAGGTTTTTATAGTCCAGTACAAGGGTCAAATCTAAAATAAAAAATAGCTAAAAGACTCAGTTCACTCTCGCTTTATCAGAGGATTCAATGTGTAGGAGTGAACAGAGCTATTTGATTTTGGCCAGTGCTGCTGCTCTCCTTTCCGTGTTCTGGAACAAGGCTCGGATCAGACTCTTCACTTCTGCTGGGGAGAACTCGGCTGCAAGAGGCCCCTTCCCATCTGCCCACCTGCAAGGGAGACAGAGCTTTGGTTAACAAAACTGCAAGGCAACTTCACCTTAAAACAAACCATGGGGCATTCACATCAAGCACAGCAGTTCTCCCACTCCTACGGTTAAAGTGGAGTGAAACACATCAAACATTTACAAGCCTGGAACAGTAGTAATTCTGGAAGCAAAACAACTCATTAGCCACCTATTAGCTGCATGCATCTTGAGTCCAGAATTATTTAATCAGGCATATAGAGCACAAGGGTGGAAGGATTTCCTGCACATTTCAGTTTAGCCTGCAGACACCTACTGATCTACTATTTCTTGGAGGTTGGCTTGCAGGATGATCATCAGCTCTTTGAACGTCATCCATTTCTGCACATAGACTGGAACTTCCTCTTGATATTTCTTATTTTTGTCCTCTTCAGGTAGTGGAGTGAAAACTTGAGGTCCTTCTTCCACCATGATCCTACAGAGCGAGTACAACCTATCTGCATCTTCTGCAGAGATATCCTGGAATTGAACAAAAAATATCCTAGAATTGAGCAAACTGTTAACAAAAGAGCAGTTAGATATCATTTCATAAGTGAATTGAAGGAAATAACTCAAAACCAAAAACGGGGCTGTGTGCATGAAGGCACAAAGCCACAGTCTGGTTTGCATTTAACGTTCTCAAGCAAATGTAATTTGTAATTTCAGAAATAGCTATTTAATTGAGTTGTGCAGACACCTCAGAACAAGGGCTGTGCTTCTCAGGAGCAGATTCACTGTGAGGCAGAGTGGTTATAAAGAAGGTCTGATTGGTTTACAGGGAAAACTGGCAGGCAATGCCAGCACAACAAAGAAAGCAAAGCTTTTTGGCAGGCTCAACAAGTCCCAGCTGCCAAAGGAAAAGAAACTTCATTCACCTGACTGACAGCAGAAGGGCCCTTCAAGATGCAGACTAAAACTGGCTTCCCTGAAACCTCAGCTTGTAAAGAGCTTCTGGAGGTCATAAATGCTAGCTGTACAGACCATGCTTATGCCCAGCACTGTTACCTCTAGGGCAGTAATCCTAGTGACAATTTCTGAGAGCGCCGTGTTCAGTAAGGTGCCCATAGCCTTGCAGTACACATTCACTGGAAGGACATCTTGCCAGACTTTCCCCAGCCTTTTCAACTGATGCAATACCTGGAATGGAACAGCCACTCGTTATCTACATGTTGTCCAAAGGAATGTCAAGAGAAGCACAAAACGATAAGGATACAGCACACAGAGCAAAGTAAGCTTTAAAGAAACACAAGGCAATAAGTATCACGCACAGCAGACGTTCTTTAAAAGAAAGCCATGTCTTCAGTTTGCAGTACAGCTTATCAGAAGTCTACTCCTTGAACAGTGAAATACTCTGGATGTGTACTACAGAAACAGCTCATGATTAAGAAACCGCTGTCTTGGTGCAAGCAGAGCGTCGCACAAAATGAGGCACAGCCCAAGGACAACACCTGCAGGCAGCAGCACATCTGAGCCCAGCTCTGCCTCAACCTACCTGCCTGATCGCCTTGTTTGCTGCAGAGAAATTCTTCTCATCATCCATATTAGAAAAATTCCTGGCACTTGACAGCCTCTCTAGGATTTCTCCTTTCTGCACCCTCATCTGTGCCAGAAAACACTCCATCCCTTCAGGAGAAAAAAAACAAGCAGAGAGAAGTAATGAAGCAATGATTTGCTCTGCTGGCGCTGATTTAGAGCCTGCAAGTTTGGAAAAATAAACTCGCCATGATGTTGTATTCTTAACAGAAATTACCAGTGTCTGATCATTCTTGCAGAGCCAATTTAATTAATCAGGCCCAGCCTCTGCATTTAATAAGCTCTTGCACAGCTTGGATTGCGACAGCACTTCTGAGAAAGAGCTGAGCAGTAGGGCTCACTAAGGGCGACAGGATCCTGCTGAACTAACAGCAGCTTATCTCAGAGGTTGTTTCCAAGGAATATCCTAAAGAAAGTGTCACAGCAGTCAGCAGCAGATCCCCAAATATCCAAGTGCCACAACACCTCATCAGGTAACAAACTGCTCTTGGTACTATGCACTGAGCAAAGTGAGCCTGGTTTGAAGAGCCCAGTCCTCAACTGCCATCTTATTAAGAGTCAGGAGCTCCATCAGACCCCCCTACCATGAGTTTTAATTGTGTTCAGTTTTGGGCCCCTCACTACAAGAAAGACATCGAGGTCCTGGAACGTGTCCAGAGAAGGGCAATGAAACAGGAGCACAAGTCTTATAAGGAGCAGCTAAGGCAGCTGGGATTGTTCAGCCTGGAGAAGAGGAGGCTTAAGGGAGACCTCACTGCACTCTACAACTTTCTGAAGGGAGGTTGTGATGAGGACGGGTTTGGCCTCTTCTCCCAGGCAACAAACATGACTGGAGGAAATGTACCAGAGGAGGTTTAGATTGGACATAAGGGAAAACTTCTCTCAGTGAGTGCTCAGGCACTGGGGTGGCCTGCACAGGGAGGTGGGGGAGTTGCCATTCCTGGCAGTGTTCAAGAGGCATCTGGATGAGGAGCTACAAGATATGGCTTACAGCTTGTAGTAGCAATGGGAATGGGTGGACAGCTGGACTGGGTGATCTTGTAGGTCCTTCCCAACCTTGTGATTCTGATCTAAAAAACTCCTAAATAACAACGGAGTCAGTAGACACATTCTAAATCACTCAGCAACAAACACTGGGATTAAAGTCCATATCATCCATCGAGGTACTTCAACACTGAAAAGGAACATTACCAAGTCTCCTAAAACCAGGTACCAGGTCTACAAAAGTAGCAGCTCCGTCGCACAGGATGCTCGTCAGGCGGTAGCGGAACTGGTGTCCCATGGTGAGCAAGTGGTGAGCAATGTACATGCAGTTGTTGTGATGGATGGCTGCGAGCTGGGGTAGTTTCTGGAGGTTCTCTCTGTCTCAGGAAGAGGAAAGGAAGAAATGCACGTATTTAGACGCAGGTCTGTTAAACTGACATACAGACATTGCAAAAGCAGTCTGTCTTAGAGATGTAGCAATGCTTGATAGAGCCACCAGCTGGAAGAAAAGGGTACTTTCATTCCTCACTGCTGCTCTTTCTTACAGGGAAAGCAAGATGAAAAATCTCCAAGGCCACCCCATCAATGCCAAGGGCTCTGTTCCAGTTACTCAACAGCTGGATATGACAGAGGTTTATAAGATTCCATTTACAACACTCAATTATGCACAGAAGATGCAATGTGAGCTCACACTGCGTGTGCACCTACCCAAGCAAGGGCCAGCAAGCACAGAACCAATCTTATTTGTGCCAAAAGAAATATTAAAAACCATCTCCTTGGTCCTAAGACTTCCAACTACAAAACTCTCAAACAAATAATTTGCAACAGATATGACTTGCTCATGGATTAAAAGCACCAGCTTCTTCCCACTGGAGGAAGCCCTTAGTAATCCTTGGCTGTGCTGAACAAAAGAGAGAACAAGTGGGACAGTTCCAAAAGCACTGCTCTGTCTGCACAGCAGGCCTGAAGCCATGCACATCACACACTTACTTGTGGTACGTCGGCACTACGTCGTAGAACAGCTGGAATACATTCCGCACGGAGTAGAAGAGCTGTATGCAGCTACAAAGAGAGTAAGGTTCACGTCAGTTTGTCTGTGCAATTAACACCTTGTTTGCCAAGGGACTCCCAACCCTTTCTTAAAAACAGAAAGGTTTTGTTAGTGGTGAAGCACACTGTATTTAACGAATAAACTGTCAAAATCAACTACAGCAATGGCAATAATGGCAACACCCTCAACAATTCACAAAGGCTTCTCACAGGAGCTGTGATGACCTTGTAAGTTCAGCGTGGAAGAGATGAGCTCCAGCCCACATGTCACAACAGAGATACGTGAAACCCTGCAAACAAAGGGAGCAGTGTCCTTTCTCCCAGTAGGTATGTGTACACAGTCAGCCCTCTCTGCCACAGTACAGTGCAGGGCATTCAGCATCTGGGAAACACTCACTCTTCAGGGTTGTGGGCTCCAAATTTTAAAGCTGCTTGCATGCAGCTCCCCAGAACCTTTTGCTGTTTTCTTTTGAGAGCCCTGCCAGATGCAGAGCTGCACCCAGGGCACACGCAAAAAGAAAGCAAGAACTCACCTCAGAACCTTAGGGAGCCATCCCTTCTTGGGTTGAAACAAAAGAAATGGCTTTTCTCTTTTTAAACAACAGAAAGATAACACATGATAAAGTATTGAAGCGAACACAGCAGTAGCACTTCTCCCACACAAAAGACTGAAGCTATGACCCGCCCTGTGCACACTACAGAGTCACCATGCTGCCACTGCTGTCAATAGCTAAAGTGTAGCAAAACCCACCTGAATGGTCCCTGAAACATAAACCCTGAAAGGCTGCTCTGGGTAACCAGTGCTGCACCAACACTGCACAGACCCAGGGATGCAGCCTCCAGCCAAAACACAGCATAACTTAAATGAGTAATTCTAATTTTTAAGTATTGTCTGCCATTATAAATTTCTTCTGACCTATTAGCAGATGCTTAGTGTTGCCAAAGGCAATATATATCTGACTCCCAGAAGTTACAGGCTGAGACAGAATTCCTACCACTGATCTGTGCTGGCTGTAGCCTCCAACAATGTCTGGTAAGCCAGCTCCATCAGTTTCTCCACTGATGCACTGATGCGGCACGTGGGCAAAGAAAACGTGTACTGGCTCAGTTTAGAGTCATTCTCCAAATGGACCATCTCATTAGGAAGAAGTTTAGAAGTCTTTTGCATTTTGACATGATCTCCAGACCCAGGATCAGGAAGTTTTGGTAGGGCTACGCAGGAATCAGGCGTGATCTAAAGGGAAAACCAAAGAAAGGTATAACAACATTTAGAGTCCAGAGAAAGGAGACAGGATCACCAAATAGCAGTCCTCCACAAAGAAGGACTCAGCTGACCTAGGCAAGCATTCCTCCACAACTACATTATTTTCCCACTCAGAAAAACAGAATGGTGTAACAGCAGTACCTTTACAGTATCGTGTATTTCTGAGGTCATCAGGTTTCTGGCTGCCACGATCACATCCTGGCACTTCTTGTTAGCAAAGTGAGAATTGACGTTACGGGCGTATTTCAGTAAATCTGTTGCATCTCCTTTCAAAAACTGCATTTTCTTCAAAGCTTTTTCAAATTCCTCTGTGGATTTAATCACCTGAAAAGAGCAGACACACATTCTACATTGTGACCTGGAGGCCACAGTCACACAGGAATTGTTTTCTAGCTGCAGCTTTCGGTTGAAGATAGCCACGTACCACTTCCACTACATAAATCTGAAAGATTTTGAGACCTACCTCTATATACTGCTCTAGTTTGCTGCTGTTGGTGGGGATTGAATTCACTAGACAGTTCTGAATGAGGCAGTCTGACAACTCTTCCCATATCATATCACCCAGCAGTTCTGCCAGCGTAACTCTGCACTCCTTTTTATCTTCCACGCTGTGCTCAACAGGCACATCTGAATTGAAGAGAACAGAAGTGGGTTTTAACTTCCCTGCTTCCTGGACGAGACCCTTCACCAGTTCATTCAGCTCTTCATGTCGAAAGAGTGCATTTCAACTGTCCCTCAATTTCACAATGAAGATATTATTCATATCCAAACCACGGGAAGTTATGATCAACAGATATCTGAATTCATGGCTTTTTTTTTTTTTTAAGCATTAAAAGCCATTAAGAGCTCCTTAGATTTTAGAGACAACATCTTAACAACCACCTAATCAAGAGAGCTTCCACTCCAGCTATGAGAATGAGGCGTCAATTGGCAACTCAGACTAAGGCCAGAGGGAGAAACGACTTACTCAGCAGGTATTTGTGGAGAACTTCAAGAATAAACTTAATCTTGTCAAAAACCTCCACAGGAGAGGAATGATCCAAGTCAGGCTTGTCAGACTTAAACCGTAGGATGACCACATCTGACCGTTCTTCCACGAATGGCTGAAGAAATGGGTATGAAATCAGTGGCTTGAGGATGTATTTCAGCAGTAACCTGCCTGAGAAATGAAGCGAATAAATAAATGTAAGGTTTCAAACAGCAGGAGGCAGGTAAGTTTATTTCCAATGAGGCCCAACCTATTTTGGATGTGGAGATTCTCCAAATGAAGTGGAAGAAACACCACCTAGGTGTTTCAGCTGTATCAGAGGACAGACACGAGGCAGAAAACACTGGGTCGGGTTTCATTGAAGACCATTTTACTTACAGAAAACACACGTGGAGGCCCAACAAAGAGCAGCACCTTGAATGCAAAGCAAACACAGAAAAAGCCAGGTCTGCCTTACCAAATGTTTTCAGCTTGGTGCGCAGTTCTCCCAGGACAGCAAATGCCTGCAGCACAGAAGCAACAGGGGGCCCTGCGATCTCTTCCTCTTTTGATGGCAGTGTGCTTAAGTGCAGTTCTGAGTGCATCACTGACTCAGGGCTGATGGTTTCTGAAGAAAAGGAGGAAACTTCTCTTTGGTAGAGTGCACTATGAGGTGCAGCAGATCTCAGGAGCTACTGCATTTCTCAGCTGGTGGCTAAAGCAGTACTCTACCTCTCTCCATTCCCACTAAACGTGGGAAAAAGCGCATCAGAAGTAAGTACCAAACATCTTGTGTCACCACGCAGGACAACGGAACCAGAATCAATCCCTTACTAGAACTGTGAGTACCTTTAGAAGGAGGAAGCTTCCACACAGCCAATTTCTGCCATTCCTCTCCTAAATGATAGAGCATGTTTTGTGTCTGCACCGTGAGCTCCGTGCCCAGTGCTTTCAGGATCTTCAGCTCAAAGCCCTTGCGGGATTCCAGCATTTTCAGGCTGCTTCGTGCCTGGTGGGAAAGGTCAAACACAAACCATGGGTAACTGCAGAGCTCGTGAAACTTACAGGAAGTATTTCTCCACAATTTTGTCATATGTTTAAGAAACAGCGATCACCTTTTCCAGTTGTTGAGCTGCTTCCACGTACTTCTTTTCCAGCAACGCAGTGTTGTACTCCTTAAGGGCTGTATCAAACTGCAACAACCAAACAGGGATCGTACATCTGCTATCAGACTACAAGATTTTTTAACATGGGTAGAGACAGAGGAGCTGCAGGTAGCTGCTCAAAAGAGAAGCCCAGAATAGTGCCATAAGCAGAGCAGCAGTCGATCATGACTTGAAGCTGCACCCCCACATCCCCTCCTCACCTCCTGCAGCTTCTTCAGAATGCTCAGAACCAGTGTGTCCCGCTCTAGCTGTTGCTTCAGTTCCGTGAATTCAGCCACAGCAACGTTTAGGTCTCGCTGAACCTAACACAAAAAAAACCTTCTCACTTCAATTACAGCAGCCAAACATTATCAGATAGATTTCCTCAATGTGGTGACAAAAGCATGGGAGAAAAAATATCTGTTACCAGTATCATGGAGTGGACTGGGTTGGAAGGGACCTTAAAGGCCACCTGGTTCCACTCCCTGCCGTGGGCCAGTTGGCACCAAGTGTCTCCAAATGCCCTCAGCGTTTGGGAAGGAGGACGAGAGTGGGGATGGGTGTTATCAGCACATCTGTGTTGTGGGATACTGCCACAACGGCTGTGTCTAGGCCCTCTGCTACAAGGATCCTAACAAGCACCAGCAACTGCAGCAAACTATTTCCTTGTACACCAGAGGTTTCTTTCAAGGTGTGGGAAGGACAGGTGACCGTCAGGAGGAGCTGGGTGCTGCCTCTCAGTCCCAGCTCACGGGAGCAGCTCTCGGCTGCAGGACCAACGCCCCGCGGTGTCACCCCGCGTCACCGGGCTGCAACGTGTGCCACGCGATGGGACCGCGCGGCTCATGTCCGCCCTCAGGGGCTCTGCAAACACCGGAGGGGAGGAGGGGTGCCCGCAGTGCGGGGCCGAACCCGAAGGAAACGGACAGAAGCGGCGACCTCGTTCTCCACGCCGGCCCTGAGCATGTCGATGCTGCGGGACAGCCCGTCCACCCTCGCCACCAGCTCCTCGGCGCTCTGCATGCCGGGCAGGAACTCGCTGTACTTCTTAGTGATCATGGTGCACACCTCGCCCTGCGGACACACCGCCGTCAGCGACACCGACAGCGACTCCGACCCCGCCCCGCAGCCCGCGGCCGTGCCTTCAGCTCCTCCACGCGGCGGGACAGCCGCCCGATGCGGGTGCCCAGGTCCTCCTTGTCCAGGCGGCCCGAGTGGGCCAACACCGCGGCCACCAGGGAGCCCGCGCCCGCCGCCATCTTCCGGCCCGCCACCGCGCGGCACCACGGGAACGGCGGCCGGGAAGGGACAAAAAGCCGCGGGGAGCGGACGCGCAAAGGCCGCGTGGTGCCGCTCCCTGCAGTGCTCAGGGACACCCACAGCTCCATCAGTGCTCAGAGCCCCGTCCAGCCTGACCTTGGCTGTCTGCAGGGACGGGGCAGCACCGCCTCTCTGGGCGACCTGTGCCAGTGCCTCACCGCCCTTAGTGTCAAACCTTCTTCCTCATATCCAGTCTGAATCTCCCCTCTTTCAGTCTGAAGCCATTGTCCTATCACACAGACCCCAATAAAGTCTGTCCCCTCCTTCTCACAGCCCCTTTAGATACTGACAGGCCGCTCTCAGCTCTCCCCGCAGCCTTCTCTTCTCCATGCTGCACAGCCCCAGCTCTCAGCCTGTCCTCACAGGGAGGGGTTCCATCCCTGGCACCATTTCTGTGCCCCTCCTCAGGTCCACGTGTGGATGCAGTGCTCTGCTGCATCCCAGGGTCCGGTTGTCTTTCTGGGCCACGAAGACATCCCTGTACCCCCCTGTGGTGTTGTGGTGGAGCTGTCGTTGGAGCCCCGTGTTTCCGCCAGCTGACGACGCTCCACTCTTTGTGATCAGAGCTCTCCCCGCCTCCTCTCCTCCGAGCAGCACGCAGAGCTGCCATCACTCTCAGCCATGTGGAAGGGACGTGCCCTGGGCACCTGGGTGCTGCTTGCCAGTGTGGCTGTGGGCGTCCATGGTAAGTCCCAAAGGCGCTGGGTGCTGCCCACCGACCACTGCCTGGTGGGGACATGGGACGTGGGGATGGCAAAGGGGTCAAAGAAGCAGTTCTGTGCTTTTTTTTGCATGGTCTTCCCTAAGAATGTTTGTCTCCTCTGTCACCCGCCATGTTTTCTTTTGTGGTGCCGTTTGGGTTTAGCTCCTGATTTTGTTTCTGAAAGAAACGTTTCAGTCACTGTTGTTCTAGTGGCATTCTGTTACCGAGTGCTCTGTGCACAGGATGGGGCTCACATGCGTGCAGACTGAACAGAGCCCAGGCAGCTACCTGGTTCCAGTTTGTTTTCACTCTGAGAGGAACTGGATCTATACGCTAGAGCTGCATTAAGTAACCATCTACTGAATGCTGGACTGCATGTCCACTGGGCAATCTGGTTTTTGCAGAGGTTTCTGTCTGCAGCATCCTTTTCACTGCTGGGGAGACAACCTAATGCAATGCTTCTACGGCAGCCATCTCTATGAAGGACACGCCGGAGCTCTGCACCACTTTGAGGGCTGAGAATGCAGCCGTGAAACTCTCTGCTCTCCTTTATTTTACAGGAGTGAGCATAGTTGTGAAAGAAATCAGTGGGAAGGTGTTCTTGCAATGTAAAACAGACAAAGAAGAGCAAAAACGTGAAATCACCTGGCATCGCAATGGGGAGGAAATTGGAAACACAACACAGCTGGACTTGGGTGCAATGTACGATGATCCCAGAGGCACCTACACGTGTTCCTTAAACAGCAGAGAGCCCTCCACTCTCCAGGTGCACTATCGAAGTGAGTGGCTGAAGCTCAATTTCTAGAGCCAGGACTGCTCTAGAGTTTTCACGTAAACCAGTTTTTAAGGGGTATTCTGATTTCCCAGAGCCTGAGGGTGTTTCCACTCCCTGCCTGTGCTGCAGCTTGCTGTTTCAGGATTGGCTAACTCAGAGCACTGGGCACATATGACAGCTTGTGCCACTGTTTTGGGTCATGCACACAAACCAAGCCTCATCTCTGCTCTCTGCTGTCCCATGAGTAGAGCCTGCCTGAGCTGGAAGAGCAGTCTGGGCTCAGATGGACCCAGGTGGCAGGGCAAAGACAGCCACTGGGGTTGGAGGCCAGGGACAGGTTCCTGGTCCCGATCTTGCTCTCAGACTTTGTGTTCTTTGTATTTCCAGTGTGCCAGAACTGCATTGAAGTGGACGCTCCCACCATCTCGGGGATTGTGGTTGCAGATGTTGTCGCCACTGTCTTCCTGGCAATTGCTGTGTATTGCATCACTGGGCAAGATAAGGGACGCATGTCACGAGGTGAGGGCAGAACCTGCTGGCTGCCCACGGGTGGGGACAGGAAGTGCCTGAGCATCTCTGGGGCTGCATGGTAGCTGGGGACTTCCATCACTGCCACGTAGCTCAGTGACTGCCTGATACAGGCACCAGCCAGCAGCCAGCTCACCTAGGGCAGCCCTGGGAGGGATCACTCCACGTACACTTTATGCCCCTAGCTTAGCTTCCTGGGAGAAGCCATAAAACATACAAGGCTCTCCAAAACATCATCCCCACGGCAGCAGCTTTCAGCCATATCTCTCAGAGGAAGTCGAAGCAGCCAGCCACTTGGGTTTGTTTGTAAATGCTCGCCACACTGCCTATGGCTCCTGCTGATCTTTGTCTGCAATCTTTCTTTATTTAGCTTCTGACAGGCAGAATCTGATAGCCAATGATCAGCTCTACCAGGTGAGCATGCATGTGCACGTGTGTATGTGTTTGTGTGTGCATGCATGGATGTGAGCAGCTCCACTTGGCTGGAATGACATGGCCACGATGGCACAGCTGCTGGGGAGGTGGGGTATGGTGCTGATCACTCTCTGCTGGGGGTTCTCAGCTGTCCTCCCCCTCCCAAGTGACCTCTCAGCTGCCCTCTGCTTCTTCTCTGGGGTTGTTAAGCTTGAGGGGGGGTGGAGGGAGCTTGCCAAAAGCTTGGCAAGGGGTGTCTGGGCCAGCTTCTACCCACAAGGCTGGACAGACACGGTTGTAGCTTGCCCTGCCTTTTTCTTCCCTAGCCCCTTGGTGAGCGGAACGATGGACAATACAGCCAGCTGGCAACTGCCAAGGCCCGCAAGTGAGGTGGGAAGGCACCCACTCCTTCACACGATGAAGCCATAGCCAGTGCCAAAGAGCACCAGCACCCTGCCCTGGCGCTGCTTTGTGATCTTGCTGCTGGCTGAAGACAGTGTGTGTTTTTGCCTGGAAAACCCTCCAGCTCCCTGCCAGGAGTGGCTGCTTGTAGCACTCTGCTCTCTTCATGATGCATTGCATTTCTGTATTCCTTTCATTAAAGAAGATCCTATTCTATGCCTCCCTGCTCTATTGGTTGTGTTAAGGCCTGGGGAGCCATGCAGCCACTGGAGGAGACGTGTGCTGGCTGTGAAGTGCTGGGTCCCTGCAGAGCTGTGAGGTTTCTACCTACTCTGCCTGCACGCTGCTGGTGCAGGCAGGCACCCACGGCTGTGCCACCCCTCTGTGCCTGGATCCAAATGGCGTTCAGATCCACTGCTGAAGCTGAAGCTGAGGGACCTTGTGAAGGGAGAAGCTTGCGGCTCCTGACTCATTTAACTCCACACTGGGGAATGGGGCCACCAGTATGGTGTGCAGCAGCACTCAGCAGAGCTGGCGTGTGGGATGACTGGCCAACATTGGATGCTGAATGCAGCCAGCACCAACTAGCAGTTTGAAACCTCGGAAACCAGGTCATCCTCCATATGCCAGTTGCACACACCTGTAGGTTTTGTTTTTCTACTTTTCTAGGAATTGAGGTTCTAAGAACCTGAGGCTTTAGAGAGCACTAGGCTGCAAACTGACTTGTGACTCAGTGATTTAATGCAAGTACCAAAAGAGTTCACACTCACACAGTTTCACTGTCAGTGAGACCTGGCCTCCAACCTGGCATATGTGGCACAGACAACAACACACTGGCTGTGTGAAGCTGTGGGTACACCTCACGCGCCCGTACAGGGATTGCTGTGTGTTCAGCCTTACAGGCAGTGAACAACAAAGTGACCCATTTTACTGTGATGTCAGCTGGTTATACAGTATTTTGCTCTTCACTCCTTTGTGGCTTTTCTCCTCCAAGGTGCTCTGCAGAAGGCTGAGCCTGATATGGCCATTACAGGTAGAATATGCCAATGTTCTCCTTCTGTGTACAAAGCAATCTGTGTCAGCCTTACTGAAGCAGTGATCAGCAGATTGCCTGGTTCACAATGCTTCCACCACCACCAGATCTCAAAATACACAGCAAAGACTTCTATCCACACCCAAACAGCAGGAGGAACCCATGACATGTTGGGTACACACTGCACAAATCAGAGAAAGAGCAGGGGCAGCACTTTGTCTGAGGGGCAGCTCGTTGTCTGTGCGAGGCTCCTCAGCAGCTCACCCTTGGGAAGACACACCAATGGTTCTGTAGTGCTGCTAAGCACAGAGAGATGCTGTCACTGGATGTGTGCTGATTCCACTGAGAAGGAGAGTGGGGGGCACTGGTTGGGGCGGACATTAGGCAAACGTGCGGCCTCATAAGTGATAGATGCACCAGGGCACGGCTTGAACCAGAATTTAGTTTTGCACCCAGCATGGTCTAAGCTTCTCATATCCCATCCCATGGTCCACATGTTTGGGCCAGGTAAGCTTCTCTGGGGCAGTGCCGATATGCAGGAGATGAGAACGTGACCCAGAGTGGTTTTGGAGCAGCTGGGGGTTAGTGCTGCTGGGGTCTTGCAATCTCCCTCCTCGATATTTAGAGCTTTGTATGGTTAACCCCGCCGTACTGCCTTTAAAACCACATCCTGCAGGGTACGCACAGCAGTCTGAAGCATGATCCTCGCTGGGGCACTCATCCCCTTGCACTGAAACTCAAGCTAAACCACCCACAACCCCCACCACTGCTGCTGTTTCCTCTCTTCAGAGCTGTTGTTCTGCAGAGCAACAGAAATGTGGCTTGCTCAGCCAGTCTCAGTCCAAAAATGTTTCCAAGTATCAAAGCACCTCTTGGGCCCTTCTCCTTATGCTACCACGACCCCACTGCTGCTGCTTTGCAAAGTGCAGCTTTTCAAATCACGCAATTTAGAATTTTTATGTTGAGTGTTTGGGGGCTCAGCTTTTTTCTTCAGCCCCACGGAGCACACCCAGTCCCACTCCCAGCTCCTCTTCACCCCTGCCCTGCCCTCAGGCTCAGCTCTCTGAGGTATGGCAGTGCATTTCTGTGTGTGTAGGTCTCTCCCCCCAGACCCACAGAAGGTAGCACTGCCTCCATCTATTCCTGAGCTAGGAATTCAAGACAAAGTATTTTTATTTAATAGGAACAAAATGAAGAAAAACACATAGGAAATCTTTTTTGCTGCATATCTGAGAATGTTGTCTCCCATTTTATTGATGTATTACAATTTTGAAATGTATATATGAAAAAGAGCTGGAACAGATCTTTACCAATGGCAAAGTAGCCTGACATCTTCCTAAAAGAACCCAAGCAGAGCTCAAGTGCCAAAGTTGAAAAGGAGAGATAAAGGGAAGCAGTGAAGGACAGATCACAAGAAGCTGTATGCAGTGATAGCTCTGGAAAGTGAAACAGCACCAGCAAATGCACTTGTGCAGCCTTAATGGTGCAGCCCACTCAAATAGAGGTTTTCATCTTACATGACACTATAGAATATCACTAAAACTGGAAGGACAACTTCACAAAAGAGTTAGATGTTGTCCTGAATTTGTGTTGGAACCATTATCTCTATGGCCCCAACACATTCTTTTCAATTCCAGCGAGCATGCTGTAGCAGAATGGAGTGGTGGTGCTGGGGTTGAACCAAAGGGGCTCAGTTCCAGCCTGGGAAACACTGCAGTCCCCGGTGTGCTGTCTTAGTCAGACTGCAAAGGTGATACTCATTGTTAAGTGGGGATAAAATCTAATCTGAAATGTCTAAGTGACCAATAATTTAGTAGTAACAAAAATCCCACACTCAGCCAACCACTTACATTTCCTAATGGGCTTTCAGATGACTTGGGAAAGCACCAAATTCTCATCTGACCCTTTAAGGATGTTCTGATGAAGATCTGAAACACAAAGGACCACGGATGCAAAGCGTACTCGACCCCACTCATTTTTTCACAGAAGAATGGCTATGGAGTGGGTGGCTCTGTCTGACAGTACTGGAAGAAATTTGTCTCTTCTTTTAGAGCAGGACAATGCCAGAGGCCATGCCCTCTGAGAAGGAGCCTTATTTCACACCAACTACCCAGGGAGGCAAGAGTAGCAAGTGGAGGCACTAGGGACAGAAAATGAAACAAGAGGGAAAGCCAGAGCATGCAACTGAAGCAGAGAGAGAAGAGTGAGGGGAAAGGAGGCCAAGAACCACGAGTGAGGCCCCAGGCCTTTAGAGATAAGGAAAACTTCTCTTGCCAATGGGCTCGGAGATTTCTTAGCCCTAATGTCAGACTGAAGGAACACCTTGGGATGGGACAGCGTAGGGCAGCAGGATGCCTGTCCTGTCCATATGCTCAGCTGACCCCAAAGCACCTGCATCTCAGCAGGTCTGCAGAGAGCCAGCAACAAGCTAGCCAGAAGCACTCAGCCCTTCTGCCTCTGTTTTCCATCCAGCCTGGTATCTGGGGGAATTTCAGAAGCCCCTGTGTTCCAGGCCTGCGTACACTTCTCGCTGGCCTTTCCTGATGGGCTGTGGGAACAGAAGAGACATTAGTTCTGGACACACCCTCCATGACTCCAGGCTCTTGGTCCACACAGTACTCAGAGAAAACCACAACAGAGAGACCAGGAGCAGAGTGCTGCATTGGCAAACAGCAGTCTGCAGGAAACTGCACTTCTGTACCTGACTCCCTGTGTCATCACTGAGAGAAGGGCCTCCACCCTCCCCGACATTTTCCTCCACACCCTGAAGAGCTTGGAGGTGAACTGGATGTTACTTCAAAGGAGTAAAACAGGACAAATGCTACAGATCCCCAGCTCAGGCTGTCCCTTCCCAACCAGCAAAGAGAGGTGGAAAAAAATGCGGGTTCTCCATACCTCATAGTCTGGGTTTGGAACAGGGGGGGGACGCTGCATCTTCTGAGCTGCAACAGAAGCAAAGAGGGGTCATCTTTGGTGATGGTTCTTCTAACACAGAGATGATCCCAGGGTAACACATACCATGGGTAAACTCATGTGACTTTGTTACAAGCTTAGATCTTTTAAAGACCCAACTGATGCAGTTTGGAGGCCCTAGGATCATTCAGGAGGAAATCAGCTTTCTTTTTCAAGAAGAAAACACGAAGCCCCCCACAACCACAAGCACCAGCTACAGCCCCGCAAATGTGTACCAGATCTACACCTCTCTGGCCTGGCAGGCTGAATAGATGAGAACACATGGCAGTTGTGTTGAACCCATCACTTAACAGGCACGATGAGCACAGGGTAGGAGATTTCAGTCTGCTGAAATATTTGTATCAGCTTTATGGGCACTAGTGGAAAAGTGGCAACACCTGATCTGCACAAAGCCAGAGTGGTGAGCTCCCATTCTACCCACAGATACAAATACCAGTTGATACAAATACCAGTTGATGCTTTTTAAACAAATCTAAAGTGGCATTGTGAGGTCACGACCCCTCATCACTTTAGCACAGCATTTCTTATCCCTCAGCCCTACTGCTGGACCACCAGCCACAAAACCATGGCCTCAGAAGCCAGAAATTTGAATGCAGTGTTTCAGTAAGACATGATGCATCTTCTGCATGTGTTCCTGATTCTGGATCTTCGAATGCCTGAGACAGATATTTGCTTCATCACAGACTCAATGCTGCTTCACTGCAACCTGTGAAATAGTTTCCTATGGGCAGGAAAGCTTTGTCAAAACACAGCAACCACACCCAGCCCATACAGAAGTCAGCCCAGAGCATCAGATGCGGCATCAAGAGTGGAGTGTGGAAGTCTTTGGGGGCTTGTAGGGGGCAGAGGGTGCTCCATCACTCAGCAAGGACAAGTGCTTAGTTTATCACTTAGCACACATCACGGAGAGCAGACACACCCAAAATGGCTCTTACCTTGTGTCCGTCTGCCAGCACCAGCACTTGTTTGCCCCCTCTTGTTTTTGCTGCAGTAATGGACCAAAATCAGTACCCCCAAGGTGATGAGAAGATCTGCAATGATGATCCCTACCACAGCCAAGGTATCCAGCTCCTCACAGTTTGCACACACTGCCAAGAAAATATACAAAGGCTCAGAGCCAGGCATGCTGCCTTTGCAGCAGAGGTCAAAGGCAAAGGCCACATATCCAAAACGTCAGTAGAACACTTCTTGCTC
This sequence comes from Oreortyx pictus, assembly GCA_036925125.1. NCBI lineage: Eukaryota > Metazoa > Chordata > Aves > Galliformes > Odontophoridae > Oreortyx > Oreortyx pictus. Next base: position 5,179,005 of record JAUPFR010000025.1, on the reverse strand, counting down.
ATTGCATTCATGTTTGTTGCTCATCCGCTTAATGCCAGCTGAAAAGATACAGCTTGGGATGACAAGGAGCAAAGAGCAAACAGAGGAAGGAGGAAGGTATGGGTCATTCTATCCCACTCCATTTCAGTCTTCAAACTGTCCTGAGTGCTGATGCGTGCACCATCGTCACTATATTCTGCTGATCTGTGTGGCCTGCAATTAATACATCTCCTGGATCACTATTGCTCTTCTCATGCCCATCTGACTTCTTCCTCTCCATACCTATGCTGAATTCTACTCAGTGAATGTAGAGCAGCCGCCCAAAGTGCCACTGCAGAACAGCATTCACTCAGCCCACCAGCACCCAGAGTCAGACCTCATCTCAACCCCCACCCCCAAAAGGGGTTCACTTTATTTTCAGCCCACACAGGCTGAGTGCTTTTTCACTCACCTCTGGCATTCAGGTATAACGCACGCTTGTTTTTATTGTCCTTATTTTCCATACAGGTCACACTGAGGGGAGAGCTGTCATGATCCTCTATGACGTACTTATTGTCGATTACCTTTTTCCCAGTTGGCTCCCATTTTATGTTGTCTCCAGAGAGTGGACATGTGATTGTCACTGTGGTTCCAGATATCTCCACCACAAAATCTTCATTGGAGTTTGGGCCAACGAGAAAAGAAACCAAAATGATGAGGAGCAAGTTTCCCTCCCCCTCTAGATCCCACCCAATTTGCTCTGCTCTATTTTCAGCCTCATAATATAATGTAAATTCCCCATTCATGTTGTCTTGCATGCAAGTTTTCCTGTAGTTTTTACACTAATAACTTTGCGGTGCTGATCAGTAACAATCACTGAATGTCATCACTGAATATTCAACTTTATGTTGGAGTGTGGTCACACACCACTGCTACTTTAATTTATGTAATTAGTTATGAATACTAGTAAAATACACTTACCCTCCTGAGCTGTTGTGCCAACTACAAAAGAAAGAATAGCACATGTTAATCAAATTAGGTCTTGATATCGTATACCTTTCCTACTTGAGGATGTACTTTCTGAATTCAGCTGCTTGAAGAAGATATTCACACTCATATTTGTGCTAAATGAAACATCCTGCTGGCTAAGACAGGATGTTGTTTTGAAATGAAGCCTTTTGATTTGGAAGCCATTTTAAACAGAGCACCATTGAACAGAGGCTGGAATGATTTTTTGAGCCTGCTTAGAAGATGGTTTCCTGCAAGGAGTACACTCAGCAGTTTTGCTTTATTGCCATGGATCAAAGAAATGCTGCTCAGTTAGAATCACAGAATCACAAGGTTGGGAAGGACCTACAAGATCACCCAGTCCAACCGTCCACCCATTCCCCTTGCTAATACAAGCTGTAAGCCGTATCTCCTAGCTCATCTTCCAGATGCCTCTTGAACACTGCCATGGACAGCGGCTTCACCACCTCCCTGTGGAGGCCATCCCAGTGCCTGAGCACTCTCTGAGAGAAAAAGTTTTTCCTTATGTCCAATCTAAACCTCCTCTGGCACAATTTGTAGCCATTTCCTCCAGTCATGTTTGTTGCCTGGGAGAAGAATTCAAACCAGTAACGTGGAAAGTGCTGCTGTTCCCAAGATAGCAGTGAGTCAGTACACAGTGGAAGCTATGTACCATGATCACAAAACGGTTTAAGAAAAGTGCACGGATCAAGTGTAAAAATGAATTAAGAATTTAAAGCTCGGGCCCTTATAGTTCATGGTGCTGCAGGAGGTGGTGCCTCAGCCTCCAGCTCTCAACTTCACCCCCTCTGCTGCCTAAATATTGGAGACCGTGTGCTTTAGCGGATCAGCAAGCAAGCAAAAACTGAGTAAGGAGCACAGCCAGAAAGGGTTGGATCCTCACTTCTCTCTCTCTGAGAGGCAGCAGCTGCACACACCAGTTCCAGAAGATGTGGCTGCAAAGCCATGTGTGATCACTGCAGCCCCAGAGTTGCCCTCCCCATCCCTGCGGGATCTGTCCCACTGCACTCACCCACACACAGCAGGAGGCCCAGGAGGGGCAGGGGCACCTCACACCTCATCCTTGTGCTCCTCCTCCTCTCGCTCTTCTCTATCTTTCCTGATCAGATTGGCATCACTGCAGTTGGCTGTGAAGGAAGAAAGGATCGTTGGCTTTTCAAGTCCTTGCTTACGAGGAAAGAGGCCCAAGAGTTTTTCCCAGAACTGTGTATGGCAGTGAATGGAGCAGAGCCAAGGACACTCACTATTTCCAGTGAAACCTGCAAGCAGCCAAGAAAGACAGCACATGTGTTAAGAAAAACCCATCTCAGGAAGTGCGGAGGCTCAAAATGTCCTCATGTAACGTCACTGCCAGCAAGGGGTGGCTGCTCTGCACCAGCCCAGCTGGAGGCTTGAACTGAGCAGCAGGAGACACGCACAAACCCATGTTAGATTTACCTTCAGGACCTTCCCAAGAACTTCTCAATGTCTTTCTGAAGTTCAAACTACTGCAAGCAACCTAACGTGCTGAGGGAATACACAGGAGAACTGGAAATCATAACACGATTTGGGTTGGAAGAGGCTTTAAAGATGTTCTGATTCCAACCCTCTGCTGTGGCAGGGACACCTCCCAGCAGCCCACATTGCCCACAGCCCCATCCATGCCCTTGGGCACCTCTGGGGATGGGGCACCCATCTGAGAGAGCAGCAGCGCCAGCAGCACCTCACCGCCCTCATCATGGGGAATTTCTAACTAATATCCCGTCTAAATCTACCCTCCTCCAGTTTAGAGCCGTCACCCCTTGCCCTGTTATTACACCCCCTCATAAAAAGAGCGCTGACTTTCGAAGGGCCCCATACGACCCCGGGGATAAAGAGTCCGAGTGAAAGCGGGCACGTTCCGCTAGAGGGGGCTCCTGCCCCTCCAACACGTCCTGCCCCCACCCCAGCCCGTCCTGCCCTCACTGCCGGGCACAGCAGGGAGCAGCTTTCACCTTCCCAAAGATTCACATACGGCTGGGGTCTTCCCTAGCAGTGCTCCCAGCAGGGATGCAGACCTGCAGTACCCACCATCTTTCTGTTTTCTGTGCTTGAAGACTGTATGGCAGAGCTGCTCGTTCAGGCGCTGAGATGCTGGAGATTTTTTTATGGTACCAGTCCGTTGCAAAACCATCCGAAGCTTCCTCCTTCCACAAGGGTGCACTTTGTTCCCGTGCCTGCCATACAGATCTCAAGGTGCTCCTGTTTACACGGCTAATCATAACGTTGTGGGCTTTTGTTCAGTTCACTGAGCTGCTATCGTTAGCTGTCAGAGCTTTCCATTGCTTATTTCTGTTTCAGAGTGAAACTCTTGCATTACTAACAATGGTGTAGTCCTCTTTTAACACCTGGAGTCAGTGTGTTTTGAAATAAAAAGTTGAAGGTTAGGAAAAGTTTGCAAGTAAAGACCAGAACAGACACTCCTCCCCAGGGCTGTGCATTACACAGACGTAGTCACAAAAGCCAGTATTGCTGCTGAGTGGACAAAGGGCAGTTAAAGGAGGAAATATACTGGTCCTACTGGGATGCTGCATGGCCTGCTTGAGGATAAGTTGCTGCTGTGCAGGAAGATGTTAGGAGGTGGCAGCCTGGTCTGTGGGAAGACATGGAGCTGGTGTGACGCCTTGTCATAATGAAGCACAATAAAGCACCGAAGTCCTAAACTGGAAATTCCTACACTTGACTTCTGGATGAGCTGATTACCTGTAACATAGATGCACTAATCCATGTGCCGCTGGGGACGCCTCAGGCTTTCAGAGATCAGCATGGAATTGGTGACATCCTGTTGCAGGGAAAGCCATGAACACCTTTCAAAAACCAGCCCAGCAAGCCTCGGTGAGGCAAAACAAATCACAGGCTGACAAAGAAGCTGTGGAGTCTTGCTGCTCTAACCACACAACTGCACTTCTGCCTGAACATGTGTGAGGGAAAGCTGCATACCTGGGTCCACTTGGCTCTGAAAATCTGAAGAGGAAATCCTGCTTGATTGTCTAGAAAACACGAGTTAATGTTAAACATTCTGGTGCCTTCTAAGCATGAGCTGCAAGTTGAATGTCCTGGAAGCAGGGTGTATTTGGAGTTCCTCTCTACTGGGGAGGGCCAGGCAAGATCCACTCTGAAACCTCTGCAACCACAACAGTTGGGTTCATCCAAATCCAGAAAGACTCGACCTGCCTCTCTCACCCAAAAAAAGAATCCAGATTAAAAATAAGAGCCTGTGCCAACACTCTTCAAGTTCAGACCTGAGACAAAGTAACTGATTAGCAATTACCTCTCCTAGTACTGCAAGAACCCTGCAAGCCAGGCAATTCCAGGGAACCATCAACCGTGGCAAGAACTTACCCTTCCAGCATATCCGACCTGAATGCACTGAATATAATGCGCTCAGGTGGTGCAAACACTGTGAGCTCACTGTGTCTGAGATATGTCAGCCTTACAGGTGCTAAAAAACACCTCACTCCTGATATGGCACCATTGCAAAGGCAGTTAGCACCAGTCACAGTGAAAGTTCCTGATGTGAGATGGCTGCTTGGAAGTGGGCTAAGGATCAGATGCAAGCCGCAGCCAGTAGCAACTTAAATGCTTTTATATGATTTATGGCCCTCTAAATGCAAACATCCTAACGCACATGCATCACTCAGTTTCATGCTCTCATGTGCCACTGCGAAAATGTTTTGTGTCCCACTGAGTTTCTGCAGATCCTCGTGCCACGCTGTTGAGCACAGTGGGGTTTTCCCAACACTGGGTTTGACTCATGCCTGAAAGCAGTTGTCCTCTGACTTTTCCAAGAGCTTCACCACCATTAGATAATGCCGTGTCCCAGTTCTTCCACAGGACAACTGCAACAAATACGAGAACAATCACCTCGCTCCGCTACAAGTACCTGTGTGTCAGCAGGACCCTGACACGCTCTGAGCACACACCCACAGTGTTGCCACAGGCTGGCTGTTCTGTTTTGCTGTTTTTTATTTATATACCATTTGCAGGTTTTTAATCAAACAATTAGCCTTCATTCCTTCAGGCTATCCCTAATCACCTCAAGGCAAATCGATGTTTAGGTGCAAAATGACGTCCCACAGGAGGGGAGTGGTTTCAAGTGGAAGCTGGGAGGAGGAATGATTGCAACACAAAAGAGCAAGGGAATATGGGAGGCAGAAGAAATTAATCTCACCTCGAAAATCTACCTGCTTTACGCACAGAAGTGAACTGCCTGGCTGCCGCACCTCTCGTTCGGTGCAGGGCAGTGACTCACGCAGGAAGACGTGCTCGCACTGCCTTGCAGGCCAAGCTGAGAAAAAGGAATTTGCTCAACTGTCCCGGGAAGGCTCTGAGAACCTCATTTTTTTATTCAGCTATCTAGAACCTGAAACAAACTTCTCCCTGTGCTGCTCAGCCTGCAGAGTACGGACTTGTTTTCCTGATGCCTAGCCCCACCTGGCTGGGGGCTGTGCTCGTCCTTGGGGTACAGCTCCGAGGTAAGGAAACCTGGCATTGTCTGGCCTCTGCTGCCATCTCGACTTTTCTCTTCTCATCCCTTAATTATCATCCTCATTAAGGCAACGACTTTGCAGGAGTCTCAGAAATTGGTTGTGGACGATTGCTGTGATTCTTTGTGTCCTGGGTTCACTCGTGAGTGGCATGAAGTGATTGAATTTCTGCGGCAAACAGGCTCAGGTGTGTTCGGGTGGAGGAAGAACACTGATCTAATTCTGAGCTCTGGTTACACATTTTCTCTCCTCCTGCCTCACTCTTTGATCCCACCAGGAATCTGGGTTTTACTCCCAGGTGTTTCTTTCACTGTCTTTGTTACTCAGACAATCAGAGTTTGTGAGTAGTGCTCCATGTAGGTCCTTTACACAGCAATAAACAGCGATGGCAGAAAATTTACTTGAATTTTCAGTGGTTGGTATCAATGTAACTGAAATCAAAAATGGATTTGGGAACACCACGTCCTCCTTATGAAAGGTATCGGATCACAGATACTCTCAGTAATCTGTCTTTTAAAAATAATATATCTTTTACCCTCAGTTCCCACACCTGTTCTTTTTAAGAGGTTTAAAGTCAAAATGGGAAAATTTGACATGGAATCTTTGGAAGAGAGTGGTGATCCCTGGCAGTGAGGTCCTGAAATAAGAACTCCTTCAGCGTGTTGTCATTTTCTCCTTTGAGAAAAGAATTTCCTCAGCTATAAAACATTTGCAGACAGTACTCATTGTCTTTGCTACGAAAACCCCGATAAGCTCTTTTTCCCTTGAGTCATACTGAGTGGGTTAAATCATTTTCCTAAAGTGATAGAAAATCATGAGTATTTTCTTTTTCTGCTCTGCTCGGTAAGGATTTTTCTTTTTTTCTTTCCCTTTTACCAGTGGAAATTAACCCCCCAACCCTGTGCTGGCTGTGAGAAGCAGTCAGGGGAGCAGCAAGTGATCACAGGGGAAAAAAGTGGGAAATGAAAGCACCTCCTTTCTGAGTGTCTTGTGGCCACTCTTGCTGCTCATGTCTATGCCATCTGCCTTGATGTTAACTTATTTTTAAGCAGCAGCTGTGGCGGTTCGCTCGACAGAAGATGTTTGACAAACAAATGTTTGCTGGTTTACCGTGAGGATTTCCTGTGTAGATTCTCAACCTGCTTTGCCTATAATTGTCTGTTGGTGTTATTAACCTCCTTCAGCAGCCGGTTCTTACATTAGTAAAAGCAGTTTTCACCACAGTGTGCATAACTCTCAAAGTAATAGCACAAAGTGGATAGAAGAAAGTTCAGGGGTGGGAGGTGGTAACTGCTCATAGCAGCTTAGCAGTGCTACTTTAAGGAACAGAGCTGCTTTTCTGAAGAAATCTGCCTGGGGAATTGAGTACAATAGAGTGTAATCACCTGTGATAATGTGACCAGGACAAGCACATGAAGTTATATGACATCTTTTGTGCCTGTCAGAAGCAAGCTTACATAGCAAGAGGGCTGGCATTTACAGCAGCATTGCACCTCCTAGGTGTCCTTTGCTCAAGCCTGAAAAGAGACATTTCCTCCAAAAAGCAAACCAATGTGTTTTCCTGCAAGCGAGTCCCTCTCGGTGCTCACTTCTCAACTCGTTATTAGGTCTGTCACTATCTAACCGCAGTCACAAAACTACAAAGGAGGCATTGTCCTGTCAATGCAGATGAAAGCAAACTCCTCCTGAAAGCAGCAGGGTGCAGTTTGCATATCACCTGACAAAAGCTGTGAAGCACATGGGATCTTTTGGACACTGCATACAAAGGACCACCGCACTCAGTAATTAAATCGGTGTGCTTTTAATTGTTAGGTTAAAGGTTAATAGGGACGTATAGGGCAGGCTCCTGCCTAGATCAAGCATGGATAAATGATGAGGTTACTCCAAGACAGTGGGTTTTTTTTTACCTCTAACCCCTTCCTGTTTTCCCTGCAGCACTGTGCCCTGTTGCAGCCATAGAAGTTTACACTTCCAAGGAGGTGTATGCTGTGAATGGAACTAACCAACGGCTAAAATGCACCTTCTCCAGCAGCAGCCCTATTAGTCCTCTGCTCTCAGTGACTTGGAACTTCCAGCCCGAGGATCTAAGCTCTCATGAACCAGTGAGTGAGACCTTAATGCTCCATTTCATTAATGCACACTTTGCTCACATAAACCACTCCCAGGGCCCAGCACTGGCTGTGTAACAATGCCAGGCGTGGGTCTGGGCACGCACAAGTGTGTACATCTCGAGCCTTTCTCTGCTGTTCATAAGGATTACTCTAAGCAAGAAGTTTTGTTTGGATAACCTTGTTCGAGAAAGCTGCTTTATGCTTAGTTTTGGGTAAGCAGGGTTAGAGTAGCAGGGGACTGATGAAATGTTACCTGCTGACAGCTGAATCCTGTGCCTTAGCTAACATCTTGCATGTGATGACTTACGATTTCCTTTGGCCAACATGTCAGGACAGGCAGCTCAACAAATACTGTAGCATAACTGAAAGACAGCTGAAAAGCCTAACAAAGTCTTGGGCATGAGAGGACTGAGGTCGCATTGCTGCTGGAGCATTCTGAAATGGCTTTAGATTCATCTGAGAGAGGCAGAGCCAAAACAGCGCTCCTCAGCTCAGGCAATCTTCCTCAGCTAGTGCCACTACACTTACACATGCTGCTTCCATCAGAGATGCTGCACAAGTGGCAGAAATGACAGTTCCCTCTCTTTCTTCTAGGTGTTTTATTATCTCAAGGAGCCCTACACGCCGTCTGCTGGACGGTTCAAAGGGCGAGTCACTTGGGATGGGAATATTGAGCGCTACGATGTTTCCATCGTTATCTGGAATTTGCAGCCCACTGATAACGGAACATTCACCTGCCAAGTGAAGAACCCACGAGACATTGATGGCACCATTGGAGAAGTGAGACTCAGAGTTGTGCAGAAAGGTGAGAGGCCAAGAACCCCAGCAGGAGCCATGTGAACTTAATGCAAAACATTGGTGGGCCTTCCTCCACATGTGAAAAAATGCATGGAAGAAAAAGGATTATAAAGTGAAAGCATGAGGGAATGTAATGGGTATAATGGAAAAAAATTGCTTAAGAAAAGGTTATATTCATGGGAATAGGTACCTCATACCAAAAGCCCTCAGTGTGTCCCTCTTGTTCATTCACGTATTTCTCTCCATGCAGTGAATTTCTCAGAAATCCACTTCCTTGCCATAGCCATTGGGTCTGCATGTGGTCTGATGATCATTGTGGTGACAGTTGTGATTATCTGTCGACATCGTCGGAAGAAACAGCAAGAGAAGGCGATCGAGGTGGCAGACACTGAAATGTAAGGACAAAAGGGAAGAGGGAGAAGGGCTTCTGGGAAAACTTGTCAAAAGCATCTTCATGGCCATTCTGAATCATTGGCTTGGGCCCTATATTAAGCATCTACAATGCAAAACTGTCAACATAATTAGCAATAATTGGCTGCTTACTTGCAGTCAGAACAGAGCCCCAGGGATGAATGAACTTTGGAGTCCTTATTTTGCTCATGTACTTCGAGGTGGCTCGTCACTCAGAGAAGGAGCCCATACAAATTCTTGTTCTATATTATGCATATTGCATGTAACTTGGAACCTCAGTGCTGCTCAGGATATCTGATGCTATGCTGATTCTTTCTTTCTTTCTTTCTTTTTTTTTTTTTTTTTCTTCTATTTTTCTTTTGTTCGAAGCAGTAGAGAAAAGGAGAAGCTGAAGAGTACAGAAGAGAAGGAAGTCACTCCATTAGAAGACTAGAGGTCTTTGATAGTACACACTATGCAGGTATCTAATCAAACATTTTCTAATTAACATCTTGGTGTTTCTGCAGACTTTCTAGAAAATTTTATTTACGTATTTCACTTCCATTTTGCAGTCAACAGACCACAGTAGCCGTAAATATGAACAACTGAGACCACAGGCACATGATGCTCTTGGGGAACCTTCAGAGAAAGGCTGACCACTGAACAGGCAGTGGTAACAGAAGTCCCTCTTAACCATAAGAGAGATTTTTCCACCTTATTGCTGGGGATCATTGTAGGAAAGCTGTTATTGCTGCTTTCCATGATGTGCCTACTTTGTGGAGAGGTGAATGAATTCCCTTTCACTAGTTTTGAATATGCCTTTTGATTCATTTAGTCTTTATTTCTTTATAATAGCTACAAGAAGACTGAAACTCTTTCCAGATTGGCAGGCTTTCCTGAAATATTTCAACCTAATTTTTACCCATTCAATTTCTGAGGTCAACAGATGATTCTACTATGTTTGTTTTCAACCGTAATCATGAGTAATGAATCTGCTTTGTTTTTCTTCTAATCCTTCTTCTTAGGTACTTCTAAAGCAGACGGTGAAAGCTTGTAATTTTGGATCTTAGAACAAAGCTGAATTACAGACGCCTGATGCTGCAAGTGTGGTATCCCTGCTCAACCTGAAATTCTTACAAGAAAAGAAGGTGACCTTAACATAAGTTGTAAAGTGCTTTTTCCTTCACTGAAGCGCAACAGGAGGCCCTTGCCCCATGAACAAAGAACTGTCCTTAATCTTCACAGCTGCCAAATGTGAACAAATCGGTTATGAGGATGAAATGACAACAGATTTGAACAAAACACCAAGATGAGAGACTGGATAGTTATTTGTGGTGTCTGAGCAGACACACGCTTGTGCACCTTAAAAATCGAAAGGTACGTTTGTGCTGCCAGGTTATTGCGCCCTGCCTGATGTCACGAAAGAAGAGCCATTAGGTGAGGGATCAGAGGAGCTGCTACAACGTACTTTAAGTCTCTTTGCTACTTTAAGTGGAAAATGTTACAGATCAGGAATGTTTGCTATTTCTCATAGAGATAACTGGAGCAGTGGGTGCATTTTTCATACCAATCTTAACTCCAGAAGGCTTTGTCTGTGGAATAGCTGGGAAAACTCTGTCCCACTGACACAGTAATGTTTCTCTGGACGCTGCTTAAAGCCCCTTGTACCACCAGCACATCTTGCTCCGGTAAATGCATCTGTTCAACACGTTCCCTGTATTTCCATTGAACCTCAAGCAAACGGAACCCCAGGTCACTGAAACCACTGAGCTATTTCGTTGTTTAACCATCACTAAATCAAAATATCCGCCTGTTTATTTGAAGGGTAACTTTATGGCTTTATAACGCCTCGTGTAACACGCTGAATACGCTATCTGTACAGTTTTGTTTTCTATCGTGTCCATCACAAATAAACATGCTTTGTGGGTTAGAAGAGACAACGTTATGAAAGCGCCGGGCTGCGTCCCGAGGCGTGCAGGCCCCGCGGCCTACCGGCCGGCGCCCGCCATGCGGCCCAGGTGAGAGGCGCGGCGCCGTTGTCATGGCGACGCGGCGCCGCCATATTGGGGCCGCCCCGCCCTCACCTGCGCTGCCCGCAGGTGAGCCGCCATGTTGCGCTCCTGAGCGGAGCCGGGATGTGGGTGCGCGCCGGGCATGTCGGCTTTCTCCTTCCTCGCGGGGCCCTGCTCCTGCTCGGTAACTAACGAGGGGCTGCGGGGCGGTCGGCAAGGCAAGGCCGCTGTAAGCCCGGGGCGGTGGGCGCGGGCCCTACTGCGGGGCGCGGCCGGCGGCCTTCGTTCCTCGGCCTGCGGGGCGGGCAGCGGTAGGAGCAGGGAGAGTGGCTTTAAGTGGGGGCTGGCGGGTGTGGTTAGGTGTGGGGAGGAAGGTCTTTACGCAGAGGGTGGTGAGGACCTGGCGCTGCTGCCTGGAGAGCTGGGGGTGCCCTATCGCTGGGGAGTGGTGAAGGTTGGGTGGGATGGGCAGCCTGAGCTGGTGGGAGCCGTGCAGCACACAGCAAGGATTAGAGCTGGTTGATCTGTGAGGGCCCTTCCAACTCAATCCATTCCAAGGGAGTGCCGTGCGGAATCAGGCTCCATAACCGAGTTAGGTTATAAAGAGGTATGTTTATTCAGTCCTGGGCACGTGGGGGATCACTCGTCATACTTAGTGGAGTCACAGGGGATCCTGTGTCTCAGGAGTACTTTGGGATTTTGAGATAGCTTTCCTCCTTGCCTGGAGCACTGAAGCAAGGGGGTGGAACGGGAGTTGCATGGCACTCTGAAAATAATAAGCAAAGATTATTTGCCAGTGTAGTGTGGCTTTGAAGCCACTTGCTGTCTCCATCACTTTGGTGAAAAGCATACTGCATCAGAGCCACCTGGAAGCAGGGTAAGGCTAGCACATTGCAGTTCCTCAGAGTTAGCTGGTGCAGTTTTGTGTCGCTAAAACCAGTTTTACCTCCATTTGTGAATATTTGTAGGCTTTTGATGGTATTTTCCAGATAAACACCTTTTGGGATAGGATGCAAACCCATGGAGAATATAGGCTGGGTTAGTATAATCTGTCTGTCTTCAAACTTCATTATGGTGGTGATAATCACTGCTGAGTTTCCATCTTCATACTGTGCTTAAGCTGCATGCGCATCACTGTGTTTGGGACATCGTTGCTTCCATGCTTCACAAGAAACAAAAACGTAATCCTTGTCTTTTGGGCTTCTTCCATCAGGTGTCGGTGGTGTTCTTTCTCTGGATATTAAAACCAGTCCTGAGGTGCGAGGTTACGTGGGTGAACAAATAGTGCTGGAATGCTCATTCAAATCCAGTTTTCCCATCACTGAGAGTCTGACAGTAGACTGGACATACCGGCCCCTCATAGGTGGTCGTATGGAGACAGTAAGTGGAGTCTTTTTCAGCTGATGTTGGCCACTGTGCATGTTGAAAATCTGGTGATGTTTTTTGTTTATCTTGCTGTGCTTCATCACTGTAGAGGTTGGAATTGTCCTTGTTGTTTTGTTTTCCATCTGAAATTGCTTGTGTTCTTTGGGGAATAAATAGTTTATGTAAATGGATAATAACATAAAAATGATTGAATAAGCCTTTGGATTTTGACACAAGTGCTAAATTGTACCCTACAGCTACATATAGAATGACTGTAAAGTGTTTGAACGGGAGCTTTCTAGAAGGTAAATGTGTTCTAGTAGCTCTGTGATGTGATCTACTTCTGATACGCCTTAGACTGGTGAAAATGTTTGCAAAGATAGTCTGAAGACAGTGATGATGCTGATCTCTGAGGTTTACGGGTTGCTGCTTTATCTTGGTGGCAGCCCTTTGAAATCTAAGTATAAATATACAAATCTGAACACCTGCTGGAAGTCTCTCATTCAAGGCAGAAACTGAGAACATCTATTTTTACAGTCATCAGTGACTAGTGCTTCCTGAAGAGATTGAACTCTTTATAATGTTCTCATATCTGGAATAAAAGGATGCTGCTCATACGAAATGAAGTCCAAATCTTTTACAGATAGAGTAGTAAGTGCAAAAACACAGAAAGCATATTCTGAAGAACTACAGTGCTGTATTGTGTGAGACAAGGAATGTGTTCTACGTCTTGGCTGCAGATCTGTGGAAGGAGACAACATGGTCAGAAGGGTGATGGTGACCCGTATGTGCCAAGGCTGATAGGTAAAAGCTTTGGAGAGCTAGTGAAATGCAGCTGATTCAAAATTAACAAATAGGAACTGAGAGAGCTCTCCTGTATAAGTTATTCTTTCTAACTTGTTAGCGCATATTTATTTCTTCCCAATCCAATAAGTAATTGACTTTGCTCTAATAGGAGTCTATTAAAAGAACAATTATTACCTTTCCTTCCCTTCAGATTTTTCACTATCAGACTGTTGCATACCCAGCATCGGTGGGAAGGTTCAGAGACAGGATATCCTGGGTTGGGAACACTGCCAAGGGTGATGCTTCCATTGCTATCCAAAGCCTCGCTATGAGTGACAATGGGACGTTTATCTGCAGTGTGAAGAATCCTCCAGATGTGTACCATAACATTCCCCAGACAATTCTGATCATTACAGAGAGGGGTAAGCCTTTATTTCAGCAACATTCTCTCTCCTGTGTGATACAGCTGCATTGTGGCTCTGTCTGAACCTTGAAAATCTGAGCATTGGACGTGACATTGTTCCCTAGAGTTCCCTGTAAGATTTCCAGCAAGAGTTACCTCAGCTGCTGTTCTTTCATTGCTGAACCACTGAATTTATTGGGGACAGGAAGAGAGAAAAAGTTGTGGTAACAGAAATAAAAAAATGGGCATTTGTTCAGGAATTTCAGTCTTCAAATATTGCAGTAGAAGAACAAGTTAGATTTTGGGGAATTTTGGGGGGAAATTCTGGTCCAGAAATAGCACTGATGTTTTTTTTTTTTTCAGTCAGACTTAATTTCATCATCTGCCTTGCACGTGAGAACTGCCCCAAGTGTGTAGCTTAGGCTGATGAAGTTACATAATGACCTGCCTTACTCTGTAGGTCTTTGCACATAAAGCATCCTGCTGTGCTGGATATGTGATATGTGTGCTACAGATTCAGCAATGAGCTGTTTCAAAACTGCCAGCCCTGTGCTGTATTTAAAAAGGACATCAATGTGTGCTGGATGTCTGTTTTTCACAGAGATTTAAGAAAGCCATATTTTACTAGTTACCATGGGGCTGTTCTTTGTCCATCCTGCAGGCTTTTCTTTCCAACTGAATTCAGTGACGCTGCTTTCCATTGTGGTATTTCTCCCTTCCACCATTGTGGTGGTTCTGATGTTGGTGAGGATGGGAAAGAAATCTGGAGTGATAAAGCAGAAGAAAAAACCTGGCTACAAGAAATCCTCTGTTGAAGAATCTGAGTAAGTTTTGTGTGGAACCTAGAGCTTGTTCTTCTCCCTTGGCCTGTAGGCACCAGCTGTTGTTTCTCTACTGTTCTTCACTGCATAGCTATCAACATCTGTAGTTCAGCCACTGTGTGAGCAGAAACTCTTTGGAAGAACTCAATTTTGAAGCATAAATCTCTTTTCCTGGCAGTGCTGTGAGACCATGGATGTGAAGCAGTTTAGGGTCAGACAGTCTTTCACTTCCCTAGTTAAATTTATTTCAGCTTAAATCAGCAAAATATTTTGCTTACATGGGCTTAGGTTTGTTATGTAACAAAAAGCAACTACAAACTGAGTAGTGCTAACTGGTTCCCCCAGTGATGGCCTGACCAGAGCTGTCAAGTGCTGAATAGCTCCTGGGGACTGAATTCCCTTCTGAACTGGGGGGGGGACGGACTTTGTGCTGAGAATATTTGGTGTGCTAGTGTAGGAAAAACACTAAAGCAGCCCTGCAGCTGCTGGAGTTGCATCTGTTTTTGCATCTGTTTTTGCGGAGAACTCACTCTGTGCTCAGTTGTAGTACTGGTCTTTTAATATAATGATTATTTTTGTAAAGTTGTTCCAGCTAGATGGCAGCTCTTGTTAAATGAAATAGCTGCCTTTGAAATAAGAAACATGACACTATTCTTTTTAGGCTTGCATGAAGTTGTAGAGACAATAAAAATCTTTAAAATTCAGTGTGTTACGAGTAGAAGTCATAGTCAATAAAAGAGAGTTTGTGTTTGGTGGGGGAAAGTCCAGCCTCGTCCTGTGCTTGCTTTCCAGGTCTGAATATACAGACAACTGTATGGGGAGATTGAGAACCTGGTGCTTGAACTGTGTGGTAAGTGAAAGTTGATGTTTTCACTACTTATTTTCAATACTGAGAGGAGGTGCAAGAGCAGCAGGCAAAGCTTAGTTTCTCTGGACTTCAGAGAACAGACTCGTTTGCCTGTGCCTGTACTCCTTGCTGTTTTCCATATATGAGGGCAGCAGAGCTGGGTTGTAAAAGCACTGAGGAACAATTACTGTGGTGAGAATGACAAGACAGGGATCTGAAAGTATGTGGTTGGTCATAGCTGAAAATCAACAGTTCGTGCTGCTCTGGATCCCCACTGTAGGGGTTGGGATGCCTTTGGACGTGATGTCTTTCTGCACTTTGTTTTTCTTAAGTTTTATCTGCTTCTTAATTTAGGATATGTTTCATGTGTTAATTGAGCTGTGGCAATTCACCTGTGTTTGTGAAATCCAATAGATTTAGCTGAAAGTTTGTACAACTACAAGTTTTGAGGCTTGTTCAACCACACCAGCGATGTGGGAAATGTTTAAGCTCTTGTCTGAAGCCTAGCAGACTCAAAATTTTATTGAACTAATGACTTGGGACACAGTCTTAATTTTTTTTTTCTCCATACCCTTTGCTTAGGACACAGATGAGGAAGATCCGTACTGATGAAGAATCAAATGCATGGATAAAGAGCAAAATTACACTGATGAAAATCATGACAAGATTAGTATGGAGGCTGCTGGATAACAGCGCAGATTGAAAGAGCTGCTCTCATCTTGGTATACTGGAGCAACAATGCTGATTGGATAATTCACTTCTAAGTGCACTATATATTATGGAGATTTCAAAAATCATTATTGAGGGAGTAGGAAAAAAGAAAAAGAAACCCCCAAACCTCACTACTTCAGTGCCTATGGGAGCCTCAGTGCCTGCAGCCCTACAGGCTGTTTCCTACCTGCAGTTTGACAATGCTTCTTTCTTAGTTTACTTGATCATCTGTTTCCTTTATGATTGGTGATTCCCTCCTTTCTTGTGCCCTTGAACTCAACCTGCCTGAAGAACAGAGTACTCCAGAGTGACACGAGTTCTCTAAGGTGACCGCTGTTGGGCACTGGCAACATATTCTCAGTGTTTGTTTGTTTGCTATGCACTTGCTAAGGACTTAGAGCAGTCTGATTAAGTTACGTGGCATCCTTTGTCTCAGGGCAAAGAGAACCTACTGATTTGTTTCCTGGCTTGAGCTGCCACTTAATTACAGGATCATCATTTTATTCCTGCTGTTTTCTGATTCAAATGCACAGCAGTGTTACCTTACTTTGTTTTTATTAGCCCAACAGCTTCACTACTGGGTTCATCTTCTGCGTACACGAAGCACGATTCATTTACAGCTTATTTTTTAAATCAGGAATGCGAATGGGGACTCTATGTCTGGGGAAACATAACCCCATCTACCTCAACCACTGACTCAAGGCGTTGTCCAAAGGAATGTTCCATGTTCAGAAGAACGATGATGTTCCTCCTCTCTTTCAGGGAAGCAGTTAATTTTGGGGAAACAGTGAAGCATGTCATTACTGCCCTGTAAGATACAGAGCACCTTCTCTCACCAGCCTTGTTCAATAATGGACTACAGGGAGCACTGGATTTCTAATAGCTGAAGAGCTGCTGTTTTCTGCTTTGATTTGGTATATGGCATTGGTCGAATGGTCTCCTTCTGTGTATGTGGTGTACATTTACTGTTGACTTTGCACTGTTACCAATAAATTGCAGTGTTTCATTCTAGGCTGTGGATTATTTTATTTGTCTGTGTATGGGTAAATGTAGCTGAGCTCATGAAACTACTCCCTGTCTTGTTTGCTGGAAGAGGTTGTAATGTTGGAAAAAGTTGTACCCAGTCTCTGTTCAGAAGCTTGGTGTTGGCTGTTAATCAGCAGAATCAGAGGTGTGTAGGAGTTCTGGCTGCGAAGCAAGTTAGCTGTAGATCTGTGTCTCCAGATGATTTTCTTTCCTTCCCTCTACAGTAAAGTAACATTTAAAAAAGATGGTGGCTCAGTGTTTCTACAAAACATTTTTTACAACAAAAACTATCCTGAGAAAGGATGTTGGGATTCACGGCTTAGAGGAAGTGGCTTTGTTGTTCCACTTTCAGCTAGAATGCATCACTGTTCTTCATGAAAATTAATAACTTTTGTTTTCCACAGAACGTTCACCTTCAGCTGTGTCTGCTTTGCAAACAATGAAACAGGGCTGAATCTTACATAAGGACTGATGGATCCATCTGCTGTGGTGAAAGTAGTGGGGGGTGCCCATATCTCTGGATAAGAGTGTTTTTTTTGAAGCTGCATTCCCATCCTGTGCTCTCCAGCATATGCATCTGTAATTCTTGCCTGTTATGTAGCAGTCCCATCTGACTTGTCAGTTCCCTCAGTCTTCCTCTTACAAGTTCTCAACTTCCTCTTAAAAGACCACCAAACCATGAGGGGCCTGAAAGAAAGGGCTGGTGTGTTCTAAGCATCTTGCATGCACAACCTCAGGAAGATTCAGTGTGATTAATTCAGAGACTCCAAATCAGTCACTGAAGAGCTCTTTGTGCAAGATAAGAAAGTAGGCTGTCCCACACCACACTGGGTGAGTATTTCTGTTATGCTATCAACATTTATTTTGACGTTTGGGGATTTTTCTTCCACGAAAATAACGTTTGAGAAATGCAGAAGTATTTGGAATAGAGATTCCTGTGTGCAAAAGTGGGAAAATGTAAAGGCAGTGTGGTATCTATATTTATTTCTCTTCAATCCATTTGGAAAAGGCAGTGACCCCGAGAGCCTTTGAGGGGTTGGGTATGGCAGTATTGTAAGAGATGACAGCCTGGCTGAGTGGGTGCTGTCTTCAGCACTCACTGCTGTGTGCTACAAAAGGAGACCCTGTATTCTGAGGTGGGACCAGAAAATATTTTCAGAAATAGGGTAAGAAGTCCAGGAAGAACTTGTTGGTGACTAAGGAGGAGGGCCTCAGCAGGAGAAATGCTGAAGCTGTGAGTGCCAATGCTCCAGTCTGCAGGCTTCTGTGTGCTGAGGGCTTTCAGGTCTGGTTTTCACTCTGGGCTAAGAGTGGCCCTGAGGAGGTGCAGTTCCAGCTGCGTTCTAAGGCTTCAGGCAGCATAGCTGAAGTAAAGCAAGGTGAGGTAGCAGGATGCTTTGTCCTGCTGAGCTGAGATGTGCTGCACCGATGCATCTCTGGAGCTGAGTGTGGGGTTTTTGTGGGTCACGCATGCACAGGCGTGCATTGTGCTGCAGTTTGTCATAGCAGGCATGCAAAGGAGGACATACACAAACCACAGCTCTCTCCCCTCCACCTCCGCAGAGCCCCGACCCTAAAGAGATTTTGGTTTTTGAAAGGCAGATTTGAGAGAGTCACGGAAGGCTTGCTGCCATTTTCAGGGTTTTACTTATAGAACAAGAAGGCAGGGAAAAGCAGAGTGGCTTTGCATCACGAACCAAAGGCAGTGAGGCCATGTGATGGCTGAAAAGCCTTTGGGACTCTTTCCCAGTCTAGAAAAAACCCCATAGCTGTGGCTTTCTGCTCTGTGGTACTGAAGGGAATGGAATCACAGCATAGGCATGATGTCAGGTATTCACCTTACATGTTTGCAGTCTCCTCTAGGGCTGCTGCTTGGGCTGAATCCCTGATACCTTTATCTATTCTAGGCTTTGCTGAAACTAATCCAGAGGATCTCTGATTTTCACAGTGGAGGAAAAATGAGAGAAGCTAATGAGATTTCAGATATGATTCATCTTTTGTTGCTTTTAATCCTGCAGCAAAGATGCCTGTTTGAAAAAATGAATGCTGGTAATGGGTATTGCTTGCCTTCCTGTGATCTATGTGTGAATGCTGGCAAGTACATCCCTGCAGATGCAGTCAGTTCTTTCTCGGGTTGTGGCATGTCTGTGCTTTGGGAAAAGGAGGCATTGACTGTACTGGGAGATGTGCAGCAGTCAAACAGGGCAACGACAGAACTCAGCACTGTCTGGGCAGGCCCCAGAAGGCTCCAGCACAAGCTTTCAATGTGTGTGGGGTTCTGAAGCAAGGGGGTTATCTCTAGGATAACGTGATTTTACGATCTGTGTCCAAACTTCCCTGAGTCTACAGGAGAAAGAACATCCCATCGCTTTCTAAGTGGTTAACGTTTGTGAAAATCTCAATTTTGGTGGTAAGGGGTCGACCCCCCGAACCACCGGAAAGATGCATTTCTTAAGGGGAAATGAAAAGATGCTTCAGGCTGAGCCCCTCCCCCTTTCACTCTTCCTTTCCAGGGCTCAGAGCGGTCTCAAACCAGAGACACGCATGACAGCTGCGCTTCACTGAATTGCGGGTTCCCAGCTGGGATAGGGCTGACTTTGAGAAGTTGAACATCCAGGGGAGAAGAGATCCAGTCCCTCCCTGAGGAACTGGAGGAAGCCTTCCCTAGGCCTGGGGGTGCAGCTGCAAGCAGTTGGCGTTCTGCACATGCCACCTCTGCTGCTCTCTTTGAGAGAAGATGAAGATGCTGCTGGGCCTGGCTCTGGTGCTGGCATTTCTGGGTAAGTTGTAAATCATTCTGGTGGCTTTCTCCTCGCCTTCATCAGCAGACCCTTTGCTTCCTCTTTTTTGCTGTGTGAAGCTCTCAGAGGCTTAATGGCATGCTCAGCACTCCCAGCCCTGCGTACCTGTAATTCCTCTGGCATCCGTGAGCTGCATGTTCCCTTCCTGCACACGCACAGACCTGGAATTGTCACAGCATCCTATTGGAGGCCTGTACTTTACTGTACCAGGCTCCGAGGCTTTGGAAGATGTAGAAAAGCTTTACCACATCTAAACACAGGGTAAGGCTTCCAAGCTATTGATTCTTGGCTCTGCTTAAGGCAACTGGCCTCCTTGGTCTCCTCAGCTGACAAATACTCTTCATGATTGCCTCCGCAGCTGGTCAAGCCCAAAAGAAACCTGTTTGGGAAGCTGTAGCACTTTGCATTCATTACTTACAAGGCATCAGACAAGTGCTTGGTACCTTGCCAGGGCCCAGCCCTTGGTGGTTGTGGAAGGGCTGAGCAGGGCAGCTCAGTTGCTGGGAAAAACGTCCCTGCCTGAGCAGCTCCCTCTGAATCAGCTCACCTGGTCCTGACATGCAGTGCTGGGCACTGTGTTCTCCTGGCTAGGTTCTGACGATGCTTCTCTCCAGTGATTCCCTGCTGTGCCGTTTCCCATGGCTCTGCTCTGTGCTGCCTTTCAGCCAAGCAGGTGCCTCTCTTTGCCATTTTGATCTCAGTTTTTGGGAGGTAGAGGTTTTCTCTCAAGTTTCCCATTCTATGCTTTCTGGCCCCCTACAGCAGCAGTGCTGGTCTGGTCAGCTCCATGCTTTCATGTCCCTCTGTTTGTTTTGCACTGCTCCACTTCTCCAGAAACCCACAGAGGTGGTTATGTGGTTGGACACGTCTGAGCTCAGCCAGGAGCCTGTGAGCAAGTGGCCAGGAAGCCAGATGGGCAGGTTGTGAAAGGAGGAACCGAGACTGATGCACAGGGGCCGAGTTGCCTCTGGCCTGCTGCAGATGAGTGGCACTGGTTCTCCCAGCCCATGACTCACATGAGCCACAGTGCAGGTGCTGCAGCCTTCAGCTCTGAGACACAGAGGGTTGAGCACTGAGTCCTGATGTGCCTTCCCCACTCCTCTTCCATGCGGCTTGTTCTGTGAGCACAGCAGCCCTTGGTGTCTGGCACCCAGGAGGATGTGCTGCCTCGCATCCTCGGCTTGCCAAAAGCAGGGCTCAGGGAGAGGCTTTGTCTGCAGGGCCTCCCTTCTGTGCCCCGGACTGCTCAGCACCATTAGGGGAGGAGACGTCTATGGGGACAGGCAGGCTGCGCTCGGCCGTCCTCATCCTGCTGTCCTTGTGCCTGGCAGGGAGGAGCAGCAGCTTGGCTGGATGGGTGTTCACAGAGCCCTGGCTCCATGCTGATGCTGGGGACTCCGTCCTACTGCGCTGCCTCTTCCAAGACCCCGAGGCCACGGGCTGGACGGTGATCAAAGTGGACTGGCTGCGTGTGCCAGGGGCTGGCACACAGAAGGTGGGTCAGAACCGGGGGTGGGCAGTGGGAAGGAAGAGTGAGGCAGCCTCGCTGCTCTTGGAGCACTGCATGAGGAGGGCTCTCCAGCTGCATGCCCTGCACTGCCAGGAGCTGCTGTGTCCTGGGGCTGTTCAGGGGTGGGCTCTGTGCATGGTGAGTGCTGCGTGGGGGGGGGGAAGGGGCTGCAGTGCCCTGTTTGCTGGGCTCAGCTCACCAGCTGCTCTGTGCCCTGACAGGAGGAGATGGTGTTTTATTACTACAGCAACTCTAGTGTCCCTGTGGGCCGCTTCCAAGGGCGGGTGCGGTGGCAGGGGGACGTCTCCTGCTGGGATGGCTCTATCCAGCTGCAGGATGTGCAGGTGAATGACAGTGGCAGGTACATGTGTGAGATCCGTCTGTTTCAGCAAGGCAGCATCTTCAAGAACTACACGATGCTGCATGTCAGCCCTGCAACACAGAGAGGTGTGTGTCCCAGCTGCTCCCCTCACCTGTCACCAGATCTGACCCCTCACAGAGGGTTTTTCCATACCCACCACTGCGGTTCTGCAGCAGATCTGGTGTCCCTGTGGGTGCCAGCCCCTGCCTCGCTGTCTCCCTGCAGATAGAGCAGAAAGTGCCCACATCCTGGGCCGCACTGGAGTTTGGGCTGTGACCGTGTGCTGCAGCGCTGTGGCCGTGGTGCTGGCTTTCCTCGCAGGACTCAACCTGAGGAAGAGGTATCAAAACCTGCTTCGGGTTTATTGGGATGAGCAGGACACCTCCTCGTATCCCCCTGCTGACCTGCCCCAAGAAGCACGCAGCTGCGGGACAGCTGTGCGCTGCTCCTGCTGCCCTCTAGTGTCACGCTGCCCTCTCCTCCCAAAGCTGCGGGGCTCCCCGCTGCCTGCATGGCTGTACCCCTGTGGGTCAAGGGAGGCACTGCGGGACAAGAGCAATGGGTTCCCCGGGGCCCTCGGTGGGCACTATCACCTGGCGGCTGTCAAGGCGCATCTAAAGAGTTTCAGGAGGGGGGGGGGAGGGTTGGGGGGTGGGAGGAGCAGGTGATGTTTTCTGCTGGAGGTGACACCACTGTTGCTTTCCCTCAAGGTCTGCAGGCACCACGGCCCTGGAAAGAGCCAGAAATGACAGCAGCAAGGACAAAGCCAAGGTGGGAGCTCGTGGCACTGGTATGCTGGCCGAACATGAGGTGCTGTGGCTGTTGCACTGGCCCTCACCTACCTGCCTGGACACTGCTTGGTTCCAAATGTTCTGCTCTCTTTGCTGTAGGAAGGGCTTTACTCCTCCATCCCTGAAGCTGAGGTGCCCAAGGCTGATCAGGATGCAGGGAAGAAGAGGAGAGCTGAGGAGACCTACATCACCATGGTGAGGAGGGAGCAGCTCTAGGGCTGTAAGCTCCCTACACCACCCCCTCTAGACTGGTGGTGCCCTGTGGCCCCAATGCCCACAGGAGGGACTCACTGTGTCCCTGCTTCCTTGCAGCACCCCTCTGTCCTCCATGAGAACGGTGTCTACGTGGAGCTGGCCAGGGGAGTGATCCCGGCACAGTGGATGGCAGAGGGCAGACAGGATGGGGGGCACAGCGAGCAGCCCTACAGCCAACCCCAGGAGGAACTTCCTCGCCCCCCAGAGAGGGGGAAATAGCCAATCTGCAGCTATATGCAAGACTTCTTTGCTCCTTTGGCTGGCCACTGTTATGCTGCTGTCAGCCCTTCACTGTCATCTCCATCCTGAACTGCTGTGGGGCAGAGCATGCCTGGCACCTGCAGGGTGACCTCGGCAAGTGTCTCCTCTGGATCCCTTCTCCATGATTCCTACAAGGAGATGCAGAGGGCTCAGTCCCCACTTTCCAGCGTTGATGAAAGGTCCATGCTGCTCCAGGACTGCAAATAGTGAGGAGGGCCTGGGTGGGGAGGGGAGGGAGGTGCAGCTGTGCAGTGCTTTCTTTTGCAGTTAATAAAAACTCAGCGAGGCCCAGTGAGCCTTCCCCCTTTCCTTCTGCCTCCTGCTTAACTGCGTGATGTCAGCGTGTGCCAAAACCTACCTGGTTCCAGCAAAATCACCTGCAAACAGGGTTCCTCTGTGGCAGGAGGGCTCCTGCCTGGGGATGGAGAGGAGCCATGGCCCCCGAGTGCACTGCTCCCACGTGTGCCCTGTCCACGGAGAGTGACCACCTCTGCCTGCAGCCCATCCCCGGCCCTCACCGCTCTGGGGGGCGGGACAGCAACCCCAGCCGCTCCTCCCCCAGGGCTGCCGCCTCGCAATGTGCTGGCTTCCCTCCCTCCGCTAAATATAGATGTTTGACACCTCCAGGTGCAGAGCTGCGAGCTGGGGACCACCTCCTCGGCTCTGCTGGATGGGAGACTGCAGCACAGGCTGCTCCAGGCTGCACTCCTTGGTTTCACGTTGCCACCCTACTCTCTTTTTCCCGGCTGAGGAGGAGCAGTGCCTGGAGCCCTTTTTGGGGTGCTGGGTCTGTGTGTGGCTGCTGCTGCCTCGCAGCAAGGTGAGACTCGTTCCTGTAAAGCAGACCCAGCTCTGCCTGCCCGCTGCACTCCCTCCCAAGGGCCCCCTGTATGCAGGGACCGAGTTGTGCTCTGCCTCCAGGGCATCCCTCACCTTTCTCCTCTTTGATGCTGCCTCAGCAGCGGTGTTTGCTGCCACTGCCTCCATGGTCTCCTTCTTGCACCCTGGATCCAGGGTCGGAGTTCCCGTGTCCCTGTGGGTTGAGCTGGGGGACTCTCAGCCCTTCTACATCCCATAGGCTCTCTGTACTCTACCCTGGGGGATTTTTTTTTTTTTTTTGTGTTCCTGGGTTCCAGCTACGCTCCCAGCAGTGAGACGATCGCTGCATGGTGGGACTGCAGGGGCTGATGGAGCTCTGTGGCTGGGTCTGTGCTGTGGGGCACTTCCTTGGGCACTATGCTTTCTGTGGGAGCCCTGAGCGCTGCTTGCTTGTTGAGTGGGAATCTCAGCAGCGACCTGTGCTGAATGCAGGGCTGGGGGGGATACTTGGTCCCAGCGAGAGGAGCACAGCTGTGCTGACACAGCCCCCCCAGACCCTGTAGCATGGAGCAGCGATGCGCTGGGATCTTCGGCTTCTGTTCAGGGGAAATTTTTTCCGCCCTCCCACTCGCTCTGCTGGAATCCGCCAACCATAGCATTTACCGTTTTTTTCAGCCCAGCACCCCTCCACCGGCCATATTGGGCTGTGGAAATAAAGCAGCTCTAATGTTATATGTCACCTGCAAATAACCCGGGCGTTCGAAAAAAGCAAACCACCACAACCCACACCAACACCAAGCCCTCTCCACACACCCAACTCCTTCACAATGAGCCCGGATGCCTGGCTCCCGCAGCCCACCCTGTGCCTCACTGGCCTCAGCCTGCTGCTCTCGCTGGGTAAGTGCCGCCCCGACCCCTTTGCATGGGACAGCACCCAGGCGGGGAGAAGCCCCCTCCCCAAATCTGGGCCCTGAGAAGCCCCTGCGGGCGAGGAGCAGCGATGAGACGCTGTGCTGCAGGGATGGGGTGGAGATGCCCTGGTGCTGAAATCCGCAGCCAGGGTGACCTGCTTGTGGGCAGGGTGGGGGTACGCTGCAGCATCACCTCTTCCGACGGCCCGTGTGTCCTGCTTGCTGGGGTTTGCTATGTGCCGTGCTGGTTGCATGCCCTGCAGGGCTGCGGCAGGGATGCCGGCTGCTTTGCTTGGCTGGGGTCAGCCCGGTGGGCTGTGGGTTGCTTTGTGCTGTGATTTGGGGTCAGGGTAGTGGTGGGGCACGTGAGGGGGGGGGAGGGATGGGGGCTGCGCTCTGCTGTCTGCGTCCCTGCCCTGCAGCCAGGAGCGTGTGTCAGCAGCTTTGGGGCTGTATCGATTGGGAAGCAGGGATGCATCCATCACCTCCCCAAGGTGCTGCTTGACCTGGCCTGGAGCTGCTGGGGGCTGCCTTGGCTTTGGGAGAGACACCAGCAGATGGAGGATAAAAGCTCAGAGGAGTGTCCTTCAGAGCCTGTGTGTCATTCCACCTCCCGAGCCATGGGGATCCGGGTGTTGTGTGACAGCATTTGGGCGCACAGAGCACCAAAGGGCACAGCCTGGATGGTCGGTCCCAGGGATTTTTTTTGCCACCAATCTTGTCTCCAACTGCTGGGCTGTGCAGGGTGGTGCCATCACTGGGATGCAGGCAAGTCAGCGCTCCTGGGGCACGAGTGACCTTCCCACGAGGATCCCTTGGTGGCACCGTAGTCCTGCAGTGGCCAACGTTTGCGCAGAGCTCCTGCTGGCACCCGGCCCTCTGCAGAGCACTGGAGGTGCAGCACAAAGCCAAGTGTGGGCTGAGAGCCCAGGACACAGCACAGGGCTGGGGGCACTCAGACTGCGTGGGGGCTTCTGAGACACACACACACCTGATTTCCTTGCCACCAGGATTGCTTGGAGGTGATCACGTTGTGTCTGGGGCAGAAATGCTGGGACAGCCCGAGGCACACGCTGTTGCAAGGCGATGGAGAGGTGGTTTGGGAGTGGCAGCAGGTCCCATCTTGCAGCCAGGCTGGGGCTTGAGGATCTGCAAAGCAGAAGGTGTCCGTGTCCTTGTCACTGCCCCATGCGGTGCTGCAGCCCCTTGCAGCCCGTTCCTTCTCTGTGCCTTCCTGTGCAAACTGGGGGTTGGGTTGTGGGTGCTGTTGGGGGCAGCTGGAGATCTGGGGAGCTGCAGGAGAGGTGTGGAGCTGTGTGCCCATGCTCCAGGTGAGCGGTGCCAGCTGCACTGGGTGCTGCCCCAGTTTCTGTGCCAAGAGTGCAGGGAGTGGCTTTGTCCTCCCAGCGGAGAAATTGAGCTCTTGACCCCCTCTCTCCCAGTTGGAGGAGCTTTGCCTGAGTCCCACGGAGTGTGGGGGAGCATCTGCAGCTCTCCAGGGCTGTCTCTGACAGCTCCCATCCCGTGCTGTCGTAATGCGTCCTGCCTGGAACAGAATCTGATGAGCGCAGCCATAAATTTCCCTCCCCGCGGCTGTGGTGCTGAGCCCTGCACGCTGATGCTGCATCCACCCTTTTGCATAGCGGGATCGATTCTGCAGCAGCAAAGCCTTGTTTAAGCAGCAAGGAGCAGAGATTGCTTGGAGTCAGCAGAATTTGGCGCTGGGAGCCATCAGGCCAGCACGGCAGAGCGGGACCTCAGCCATTGCCATAGCGCTTTCTGCCCAGATCTGAGGGTGCCCCGGTGTCCCCCAAAGCCACAGCATGCAGAAGGGCAGAAGGGCACCAAGGTGGGAAGTGGGTGTGGACAGGAACCTGTGCCACTCTAACACATCTGTGTTCTCATCTCAGTGCCCACAGGGCTGGGGATGGAGGTGATGGCCCCTGCCACCATCAACGCCCTGAATGGCACTTCTGTAAAGCTCTCATGCACCTTCAACTCCTGCTACAAGGTGGAGAACAAGCAGTTCTCCCTCAACTGGACGTACCAGGAGTGCAAGAACTGCTCTGAGGAGCTGGTGAGTGCCTCGGAGCTGGGGGCTGCGTGGGGTGCTCTGGGCCTTCTCCGTGAATGGGGGTAGCGTGGCACAGTGAGTGCAGGGACGGAGCTTGGCTGGGAGGGACAAGGGCTCGGGGTGTCCCTACACCTTTCCCTGCTGTACAGTTCCTGCAGTTCCGGATGAAGATCATGAACAAACAGCTGGACCGCTTCGGGAACCGGGTGGAATTCACCGGGAACCCCACCAAGAACGATGTGTCCTTCACCCTCAACAACGTGCAGCTGGAGGACGAGGGCACCTACAACTGCTACGTCCTCAACCCCCCAGACCGTCAGCGGGGCCACGCCAGCATCAGCCTGAAGGTGCTCACCGAAGGTCAGTGCAGCCCTGTTCTCATGCCAAGCAGCACCGCTGGGTGCTGGCTGCCATGGGCTGACCCTGCCCCATGTCCCCATGTCCCCAGAACCCCCAAAGCGTGATTCAACGGTGGCCGTCATCGTGGGCGCCTCTGTGGGCGGCTTCCTGGCCGTGGTCATCCTGGTGCTGATGGTGGTGAAGTGTGTGCGTCGGAAAAAGCAGCAGAGGCTGAACACGGATGACCAGAAGACAGAGGAGGAGGGAAAGACAGACGGCGAAGGCAATCCGGAGGAGGGCACCAAGTAACGCGCCCTGCTCCCCCGTCACTGTACAGCGTGTCCCGTCGGTGTGCTTCCCACAGCCAGGATTGCTGTCTGCCCAGAGTTTCCCTCCTGCCACCCGCACTGCCAACCCTCCTGGAGCAGGGCGCACGGAGGAGCGGCCCCGCAGCTGCTGGGGGGGCTGATGGGGGGCTGGCTCCTGCCCCACAGCCGGGCTGGGACCGGCTATCCCTGCTCCGTGGGGCACAGGTGCTGGGGATGGGGTGGGGGAGGGAGGGAGGGAGAGCACTGACGTCCCCATCCCATCCCCGAGTCTGCCCGTCCTTGTGCTGGGGGTGCCATGGTGAGGGGCTCATGGCTCCTGGTGAGTCATGGATGTGCCCTTCTTGGGCTGTATTTGGGTCTGAGCACCTCACCTGAAGGTGGCAGGCTGATTACTCAGTGTGTGTTTACTTCCCGGGGAGATGACTGTAATGGAAAGTGATCTGCTGATGTGCCAAACCACAGCGGTGGGGAGAAGGAGCAGCGCGTGCCGGGACGGAGCAGGCACAGCCATCACCCTGAGCCCAGGACCCAGAACTGCCCCTCCCGGCCCCTGAGGGGCCCTGCACAACTCGTACTGCCACGGCCACGCACTGCCAGCCCGCGGGGCCCTGCGGTGCCACCTCCAAGACCCACAGTCCAGCTCCTGCCCTGCTTGCAGCTCCCTCCCAGATCGTTTGGGCAAACCCTTGCCCTGCGCGTCCAGAACCTTGTAGGAGAGCAGTGCCATCAGGGACAGCGAGCATTGCATCCCCTGCTGCACCGTGCCCTGCCGTCCCTTGTCCTGCTGCAGCCGGGACGTGCCCTGCTCTGCCCCGTGCACCCTCCGGGCTCAGCCCGCTGCCTGTACCCACACGCACAGCTGCACCGCTTTGCTGCTCTGTTGTGAGCGGTTTTTGGGGCCGACCCCAGCTGTGAGCTCACAGCCAGCCCCACGTCTGCCTTCATCTCACTCACGCACTGTCCTTGGATTGCAACTTGCCAATGCATCTATCTGTACATAGCTGTACACTACAGAGAGTCTACAAATATAGATATATATATATATATGGGAGGTGCTGCTGTCGGCCATGGCTGCACTTTGGGTTTGCGCCTTCCAATGTTTGTTTGTTTGTTTTGCCAAACTCACTGCTGCTGGTGTTTTTTGCCAAAGCCTGACTGTAGGATGTTTTTATTGCTCTTTGTACAGTTAAACGAACAGAGGAACAACAAAATGCCAAGTGTGCGCTGGGTGCTTTCGTACCTCTGACTGCAGAGGGACAGGGCAGGGTGGCTCTGGGGGTCCCACTTGGGAAGCAGTTCTGCCTCGGGTGCGAAGGGAGCGTGGGTCAGGCAGGCACAGCACAGCTCTCCATTCCCACTGTGCTGTACCGGTGGGAGCTCAGCAGCGGGTGGAAGGAGCAGCCCTTGGGATGGGTGAGCACAGCCCGGGGCAATAGGCACCGTGAGCTGGCACCGTGGGGACGGACACCGGCAAGAAGGTCATGAGTGGGGGACAGCTTTGTCCCCTCGGCGCGGCAGCAGCATGGTGTTCTGCAAGGAGGGACCTGGGGCAGCGAGCGTGGGAGTAGTGGAGCAGGGCTTTAAGGACAGTGCTACAGAGCAGGAAGGGTCCAGCAGAGCTTGTATCAGGAAGAAACTTTCCCCTGGGACACAGCACAGAGCCTCTGTGCAAGTGCCTCTGCAGTGCCTGACTGAGGACACCACTCCCCTTTTCCTTCTTGCTTTAAAGGGTCCCCCAAATAGAGGCTCTGTGGATGGGCAGCGGGAGGACGGCTCTGCGTGGGAGAGGAGACGGGGAGAGGAAAGCATTGCCCAGGAGAGCTGCAGGCAGGGGAGGGCTGGGGATGGCACGGCAGCCGAGCACTCACCGCAGTCCGTGTGCCCGGACCTCCGTCAGCTCCAGCCGGGACGCTGCTGCAGAGCTGGCTGCCAGGTCGCCTCATCTTCTAAAGGTCGCAGCCAGAGGACCTTGCAGTAAATATAAGGTGCTGATGGGAAGTCCTGCTCTGGCGTCGCCACCTCCTCTTTTGCAGGACGGCTCTGCCTGCTCCAGGAGGTTTGGGAGGGGGCCAAGGCAAACCTGCATCCCTGCTGGAGCTGCTCCCTGCAGAACGCTCCGGGGCAGCTGAAGCTGTGCAGTGTCTGCTGCGTTGTGCCGGAGGCAGTGGCCCAACGCTGCTCTGTTCAGCCCTACCCTGTGCCCTTGCCCACGTGGGGTGAAGCAGGAGCCCTCCTCGTGTGCTTTAACCCTCCCAGTCCCATTTGTGCAGGGCAAGTAGGAGGAATGCAGTGTCCTGGCAGCTCTGGGTGCAAGCAGCCAGCAGGAAGGAGCTCTATGTCCCATCCCACCGGGGAGGTGACAGTGTCCAAGCAGAGGGTACTCGCCTTCCCTGTAACCAGACACGGCAGCCTTGTGCCCAGCTCAGCAAAAAGAGCTTCCTCTGAGCAGCAGTGTCCTAGCACTGGACATCTCAGCACTGTGCCAAATTCCCCAGTGCCCTTTCCTGGCCGTGGCACACATGGCTGGCAGGGAGCAGAGCATGTTCCACGTCCATGGCAGCAGCAGATGTCTGATGAGGATAGTGGCCAGGGCTGCCAAGTGTGACAGCTCCATCATGCCCGGTGAGAGGCAGCACCACGCTCCGAGCCCTGGGACCACAGAGCTGGCCCCAGCACACTGCAGGCAGCACCTGCTCAGGGCTGCAGGGGCACGTTGTCCTGAAGGAGACTGGGCTGTGAGCCTAAGTGCACCAGATTGTGTCACCTGGCTGTATCCATCACCTACCCAGACCTGTCACCTACCTGTATCCATCACAGCCACTGAGACACCTCCTGCAGCACCGGCTGCCAGCACTGCCTAGCCCAACCTGCCTGCACATCTCCTGTCTCTCCTCCAGCTCGGCAGCCCCGACCCCTCACCCCACAGACACAGTCTGCACCTTCGCAGTGTCCTCAAGGATACCCCAGTGCCTCACAAAGCATCCTGCTTTCCTCCTCCCCGGTGCCCCTGGCTGTCTGGGAAGGAGCGTGGCTGGGACACGTGTCTCATGCCAGGAAGGAGCACTGTCCCCCCCCTCTCCTGTCCCGCTGTTGCCCGGCCTGGGATGCGTCACCGCCTGCAGACTGCAGCTCAGCACAGTGGTCTCACTCCCTAATGGGCCCTGGGTGGAAAGGTGGAGCTCCAACCTTGCACTTCAGGTTGCCGGAGGCCTCCATTAGCGGGGGCCGCACCGACGCATTTTTGGATGTGGTCTGCAGAAGGTTACGCCTAATGGATGGAGGGTGAGCCAGAGGTTGCCGATAGGTGAACTTATGCACAGCCAATAATCCCGGAACATTCTCGAGCAGACAAAGTAAGTTTTCAGAGCGGCGCCAGGCAGACTTTGGGCACACCCGTACCCAGCAATGCACGGCTGCGTCCCCGTCTGCGGCCGCAGGGATGCTCAGTGCCTCCCCGGGGCTGTTGGGGTGCGCTGGCTCAGAGTCCGGCCCGGTTTGACTGTTTTCCCAACAGAGGAAGGGAACCCACCGGCAGCGGGGCTGCATCCTCGCGAGCTCCGAGCCGGGCGGCAGCGCGGAGCGGGGACCCCCGCAGGATGCGGGGGACACCGAGGGACGTCGGGGACACGGCGGGGCGGGGCTCGGCGCTTCCCCGTCCTCCTCCTCTTCCTCCCGTCGCGGCTCCGCCCGGTTCCGCTCGGCCTCGGCGGGGGCAGCCGGAGCCGGGCGCTGCGGGCAGTCGGGACGCGCCGCAGCCATGGCCCCGCGCCTGCCGGCAGCGCTGCTGGGTAAGGGCGAGGGGTGCCCGCCGCCACCGGGAGCCGGGGGGGTCCCCAAAGCCCGCCCGCCGTGGGGTGCCCCGGGCTGGGCACCCCCGTCTCGTCGGCCGCCGTTCGCTCGCAGCCGCTTTGCATCTGCACCGCAAGGAACCGGACGCCGCTGCTCGGATGAATGTCACGAGCGCTAACACAATTACCTCTGCTCTGCACACGGGAGTCCGAAGCGCTGCTGGGGATAAGTGGTTTGGCCAAGGTGACTTCGCAGCCGAGTCCGAGAGAGGGCTCTGAAGTCCCGGCTCCAGCCCGCACCTGCACCCATCGCTGCCGGCGCAGAGCTTCCTCCTGCGAGCGCTGCACCCCGCTTTGCGCTGCTACCTGCCTGCTAACGGGGATAGCCGTAGGGAAGCCATGCACTGCTTCGGCGCAGCAGCCAGCACGCCTGCCGACAGGTCATTCTTTTTACGGTTCATTCTGGAAAACAACCGTTGCATGCGCTTCTCCTCACTACGACCCGCGTGCTGCGGGGCCGTGCTGCGGGGCTACCGCCGGGAGGGTGCGGCTGGGGGACAGCTGAGCCCTCCCCCGCTCTCTCTCGGCTGCTCGGAGGAGGAAGGAGCCCGCAGCCGTCCCTGGGCTGCTTCCAAGCTTCCCGCATCAGCCCGCACCCGCCGGGGCACTGCGCTGCATCGCTCATCCCGGAGCTCGAAACCAAAAGCTGCTTTTGTGCTGGGAAAAACTCCCCCGGGCGGTACGGTTCTTAAGGTTACTTTAAGTGAGCTGGAGACGCAGAAAGGCGTGTGGCTGCTGCGTCCCTGCAAGGCTTTGGGTGCCCCACCGGGCGCG
The DNA here is from genome assembly GCA_036925125.1 of Oreortyx pictus. NCBI lineage: Eukaryota > Metazoa > Chordata > Aves > Galliformes > Odontophoridae > Oreortyx > Oreortyx pictus. Next base: position 5,147,170 of record JAUPFR010000025.1, on the reverse strand, counting down.
CCCCAGCTCGGCGCTGCTTGCGGTGGGACGTGAAGATGCTGGAGAGCACGTGGGGGTGGGAGCTTGTCCCCCGTGCTGCTGGGGGGAGCATCTGTGCAAAGGTGTGTGTGTGTGTGCGGGGATGCCGTGCTCCCGGGGCTGGCAGAGGGCTCCTGGCTGCACCTGAGCACAGCCCGAAGCTCAGGAGCTCCTCCCTTGCAGCCTCCAGGTGGAGGAGGACCCGTGCCAGGAGGTCATGCTGATTTCTGAGGGCAGTGAAAGTTTGCACGGAGTGGCATTTTTGCAGAGGGAGGAGGTGCCCGGTGCCTTTCCAGGTGAATCCCATGAGCTGCTTCCATGAGGGCACTGGTTCCCAGATCAGCTTGCCAACGGAGGGCCGTCAGCAGCCCCTTGGGAAAGACAAGACCTTGCTCTGAGCTACTGCTGCCTTCTTGCACCCCTCTGCCCAAACAAAGAGCAGACTGTGGGGTACTGGTGCTGCTCCCCATCCATCTCTCACAGTAGTGCTGCTGCCTGGGGGGAGGCGGCCACAGGGAGGGGCTGATGTTGGCCCCGAGGAGCACAACGTGGGACTCAGGCACCAGGTGCAGCTGCCTGGGGCACGTGGTGGCAGGTGGAGCAGCAGCTCCCATCAGTGACCTCTCAGTGCATTTCCTCTGTGCTTTATTTAGTGGTAACTTATCGCTTCTGCCTTCCTGAGACCACGGCATGACAGGAACAAGATCAGTCTCCATTTGCCCCGTGCATGCCATTCAGATTATGTTTATGATGCTATAACCATGGCAGGTAGGATTAGAAGTGTCACAAGCCACAAGGAATCGCCTTTCCTGCAAGTAAGCGTCCCCTGGCAGCATCTGCCTCCTCAGGCATCCTGCAAAGCCAGGCATCCCAAGGCTGGAGGCACAGCCCCGGCTCCTCAGAGCATTCTTGGCACGCCCAGGGCTGCACAGCTCCTGGTGTTTGAGGGAGCCTCCAGCAGCACAAGGGCTTCTTTGTAAAGTTAAGTAACTCTTCCCCTGCAGTGCTTCAATGCAGCACTGCAGCAGGGCCCGAAGCCCAGGATGCAGGGCTGTGGGCTTGGCTCAGGCTGCGACGTGCCTGGGGAGCTGTTAGCACGGCATGTGTGGGAGAATAAATCAGCGTGGAGGCGGCTGCAGGGGGGGGAGGCTGAGGGCAGCTCCTCTGAGTTGAGTGTCAGCGGCGCTGGGAAGCGGCTGTGGGACCAGCAGTGACCCCATGGCACAGCTGTCAGTGCTCAGGGGGAGCTTTGTAGGTGTGGATGGGTCCTGCTGGTGGCTGGGAGCGGGGCAGGGGATGCTCTGCTGGGTTGTGCCATGGCATGTGGATGGAGCCCTGGAGCATGGCATCCCCACCACAATGGGGTCGTTCCCTGCATGGGACCCCGGCACCTCCTGCAGCTGGGATGTCCCAGCTCCCCAAAGTGCTTCTTTCTGCCAGCACAGGGGAGAGCAGTGTTGAAGGTCATCCATCGGTGACAGCGGCTGCGGGCGGGGGATGCTCCACCGCTCTGCCAGGACCCGCTGCTCCGCTGCTGGGGTGGAGGGAAAGCAGGTCAGGCTGGCAGCCAGCCAGGGCAGCGATGCTAATTGGAGTTTGAGCTCTTTGCTTTGAGAACAGAGAGCTCTGCTTTGCTTTAGGAGTGCTTGTGCTTTTTTTTTATTCCTGAATTTTTTTTTAACCCCCCCATAACCCCCTATCCCTTTAAAGCTCAGCTGTGGATGACATGCAAGTCACGTCTTCCATTTGCATACTTTATCCGTGGTGATATGATGGATCCCTTTGAATCTGTGCTGTCTCTGAGGGAGCCAGGCCCCGTGCTGTCCTGTGGCTGTTGCCCATGGGATGAAGGCAGCCAGCAGGGCCCTGTGCTGCTCCCCGGCACTGTATTTCTCCCTGCAGCAACTGCTCCTCACGCTCTCCTCCCACCAGGTCTGTATGTCCTCGCCATCGCCTTCGCCCTGGAAGTGTCGGTGGGGAAAACCAACACTGTGATGGCTCTGAACGGCTCCAATGTCCTGCTGCCCTGCACCTTCACCACCTGTATTGGCTTCCAGGACTTGATCTTCACGTGGTATTTCAACTCAACGGAGCTGGTGGGTGTGCTCTGGGCTTTACCTGTGTTTTCCGGGCCGCTCCTTTCAGCTGTGCTTCTCACTGTCTGCCGTCATCCTCCTCCTGTGGGATGCTCTCCCTCTGAGTAGGTCCAGCTTGGAATGGTGCAGTGAGGGAGCACCTGTGCATGCCTGTGCTGGCCTGGAGTTTCTGCTGCCTGAAGGCTGATTGCTTTTCCTGATCAGATCACACATTGGCTGTACTTTAGGCAAAATACGGTTAATTTCCTCCTCCTGTGCTTGCTCTGAAATGCTACAGCTTTGGTATAGATGTGCTTTGTGCTGTGCACGCTGCTCTCCTGCTGGTAAAGAGGATTCAGAGCAGCTCTGTTCTTAGAAACTGGATGGTCCCTGAGCAAAGGGACCGCTCCCTGCCCCAGGGTAATGCAGATCTCTGTGGCCCATTGTGGTGCTGCAGGGCAGTGGGGCTGACCTGTGCATCCGTGCTTGGCCGTGCTGCTGCCATCCTGTGCCCCGTGCAGAATGGGGCAGGGCAGGAGCACTGCATCCCACCGACCCCACTGTACCTCTGTAGATCTACCATGGCAAGATCAAGAGCAAAACCTCCGAGCCCGTCCTTGTGGGACGCAACCCGCGCGTCGAGTTCGTCGGCTCCACCACGGGGAAGGAGAACAACATCTCCATCGTCCTGAAGGACGTGGAGCTCAGTGATGCCGGCAAGTACACCTGCCACGTCCTCAACCCCAAGGAGAAGAAAGCGCAGCACAATGCCACCATCTTCCTCACCGTGGTCCATAAGAGTAAGTGCTGCTGGGGGATGGTGAGCACTTGGCTCTCATGGTGCGTGGGGGTGCCCTGACCTGAACCCCTCTGCCTGGCAGTGGAGGAGACAGACAACACCGTGACACTCATCATTGTGGGCGTCGTGGGTGGACTCATCGGCCTCCTCATCCTCTTCATGCTCGTCAAGAGGGTCGTTCTCTTCATCATCAAGAAGACCCAGGATGGGAAGTGAGTGTGGGCACCCTGTGGGGCGGCCGTGGGGCGGTGGGGCTGGGTGTCAGCTGTGTGCTCCCACAGGAAGGAGTGCCTCGTCAGCTCCTCGGGCAATGACAACACAGAGAACGGCCTGGCGGGCTCCAAGGCGGAGCAGAAAGCCCCCCCGAAGGCATGAAGTGGCCCTGCACCCCGGGGAGGTGAGGTGGGGGCCGGCGGGGAGCCTCTCCCTTTTCTTTTCTTTCCAAACTGCCAATGCTCGAGACATGTTTCTATTACACACGTGCCTGCAACCTGCGCTGCTTCTCGGAAAAGACTTCGGCTGCTGCGGGGACCAGGGGGGCTTCAGGTGGGTGGGATGGAGCGAGTTGCCTGCCCTGCGCTGGGGCCAGAAGGATTGAGGGGTGCAGTGCTGTGCCATGGGTTTGTGTTGGTTCTCCATGTACTTACAGCCCCTCATTTGAAAGCAGTGATGCTTTCAGGGCTGTCTTTCCAAGGATTAGCTCGTGACATGGGTATTTTTATATTAGACTCCAGAAGGGAAGTGGCTGAGTGTGTTTCCCTTTCCCCCAAGGAAAGATGTGTGGGGAGCACGATTGGATCCTATGGGAGGAGCAGGGCCAGGACTGCCTCGTTCCGCTGCCTGTCCTACACATGGTTGGTGGGGTGACCCTGGGACGTCGCCGTGCCTCAGTTTCCCCACCTGTAAAATGGGGAAAGCAGTGCTGCTCTACCTCACAGGGGTTGATGTGAGGTTTCTTTGGCTCACTCTTTGTAAAATGCATCAGGATCTCTGGATGAGGGGTGTGCAGGAAGCCAGAAGGGTCCCCGCAGAGGTTTCTGGCAGTGGGGAGACTTCGCTGTGCTTCACTTTCCCCATCTGCAGAGTGGGGCTCAGCCCTCAGCTGCTCCCTGGGGCTTTGCACAGTGCTCCGAGCTCCCAGGGGGAGGCACACTGCAAATGCCCCGTGTTACCCCCATCGTGCATGAGAGCTTGGGCTGGAGCCACCCCAAGATCCCCGGCCTCCCCCTTGCAGAAAGCCTCCAGGGCAGGAAGGGATTTTTTTACAGAACTGTTTTTAGCTGTCCTATAACCTGTCAGCCTTTTTTAGTCGGTATCTGGACACAGTTCCACCTACCAGGATATGCAATGCTGTACTATGCATGGATCATTCCTCTAGCTTGATGGAGGAACTCAGCATAACCTGTGTCTGAAATCCATACACCTATAGCTGCAGTGTGGAATGCAGTGCAGGGTGGGGGGGGGTCCTGCAGGACTCCCTCTCCTGGGCCCTTTGTGGGCTCTGTGGGATGAAGTCACTGCCCGAGGTTTGAGCTGTGATGGACACACGTGTATACACATATATCAGCACCTGTAGGAAGTACCTGCAATAAACACCGGGTGTGCACCGTGTGCTGTGTGATGACTTCTAACACCTTTTGGCATCGTAGGGGTTTGCCCAGCTTTGCTTTGAGTGAAATAAAGTTTCGGTTTGGACTCCAGCGGGTGTTCACTTGGTCCCTGCTTGCTTTAAGAAGAGCAGGGATGGGAAAGCAGTCCCAGCACAGCACGTGGGGGCAGCTGCAGGGAGCCTGCGAGCAGGAGGGGCAGACAGAGCCTTCAGAGGCTGCATGGAAAAAACAAACAAACAAATACTTTATTTTAATGGAGATACACTTAAGCACAAACATTATTTATCTCTGTAAAACAGTAATGAGCAAAGAGCAGTGTAGACCCTGACACAGCAGGATCAGCACAGGGCAATAAATTAATCTCTCTCCGGAAAGGAGCTCGAGCTGGGTGCGTTCCGAGGTGGTGGCTGCTGCCCGAGCTGCCCTTTGCCTCCTCGTCCGGCCCCTGGCACAGTCCTGGCGGCAATCAGAGCTCTGACTGCAGGGTGAGAGAGGAGAGGAATGGTAAAGGGAAGCCACAGGAGAGCCGTGTCTGTGGGGGGTGAAGGGCACTGACCCTGCGGACGGCGTAGATCCAGTCGAGGTATGCTCGGACGCTGGTGTAGACGCCGGGCGTGCTGGGGGTGCCGCAGCCCTGCCCCCAGCTGACGATGCCCACCACCTGCCAGTGCCTGCTCGAGTACAGCAGGGGCCCGCCGCTGTCCCCCTGCCACGTACCAATGCCGCTGTCAGCATCGCTCAGGGCACGCATCCCCTCCGTGGGGCTGTTGCATAGAACAAGCTGCCCAGCCCCAGAGCGGGCACCCCGACACGGGGAATGGGGGCACACCCGGTGCCACCCCTCACCTGGCAGGTGTCCACCCCGCCCTTGGGCAGCCCGGCACACAGCATCTTCTGCGTCACCTCGCCGTGGTACGCCTCCAGGTTGCAGCTCTGCGTGTCGATCAGCCTCACCTCCGCCTGCTGCAGGGCGTCCGACAACATGCCTGCACGCAGCGAGACGCGGCCGCTCGGAGGTGTCCCCAGGTGATCCCTGGCGGGCACGGAGCCCGTGATGTCCCGCTCACCGTTCTGCTGCGTGTAGCCCCAGCCTATCACCCACAGCGGGGTGCCCGGCTCCAGCTCCTCGTCGAAGTAGGGCAGGCAGATGGGTTTGACGCTGTCTGCGGGGCGAGGCACGGTGCTGCTGAGCACCCCGAGCGCAGCACAGGCAGTCGGTGCCTCCATCCCTCTGTGCTTGGGAGCCTGAGATGCCGTGTGTGTGCAGCCAGGTGCAAGGCGCTGGGGGTGCGCAATGTCTCACCTGACATCTGCAGAGGGATCTGCAGCTTCACCAGCGCGATGTCATTGTCCTTGGAAGATGAGGTCGTCGCCTTGGCCAGGAAAACCTTCTCCACGGTGAGGGTGGCAGGACCTGAGAGGACGTCGGAGCCGGCCTTCACGCGCCAGCTGGGGACGATGGGGTTGTTCCTGCACACAGACACATTACTGCTCCCATCCCCCCCCCCCCCCCCCCACCTCCCCAGCAGACATAGCACTGCCCGTGTGAGCATCGCTCAGCCGCGTTGCTCCGACGCCGTCAGGGGATCCTTCAGCCCCGGCTCACCTGAAGCAGTGCGACGCCGTGAGGATCCAGCGGGGATCGATGATGCTGCCGCCGCAGATGTGCTCCCCGCGGTAACGCAGGCTGACCTGCCATGGCCATGCCTCGATGGCCGCCGGCCGCCCGCCCAGCACACGCGGGGTCCGCACGCTCTCCCCGCAGCCTTCAGCGGGGCAGAGCAGGATGTGATCTCAGGAAGGGACCGCTGGGATGGAGGCTGCCGCGGCCTCACCCCTCACTGCACCGCTGTGTCACCCCTCGGTGGCGTGCTCGGCACACCCCCTTTTGTTCTCTGTTTGCACATCGTCCCCAGGCTTGCCCGAATCTGTTCACCCCGGCGTTTTGCTCTCCAGCCCACCGTGGGGGTTTGTTTAATCAGAGTAATTCGTCAGCAGGAGTGAACCCACCCAGGGCCAGAGCCGTACGCGTGGGGCTGTGCTGGGAGCAGCACGTCCCATAAGGCGCAGATGTGTCCCGTATACTTACTGGAACAAAAGAGTGCAACAACCGATCCAGAGAGGCACTTCCTAGAAGAGGGAGGAGAAGGGCTGTGTCCCGTGCAGGAGCGGCTCCAGCTCTGCACTGGGAGCGCTCCCGCGGGCAGCACTCACCTGCCTGGCTCGGGCAGCTGCAGGCGGCCGCTGCTCAGCACCAGCTCACGGGGAGGCAGGGGCTGCCCCGCACCCGCATCCACTGCGTGGAAGGTTGGGGTGCTGGAAGAGATGGGCACGGGTCAGGGCACAGCCAGGGGATGGATTTGGGCCGAGGCAGGATAAGGGGTTGTCCAGTTCAAAAGATTTAGGAGCTGGTCCCAAATGTTAATCCATTGCTTCAATAAAGAGCAGAGATGAGGGAGCTTAGGATGGGGATGGGACACCCCCAAGAAAGAGGAGAAAAGGTGGGGGGACAGGGAAAGAGGTTTGGGCGCTGGGCATAGCAGGGACACAGCAAGGACACTGGGACTCAGCGCTGGGCTTGCCTGGGGAGCTGCCAGGCTCCATGGGCACACCAAGTGCTTTGTGTGCTGGGGATGGGCTGAACCCATTAGTGCAGAACTCTGAGCGCTCGATAAGTAAACAGCGACCCACTCAGAGAGGCTTTTAGGGGAGAGTGACAGATCGAAGTGAGAGAGGTGTGGGGAAAGCAGCCCTGTACCTGCTGTAGCCCATTTCCTCACAGGCTGCTTTTGCCAGCTCTGGGCTGAAGTGGTCAGAGCAGATGCAGGACCAGGCTCCGCTGTTCCTGTTCAGCACCTGCAGGATCGATCTGTCCTTGGAAAGGCGAGCTGTGGAGGGACAGGGTCATCTTTGCCCCAGGTCACCTTGCTGTGTGGGGGCTTGGCTGCACCGTGGGGCTCCATGGGGTGGCCGGCACTCACCTGCAGCCTGCGGCCCCTCGGGGACCTGCTGGGGACAGCTGGCCTCATCCTCGCCATGCAGGCAGTCCTCCCTCCCATTGCAAACCTGCCTCAGTGGCACCAGCTTCAGGGGCTGCTTGCAGATGAAGTAGTGGTGGTCCAAGTAAACCTTGACTGGGGGGAAGCGGGGAGCTCAGCTCGGGGCTGGGGGCTCAGGATGGTGGTGGTACAGCCGCTCCCAGCCGAGCCCTGGGCGGGAGCGGGCTCAGGGCAGAGCAGGAGCCGCACCCAGGATCCCAACCGCAGCCAGGCAGGCAAGGACGAGCGCAGCCACCAGGACGGGGATGCCGATCCGCTTCCAGGAGTGCCGTGCCTCTGAGGCTTTGTGTCTCGTGCCGGGTTCTGCAACACAGAGCAGGGGGCCTGGCACTGCCACCCCACCTGGTTCCCCGCTGTGGCACCCCCCGCCCCACGGGCGTTACCTTCGCCGTTCAGCCGCTCGGAGGCTGGATCCTGCAAAGCACAAGGGAAAAGCGGTGAAAGAGGCAGCAAAATGCTGCTGGTGCGTGGCAGGGTCGGGAGCAGCATGGCCAGCTCGCCCCGTGCTGGTGTTTGCCACACTGAGTTCCATGCTGACGGTGCTCAGCACAGAGAAATGAGGACTGCTGCACGGGGTGGGCACAGAGCCTGCCCTGTGTTCAGCAGGGCTAGCAGGGAAACTGCCCCAGCCTGCAGCAGGGCTGCTGGAGGGACCCTGAGTGAGAATCTGCCTGATTCCAGCACAGCATCGCTGGGGTGAACAGCTACAGTGCTCCCCGGGACATCATCAGTACAGTTCCAATACCAGGCAATTCACACCATGCATTGATGATCCTAGTGCAACAGAGGCTTAAAACTTCAGGTTTTACAAAACAAATGCTTCCTGGTGCACCAAGAAACACCAAATCAAAATGAGTGCGCCTGCTGGGCTGTGCCACTCGGGCATGTCACAGTAGGTGACGGCCTCAGTGTGTGCCCTGAAACACTCTGCACCAACAGACACAGCTGCTGTGCTCTGCAGGGCTGGGAAACCATCCGGCCCATGGGAACAAGCAGTCTCGGGTGGGCAGGGAGGGCTGTGCTGCTGCTAGGAGACACAGCAAGAGTGCTGGGGCAATAGATGAGCACGGCTCTGATCCTACCTGGGTCCTTCAGGACTCAGTTCCTCTAAGAGCTCCCCATAAGAGAGATGTGTGGCTGCAGGAGGAGGGGTCCCACCAGCCACGTGCTGCACAGGGAGCAGCCCCAGGCTTGGCAGGGACGGGCTGGGTGGGTTCAGGCAGACATTTTCCCTGTCCTGCTCACAGCTGCTGCCTGAGATCTGGTGCTTTGGAGCCACGCTGCTGCCTTCTGGATGCTGCAGGAGCAGCACGCTTGCATTTCATCCTAATGCCCTTCGGCCCTGAGAGTTTCTGCAGCTGCTGCTTCTGGACCCCACCACGACAGGTAAGAATGTATTTCTTGCAGCCAGGTAAGGGATATTGAAATGGGAACTGCCCCAGGAGCACCTGTTCACTCTCAAAGCCTAAAAGCAAGAGCTTCACTGGTTAAATTCAAAGCCAGAGCCATGCCAGCTCCTGAGTGGAATGTATGCACATGATTTCCCTGGGAACCCATTGCTGCCGTAACTAATTGCGCTCCCATACCTCATTGTCTGGAAAAACACGAAGGCAGCTATGGCCAGCCTGCCCTCGGTTATTGCCTGGGCACAGTGAGCCGGCTGTGCTGGGAGCCTCTGCTGCAGCTCCTGGAGGTGGGATGCTCCAGTGCAGAACACAGCTGCAGCCCATGGCAAGGGCTGTGCCCTGAGCCCTGCTGCCTCCTTGGCTGCAGAGAATCCAACCCAAGTGCATGCAGCCATAGATACTGTGCAGGGGCGGAGCTCCCCATCCCAGTGCATTGCTGCTGGGAGGTTTTCTTGGGCCATGCATGGCTGCTCAGCTAAGGAAAGCTGTAGGTCCCAGATAAGGACCAGCCTGAGGGTCAGGGACCATGGCTTTTCTTGCAAAAAGACCCCCAGGGGAGCAGTGAGGGCTCAGGGGAAAGCTGGGGAGCAGAGCACTCACCATGTTCCTCCAGCTCCTGGGGAAGGGTCTTCTGCCTGCAGAAACCCAGCGAAAATCCCAGGCACAGGGAGGCCGTGGGCACCCTCTGCCCCACACCGCTCCCACCACCCTGTGCCGTGCTGCTCTGCCCCGCGCCGCGCTCACACTGGGGCAGGACCGCCCCAGCACTCCCTAAAACCCACAAGAGGAGTTGTGAAACAGGAATTATGATTTGTATTGTAATATAACACCAGTCTATCAGCAGCACCATCACCTGCAGTAATCTCCCGAGGTTCTGCTGCTGGGTGACTCACCTGCGAAGCCACTGTCGCAAAATTGCTTATCAGGAGTGAGCTGTCTGACAGAGCAGGATTTTTTCATGCTCCTCTACAGATGACAAGAGAAACCACAGCCTTCCCGCTCTTCGTCCATCCCTTCCGCGTTGCACTGGGTTGTTTTCAAACAGACTCTGGTAGGTGGAGGAGGAAAGGAAAAGAGTTTATGCGTGGGGTTATGGGGCCATCGCATGTCCCTGTCCCTGGGGTCACTCGGAGAGTTGCCTGCAGCAACGTGCTGTGTGACACAGGGAGGAAGTGGCACAGTGCTGGGATGTGATGTGCAGGGCAGCAGCAGCAGCTCGGTGTCCCGGGCTGAACCCCAGCAGAGCCCCAGCAGAGCCCCAGCAGATGGATGCAGCAGAGGATGGATGCAGCATGTGGCCCCCAAACTCCCTGCTCCCTGGGATGAATGGATGCTGGAGGATGGCCATGCCTCCCTGCAAAGCTCATCGCTTGCTGGGGACATCACACTGTGCTAAACAGATGTGCTGCTCAGGGCAGCAGTGTGGGCAGAGGGGTTCCTACAGCCCCAAAGCAGTGGGTGCCTGTAAAGGATGGGTGTTCAGCTTTGGGGTGCAGGAGCTTCTCTGGCTGCCTGGAGGCTGGGGTCAGGGAGTGTGCAAGCTGCATACTGTGCTTGTGACAGCTCCTGGCTAGAAAGTCAAGCAGACTCATGCTGAAAGTGGTGGGCGTGCAGGATTTGTGAGCAGCTAATTACCTCTCCTCTTTTCGTAATTGAGCTTTCCCAACAGCTGGGGAGAGAGCTGCTGCCAGCTGTGAACATAGTGCCAGTGGGAGCCTGCAGAGCATCACATCCCTGCAAATTACATTTGTGGACATGTCCCCTCCGTGTGCCAGCCCTGAGACAAGGACACTGCTCTGGGATGGGCAGCAGCAGAGCCCTGTAGGCTGACCAGAGATCTTGGTGTCTGCATGCAGCTAAGGAGTGCTGCTCCAAACCAAACAGTGGCTTAAAAGCAGCTGCTCAGGACATGGGTGATGCTGGGGCATCAGGGATGGGGCAGAGGCTCTGGACCAAACTCAGCCCCATGTGTACCTCAGCCCTGCGACCCAAGTGGGAGAACCCTTGTAACGCTGCCTCCGAGAGATGCCAGGGCCCAGCACTGGCCCCAGGAGTGTTGGTGGGGCAGGGCAGGAGGTGGCACTGCGAAGACCGGCTCTTCCTCTTTTGAGGTTAAGTGAAGGCTTTGAGGAAGGAGCTGAGGTTTGAAGATGTTGTGTCACAGCCCCTCACACCTGCAGGGCTTTGCTTCCTGGAGTGTGGCTGCTTTGCTACCCCAGCCTCCCTTCCCCGACCTCTTCCATGTGTGGCCCTGGTGTGACATGGCTCTGTCTGGGGTCAGGTGGGGGCCAGGCAGGGTGGCAGGAGGCTCTGAGCAGCTGCCAGCATTCAGGACTGCAGTGCTCTGCCCCTGCTGCCTCTCCCTCCAACCCTTCCCCTGACCCTCTGCCCTGGGCATCACCTCATGGTCCTGGGGCTGGGGAACTCAATCCAGGAAGGAGTACCCAGAGCTCAGCTCCTGCTTTGTGCATCTCCCATTGCAGGATTTCCCCCAGCTGCCCATGTTCTGAGCTGCTCACTGATGTCCATGCTTGCTGCCTCCCACCTGCAGCCATAGCAGCTGCTGTCCTGGTCCTTCCTGTGAGTGGGCAGCAATTCCCACCTGGCTCTGCATCTCGAGCTTTAGAAATTGGCCAAACACAGATGTTAAGTGTGCTGCACTGGAGCTGCCTTGTCCTCCTACCCTTGCAGGCATCCCCAAGCCTTGACTGAGTCAGGCCCTGCCAGGAAGAGGCAGTTGGAGAGCAGAGCTGTTCAGGTACAGTACTTGAGGCTGGACGCCTGTGCGCCTGGGGCTGGGCAGCCGTGTGCCTGGGGTGTCCCTTTGTCCTTGGGCTCCCAGTGCCACAATCTCAGCCTCTATTGGGGCCGGGATGGGAGGTCAGGCTGGGGCACGAGGGTGATGTCTGCCAGGGTTCTCTGCTTTCTCCACTGGAAACCAGTTGAGCCAGCGGGTGAGGAGCAGTGTCACCGGGTGAGCAGAGGACACACAGACACACTGGGCTCTGGGAGCAGCTCCTAGCCCAGCCAGACACGAGCAGCTCCTGCGGGAAGGCAGCAGGCACGGGGAGATGGACCCAGGGATGGGTAAGCTGTTGGCACCTTTTTCCCCCATGTTGGTCAGAGGTAGAGAAGTTTTACAGCACAGGCAGGGGGTGGTAGCTTTCCTCTCTGCTCTCTTTGGGGTTGAGGCTTGGGTCTGGTTCTGCTTTGCTGCTGTGCAGGGAGCACTTTCCATGTGCAGAGAGCAGAGGCTGGGAATGCAGCAGGGCAGCGAGCACACCCACCAGCAGCAGCCATGGGACAGGGCAGTTTCAGCAGCCAGCAGGTTCAGGGCAATGATTGCACCATGCTCAGCTCCCAGTGAATCACCGTGCAGCACGCTGCCTGCCCTCACCCTGCAGGGTCCTACATTTCCCTCCTCACCCCTGGCCCAGCAGAAGGAGCATGGTACCCACATGCCCCAGCACTGCTGGGAATCCAGGCTACTCCTGTCCATCCACACTGAGATCGCAGAGCTGACAGTGAATGCTCTGCTGCTCCCCGGGTTTTTGTCACGTGCCATCAGGTTCGGTGAGTGCTGCGGGTTGTGGGGTGATCTAGGACGTTGTGCACTATGTAAACACAGTGACCACAGGGGAAATGTTCTCACCCCGCCGGCATCTGTCTAAATTTAGCTGCTGTTAGGTCATCCCTTTCTGCTGGCTCATTCTTGGCTCTGCAAGGTGTAGTGCCTGTCTGTGTGTGGGCACCTGCCCTGAGCCCCTGCACTGTGCCTGCCTGCTCTGGGGGGCTGATGGGGTGGGTGGGCAGCGTACAGGTCAGGGAGCACCTTCTGTATTGTGACCTTCCAGCATCTGCAGGAGAGATAGGGAGGAACTCTTTGTCAGGGGCTGTAGTGAGAGGACAAGGGGTAATGGTTTTAAACTATGAAAAGGTCTGTTCTGCACAGCTCTGCATGGCTCTGCACGGTTCTGCGTGGCTCTGCTCAGCTCTGCACGGCTCTGCACTGCTCTGTGTGGCTGTGTGGTTCTGCATGGCTCTGTACGCCTCTGCACAGCTCTTGCCCTGACACCTGCATCCTCTAGAGGGAACTGTGTGCCCGTGCATGGGCTGCTTCAGTCCTCCACTGCCAAGGCTTGGTGCGCAGGAGCAGAGGGATGGCACAGCATGGGGCACGCACACAGTACCAGGTTTCTTTCAGGTGATGCTCCTAAACCCCAGCCTCCCAGAGACATTTGTCTGCAGGGCCCCTTCTCCCTCTGCTTTGCAGGGCAGGAGCACATCAACACGCTTGGGTTCTTCTTGGGCATTGGGCTGGCCTTGCTGTTCCTGATCATATCTGGATACACCATTTTCCTCTGCTACCAACAGGACTGGTGCTGGTGCCGTGAGTATGGGCAGAGCAGGGGACGAGCAGCTGCAGGGCAGGGGCGGGACAAAGGAAGGGACTGCAGGGCCTGGGGTGTGGTGGGGAGCACAAATGGCATTTGCTGGCCCCCAAAATCTGCATGCAGAGTGACTGGAGGGTGAATAGGGGGAATGCACATAGATGTCCTGGTGCTGCTGCTCATCCAGGGGGCTGTCCTGTCCCTTCCCTGTGCCACCTCACAAACCTCTACAGGCACTGCAGGGCCCTCTCACAGCCTCTCCTTCCCTCCTTCTCCTTCCAGGACCTGATTTCATCTTCAGCCTCTACCACAGTCGGTGAGTGAGTCTCACGAGTGCCCTCCCCGTGCTGCCACGGACCCTTGCCAGCCCCTAACCCACAGGCAGGGTGAGGGTCCTACCCAGATGCCCAGGGGTCCCTGACACCCCTGCCTTCCCCACAGCAGGCTGAGGTCAGTGGCAGTGGAGCTGGCACCCCCGTTCAGCATCAGTGCCTCTGTGAGCCAGGCAGGGAGCGGCTACGTGCGCTTCCACGAGCAGGGGCTGTGAGCAGCAGGGCACGGTCCTGCTCCTTGTGTGCAGAGTCCCAGCCCCATGGAGGTCCTGCAGAGCCTGGAGCAGCACGCACAGGGCTTTTCCACTGTGGTGAGTGTGATGCACCCCAGAGCCTTCTGCACATCGGGGCTTCCTTCCCCTCTTGTAGCTCTGGCTGTGGATTTCCCTGGGATAGTCCCAAGGATTTTCCTCTGAAAGTCCTCTCCAAAGCTGTGAGGGAGGAGGGGCTGGAGTATACACGTGTGGCACTAACAGCTTCTTTCTGCTGCCTCTTCCCCTTACCAGCAATCACAGAAAGAACAGCAAAACCCACCATGGGGGAATTCCTCTATTCTAGGTTCTTTAGAAAGCAACTCCCAGATACACAGGTTTTCTACCAGATTTTTAGCAGTGCTGTTTCTGCTTTTTATCGAGCTTCTCCATCCTTTCTCTGCTGCCTTTTCTTCTCTGCCCCACCCCCCCAGGCCTTGGGCAGGGCTGGAAGAGGGTCACTGCTGGGCATGGGCTCAGCCTTGAAGGGCTGGAAAAAGGGCACTGCCTCATCCCAAGCACCCATCCTGCAGAGTAAAGCTACCCCTATGTTCCCCACCCCTCAGACATTCTGGTGCTGGGGACCCCAGTTTGCACAGCAGACCTTGGGGCAGGCTGCTGGCAAAGCAGGAGTGAGAGGAACCAGCCCAAATGCGTGGCAAGGAGCAGTAGAAATGGATGGCTGACTGAGCAAGGGGGGGGAAACGCTGTAAGGAAATGAGAGTGCTTCAGACTTCCCTCAGTCAAGGAACTGTGCCAGTGTGGAAATTTCTCCAGTCTGCACCGACTGTGCATGAGAACACTTCAAAAATCCCCCGTGGGTTTCCTTAAGGTGTTCTGGTGTGCCGTGTGTGGGTCTCTGGGCACAGTGGGACAGGTCCCCGTGGGGCAGAGCGTAATGGGGACAGCTCTGTGCCTAGGCTGGCTCTGCTCCTCTCTGGGCTGCCCTCTGCTTCCATCCCCTCGGTGCCTCACACCCCTGGGCACGGGACTCTGTGGAAGGGGAATTTGTTGGAAACACTTTGTAACTGTCAGAGCATCATTGGAAACCCATTCAGATGTCAGTGCTGGGGTGGAAAAAGGTTTTCACTGGCACAGTTCCCACCAGGGCAAGAGGCTGAGATGCAGTGGTACAAACAGAATGGAGAAGGGAGTGGGGATGGAAAGAGCCTTTTGCAGAAGGAATGGAAGAGGAACATCCTCAGCGTGTGGAGCTGTGACTTCACCGAGGAAAACGTGAGTGCCTGGAGTTTCCCACAGCTAGAGGGACTCTCTGCTATGAAGCTGAAGTGTGCAGTTTTCTGGCAAAGCCATCTGTTTCACTGAAAGGAGAGCTCTTGGGGCAGAGGGGGGTGGGGTTGGTTGGAAGAAATGTGGTGTCCCTCGGCCCCAGCTGCCACCCGCTGGAGCCTCCCACAGTGAGTGGGTTCCGGCAGCACCCGGCACAGCCCCGGGGACGGTCACAGAGCTTGACGTCAGCAGCACAGAAACCTCACGTTTGTTTCTGTTCTGATGACTCCATTTGTCAGAGGAAGTCGAACCAAAAAAAAAAAAAAAAGACAAGAAAAGGAAGCAAAAATCCCCAACCTCAAGGAGAAAGAATGTGGAAGTGGAAGGAGGAGGCACCCACGGTGGGGGGGGGGGAAGGGCTGCAGTGGGTCAGCGCATCTGGAGTTCCAGCGAAGGCACGTTGTCATCGTCTGCTGCGGGGGAATGTCTGTGTTAGAGAACAGAAAGCACAGCCTGGCCTTGGAAGAGGAGAAACGATGAGTGGAGCAAAGGAATAACATTTTGTTCTTTCCTGTATTTACAAATTAAATAGAATAAATAGTATCTGTACATAAAGTGGCAGAACATTGACCATCATGCTGAGTGTGAGCTGTGCACCACTGGGCTCACTGGCATGGGACTGTGGGCACTGTAGGGCCGAGGGAGTCCCTGGTCCTTTCAGAGGGTGACCAGCAGGGCAGGAGATCCCCAGGGCAGCAGGAGAAAAGGTGACGTGGTGCTGCACTGTGCTTTCGGTATCGCCATCGTGAAAGTTTTGGGTGGCACTGACTGTGTGCAGAAAGGGGAAGTAGGGAATGGAAGATGGCAAAGGGAGCCCTAGCCCTGGAGCTGTGCCCTGTGCCGTAGAGATGTGCCCTGTGCCATGGAGCTGGGGCGTGTTCTTGGTCTTGGTGGTCCAGCGCAGCCTGTCCCCATGTCCCCTTAGTGTCAGCGGGGTTCTGGGCTTGGTGCTTGGGGGAAGCTGCCCCAGCTGCAGCGATGCTGATGGCTCCAGGGTGAGTCTGCCAAGACTGTGCTCAGGTCGATGTGCTGACATTCAGGGGTCGGTCGTAGCTTATCGAGTGGCTGCTCCCGAGGGGCAGTGGTGAGAGGTAGTGGTGTCAGGGCCACAGGGGGCTCACAGGCAGCTGTCCTTACTGTCCCTGCTGAGCAAGCTCAGAGGGTTGGTTTGCACTGTGAGCCACTCGTCAGAGCTGAGGCTGGAGATGAGAGGCAGTGTCCCCAGCAGATCAGTGTTGAAGATGCCCAGTTCAAGGGGGACCTTCAGGAGCTCAGAACTGGCCTTGGGGGCCAGAGAAGCCCCATAGCTCAGCAGAGGGGACACTGGGGCAGCAAGGGCTGGTGTGTGGCTGTGGGGACACTCAGGAGAGGACTGCTTCAGGTACCCTTTGGCCACTGGCAGCTCTGTGCAGTCCATATTCAGTACGATGTCGGTGCCAGCCAGGTCCCACGGGGCTCTTGCACAGGCCCAGAGTGTGCCCCCATCATTTTGCTCCTGCCTGGGCTCCACCACGCCCTTGGACTGCTGCAGGTACCCACGGAACTCCACCTCGTGTGGGCTGTCCTGCCCTGTGGTAGAGCAGAGGTCAGGCTCTGCTCTGTGTATAGCTTCCATGAGGCTCCCAGCAGGGCTTTCCAAGCCCACACCACTGTCATCACCAACAGGCAGCTGCTGCTTGTAGCCACGGTTCTCAGACTGGCTCAGCTCGGAGGAGGAGGATGAAGATGAGGATGAGGAGGAAGAGTGCAGGCAGATGCCGCTGTCAGTGCTGGTGCAGCTGCTGTCCCTGCTCCCTGCTGCCTGCTCCTTGGGCCATGCTGGCAGCAGGCAGCTCCTCTCCGGCGGTGGCTGGGCTGTGTCCGTGGTGCTGGGGGCACCGTGGTGCTGGGGCTCCTTCTGACACAGGAACAGCTGCTGCACTGCATCCGTGCTCCCCGAGGATGAGGTCTCCTGCTCCACCCAGAGCGAGCTCTGCTTTATGAAGGACTTCTGTGAGGAACAGAAAAGAGAAGAGTGAGCCCTGCATCCTCCCTGCTCGTGGCTTGCCTCTCCCATTCCTTGCAGCAGCCACGAAGGGCACTGTGTGCCCGCTGCCTTACCAGTACAGATGGTGGCCTCATGGGCTTCTTTAGGTACATGCAGACCAGCAGAGCCCCCAGGATGCCCAGAAGGAAGAGGACGATGGCGAAGGAGCTGACAGTGACTGGGATGAGATCTGCACTTCCTGCAAGAGAAGATGGGCCCACGTGAGCTGGGAAGTGCAGAGCCCATGGCACATGTTGCATGGTGACCCAGCAACAGATGAAGCTCCCCCCAGGGTTTTGGGCTGACCAGGTCTCACGAGGCCCCTCGAGCCCCACTCCATCCTTACTGTCTCTGTGGCCAATGGTGACGCACTGCTCAGCGGTGCGCACAGCGGGGATGTGCCTGCTGGCCACATCGGGTTCCACGCTGATGCAGTACTCAGTGTTCCAGAAGAGGTTGTGGATGTGGAATTCTGAGGCGGTCTCCCACACTTCGTACTGCAATGAGAGAGCACAGCTGGTACCCAAGAGCTGGGCCCCAGGCTCTGTTCCCTCCTCCTCCTCCATCCCCTGGGGAAAGCCCCCTGGGTGCTTAGCAGAGCTGCTGGCAGCAGCCAGACCCCAAGTCCCTCTGTATTGGATGATCCACTACAATAAACCACACAGAGTAATATCCGCAGCATTCTGGCTAGGTGTTAGCTTGGATGGAGGACTGATGCTCACCGTCTGGTTGTCCCACGCCCGCCGGATGTACACCCGGTACCGCCTCGCGTGCTTCTGGATGTCATCGTACCTCACGGTGCGGTTCCCTGCCCGGAGCTGCAGCTGCAGCTGCACATAGATGCTGTTGCCCGACACGGCCAGGCTGTGTCCAGACAGGCGCAGGCTGGCTGCAGAGAAGGGGGAGGTTCAGGAGCACGGCAGAGGGGCCTCACGCAGCTCCGAGGAGCATCTGAGGAAGGGGATGGGTGCTGGCCCACCTTCCTGCGGGGAGAAGGCGTTGGTCCTTTTCCAGTCAGACGTGCGGTTCCCGACCACAGCTCGCACCCGCGCGTAGTAGCGCAGGGAGGGATCCAGGGTGTAGTAGGTGAGGTCACAGCTGTGCCCGCGGATCTTCATGCAGTTTGGGATGGCCGTCCAGGGGCTGTCGGTGCCATAGCTGCCAAGGGAAGTGCCCGGGATGAGCGCAGTGCCCAGGGCCTGGCTGTCCCCGTTCCCCCTGGGCACCATACTCACACTTTGTGCTCCACGTCATAGCGTACGTCGCTGGGAGCATCACGGCCTGGCTCCCACTGCAGCAGGTGATACACCATCTCTGCCACGAAGCGCACGCGTGTGGGCTTCAACCGCAGCTCACCTGTGGGATGGAGCTGTCAGCTGTGGGCTCCCAAACTGAGCCTTGGCCACGGGTGCTCTCCTGGCCCCAGAGAGCCACAGGGCTCAGTCCTGGTGCAGGGATTTCCCCAGAACAATCCCAGGCTTCAGCATTTACTCATTCTCTTTCCCTTCCTCTCTCCTGCAGGGAGAGCCCAGCTGAGAGCACCTCGCTGCTCTCCTCCCCCTCGTGTCTGCCCCCCTGAGTGCTGCTGCCCGCTAGCAAGCTCTGTTTGGATTCAGCCTTCCTGTTTTGCTCATCTGCAGGCTGGAAAAAAATAGACTTTTTCACACCTCCTGCCCAGATTTCGGTATTGTTACCTGGCAGCAAAACACCGCTCGATAACATCTGTCACCCTCTTTGTTCTCGCTCCCCCCACCGCCGCTGTCAGCCCGCAAACACCGAGCCCCGGAGCTGAGCTGTCCGCAGTGTGCGTGCTAATGACCGGGCGCTAACGACACGAGGTCTGAACGCACTGCTGTATGCGAGGTCTGAGCTCTCAGAAGGGCGAGTGCTCAGGAGGCTTTAGGTTCACACACAGGGATGAGAGCAGGCGAGGCTGGTGTTCCAAAAACACTCCCGAGCCACGGGGCCCCACTGCAGCATCTCCCCCCCGTGGGCCTCCCCCAGCTCAGTCCCCGGTGCCGTGGGCTCAGGGTGGCGGTGAGGAGCATCCCCTAAGAGCAGCCCCCATGGAAGGGGCATGGGGCACTTACCGTGTGTCGGCTGAGCGAGCAGCAGAGCCACGCACAGGGCCAGGGCAGCGCAGAGGGCCATGACGGCAGCGCATCCTCCGCAGGTGCCGGGCTGGAGAGCAGGGTGCGAGCTGAGCGGGGCGGGCTGCGGGCGCTTGGTTTTCCCCCCGGGGGCAGGCTCAGTGACGTCTCGGAGGAGCCAGCGCAGTGGGAGGAAAGTAGCTGTGCTGCAACTTCCACTTTTCTTGGCTGTCCACCCACTCAGTGCCGCGCAGCTCTCAGCACAAGGCTGGGCTTTTCCTGCCGGCTGCCCCGGGCAGGAGCGCTGGGGGCTCTTCCAAATCAAATGATGCATTGGCAGGAAAGTGAAAATAGGAAGATGTCACGCGTCTGTCCTCCTGTTCAATTACATTTTCTAAGCAGCAGCACCTTGACAACGCGTTACAGGGGCATCACTGAGCTGTGCAGCAGTCCCGCAGTGCTCCAGGGCTGATGTCCCACCCCAAACAGGTCACGGCCAGCCCCACAGCCCAGGGCTGCTGCTCCCACCCTTCCCCATGCCTTCTAGCTCCCATTCCCCATTTCTGGGTGTCGATGACCACCCCCTGCCCTCTGTGCACCCTGCATACTCCAGTGCATAAGGGTGGTCAGGGCACTGTAAGGGACAGGGCTCAGCCCAGGGCCCCAGGGCTGTATTCTGCCTGGTGGTGACACCAGCCTCAGGGTCAGGGCTGAGCTGGCTTTGCTTTCTCTTCTGGCAGGTGGACTACAGGAGAGCTTGAGGGCTTTCCTGGAGGCTGTGCAAACCCATGTGCTGAAGCGTGATTTGTCTTGAGAAGAGGAATTTCCCCGTGGCGAACTGGTGCAAAGGTCATTCATAAAAAGTACAAGAGAAACCGAGAGCATCTGGACACTGCAAAGCCTCAGAGCAGCTCTGGCTCACAGAGCACAGGACCTTGGCACCCTGTGGCACTCAGGGACACTGAGTTCTTGGCAGGGAGGTGGCAGCAGCACTGCTCTGTGGCTGCGCCCAACTCGGCTCCGTTTTCCTGGGGAGCAGCTGATATCCCATCATCCCGCTGTCGGCCCCTGAGTCACAGCTTGCAGGGGCAGAATTTGGAAGTGCTGGGATGAGGCACAGTCGTCACACAGCCCGTGTTTCACGTAAAGGAATGAAAAACAAAAGCAGCGGGACCACAAATGAGGAAGGGGGAGCCTGCTGGAAAAGACACCGTGGGGCCCGTCATGTGGCTGATGATTTAGGGGAAAACAAAACGTGCTGAGGAGAAGGGACTGCTGCTGGAGGCTCATTCTGGAAGCCTCAGGAGTGGTGCAGCCACCTCAGCACTGCCAGGGGCTGTGTTAGGGGCAGCACTGTGGAGCACAGACCTTGCATTTGTGGGTTCTCCTGGGGATGCTCCTCCTGCTGCTGCTCTTCTATCCCCTCCAAAACACTGGTTGGCTGTGGCTGCTCCCCCACCTTCATCTTAAAGCACCTCTTGTAAACCACAGCTACGCTCTGTGCTCACCCCAGGTGCTGGTGGCCACCAAGCACTGCGATTAAAAACAGAGAGAACGGAGCTGACTTTCAGCCTTTCAACTTCTGCAGTGTTGGGTGGAGAGGTTTTGAGTTCACGGGTCAAATTGGCGCTCGAAAGTACAGCTGAGTTTCCTTTTCACCTTCAAAACAATTGACTAAGCTCTGCATAGGAATAGCTGTGTTTTTACCAACCTGGAAAGCACCTGAGTCAGAGCAGCACTGAAGTTTTTCTCCAGAAGCTGCTACTGAGAGGCTGTGAGGGCATCCACAGCAATGGGAGCAGCAGGTGCCTCAGCTCTCCTCCTTTTCTTTCTACAGAGCCACCTACAGAGCACAAGTTCCAGAAAGGCATCATTCCTGGAGCTGCAAAACTGCCTCCTGAGAGCCACAGCTCAAAAGTGTCAGAGCAGGGGCACCAGGGGCAGCACTACTCCCTCTGCTTCACACCTCAGAGGGCACGGCATCCAAAGGCACAGGGCAGCTGCAGAAGGCAGCATGATGCTCTCAGTTCTATGTGTGCATATCAGGGGAGGTTCAGAAATCCTGGAAGGAACATCACTTTTTGGGAAGTTTGTGTTGAAACTGGAGCTGCCAGGCAGGATGCAAGAAAAGGTCTGCTCCAGATGGGCCTTGATGGAAGAAAATGGGGAATGCAGCGTGCCCAGGTCAAGTGGGCACTCCACAAACTGGGGTGGCCCTCTAGTCCCTGCCCTCCCTCATAGCAAAGATGACATTTCACATCCCTTCCAATGAGGCATTCTGACTCTTTGATCACCGTGACCCCGCACACGGGCAAGTTGTTTCTGGGGTGTACATCCTCTGCCATCCCCATCTGGGACATAACTGTAAGTGATCAAACTGCAGCGAGGAGCAGTTGGCAGCCCTGGTGCCTGGCTGGCATCCACTCTCCCCATGGCCCGCCCTCACCTCGCCAGCCTTTATCCATAGCCACGTTCTTCCCGGGGCGCAGAGGCAGGTGTTCAGGTGTTTTGCATGCTGTGCCTGCAGTGGTTGGGAAACAGGCAGCAGTGGAGCCGGGCAGCAGGTCTGACTGGTTTCCTCCTCGCTGGCACTGACGTACGAGCCCGCTCGCCAAACAGATCCTGCCCCGTCCCCGTGGACCTGACCTCGCTCCGCAGCAGGGAATGGCTGTGCCGGAGCTGTGATCCCAGCCCAGCCCCACAGCGGCCCATGGAAGGGAAAATCTCTCTGGTAAGGCACGGGAAGCAAGTCGGGATCTGGAGCTGGCTGGGCTACTTGGGATTGCTCTGGGGCCTGTGTGAGTCGTTCACTTTGGGTGTTTTAGGGCTGGTTTCTGCCCCCCTGCTCCTCTGGGCTGTGGCCACTGCTGGGGGAAGGACTGGGAGGCTATGCCATGGGGACGTGGAGCGAGGAGGAGGAGGCTGAATGCCACCAGCGTCTCCAGCCCCATGCTGTCAGTGGGGATTTCAGAGCCACTCGGCCCCACTGCTTTCCCATGTTTGAGAGATCTGTGGCTCTGGTGGGTTTGCAAGGATGGAGACCAGTTGAGGGCAGGCTGCTGAGTGTGGCAGGATGCTAGAACACCTGTGGGAGCCACGCTCTGCTGGCCCCCAACATGCGGGCAGCACCGGCAGCGCACCGGTGGCCCCAGCATCCTTCCCTCACCCACTTTCTTGGTGTTTTCCCCCCATTCTTCATGGGCTGGGCTGCTCAGGGTCGGCTTGCTGTCAGCTGTTGGGCCTCACCACGGTGCAATGAGCATCCTGTCATGAGCAAAACATCCCTGGCTGGCATGGGGCTCAGCCCTCCCGGAAGAGGCAGTAATTACAGCGCTGAGCTGCACTGGGATGTCCGCAGGGATGGGGCTGGAGAGGACACGGTACTGGAGGTGAAGGTGCCCCCAAGGCAGCCTGGGTCTGGGCTGTTTTCCATATGGGGCTGCCTGCAGCCCTGTCCTTTTTTGCAAGGCCCCAAGCTCTGCTTGCCTGCCTCCAGCGCTGCTGTGCTGTGTGGTTCCAGCTAACTGTATCACCCAAAGCAGGCAGGAGCACCACCGTGACAGCAGGGCTGGGATCTGGATGCCTGCACGTACAGAATATTACCCAGTGTTGGATATTTCCACTGGGTCATCTGGAGGTTGCATGGATTCTATGGGCCACCCCAGGTACCACCCTCACTTCACCTGCCCGTGCCTCAGTTTATCCATCTCTGGAATGGACTGAGCAGTGCTTACTCCCCCTCCCCCCCACCAATTTCTGGTCTCTGCCTGAAGGGCTCCTCACTCTGGTATACGGCAACCTGGCCCTGGCCCGATGGTGCTGACTCAATGGCTTGTCACCCACGCTTGCAGAATGTCCCTTGTGTGCTTTAGGGTTTTCACTTCTCCCTGTGTGCCCCCTATACAGCATCCTGTGGCTGGGCAGAGCTGGGCGAGCACCGCAGAGCACTTCATGGCAACATGGGGCTGTGTAAAGACTGCAGGCACCTGCAGGCTCTGGAGGGCTCACCCCAGGAGCATGGGGACAATGTCTCCTTTGTCTGCCAGCAGAGCTGGCCTGGCACAGGATGCAGTGCTCTGCTGTCGGGTGGAAAACGATTCCCTGCATGACAGCAGTGAACTCAGCTGAGCAGGAGGATCACCTGCCCAGGCAGCTCCTGCTGCCTGCTTAAGGCAGACCGCCTCCAGCCCCTCTCAGTGCTCAGATTTTCTGGGTGGCTGCTGCTCCTCCTGCTCCTCTGAGATGCTGCCGGGCCTCGGCTCCTGTTGCAACACCGCAGGTGCCACCTGGCTTCCGCTCTCCCTCCCACTCCGAAACTGCCACCAATTGCTCTCGCTCCCCTCCCCATCCCGCCTGGATCCAGCCCAGCCCTGCAGTGCCTTTCCCCTGGGATTTGTGACCTCCTGCTTTGGATTTGGCAGCTTCATTGCAGGCAGAGCCTTGAGCTGGAGGTCAGTGTGTGGGGTCTGTGCCGTGATGCAGAGGGGATGGGATGCCCAAAGCCACGATGCAGAGCTGAGCTGAGGAGGGTGAAGGTGTTGACTGTGCAAACAGGGTCAGTCATGGGCTGTGCTGTGGGTCCTCTGCTCCCTGCAGCTCAAGCTCTGCCTGTGCTGAAGAACTCACCTATCCCCGCTTGCTCACCTCACTTCTAGGCTTAAACCCACAGCAGCGCTGAGCGCTCTCGCAGCAGGTGGAACTTTTGCAGAGAGGACGTCAGAAATAATGGCTCAAACCACAGCCACATGTGTGAGAGAGTTGCTGCTCTGAGTCTGACTTTTGTTCAAAAGCCGACAGAGGATGAGTAAAGGCTTTGTGGCCACGAGTCGTAGCTCCTGGCAGAAATACCATCCTTGTAAAGCTGCTGCTGTTTGCTCTCTGCTTCAGTGCTCACCCGACAATAACTAGTTGTGCTGGTTGCTGGGCACCCTGATAAAGGGTTGGTTAGCTCCCTTGATAGAGCTTAAAACAATATTTGGACTTTAGACTTTTGAGGAAATGGGTAACTAATAGTCCAACAATATAAGAGAGGCCATGTGCTCCCTGCAAAGCAATACTAAGAGCAATTCAACCTATGGTGTGTGTAGGTGTTTGTGTGAGATGTTTGTAACCCAGAGCTGAAGATGCTTTAGCACGGCTGGCTCCCTGCTGGAGCGGGGCCGTTCTGCAGTGGTTTGGCTTTAGCTGATCTGATAAGTGAAGCATTCCTCTCCCTCCAGGATGGGTCCAGAGAGAGATAGCAGACGTGGTGATAGCTTGCAGATACCCAGATTGTATAATTGGCATTGGTGTTTAGCAGAGCTTCTTCTGTATGTGGGAGGAACTTTGCCTGGGAAGGGTCTCAGGCATCCGCTGTGGGTCAGGGCAGTGGTGGGCGATGCTGTGGGGTGGGAGGTGGCTCCTGGTGGGAAGGAGATGTCAGCAGTGCTGAGCTGAATGAGGAGGTTGTGCTGAGTGCCTGTGCCAGGTGCTGTGCCTGAGCTCAGAGGGAGCTGTTCCAGAGGTGCTTTTGCTCCACATGGGCTTTTCTATCCAGGGCAGACCCTGTGCGTGGCCACGCCAGGTGGGTGACTCAGGGGATAATGCCCAGGAAGTGACACTGCTGCATTGCATGAAAGGGCACAGCCGTATTTACAAAACAGGAGCCTGAGTAGGCTCCTGATGTGCTCATTAGGGCCCTGGGCTTCCAGCAGGAAGCACGAGGACAGGGAGAACCCAGCTGGAAGGTGCCCAGAGCTCTGCCAGCACTGCGCTGCCATTGGATGCTCCTCTGAACACCCCCTCAATGGGACAGCAGTGATGCTGTGTGTAGGGACGCAGGCAAAACTCTGCCTGCCAATAGTTGGTGGATGGCTTCACCAAGCAGCACAGTGCAAACTGAGAGAGGTGGTACCAGGAGGGGAGGGGGAACCTGCTGGGAGCACCATGCAGCCTCCAGAAGGCACAGGGTCACTTCTCATTGTCACAGAGGTTTGAGATTTTGCAAATGAAATGACAATAGCAGAGGAAACAATGTTTCTCAAGGGCTTCGTGCATGTGAGATCTCTGAAGGAAAGGCTTTTCTCGTGGAACTGGACGAAGCTGGGGGAGAGCATCTGGAGGAAAGGGAACAAATACATATTCTTCTGCAAATTCACAGGTCAGGAGTGACATAACTGCC
The DNA here is from genome assembly GCA_036925125.1 of Oreortyx pictus. NCBI lineage: Eukaryota > Metazoa > Chordata > Aves > Galliformes > Odontophoridae > Oreortyx > Oreortyx pictus. The sequence goes on along the minus strand of JAUPFR010000025.1, from coordinate 5,121,663 downwards.
AAACTGCATTCCAGGCTGCAGGATGTTTCAGGGCTTGGAAAACACTGATTATTAAGTATTACTAAATAACAGTTGGAAATTGCGCTGTATATTTCAAATGCCTAATTAAAGATAGATGCACAAATTGGGGCACTTGCCCCGTGGAACTGGGCCACAGTGTGGCTGATCCAATGCCACGCACCCGGCTGATGGCTCTGGTCGAAACCATCTGTCGGGAAAATTTCCCAGCATCCTCCAAAAGGGGAAAAAACTCCATGGCAGAGACGTTTCCAGCCGTGCCAGCGGGGTGCTGAGAGCTTTGAGTGGGTGATGGCCACTGCTGTAACACAGCCCTCTGCCCGCAGACCACGGCATCGCCCAGCTCCCTCCATGCCTCCACAGCCAGCAGCATCTTCAGCATCCGGTCCCTGCAGCCTCGGGAGAGCGTCCTTGGCATCAGCTTCAAGCCCTACAGCCCCGATTCCATCCCGGCCCCGGTCCCCTGCACGGCTTGCGAGAGCACACGTAAGATGATGGTGCCCTGCGGCAGCCCCTTCCCGGAGAAGGGAGGGAAGGAGAAAATGCATCCGTGTGCTCGCTGCTGGCATAGGGATGGTGTTCCCTGGAGGTGTGAGGGGAGAGGGGCTCATGCTGGAGTCCAGGCAGGGTCTGTGTGCCTCGAGGAGGCTGTGCTCCCCCTGACCCAGCCCCCGTCCCACTGCCAGGATCCTCCATGTTCAGAGCTCCCTGCATGAGCCAGCGGCGGCTTGCGCTCATCTTCTGCGTCTCCGTCCTCATCGTGCTGATCGTCGCCCTCATCCTGCTGTGTGAGTGCCGGGTTCACCCCGCCGCGTGAGCGCTGGGAAGCGGGCAAGGGGCTGGGACGACGGCTGCTGGGCAGGCATCCCGCGGGGGGAGGGATGGGAGGCGGAGCAGAGATGCGCTCTTCCAGTTTTCTGAGTTTTCCTGACATCTGGTGGACGGGCGGGCGCAGGGAGATGCTCGGTACCCCCAGCCGGGTGCGGCCCTTCGGGATCTCAACCCTACAACCAAGCTGCTGGTGTGGGGGTTGGGGTCCGTGGCAGACCCAGCCTCACTGCAGCACGTGCTCGTCCCTAGTTATGTTCTGGCGGTCGCAGACCGGCATCGTGTACAAGGAGCCCGCTGAGACCTGCAAGGACAGCCCGGTGCGCTGTGACGGCGTGGTGGACTGCTCCCAGAGGAGCGACGAGCTGGGCTGCGGTGAGGCAGCAGCACGGGGAGCACCGTGTGGGGGGGGGGAGGGGGGGAGATCCGCAGTGTTGGGTGCTGCTGACCCTGCTCCATCCCCGCAGTGCGGTTCAGCTCCGACCAGTCCTTGCTCCACGTCTACTCCAGCACCGAGAGCCAGTGGCTGCCGGTGTGCAGCAGCGCCTGGGACGAGTCCTTCTCTAGAAAGACCTGCCGGCAGCTGGGCTTCCAGAAGTAATTCTTCCTGCCCTGATCTTTGCCCCAGCATTGCAGGTTTACCCAGGGGAGACTTTGGGCAATACTTCACTTTCACCTCCTCTCTCCTCCCAGTGCGTCACAGACAGAATACATCCCCCTGCACGTCTCCGGCAAGAGCCTCACCGTGACGGATGAGCGGGACACCATCCAGCAGAGCCTCAACAGGTAGCAGGCAGCCCCTGACAGCCCGGAGCTGCGGGTCGGGCTGGAGCTGAGGTGTGCCCCCCTCTTATCTCCCACAGCTCCCAGTGTCTGACGGGGAAATTCGTCTCCCTGCGGTGTACAAGTAAGCGGGCTGTCCAGAAAGGCATGCGGACAAGGGCAGGCAAGGCCAAGCAGATGCTTGGAAAGGTTTTCTTCCCATCTTCGCGATGGGTTGGGCAAAGAGGGTGCTCTCCAGCAGAACATTCTGGGTAATACAAGGCAGTGAAGGCTGCTGGCTGTGCCGAGCACTGCCGGTGGCTGCAGTGGTGGGGGCATGCTGTGTACACCCCCTCGGCTTGTCCCCTCCCTCAGCCCCCTGCTCTCTCCCGCAGCCTGTGGGCAGAGGATTTCGGGTCGAATCATCGGAGGGAAGGAAACCTCGGTGAGCAAATGGCCCTGGCAGGTCAGCGTGCAGTATGGGCCCGTCCACATCTGCGGCGGCACCATCATCGATGCGCAGTGGGTGCTCACCGCTGCACACTGCTTCTTCATGTGAGTGCTGCTCTGCAGCTGGCAGCCCTGGTGCTGGGCATGGCTGTGTGTGTCACCCCACTCCCCCTCCCCTGTTCCCAGGAACAGCATGAAGATCCTCGATGACTGGAAGGTGTATGGTGGGGTGTCGGACCTCAAGCAGCCTATGGAGGGCATCCCCGTCTCCCAGGTTATCATCAACTCCAACTACAGTGATGACCACGACGACTATGACATTGCCCTCATGAAGCTCTCCCGGCCGCTGACGCTCTCAGGTGGCTGCCTGGTGGCAGGGCTGGGTGGGTGGGGGTGGTCCTGGGGGCTGTGGAGTCGGGGTCAGTGCGGAGAGGAGCGTTTCCTGCAGCCCACGCTCCACCCTAGCTGAGAGGCGGGTGACTCCGCTGTTGTTCTGCTGGCGGGTGACTCATCCCTCTCTCCTCTGGTTTTCTTCCAGCTCAGGTTCGCCCAGCCTGCCTCCCTATGCATGGCCAGCGGTTCCAGACCGGCAGGTCCTGCTTCATCACCGGCTTTGGGAAGACCAGGGAGAATGAGGGTGAGGGAGAGAAGGAGGCAGGGAGGGAGGGAGGGAGGCTGCCAACCATCCTGAGCTCCTGCACACCCCACGCGCACGTTCCTATGCGGTGTGTGAGGGCTGTTCATGCAGGGCTGACACACAGCAGGTGCTCTCCTGCCCGTGCAGCTCTGCAGAAGGTGTGTGAGAAGCAGCAGCTTGCTCCCTCCCGCAGTGGGGGGCCGAGGCTGGCCCTGCCCGACGGCTCCTCCTGCCTTGCAGATAACACCTCCCCAAAGCTGCGGGAGGCCGAGGTCAAACTCATTGACTACAAGATCTGCAACAGCGACAAGGTGTACGAGGGCTACCTGACCCCGCGCATGATGTGTGCTGGGTACCTGCAGGGGGGGAAGGATGCGTGCCAGGTGAGCGGGGCAGGGCTGTGCCTGGGGACACGCAGGGATGCCCTCTGCTTGTTGTCCTCATCGTTCTGCTCCTCCTCACCCTGTACCAGGGGGACAGTGGGGGGCCCTTGGTGTGCGAGGACAACAGCCGCTGGTACGTGGCTGGCGTGACGAGCTGGGGGACGGGATGCGGCCAGAAGAACAAGCCTGGGGTTTACACACGGGTGACAAAACTCCTAGGCTGGATCTACAGCAAAATGGAGGTGAGGCTGGGGCACAGAGAGGAGGGGTGGATCCAGGCTGGTCCCATGCCTCACCCCTACCACTGCTCTCTACCCCTTGCAGAGCGAGAACAACTGAAGCCAGGCTGGAACCTGTGCAGCAGTACTGGCTGGCACCAGCCCCTCGCTCCCCTTGCCACCAGAACACGGTGTACCAGCTGCTGTCCCTGCTCCTCCAGGCTGCCCATGCAGCTGAGGACCTGCAGCTGCCTGGACTGTGACAATGCAACTCCTGCACAAAACCTCTGCCCTGCTGAGGACATGTGGATGGCTCTGCCCGGGGCTCAGCCTGTGCTGGATGTGCCCGCTCGGAGCTGCTGTCCTGGCTGTGGCCCTTGGCCTGCAAACAGAGGTGCCAGGACCACGTGTCCTTGAATGGGGCACGGCTGGCAGGTGTGGGGCTGCTGTCCATCCCTGCAGCTGGAAGCCAGGAACAGAAAGCTGCAGGTGCTGCGGTGAGAGAGCCCCTTCCTCCGTTCGCTGCGGGGATGGCCGAGCAAAGGGGAGCCCTGTGGGGCAGCTGAAGCACCTGCACAGAGGAGGAATGGTGGTTGCTCTCACATTTGCATATGGATTTAGGAAGTGTCTTTTAAATGAAGTGCTTCCCCAGCAGAGAAACACCCATTTATTTATTTTTCTATGCCCTGGAAGCACTCACTGCTGGGACTGTGTGCAGCCACTCTCAGCTCCCTGCCTGCCCTGGGCAGAGGTTGTGCAGCAGTGCAGGACTGGGGGCAGCAGGGCCATGCTTGTGACACATGTGACAGAAGTGAGCAGCAGCTGAAGCTCAGGACAGAGCAAGAAATAGGGTAGCAGCCAGCCCCATGCTAGCCCTAGCATCTCCCAGCTCCATGGCCAGTGACTGGTGCCAGATTTCTTTGTTTCAGGGCTGCATACAGTCCATAGGGGACCCACATGTCTCAGAGGAGATGCGTTGAGGTGTATGCATGCTGGATGCAGGCAGGCTACTGCTTTGCTGAGGCTGTACCCACAGCTGCAGAAGGTCCTGGTGCTCCTGACTGCCCCACGCTGTTCTCAATAAATGTTTCAGTAGTGCTCTGTGGAGATGGTTCTTTGGGAGCTGCTGAGCACCAGGAGCTGAGAGCCCTGTGATGAGCAGATGCCTCTGCTGCATCCCTAGCCGTGGGGGATGAAGCTCTTAGCTGGGGCTCAGCAGCACTCTGATACAGCCTGGGGCTGCCCTGCATCCTTCCCAGGGCTGACCCCAAGCACAGTGCAGCACATCCCTCATTGCTCCCCGACTGCTGTGCATGCAGGTGTGCAGACGGCTCTCTGCACTGGGCTGCCTGATTCCTAACCCACACTGCTGCCAGTGGGACCCGTGGCCCTTTGTGCAGGGGGAAGGCTCTGAACATCTCTGGATGTTGCCCTCCAAAGCTGTGTGCAGGCAGCAGGGCTGCAGGCAGCACCTGCAAAGCTGAGCTGAGACACTGCTGTGTTGCAGGTGCTGTTGTAGGCACCTCCCTGCCCCTCCTCACTTCCCAGAACCCGCTATCTGATAAAGGCAGCAGTTTGGCATTGAATTTCGGGATAGCAGCTCTGTACTGGCTACGTGCATGCAGAAAGCACCCTCGGACCGGAGCTGTGGACCGGCTGGTGGTCTGTGGCTGCTCTCCACAACGTGACCGGCCGCCTTTTGGGAAACACTGAGTCAGCCCGACCTCAAGGGGCTTTTCTAAGAAGCAGTGCAGAAACCTCCCACGGTGCTGTGAGCCTCCTTCAAAGGGAGCGCGTGGGGGCCAAGGGGCGGTTTGGTTTCTCTTTACGATGTCTTTGAGGCTCAGGAAGCGGAGAAACCTGCAGAACCTGGTGCATTTGGGTTCCCTGGACTGGGCAGGGTGTGCACAGAGCTGGAGCCACCGCATTGCATCCAACAGCTGCTGCCATTCGGGTAGCACCAAAAAGCACAGCTAAAAACAGAGGTGTGAAGAAGGGCTGGGGAAAAATGCCCCTTTTTTGGTCTTTGCTGGCTGTGGGTTATGGAAAGCAATGGCTTTTCATGACGGTTGAGGTGGGATAGGAGTAGGGCCCCCGTATGACCGCCCCGTTTTGTTCTGTGAGCTCGATGGGTTTTTAGTTACAGACCCAGCCTGCATTTGTACAAAGGCTCTCTGGGATCTCTATGTTCCTGCCTGTAACAGTCGGGGTGTGCAGCACAGAGCAGCAGCCCATCATGTTTTACTGCCACCTGAGATGGCGTGCTGGAGAAACAGATCTTTTGGAAAAGGATGAAATAAAAATCAGAGGCCAATAAGTGCTGATATTGCTGGAACTATGTTCCTGGTAATGGGGCCACTTCAGTGCACAGAGGACCTGCACCTCTGCCATGGATTTCATTCCTTGCAGGTTATTTGCTCTCCTGTTCTCTGAAGTAGCTTCTCAAAGCTGAGAAGTGATTGCAGACCCTAATACAAATTTAATTTATTCCTTCTAAACCTGACATCCAGTGGTCTCCCTGCCAAGCTCCAGAAAGCCGTGCTGCTTTTCCCCAAGGGCTGAAGTTTTCTAACCAGATTAAAAGTGATTATTTTCTCATGCAGCTGCCTGGCCATGGCTTTTATGCTCTGCTGTTCCTAGCGAAAACACAGCGCAGATGCAGCAGATGCCGCGGGCACAGCCTCACCTCCACCACAGGGACACCTGAGCTCCTGCTCCCATTGCTCCCAGCTGACCCAGGGCAGCAGGTGATGCGTCTTGTCCCTGGTTCAGGATGATCCTGTTCATTTTGCCGTTTTTCTGGGAGCCCCCAACTCTGGTGCCACTGCCCCTGCGCTCTCAGCTCTGTCTGCTTCTCTCTGTCTTCCAGCCCACATCTGGCCAGGCTGCTTCCACATTCCTCTGCGCTTTGAAAATCATCCCCCAGGAATGGAGATTACAAAAACGCAGTCTGACCGGCACCATATGAATCATCACCCAATTAGTGGTGTTCTTCCCAAACTCTCCTTTTATAGCTCTCTGTTTAGCTGTGTCAAAACTGATTTGTTTATATGGTTTCGGACGTGATGTTTCTCCTCAAAAATGTTTTTCCCGTCGCTTCGGATTGGTTCCTCCCATGGCGGGCAACAGCATCGCTTGGCACGGCACTGCTGAACTTCAGCTTGGGCAATACAGAGACTGCGAGCACTGCTGTTGAACACAGGCTTTGTCAGCTTTAACACAGCCTGCTGCTGTCTTGGTTCCTCCCAAGCACGAGGTATGACTTAGGCCTGACGAAAGAGGATGTTATTGGGTTAAAAGCAGCCATGTGGCTCTGCACAGCCTTCCCCTTTGTCACTGCTCGGGCCCTAAGCAGGCTCAGGAAGAGTTTGCAAATGTTTTTAGGCCTGGTGTTAGCAAGCAGGGAGGTCCGATGGCTCTGCTATGAGCTTGGGACGTGGACAGAACCCTCCCCTTCTCCCAGCACTGCCACGCAGCTCCAACCTCAGCAAACCGGGGTAAAGTTTTCAGACCACAGCAAACTGCTTCGTTCTGGGGCTCCTGGGTTGGGCTCGCCTGCTCCCTGCCCAGAGTCTCAGCACGGCTAAAATTAGCACAGGGCTGCCGGGAAAGCACACGCTGCATGCAGGGCTGCGGGCAGCAAAGCAGGGAGCACTGCTGGGGGAGCTGTGTTTCGGGGCAGTGCCGCTCAGCGACAGTGCTTTGCAGGCAAGGGAAGTCTGAGCTCATGGGGAATGCGTGGCACTGAGGCCCCATTGTGCACTGCTAAATCGAGAGCCAGCAGGATGCAGGGCTCCAGGCTGCTCTGCTGCCCCTTCCCACAGCCCCCACGTCTGTCCTGATCTCCTGATCTCGTGTCACAGATGAAACAGCAGAGCTTTGTCTGCGTGAGATGGAGAAATGGCCAAACCCCTGAGAAGGATATCCAGTCAGAGGGGAAACTTTGGGAGAGCAAGCAGCTCCCTCCTGCTCGCTGGGAGGACGCCTGCTCTGTGTTGTTCCCTTCAGACAGTGTCTGCAGAGATGAAGTCATGTCCTTGTGGAGCTGCTGGCACTGCTCCACTGACTCTAACAGCATGAGGAGCTCTGCCCCTTTGTGACCATAAATCAGCCCCATGCTGACAAAAGGGTTGGCCCCCAAAGGAGTCGTTGCTCCCCCAAGCTCTCTCCTGCTCTGTGAGCACTCTTGGTGCTCCGAACAGAGGAGCTGCTCATGTGCTCAGTGTGCTCTCATCTCACTCCTGTTTGGGCAGCAAAAAGCCTACAGTGCCAATTCTTTAACTGAACTCACCTTGGGTAATTCCTCAAGTGTTTCTGGAATAAAGGAACCCAAAGAAAGAGAAAGCACAGAAGCCCAGCCCTGTGGGAGCTGCAGGCTGCCTGCATCTCCTGGCCAGTGCAGACAACTCTGCAGGTTCTCGCCATCCCCAGCACAGCCCCTGGGCATGGTCACAGCATCAAAACATCTCAGTGTATACAAAGGATAACAGCTGAGGGCTGTGGAAGGTCAGAGGAGCCCCAGATTTGATTATGACTGATTGGTCCCTGCCTCACTTACCATGGTGTGATGGACAGACATCCTTATCATGTTATCCTGATGCATTAGGAGACGTGACGTTGTCCAGCTCTTCTGTGTCAGCCTGCATCTCTTGACCCTTCTGCGTAATTGCCTTGAAATGCCGGCGCTGATTTTATATTTTACTGGGAAATGAGTGCAAAGTGGAATATGTGCCATTAGTGTCCGTGAGACTGATGCCTACCCAAGACACATTTGAGTTATTACGGGATGGACCACGCCAGCGTTAGCAGCGCTGCCGAGGTGTTTTGCCACGAAGAACAGGGCATCAGGAGCCGAGCAGACACGGGCGTGCCAGCAGCCCACCGGTTCCAGCATCCTGCCCGCACCGTCCCATCCCATTCCTGCAGCGGGGAGAGGCAGCAAAGCCTCTGCGCTCTTTAACGTCCCCCCCCCCGCACACGGCCCCGCGGGACACCCACCCCTACCCCAAATCGCTCTGCCCCCTCTCGCAGCCCGGCCCTTGGCGGCGTTCCCCGAGCGGTGGGGGCCGAGTGCTCGCAGCCCCCGCCCCGGGCTCCCCCCTCCACCGCCCCTCCCGACGGCAGGCACCGCCCGCCCGGCCCGCCCCGCTCGCTTTGTGCAGCTCCGTGCTCTCTGCGCTCGCTGCCCGCACGGCTCCTGCTCGGCACCGCCCGGCCCGGCTCGGCTCACCGCGCCCGGAGCAGCGGGGAGCGCCGGCCCCAGCCCCGCTCCACCCGGCTCTGCCCTGCGCTGCCCCGCTCCGGCCCGGAGAGCTCAGGTGGGTGCGGCGGGCGCGGCCCCGCTGGTGGGGAGGGGGCCGTCCTGCGGGGCCGCGGGGTGCTCCTCCCGAGCCGTACCTTGGATCCGTCGTGCCGTCGGGGCGCGGCCGGGTGGGTGCCCGGGACATCGCCCCTCGCCTAGAGGCCGCCCGCATCCCCGGCCTGGCGGCTGCCATGGCAACGCCGGGTACCGCGGTTTCCCTCATCCCACCGTTGCCTGGTTACCAGCCCCCCGTGCTGGGAAGATGCTCGGGTGGATCGCCGTCCCCGCCGGGGACCACCGTGGGGTGATTCGGGCTCGCCCTGCTCGCTGCGCTCTGTGCAGCCGTCGAGGAAAAGGGAGGCGGCTGCTCCTCGCCAAATATTTGGCAACGTTCAGGCTCATGTTGTTAAATATTTTAGTAACGCCATGGCAATGCATAAACAGTCGAGTGCTTTATATCCTGGGAAGGCGGACGAGAGGAAAGGAAGAGCGTGTCGCCGGGTGTGTAATTAGTGCTTCCCGAAGAAACAGATATCAGAGTCCATGTGGCGGAACTCGGATCTTGCAGGAACATTTCCGTGGGAGGGAAAGTGACAGGTGGTTTGTGTGGATGTGCAAAAGCTCTGCAGCGTGAAGGAGCAGCCTCCCAGGAGCAGCTACACGTGGATGGTGGCACACAGCCATCCCCTGCACCCATCGGGATTTTCAGCCCCGTGGAGTCATTTATCTCTGGTTTGCAATGAAGAAAGCTCCAGGGCTCTGCCCGTGCACTGGGGGGCAGTGTGAGGATGGGGAGCGCTGACAGCAGAAAGTGCCATCGCTGCAGAGCGGGGCCACCTGTTGCAGCTGGCACGTCAGGAAACAGCCCATCCCAGCCGGGAGCAGGGCTGCCTGCCGCTGCCTCTCGTGTTGCTCGTGTTCCACGTTGGTGTTTTAATTTTAGCTCCCTTCTCATTTGCGTAGAGCCACGCTTCGGTCAGGAGTTCAGGCTTCAGTGTGGAGGAAGTCTGCACGCGCTCTGTGCTGCGGCGAGCTGGGAGCTGTGTACGGAGCTGTGTGCTCTGTTTGCCTTTTGGGAGGTTGGAGTGATTCTGCAGCTGTTGTGCATGCCAGCAAGGGGACATCCTGTGCCTGGTGTTCCTCCTCACAGCCTGGCAGCAGAGCTCACAGGGAGCTGTGCTTGGTGCCTGGCTATCCCTACGCAGTGAGCAGAGCCCGGGGTATGGCTGAAGTGCAGCGAGGGCTGCTGTGTTTGCAAATTTCGGCTTCACAGCACCTGGTTATCTGTTAAGCAAATGAGCAGAGAACAAGCAGGAGGAGGTGGCTGCGGGTTCCTGGGTGCTTCAGGGCTGGATGAAACCATGCAGGTGGCAAGCTTGGTGTGAGGGCAGGAGCGCAGGGTGCAGGAAGAGACTTGGTTGGCTGTGTGCAGCGATCCCCTGTGACCGTGTGCTCCTGTGAGCAGCCAGAGGGTCAGGGCTGGTCCGTGGGGTCTGCAGTAGTCTGTTCTTGGGTCTCCTGAAGAGAGTTTCCCTTGAACACTCCCTGCTTTGGGGAGATACGCACAAGAGGCAGCTTGATGTTAGGCAGGTTGGTTGTGTCTTCCACACGGCCAGCCACCAAGTTTGGGAAGTGCTGTCCATGTTGGAGTGGTGGGGGCTGGAAATCCTCCTTCCCTCTCATTTAGGAAGAAGAGGCACCACGACAGGCACATTAATAGTCAGACTGATGCTGACGTGAGATGGCAGAAGAGCAGTCTCTGCGTAGCTGGAGATGTCCATTCACACATGCACACTCTTAAATGCTTCGGGCAACTGAGCACTGCTGTCACAGTCTTGGGGGCTTTGCACAGAAACTGGAGATTTTAACTAGGTCTGATCTCCAGGAGATGCCCCCAGGGCTCACGATGGAGGGAGGCTGCCCAGCATTGGGCGGTGATGGCTGAGACTTGACAGGGCTGATCTATGCAAAACAATGGAAAGGGAAAGGGTGCTTCAAGACTGGAGACTGTCACAAACGTACCCGCCTTGACCTGGCAGGGCTTCGGAGAGCTCCTCAGGGAGCTGGGTCTTCCTGCCTGGGATTTCCCCATTCTCCTCTCTCCCCAGCTACAGCCCTGCCTTCGTACCCCACTGGGTGCTGTGGGAGCACCTTGGCTCTCCTTCAGAGCAGGCAGAGCCCGGCTCCTTGCTGCTGGAGCCCTGTGGGGTGCGGATGCTGAGCCCCCTGCCTGCGTGGCACTGCTCTTGCTCAGCCACCCTTATCCCTGGGGTGGGGATGGGGTGGTGGTGAGGGCACGAATTGGTGTTCCCTGTTAAAACTGCTGACCCAAGGCAAGTGGCAGGAGAGCTGTGTGTGCCACTGCCCCGCTCCTGCGCTGCTTTCCATGTGTTACGGCAGATCCATCCATTTTAACAGGAAAAAAAAAAAACCATAAAACCAACACGTTTTGATTCAAGTCACGTGCCCAGCCCTCTGCGCTCCCCTGCATGGAGGTTTACACGGTGCCTGGCTGTGCTGCTCGGGGATCTCCAGCTTAACAGTACTGGGGGGGAGGGGGACAGAGCCGTCCCCATTGCTCAGTGGCTGTGCTTTGTGCAGGACACCCCTGGGTCCGGTATGAATGGAGGGCAGTGGGCAGCAGCTTCCAGCCCTGAGCACTCCAGGCTGACGGCGCAGGCGGGGAGGAAGGCAAACCCCGTGCAATGTTTGCTCTTCTCACTTTACTTCAGCTTCACGAAGAAGTGGGTGGGCCAGCTTGAAACAACCCCAAAAACCTGCGATGCTTTGCAAAGCATATGCTGCCTTGGAGGAGAAACGGGCTCATCTGCACTCCAGAATGTGGTGTTTGTTTTCCCAGTGAGGCCACTGCCAATCCTGTGGTTAACGTGTGCGGAGCAACGCTTTGCTGTGCAGAAGTGTATGAGTTTCCAGAAGGGAGTTAGAAAAACAAAGAACATATGTGTGCTGTGTGCTTGGCTTGGCAAAAACTTCAACTCTGCCATGCTCAGCTCCAGAAGCCACAAAGTGAGCAGAGGGCTGAGCAGTGCCTGTGCCCGTGTGGGGGTCTGCACCGTGTCCATATGCCCCCAGCAACCTCCTGTCAGGTAACAGCACTGATTTGGCACTGTCCACCCGTGCTGAAAATAGATAGAGGCTGTGAGATAAAGGACATAGGGAAATGTGCAACTAGAAGTTACTGTATCACCAGCTGCTGGGCTCGTTGTACACGCTCCTAAAACCTGGTAATTATCCAGAGTTACGTGCCTCAGCAAACGAGGGAGCTGCCCGGGCAGCGGCACGCTGTGGTGTGGCAGCACGGCCCACGCTGCACAAAGGCAGCAGCAGCTGCACGAGGGGGGAAATTAAATCCTCCGGCGTACAGATGAAGTGCATTTGCTTCCAAATGACAGGATGCAAAAAAAAAAGGGAGGGAAGGACGTGAGTTGTCATGGGATGTGACTTGGTGCTGTGAATAAATGAAGCTGTGGATACGTGTTTCCGATCCCCACTGGCTTCTTGGGTTTGGTTCTGTGCACTGTTTCTTTGCACCCAACCTCTTCAAGCAGAGGGATGGGGATCCGAGGACCCTGTGCCTATCGCTGGGACAGAAGTTGTCCCTAAGGCAGGTCAGGCTGTGAGGGGCTGTGTAGCCCTATTCCAGGGATCTGCATCCATCGAATTCTTGCTCTGCTGTGGGCCCCTTTCTTGCTGGCACTCACTCAGCGCAGCAGCTGTGGCAGCTCTGCGGTGCGGTGTTATCGGGGCTGTGCAGGGCTGATAACCCCTTCCCGCAGCGAGCTGTGCTCAGCACCATGTACGGCCACCGAGCCCTCACAGTGCGCCTGGAGCTGGTGTCTCCTGCTCTGTGCCCCCCAGTGCGTAGCGTGGTGCCACCTCTTTGCTTCACCCCCAGGGGCGTCCTCACTGTACCCCAAAAGAAATGAAGAGCAGTGAGGCTGTGTTGTTAGCTGCTTGGTGACTGCCTGGCAGCAACAGAGCACAAGCAGTGAGCTGCGGGGTTGGGGGGCAGCGTCAGACCTACCTCAGCCCTCCTGGTCCCTTGGAGGAGCCACGTCCATGGAGTTGAGGCTGCAGCAGTGCACAGGGTGCGGGGTCCCCAGTGTCCCTGCAGAGATGTGTGAGCAGGAGCCCTGTGCAGGGCAGCTCCTTGCTGTGCTCAGCACCTCCAAGCCCTGTTAGGTACGGGCTCAGCTGCCACAGGGACCTGGGGTTATTCATGGTCCCTCCTTGCTGCTGAAGGTGAGTGGGGGGGGGGAGGGGGGGCAGGTCTCGTTGTGAGAATGTAATTGCTATGCTAATTGGGACAAATTGAAGCATGCTCTGGGTGAAGGACGTAGCGTTGACCTTGATGGAGGGATCGCAGCCCTCGCACTCACCCTGTTGCATGTGGTGACATCTGTGCCAGCAGTGGGGCTGGCACCCCTGGGGTCCTGTTCTGGCCCTGGAAGAGCAGAAGCTGCTCATATCTCCACACAAAGGGATGCTCAGCTCACCACTCCTGCCCTAGTAGGGCACATCCTTTGCCCCTGCTAGGTGTGAAGTGCTGGGGGAGCATGAGCACCAAACATTGGGGCTGGGCATGGTGATGGCACCAGTCATTGGGGGTGGGTATGGTGATGGTGCCAGGCGTTGTGGCTGGGGTTGCTGGGGCTTTGCCACCCTCCCCATTCCTGCTTGGGGTGGGCAGCCCTCCCCATGTCCCTGTCATTTGGCACTGACCCCACTCCTTCCTCTTGCTTGCAGCCATGGAGGCAGCGCTGATCGTCCTGTGCTCCCTGCTGGTGTCAGCAGCCACGGCAGATGGTGGGTATGGTGCTTCTGTGCACAGCAGCCTGCAGGGGCAGTCCCCTCCCTGTTGGGGGAGCATTTTTCACGCTGCAATATGCTGACATTATGCCATTTGTCTGCTTATTTTCAGTGGGCACCCAAGAGAAGGAGGAAGACCCCTTTAACTATGGTGAGCATTGTCGTGCACATGAGGTGAGGAGCAGAAGATGCTCCCCTTCCCTGAGCCCAGCTGAAATGAGTCTCTCTCCTTTCCACAGATTACCAAAGCCTGCGGATTGGTGGGCTGGTGTTTGCTGTGGTCCTGTTCACTGTCGGCATCCTCCTCATACTCAGTGAGTTGGGGAGCAGTGCTCACGGGCTGGGCTGGGGCAGCCATCAGGAAACCATGCTCATGGTATTTCTCTCCTCTTGCAGGCAGGAGGTGCAGGTGCAGTTTTCACCAGAAGCCCAGGTGAGTGAGGTGCTCTGCTGCACAGCCCTGGGTGCCAAAGCAGCTGTGCATGCCCCCAAGTCACCTTCCCCTGTGTGCCCTGCGTGCTGCACCCTCTGCCAGCTACTCTCACTGTGCCCCTCTCCTTGCAGAGCTCCAGGGGATGAAGAGGCTCAGGGTGAGAACCTGATCACCTCGAATGGTAAGGCTGCCCTGTGTCATGTGTGCCCTGGGCAGGGGAAAGTCCTTGTTCAGGCTCTGCAAACTGCTCTGCTTTCTCTTTACAGCAACGGGAGCGCAGAAAGCAGAGAACTGAAGCAGAGCCATGCAGTGAGTCCAGTACGGGTGCTGGGAAGGAAGGGAGAGGGGACACATGGGGCTGTGCACAGGGGGGATCTGTGGGGCCCCCACTCTGTGTGTGCTCTCAGTGTGCTGCCCAGCTGATCCCGCTGTCCTCCCCACGCAGACCCAGAGACCTGAGGACAGATGCTCGGACTGCAGGTGCCAGCGGCCTGCCAGGAAACTGAACCCGCAGCAACAGGTCCCTCGGAGGAGATGCAAAGCTGCTGTGTCTGTGTTACCCTCTGTACTTCAACACCGGTTCTCTATCCACTAACCCGACTTAACTCCACTCACTGTCCTCTCTGCCTCCAGTGCTGTGTATGTTAATGTAAGGTGACCATTACCTCTAGGGCTAGTTGTTGCTGATGTTGTAATAGTGACTCTCTCTTCACCTTCCTCGTGCTGTGAGCGTGCTGTGGGCTGGGCATGGTGGACCCCTGGCTTACCCTGGGTCCTGCTGGGACCAGGGAGGGGGTGAGTGGCATCATGGGTGTTTGTGAAGCACCGTGTGCCTCCATGGTGCTGCATCAATTCCCCCTACTCTCTCCCAGCCCTGGCAATGGAAGCTGCAGGGCACTGATGGCCCTGGCTGTGGTGTGTGCATCCTGCTGCAGCTTGGGCATTGTGGCCCTTGGGAAATTGCTGAGTGCTAACACATTGCATGTACATGGTGGGGCTGGGACCAAGCACATGTGGCTCCCCCCAGCTGGCTTGCTGGCACAGACCAGCAGCATTTTGGGGGCTTTTCCATCTGTTCTGGGACCACACCCAGCTGTAGTGTGGCCAGGAGGGAAAGGGAGTACAGCACTGTCACCTCATTCAGCAATAATCCCCCAGGCCACAGAGCCAGGGCTGGGCTGTGGCAGGTCCCCCTTCCATTGCCAGGCTCAGGGCTGCGTGCCCCCTGCCACAGCCCCCATCTCCTCCTCTCAGCACTCCCCAGTTACATCCCAGCACGCCATGCTGCATCAAATGGGACAAGCTGCAGAGAGGGCTGTGAAATCCCGTGTCACTGTGAACGAGGGCGGCTGTTTGGCGGTGACCCCAGCAGCCAGCACAAACCGCTCCTCACCGACGCTCCGCGTGCTGCTGGGGTGGAGCTGGGCAGGCTGAGCGGGGCACGCGCTGAGCTCAGCCCCTGTCCTTGTCACCTCCAGTTGGAAGGGCAGGGACATTCCCTCCCTGTGTCCGTGTCCCCCAGCAGCTTTGCGTTGTCCCCTCCCCCCCCCCCAGGACTCTGTAGCAGCAGGGAGTATTGCTCAGGGCTTAGGACCGCCTTGTACAGGAGCCCACTGCTCCTGGTGGCTTCTCCAAGTCCATGCAGAGCCTCATTGGGAACCTGCTGCTGTGCTGGTGCAGGGACAAAACTCTTTGCATCCTGGAGGCTGTGAGAGGGGTCCTGTGTGCTGTGTCCTTCCCTCCTGGCTGTCACCGCTCCATCTGTCCCCGGGCACAGCCCCCATGCCCTCCAGCCCCATGCGTCACTGTGTGCGTGTCCCGGTGTCGGTGTTGGAGTGCCCGTGGTGTCTGTGGCGTTCCGTTGGTGTTAACACTAAACAAAGAAAACCCCGTGGTTGTGTAGAAACGGCCAGACCTTGACTGTTGTAAAATAAACCGAGCTATTGTGTTTCCTTTTAAATAGGCGAGCGTGCTGCTGTGGTGAATGACTGGTGTGTTCTGTGCTGTGATCTAAGGGGGAAAGGAATAAAACAGCATTTCTACCCGTGTCTGGCTGCGTAGTGTGCAGGGGCTGGGGGCAAGAGTGGAGTAAAGCATGGGCTGAGCTCTTCCCACGCTGTGCCCTGTGCTGGGCAGTGCAGCAGCCGGCCTGGCTCCCTGGTGGGGGTGGTAGTGGCCCCCCCAGGCAGCACAGACACGGCTTTGTGCTGGCAGTGGGCAGGCGCTCCGAGCTTGCTCCGT
The DNA here is from genome assembly GCA_036925125.1 of Oreortyx pictus. NCBI lineage: Eukaryota > Metazoa > Chordata > Aves > Galliformes > Odontophoridae > Oreortyx > Oreortyx pictus. The sequence goes on along the minus strand of JAUPFR010000025.1, from coordinate 5,105,561 downwards.
GCCGCGCTCTTTTCTGCAGCCAGCAGCAGTTTCAACAATAGCCAGAGTCAATAGCTGCCTGAGCAGTGAGCCCGCCAGTGTGGGTACAGGGCCCCTTTGTCCCCAGGCCTTTGGGGCACATCCCTTCTGCAGCCACTGGTGCACTGGGTGAGAGCTGCTGAGTGATGCTGGGCTGTGGATGGCCCTGTGTGCACTTCCTGGGGCATGGGATGAGCTGGAGCTGAGTCCCGGGTGTATCCGGGTTGGTCACCTTGTCGGGGATGGCTCCCTGCAGCCCCTCAGCACTGAGCAGCTTGGGCTCCCTCCCGCTGATGGTGAGATTAGGGCTAACAGGATGGAGCAGCCTGCTTGGCAGCCAGCCTTGCCACCAAGGTGGCACAGCTGGGGAGGGGTGCAGCATCCTGGCACTGGCAATGCCACGCTGGGGTGCAGTGGGCACTGTGGGACGGTTCAGTGATGGCTGGGGGCACAAATCCGGCTGCTGTAGGAACCTGGCATCGCTGTCACCCTTCTCTCTCTCCCACCCAGCACCTGAGCCCTCCTCCCAGCTGGGAAAGGGACACTCAGCCCAGGCCCTCCCCTCCCTCCCGAAGGCAGGCGGGAGCTTTGGGCCTCCCCTCGTGACTGCGATAAACATTACACCGAGGCCGTTAATGTTTAATGAGGTTTGCCTCCCAATTACCGTGCTTTCCCCTGGGTGCCCACTCCCAGTGCCAGACGCCCGTTGGACGGCACGCCGACACGATGGGGGACGGTAAGGGAACTGCGGGTAGTGGGGAGTACACAGGGGCACATTGCAGCACGAGGAGCGGGGCTGGACCCTCCTGCCATCAGGGTGGGGGCAGCTCTCTCTGAGGGAGATGCGGGGATGGGTCCTCAAAGCCCTCTGGGGAACCAGCACTGGACAGCACTCGGCTTCTGGAGGGAAATTCTGCAGCCAAAGCTCTCCTCGCCAAGAGATGTGCTATCAGGTATGGTGTGTGTGGTGGCACAGCTGCGATGGCAGTGCTCGGTGCTCCAGGTCCCCGTGTGCAGCTTCACCTGAAGCTCAAGTCTCATTTATCCTGCAAACGCATCCTGGGAATGCACGGTGAGTTGGGGTGAAAAGCAGGAGTTTGGGAATCCTTTACTGGAATGGAAAGGAAATCAGAGCACTCTTCGTCACAGCTCTCAGCTTTCCCTCCCCACCTCCTTTCCAGGCACCCCCTATGAGCCCAGCTCCCAGGTTCAGGCTCCCACTGGGTTTTCTCTTTTCCAGAGCAAGCGCCCGAGCAGGGGCTGGACAGGTTCACCTATGGTAAGTGGATACCCATGAGTTGTCGGGCTGTGAGCTGGGGGGGCTGGCAGTCCACCTCCCGCAAACCCAGGCTGATGCTGCAGCTCCCTTCTTCCCAACCCAGACTATGAGACCGTCCGTAATGGGGGGCTGATCTTCGCCGTCGTGGCTTTTGTGGTCGGGCTCCTCATCATCCTCAGTAAGTGCCACCCTACATGGTGCTCCTCTCTGCTCTCGGGGTGCCAGTCCTGCATCACCCACAGCTGCCTGGGAAGTTTCCATCCACGCCAACTCCCAACACAAAGCGAGTTGGGAAGGAGACGGTGTAAATATTTAGCGTTTCCCTGCCAGCGTCAAAGGCTTCAGAGGGAAGGTCAGTCATTAAAAATAGCAGAGAAAATCTCTGACATTTCCCAAAGGAGAAAGCAGCAATCCCACAGCCCTCTGCAGCTCCCAGGGACATGGTGCCAAGCGTGCAGGGCTCCCCACAAAGCTGCCCTTACGGTGGTGTGCAGGGACACTGCCTGAGTGCATTAGGGAAAAAGATAAGCAAAGCTCCCACATCTGTAGGAGCAGCCTGGGGAGATGGATGGGCACCCAGGAGAGCACTCAGGAGTTGCTGGGCAGCAGTGGGGGCTCAGAGGGGAGACAGCCCTGCAGCCTTCATCGAGGCAGGGAATGGGGAGGGGGCCACGGGTACAAGAAGCCTCAGCTACTCCTCTCACCCCCAGGCCAGCGGTTCCACTGTGGAGGGAAGAAGAAGAGGAGGTGGGTATGACTCAGGTTTAAGGCAGCCCCATCTCTCCTGCTGGCTGCAAAGAGTGGGACCAGCTTGTCCTCCCTTTCCTCCCTATGATGCTGCCCAGCGTAACACATCTCCTCTTGCTTTTCCATCCACAGACAAGGAAACGAGGAGGACCTGTAGCTGCAGGTAGGCTGCAGGGGGAGGCACCTGGGGCTGCGTGGCTCAGCAATGCTGGAAGCCACATGGGCACCTGCCTCGGGTCCCTGATGCATGATGACCCACCCCCCCCCCTCCGTCCGGTTCCAGAGCTGCTGTGGGAGGAGAGCTTCGTAAAGCTGAGAAGTCCTTGCCAAGGGCCACCCCTTACCCTGCTCCAGTGCATCCATTCATTACCCTGCTCACCCCGGGTGAGGCCGGAACGCTAATTGCCCTCGTGCTTTCCCCTCTGGTAGATCCAGCAAGTGTTTCTTAGCTAATAAAGTTCCAGCTGAGAGAGGTTAAACTTTGTGCCCGAGGCATTCTGAATTGCCCACCCTCTTGGCCCAGCACCAATGAATTTTTGCCCTGCAGGCATCTTCTGACACAGACCCAGCACGCCCCCATCACAGAGTAACCCCATCTGCACTGGGTCCTACGGAGGGAAGGATAACGCAGAGCCCGCACACTCTGGTGCCTTTCTGCCCAGCGTGAGGGCTGCGGGGCCCACGTTTTCAGCACACCCTTCCCATGGGACACACTGCCTGGGTTCTGTGTCCAGTGCCATGCACACACATGGGCAGTGCTGTTGGGGAAGAGCTGTCTGTGCGTTCGCTTATCTCAGACTGCTTGCTCCGAACATCCTTCCTGCGCACAGACAGGGCACGATTTGTGCTCCAGTTTCACGGCCTCTCCCGTCTTTGGATGCAAACCAAAACATCCCTCTCTTGCAAGTGGTGAGAGAGGCGTGCAGCTCGATGTGAGCATCTGTGCCGGACCGAGGCAGACACCTAGCGACCGCCGTGCAGCGTGCTGCTGCTGTGCTGTGCTGTGCTATGCTGTGCTGTGCTATGCTGTGCTATGCTGTGCTGTGCTATGCTGTGCTGTGCTGTGCTGTGCCCCGCTGCTCCGACCCCGGGCTGTGTGCAGGACCCCGCCGTGCTGCCCCTGCTCTCCTGCCCCTGGGGGCTTTGCAGCTGGGAGTGCACCCGCGGTGACGGAGCAAGCCTTGGGCAAAGGCAGAGAATAAAACTTACACAGAAAGGGGAATTGAGGGAGCAGTCCCAGCAGCAGCAGTGCCCAGGGTGCGTTGTGGGGTGTGAGCACAAAGTTCAGACTCAGAGCCCTTTGTGGGTTTAAGCCCCATTGCCCTGCATTCTGGACACTCAGACACCCCTCCCTCCCTCCCCATGCTGTTGCAGAGGAGAAACTGCCTCACCTGCTTCGTTTGGGCTTAAATTGAGGTCAGACACTGACAGTAAAATAGGATTAGCAGGGGAAGGTTATTAGGCAAAATCCACGCAATTTGTATAATCTGAGGTTATTTAACACGGTAAGGAGATTATTTTGAAATATAATTTTGTTTTGACACTGACCCACTAATAAAGGCTCGGTGCAGCTTTGCACGGCTCGAGCAGGAACCAGAGTCCTTCATCAGAGGGGAGCAGCTCCCATGCAGCAGCACAGACGAGCCAAGGGCTTTGCTTGCAGCCCTGACCCCTCTCCCTGCTGCAGCTCCCAGACCCCTCAGCTGTGCTGTGGCTGCAGAAGGAGCAGAAGGTGCAGCGGCCAGGAGAGCAGCTGGCACAGGGAAGGACCCTCACTTGTGCTCTCCAGGCTCCCATTTCCCCACTGTTGGCTGTGCTGTGGCTCAGGGTCAGCCGTGCCCTTCAGGATACACATCCTCTGGCACCAGCCCCCAAGAGAGACCCTACACGCCCACCCCGAGCAGTGGGAGCAGACTAATGGGAGCGAAAAGCCGTGTCTGCTCCCTGTGCAGGGGGATCTGTGTCTCGGCACCAGATGGCATTAATAGCATTATTCTGCACGGCTTGCAGACACACACGTGTGCACGTCCGCTCACACAGCCCTTCGCACGCCCGGCTGGGGCTCAGGGACTGTGCCATGGGTTGGGGACACCATAAAGCCACCATGTTCCTGCTTGGATGCCCTTCTTCTATAGCTGCCCAGCAAAAAGCTCCTGTCTCTCCTGCTCACCCCGCTGGGGGTGCCCACAGGAGTGGCCCCATGGGGCAGCCAGGAGCTGCTGGCCCTGGTGAGCACGCTCTCTCCTTCTGCCCTGAACCAGGCAATCTTGGGGGATTTCTCTCACACCGCCTTGAGCCATTAATCTGCTCAGAGTAAATCTTTTCTGTGACACAAAGGGGATTGGGTAAATAATACAGTGGGCAAATGGAGTTTCCTTTTCCTCCAGGAAGGCGTCTGGTTCAGAGCAGCTTGGCACCATTCACCTTTTGCTTTGCCAGGCTCTGGATGGACAGGCACGGAGAGAGGTGCAGCGATGGGCTCGGACAGTTTTGGTGCTTAACGCACTGTAAATGTGAGAGGTGAGGCACCGGGGCAGCAGCCAGGGATGTAGGGTGCCCACCAGCACCGCTCCTCCATCAGTACCAGGGACACGTTCGGCCCGGGAGGAAACGCGAATGCAAAATGTCTCCTCATTAGCTAAAACAGGAGAGCAGCAAATGGTGACTAATGGAGCCAAAGAGGAACACTTGACGATGTGGAGAGACGGGGCCAGGCTGGCGGGGAGCCAGCCACACGCCTCGCTCTGCCTTTGTTCTGCTCCCGAAAAGGCAGCGCATCCATCAACAGCAGCGCATCTGCCAGAGCAGCAGCACTCCACGGGCTGAAATTATCCTCCCAAGTGAAACAAAACACGTTTCAGCTCTCATCTCCCTGTGGGGCACGCTCCGGAGTAGAGGTTATTAGTGTGTCTCACTCACACCGGGGCGGCTGCCCGGCCCTGAGCCCCACAGCGGGCAGCCAGGAGGGGTGGGCTGCGCTGCGCTTTCTGGACGGGTTTGGCGGTGAGACGGTGCTCGGAGCGGACCCCGGGCCCCGCTGCTGCCGGCCGAGACCGCCGCTCCGTACAGCGGCACTAGGGGGAGGCAGAAGCCAGGCTTCGTGAGGCACAGCCGGCCCCGAGCATCCCTCGGAAGGCGCGGAGCTGCCGGAGCTCGCTGCCCCGCTGCTCTCGGTGTTACCAACCTCTGCACCCGGCTGCTCGCTCCCCTCTGCCACCGGGGAAACTGAGGCACGGAGAGGGGTGGGGGCTTTGATCCCTGACACAGTCCAGCACCAAGCCATCCCTGGGGAACTGAAAGCCTGCTGCTGCTTCCCCGTGTTGAGAAGGGGCTCGGGGTGTGTCCACCCTTTTAACATCCCGGTGCATGCAATTAGCTCAGGTGCACACGCAGCCCAGCCTGCAAGTAGTCCCAGGGGCTCTACGAGCTCTGTGCGTGCAGTTTGCAACAGGACAGTGTTAGGGACCTCTGTGCAGGACAAAGGCTTCTTGGAGGGCCCCCGGGAGTGGCAGGCTGGGGTCACAGTGGGTTGCCTCCCCAGATGCAGGGGTGCTGTCAGGCTAAGCCCCTCACTGCATCGGAAGTGTCCTGCGGAAATCCCGTAAGTAGCCCTGCTGTTTTAATGAGCACTTCCTTTATGGGATTTGTCTGGGGGCTGTCTGGGGTCAGGTTGTGAGCTGGGCTGAGCATTATTTCCTCGTGAGAGGACCTTGACTGTGACCATAGGTGTGAGGCAGAAGCAAGGCTGCTTTCCCCAGCGCTCCTCTGTGCCTGCATGCAGGCTGTGTGTGGGTGAAACACGCTGGGGAAAGCACCCGGTGAGACAACGGGATGCACAAAACTCAGGGCACCTGCAGCCCCAGAGCCTTGAGGGCCTCTACATGTAAATACTGTCCAACTCCAGAGCAGAAAAGTCACAGCTAGAAAGGGCTGCTTCAGGCAGAGCAGTTCCTTCAGTGGGACACAAGTGTGTCATCCCTCCCATGAGCTCTCCCTGGAGCAGAGGGGCTGTTTGAGGTGTGTGATGCCTGCCAGTGCCCCGCTGTCAGCAGGATAACAGCTCCCTGGGCTGAGCGCTCACACGAAGGAGGTGTACCAACACTTCTGTGAGTGCTCACGTGTGGGGACCGTGGGAGGTCTCGTGTCCCTGAGTGCAGGGGCAGAGCGCAGGGGTGGGCTCTCAGCGAGTGCCCTGAACTCCCTCCCTCATTGCAGGGGGCAGGAGCTGCACCTGGGGCCAGCAGTGTTGGTAGCAGAAGGAAGGTTCCCGTCAGCAGACTCTGCTCAGCTGCTGGGGGGAGGAAGGGGCAGATGCCTGGCATGTGGCTGGCACTCCCCAGGGCCTGGGACTTGCTCATGGCCTTGGGTATGGGCCTGAATAACAATTTCCCTGCTGGATATCAGCAAACATCTGCACACGGGTGGAGCAGGCGGTAGAAATGCACCTCTCTCCCTGGGGGGGGTGCAGGATGGCTGTCAGCCAGAGCTTTGGGGTGTGGGGGGGCTGCACGTGGGGACACCCACACGTGGTGACACAGTGCTGTGTGGGGGGTGGTGGATCCCAGCAGTGCTGGTGATGATGAAGCACTGCCTCAGGGAGGAGGAAGAGGAGGAGGAGGAGGAAGGGCTGTGGTGTCAGCACACTGTGCCAGGGACCCCTCGGGGGTAGAGGTGTCTGGCTCTCCCAAAGGCCTCCCAAGCAGAATGGGACTGTAGTGGGCTGGAGCAGGTTGAAGATGGCCAAGGAGCTGCATTTCTAATTGTTTTCACTGGGAGATGGTATGTTTTCTCCTAAATCTTAACAGTTGTGAGGGTTGTTTTTTTTTTTTCTTTTTAAAGAAAACAGTGCATAGTTTTATTGACTCGTTGCTTCAATCTTCTGTTTATTTCTCAACAAATTGGGGCTGAAAAGATTGTTCTGGACAGCCAAGAGAAACCTCTGTAGTCACTGCAAGAAAAGACATCCTGAACTCCTCTCTAATGGTCCAGGCAAGTTGGCTATGGTGTGACTAAATGTTGGGGAGTAAAATCCGAGGTTTAAATTAATCCTTGGGTTAAATACACCCTGAGATACAGCATGGCCTGATGTGTACGTGCTGGCTGGAGGGATGCTGTCCCAGTGAAGTCTGCTAGGCCTGATGATCTTACAGCATCACTGAGTGCTGGAGCTGTTTGTCCTGATTACCTGATTCTGTCCCTGGGCTACTAAGAGGTTTCCAGGAGGAGGAGGAGGAGAAGCACAGCCAGCTGCAAGTCCTGGGTGAGCAAGACACGGTGCCTCGACGAGCAGCTCCGTGGCCAGGACACGGCTCACCCCAGGGGAAACCCTTCTGTACAAAGGTGAAGCTGAGGTTTGCAGAGGATGGAGCTGTGCTCCAGGCTCCGCAGCGCACGGCTCAGCTTTACGGAGCGTGACGGGCACGGCCCAGCTGTCACTTAACCCGGGCGTGCAGCCCTGGTGCTGCGGGGCGGTTGGAGGTGCGGGGCGGTGCGGTTGCGCGCTCGCCCAGGTGCGAGCCCCATCTCCATCCTCAGCACAGCGCCGGGGTGGGCAGGGGAAGGGTGTGCGTGAGCACACACCCCCTGCTTGCATAAGGGCTGGGTGTCACCAGCCGCCCTCCCAAAACGCGGCCCGGCCCGAGGAAGCGCGGGGAAGCCATGTGCTCCCTCTCGGACGCGGGGGGGCACCGGGGCCGTCCCAGCGCGCTCCGGGCGAGCTGCGGGGCTCAGCCCCGGGCCGTGTCCGCCCGCGGCCGCGGAGGGGCCCGGCGGGGAGCGGGGCGCGGGGGCGGGGAGTGCGCGGGAGCCCGGCCCACCCTCCCGACGCCACTCGCCGGGAGAGGGGAGGAGGAGCGGCTGCGAGCTCGGCTCTGGGCATCTCAACCTGGCTGGCAGCGCGGCGGCAGGGAGCGCGGCACGCCGGGGGCACCGCACCGTCCGCAATTGCGCCGCACCCCGGGGCCATAGGTGCTCTTTATGGCATGTGGCTGGTAACTTTTTTCCTGCTGTACTCTTTGCGGAAAGGTACGTCCGCACGGGGAGGGCGGCGGGGTGGGCTCCCTCGGGCCGCGTTCGGATTCCCCCCCCCCCCCCCCTCTTCCTCCTCCTCCTCCTCCTCCTCCTCCCACCCTTCCTGGCTGCGCTGTGCTCCGGGACTCTCGGGCCGCCCCGCGGCGGAGCGCTGCCCCGGAGGATGCTCAGTGCGGGTCGGTGCGGCTCCCGAAGGCGCTGGGACGTGCGGACCGTCGGGCGCAGCATCCCCGCTGCCAGCCCCGGACGGCGGCCCCGCAGCGCTACTTCGGGGAGCTTTGTGCCGCCGTGCCCGCTTTTCCGGGACTACTTGGAGCAGGGTAGATCCAGCGATGCTTTAAAAATCACGTCCTTCCCTCTAGGAATGTTGCATTAAGTGTAAGCCAGTGGTTTGATATGAATCGGATTGGGAAAGGGGGGGGGGGAGTGGGGGGATCGTGGAAGAAGTGTGTCAAGGAGAGATGCACACTTAAAGATTAGAGATTAATTTAAAGTTGGAGATTAAGTGAATGCTATCCAAATCTATGGAGGTAATACTCTAAACCAAGTCTGCTATAGATGCAATTAAAATAGAAAGGCAAGGAGCCGCATGGAGCGCGGGCAGTTAAATCGCAGGGCGTTCGTTACAACAATCAATCGATGTTACATAAAGGAATTGCCCATTTCCAGTTCCGTGGGAATTTGTAATTGTGCCTCCCTCATGAATTACCTCTCTGGACATCCATCGCTCCATCTACAGGCTGGGGGAAGTGCCCACCTTGTGGTGTGCTTGGGGGATGTGAAATGACATTTGCCCTAATTATCTCCTTTTTTTATTTTTATTTTTTGACATTTGGGAGCAGCAAAAGGAGGGAGGGGGGGATTTTAGGAAATGAGGGGAGAGAAATGAACGGGAACAGAGCTGTCTCCTTCCACAAGACTTCTGCTGTCTGTGAAACTGCACATCTATCTCAGTGCTGATCCGATGAAAAATATTTACCGAGGTTTAATAGGACATCCTGTCCGGTTGCACGGTGATCAATTATTCCATCAATTATTAATTGTGGAATAGCTGCTTTATTAGAGCCGGGCAAAAACTGCGTTTGGGAGCTTTAACCAAAATTGCTTTTGTTTGGGATCTGCTGAGCTGAATGTGCCAGCGTCTGCTTTGCTTACATTTGCATTTCTTACCGTGCTACATGAGGGGGGGGAGGGAGGAAACAAATAAGCATCGAGGACCCCAGCAATCCCTGCCCCCAGCAGCCAAAATAACGAGCTGCAAAGGCAATAAACCCCATTCCAGTTTGCAGCCCCAGCTTCTTGGAAAAAAGGATCTCTTCCCACAGAGCTATCTCTTCTGAGAAGTGCAAATTAAAAGCCTCCATTAGCACAACTCCTCGTGGCCTCATTTTCTATTCCTTATTTTTATTTTTTTATTTGGGAGGGGGAATAAAACGTATCCTCAGCGCTGCAGCGCTGGCAATGGAAAGTGTTAAAGTGAAACGGTTCCAAAGAGAGGACAGCGATACAATGGGAAGTTTCATTATAATAATGGCATTAAAAAAAAAAATAAAAATGAATTGCTTAATGCACGATAAACCTTTCAGGCACTTAATATTTCTGGGCACTGGAGCACAACCTTTTAATACGTTCCCGCTGCAGAACGAGAGCTCGAGGAGGAGCGGAAAGCAAATAAACGTTTGATCCAGGGCACTGCTGAAGTTGAGGGATGTGGTGGTGGCTGTGGCTCTCTCTGCCCTGCTGGCAGAGCACGGCGCGGTGGAGTCTGCAGGAAGGATGGAAGGAGTGGTGTGACACCGTGGTGTGAGCAGTGCGATGAGCAGCGGAGGCTTTGAGCTGGGAGGGCATCTCTTGCTGGGTCCCTCTGCCTCATGCTTGATTTTTGGCACCAGATTTGCACCGTGCTCCCGTGTTGGGTGCAGTGGACTATGCAGCCTGTGGGATTTTGTTTTTATTATTTAATCTCTTCTCCATCTCAGCCCCCCCAGCGTGGCATGGCGCTCGTTTGTCTCTGAAATGAAACATGGAAGCCTCATTAAATGCACGGATGAGACGGCTGCGGCGCTGAGCCCTCGCCGTGCCCGGTGTTTCTTAGCCCATGGATAGCCAACGTTTCCCAGCACTGGGAGCCACGGTGGCAACCTGCCCGGAGCCCTTACCTGCACCTGGCATAGGGTTAGGGCCGCTCTTGCTTTTGGATGAGAAATTAATATAGGTAACCCTATATTTCTTGGTGTGTTTGCTCTCTGGAGGAGCAGAGGCTGCGGGTGCCAGGGCCGTGCTGCCTGGCAGTGCTGCGGGTGCGGGGTGCCTTTCTGCTGCAGTGCTTCTGCCCATATGGTCCCGAGTGGAGTGGTGAGGAGCACTGTCCTCGTTTGAAGCGGTTGACGGAGCGGGGATAAAACTGGAAGCGTCTCTTTGTGGCAGGAATCCTTCTGACATGGCAGCGTGTGAGTTCTGAGCTGTGCCTTAGATCGCATGAAGTCATCTCACACCCAGATAAGCAGGCTGCTAACGAGTGTGGCTTCCTAGGAGGGCACAAAGGAGGAAGGGGTTCACCTGTCACAGTAGATACAAAGCGTGCTGTAATGAGGAGCAATGCAGTGGCTGCCTTGGGTCCACAGCGTTTCTTGTCTTTGAAATCTCAGTTAAAGCCAGCTACATATTTGTATGTTACAATGTCATCAGTTTCTCTTTCCCTGCTTGTAGATGGTTAAGAAACAAACCCAACCGTGTACCATCTGCATCTTGCCATCATCACCTGCTAGCAGAGCTGTACCAAATATTTTGGAGATCCATTTCCTGACTCTGCTCACAGCAGCTGCCTCTTGGAAGGGGCCATTGGGTTTCATTTCCGTGGGAGAGAAGGGAGCAAGTGCAGCTTAAAGGGGAAGGGACGAGGTGAGCGAGCTGCCTTCCTCTGGCTTGCTTTATGGACGTGCTCCCTTGTCTCTCACCTGTCAGCTGTGGGGGCAGAAATCTGTGCTTGTGCTTAAAGGGAGCGTGCCAGCTGTGGTTCAGAAGTGATGGGCTGACTGCAGGAAGGTCAGCAGTGGGCGTATGTGGCCTCAGTGTGCCTCTGTCCATCGGACCTGGCTCACCTCCCTGGGGGCAGATTGCTGCAACCCATCTTGGTTATGTCACCGATGTCCCCTTGGGTCTTGGGTATTGCTGGAGAAGCAAGGGTGGGCTGCTGGAGGGCACGGAGAGGTTCTGCCTGTGTTTCCCGAGCTTGTTCCCACCTCCTGGAGGAGGTTGGGAGGTGGTGCAGAGCTGGGGGAAGCCTGGCTCTGTGGCAGCCCCTGGGGACGGGGTGGTGACAATGGCACTGTAATGGGATGGAGCAGGAGGTGACCAGCTGTACGTTGCAGGGGCTGGGTAAATCAGTGGGAGCACTGCTCCTTCCAGGCAAGGGTTACTGCCTGAGCCTGGGTGCTGCTGCAATAGCTGGAGGTGGTTCAGGCCTTAATTTCCATGCAGATGCATTAAGGAGCAGGCAGCAGCACTCTGAGCAGGATGTCCTCCCACAGGGGGCTGGAGGCTGGGTTCTGCTCCAGCATCCCCTCCTGAGGGGGTGACTGTGAGCTCTGGGACTGCCCTTGGGACTGCACGTGGTGTGTGGGGGCACTGCTCCGTGGGCATGGCTGCTTGGCTGGGGTCGTGGCTTTAAGGTGGCCTGGTTTGCTTTGGGGTGACCTCCTGCACGGGTGAGCTGTGCTGCAGGGAGGGGCTGCATTGGAGGAGCCCTACCATGGGCATTCGTCCCTGTATCTCACCGTTCCTCTCCCTTCTGTGAAGTGTGGAGATGTCACTTCTTCTTCTCCAAGGACTCTCTATTGTAGCAGATTGTTAGTGCTCTGATGGTGATGGGAGCTCCTTCCAGGCAAAGCGAAAGACTGCTCCATGCATGGGCAGCGTGGGATGGGGCTGTCCCACCTCCCAGCAGCAGGGAGGCAAGGTCAGGCCGTGCCACCTTACCTCTACTCCCACCCACTTCACTTTCTCCTTGAACAGGGCAGGTGTCAAATGCCCTTAATGAGGATAATAAATGAGTGGCGCGGCGGTGATTAGCCTGCTGTTCCTGGCAGAGCCCTTCACAGCTGGTGGCTGGGCAGCCCCTGTGGCTCATCCAGCTCCTCTGCTTCTCTGTCCATGCTCCTGGGAGCACCAAACCCAGAGGGAGCCTTGGGAATATGCTGCTGATGGGGTGCAGTGGGTTTGCAGTCCAGAAGCTGCCTGCTCAGAGGTGCTGTGACCCCATCCCTTTGCATGGAGGCAACACATTTGGTCATGGCAAGTAGCCCTAAACCCACTTCATGAGACAGGAGCAGCTCTTCCCTGAGAGGTCTGGAGGCGAGGAAGCACTGCCTCGCTGGGCTGTCATCCGGGAGGTGATGACATTTCTGCATGTTGCTTCCACGCAGGACTCGCACCTACACTGCAGCTGCCTCCTCCTGGAGCACGTGGCTGCTGATGGACCCTGGGGTCAAGTTAAGGCTGCTCTGCCTCAGCCACTCGTTAGAGTAAGCGAGTGCTTCTAGTACAGCGCATCGCTTCGCAGTGCCCGGAGTGGCTGTGCTTCCAGAGGGAGCTGAGTTTGGAAAGTCCAGCCATTGAGGCTGGTAAATATTCCTGCGGGATGATAGCAAAATGACTCTCTTCTCCCAGCTCAGAGAGAGATATTAATATTTCAATACCTCTAGGTTGTAATTTACTACAATTTAAGAAGATTGCGCCTTGATGACTTAAAACACATGCCTCTCCAAGTGAGCCAGGCAGTGTCCGGCTGCGTGCAGGGCTTTGTGCAGTGCAGACCAGCAGTCTGGTGCTGTGCCTGCTTCACTGCACTTCCCCTGGCGAAATGCTTCCATTTGGGCTCCTCTGTAGCTGCCTCTTCTCAAGCTCGCGTGAATTAATGCCCTCGATATTTAGGTTAGGGTCAGCACATCTGACCAGATGTGAGCAGTGATTTCTGGTTTAAAAATATTGCGGCGCTATTTCTAAATTTTTAATCTCTCTCAGTGATTTGGAGACAGTTTTATGAAACATGGAATTAGAATGGTGCTCAATGCTAAATGGTAAAGGAGATTATCTGGATTTAACTCTATGCGTCTGTCACATAACTATTGCCAATCCCATAACTTCCATTTTCTATTAGAAATCCGTTTCCCCCTTTGACCTGAAAAAGCTTCATGGGTAATCTGAATTTCTGTTTACGAGGTATTTTTCCACTCTTTGCTCCCACCCTTCGCCCTTCCAGCTGTAACCCTCTCTGAGCAGGAGGAGGATGCTTCCCCGTGGGGCTGTGGTTGTACTTCCATTGCTGCTGGGGGTGGGTGCAGGTTGGGTAGCATCCTGCTCTGGTTTGTTTCACTGCTCTGCGGGTATGACCTCAGCCAGCCTGTAAATCTGTTCAGGGTGCAGTGGCAAAACTGGAACTTGCTGGCTGCCAGTCCCTCCCATTGCTCTGTGGCGCAGCTCTGTAGATGTGGCACTTGGGGATGGGTTGATGGTTGGAGGTCTTTCCCAACCTTCATGATGCTACGGCTGCAGTGTCCTTGGTGTGAGACTGCAGGACTCTGAGTAGGCACAGGGGGAAACTTGGCCATTTTGTGAGTTTTAGGTTATGATTCAGTGCAGAGCAAGGCTGGGTGCACACGCAGCGGTGAGCAGGGCAGAGCTTGAGGTGCTTTGGGTTTTCCTCCACTGACCTGGCTGAGTGGAGCGTGCTGGGGGCACAGATGTGGGTTTTGGTGGATGTCCTCCCCCCTGTTCCTGTTCTCTCCTCCTCATGTGAAGGAATTGGGGTCAGGGAGGTCCCTGGCGTCTCGTTGGAGCTGGCAGCATGGCACGCTCTGTGCTGGCTCTGCAGCACCACGAGTGGTGCTCCCAGGCAGAGCTATTAATACACCGCCAAGGGCCGCTTGCTATATCTGTGTCCTTCTGCCCACGCAGAAAAGTGTGGCTAAAAAAAGAAAAACGGAACCAAGTGACTGGGGGCTGCCTCGTCCCTATCTGCAGGCAGCTTTGCTCATTGTGATGGAGAAGGGGAGCTTGTGGTCCTGGAGTGGCAAGCAGGGTGCAGGGTAGAGAGGTCGCCTCCTTCGATTTCCTGCAGTGATCATGGTGTCCTGGGCAGCTCCTGTGCAGTGTGAGCTGTGCCTTGGTGCAAGCTCAGGGCCACCAGTGCATGTACAGCCCCTGTCACTGGGTAACGGTTTCTCTGTGCAGAGCCCATGCTGCACATCTGGGGCTGTGCATCTGGCTGAGAAGCACCCATGCATGGGGACATTGGGTTGTGGTGAGGTGCTTGTGGTCCCTGACCCATGCTTCCAGCCCCTGCCCTGATGTTCTCTCTGTGCTCTGGGGCTGTGTTTGGGGCGGCCACACCTCTGGGGAGCATCTCCATCCGCTCTGACCCTTGGGCTCTGCTTCCTCTGCAGCTCATGCTGAAGATGTTGGAACCAGCCTCTACTTTGTGAACGACTCCATCCAGCAGGTCACCTTCTCCAGCACAGTGGGGGTGGTGATCCCCTGCCCAGCCGCAGGGTCACCCAGCGCCGTCCTTCGGTGGTACTTGGCCACAGGCGACGACATCTACGATGTGCCCCACATCCGGCATGTCCATGCCAATGGGACTTTGCAGCTCTACCCCTTCTCGCCATCAGCCTTCAATAGCTTTATCCACGACAACGACTACTTCTGCACCGCGGAGAACTCGGCTGGGAAAATCAGGAGCCCGAATATCCGTGTTAAAGCAGGTAGGAGCTCCCTGCAGTTTGGGGCTGGGGTGTGATCACGGCTTTTCTTGGGTCTCCTGGCCTGCCCACCTGGTGTAGGACGGTGACGGCACGCTGCTGTGCTCGGAGGAGTGCTGAACATGAGCTGTGCTGCCCTGCTGTGAGGGCACCGATCGATGCTGCACAGCCGGAGAGCAGGAGTTGGACAAATGGGAGTCAGCTGCCAATATGTGTCAGTGAGCTGTGTCCTGCCCGGGCTCTGAGCAAGCTCTGCGATGCAGGTCTGCTGCTGGGGCAGGGAGGGCTGTGCAGTGATGGGCAGGGGCATGGCATGTGGCTTGGGCACAGCAGTGGTGCAGCTGCATCCCTGCACCTCCCTTTAGCAGCGTGAACCATCGCGCACAGGAGGAGCTGGGACACATCCGACTGTAGCTCAGAGCCCTCCATGTCCCTCAGCTCCTCTCAGACCACTCTGTTCCTGTTGGAGCATCCAGCCCAAGCATGCCAAGGCTTATTAAGCAAAGTAAAAAGGAGGAATATGGCAAAGAGCTGCTTCCAAAAGCCGTTATAGTAAATTATTGACCAGGCTGAGGAGGGCTAATAGCCCAGGAATGGCTTCATTATGTAACCTATTAAAAGTGGGGCTAGCAGAAGGAACATGACAGAAGTGACTACAGGGTTTTTTCATTTTAATACCTTGTACTGCAGAGTAAATGGGTATTAACCCCCCTCCCAGAGTGAATTATTTACCAACATTAGCAGGTTACCTATAAACCACAGCTTAGTGGAGGAGGGACAGCAGCAGGTAGGGGTGCAGTGAATGTGGCTGTGCAGCATGGAGCTGCCCCTCTTCTCGTGAGCTCTATTGCTGCCCAGGGCCCACATCTGTTCTATTAACAGGTGCAATTAGTGGGCAGTGTGTAGTGGGGCAATGAGTGGGGCCACCAGGATGGCCCCAGCTGTGGTGGCTCCAAGCACTTTGGCTCTGGAACACTAGAAATTGGTTGAAGCCTTCTGTGTGCAATTACCTTTGTCCCAGCCATCACCTATGCTTTGTGATGGCCACGCTACACGAAATGCCAATGACTGCTGTATAAAGAAAGCAAATGAGACCCAATTAAAAATAAGAGCAATGGGGGGAAAGCCTCTTAAGTTTTGGCAAAACGAGTAATGAGTGCATGAGGCAAATCTCTGGCCAGTGGAAAACACTAAGCGTGCTGGTCTTGATTTTAAACCACTTTTGTGAGAACAAGCAGCTCGGCAGCAGTGGGGGCTGCAGGGCTGGGGTTGGGGTACTGGGGACAGAGCCCAGCTGGGTGCCCCTGTGCTCCCTGCTGGCCTTCAAAGCCTGTGAATAAGCCCCTGCTCCATGTGATTGAAGAGGCTTTGGCTGATTAAGCTGCTGCGGTGCTGGTGTCCCTTTCTTTGCACGTTTCCCCTTCTCACCCCATCAGCAGCAGGAAGCTGGGAGGGCAGCAGTGCAGGCCTGTCCTACAGCTGGCTGTTGTGGCTGTTATCTTCCTTGCTACTGATGAGATGAAGTGTTACTCAGTAGCACCCAGTGATTGTGTCCTTCTGCTCCTGATGTCTAGCAGCAGTGCAAGGTGCCCTGACAGCCATTGAGCTGGGGAGTTGTTTATTTTTTTTGGGGGGGGAAGGTGGAGGATTAAAGCAAAACTAAGTGGGTTTCCATCGAGCGCTGGCATGCCACCAACCATCTGCTCCCCTGTGCAGTTTTCAGGGAGCCGTACACCGTCCGGGTGGAGGACCAAAGGTCGATGCGTGGAAACGTGGCTGTCTTCAAGTGCCTCATCCCCTCCTCAGTGCAGGAATACGTTAGCGTTGTGTCCTGGGAGAAAGACACCGTTTCTATCATCCCAGGTAAGGGAGCAGCTGCTGGGAAGCGCCGTGATCCGTGGAATACCTGACCTGCTCAGCCGTGTTGGGCTGGCTGTTGTGGAGGATGGTGTTTGGTGCTGCCAGAGCCAAGGATTTTACTGTGGACCATCCTGTGGCTTCACATTGGAGAGGACGAATGGTGTGAGCAGATGTGTTGCTTCGGTGTCTCTGCTGCTGTGGATGGTGATGCTCTGCGCTTTACTGAGCTCTTATGGGTCCTGTCCTGCTGTCTCCCACCTGCCTGAGCCATCTCACCCCTGTGGCTGTGTGGCGCCTGGGGCTGGGACAGCAGGAGGTGTGCCTTGCTGTCCCCATCCTGACCTGCAGCTAGTTGATTTCCCTGGTTTTTGAATGGCACAGAGTTGGACTTCTGGCTTCTTGACTTGAAAATGGCGTTGTGTGTCTGTTCCCTATACTGGCACCTGGCAGCCACTTGGCAGGACGTGTCCCCACGTGGACAGTGCCGCACAGGGGACAGCAGCACGCAGCCCTTTAAAGGGACAGTTCCCCGTGGCTTTTGATATTCTGTGAGAGAAGGGAGGCTCTGAAAGCAGAGTCCTGCCCCACTGGGTCCCCGGGTGGGATACGGTCTCCCAGGCTTGTGTGGTCGATGCTGCTGGCTGTGTTGTGCTGGGTCCTGCCAGACTGTCCCAGGCTCAGAAGCAGCACAGGGCTGTGGCAGGTGCTGTGTGGGGCCACCAGTGTCCCCGTGTGCCGAGGTGACCTCCTGGCTCCCTCCCTGGCTGTATTGATGGCAGTGCTGGCTGCCTGGCGCAGTGTGGGTGAGCTGGTAGTAAAGCAATCGATGCTGCTTTCCCCAGGGGATCCAGAAAGAATTAAAGGATTTTGCCCAAAGTGAGCGCTCGGTGCTTGATATTTGCTCACAGGTCAGTAAGTCCCGCTGCTCCCCCAGGGCCACTTTGGTCACGCTGCACCCAGGGGCTGCCACCAGCGGGGGACAGCCAGGGGACAGCCTGGTGCCAGCTGCTGACTGTGCATGGGAGGGGATTTGATCTAATCCGCCTTGCGGGGCTGTTTCCTAAGGAGATTAGGGAGCAGAGTGCTTCACCTGGACAGGGACGAGCAGCCTTCCGGAGGGCTGTGGTGGCACCTCGGGGTGCAACCCAGCTGCTGGCTTGGTGCTGCCCTGTGGCTGGCATGGGGCTGGACACTGGGAAGCAGTGCTCCTCCTGCTGTAGGGCCTTTGTAGGGTCTGTGAGGTGACACCTGGGAGCTGTGCTGGGGCAGTGTCTCCACCGACCCCCGTGCCAATCCTGGTGCTGGTGCCAAGCTCATGCTGGGCTGCAGAGCTGGGGCGAGGAGCCAGCTCCCCGCCGTGGTCAGGGCTCTGGCCCAGTGCCCCTCCTCTCCGGCACTGACCCACTTCTGACAGTCTCAGGATGAAGTACTGCATGAGATTCCTCGCTCCGTGGTCTTCCCCAGGCAGGAGCCAGGAAGGATGCTGCTCATTGATGGGTAGCTGCTCCATGTCTGCAGCGGCCTTGTGCCTGGAAAAGGAGATTTTTGTTTAGCAAACAGTCTTCTTGAATACAAACCCGTGTAAGCATCTTTCAGGTGTTTCAGGGGGTTTTGCAGCATCATGGAAATGCTCTCAGCAGCAGTTGCAGCTCAGGAGGAGCACCGTTGGGTTGGTGCGTGGTGCCTTCTGGTGCTGCCTGTTCTGCTTCGGGTGCTCCCAACGGTGCTGGAGACCCCAGAGATGTGAGGGTGCTCTGATGGACTTGTGCTGCCCAGTGGAGTTGTAGGAGCAGAGCGGTGTCTGTGCTGTGTGTGAGCAGCAGCAGTGCCCTCCATGCACACTCCTGATCTCAGCCAGGCCTGCTCCTGAGCTCGCCACTGTGGTGGATTATTATTATTTTTTTAATATGATGATTTAATTAGAGTGGAACAATTTTAACATTCTAAAGCAATAATTACCCTAAAGACAGAACATACAAATTGTGTTACAGTGCGGAGTCAACACAAGCAAGCGTGTTTTGCTGTTGGATTACAAATATAGTATCTGCCTGGAGCTGATTTCTTATTGCTCTTGCTGGAGCTGATGCTGGCTTTGCTGTTACCATCCACAGTCTCCCCCTGAAATGGGGGGAGTGATTTCTGCTCATCCCCATGCGCTCCTGTTGCTGTGCCCTGTGCTCCCTTAGTGCTGCTCCCACTGGTGCAGTGCTGCTTTCCCAGTGCTCTGCTGACTTCTGTCCTTCAGTTCCTGACGTGTGCCTTCTCAGGAGCACCTACTGGCTCTGTTTCGGATGAGGTCTTGAAACGATGATAGAGAAGCACATCTTGCTGCTGCAGGAGGGGCTCTGGTGGTGACTGGCATGGTTTGGTTAACTTGGCAACGCTGTAACCTACCCTGAAATCAAAGATAAATTCTTTATGGAAGGTTATCCTGCACATAAATCATCATTAGTGCGGCTCGTTTTTGTTTAATGCCTACCTAACGGTGCCGTGGTCTAAAAATGTGTGTTTAGTGAAGTCAAGGGTTGCGGAGAAATTACAGGGTTTTCAAAAAGCCATTTGCTTTGCCGGTGCTCGCGTCCAAATCAATCTTGCTGTTCGTTCTCAGCCTGGTAGCACACGTGCAGCAGCACTCTCGGCGTGCTGGCGTGGAACGTGGGCTCGTGCTTATTCAGAATAAAGCAGCAGCGCTCGCGGATCTGGGGGCTGTGTGCAACATTTGCGCTTCACACCGAGGCTGTGATTTCAAACTCTGTTGCTATTGATGAATCTTGATGTATCCTTGGGGGTGGGGTGGGAGGAGGACCGGGGAGGATGCGGCTGAGCAGCAGCGCTTCCGTGTGCCTCTTCTCCCTTCCCCAGAGGGAAATGGGGAGAAAATGCTGCCCCGAGCTCAGCGTGAACGGCTCTATTAAGGCAACGCGAGGTCTGGAAGCGCACGGCTTTGATTTGTCGGAGGAACTGTTGCATCCGCGACCGGAGCTGCCTCAGCGTCACCGTGCTCTAGTTGTTGTGACACAGAAATGGAAATGCTCGGCGCTGGCTTCTCCTCCCTGCAGGTGCTGCCCGATGGGAAGGGATTTCAGCAGGGCTGTGGTGTGCTGACGCAGGCAGCGAGCTAGAGATGTTGGAGCAGGTTGGGGAGGAAGGGTCAGCCCTTCTGCAGCAGTGTGCTCCCTGCTGTGCTTGGGGACTTCTCCAAAACTTCACTTCCAAGCGAGGCACGTGTGTGTTGGGTGGCTGTGCAGTGCTTTCTCTGGAAGCCAACATGCTGAGTTCTGTGCCAGAAGCAAAAGATACCCATTTTTGTGTAGGTTTAAAGGGTTTTGAGAACGTTTTTGTTTGGAATGTAGGAAACATCTTTAAGGTCCTTATCAGCCCAGGCTGCTCTGTGGTTCTATGCAACATCTAAGCTGATCTGGTGGTGCTGGCTCAGGTATTAAGTATTCCTTGCCATGCCGTGCCTGAGTCTACAGATGGGATTCTTAAGCTCATCTCAGGGACCCTCCAGTGATGTAGAAAATAAAACTGTAGCAGCTTTCCGGTGATCAAATACATCCGTCTGCCCCAAAGATGTATGCTGTGCTCTGCTGTACCTGGGAGCATCTGCCACGTGCCACATTTCTCTCTAAAATATTGGAGTGCAGCTATGCACAAATCTCACTGTACTCTGGCTCCGAGCACAATGAGCCCAGAGACACAGCGTGGGGCTGCTGGCAGTTAAACCCAATGGTACATGGTACTCCACATGCTGCAGGATGGGGCAGCTGATCCCAGAGGGATGGCTAGTGGGGCAGGGGAGCAAAGCGTCATCCTTCAGTCAGTGGGCTTGTTCTGGGGGGACCAAGCTCCTGGGGTAAAGCTGGGCCAGAATTGATGTGGAAGAGGTGAAAGGCAGTCCTTGTCTGTGTGCTTAGCTTCAGAGAGATGGTTGCCATGTCACTGTGTCCTGAAAAAGACCTCTAAGATCAACATGTCCAACCATCAACCCATTTCCACCGTGTCCCCAAGAGCCACATCTCCATGGCTCTTGAGCACCTCCATAAATGGAGACTGCTAAATATCCAGATCCCAGTGAATGCTGAGGGCTGGACCCAAAGGTTCCTGAAGTTCTGCATCAGAAATTCATGGGGAAACCTGACCTCCTCCCTCCCCACTTTGCTGGAAGTTTGGCTTCTTCATGCTGTCACTACGGGATCTGTCAGCTCCTGCTACATAGCGAAGCCACAGGAAGGCTCTGTTGGCATCTGTGTGAACACCCACAGCTTTTTAGGGTAAAACACAGAAGAGTAATTCAATTGGTGCCTCTGAACCCCCCCCCCGAACCACTCCCTGGTGCAGGACAGACTCTTGGTAGAGCGGTTTCAAGGGGTGTGCTGTCCTACTTCTATTTGAACATAGAGCAGCTCGGTCTGTTTTGGAGCCTGCCGTGGGCAATGTGTGGGCACACTGGAACCCCTAGGGCACTCTGGAGTCACCCAGTTTCATAGGATGCCCACATCAGAGGGGAAGGGGTGCGGGCTGCTGCCCCACCTGTCCCTGCAGTGGGCACAGAGTGGGGCTGGCACCCATCTCCCACGCAGCTGGAAGCCAGGCTGCAACCGGTGGGCACGAGATGCCCTTTTCACTTAAATTTCCTAGCACCATGGAGCAGCCTGATGTGATTCGGCTGAGCGTGGTCCTGCCCTCCCCTGGCTGGGGGTGCTGCAGAACCTTTTCCTCTGTCAGTCCCAAGATCTCCCAAAGTGTCCCGGTGTCCCCCCGCCCCTCGCACCCTCTCTGGCTGCGACATGTGCCCAGACCTGTTACAGAGGGAAGGAGCTCCAGGCGTTATTCTCACCAAGTGGGGTGAGATTCTGTCTGAAATCATTTCATCCTTCCCCAGAGACTTGGCGTGAATTTTATCTAATCGCCATGGCAACAGATAAAAAAAGGTGTGAGCACATCTCCTTTTGCTGTGATAATTCAGATTTATATATTCAGATCAGATTGGAGTTAGAGATTTTAAAAGGAGCAGATGCAGCAGAAGGTGTGACTGCAAATAATGTGGCGAGAACGTTTGATGCTCCTGCCCTTTAAGAGGGGAGAGCGCTTTCCTGCAGGATTTTTTTTCTTCTTTTTTTTCTGGAATATAATTATTCCATCAAATCCACTTTAACAAGGACTCATTATAGCCCTGATAATGCAGAGTCACGTTGGAGACGATCTCACACACATGCACGCACACACACACACACACACACACAAGAAGACTAAAACAAGTCAATAAGATGCATGTGAATTGCAAGGGGTGAGCACCTATTGCTTCCAGCTGTGCCCGTGTTGTGCTGGGCTCTGGTGGTGGTGATGTGGCTGCAGCGTGCCCATCTCTGCATCTGTGTCCCTCCTCTGCCATGAGCTCTGGTTTTTCAGGGAGGGTTTGGCTGCCAACCTTGCCTCCTGTGCAGCAGCTCTCAGCTGCTGATGTTGCAATGAGAATTGCCTGGAACTGCGTGAGCTCAGCCCGTTCTGCAGGAAAGCTCTGTGCTGCTTTGGCTGCTCTGTTGGAGCACTTCTCTCCTGCAGAAGTTCCATCTGAGGTCAGAGCAAGGAGGTCCCTGGCTGCTGTGGGTGCAGGGCAGAGGGCTGCCTGTGGACAGAAGGTGCTGTTGGTTCAGCATGTGGCATCCCAGCCCTATGTGCCAGCCCCGTGCAATGTCCTTGCCCCCTCCGAGCCCTGTGGGGTGATGGAGCATGAGCCAAGTGCAGCACGGTGTTGAAATAGAGGTGTCCGTGTTGGAGCTGCCATCTCTGCACATCTGTGTGCATAAATCTTCTGCTGCCTGAGGAGCTGTGGTGCTTAGGGAATGGATGAATGGTGCACAGTGCCTGGGGTGGATGGCTTTACATCTCTGCCTGACACCTCACTGCTGTGCTCCGGCCCCACATCTGCCTCCAGTGCTGATATCCCAGGGTTCAGGCTGAGCTTCCAGGTGTGGGAGGCTCTGCTGGTACAGAGATGCCCAAGGATACTCAGAGCCCAAGGGGGCTGGACACAGAGCCAGGGATGCAGCTGAGAATGAAGGATGAGCACCTGTGGGCTCCACCTTACTGGGAGAGCCTGAGCAATGAGTGCTGGTGCTGCTCTTGGCCTGAGGATGGGATGAGTGATGTGAAGTGGAGAGTGCAGAGGAGAGGAGCAGGAAACAAATGGAGAAATGTGTTCTGCTGGTGGCAGCAGGACATGCTGCATGGACTCCAGTCCCAAGGTGGCTCTGCACAGGTTTAGTTCCAGTTGTGCCCAGAATTGCAGATGTGTGATTTTGCAGATTTCCAAGAAACTGGGGGGAGAAGCAAAGCCTTCTGCAGCACCCTGGGAGAGAGGAGTGTGCTGTCTGCCATTCAGAAGGCGTTTACTAAATTGTAATGCTTCTGTGCATTTTGGAGGCACTGCTGCTGAGGGAGAGCTGCAATCCTTTGGGGTCTGGAGATCTACAGCGTGCTGGGTCACCTCAGGACATGACTGTGGAACCCCTTTGGGTTGGAATCCACTGCCATCTCCTCGAATGTACTCAGGCCAGCTCTGGGGAATATTCAGAGGGAAGGGGCTTGGTGCACCAGCTGTTTGCTGGTGTGGCCAGAGCCCTGCTCTGTCTCAATATTTTCCCTTTTGTCATCTAATGGAGTGAGGATGGTGCTGGTTGTGTCCTGCAACCCTGAGGTCTGCCCTGCTCCTTCCAGGGCAGTGTGTCTACGATCGCTGCAGCACTGCAAACATGGTGTGCAAATTAAGGAGGTCAGGGCTCTTTACAAACCGTGTGTTCATACGTTTCAGCCCTTGGGGCTGTGTTGGGCTGGGGAGAAGAGCACCCAGGGCTGCGTGCTGCCAAGCTCATCCCTGCCCTGTGCCATTACCGCTGACGTGGCCACTGGGGTGGCTGACACATGTGGGGACGAGGACGCGGCCACGTTGGGGTGAAGGAGCTGCTTGCTGCCCCTGAGAGATGCAGGGCTGCTGCTGGGAGTGTGCTGCTTCCTCCTCCTCCTCCTCCTCCTCCCTGCACATCCACAGATGCAGAAACAATCGCGGTCATTATTCCTACCATGGTGACAGTGACAGTGGCAGAGATGCCAGCTTCCTCACACAGACGGCTTTATTTCATCTCCTCTGTTTTTCAAAGCCTCTTTCATTTTGTATGAGGAGACAGATGTGAAGGGCTGCGGGCTGATAAATTCTGCTGTCTTATGAAAAGAGAGGGTGGGTTTGTGTTGTGGGTGCTCCTCTCCCTCCCACCCCAGCCCCCTTCCAGCAGCGTTTTGTTGCAGAGGATGTTCCCTCCTGCTGGTGCCGGATTCTGGGGGAATCTTCCTTCGATTTTGGGGTCACGGCTGTGTGATGGCAAAGAGCTCTAAGATCACCACGTCCAACCATCAACCCATCCCCACCAGGCGCACTGAACCATGTCCTTCAGTGCCACATCATGTTTTTGGAACGCCTTCGTGGACGGCAACCTGCCTCTCTCCCAGAAACACAATGCAGTGCCTGGCCCTGGTACCCTCACAGAGACCCAGCCTGCAATTTTGCTTCTGAGGAGCTGACCTCAGCAAGGGCGAAGCCTTTCTGCAGCTCTGCAACCTCCATCTCCTCTTGGAAACGCAGAGCTGTGGATGTTGGCGCTGCCCGCGGCCCTCGCGCCTGCTCTGGTGACGCTCTTTCCAGTTTAAAAATAAATTGCTCCATCTTTAATTGCGGTTTAAATAACTGCTTCATTTTTATTTAAATGTGTCTCTGTAAGGCTCAGAGAACAATTAGGAGAAAATACAGGGCATTGCTCTGGTGCATATGTTCAAGCATATAATTAATATATATTTTTTTATTATACTGATGTTTGCCAAATCTGGAAAAAGATCTCATTGTTCCTCCCGCTGCAGTCACGCACAAGAGCTACGTGTGCACCATGTGCTTTGGGCCTCCACTGCAGCAGCTGTGCACCCAAAGTGTGCTCCTCAGCCCACTCACGAGTGCTGGGATGGATGCTCCTCAGCCCACTCACGAGTGCTGGGATGGATGCACGAAGCCAGCTTGCAGCCCATGGCGTGCTGCTCATGGCGTGAGCAGGGCATGCTGCTTCCAGCCCAGCCCAGCACTGGTGCTCTTCCAAAGGCTTTTGGTATCCCCTGCTGCCAGGTGCTGCTATTGCGCCTCTGCTGCTGGAGAGAGCCTGTGCTTTTTGGTGAGAAATGGTACAGAACGGCCAAAAAATGACTTGTGGGTGTTGGGTGAAAGCTCTGCGAGGCTCTAAGTGACCCTCTGACAAGTGTGCTGGAATATAAATCTCATTCAGAGTCGACAGGCATTAGGTTCCTACGTGCCCGACGCAGCTAAAATGCCGCTCGTTGGAGGGCTGCAGAGGGACCGTATGTGGTCTGGCAGCTCGGAGCTGATCACTCAGAGGTGCTGTACGTGGTGACAGAGCTGCTCACAGTAAACAAGCTGCTGCCCCTTTGGATTGGTGACAGTTTTTTAACCATTTATTAAGGCAGCGATGAGCTCTTCTTGGAAATGGAATCTTAATAGCGAGCGTGGCAGAGATTTTTCACAGATGGCAGCACTGCCAAGAGCAGGCATTCAAGAAAACATTCATCAAAAACATTCATTTCTTTCAAAAAGAAATTGACGTTTATAGCGTAGACAAATTTGGGACTCATTTGATTTGCCTTTCAGTTCCTGAATTTTTAGAGGTCACATTTTTCTGCACCTTTGAGGGCTGGAAACCGCTGTTATTTTTAACTGACAACTGAGATTTCTGCCTAACCATGTGGCTCCCAGCAGTGGGGCTGGGGCAGCAGAGAGAGGCTCACTGTGCTCCACCTGTAAAACCCCTGATCCTTAGGAGGGGGCAATTCATTTGTGGCACATCTCCATTCCATCTGTAGGCTGTACCACATTGGGTTCTGGCCTTGTTATGTTTTCTCTTGAGCGATACCTCTTATTTCTGTGGTGTTGAATGTTTTTTATCCAGTACTTCCAATGCCTGTTGTGCATCTTCCCACTGGCAGCAGCTCTGAAGCTAAAAGTAGTTGTGGTCAAGCTGAACCTGTGGGTTTTAGAATCATAGAGCAGCTGATGGGGCAGCATCCATCAGCAACAACTGCAGGTGGGGCCTTCCAGGGGCAGAGCAGAGGGGGACGACCCCTCCCCCTCCTCTCCCTGCTGCCACCCCTCTGTTGCTGCAGCCCAGGGGACTGTCGGCCTGCCGGGCTGCAAGCGCACACTGCTGCCTCATGTCCCGCTTCTGTCCATCAGGACCCCCAAGTCCTTCTCCGCAGGGCTGCTCTCAAGGAGTTCTTCTCCACTCGGTGCTCGTGTCTGGGACTGCCCCGACCCAATGCAGCACCTTGCACCTGGCCTTGTTCAACCTCAGCAGGTTCTCATGTGCCCACTTTTCGAGCCTGTCCAGGTCTCTGTGGGTGATGTCCCTTCCTTCTGTTGTGACCACTGCTCTGCTCAGCTCGGTGTCCTCAAGGTTGCAAGGCATGGTCCCATGATTCCCTCCTCCTGTATGGGATGCCTGTGTCCCTGTGGGCTTCCAAAAGCAAATCCTTGTGCTGAGGTTCAGCCTTGACCCTCCGTGCAGCTAACTACTGGGTCCTGAAAAAGGTGACAAAAACCAGCAACAGAATGGCAGAGTTGAGAGCTTTGGTCCATCAGTGGAGAGAAATGCAGAGCTCTGTTTCCCCATCTCAGGGGAGCTGTGATCCTGAGCTAAATAGCTCTGCTTTGTTTTCCATGTTTGTTTGTATCCTGGTGTAAGAGCCGAGTGCTCACAAGGAGCTCTGTTAGCATTTTCTCAGCCTGTACAAACCCCCCACGTGGTGCTCCCATTTGTTTTCTGGTGTTATTTTGCAGCACTAAAAGCATGGGCAGGGGTTGCACTGTTGCATCGGGTGACTACACATGGGTTGTATCGTTCCCATATAGCCCTGCTGTGCCGGATGGGATCAATTGCAGCCGAGGTTTTGTGCTGTGTGTCAGGGAGGAGTTGCTCAGAGATCACACTTCTGTTGTAGTGGAGCCTGTGTTTATCCAAACACTGCTTTGCTGTGCCAGTGCCCCGTGAAACGTGAACGGCTGAATGTCTTCTTTATTTATACATGTATGCGTGCTACGTGTGAAACAAAGAAGGTAGAAATGATGAATTGCAGCTAATGCTGCTGCGTGATGGAGATAAGGCTGTAATTATTTGTTTGGGCAGCATGAATCAACACCAAAAGCCCGATGGAAAACAAAGTGATAATTTAAATCTGTGTGTGTGGGTCTCCTGGGCTGTTTGACCAGGCATGAACTTATGCCATGGGCTCGTGTGAGTTGTGCTCACGCATGGCTGGAGCAGGGCGATTTGTTGTCACATCCACATGCCATCCTCACAGGCTGTGTTTGGAGACTCCTGGGCTGCTCTCCGAGCACCAGTGTGGTCTGGGCTTCTTTCCCCTCCTGAAGACACGGATCCAGCAGCCACAGCTGGAGCTGTTCGCCATTCCTCTCCTTCATGCTGTGCTGCTGAATTTTGGAAGGAGCAAAATGGGAAGGTGCTCCTTTTGGCAGAAGCTTTTGTTGCAAGGCTTTCTCCTGAAAAAAAAAAAAAAAAAAAAGTGTTGGAGGGAAGGGAGGAGCTGTGGAGAAACGTAGCAAGGGTCAGAGAGGAGGATGCATGGCGGATTGCTGTAGCATTACCACCACGTATTTATATCTCAGTGTAAAGGGGAAAAATGCACATACTATCAAACGATGCACTTTTTTATCTTCTTTATGGCTTCTAATGCTATAGCTGGTTCTTTAAAACCACTAAAAGCATAGGCATTAAAGCAATTTTCTGGAGTAATATAGCAAGAGGTCTACAAAAGCTCTGCAACATTTGATAATAGTTGCCATCTTCAGCTGAAGATAATGATGTTAACAAATGTAATGGGAGTAATGAGTGGAGATTCAAAAAGCGGCTTTTGTTTAATTTTTTTGTAATGCAAATGAGTTTGGGAATAAAGAAGGAGAGCGGAAAATAATGAAAACTTCATTTGAAATGAGTCTTAATCCTTACGGCCGAGAGCCGGGGAAGGATGGGAGGCTGAGGCTGAGCGGGGCAGGGCCGGGGAGAGGTGTGCAGAGCTCTTCCTCCTGCACCTCTGCTGGATGGAAGCAGAACTTCCCCCCCTCCTGCTCCCGGAGCTGAAGTGCTTTGCGTTTCCGCAGCACCTCCACTTTGAAGTGATGCAGGCTGAGTTCAGCCTTATGACAGCCCGGTGACTCCCTCTCCCCATCAGAACAAGTGAATTTGCTTTATTTAGATTGACTCCCAGCCAAAGTGATAGGTATGAGGCTGGCAAATAAGCATCCTTGTGATGAGGACTGGCACTTATGCATGTGCAGAAGATTCAGGTCTGTCAGCTTGTGTCAGCTCGCCTTCTATGGAGTGTTTAATCTGCTAACCCTTGGCCAAGAAATGCATTAAGAGATCTGTGGCAAGTAGGAACTCAAGAACTGAGCAGCGCTGGAGCCTGCCTCTCTCCTGCTAATCCGCCCTGAAGTGATGGAAGAGGGCAGAGGAGGCACAGCAGCACCGGGTGCTGCGTTGGAGGGAGCGGTGGCAGCGCGGAGCAGCTCCATCCCAGCGCGGTGTCCTCGGGGGAGCGGCTGCCCCGTGATCATAGGAGGGCATCCTGATCTCATCTCATCTTCCCTTTTATATTTTTGCAAGGGTGAAGGTGCGACTTGTAGCATCTGGCTTCTCAATTTACAGCTTTTAATTAATCTGAAATTGCAGCGTAGATGTTTATGATGAGCAGAGGCAAGTTTGCAAGCGAGGAAGGAGACTTGATGATGATCTGAGATGAATCTGAAGGATGAAATATCAGTGCAGTAAGTGAGGGTTCATAGAACAGAAATGCAAAACAAAAAGGTATCAAAGCAATGATCTATAATTGGGATTTCTTTCTGGAGCCCTTCCCTGCATGGGGGCATTTGTCAGCTGCCCAGTGCTCTGGATTCAGTAGCACAGCAGTTATCTTTACAACAGTTTGTTGAGTTTGTCTGGCTTGGAGACAGCCAAGGTCAGGGGATGGAGCTCTGAGCACTGATGGAGCTGAGGGTGACCCTGTTCATTGCAGGGAGTGGGACCAAACGGCCTCTAAGGGTCCCTTCCAACTCATGTGATTATGTGATAATGATGGAAACCAAGTCAGCAACACCTTGGCTGTCCCTGTGCATTTGGCTTTTCTTTCTCGCTGGGATCCAAATTGCGCTTATTCTGAATCCCAACACAATAATTTGTGTTCACCAAGGGCGAAGCTTAGTCCCTCTGGAGGGTTATTTGTGGTTGCTAGATAAAACTCTCTCATCTTGGCTTCTGTACCAAACTCCTTGCTGCCTGCTTCACCCTTCCTGCTGACCTCTGCCTCCATCCCCAAGAAGCAAACCATCACCTTTCAACACGCCGTGCTGGGATTCCCAGCCCTCAGCAGCCACGTGGGGTTTTGGCATTGTCCTCCTTCCCTAAAGCAAGGATGGGCTGTGATATTACAGCGTGATCTGAGCTCCAGAGAACGCTCCTGCATCACCCCAAAGGAGTTCGGGTTGTGCCCAGTGGGGATGATGCCCACCGTGGGGATACTGCGTGGGGTGGGTGTGCAGCCGAGCCCCAACCCGCAGCAGGTTCTGCGCCTGCTCACGGGGCTCCCTGCAAAGCTTGACCGAGCTGCAAATGGCTTAATTTGCCCCGCGGCGGTGGCGAGCGTATTAGAAATGTGCTGACATCTACCTTGTTTGCGTATGAGCGCAGAGCCTAATTACCGCGCTGATGCCGCGCTGGAGGCTGCGCAGCAAGCGCTCGCCGCGTGCCCAGCATCACTGAAACGCTTTGGTCAGAAGGCTCCAAGTTACACTCGCGATTGTTCTCCCTCTGTTTGTTTTTGCTGCTCTCGTAGCAGCGTATTATCCTCTGTTTTCTTCCTCCAGCCACCTAAACTCTGGAAAATTGCGATAATGAAGGGTAATGATACAGTGTGGGGAGCAGGCTTCCATTTAAAGTCTTTTAAAAAGGGATAAACAGAAGCAGGCAACATTTATTTACAAATATTTTTGGAGAGGGGGAGAAGATGCTGCTCTGTCTGGGTGAGGTGTGCGCATCTGTCCCATTGGCCTTCAGCCCTCGGTGCCTGCAGGAGGGCAGCCCTGACAGGCAGTGGGTGCTGGGCTGGGCTGGGGGCGGCCTGCAGAGCTGCTGGGAATGGGGAAGAGGTGATGTGCTGCACCATCACCGTCTCTGCTTTTTGCACAGCCCACACGGGGCTCTCTGACCGGCAGCACCTAATGGCACCGCCGGAACTGAGGACCTGGCGGCGTGAAAACCTCATTTGAAATGCAAGTGAGGGGCAGGGAATTTGCTTTTAACATCAATATTCAGAAATAGCGCGCGTAAATAATAGATGGTGCTGTGAGCTGGGGTTTGTCTGTCACAGCAAACCAAGGTGACGGTGACAGGATGGGGCGGGGGTGGGGGGGGCTGCGCTCCCTCCTGGGGCAGGGTGGGCTCCTGCTCTGCTCTGTGCACTCCTCCCACCACTGGTCGGGTCCTACCTGCTCGAGGTGTTGGGGGGGGAGGGGGGCAATAATCTGCAGCAGGATTTGCCCGGTCTTAAATTAGCTCTCACAACTCGAGCTTAGCTCAAGTCTCCACGCCTCTCTGCTTAGGTTTCTCCTTTTTAATTTCTATTTTTGTTCCTCCTTTTGTGCACTCTTTGTCTTTAAGCTGATAGCACAGGAGCAGTTCTGCTCTGAGCAGGCACAGGCTGCTTTTTTTTTCCCCCTGAACCGCCGGCAATTAGACCAGAACAGCCGTCTCCCTAACGATAACACATTGTGCACTGTCGCTGTGGTGCTTACAGAGCAGTGCATGATCACTGGGAAGTTTGGGTGCTGCGAGAGATCTGGGCTGCAGTGGGGTCTGGATGCTGTGGGGTTGGTCCCAGAGCGTGGTGCAGGGGTGCCCTGTGTCTGTGCCCACCACGATGAGGGTGCCCTGGGAATGTGGAGAACCTCAGGGTGCAGAGAGCCTCGGGTGCAGGACTGGGGAAGGAGGGATGCAGGGAGCCTTGGGATGCAAGAGAGCATCACCTCGAAGCCTCCAGCACTCGCTGCGTGGATCAAGGGGAGCATGTCCCTCCCCCAACACCGAGAGAGAGCTGGAGCCTTTACTGCACAGATCCTGAATGGGAGGGAGGAACAGGGCATGAGATCCCGGCGGTCCCTCCGAGCTGCTGCACAAAAGCAGCTTCCCAGCCTGGCGAACACCGTACGGTGAGGGGTTTTAAAGTTGTGACCTTAGCGAACGTATCAGGTGGGAGAAAAGAGCTTTTTTTTTTTTTTTTCCTTTCCTTTTCCCTTTCCCCCCGTTACGGTGTCAGCATAGCTGTGGCTTTTAAACCGCATTACACAGGCTTGTCATCCAAGATAAAACGTTATTAAGATAAAATGCTGCGCGGGGAGCAGGAGGGGACTTCCCAGCGCCGGGGCTCAGCGCAGCCGCAGGACGGGGCAGAAGCGAGCGTCAGGAGCTGGGGCTGCGCGGAGCTGACAGCCAGCATGTGTGCGGCCTGGGGGCAGCCCCGGGCCCCTCCTTCACGGGTCAGGGAGCGCCCGCTGCCGCTGCCTGGCACAGCCGCGTGCCCGCAAAGGGCAGGAGGAGCTGCACGGAGCAGCGCTGCCGCCTGTGCATCCAGCCCGGAGGATGCTGGAGCCTCCTTAGCTTGATGGACGGCACGTCGATAGTATTAATGTACTCCGGGCTCTGTTAATGTCTGCGGTTAAGTCTCCTCCTGCCCCTTGCCATCAGTTTTCCGTGCTGGCCGCCTGTGACATTAATCTGCTGCTCTGTGCTTGCAGCCGTCACTGCAGAGGGTTTTGGAGAGGCTCGGGATCCCAGCAGGGTCCTGGTGCTGTGTGACTGTTGGTGATAGCATGAAGCAGATGAGGGGACAGTGCTGCATCCAAGCTCCAGTGATTCCTCCTGGGAAGGCTGTGGGGCAGCCCAACTCTGAGTGGCTCTGGTGGCATCTGGGCACTTTAAAGACAGTGCAAGATATCCATCCATGGGTTGCAGATAACAAGCCACAGGAGCGCATTCTGGGTTTCCCATTTGCTTTCTCTATTTGTCCAAGTTTGTGTTGCTGAGCCCAGTGTCCCAGCCCACGCCATCCCCAAGCATTGAACAGCCCCATGTGGGTGTTGCTGCTGTTCCTGGGGCCACGTGGGGCTGACCCACTGCCCCTTCAGCTGCAGGAGCAGGAGATGCCTCCCACTGCAGCAGAAAGACTCTCATTTTCCAGGCACTAATGACATTTGCAGCAGCCTTGAACATGCATTTAAAATGCCATCTGCACAGATGCGCTTGCAGAGGACGCCCTGGGGCTGCATCCTGCAGGATTTGCCTGTGCTGCCTGGTGTCCGTGTGCCTCTACCATGGGGAAGTCGTGGGTCTGAAGTGTCTCCAGTGCTCCTAGGAAAGACTCAGTGATTCTTTGGGAGCCTCTAAATCAGCTCAGTCTGTCCCTGTGCGGGAGCTCCCCTGTGGATTTCCAGACCCATCTGCCAGTGGCAAAGACATTTCCCTGCTTCCTTTAAAAAGGACTTGAAACAAATCCGCACCCCATCCCTGCTGCTGGGCTGCCCTTCCCCAGCAGCTACACGGTGAGGGCAGCAGCATCTTGCCTTGCTCGAGCCAGCCCGCGGCAGAGGAGGGACCCCGAGGCAGCGTCTGATCTGCAAGCAAAGCACAAAACAAAACAGAATGGGAAGAGCTGCTGTGACCTGACACCAAGCTAGGAACAAAAAAGGGAAAGAAAGAGAAAAAGAGGCAAGGGTGTGCTGTAGTTACAAGGCCAGGTAATCCCACCGTTGAGCCCAGTGAATGTTGAAGCTGGAACATTAACTTGTCCTGGGCATGTTCCGCTTGTAGCAGGGATGAATGTAAAAGCAATGCTGTTAGCTGCCTTATTAAAGGCTTGGTTCTAAGTCAATATGCACACGTCCCAAGTGGCTTAGTGCTGTAATTCCTAAAGCTTCATAGTTCTCTGGCTGCACTTTTCGCTTGCAGGTTTCTCCGTGTCATTTAAGCCTCTGTACTGTGCTGTGTCCATCTCAGGAGAGGGGAGAGAGTAGTGGACCCCCTCCTGGTGCTGCCAGCACCTCCGGTACACGCTTTGGTCCTCCCGTACCCAAAAAGCTTCCGCTGTCCGCCCCACGTGGTGCTGAAATGTCCCCGTGCCCTGTTCTGTTGTCCTGCTCTGTTGTGCTGCTGTACGTGCTTGTGTGTGCGTGAGGCTGTGTGATGGGCTTGCACCTGCTGTGCGAGCTTCAGAGAGCAAATATTTGCAGGCAGAAGGAGATAATCCCTTCTGATACTGGTGTTCACCCATTGTGGTTAGCAGCTTCTTCCCTCTCCCTCTGGGAGGAGCGGAGAGAGTCCCTCTTGTTGAACTGTCCAGCTCCATACAGTCATGAAGCTTTCATGGCCTGCAGTTGTCTGGGATTTTCATCCTGTCTCTCAGGAGACAGGATGCCTCTCTCTTCCATCCCCAAACCATTGTGCAGTGCTGTGCTGTGCTGCTGAAAACTGCTCTATCTCTGCACGAGATCTGCTTTGACACTGGGGTCCCATGTTCTGCTGACTGGGATGTCTGTGAACCTTTCAAGTTCTGATTTGTGGGACCAAGGAAAGAACAGAGCCCTTTGTCATTGTTTGTGGGGACCAAGGGAAGTACAATGCTATCTGTACTGGAACCACGAGGCCGTCCCTGGGTTTTTGCAGGTCAGCATCCAGCTGCTCCTCCTGGACAATGTCCAAAGGGGGCAAATGCTTACAACGTGGGTAAAGCTGCCCTGTTAACAGCCATCAGCCCTGATGATGAAGGCAATCACAGCACAGGGCATGATGTTCTCCAAAGTAATGGGATTCAGGTTTAACCCAGAGATGCTAAGGAAAAGCTGTGTTGGTGTATCGTAGAATTATTAAGGTTGGAAAAGACCTCTGAGATTGCCAACTCCAACCATCAACCCATCCCCACCGTGCCCACAAAGCCATGCCTTGAGCAAGCAGGTGTCTGTCCATCAGTGAGGGAGCTGCCACTGCTCGCAGGTGCGTTGGTCCCTGGCACAAAGCATCCTCCCAAGCCTGCTCCAAGCTGGCTCCCAGCCCGTATTAATTTAATTTCATTTTTAACTCTCTCTCCTTGCATGCAGGGCAGACCCAGCTGCGAGCTTTGGCATGAAGCACGCGTGTTGTGTGCTCCGAATGGGAGATTTGCTGCCCCTAATCCACCGATTGCTCGGGGAGTCGGCGTTCAGGATAAAGATATGCGTAATGGGATTTGTGCTCCTTGAAATATATTTACTCGCAGAGGCTATTGATCAGAGTATTGATTAACTGCTATTGATTAGCCTGATGTGAGACAGTTGGGCTCCAGCCTGCTGCAATCCATCATAATTGCTCCATTCTGCCATGGGGTTGATGCTGTTGGGAGTGTTTGTGCGATGGGGTTCCTACAGCTGCTGCTATTCACCAAATTGCAGCTCTGTCCCACCGACTCTGCAGCTATTCCTGCACTTGTGGAGGTGTAGGGGAGAGAGGTAGGAGCAGAGGGACCAATGCTGAGTATAAAGCTGCCTTTGTGTGCGTGCTTTTGAGATCACTGGGGGGTGAGAAGAGGTGATGCTGCCTACATGTCCTGAGCATGAAAAAGCTGTGGGTCCGGGAGCAGTTCTAGATGTGAACTTCAGGAGCATGCTCCTTACACTCTGTGATATCAGCTCGCTGCCAGCAGAGTCACTGCTGATTTCTCTCCTTGATGGCAGAAAGAGGCCGTGCTGGGGCAGGGAAGAACACCCTGGCAGCATCATTAATGGCAATTTCGCTGTCCTGCTCATTGGTTCATCACAGAGTTCACTCTTTGAGGAAGATTTCAACTGTTACATCCATGTGCTAAAACACACGTCCATTGGCACGGGGAATGCTCTCATCACGGCATTCTAATGCTAGCAGGGCACGGACCCCTCACTGCTGTGAGACTGGCAGTGGGATGCAGCCCTATGGAACATCCATCTCCATGCCCCATGGTGTCCAGCAGCAGGCGTGGGGTGTGCTGGGATGCACAGCGCCCGCTGCAGCTCACCGAAGCGCTGGGCTCCGGCTAGTTCAGCTCAGGAATAAATGTTTCAGTTGCGCTATAAATAATGGAGCGAGTAAAGATGTTGTGTAAGTGGTGCTCTGGGTTTTGCCAGAAGGTATGTAGTTTGTTGTTGGGGTTTTTTGTTTGCTGTGCTATGGGTTTTGTGCTGTTGTTTTTTTTTGTTTTGTTTTGTTTTGTTTTGTTTTTTCTTGTGCTGTGTTTTTACCTTTTTCCCCCCGTTTTTTTCTTTTCCACGCGTCCGACACAGAGAGCTTCACGCCAGGGACCTGAGGGAAGCAGTTCTGTTGTGAGGGAAGGAGAAGATTAAGCTGTTGGAATGAAGTGAATCAATTCTTAGCAGTGTGCTCTGCTGCACAGCGGGGTTTCCCTGGGGACAGAGGGGTCCTCTGGGGGCATGGAACCAGTTCTTTTTGCACCAGAGTGAGCTGCTCCCTTATGGCAACACCTGTGCTCTTGGAAGGGTTTTGGAGAGGAGTAAGCAAGCAGGAAGGGGAACTTGCTGGATGGCTTGCAAAGACATGGGTCCTGTTGCAAAGGGAATGAGACCAGGCGTACCGTTACCTGAGGATGCTTTGGTGGTCTGTTTTTTTGCAAACACATTTACAGGTTGCTGCATGCACACCCTACAGCATTTAAAGAGAGGGGCAGGTGTGGGTGCTCTGAGCTGTGAGCACTGCTGGTGCTGCTGGGGGTGGGTGAAGGCTGTGCATGAGGTTCAGTGATGCCCAACACAGCTGGCTGCAGTGCTCTGTGGGGCCTTTGAGATGGGAATACACATGCTTAAATGTAATTATCCCCAAGAAAAAAAATACTGCTTAATTGTGGCTGGTGATGCACTGCTTTTGGTGCCAGGCAAGCCGGCTGCAGGCAGCGAGTGCTGGGAGCAGAGTGGGGCAGGTCTGGGGAAAACAAGGGGAACTTGAGTCGTTGGGTATGTGTAAGGGACCAGCCAGCTCCACCTGCGTTTCACCTTGCATTGTCCATCAGCCATGACGAACAGATGCAGATAACACAGGCTGGGCTTTTAGAGGCTCCACATTCAGTGCTGAGTGGATTAGGAAGGGGCTTTGCTTCCTCACAGATGAGTGCTTTAAGCACTTGTACTGTTGTGCATCCTGATGGGAAGAAGCCAAATGTTGGGACAGCTGGCCAGACCCTGGGTTGGTGGGATTTGTGGGTAGGTGTTGTTACAAACAAGATCTTAATTGATTTATCTGGACACACGACTTTTAATTTTATGTCGGAGTGGAGTGCTGCCCCAAATCTGGATAAAAATGAGTCCATGCAGTGTCTGTGCAACACTGAGTTTGGACAAGGCCGTGGAACATCAAGTCCTTATAGCCCGTGCTATGTGTCTCCTTCCCAGCTGTGCCTCGGGGTGTTGGGGGAGGCTGGGGAGAACCAAGGGGAGACCTTCCCTATGAGTTACACTGACATGAATATTTCACAGCTCTCCGCACTGGATGGATGTGGTTATAATTGCATTTGACAGGTGCCACGCTCCCCAGCCTCCTTCTGTTCACTGTGTCCACCTGAGGCCGCGGAGAGGATGAGCTGTAGCACACTGTATGGTACACTCTTGCCCATGTCCTTTCCCCATGGGTAGTGCAGGGCTTCCCCAGCTCTGATGGCTATTTTCCTGCTTCAGCATGGCTCCAGGTTTCTCCTAGGTTTGGTGGCTTCATGCACATCCCTCTTAGTGCGTGCTCTGCGAAGCACAGAACAGATTCTCTTGTGAAGGGTCTGCAGCTCAAGTCTTATGGGGAGCAGCTGAGGGAACTGGGATTGTTCAGTCAGAAGAAGAGGAGCTCAGGGGAGACCTTATGGCTCTCTACAACTTCCTGACAGGAGGATGAGGCGAGGTTGGGGTCGGCCTCTTCTCATCAGTAACAGCAATAGGATGAGAAGGAATGGTCTCAAATCGCTCCAGAGGAGGTTGTTTGGATATTAGGAGAAACATCTCCAAGAGTGATGGGGCACTGGCACAGGCTGCCCAAGGGGCTGTGAAGTCACTGCCTCTAGAGGTGTTCAAGAAACACAGATATGTGGCACTGATTGACACGGCCAGTGGGCAGTATTGGTGGTGGGAGGACAGTTGGACTGTGTGATCTTAGAGATCTTTTCTGGCATTAATGACTCTATGATTCTCCCAGTGGAGGGGCTGTGCATGGCAAACACCCACTGGGACCTTGCAGAGCTCTGCAGGGGGATCTATTTCTTCCCCCACTTCCTTAGCAGTGGTTGAGGATGGTCTTGGCTCTGATGCTCCCTTCTCATGCCACACTCCCTGTGCTGCTCCCGGTGCCCGGGCATGGCTGGGGACATGCCAGCGCTGTCGGCTCGGGCGCTGTCACCACGCTGGCACACAGAGCGGGCGGGCTGAGAGCTCCGTCAGCCGCAGACATCACGGCGGGGGCTTCGCTCTGGCCTCCATCACTTCCTGTAGGAAATCACTTCACTTACCCAGATGCGAGCGTACAGACGTGCTGCCTGCGGGCTGCCCTCCTCTCCCCCGCGAAGCCGGAGACTCTTACGCAAATCGCTTTTCACGCTTCCCTAATTGAAACTGTCAGATGGGCTTACCTTTATTTATTTATTTATTTATTTATTTTCGGTGGAGACGGAGGACTCGTGAATCCCGACGCGGATATCCCGGCAGCTATGCAGGGATCGATAAGATGAGGTTGCGTCTGTGGCATATATATGACAGCGGCAATGTGTCAGCAGGAAAGCGGAGCCAAAGCGGCGCGTGCAGTGAGCATGTGGAACATGGGAATGGATGGGCTTGGGTGACAAGGGGTTTGGGGTTCCCTTTGGTCTTGGTGTGAATGCAGCAGTGGGCACGTGGCTTGCTGGGGATGGTGGGTAGTGGGAGTCAGGGGTGGTGGTGGCACTGGGAGATGCGCCGGGTCCTGCTGCCACCCCCCACCGCCTCCCTCCAGAAATCCCCGTGGCAGGGATTTGCGCTTTGATTATTTTCAAATACCGGTTTGTGTAAAATTTGATTTGAGGAAACATTTTTCTCCCACATGCCGTAGGATTGAGGGCGTGTAATCCCTCCTAAATCGCATGGACGAGGTTTGTATTGCAATGCCGGTATCAGAGCTAACAAAAGGGGATTAGATGGGAAAATTCTGCGTGAAAACCTGCCACTCTTTGAGGGCTTTTAGTACAAAGAAGATAAGATAGGTAGAGCAGAGCCATTTTTAACCCAGTTTTTAATGCACTCAGTGCCTCTCCTTTCTGATGCAAAGCAAAGGGGAGATGGCACTCGTGTTAACCCTTTCCCAGGGCACTGCCCCAAAAAACCCCACTGGGTTGGGTGTGCCAACCTTCTGCCAGCTTTGCCAGCAGAACTGGATGCTGCCAGCCCTGACCCCATAGTGTGCGTCAACCTCAGCCGCTGTGCGTGGCACGGGATGCTGTCCTGTGGGGCTGTCACACGGTGCCTGTCACATTGCCATCAGTCGGGAGGCGGCATTGTAACGGAGACAGCTGTCAACCTCTGCGGGCGGATCGCCGCCTGCAAATATATTACAGGAGCTTGGCGAGTGCCAAGGCACATCAGACCAGGGGAAGAGATGCTCCGGGGGGAGATGAAAGGATCCCGTCAGTGGAATTCATGTGGAATAAGCTTTCCACAGGAGATATTTCCTCCTAATCCTCCTTAGTGCTCATCTGATGCCTTGAAGCATCAGGGGTTTATATGCCTTTTAAAAATTCATTCTCTCTGATACAACAGCGGGTGCGTGTGTTATCACCTGGCAGAGCCACGACAGGCTCTTGGACCATGCTACAGTGAGTTCCCCAGCTCGCCCGTGTGCTCCTTCAGATGCACATCCCAGTGGAGAGCAGGGTCACCCCAGCACGTGGGTTTGCAGTGGGATCCATCTGGAGGCGGGTGGGAAGTGGCTGTGGGATGGGAGATGCACTTACTGCTGCTTCAGCCCCCCATCCATCTGCTCTGCTAATTGCAGCTGGACTTAAAACATAATATTCCACTTATCTGGTCAAGAGATACATGTTCATTATTACAATTGATTACCACTAAAACCTGTCTGATACCCAGATTTACAGCGGGGCTGCAGAGCCAGGAGCAGCCAGGACCTGGCACGTGTGAAGGCTGTGGGATCAGGAGGGTTTTGCCCTGTATGGGGACCCAGCAGCCACGGTGCTCAGGTCCTGCAGAGCGAGCGCTGCACGTCTTCCCTCACCACACAGTGTTTTATTGTGGTGTTTTATGGTCCTGGACACAGTAAGGACAGGGAAGCTGTGTGAGCTGCCGGCTGCCAGGTTGTCTTTATTCTGTCATTGCACACAAGGCTGTATATTTCGGTACTCTCACCCTCACGGTGGGATGTGATCCTGCAGATGTTGCTGCTCACAGGCTGGGTTGGTCCACGATGGCTGAGTTGAGATCCAACATCAGTCTGCAGCACAGAATCATGAACTCACAGAATGGCTCAGATTGGAGGGGACCTCAAAGCCCACCCAGTGCCACCCCGGCCATGGGCAGGGCTGCCCCGCACCAGCTCAGGCTGCCCAGGGCCCCATCCCACCTGGCCTTGAGTGCCTGCAGGGACAGGGCACACACAGTTCTCTGGGCAGCCTGTGCCTCACGTCTGACATGAATCTCCCTTCTTGTAGTTTAAAGCCATTCCCCCTTGTCCTGTCGCTATCAGACCATGTAAGGAGTCAATCTTCTTCCGGCTTGTAAGCTGCTCTTGCTGCTCCTCTAAGGGGATGTTTTAGGGCAGTCAATCAGAGACCTTTGTTCCGCTGGTGGCTCTTGGCAATGTGTGCCAACTCCAAGGGCACGGGGCTGGGTTCCAGGCACTGCTCCCTGCCCGCTTGCATGGGGTGGGAGGAAGAGAGGAGCCTGCGCACCGCCTCGGCTTCGCAACAGCTCGATGGCTGCATGATAAACAACTTGACAAAGTGCTAAAATCCTGAAGGCGGGGCTGACAGGGAGAAGGAGAAGGGAGGTCATAATTGCATGGGAAAATAATGAACTGCGCTCTTCTTGGAATATGCAGCGGCCTAACAAGAATTAGAAAATTAATTATCTTCTGTAATTAGTGTAATGACCTACACTATTAGAGGTTATTTACAGCAGGAATAAAACTTCCCCCTATAAATGTCACGCTGCGCTGTTGGAATACAAAGGCTGAGCTCAGCCTCGCACCGTGTCCGGCCGAGGTCTGGGGGTTACCGCAGCACGGGCACGGGCTGGCACTGAGCTCGGGGCATGCTGTGGGAGCCAGGAGCACCGTGTGTGGCACGGGGCACGGGGAACGTAGCTGCTCCTTGCAAATCAGCAGCTGCGTGCCGGGGAAGCGATGCTGCTCGTCGCTCAGAGGCCCCGGTGGAGGCATGCCAGCTGCGCGTGCACGGCTCAAAATGGAGACATTAGGCTGCTATTGTTCCTCTGCCCTGCAGCCTTCATGGCTCTGAAATTGTCCTTTTATGTGACCGGGACGCGTTAAATTGGTCTGTAAGCAGCGTGTTTCCAGCGCGCAGCGACGGGAATGTGGCTCGGGGAGGATCTGCTGCATCTCCGGCACCGCTCGCTCTGTGCTGTGCTGGGGTTGGTGCTCAGCGGTACAGCAAACAGTGGCCATCCCCTCTGAGTGCTCCCATGGGGCTGCACGAGCAGCTGGGCACCGTGGAGTGAGGCAGGACGGGGTGGAGGTGTCAGCGTGGAAAGGGGTAACCTGAGAATTGCCTGACATTTTAGCGCGAGGTATCATGACTCCTGCATTATTAAACGTGCGCTGATAAAATGCCGTACCTGTCACTGAGAACCTACATCAATAATTTAGGTTGGCACCTGGTGATTAAAGTGAAATAAGCTCTGGGCCACTTCTCTTCCCGTGAAGAGTTCTCCTCCTGCCTGTGGTTCGCACTGGGCTAAGGGGTGCTCCCAGTGTCAGAGGTTGGGAGCAGTGAGGGCTGCCCTGCCTGTGCAGTGCCCGAGCACCAAACCATTCTGGGGAATGGGTGCTGCTGACATGGCTGATGAAACCTCATTGTGCAAGCAGGCAGAGTTGTGCTCTTGAAACTGAGAGTGTATTCCTTCCAGCAGACCCTTAATGTAATTTGAATGTACAATCGAGGGTTTTTATAGCTTAATATTCCAATGTTTGTGGTGCATCCTGGAATTTAAGTGTCTTAAACGTAATTATTGTTAATTGCTCACACGATTCTATAAACTCATCCAATTAAAAAAAAGTTATTAACTTTATAAAATATCACAGGCATCCTACGGTGCAATATATTTGCAGGAAATAACAGCTGAAGCAGGCAGAGCTGAAGTGCAACAAGGTGGTTCGGGGTTATCTTTATTCAGGTCTCGATTCTCTCATCTCATAAACACTCTCTGGGGATGTGTTGTTTGCCCAAGCCGTGTTGGTCAGGTCCCAGAGCTCTGGCTGGAGCTGTGGTTTGGGAAGCATCCCCGTGTCATGGTGGGGGCTTTGCTCCTGCTTTGTGCTGTCAGGTACGTAGTGATGTTGGGGAGCTCCCAAAGTGGGACACAGATGAAGGGAAATCTCAGGAGCTGAGGACTGGGGCTGGGAGGTGGTCATAGAGTCATAGAATCACCAAGGGTGGAAAAGACCTCCAAGATCATCCAGTCCAACAATCCACCTACCACCAATATTTCCCCACTAAGCCATGTCCCTTAGTACCACACCTAAATGTTTCTTGAGCACCTCCAGGGACTCCACCACCTCCCTGGCAGCCTGTCCCAATGCCTGACCACTCTTTTGGAGAAGAAATTATGACTAACATCCAACCTGAACCTCCCTTGGTGCAACTTGATGCTATTTCCTCTCCAGTTACGTGGGAGAAGGAGCCAACTCCCACCACATCACAACCTCCTTTCAGGGAGCGATAAGGTCTCCCCTGATCCTCCTCTTCTCCAGACTGAACAATCCCAGCTCCCTCAGCCGTTCCCCATCACTGTTGTGCTCCAGACCCCTCACAGCTCCGTTCCCTTCTCTGTACAGCTCCGGGGCCTCCATGTCTGTATTGTGGTGAGGAGCCCAACGAAGAACACAGCACTCTGCCTCACCAGTGCTGAGGATGGGGCAGGACCTGAGCAAGAACCGATGCAAGACTGCTCCTCCGACAGCTGGAATTTACAGCCAGGGATTTATGTCCCCTGGTCGTGCTGCACTGCCATTCTGCTCATGCTCTGCAAGAGTTATTTAACACACAGTGAGCAGAGCTGTCCTAACGCTTCTGTACAGCCGTACATCTCCACCTGTGGGATGTACGTCTACCCCTGGGGGGGATGTGGGGGTCTCTGCCCCAGTCTCTCCATGCTGCTGGGATCCCACTTGCTCATCCAGAGGGGGATGTCCTGGAGGAGACAGCCTCATCCCAAAGTCTCTGTTGGTAACCAGGCAGCAGCACACATTTTTATTTCTATGTTCTGCTTCTTGTTCCCTGCTCCTGCTGAAGTACCGCTGGAACACGTCACCACGTGCTGCTTCCCCTTTCATTCTCACTGCTTTTTCAGCACAGAAATGAATGGTTTATGGGAAAGAGGAGAGATGGGGAGAAGGGAAACTTTCAGATGAAGACAAAATTGAATTTGGTTCGTGACCAAAATGAAAAATGTCCACAAAAGCTTCATTTTGGTGAAGGAGCGTTTCCTGCGGGATTGATTTGATACCAGAGCCCTGGGAAGAAGCTATCACAATGGGTCAGGTGCTTTTCCTGATAGCAGCATCACCCAGAGGGTGAGTGGCAATGGATCCAACATGCACCAGCAGGGCTCTGCAGGTGGATTTTCCATCTGAAGAAGCTGATGATGGAGTGGCTTCTGGGACAGTGACAGAGAGCACGCATGAAGCAGCATTTGTCAAATTAATGAGGCATTATAAATTATATCCACAATTTTCTCTCCGGTTTCCCATCACTAGAAGGGGGAGAGGAGCACGTGCTGATGCTTCCTGAGGTCCACTGGGGCCAACCTGTACCCAGGGCTGGCCGTGCTGGTGCACCACAATGTGGGAAGTGCAGCTGGCTCCCTGATCTTACTAGGAAACTCTCTGTAACTAGTATTGATCTCTTCATTACCTCGGTGAAGGGCAGCTTCATTTTTCAAGCAAAACAACCTTTGTATCTGAAATATAGAAATTGATCTGGGAGTGGGGCTGTGTGTGTTGGCGGGAAGAGGGTGGATCGGAGAGCTGTGGGATGAGGCTGAGCTGCAGAATGAAAATAGAGTCCTTCCAAAGTCATGAGAAATGTCGGGCTTGTCTGATTGTATTACCTGCGATCCGGCCTGGAAATAATGGTGTTTGAAAGTCAGCAAATAAACTTTGCTGCATCTCCTCACAGCAGACAGCCATTTCCTTCACCTCTCCCTGGTGTAAGAACAGGAGGTGAGGGGCTGAAAAGGCTTCAGTTCTGGGGCATCATCCATGCTGGGGTCAGCTCCCCACTGCAGCCCCACTAGGGTGGATGTGTGCAGGAATGGGGCAGAGCAGCAGAATGGCACTGCAGGGAACACGCCTGCTCCGGCTCTGCAAACATTTTGGGTCTGATCTGCGCATGCAGCTTCATTTTAGGATTGTTACAGCCCCGCTTAATTGGCTCTCAGGCTCCCAGTGCAACTCGCCCAGCGCATCTTAATGAGGGATTCTCAAAGACTGTTCTTTTTTTTTTCTTTCTTTTTTTTCTTTTCCTGGGATTCGAACGAGGTGGTGTTTAATATTCATGTGTAGCTCTGCTCATTTGAAAGGTTACAAGGGAGTTGGGCTCCCTGCTGGCAGTGCATCCCGCTCCTAACTCACCTGAGTGCAGGGCCACCTGCCCTGTTTCTGGGCTGTGCCCTTGCACCCTGCTCAACATGGCTGAAAGGTTTCCAGCTGCTTGAGTCACTCCTCTTCCACCCATGGTCCATATCTGGAGGGCTCCAAGAAGTCTCAGGGGTCTCGATATCAGCACGAAGCAATTGAATGCTGACATGCTAGGAGATGCCGCAGAGTGAGTAACTGATGACATGCGTTTGGACAGAGCTGTTTGAGCTCTCACTGCAGGCCAGGCTTAAGCTGACCTCTGAGTGTTGTGGTGAGTCCACATCTTCCACTCAGGGCTGCTGGGTGCAGTGGGCAGTGCGGCTTTCATGGGGTTGTTGTCTTCCTTCTGCTCCTCTGGCTCCCCCCGGCTCTCCAAACCTGGGAGACATGTGATGGCACGTCCTACCTGACCAAGGTTGGTGCAGATTGGTGCCTGCCAGAGCCCTTTCCATGGCACAGTTCTGGTGAGCCATCCCCAGCTGTGTTGAAGCTCCAGCCTGGTTTCATTTGCACTCAATGCCCATAGGCCCCGTGCAACCCCTCATCATCACCCCTCTCCCCTGGTCGCCCATGCTCAACGCTTTGGGCACTGAACAGAATACTTGTGCTTGGCTCATTGAAAGATTGAACTCCTGTTTGTGGAAAAGATGCTTTCCCCATTCCCCCCCCTCTTCCCTCCCTCCCTCCTGCTTTCTCTCATTGTCATTTTAGCCTAGATTAAAGAAAATAGGGTGCAGTGCTGTGCGCATGTTCTGAGCAGTGTCTTTTCACA
Organism: Oreortyx pictus; assembly: GCA_036925125.1. NCBI lineage: Eukaryota > Metazoa > Chordata > Aves > Galliformes > Odontophoridae > Oreortyx > Oreortyx pictus. Next base: position 5,061,068 of record JAUPFR010000025.1, on the reverse strand, counting down.
GTGCTGTACTGATGCCAAGCGATAATGACAGGTTCAAGCTTTTCTGCATCACAAATGAACTGCATGCAAATGGCTAGTCCCGATCGGAGCGTAATTGTGGTGGGGAGAGCCCTGCCTCAGAGGGCCAGGTACCTCGCTCCAGAGCGGAGGGGTCCCCAAATAGTTAACGGCAGTGGAAGCGCAGGGATAGCGGGGAGCTGTGTTTCCACTCTGATAGAGCCGAACCTGTTAGTGCAGAGCTGTGTGAAGAATGTCAGGGATTTGTTCCAAGCGTTATCGAGATGTGGCTTTACATCTGTAAATCCCTTTCCGCATCACAGCCCAGCCGTGAGGCTTCCCCATGTGACGGCGGGCGCTGAGCTGGGCACTGCAGCCCTCTCCCCGCGTTTTGGGGAGTGGGGAGATGCTTCTGACGTAGTGCTAAGGATCCCCCACCGCCTTGTTCCAGCATATCCAAGTGTCTCCTGTCTGTTACTGCCCATTAGCATCGCAATGAGTGCGTGCTCTCCCCACCTTGCATGCGTTTTAGTGGGATCATGTTTCCAAGAAGCCAGGGGTGAGGCATGTAGCTGCTTTCAGCCGACCCCGGGGAGTTTTTCGAGCTTACAACATCCGAGGATTTGACTTAGTGCAGTTTGTTCTTGCTTGTTGGTTTCTTTTTTTTTATCGCCCAAATATTACTAGCGGGACCGGATTTAGAAAATGATTGTGCCAATCTCCAGCGCCATCAGAGAAACATGCTCCATCATTGCCTGTGATGTGTGCTGATGAGGGGGGGAAAAAAGAGCTTGTTCATCCATCAGCAATTCAGTGCTGCCGTCTCTAGGTGAGCAATTTGCCAGCATTACCTGGTGTCACTCATTAGACATGAGATGTAACGCTCTCATTTACTCCTCGGGTTTCCTGCCACTTATTTACTTCTGCATTTGACTTTGCACGTGAAACTTTGAGCAGAGGCTAAAAATGAGCTTAACTTTGCTTTCGGATTGATGCTCATTAACTTCAATCCCAGCGTGTGGGTTCCGTGCACAGGATTAGGATTTGGGAGCCAAAGCAGTGCTCTGGTGCCCGTTGCCATCAGCCTTACAAAGCAGTGTGTTTCAAAGGCAGGAAAGGAAGCAATTTCTTCCCTTCCGTCACTCTTAACTTTCCAAAAAGCCTTGGCTTTCACGGGATTTTGGCTGTATTTTTTATAGATTTGTGGGCGTATAATTTTGGAGCAAATCTACATTTTTGCATTGGATTTGATCGAAGCTCTGTGTGCCTTCAGGGCTTTGTTTCATTCAGAGAGGAGGGGTGGGCAAAAGATGCACAGGCTGTGGGAAAGCAGGGCTGGGGATGGAAGCAGGAACTTGGGAGCAAAGACCCCAAGAGCAGATTGTGCCCTGTCCCGACTGCCTGACATGCCCTTGGGATGGATTTCAGCTCAACACAAGCAAAGGGTGGAGCAATTAGAGCAACATTAAGCTGAGCTGTGGGGTGGGTGAGCAGTACCTAGGGAATGATCCTGCAAGATGCTGAACTGCAAACCAGGAGGAGGAGGGCATCCCTGGGTCCTGTGTGTGGTGCCGTGCAGGGGCTGAGCTCCTTCCCTGAGCTTCAGGAAGGCTGTGGTGCTCAGTGTGGTGCAGAGCTTGTGCTAAGCACGCCGCTGTTGTGAGAACGCATTACGGTGATAATTCTGCAAATTCCACAGCATTAGTGTTATTAAAGTGTCAGGATGACATCTTCCTCAGCATTAAAACTCTTAATGCACTTTATCCTTTCAGGCTCGTGGTGCTCCAAGTTGGAGCATGAGAAAAAGTGGTTACAGAGCGGAGGATTAACAAGGGAGAATAAAAGGGGATGCCCAGTCGCCAGGCTGCTGTGCAAATTGTTTCCTTGAGTGCCGGCGCCCTTTGGGCAGGTTAAACTCCAGCAAGACATGCTGGCCTCTGTGGCAAAGGTCTGCAGGCTGCCCCAGGCACCCACAGGGAGTGATTGCAGCAGTGCTGAGCTTCCAGAGCTCGGGGAAGGAGCTGCCGTGCTCCGTCCCCAGGCAGCGAGCTGGGAGCTGCTCGTTTCTCATCTCCGCGATAACAAATCTAATGCAATCATCAAAAAATAAAGCGGCGTTTCTCATGTCTTCTCCATTAGGGAAGTCTCTTGCCGCTGCTCTCTTTTCTCTCCTACCCCCCAAATTATCGAGGCCTCAGCAGTGTTTAAATCTCATGGAAATTTACTTTCGGATGCCAGCGGAGAGGTGGGAGTTTGAATAATCTCTAGTGCCATAAAATTCCAGAAGTGTTGTGTTCCCTTAGTAAAAACATTTTTTATTTGGAAACGTAAATGTTATTTTTCCAAAGGCATCGCCCTGAGCGGGGCTATTCTTTCTTGTCCTTCAGCTTAAGGTATTACAGCCCTTGGGAGACGTTCTCCTGGCTCAGCAGCCATAACCTTACATTTATTGCGGCTGTGGCCACAGCAGCCCCCTCCGATAATTTTGTTTAGGACTGTGAAATTTGCCTTCAAACCTGAAATTGAATCCATTCTCTGCTTTCAGCGGCGTGATGGGTTTCTGCATGTCTCTCTTTCCCAAGGATGTTTGCTGTTATTGATGCTGAGTGCGGCTATTTATCACAGACAATCCAGAACAAAGAAGAATTTATTAATAAGTCTCCTGTTCCCATATGCTTTCCCCAGGAACCTGAAGCATGCTATTTTCTCCTTGCCCCATTTATATCTACATGATTTTGCTCCTGTCCAGTTGGATTAAATGCTCGCTGAGGGGAAGGGGATGCTCGGCAGCGCGTGCCCTGCTTCAGCTCGGTGCCTCGGGAGGGTGATGCAGGCATCGGCCAGTGACAGCGGGGGAAGAGCACAGAGAGACTGGCACCCAGCTGTGGCACTGGGGCAGGACTGGCATCTTGGACATGCCATGCTGCTCTACTCCTCTCATTAGTGAGGATGGAGAGGAGGATGGTATTGCTGCCCTGCAGAAAGCCCTGGGAAGAGTGTGACAGCCTCTCTGGTGCCATCAGGGCTGGGGCAGCAGTGGCATCCCTGTCCCAGCATCAGCATCCTGGGGACAGCAGGACTCATGCTGGGCCTGGCGAAAGGGAAGGTGCCCAGGGCTGTGACTTGTTTTGCTTTGTTTTGTTTGGCTTTGTTTGTTTTTCCTTGTGCCTAATTAAAGGTCAGCCTACATTTGCATTCAGCGCTTTCCACTTGTCCCTGGGTGTTGTTTCTCGCTTGGCCAAGCCCCAGTGCTGTCACCTCGGGGTTCAGGGTGCTGCTTCCTCCTTGGTGCCCCTGATGATGCCACCAATCCTCAGCCAGCGCTGACACTGGCCCTGATGGGCAATGTCCCCTCTGTGCTGCTCTGCTCAGCCCCACGCGACGTGTGTTACGCATTTATAGGCTTTTCTCCATGGATACACACGCAGGCACGTTGGTAAAAATATGCGGGCGTACGAGTATATTTATCTGTAGTGCAGCGAAACCCGTGCAGGCTCCGAGCTGATTCCCCAGGGCGAGCACCACCTCCCTCCCCGCGCCTTCAAAGGGGAGCTGTGTCGATAATTAGTGCAAATATTTTGAATACAGAACTCATCACGGGCCTTTGTCACGGTGACAGGCGGTGACCTGAGATGCATTTCTTCTTTTGTCACATACCCAGAATATGTAATAAGGAGGTGACTAAAAGATCCTCATTCAGTCTTTGTTTCCCGATGCGGCAGGCTGCTCAGAAGTGCTGCCCCCCTCCTCCCGTGCCTCCCAAAGTGCCATGTGATGAGTGCTCTCCCAGTGCCATCCATGGAGCTGTTGGACCCTCGTTTCTGCGATGACCGGGCAAAGGCAGCCGCTGACCGTGGTGCTGCCCAAACGCTGTGCCGCTGCGGGGTGGGCAACTGGAGGGGTTGGAAGGACCTAAGTCAAAAGTCAGATGAAGACCACATGAACATCCCTGCACCCCGAGATGCGTGGCACTGCGGCTGTGCCGATATCAGCATGGTTCTGCTCCACTGCGGTAAATGCGGTGTGACAGCACCTGAGCGGGGCTACGTGCAGAACAGATGTCTTCCAACAGGGGATGAGGCTGTGGCTGGAGCACGTCGTGATTTCATCAATTATAGATCGCTTCCCTTGCCATGAGCAGGCGTTCATACATGGGGCTGTTAGAGGAGACACAATCAGATTGGAAGGTGAAATAGGAACTTGGGAGGAGGGATCTCAGCTCCCAACCAAGCCCTACTCATCTCCGGCCTCATGTTCCCAGTGAGTTTCCCCTCCTATTCCAGTGGTATTAGTACTTGTGGTGCCCATAGGCACCCAGAACCACCGGTGCCCACCAGTTCTGCTCCACCACTTGTTTGTTTGTGGAATGGTTGGGGCGAGCTCCTCTCACCTGGCAATCCCAATTCATTAAAGGAAACGCGGGGCTTTTGTTGTGACTGTAGAGCGTCGTCTGGCGTTTCCACCGAACGTATAATTTGCCATGTATGAAAACCATTTCCAGAATTAATTTACCTACTGCAAACAGTTTGTATTAATGAAAATGCATTTTTCATGTGGGCTTGCTGGAAAAGCTGTCTGGGGCTCAAGAGCTCACTTCATCCATCCGGTGTGAGTAGGAGATGGAATTTGTATAAAAATTAAATAAATAACACACCCACCCCCCATTTTTAATACAATATGGCCCAGCAATAATCTCTGAGGCAGACTGTGAGGTCTGTGGAAAAGCTCCATCTGTGGTATTTTAATATGCAGCATTGTCTCCCGTTTTAATATACCCCCTTTTCCAGGCTCGTGTTTGTGTAACCGAGATGTGAGATGCTGTCATCTTCCCAGGTCACATTTTGATGCTGGAAATTAACAGAAGTGGAGATGAATGCAGCCATGGAGCCCTTCCTGTATTAACACGCATATTTTAGAATAATTGATGCTGAATTCATTTTGCAGCCTGCTTTTCCCCAGCCTTCCCCCACCCCCTCTCTCATACATGCATGGAACAAACACGGTGATGTGCCCAGATGGCAGCTGGGCACTCGGCACAGCGTGGCCGCAGGGCAGCGGGGCTGGGCAATGAGCACAGTGCCCATTGTGCACCAAAAGTCTGCCGGGTCTGCAGGGTCCCCCCCACCTCCCTGCAGCATGGCCACACTGTTCCCACGGCCAGAGCTTCTTTTGGGGTGCAGAAACCCCAAATGTGGGAATTGTGAGGCATTTATCAGAGCTACTCATGGCTTGGATTTGGATTTGTGGTTTGAATTTTTTTTTATTTTTGTTTATTTTTGTGAAGGAATGGAAGAGAACATTTAGGAAATGTTGGGAAATCTTCTCCCAAAACACAGAGATGCTGAGCACCCGCTCAGGCCTGCAGGACAACTGACACACCAGCTAAGCCCAGAAATAATCCTTGGAGATCAGTGGACATTTCATGTGCTTAAAGCTAAGCCTGGACTGAGGCGGGAGTGGGTCATGGACAGCAGCCGGTACCAGGGGGTGACCCAATCCCCGGGGGGGATGGGGACCCTGTGGCTCTCTGCCCTGCAGCTTGCATGTGAAAATTGCAGCTGACTAATTGAGCACCACTGCTAAGCAAACGTATCACCTGCCAATCCACACTTGTATCATTACAGCCTAACCTCGTGCGTTCTGTTTATCTCATTCCAGGACTACTGTCAGCAGAGCCACTCTAGGCATAAACTTAATTATATCTCCTTGGATAGCAGCGGGGTGGTGATTTATTGCTGGCTTTTGTTTCCCTCCTCTCCTCTCCTGCACATGATTACATTGTGTGCAGTGGGGGCTGCGCTCTCGTTCCCCTCTGCCAGGCACTGATTCCTGATTCCAGTGAAGCTAAGGGTATGGGGACAATGGAGCTCCCCGCGGCAGCATTCTGTCCTTCAGCACAGGAGCCTGGTTCCTAGAAGGAGCAGAGAAGTTGGGAAATGAGGAGATGGTCTTCCCAGAGCCCCTTCCTGCTGATGCCTCCACTTGGGTGGGTGTTTTAATTGTGCTTTCTGCAGAGGTTCATGTTGGATATTAGGGAAACCTTCTCCAAAAGAGTGGTTGGATATCGGCACAGGCTGTGCAGGGAGGAGGTGGAATCACCATCCCTGGAGGAGCTCAAGAAACATGGAGATGTGGTACTTAGGGACACGGTCAGTGGGCAGTATTGGTGGTAGGTGGACAGCTGGACTAGATGGTCCCGGAGATTTTTTCCATCCTTAATGATTCCATGGTTCTGGAAGTGCTGCCCACACTGTTGTGCTGTGCCCAGGGCTGAGCAGTCGTACCCCAAACCTGCAGCAAGCAGAGCTGCTGGAATGCTGCAGGAGTGCATTGGTGGGTTTTGACCAAATTTCTGATTATTTTTCCCCAACACAGGATCAGGTATAGTAATTACTAAGCGCACATGGACTCAGTGGTGTTTTTATAGATAAAATGTGAGGGGACTCCTGCCCTCAGCACCAGGAACACTGGCAGAGTGCATGATGCTCTCATCTCCTGTAAAGACTCCGTGTGGAGTCCCCCAGCTCTGCTGCTGAGCTACCCCAGTGTTCCACTGCTTGTTGCTAGGAAATTGCAAATTGTTTCATGGTTGGATTTACCTAACTTTGGCTTCCAGGCCTGTAGGAAGCTACAAAAATGACAGAGGAGGGATGTCCTGCTCACGACGCCAGGAGGGATGCTGGGATGTGCTTGGCGTTGCAGTGAATGATGGCCCAGGGTCTGAAGCCATGCATCAGTTGTTCTGGGTGCACCCTAGTGCTGTTTGTTGGGTGGACAAACTGCAAGGATTTAGCAGGGCCTCCGTCGCCATTATCTCTCACAGACCTCTAACTAGGTCGACATACACTTGCCTTGTCTTAATAATTATTGATAAGATGCAGCTGATGGTGTAGCACCTCCCCTCCTCCTGCTGCCAGCTCTGGGTCCCCGCGTGGGGGAGCGATGCTCCTGGCTTGGGGCACCTCCGCTGCGCGGGTGCCTTCTTACTCCAAAAACACGCACTCTAACTCTTTGAGCAAGGGGAAATGCAAAGAATAAATGTAACTGTTCTCTCTGAGCCATTCAGACTTCACAGTCAAAGAGAAGGTTATGTCCTGGGGATTTTTTTTTTGCTGCTGCTTTTCCTGTGCTAATGAGCGGGGAAGAAGTTCTGCCCTTTGTTCGAGCTGACTTCACTTGGCTTTTCCCCCCGGTGAGCAGCGGGGAGGGATGGAGGGGCTGTGCCTGTGCCCAGTGCGGGACAGCAGCAGCTCAGGGCAGCACGGGATCGCCCCGCTCCAATCCTGCATTTCAGCAGCAGGAGCTCTGCATGTGGTGCTGCTGGCTTTCCTCATCAAATCAAAGCATGCTCTCAGGTCAGCAGGAATCAGTGCAGCCTGAAACAGTGTGCAGCACTCCTGCGCTGTTCAGTTTTGCAGCAGGAGCCTCCTGGCCTCTGTGCTTTCCCATGCAAGTCCCATGGAACTTCTTGCTCGGCTTTGCGTGCAGCCAGAGCATCGAAAACACAGGCCTTTCAGGTCCCACGTCCCCCCATCATGCTGCATCCCACATCCCTCTCCTCATGGCATGGATTCTGTAAGCCCCCCCCAACCCCTCCCTACTTCTGGGCTGACAGCAAAGCAGTGGCTCTGCTCATCCCATGAAACGTGCTTGGGGTGAAGCTGAGCACTGGGGCACCTGATTTGTGTCGGTGGCAGATTTCCTATCAAGAAATGAAAGCTGGAGCCACACTGCAGTGTGTGCATGGGCTGGGGGTGAGGGCAGGGGATGGCTCGCACGCATGTTTCGTGCTATTGCATCTCAGCAGTGCAAGGTTTACTGAGCAGGCTGCAAAAAAAAAGAAAAAAAAATCATTACATATGCTGCTAGTGGCCTGGTTAATTAAGATACACAGTTCTCCGGGTAGGAAAAGACGACCTATATTTACTGTATGTAGGAAGACATCTGTCAGCGTGAAGCGGAGATACCCAGTGCAGGTCTGTCCTGCTTTCTGCAGGCTCAGAATTGCTACTGTTGGAGGCTCTGATGCAGACCAAGTTAATTTTAAGATGACTGTTACTATTCTAAACATAAGGAAGGGCATATTTAGACTCTCAGTACTCAAGAAGGCAAAACCCCCTGCATGTTTCTAGTAATTTTCCCCTAACAGTTTATACAAAACAACAACAACAAATCCTATTTGGTTTCCGCAAAAGAATATGTTCGAGGGTGATCGTAAAATAGATTATTTTTAAATCTGCAGATGGTTTCCACATATTCCTCCTCAGCTCACTGCAGCTTTCCACCTCAGTAAACCGGTTTGTAATTTAGCCGAGGGCTGTGGAGCAAGCGTTCTGTCGTCTTGTTTTTCTTCTTCCCGTTCTTTATCCCCCCGCCTCGCCCCACTTCCACTTCTCTGTTCCCGTTGTCTTTTATTTCCCGTTGCTTTTTCCCCTTGCACGAGCGGCTGTTGTGCAAAGGATTGCATCCAGCTCGCAGCCAGACTGCAGAACGTCCCACCAGGGCCCGTGCAAAACCCCTTTGGTGTGCAGTGCTCCCTGCAGCTGATGGGGATCTCACTGCTGATGTGCGGCCCTGAAGGAGATAATTAGGGAAAAATTGCACTCTCAGCCCTCTGATTGCAGCTCTCCCCCACCCAATCCCTGGGAAAAACACGCACACACATACACATGCAGAAAAAACCCTCACTGCTTTTTATTTCTTTGTTCTTTCATGATTCGGTGTTATAATTATTGAGATTTCACTGCAGGGCAAAATGATCATTTGACAACGTAAGTGGGGAAAATAACTCTGGCGTTATCCAGCAGCCTCGCTCCTGTCATAATTACGGCGCAACTCCTGCAGACTTCAGTGGGGGGACACATTTCCTCCTATGCAGGTATTTGTCCTTTCAAGGTTTCTCCGGGTTTGATTGCAAATGTTAGGATTTGTCCCTCCTGTATTTTTAATAACCTGAACTGCTGACGGATTGGAGCGGGCTGTGGAACCCATTGTTTTCCCCACTGTTTTCATCAAGCCTTTCCCATTTCTGTCACTCTCCACGCCTCACAACGGATCTTTATGGGCAGATACCTTGGTTAGAGCTATTCAACATTGTTTGCACAGGAATGTCTGCAAGGGCAGCAAAACCCGATTGAAGAAATCAGGGCGAAATAGATGGGACAACGACATGTGGGTCCATACCAAATGGTCCAGTGGGTTCACAGGGCAGCTCCAGGGCACCCCATGGCTGCCCCATTGAGGAGGTCAGTGCTGACATCAGGCTGCTGCTGTTTTTTCATCCTTTCTTTAAGTGAAGAGCTCAAGAATGCTCCAGTGCATGAGAGGGAAGCAGTGCCATGCTGCAGCTAGGGGGTCCCTTTGGCAACATTGGTGCAGATGGCCCCAGGAGCCCTCAGTCCTTCTTGGGGTCATGTTGGGAAGGAGCCCACTGTCCCCCATCAGTCACCTCGAGGCTGATGAGAATGAGCTGACAGAACGGAGCAGCATTAGCCTAATTATGGCCATAAACGATACCTCGGTGGTGGATTTTCCTTTCTTAGTGACTTCCTGTTTTCCTCTTTGAGATGCAAATTTTTTGCACAGCTCTCAATCCAGATCCCCTCCTCATTAGCATGAAATCTGACTGGTTCTGCGATTTTTTTTTTTTAAATAGCGAACGGGAAGAAAGAAAAAAATAGACGAAAAATTAACAAAAATGACAAAGCCACGCACGGAGTGGCACTGAAACCCTCACAGTCGTTGGGAGGGAGATAACAGGGGGGAAGATGGGGAGCGGGCACCTGGGCAGCCCTGTGCCATTGCCAAGCATGGGGGCTGAAGTGTTTGCTTTACCTCTTCCCATAGGATGGCACTCATCGGAGTAGGGGGATTAAGAAAAAAAACACCCAAGTGGATTTATTTTTTTATTTTTATTTATTTTTATTTTTATTTATTTTTAATTTTAATTTTAAAGTATTTTTATTTTTATTATTTTATTTTATTTTTTAATTATTTTTATTTTATTTTACTTTATCTTACTTAATTTTTTGCCATCCTCTCTACCAAGGGTGGGGAGCAGACTCGCCGTGGTGCTGAAGCAGACGGCACTGTTTTGTGCTAAATGTCACTCCGGTAATATTTAGCTGTCTTCAGAAATGAAAATACAGTTTGTGCCGAAGCGATGCGCTGCGGGGACGGGGCCGCCCTCACCCCCCACCCCCAGCCCCAGCCCCGCTCCCAGCCCGTCCCTCCCCTCTGCTCTGCGCCACATAATGAGTTTGATAAGAAATTGTCTCGTTAACAGGATTAGCCATGGAAATCTCGAGTCCCCTCCTCTTCATTTTGTAACGCTCTTCATCCTGTTCTGTAATTTTCTGCTGGAATTAGGCATCTCCGGGCCACCTCGGGAGATGGATTCCTCCTCGTTCCTCAATAGCACTGGGGGGATCGGGCCAAAAAATCTCAGCGGGGTCTGAAACCCAGAGAGGGCAGTTCTGCCCGGAGTGAGCCTCGTTTGTTGGCGGCACAATTCGGCATTTACTCCTGTGAAAGTGAGTTCCGAGAGTGGACTTTGGTAAATAATTACTCTTGATTTAATAACTCCTAGCAGCCCTGCAGGACGTGCTGCTTCCCAGGGAGTTAATAGAAAGAGATCTTTCTTAGCATCTGCTTCCCCAGGTCTGCTGACTGTAAGCCCGTGGCTGGGAGGTGGCACCCAGGTTTCGGTGCATGCTGCAAGCAAGCAAACTGGAGGAGGAAAATGTCTGAAGCAAGCATGCACTGGAAATAAGATGTGCGCAGGGTATTAAAGTGACAGCAGCATTTTTTATTTTCTCATGTTAAATGAAATTAGCATTTCTGTGATGATTTCCTTTTGCTCCTACTGGGACTGTGGTTGCAGCTAAAAAATGCAGCCTTTTGCTTTTTCATTAAAAAGCTTCCTGTGCACAAAACCCTAACTTCTCCTTGTGCCTCCATTGCCCAAAGAGGAAGAAACACAGAAAGCAGACCCATGGCACCAGTAGTAGAATGATGTGGATGTTGACTATTGCTTGATATTGCTTGTAAGATTCCAGGAAAGAAAAGGAAGTGTGGGGCAGGGAGAGCAGGGCCGTGGTGCGTGGGAGCTTCAACACAGTGGTTCTCACCTGGCAGCTTCCCTGTGAGCTGAGTCATTCATTGCTCAACTTTTGATCCCTTCAGTTTGGGTGTCTGCAAGCAGCTTACATCCCTGCGCTCAGCTCTGTTGTACAGTGCAGAGCTGTATTGTACAACGCACAGCTCCACCGCACAGTGCAGAGCTGTATCGTATGGTACACAGCTCCGTTGTACAGTGCAGAGCTCTGTCATACAGTGCACAACTCTGCTGTACGGTGCACAGCTCCATCATACCACACACAGCTCCATCATACAGTGCACAGCTTTGCTGTACAGTGCACAGCTCTATTTTACAGTATACATCTTTGTTGTACAGTGCACAGCTCCATCATAGTGTGCACTGCATAGCTCTGATGTACATTGCAGAGCTCTATCATACAGTGCACAGCCCCATTGCACAGTGCAGAGCTCCATCATACAGTGTACAACTCCATCATACCATGCACAGCTCCTTCATACAGTGCACAGATCTGTTGTGCAGTGCAGAGCTGTATCATACAGTACACAGCTCCATCATACAGTGTAGAGCTCTATTTTACACTGCGCAGCTCCATCATACAATACACAGCTCTCTTGTAGGGTGCACAGCTCCATCATCATACTGTACACAGCTCCATCATACCGTGCACGGCTCCATTGTGCAGCAGTTTGCAGGGGCTGTTCTTGTACCACCAGCCCCGGCCATAAATCCCGTGCTCAGAGCCAAACCCAAGTCTGGGGGAAAACCATGGCATTTCCTCCGGTGTTTATTCGCTCGTCCCCTGCAGACTGCTGTCCTGCAGGTAATTCTGTACTGCATTAAGAGGTAATTCAGCAGAAAATTATCCGCTGCTGTACTGCAGCTCTGGAGGGCACGAGATGGGGTTTGCTGTGGGATTAGAGCTCAGAGTCAGGCCCCGGCCCCTCTGCCCCTCCTGTGCCACCGGGGCTGCCTGGCAGCTGTGTGACAGCGAGGTGACAATTACATCCGCTCCTCAGCAGCTCCTGCTTCTTTCTCTCCCTCTGCCTCTCTTTTTTTTTTTTTGTTTCATCTCTCCTTCTCAGAAAGCCCATTTAAATGCAATTCCATTCTTAAAACATCTCCCTCATGCATGTCTAATGAATGTCAGGCAGGCGCGCTGACAATGGGCCCGAGTAGGATCCAATCTCGCCGAGTGTCTACAAGTCATTTGGAAGCAACCCTGGGAGCGCGCCCAGTTTTATTACAGCGTAATTAGAAATAAAATCTTGTTGCAAGAGGAGAATGAGAGATGGGTGTTAATCCTGTAACGGGAGGAGATAGAGCCGTGCTTGTAAAGGAGATTAAGGGGAGGGGGAGGCGGGCAGCTTGCCGTGACTCTACCCCCAACTTCCATCCCTGCTATGTGGGTCTCAGCCTGGGGGGGGAGCATGGATTTTGGGGTGGCCTTGCACGCTGCTGTGATTCAGTGCTTCTGCGGTGCTCTGACCGGGAGCAAGCGTGGGGAGGGATTATATTTAGGTCTGCAAGGGGAGGTCCTGGTGATGCTCCGCAGCTGTCTGGGAGGGGTTTTAGGGCTTTTGCACAAAGCTCACAGTGCGCTCCAGCTCCTGTGCACCCGCTGGCATCTGGCACCACACTGGGCAGTGGTGGGCACGGGCTGTGCTCCCATCCCATCATCCCCTCCATCATCCTGTGGGGGGAAGCGTTCTGAAAGCTGCCACCACCCCACTGTGGTGCCTGGGACAAGGCGTGGCTGGGGTGCAGTGCTGCAGCCTCCCCAAAGCGACGTTTCTAGGACACGGTATTCTCGTTCCAGTGAAGCCCCATTCCTCCTGGATTGAGGAGGAGGAGAAAGAAGGCAGGGAGCCCTTTGGTGCAAAGCGTGACCCACTTACTCAGCTGGAGTCGATGATTTTACAGATGCCCATGGAACTTCAAGGTGGAAGCGCTGTGCTGGGTGCTGGGCTGCTCAGCTTCGCATGGCTACGTAGGAGAAATGTGTTTCCTTTGAAAGGGCTGGGGAGCCTGCGACTGCCTTACACGTCCCCTGGGATCCTGTGTGCAGGGAAACATGTAAATAAATCTGTCAGATATCGTGCAGCTCTTATTAAATTTGCATTGGGCTCGAGTCGTGGCTCCTATTTACCGTCTCTGGGATGGATGGATGGATCTTTAATCTTCGTGCCTAATCCGGGCGCCCTCTGCTTTAGGTATTTGCTGTGGCACCGACCCCGGGGTCAGGCATTGGGATGAAGAGGCGTGTGGTGCCATGGTCCCAGCCCTGGTCTGGGGGATGTGGAGTGGACCAGGTGACTCTTCTGGCTCTCTTTGGTGAATGGCACTGCGGAGGCTCCTCATCCCCACACAGGGAAACCATAGACTGTGTACTTTGGGGCTTCCCTCTCTGTGCCTTTCCCCCAAGGGAGGCATTTGTCACTTTAAATGTGGCCAAAAATAGCACCAAACATTTATTGAATTTGTCCGGGATGCCTTGGGTTGCATATGCTCCAAGTATGGCTAATTCATAAATGCTGGCACCTATTGATTCTCCAGCAGTTAAAAAAGACTGTGTAAGGAAATATTGGCCCCAGAGTACCAAGGGAAAGTTATCTCATTAGTCTCATGAACTATAAAATGTGCTCTCTCCTGAAGCCCTGACCCCATTGTTTTTATAAATCTATATTGGATGGAGCGGTAACTGGTAACCTATATCGACTGTAATTTTTCTCTTGGAATTGGAAGGCCCTTGGGACTGATGTTGGAGCTTTGTGGCCACTACAGGCAGCTGGATGGGGACGGGATTTCAGTAACAAAGAATACGCGTGGATGTGTGTGTGTTTACAGGGAGAGATCCTCCTAATGCTCTGCTTGAAGGGGAGCACCACTCTTTCCTAGTAATGGGGACCCTGGTGATGGGTACCTCGGTGCTGGGTTACCTGGTGATGGGTTCCTTGGTGGTGGGCACTCTGGTAATGGTTACCTTGGTGATAGGTACTCTGGTGATGAGTACCTTGGTGACATATATCTGTGATGGATACCTGAGTGATGAGCACTCTGCTGATGGGTACTATGGTGATGGGTACCCCGCAGCAAGGAGAGGGGAGTAGGGTATTGCAAAGCCTTTGCCACAGTAGCAGCTGAGATCTGGCTGGAAGAGTTATTAGAGACACATCGCTCCAGCCTGGCTGTGGATGTACTTAATCCTCTGCATCCTGTAAAGCTTTTCCACCTCCTGGCAGGCAGAAAGATCTGATTTTATTCGGCGACCTTCGACGTTAATCTCGCTGGCTAACTGAGCCATAAGTCACTCCGGTGAGGTCTCCGTCAGACCTGCTTACATCAATTATTGCCCTGCATCTTTCCCTTGAACCAATGCAGCGCTCCTCAACCAAGTTATTTGTCCCTTGTTGGGGAAAAAAATAAACAAACAAACAAAAAAAGAATTGAAGCTGTGCTGTCGGGTTGTGTAGACCTTATATTTAACGCAATGGCATCTTTAAAGCCACGCTCCTGTCTGGCTCTAACCCAACTCACGGGCTCCATCTGGATCTGTGCACACTGGAGAGCTCCAGGAGCTGAGTGTCCAAGGTGGCACGAGGTCCCCACAGTGCTGCTGCTGCTCCTGTGTCCCTGTGCATTGCTCCCACTCTCCAAGTCTTTGTTTTCAGAGTGCTCACGAGCGTGCCTGGCAGCAGGGCTGCAGTTAGGCATGCACAGAAGTGCGCGCTGTGGGGGAGGCCAGCTGGGGCTGCGGAGCACTTTGCAAAATGCAGCAGCTGTTACCATAGAAACTGGCTCCCCCCTTCTCAAATTCCAGTGCAGCCAATGCTCTCTGCTTACTGGTTTGATGGGAGATGAAAAATTAATGCTTGATTTGCATGTTATTTCAGCTGCGTTTGCAGGACTGCTCCCCTTTCCCTTTTACAGAGGCTTGCATGAAGCTCTCAATGCCACCAACTGATGGTGTGGGGCACTGACCCCTTCAGCCCCGTCCTGAACTCATGGGATGCTCAAGTTTCTCCTGCCTGTGCCTTCCATAGCCACATATTGGCTTTCATCTTAGCAAGGCTGCTATTTCCTCTGTCTGGAGTCCCAAATACTCTCAATTAGAGTAAAACCCACCTGTCCAGCTGAGCTGCAGCGGGGTGGAGGGCAGTGCCAGCAGGGTCAGGGCTGCTCTCCACTCAGCTTTTGCGACGGATGCGCTCCAGTTCCTGCGTGCAGAACTGGTTTGTGCCAATCTGCAACCTCCAGTGCTGCTTCTGGGGGCAGGGAGAAGTTCTGCCATCCTCTCCAGAGGCTGTTTTGGGGGTTTTCCTCTTGTGCCTTTCCCATGTGCATGTGCACTTACCTAAAAGCAGCCAGTCAGTGCCACAGGGCTGTGCTGTGCTGCCCGGTGGCCTCGGCAATTGTCCCCCGGTGCTCCACTATCAACTCAAGCCCTTATTTGTTTTCACACGCTTCTAAGTAAGTTAAGCTAATTATTAACTCAGCAGGACGGATTCACTTTTAATTGCAGCGTTGCTATGCAGCACTCTGAGATGGGCTTCATGGCGCGTGCTCCCCTCTTCAACCACAGCCACAGAATCACTGTGAGCTCAGGGCTGTGCCCTGCACCGTCCTGCACAGCCAGCACCATGCACATGGGCACTGGCATCAGGACCAGGGGCTGCGGACAGCCCACTTTTGTACCTCAGTGCATGGGCAGGATGTGTGCCACAGGATGAGCGCTGCTCTGGGGGAGTGCAGTGCCCAGGGACGTGTGGGCTGCTGTTGCACACCCATGTGCAGCACTCATCCTCTCCACCTGCCCAGAACTGCAGCGCCGGTGGTGCCAAGCCCGAGCGCAGGGCTCTCCCTGGGGGGTGCGTACAGGAGGGGGAACATGCGGTGCGATGACCCACTCACCCTTCCTCTCCCTTTCCTCTTTGTGTGTCCAGAAAATAGGTTTTTTATTACTTCTTACGGAGGTTTGTACATATCGGACGTGCAGAAGGAAGATGCCTTGTCCACCTACAGGTGTATCACCAAGCACAAGTACAGTGGGGAGACGCGCCAGAGCAATGGGGCCAGGCTGTCGGTATCAGGTGAGCACGCGTCCCCTGCGGTGTGCTGGGGTCCTGCCCAGTCCCACCCAGCCCTGGGGACAGCACCCAGCCTGCATACCCCTCTCTGGGTGCACCCTTACCCTTGTCCCCGGAGGGTTGTAAGGAGCACGGGGGGTCCGTGCCGTGCCCCGATGCCCGGCGGTGGGCAGCCGTGCCGTGCAGCACCCCGAGCAGGAGGCGACGGGGCGCGCGGTGATGCGATGTGACAGCTGGCGATGTGAGCAGCCTGACGCGATGTGACGAAGATGCAAGCGATACTGCAGCCGAGCGACGCAGTCCGTAGTGCTGACTGGCTCCGGGCGCTCCCGGCTCCGCTCACTGCCCAAATTACTCTGCTCGGGAGCTGCATCGTCTCCTGCCCATCAGCTGCAGCTTGCCCGCACTCTGCCATATGGTTTTTCTAGCCCCGTGTGCATGGTCCCTGAGTTAACTCCTCGAATTAACCCCTGCAGAGGGTATGGGATGGGGTTGGGAATGGTTGAGGATCCTCAACCTGGCCCTGTTGAATCCCAGAGTGGAGCATAGGCAGCCACGAGGCACCCCGTCCCCTCTCCCCGTGCATTCGATGTGCCTTGGTCCCCTCCTGGTCGCTGTCATTATTTACACGTCACGGCGTTTTACTTCTGCTTGGGAGTAATGAAAGAGGTTTCTTTCCCCTGGAATTTAATTTCACGCCTGAGACTTGGTGATTAATTTTCTCCTTTCCCAGCTGCCTGATGGGCCCCTTTTGCTTGTAAATTTTGAAATGTGCCACAGAATTTGTGTATTTTGCACCAATTAGGTGTCACCTTGAGTAATTCCTACAGTGCTGAGTTTATCCATCCCACCAGCCGCTCGGGTGCTGCTCCCTGGGGAGCTTCCACTGGGTGATGCAGCAGTGTCCCACTGCTCCCAGTGTCCCCATCAGCTCAGAGCCCAGCTGTCCCCACTGGCCCAGGGCAAGAGAGCATCTCCCTTCCTTCTCCGGGTGAGTTGATTTCCTCTCCAAATGCAGACCCAGCCGAGTCCATCCCCACCATGCTAGACAGTTTCCAGTCACGGGAGGTGCGTGCGGGCCGGCTGGTGGAGCTGCCCTGCATCGCTTCGGGATACCCCAACCCCGCCATCCGCTGGCTCAAGGACGGGCGCCCGCTGCCCGCCGACGGCCGCTGGGCCAAGCGCATCACGGGGCTGAGCATCGCTGACCTGCGTGTGGAGGACAGCGGGACCTACATCTGCGAGGTGACCAACACCTTCGGGTCCGCAGAGGTCACGGGGACCCTCACGGTCATCGGTGAGTGCTGGCAGGGAGAGCTGTCCATCTCTGCGAAGCCTTAAAGCTTTCTGTTTCAACGCGGTGTGTCCGATGCGGTGCTGGAAGTGTTCAGGGGGAGTCTGTAGTGCTGCAGCAGCAGATCTGCAGCCGTCCCCTGATTTACCGCTTTAATCGGGACCTCTGGAAAAAAGCAGTGCAATACCATGGGATGTAAATTGCTGGATGGCAATGTTCTGCGAGGTGCCTCTGTGCTTTGTTTTGCTGATTTACATGAAATAAGCTCCAGCCAAACTGTAAATACCATCTGGGCAGGCCAAATATTTACTGCCTGTTCTGCTTCTGGGGGTTCCTGCAGCCACCAGCAGCACCTGGGCTGCCATTGCATGCCTCCAATTGGCACTGTCCCATCACTGGGCCACGTCCCCAGTGCTGCCCCAACAGTACCATCCATTAAGCAGCACGAGGGAGGGCAGGGCTGCTCATCCTGGCTGTGTGGTGACATTGTGCACATAGGCTGGTGATTCCAGAGATGGAATAGAGGTGGAGGTGGCACCCACTGCATCACCAATGTGTTACCTGCTTTCACCCTCTCTCACATAGACCCTCTGCGTGTGACCCTCACACCAAAGAAGCTCAAGACGGGCATCGGCAGCACCGTCATCCTCTCTTGTGCCCTCAGTGGGTCCCCTGAGTACGTCATCCGCTGGTACCGCAACACGGACCTGGTGGTGGTGGATGACTTCATCTCCATCCGGGGCATCAGCAACGAGACCCTCCTCATCACAGCAGCACAGAAGAGCCACTCGGGAGCCTACCAGTGCTTTGCCACCCGCAAGTCCCAGACAGCACAGGACTTCTCCATCATCACGCTGGAGGGTGAGCTGGCTTCCTCGGGGCGGGGGCTGCTGGGAGCTTTTTCTCTGTCCTTCTCCGAGCTGCACCATCATCCCTGGATGCTTTGTGCATGGAGGGAGGGAAGCGAGTGCAGCAGGGTGGTCACGCTGTCTTCTACAAGGCATCTTCTTACCTTGGTGACAATGGGATGGAGATTATTGGCCGTTGGAGTGGGGATGTGTACCCTTTGCGCCAAGGGTGCACAGGGTGCGGGAGCACGGGCATGACTCCAGCCGTGCCCTAACCCCGCTCCCGCTGGGTGCCCCCAGATGGGACCCCCCGCATCGTCTCCTCCTTCAGCGAGAAGGTGGTGAACCCCGGGGAGCAGTTCTCCCTGATGTGTGCTGCCAAGGGCGCGCCGCCCCCGACCGTGACCTGGGCCCTGGACGACGAGCCCATCCCACGGGACAACGGGCACCGCACCAACCAGTACACCATGTCGGACGGCACCACGGTGAGCCACATGAACGTCACCAGCCCGCAGATCAAGGACGGCGGCGTGTACCGGTGCACCGCGCGGAACTCGGTGGGCAGCGCCGAATACCAAGCGCGAATAAACGTAAGAGGTGCCTGTCTACTTTTAAATATCAGAATAGGGCTTTTACTGGGCTTTTTGGTTGTGTTCTGTTCCTCCTCGCCCCTGCCCTTTCCCAGCCGTGCAGGTCCCTCAATGCCTGGCCCCCCTGCAGCCCTGCTGGTCCCCACACCCATGGGATGGAGCTTCCCCATGGTGCCCTGAACTGAGGAAGCATCCAGAGCAACGTTTCCCAGAGGGTAACACCTCTCTGTTGGGCTCTGCTTTCACCCTACCCAGTGTTGGGTCCGTGCAACGTGAACCTCCGTGAGGGACTTCATGGTGGCACAGAAGTTTCCTGTGATGTCCATTCCTCTGCACCCACCAATGATGTGTCCCCAAACCACCCCAGGACCCCGACTTGCCCCATCCAGCCCTGTTACAAGTGATGATGAGGCAGCACGGGGACGGTGGAAAATGAATTTGGATGTGTTGTGTCTGTGTTTTCTTTGTCTGCACACAACTGTGTGAGTCACTGCATTGTCACCCTGGAGCATGGTGTTCTGTGCATTGTAGGGTGTTCTGTGGGACATGGGGTGTGGTGTAAGCCCCTGCCCATTCATAATCACCAGAGAAAGCTTCTAGGCTTGTAGGTGGGAGCAGAGTCAAGGTAACATTAATTTATCTACTGAGAAAGAGGTTTGAAGAGCTGTGTTTGTCTGTGTCTCAGGTTTGAAATGGATCTAGTGGCTTTTTGGCTGGGATCCCAGGAGAGTCTCAATTTTGCTGCCATTTACTGCTAAATTTGGAGTGAGTTCATGTCCCAGCCACAAGAAGCAGTTGCGGCGTTTTGAATGAGGGTGTTTCATTGTTCTTCTTTTTTTGTTCTTCCCTCTTTTGGTCCCTGACTGCCTGTCACTAGATAAGATTCAGGCTTTTTCTTTTATTTTTTTGCCTTGGAATTGAGCAAGTCCCTCCAACAGGCCCAGGAGACAGCTACTGATGCTAATTTCTCTCTCTCTGCTCCTTATGGTGTGCTGGGGGGTGGGGGCTTCGTGCTGCTGTGCCCCCAAACACCTCCCTGCTCCATGGGGACAGAGCATCTCCCACCAAACCAACCCAACAGCTGATGGGTGCCCCCCACGCTGGGGGCAGCGGGAGTTAACATAAGGGAACACACTAAAGGCAGCATTGGCTTATCTGGAGTGTCTGCTAAGCTGTCATCCTCACCACTTAGGGTGAGGAGCCAAGATGGAGTTAATCTGCAGATGGGTTTGCTATTTTATACGACAGCCACAAGAACAATATAATTACTGAAGCATGAAACCTCTTGTTATAATATTCACCTGCAGCCAGTCCTCCAGCCAGTGTGAGAGCAGCCGGGAACAGGGGGCAAGCTGGCTTTGGGCAGTACTCAGGCAACCAGTGAGAGGCACAAAATGGGCTGTTTCAATTGAGAATGACTAAATGTGCAAATGGAAGGGAGGTCCCTGCGTGCAGCTCTGCACCAAGGCCATTTGGCAAAGCAGGCGAAGCAGCTGGGGCGGTTGGGAGCACTCCCCAGGTGTCTCCCAGCAGCCTCTGGAGTCCCAGCAGCAGCATTTGCAGCAGATCTGTGTGCAAACAAACCGCCCTTCGGAATTAACCTAGCCTGCCTCTCCCTTCCTCCCTGATATGTAGGTCCCCCGAGCATCCGGGCGATGAAGAACATAACGGCGGTCGCGGGTAGGGACACTTTCATCAACTGCAGGGTGATCGGGTACCCCTACTACTCCATCAAGTGGTACAAGGACTCTTTGCTGCTGCCCGATAACCACCGCCAAGTGGTCTTTGAGAACGGGACCCTGAAGCTGATGGATGTCCAGAAAGGCATGGATGAAGGGGAATACCTGTGCAGCGTGCTGATCCAGCCCCAGCTCTCCATCAGCCAGAGCGTCCACGTCACGGTGAAAGGTAAGGATCCGGAGAGGTCACCCAGATCAGACACTCAGGTGGTGCTGGGACCACCTCTGTGAAGGGTGAAGGTGGGGAAGCATTGCAGGGGATGCTCTGCAGCCCAAACGCTCCACACCTCGCACCCACCTGTGTGCTTGCTGCTGCTCCAGCTCCATTTCTTGCTACACGCAGCGGAGCAAGGATTTACGGTGTAAACACAGTGTATTAAAACATCTAACCTTTGCTCGGATCACCTTCACTGATGTTTTTCTCTGTGTGTTAGCTTTTAAAAAAATAATACTCTCGGTCTTCTGAGCGCACAGAACATCTTAAAAGCTTCTACAGGCCATCAATTATTCAGCCCTATTGAGGGAGCTATCAGTCCTAATGAATTGAGTCGGATGCATTCCCTCCCAGTGACTTGCTGAGATTGTGTTATGAGCACGCGGTGCTATCGTATCTCTCGTCCTCGGAGTTGTCGGGTCGGCTCTGCCCGTTGCCAGTGCAGTGTTTGCAGTAAATCATTCAGACAAACACGGCCACGCTGGGGATGGAGCTGGCCAATTGTCTTTCCCTCTGTCTCACTGAGCAGGGTATTTATGGACCGGATTTTATGCTGATCCCCCTTCCTCCCCTCCCATCCACCATTTTCTTATTAGGAATCAGGTTAGCAAGAGAATGCATCAAGCTGATTATAGAAGCTACCGCTTGATTAGCTAATGCTCTTCTCCGAGGCTTTGCAAGCGGAAGTGTGGGATGCAGATAACCTCCGGGCAGTGCCAAGGGGATGGATCCCCCTTACACCCTCGTCGCAGGGCACAGCCAGCCTTTGTGTTCCTCCCTTTGTACCAGAATCCTCACAGAGGATCTGTGTCCGGAGGGATGCTGAGTTACACGCTTCACTTTGTGCCCATTGCTGGGAGGTGGATGCAGAAGTTCATCCATATATTCTGGGAAGCAAATGCCACACAAACCCCTCTGAGCCTGGATTTACTGCCTTGGCTGGAAGATGCCATGCAGTGCCATCCATTCACCTTCATCCCACTGAGTTACACCTGGCCCAGCCTGGCTGCTTGTGCTGCCCATTGGACAGAGGACGGAGGGGAATTGAGCTGCCCTCAGCTACCTTCAGAGTTCACTCTGATCAGCAGAGTAAATAAATATGACTGTGTTGAGTGCAGGATGGCACAGAGCACCGTAAAGCTTTTATTGCCACAAGTGCCTGGCGGCCACGCTAAGTACCACCAGTGAATTACACAGGCTTCCCAAGCAATGGCAGTAAAATCCTCATGGGCCCCTCCCACCAGCACTTCCATCCTCTATCAGCCACCCATTTACAAGCCCTTGCTTGCTCCCATGTCTCCCAGCTCCATGTCCCAAATGGGAGCCTCCTGCATCCTCTGCTCTCTGCATTGCCGAGGTACCCCACAGCTCGTTATTTAGCAGCAGACATCTTGGACTGTTTTAATTAATCACTTGGGGCCATGCTGCTTGGCTGTGCCCGGAGGAAGCGGTGGGAGCACAGTGCTGGGTGATGTGGGGGCTCTGCGTGGTGCCAGGGCTGTGCCGTGCATGGGAGAGCCTGGGAAGTGCTGCAGACAGAACGTGCTGCATGAGATTATTTGGGGAGGAAGGACGAGGTTTGGGGCTCCAGTTAAGGGGAGGTAGAACAGGGAGAGCTCTTCTGTCGAGAGGCTGTGTGTGCTCACAAGTGGCCTGTGGGGTGTGTTTGGAGATGCACAAGCCCGGCCCTCTGCAATAGACTGCAGTGCATTCCCAATTAATTATTCATTAATTATGGAAAGCAGGCGCTGCTGGCTCCATGGCTCCGGCAGCTCGAGCCACGTCGCTGCAGCCTGGCTTGGGGTGACAACCAACCCACATTACTGCCATTTGTGGCTGCTTGACTGGGCTCTGGGCCACCCAAATGGGGCCAGTCTGGTTCTGGCCAGGCCCTGGAGCCGTGAGCAGCACTGCTGGAGCATGGAGAGCCTTGCAGTGTGCAGGATGATGGGTGGGGTGGGGATGGAGCCATGCGCAGTGGCACGGTGATCCCTGACTGCTGGGGCTCCACGTCTGTATGAGAGGGCATCTTATTTCTGCCGAGGGGACAATTGGCAGCCTGCTAATTTAATTATGGAGGCTGCGGAAAGAGGATCTCGTCTACCAGGTGCTGAGCCTTGTTAAGCTAATTGTCTCCCTCTCTCTGCTTTCTTCCCCCTCCCACATTACCAGAGATGCTGCGGTTGCATAATTAAGTTATCAGGAAGATAATGGCTGGTTCTGAATCCAGAGCCTTCAAGAAAAGCATCCATCTAATAACTGCTTTTCTGCAAGCAGATAAACGCTGAGGTGGAATTTCAGCTGGTGCACACAGAGGAGCTGAGGGCTGGCAGCTCTCTGTGCTGCCCCGTGCACGGTCACATCGTACTGTCACCTGCTCAGTGGCATCTTCCTACCTCCTGGAAGTGTCATGGCTGAACAAAAGCCTGCCTGTTTCTGGGCAGCAAATGCTTTGGGTGATGGTGCAATGGGTTTCTGTACTGCTGTGCTGGCTCCAAGCAGGCTCACTCCTCTGCAAAGCCATGTCCTGCTGCAGGATGGTGCTGGGGCTAAGATGAGAGGTGATGGCCTCCAGTTGCACCAGGGGAGGTTCAGTTTGGACATTAGGAGAAATTTCTTCCCCAAAAGAGTGGTCAGGCACTGACACAGGCTGCCCAAGGAGGTGGTGCAGTTGCTGTCCCTGGAGGTGTTCAGGAAACATGGAGGTTTGGCACTGAGGGACATGGGCAGTGGGCATGGTGGGGTTGGGTTGGTGATGGATTTGGTGACCTTCATCATCAAGTCTTCATCATCCTTAATGATGTTGCCTTAAGTTCCTTCATCTGACCCCGTTACACTGAGCAATAACAGTCGTGTGGGAGTGCTGTGTACTCTGGTAGACTAGGCTGGAGCACCAGCCTGTGACGAGTGCCGGGAGCCAGAAACATGATGCTTTTCCTCAGTCCTCCCCATCCCTTCGCCAGCCTTACCCCTCCCTGTGAAGGCTTCCCCCAGCGGGGCTGTACAGCATGCTCTGCCTCTCCCCTCCACAGTCCCTCCTCTGATCCAGCCCTTCGAGTTCCCGCCGGCCTCCATCGGGCAGCTCCTCTACATCCCCTGCGTCGTCTCCTCTGGGGACATGCCTATCCACATCACCTGGCGCAAGGACGGGCACGTCATCCTCTCCGGCTCAGGTGTCACCATTGAGAGCAAGGAGTTCATGAGCTCCCTGCAGATCTCCAGTGTCTCCCTCAAGCACAACGGCAACTACACGTGCATCGCCAGCAATGCTGCTGCCACGGTCAGCCGTGAGCGGCAGCTCATCGTGCGGGGTGAGCCTCGGGGTTCCCTCATTGGTTGGGAGGGTGGGAGAGATAGATGGGGGCAGATGAAATCAGGCTGGAGAGCAATGGGCAGAGGTGAATTTCAAGAAGAAGAGGCTCAGGTGGACCTCATCGCTCTCTCTGATTCCCTGGAAGGGGGTTGTGGTGAGGTGGGGGTTTGTCTATTCACCCAGGTAACAGCAATGAGGTGAGAGGTGAGGGCCTCAAGTTGCACCAGGACAGGTTCAGGTTGGCTATTAGGAAAAACTTCTCCAAGAAAACGGTGATGCACTGGCACAGGCTGCCCAGGGAGGTGTTGGAGTCACCATCCCTGGATGTATTCAGGCAACATGTAGGTGTAGTACTCAGGAGCACAGTTAGTGGGGTGGGTAGGTGGATGGTTGCACCGGTCATCTCCAGCCTCAATGTTTCAGTGATTCTATGATTCCTTCCCGTTATGCAGTGCCTCCTCGATTTGTGGTTCAACCCAACAACCAAGATGGCATTTACGGTAAAGCTGGGGTGCTGAATTGCTCCGTCGATGGGTACCCCCCTCCGAAAGTGATGTGGAAACATGCAAAAGGTACATGGGAGATGAGACAGCAGTGCATGGGGACCTCTGTGCAAGTGGAGCAAGTCTCATTCTTGCTGGGTCGTCCCAACACCGAGCCCCTACGTGCACCTTCTGCCTCTTCTGTGCACTCATTGATGCATCTCTGCTTCCCCCTCCAGGCAGTGGAAACCCCCAGCAGTACCACCCCATCCCACTGACGGGCCGCATCCAGATCCTCCCCAACAGCTCGCTGCTCATCCGCCACGTGCTGGAGGAGGACATCGGCTACTACCTCTGCCAGGCCAGCAACGGGGTAGGCACGGACATCAGCAAGTCCATGTTCCTCACCGTGAAGAGTAAGTAGCCAGGGCACGGCTGGGATGGAGCTGGGGGCGGACTGGGATGGACAGATGGACAGAAAACAGATGACAGATGGGTGGATGGGGAATCACAGCCCGCAGCATGCAGAGATCAGCTCAGTGCCGGCCTGGCACCATGCAGCCCCGGATCATTGCGGGCATGGAGGGCATTGATTCCCCTCCTACCAGGGAGACTTCCCTTATACTATTAAAAACACTTAGTCCTTAATAAAACTTGGCGATCAATCTACATCATGCGGCAGGAAAGGAAATAGCTCTGCTAATTTGACAGGGCTGGGCCGGGAAGTGTTGTTAGACACCGTGTTTGAACTGCGCTTATTATTGGATTCCTCTCCCGTTGCTATCAGCAGAATACATAATCTCCAGCGCTTCTCTATTTATTTCGATTGTGGCTGCCGTAAGAGTTCAAACCCCTGGAAGAGGTGCAGGAGGGAGAACTCCCCCGTGGCAGTGGGACTGGCATGCAGCATGCTGTACTCCCCACCTGCCCCACACCCCGGTTTAGCTTCTGCTGGCCCCCAGCACCCCCTGCTTGTCTTATTGCTGCCTTCCTGGCTTCTCCCCTCCCCAGCCAGCTTCTCGTGGGGAGGGCCGAGGGCAGCCTTTCCCCTCCCTGTCAGCTGTTTAATTTATCCCGCTGATTGATGAACTGAAACGAGCGACTTCAAACAGCCCACTTCAATGAGGCACAGGTACAAAGTCAAGGCGATTAATCCCCAGTGAGTGTGCCGAAGTCTTGGAGCCTGAACTGTTGCCGTGTCCCTGCTATCTGGTATAATTGCATCCCAGGACAGGTTGCTTGCTGACTTGAATAGCACATAACCTTATTATGCATGTGCTTTTACGTTTCCCAGAGACCTCAGCAGCCTTTGAAAAGGTTCGAATGAATAGGTAGACGAAGCACCACAGCCAATTAAGCATTATATGGGGCTCTTTGTTTTGTTTCATTTTTTTTTTTTTTATTTTTGATTTTTGTTTGTTTAGTGAAATGTCAGGCCAATTAAAGCGAGATCAGTGCCGGCCTGCGCTTCAGGCCAGGCCACTGCGGACGGAGTGAAGTGGGAGTTAAGCAGAGCCCAAACCACGGGACGGGAGGTGCAGCCCCATCCCTCACTGACCGTGGCAATAAATCAGAGCCCCACGGATGCCAGGAGGAGTTAGGTACTGTGTCAGGCGGTGGCAAACCTGCGTGAAAATGGAACCGCAGCGGTGCTGTCCCCCGCTGGGGCACCGCAGGGAGCACAGTGCCCAGGGCATGTGCTGGCCCTGGGACCTCGCTGCCACACCGCTCTGCTCAGCCCTGAGCATGGCACCTGTCTGCACATGGCAGCATCCCGCTGGCGTGCAGGGCTGGCGCGTTCATCCGTGCTTTCCAAAGCGACTTGTTAGCACCGGGTCCAGCGCTCTGCCAAGTGAGAGGTGTGGGGTGCTGCACCCCGGGGGGGTGGCACAGGTGTGAGTGCGTGCTAAATGGCATTTAGCACCTGGCTGCATGCTGCTCTGTGCTCGGGAGCAGAGCGTGAGGGATGGATGGGGCTGAACAAGTCCCCAGGGCAGCGCTTGTTGGGGGGGGATGAAGGGGGGGCTCGAGTTGCTGAGCACCGGGCAGGGCCAGAGGTCCTGCAGGAGCACCCCTGATTGCTTCCATGCAATTTGAATTAATCTCGTGCTTCAGGTGGAACTCAGCTAATCAGTGTAGAAAGGAAGCTGAAACGGGTGCAATCAAATTAACATCACAGAGCTAGCTCTAAACAAGAAAGAGGGGGGGAGAGGAAGGCGGGCGCAGCCCTTGTCACCGCTGTCACCGTTCTCATTCAGTTGTCACTGCAGGGCTGTGCTCCTGCCCCAGCATGGCTAGGGATGGCACGCGGGGTGCTGACAGTTCCCTTTGTGCACAGCCTTATCTCTGCCCGGCAAACGGGACGTGGCTCTTGTCGGAGCTGTGTTAACAGGAGCTCTGGCGTGCAGGAGCCTGCCCTGTGCAGAAGGCTGCTGACGGCTGCTGGAGTTCTGGCCACGTGCATCCTCCTTCCCTCGGTCACTGTGGGCATCTCCAGGCTGGGGTGAGGTAGGGGCACAGCGTGCCTCCCAACCCTGCCCATGCTGCCTGCACGGCTGGTCGGGGTTTTCTTCTGGTTTGTTTTGCTGCTTTCCTCTGCTCTGGGCTACGTGCCACTCTCCTGGGACCCCGGCAATTGAGAGAAGTTGATATGTTTACATCCAAGGAGCTGCTTTTAATCAAACATCAATAAGTGCATTTCAGCAAAGCAGAGCCTGAAACAGAGCTCCTCTCCCAGGGTTGCTGCATGCAGGGACGGGGCTGGCTCCTCCACAGCCCGCTGAGCCCTGCGGCCGTGCTGTGGCCAAAGACTCCCTGCCCTCATGCTCCCCACGCACCCCATTGGGTCGGGCTCTTCTCTGCCCCACTGCCTCACATCAGCTCATGATGCTGTGCCATCCCAGGGCTGCTGCAGGCAGAGTTCCTGTGGGCTCCCAGGGAGCAGTCACGTGGCAGAGGTGACCCCAACCCAGGCCATGCCTTGTCCCAGCCACGCAGGCACAGGGCTGCACCCCAGAAATGGCAGCTCCGGAGGAAAGGTTTCCTTAGCTGCTAATTGAATTACATTGCCACAGAAAGCCGAGAAGTCGTAGCTCATTAGAGCCTCTTGTGTCCCATTATAACAGTGTGTGTTGCCT
This sequence comes from Oreortyx pictus, assembly GCA_036925125.1. NCBI lineage: Eukaryota > Metazoa > Chordata > Aves > Galliformes > Odontophoridae > Oreortyx > Oreortyx pictus. Next base: position 5,033,269 of record JAUPFR010000025.1, on the reverse strand, counting down.
TTGCGGATTGTCATTATCATATATTACTGCGGGACTCAGCAGCACTGTTTGTTTATGCATTACATTTTTTTCGGCTTACCCAGCCCGTCCCCACCCCCAGCATTGGTGCTCCGGGGGACACGAGGTGCCCTTCGTGCTGCCAGCATCCACGGCAGCTCTGCCACCCAACGCCGAGTTCTCCCAACAGCCACCTGCAGTGCCACCCCACAGTGCCAGCCCTCAATGCCACCCCACAGTGCCACATGCAATGCCACCCTCTGATGACACCTGTAATGCCACACCACAGTACCACCTGCAATATCACTCTGTGATGCCACCTGTAATGCCACACTGCAGTGCCACAGCACAGTGTCACCTGCTGAGCCACTCTGCAGTGCTGTGCCGCAATGCCACAGCACAATGCCACACTGCAATGCCACCCCACAATGCTACAACACAGTGCCACCCCACAATGCCACCCCGCAATGCCACCTGCGGTGCCATTTGCAATGCCACCCCACAGTGGCACACTGCAATGCCAGCTGCAGTGCCACCCCATAGTGCCATTTGCAGTGCCACCCCTCAATGCCACCCTGCAATGCCACCACACTGAGTGCTACACCAGGACAGTGGGTGTCCCCTCCCCTCTTTTGCATGTCTTGGGTGAATATGAGGAGAAAAAAAAAATCTCTCCCCAGCATCTGCAATGCAAAGGCTGCTGCCTTGCTGCTGTGGAATCACGCTCTATATTCTGCCCAGGTTTATACGAGTGAATTATGCAAATCTGTGATGGAAAACATTCTTCCTCTCATCCTCGGGAGTGTAAAACCTTAGTCAATAATTCATACTCGCACGTCTCCGACTGGAGGCTTTCTCTTCATTATAGCGTGCGCTTGGTTATTTGTCTTTCACGTTTTATTGTCTACCCCGGTGTAATGCTATGCATTATAAAATTTATCTGCTTCATTATTTTATGATCCTGAGCCGTATAACGCAGCGAAACGCTTCCGCTCGGGGCTGCGTGTCCTCTCGGTGGGATCTGCACCCAGCACCGCCCCGCTGGCTCTGGGGGGTGCCCGGCGGGTGGCTGAGCCGCGCTCCCTCCCGCAGTCCCCGCCATGATCACCTCCCACCCCAACACCACCATCGCCATCAAGGGGCAGAGCAAGGAGCTGAACTGCACGGCGCGGGGCGAGCGGCCCATCATCATCCGCTGGGAGAAGGGCGACACCGTCATCGACCCTGACCGCAACATGCGCTACGCCATCGCCACCAAGGACAACGGCGACGAGGTCATCTCCACCCTCAAGGTGAGGGCAGGGTCCTGCCGAGCGCCTGGGTGTCCTCCTCCAGCACGGGGACATTTTTGTGCAGCAGATAGCGGTGTGGTGAACTCACCACTGCTGCATTCGGCACCTGCAAAAGAGCGCCAAAACGACCGCTGTCCGCTTGCTGTGGTGGCCCCAAAAGGGGAGCCCCGGGAGTTGGGGTGTCCTTGCACCAGATTTTGCTTTGCTGTGTGGAGGGCCCTTGTTTGGAGGGTGTGTAGCAGCACCAGAGATGCCTCAAAGCATGAAATCTGAGCAGGCGGTCACAGAATCACAGAACAGTTGGGTTGGAGGGGATCTCAAAGATCTCCAACCCACTGTATCAGGCAGTAGATGGGGATGGGGCCTTGGGGCAGGCTGTGTCTGCAGACTGGGGTTCCTGCGGGAAGAGGAGGCTTGTGGCTAGGGTGCCTAAATCTGAAGGGTCTGCTTTTCTGTCCCCAAAATTCCCACAGCTGAAACCGGCCGACCGTGGAGACTCGGTCTTCTTCTCCTGCCATGCCATCAACTCGTACGGCGAGGACAGGGGCCTGATCCAGCTCACCGTGCAAGGTACCAAGCTCATAGCACCGTGACCCTGGGCATGGGGGTAGGCAGAGCCTCACCTCAAGGTCCCACTGCTTCACCTGTCACTCCGTGCTCCTAACCACCCCCATCCCCACCCAGAGCCACCTGACCCCCCAGAACTGGAGATCCGCGAGGTGAAAGCCCGCAGCATGAACCTGCGCTGGACGCAGCGCTTTGATGGGAACAGCATCATCACTGGCTTTGACATCGAGTACAAGAACAAGTCTGGTAGGAGCTGGTTGCCCCCCCAATACCCCCACGGACCTCCATAGCCCACGTTGGGGGCTCGGCTGTGCCGTGGGGCAGGTGCAGAGCTGGCCCTGCTGCCTCCGTGTGGGGAATATTCCACATCCAGGCTGCTTTGATGAAGAAAGGAGAGAGCAGCATTAATGAAATATGTTAATTTATGTTCGGTGGGAGCATTTGAAAGGGAATATTTAAAGAGGCAATATTTGTGAAAAGCTGAGCCGAGAGCAGCGCAGCAGCAAGGCGGGGGGGACACAGTGTGGCACAAGGCTCTGGGGACTGCACACCAGCGTGGAGTTTGGGTGCTGACCCTCCTGTGCCTCTTCTTCCAGACTCCTGGGATTTCAAGCAGTCAACACGTAACATCTCCCCAACCATCAACCAGGCGAACATTGTGGACCTGCACCCGGCCTCAGTGTACAGCATCCGCATGTACTCCTTCAACAAGATTGGGCGCAGCGAGCCCAGCAAGGAGCTCACCATCAGCACGGAGGAAGCAGGTGCTGCTCTCTGCTGTAGAGGTGCATGTGAGCAGAGCCCTCTTTAGATGGGAATTCTTGTGATAATGTGTAATTTTTCCCTCCCCCAGCTCCCGACGGACCTCCGATGGATGTCACCTTGCAGCCGATGACATCGCAGAGCATCCAGGTCACCTGGAAGGTGCGTGGGGCCAGGGCAGCGGGCTCTCCTTGGCCACCCCCACTGGTGGGACTCTGGGACCCAAATTTCCCCTCGCAGCTCAGAGGACAACTCCTGAGATGTCACAAAACCCATGGGCTGGGCATGCAGCATGCCCACATCACGTGTTAATCACATTTGGTAACAAGCTCATTATCTCATGGGATATCTATGGGAGGCCACGGGGAAAGCGAGGATAAACACAGGAAAACGGAGACGTCTGGTTGCCAGCTGCTCAAGAGTGGATCGATGGAGTTCAGAATCAGATTTATTTTTCAGAAGGTCGAATGAGAAAAAATTGATTATAAAATTAGGACTTCAGAATGAACGGGGAAGTCGATAAATTTAGGGTTTCAGCTTCTCCCCCCCCCCCATCTTCCCCCCCCCTCCTGGAAGACAGATTAATGAGTGATAAGGTTCGCTTGGAAGATAACTCCGTTTGCTTGCAGAGTATTGCAGTGAGATGGATCACGCTGGCTGTGTAACATAAATTTACAATCAACCCTATTGATTTCTTAATGCTTCAGAGAAGCGCTGTTTAGATTGATTTAAAGGCTGCGGGGCTGTCAGCTCCGTGACACCGCTCCCCTTCGTGTCCCCATTGCTTCAGGCCCCGAAGAAGGAGCTGCAGAACGGGGTGATCCGCGGCTACCAGATCGGCTACCGCGAGAACAGCCCGGGCAGCAACGGGCAGTACAGCATCGTGGAGATGAAGGCCACGGGTGACAGCGAGGTCTACACACTGGACAACCTGAAGAAGTTTGCGCAGTACGGGGTGGTGGTCCAGGCCTTCAACCGCGCTGGGACAGGGCCGTCCTCCAGCGAGATCAATGCCACCACGCTGGAGGATGGTAAGGATGGAGGGGTGGTGGTTCTATGGGGCACGAAGGTGTCCACCCACCCAGAGAGCCTCCACCGTTCCAGAAATGAGCAGAAAAAGTTTTGCAGTGCGTTCGCGCAGCAGTTTTTCATACTTAATTAAGGCTCTCGTTAGCCTGTCAAACCGTGATCATTTCCTGGCTACATTAGCACTCCTCCTGGGGTATTCAAGGGCCCCTGTTTTAGCAATAGTGTCTTTTCCATAATTATATTACCTTCATTTTGTTCAAACGGACTATCTGTATTAGTTTATTATACTCGGTCCCTAATTACATGGTGCTTATATTTTTACACCTAAGTAATACGAAACAATAATCATTTTCAAAGAGGGTCGTTACAGTGATGTATCATCATTTAAATGCTCATAAAAATTAGAGTTACCTCTTATGGGGCAATTGGATGCAATTACCTCGCATCCAGACGGCTCGCCCCTTGCTGGGAAGTGCAGCATCCTGGCAGCCCTGGGGTGAGGAGGAGAAGGATCATGGCACCAGGTCTGGGGAGAGCAGTGAGCAAGTGGTGGGGAGGTGCAGCGCAGAGCCCATGGGATGCAGCTCTGGACATTAGGATGACCATCTCCATCTGTGCCCTCCCAGTGCCCAGTCAGCCCCCCGAGAACGTGCGGGCCATCTCCATCACATCAGACGTGGCTGTCATCTCCTGGTCAGAGCCCCCACGCAGCACCCTCAATGGAGTGCTCAAGGGCTACAGGGTCATCTTCTGGTCCCTCTACATGGACGGAGGTGAGCACTGATTCCTGGGGCACGGGGCATGCGTGGGGGGCAGCACGGAGCTGATGGCCTGTGTCCCTGCAGAGTGGGGTGAGATGCAGAACATCACGACCACGCGGGAGCGAGTGGAGTTGCGGGGCATGGAGAAGTTCACCAACTACAGTGTGCAGGTGCTGGCCTACACGCAGGCTGGCGACGGCGTCCGCAGCAGTGTGCTCTACATCCAGACAAAGGAGGACAGTGAGTGGCACTGCCCCGACCCCTTTGTGCCCATGGTCCTAATGATGAGATGGCAGCCAGAGAGGTGTGGTGCGACCCAGGGTGATGTGGGCCCATGCAGATCCTAACATAGGTGGCTGCTCCTGTACGCTGCAAGTGGGCACACATGTGCCTCCCTCTTTGACTGATAAATCACAGTCACATGTGTTAATTAGACTGAAGAACATGGAGTGTCGAGTAAGAGCCATTGGCAAGGAATAATTAGGAGAGCTTTTCAGCCCCTGGAGGAGGCGGGCAGAGCTTCTCCATCCTTTTCTCCTTGCTGGGTCCGCAAAAAGCTCATGTGCAGCTCCTGCCCTTTGCAGCACCCCTTGCTTGCAGCCTCTACGGCTGACATGCACGCACCCCCAGCTCTGCAGGCAATCAGTCTGTGGGTCGGACACACTGTCAGTGTGCTCCCTGTGGCTGCGGAGCACTGTGGGCTGCAATCTGTCAGAGGTCCTTTGGCAGACATATGTTCTTGTGCTGATTAGGCCGATAGGCACACAGTAATCCCGGCACGAAGCGCCAAAGGGCCAGCGAGCTGCGGGGCTGGGTGCACGTATAGGGGCAGCTGCGGTGTGCGGGGAACCCCCAGTGTGCAGCACACAGGGCATTTCGCTTTCTATTTTTTTATTTTCTTTTCCTTAAGTGCAGATATTTAAATATTTACACCCTGCCTGGCCTACTTTAATGCCATTATCTCCGTAGCAGAGTGGCTCCTGCCCAGTGCAGCCCTGGGAAGCAGCAGCTGCTCAGCACACAGCTATGCAGGGCAGGGCTAAGCCAGCGAGTGCTGAGTGGATTAAAGCGATGGCCACTCAGTGCCAATCACCATTTCTAAACCTGCACTGCAATTAACCCTCCTGCATCCACGTGGGCAGGGGTCTGGGCTACCCATGGACGTGGCCATCACTGTGCACCAGGGGGTTGGCACAAGGGGCCTCCAGTTTCTTCCAGTGCCATCACACACTTGCTCCTTCAGTTCCAGGTCCCCCAGCTGGCATCAAGGCTGTGCCATCCTCGGCCAGCAGTGTCGTGGTGTCCTGGCTGCCCCCAGCAAAGCCCAACGGCATCATCCGCAAGTACACCATCTTCTGCTCCAGCCCTGGTTCAGGGCAGCCGGTAAGGACATGGTGATGGGAACAGACTGGGGATGGGTGCTGGGGTGCTATGGAACAGATGGAGGCAGAAATAGTGTTACAAGGACGTGCTCTGGGTACTGCCAAGAGGATGATGCAGGTGGTGCCATGCATCCAGCCTATGGCAGCACAGGGGTGTCCAGGGCACCCTGTGAGTCCCACCACCCACCCGCCACCTCCTTCCAGTGTTCCTTCACCTCAACACTCACTCCAGAATGGGAAACGTGCAAACAGATGACCGAAAATAAAACAGAAATTCAACCTGGTCCCATCCCTCCTTGGCAAGGGAGAGGTTGATGGGAGGTCTGCAGACTGGTGCTTATCAAAAGCTCCTTCTCAAACTCATTTCACTATCTGAGCCTCTGGTTTCCAGGGCAACATAATCTTTTCATCAAAGCAACTGGTAAAACCGCTGGGATCCGATATTGTTTTCCTGGCATCTTGTCAAAACTGTCATTTGGTTAAAAAAAATTATGTATACCATGCAATATTCATATAGGTGTCTGCTTGTGGGGTACGTTCACATCTGCGGGCCCCACCAGGGTGCATGTTTAGAGACGATGAACGTGAAGATGCCCACTCATGGCCCTGTGTGTGCACACAGAAGTAACATATCCATCCCTCATGATGGCATCTCCATGGCCCCATCTCATGCCAGCAGGGCTGGGGCAGTGGGGCAGCCCTCGAAGTGGCTCTCCCTGGTGTGGCATGCAGGAGATGTGGCCCTGATGTGTGGCACACAGGCAGAGGGGCTGTGTGCCTGCACTGTGGGGCTGGCAGCTGGAGCACACCACAGGGACCCCATGGGGCTGGGACATCTGTAGGCAGTGCGGGAGACCCTGTGGGACTTTTGGGACCCCTTCACCGCTGCCCCTGTGCAGAGTGGTTTGGCTGACCAACCAGGGCCTGCCCTGTGCCCCACTGCAGCCTGGAGTGGCCAGGAAGTGTCATTTCCCTGGAACAAATCATGCCGTTGCTGCCATCTGTTCCTCGCGCACTGGCCTGGGCTCCCTGGAGAAATTACGACACCAGCCGGCTTACACCGGCATTAAGAAACACCGAGCAGAGCCTAGCTGCTGCTGGAGAGTGAACCCACAGCACCTCGAGGAGGTGTGCTGCTGGAGGGCTGGGTGGAGTGGTGGGGCAGTGCCAAGAGGTGGGAGTGGGTCTTGAGCCTGCTGGCCTTGGGGATGCCTTGTGTGCAGCAGCGATGGCGATGCCCTGGGTACCATGCTGGTGAGGATGCCTGGATGCAGTGCTCCCAGTGCCTGTGTGGCCAGGATGAGGGCTGTGTGGGTGAGGCCCTAACAGAGCCGTGCCTTCTCCTGCCTCCCCCTCTGCAGGCCCCCAGCGAGTACGAGACCAGCCCCGAGCAGCTCTTCTACCGCATCGCACACCTGAACCGTGGGCAGCAGTACATGCTGTGGGTGGCTGCCGTCACCTCCGCCGGCCGTGGCAACATCAGTGAGAAAGTCACCATCGAGCCTGCTGGGAAAGGTACAGAGGATGCTTGGGGCCACTGTGGGATAAACATCCCAGTCCCATACAGAGGGTTGTCCGCATACAAAGCCAGAGCCATCGTGCTCTGGGTCTCAGTGGTGGGTACCAACAGCAAGGCTGACCTCCTCCTCCTTGCTCCTCAGCCCCTGCCAAGATCATCTCCTTTGGAGGCACAGTCACCACCCCCTGGATGAAGGACGTGAGGCTGCCCTGTAACTCCGTCGGGGAGCCGGTCCCTGCCATCAAGTGGACCAAAGACAGGTACTGGGCGGTGTAGAGTGGGACAGGGACGGTAGCTGTCTGCAATCCCATGGGGCTGACGTGCTCTGTCCCCTCCCGGCAGTGAGGACTCTGCCATCCCGGTGACGGTGGACGGGCACCGCCTGATCCAGGCCAACGGCACGCTGGTGCTGCGCTCAGTGAAGGCGGAGGACTCTGGCTACTATACCTGCACTGCCACTAACACCTGGGGCTTCGACACCATCATCATCAACCTGCTGGTGCAAGGTGCGGGCTGCTGGTGGGACACGACGTGCGTTGTGGGGTCAATGTGTGCATGGTGCTCACAGGAGTTTGTGCTCCTTCTCAGTGCCCCCGGACCAGCCCCGCCTGACAGTGTCCAAGACCTCAGCCTCCTCCATCACGCTAGCATGGATTCCTGGGGACAACGGGGGCAGCTCCATCCGAGGTACATCCGCAGCGCCGCCCCACATGCTCCAAAATAAGGTTAACGCTTACAGGAGGAACGCTGCTCTTCGTGAGTCCTTTTTAAGCAGGATGCAGGGAGTGAGGCAGCTAACAAAGGGCACGCCATTAATTACACAGGTGCTGGTGGCTCCAGTGCTGGAGCTCTGCCGGGTTCATCCCCGCTGTCTGCAGGCTGCAGGAGGGCTGTGGGACCACCCCTGCCTCCCAGAGCCTCCTTTCTGCTCTGATTCATCTGATGAATTATACGTGGAAACAGCTGTGCACAGAGGGGGGAGCGGGGAGAGGGGAAGGAGACCTCGCTTACAATTAATTAAAAGCATGAAAGTAATTACAAGCAAATCTCCCCAGCCAGCAGCCTTTCACTCCAGTGGACTCTGTTGATAAATTTGGTTATAATTGGATTAGAAATATTAAAAACATGCTGCATGTACTAAATAAATGAATACCGGGTGGCAGGCAGCGGGGTGCTGGGTGGGCACAGGGCTGGGGAGGGGGCAGCTTGGGTTCCCTGTGCTCCCATCGTGGGGTGGTGGAGGCAGCAGTGCTGGGGGCAGAGCCTATTTGGCTCCTGATGCACACGCAACGGCAGAACGCCCGCTATCTTCACTTGAGGACTGGCAAAGGAAAACGTGAAAGCAGCCAAATCTGGCGATGCGATGGGAAAGTCAGTAGGGATTTTGCATCACCAAAAAGGTCAAAACAGTCAAAGTGGTGGTTCCCACAGCAACGGGGCCATTGTGCACACACTGCAGGGCAGCCACAGTGACCGTGGACGGAGGTGCCTGGCACGGGCAGAGCAGCAGCAGGTGTGGGCAGCCCCGTGGTGATGGGCTCCGGAAAGGGCCCCGTGCTGGTGTTGGGCACATGCTCAGTGTTGGGTGAGCAGCTCCGTGCTGCACTGACTGCCCCAAAGACTGTGTCCCTCCATGGGGAAGCCCGGACTGCCCTTCTTTGGCATCTGGCTGCCGTCAGCATAAACAGGTTTGCTCATCCAGGACACAGTGCGCTTCCTAATACTCTTAATCATGGGAAAGGAGGCGGCGTTCAATGACAGAAGCAACTTCCGAGCGGCTTCCCGAGGGAGCTAGTTAATTCTGGCTTTCCCTTTATAGCCTCACACCAATCAATCATGTTCCACGCTCCCCACGTTCCCGTGCACAACCGCAGTAATTGGCGGTGGAGGCGGACACGGAGCACAGAGCTGCTCAGCGCGGGCAGAGTGCTGCCTGCAGCCAGGCTGTGCTGCGATGGGGATGGCACTCCTGGGGGGCTCAGTGCTGGCCGTGCCCACAGACCCCGTCCTCCTTCAACCCGCAGGCTTTGTGCTGCAGTACTCGGTGGACAACAGCGAGGAGTGGAAGGATGTCTTCATCAGCTCTTCCGAGCGCTCCTTCAAGCTGGAGAGCCTCAAGTGCGGCACCTGGTACAAGGTGAAGCTGGCAGCCAAGAACAGCGTGGGGGCTGGGCGCATCAGTGAGATCATCGAGGCCAAGACCCATGGCAGAGGTGAGCTGGGCAGGAGGGCTGGATTCACCACTGCTGGGCTGGTGGCAAACAAACCCAGCACCGCTGCAGCCACTGCCACCGCAGCCGGCGTGCTCCTGCCCCAGAACTTCTGCCATCATATGCCATTGTGCACAGCCCAAAGAGTTGCATGTGCTTTGGCTCAGGGGCTCCCCATATGCATGTCTCCCCATTGCACCCTTACTTCCCACACTACTCCTTGGTGTAAAATCCCAGGGATGGGGCCCGTGGGGATGGGGCCACCCCATCCTCAGCCCCATGCTGTGATGCCGATGGCTCCTGTCCCACAGAGCCCTCCTTCAGCAAGGACCAGCACCTCTTCACCCACATCAACTCCACGCACGCCAGGCTCAACCTGCAGGGCTGGAGCAGCGGGGGCTGCCCCATCACCGCCATCGTCCTGGAGTACCGCCCCAAGGGTAACTGGGGCTGGCAGAGCCTGCGCACCAACAGCTCCGGAGAGGTCTTCCTGACCGAGCTGCGCGAGGCCACCTGGTATGAGCTGCGCATGAAGGCCTGCAACAGCGCAGGCTGCGGCAATGAGAGCACGCAGTTCGCCACGTTGGACTATGATGGCAGTGAGTGGGGGATGGGGGGCTGTGCTGTCCCCTGGGGGGCTGGAGCACTGAGCGCGTGCCTTGTCTGCAGGCACCATCCCGCCCATCAAGTCTGCACAAGGGGAAGGGGATGATGTGAAGAAGTTGTTCACCATTGCCTGCCCCATCATCCTGGCCACGCTGGGAGTGGCCCTACTCTTCATCATCCGCAAGAAGAGGAAGGAGAAGCGGCTGAAGCGGCTGCGAGGTGAGTGGGGCTGGATACTGTGAGCGGGATGGGGTCCCCAACCCGAGCTTGATGTGCCACGGTGATGCCCCAAGGCTCAAAAATCTCCCGTCCTCTTTTCCCCTCTTTTAATGTACAGATGCCAAGAGCTTGGCAGAGATGCTGATCAGGTGGGTCCCAGGGTGAGCTCCTGGCACAGGGACTGGGGGCCGGGGGGTGCTGAGCCCATGGCTGGCATGCGGGGAGTCCCAGCCTGTGCCAGGCTCGAGCCGCGGGGGCTCTCCCCAGTAATGGCTGGGTGTGCGTCCCCTCTTACCTCACAGCAAGAATAACCGCAGCTTTGACACGCCGGTGAAGGGGCCCCCCCAGGGCCCCCGCCTGCACATCGACATCCCCCGTGTGCAGCTCCTCATCGAGGACAAGGAGGGCATCAAGCAGCTGGGTAAGCATGGTGTGGGGACTGCAGGGGTGGACACAGTGTCTCTGGGCTGTCCCCTTCCTCCTGGGGCATAGTGGTGCTCTGGCTTATGGGGTTTCCTATCCCACCCCATCCCCAACCCCCGGGTGCTCTGAGGCACAGAGGGGCAGGAGAAGCCAGTGAATGTGGTGGGTGATCTGGGCACAGACTAGCAGGCAACTACACCTTGCTATGGAAAGAGCTCTGAGTTGCAGCTGCTCCCCACAGGAGATGACAAAGCCACCATCCCAGTGACGGACACTGAGTTCAGCCAAGCTGTAAACCCCCAGAGCTTCTGCACGGGCGTCTCGCTGCATCACCCCGCCCTGATCCAGAACACGGGGCCGCTCATCGATATGTCGGACATACGCCCCGGCACCAGTGAGTGCAGGGCTGGCCGTGCTCGGGGCGAGTGGGCCACGGGGCATTTCCCCCAGTGGGTAAAGAGGAGGCTGTGGGACTGAGCCCTCATGGTGTTGTCACTGCTGTGTCCTAGACCCTGTGTCCAGGAAAAGCGTGAAGTCCGCACACAGCACCCGCAACCGCTACTCCAGCCAATGGACCCTCACCAAGTGCCAGGCGTCCACCCCAGCGCGTACCCTGACCTCAGACTGGCGGACAGTGGGCTCCCAGCATGGCATCACCGTCACTGAGAGTGACAGCTACAGTGCCAGCCTCTCGCAGGACACCGGTACATAGTGGGGACAGTGCTCGCGGGCTCAACCCAAGGGAGCTGGGTGGTGGGAGGACGGGGGGACAGCCCGGCTGCTCGGGGTCCTTGGTGGCTCCTGAGCCTCACTGCTGGGGACGTGTGGGCAGTCCTGCAAGGGGAAGGTGGGGATGGCATTCCCAGCTGTGGGATAGGGATAGGTGAGGACCTGATGCCCTCTCCCTCCGCAGACAAGGGCCGGAACAGCATGGTGTCAACCGAGAGCGCCTCGTCCACCTACGAGGAGCTGGCACGCGCCTACGAGCACGCCAAGCTGGAGGAGCAGCTGCAGCACGCCAAGTTCGAGATCACAGAGTGCTTCATCTCCGACAGCTCCTCGGACCAGATGACCACAGGCACCACAGACAATGCAGACAGCATGACCTCCATGAGCACCCCTTCAGAGCCCGGCATCTGCCGCTTCACCGCATCCCCACCCAAGCCCCAGGACAGTGAGCGTGGCAAGAGCGTGGCTGTGCCCATCCCGCACCGTGCCAGCAAGAGTAAGTTGGGTGCTGGGCTGTGTGCTGCAGTCAAACGTAGGCATAGAGGCAGGGTTCAGTGCTTCCTGCAAAGGGGAGTGAGGGGAGGGGAGGAGATGGAAAGAGAGGGGAGACAGAGAGAAGAGGGAGAGGAGAAGGAGGAGAGGGAGGGAAGAGGAGAGGGGAGAGGAAGGGCAGAGAGAGGGGAGATGGAGAGGAGAGAGAAGGGAGAGAGAGGAGGGAGAGAGGGAGGGGAAAGGAGAGGGAGAAGAGAGGGTGGGGAGAGAAGAGGGAAGGGAGAGGGAGGGGAGACAGGGGGAGGCAGAGAGAAAGAGAAGAGGGAGAGGAGGGGGAGAGGAGAGGGAGAGGAGAGGGAAGGGCCTATTTGTGCTCACTTGGCCCCTCTCTGCCCAGTGGTCTGTATTTCAGTGTCATGCTTTTTGCATGCTTGCTTATATTAAAACACAAATGGTACGCATATCATAACACGCACGTGTCAGAAGCTGTTGGGCTGTGTCAGAACCTAATAGATGTTGATACGATCTGTCAGAGGCTGATGCGTGCCAGGAGGTTGTAAGAGATTCTGACACCACATTTAGTGATTGAGACAGAATCGAATGTGATGTCAGGATTCCCCAGAACCCGCTGCATTTTAATCAATCCTGGAAAACTATTAAAAACTATTCCAATAGATTCAAGAGCCCGACAATAACATAGATGCTGACCAATTCTATTAGATTTAAAGAGATTCTGACAGATTGCAGTAGGGTTTAAGCGACTTGTCAGATTGTGAAAAAATATATTAGAGTCTGACAGAATATGAAAGAATCTCTTGAAATCGAATAGCCCAATAGAGTGCATTATAGTTCCAGAGTCTCCCGAACTCCAGCACATTTCAAAAGGATTTCTTTGGTATCCTATTGTAATCCAATAACCAGAATCTAGCAGAACCTATGAGATTGGGTCAGGTTCCAATATATCCAATGAACTGCAGCCAGCTGTTCCAGATGTGGGCAGATGTGGCCAGCTACCTCCCCTCCTCCCCAGCTCTTGCACATCCATTGCAGGTGTGCCCCCATCATTCCAGATGTGGCCTGACGTTCCACCCCTGCTCCTAATGCCACACTCTGGCAGATGTTTCCAGATGTTGCCACGTGTTCTGTACCTGTTCCCAACGGCCCTGCTCTTGCAGATGTGCTTTTGTACCTGTGGGGTTCTGCTGCTGCACTTGTGGCCAGCTGTTTCCAGCCGTTGCACACCCTTTCCCAATGGTGACCCTCTTGCAGATGTTGCACATCTGTAGACAGATGCTCCCGAGATCACAGATGCAGGAAAAGATGGAGCCATGGTGCTTGACACAAGACACAAAGACCATGGGGCATTCTGCCATCCTGCTCCTTCTCCATTGCTCTGTGCAGTGCCAAAAAGATTGGGAGGAAGGGGCTGTGCCACCACACTCAGAAACAGCACAGAACACTGTGATAATGCGTCAGATGTCCTCAGTCATTGCATTATTCATTGTCACGTAAGGTTGCTGTTGCTATATCTATTATTTACACTACCTTTTATAAAATCAATGACTGCATTGAAATCGTCTATGGAAAGTGCATCTCAGGGCTGCAAGGAGGAAGAGGAGATTCTTTGGAAAATCTGTGGTGGTAGGACAAGGAGAAATGGCTTCAGGCTGAATGAGGGGAGATTCAGACTGGATATGAGGAAGAAGGTTTGACACTAAGGGCGGTGAGGCACTGGCACGGGTTGCCCAGAGGGTTGGTGGGTGCCCCGTCCCTACAGACAGCCAAGGTCAGGCTGGACGGGGCTCTGAGCACTGATGGAGCTGTGGGTGTCCCTGAGCACTGCAGGGAGCGGCACCACGCGGCCTTTGGTGTCCCTTCCACCTCCAACCATTCTCTAAAACACAACAGGCACAGCGCGTGACATCCACCATTGCACGACGCTCCTCACCCTCACCCCCCACTCTCCCCTCCCCGCAGGCGACTACTGCAACCTCCCGCTCTACGTCAAATCGGACGCCTTCTTCCGCAAGCCAGACTCCCACGAGCCGTGCCCGGTGGTGCCTCCCCGCGAAGCCTCCATCCGCAGCTTGGCCCGTGGTTACCATCCACCCGCCCGGCATCTGACGCTGGACCCCGCCGCCAAGCCCCCGGGCCTTCCTCCCCCCTCGTCCTCCTCCTCCTCTTCCACCACCTTACCTCAAAGGACTCTACCCATGCCCACCGCGGCCAGCACTGCGCCAGCACCCGCCCCAGCACCCGCTGCCCCCACTGAGCCCACCGCCACCGCCACCGCCACGCACTCCAAGGTGGGGGGCTCGCGGGACTCGCTGCTGGAGATGAGCACATCGGGTGGGGGCAGGGCGCAGAAGCAGGGGGCCGGAGCCTACTCCAAGTCCTACACGCTGGTGTAGGCACGGCGGACTCAGCCCCTGCCCACCCCGCCCTTATTTCTATTTAAAAGTCACGGACCTGTACATAAGGAACTCTTTTGTATAAATGAAACTATTTTCTTCTTCTCCGGATGGAAAAAAAAAAAAAAAAAAAAAAGACAACAACGACGACAAAAAAAAAAAAAAATAAACCAGGGCACAAATAATTTGATGTTACAGATGAAAAGAAAAAAAATATAATATATATGTAAACATATATATATATATTTCACATCATTTCGAGAGGGGCACAAGGAAAGACTCGGCGACTTTTGTTTTGGTTTTGTTTTCCCCCCTGATCTCGTCGGTGGTTTTGACAAAGGAACGTCTCCAGGACATTGCATGCTATTTTACTGTTCTGAAAACAACAGGAGTTGCTTCGATTTGCAAATGCTTATGTGTTAATACCTTTTTCTATGAAAAAAAAACCAGCGCTGTGTGCAATAAAGGTTATGTTTATAGCCGGGTGTTCTGCGGCGGCTGAGCACGGGGCTGGGCCAGGATGGGGAGGGCACGGCTGATGCCAAAACTGTTGGCACTGGGTTCTCATTCACCCCTTATTACCTCTACTCGGTGCTTCTGCTCAGCACATCCCTCTTTGCCATCTGCTTGTTGGAGTCCTACAATGCTTTAAACCCACTGAAGTTGGAAGCTGCCTCGGCAGCAGTCTGTTTAATGGAGGGGGGGGGATCCAGAAAACGAGTTGAGATGGTAATTTCTTCTGTATGTATATCGGTCTTGGTGGTGGTCAGAGCTGCCCTGGGCCAAGGAGTACTGGGGGCAGACACAATCCCGAGAGCTGCTGTGAATAGCATTTACTTTTATGCGACTTTTCTCCCTCAGCTTTAACAGGTGGCTGGAGACAACAAAGCCGTGGCAGTTTTCCAACTTGCATGCAAAGAGGACACGGATTTCACACAGCGTTTGTACACAGAGCAAGGCAACTTAATGCTGAAGATCACATTATGCAGCTCCAATGGGGCTTCTAAGGACCTGAAATGGTGCGCGCAGCTTCCTAGAAGGTAAGGAGACATCAAGGGACCACGGGAAGGAGCCAGCAAGGCTGGGAGGCATGCAGTGACCAGGCACCAGCACCCCAGCACAACTGCTCCTGTGGATGCACAGCACCATAGCTGCAGCTCTGCCCTCATCAGCTCACCCCCAGTTCGGGTCTTTCTTACAGCATTTGTAAAATGAAACCACTTCTGTCCCCTCTGGCTCCCCCCAAAATCGGTGAAAGGCACAGAAAAGCAAACTAAAGCCTTTTCCTAGCGTGTTTCTAAGACTGCAGAAACAGTTTGAGCGCGTTTTAGACATCAAACCCTGCACAGAGTTTGCATGGAGCCCAGAGCTCATCCCAGAGCTGTGTCACAGCAAGGCAACCGTGCAGCAGCTCTGAAATGTCAATCCCAGACTAGAAATAGAAGAGGCAAGAAAAGGCAAGTGTGTTCTCAGCTGCGAGAGTAAGTGGATTAGCAAGATAAAAAGAACAACAGATTAAGAAGTCTTTATTATAATCGGCTAGTACAGATTTCCTTCTACATCTTAGCAAGAATTCTCTACCTCACCTTCCCCAGCAGTTCCAGACTGTGGCTTTGCATTCATTATCAGAGGCCAAATTCCTGGTGCTTGGCAAGCATGTGTCTCCTACACTCCCTCTGCTCCCTGCGACCCCGCTGTGCTTTGCCACGGCTGCAGACCCTCCCCAGGACCCCCAGTGACAAGGCAGGGGGTGAAGGACACAACACCAGCATCAGACCTGGCAGAGAGGCAGCTGAGAACACACTCCAGTGGTCAGAGCATCACCGCTAACAGTCAGCATCTCCTCTACCTCCTCCTCCTTCCATAGCCCTTGGATCTCCTCATCAGCTTCTCAAATGCTTTCTGGTTTCTCAGCCCACCTCTGCTTCCATTTTCTCCTCTTTCTCAACGTCTCTGCACCCTCCCAAAGCCAGCACTCAGAAGTGGATGCTAAAAACCAAGAGAACCTCGGGTCCTGTCCCTGCCAGATGCGGCACAGGTGTTGTGGTCTGCAGCATTCTAGGACAAAAGAGAGGGCACAACAGCAGGCTGACAACAGGCAGCCAACCCAAAGCCCAGGGGTGGCAGGGGGCTGCCTCGGGAAGGAGCAGTCTCACCCCCAGCCCTGATCTGAAACCAGGACTCAAAATGGTCCTCAAGAAAAGTAAAAACCAGCTCACAGCACACCTTCTGCTCCCTCACTGCCTGCAGCACACAGCCTGGGAGACATCCCTGTTCAGGTCCAAGAGTGAGGGAAAGAGAGGAGGCTGCTCTGACTCAGCTCCAGCCACAAAACAGAGGCACAGAAGAGGGCTGAAGCTGATGAGAGCGACCCCCACCTGGATGCTTAACTGCTGCAAATCACTTGTAGCTGCGTGTGCCCTGTTCCCCCCACCCTAGGTTTGCAGCTCCCAGCACTGTGCTTCCACCAAGGAGAGGGCCAAGTGCCAGCTCTGCCACGGGGCTTTCAGGCTCCCACCAGCAGCCCTGCAGTTGCACCTCTGTCCTCATGGTAATGCTGTCCAGGGAAGGAGCCACCAGGAAAGAGATCTGAGCGAGCAGCAGATGAACTACACACACCAAGAGCTAGGAAACAGGGAGCAGGGTCACAGTCACCACGGCCACAAATCTCGCTGGGAAACACAACGCACAAGAGGAGGGATGGAGCAGGGCACGGCGGACAAGGCAGCTACTTCTTCCCCTGCTTCTGCTGCTGGTATCTCCTGAAGTGGGTCTGGATGGTAAGAGCTGCCTTCTCAGAGGGATCACTGAAGAACTTGCCCTCGCTGCTGGCGTCAGGGGTCACATTGCCTACGGAGGAGCATCCATGAGCACAGGGACAGCAGGAAACCCACCAGCACACACAGGGGCAGAGGGAGAGGAGCAGGGAAGCAGGAGGCCAGGAAAAGCCCAGCCTCCCTGGCAGCTCTAAGCCCTCTATTTACACAGCTTTACTCCCCGAAGACCTCAGCTTCCCCACGTTTAATCACCACGTATGATACTCACTTACTTTCACACACACAAATAAGATTAGGGAAAAAAAAAAAAAAAAAAAAAGAGCCCAGCACTGTACGGCAATAAAGCTCTCACGCTGATAAATGGGAGCCCTCCCCACTCCACGCTTAATGTGGCATTAGGGAAGTATTGTGAAATTCAACAGGAACTGAATCAAAGCCACTCAGCAGTGCTCTTTTAACCGAGTGTGTCACCGCTAAGCACCCCCCGAGCAGCGATCAGAAATCCTGATGCCAGATGCTGCTGTATAAACTCACCGATGTCACCTGAACCCATTTTTATTCACATCCTAAAAGAAATTGCCAAGTAAAAAGATAGATAAAAAAAAGTCCGCGCTGGGAATCAGCTTCCCTCCTGCCCTGCTTAACAAGATACACTGTCAGCTGTAAATCCTGCCCGCTGCAAAAATCGAATGCCAGAGGCTGGGGAGCCAGCAGGGGCACTTACTTCCAGAACCCAGCCCCAGCAGTGCGGGCTGCTGACAGCTCCGTGAGAAATACACCGGGTGGAGGAGCTCGGCAAGGCTCAGCAGTGACAGAGCCCATCAATAACACCGCACTGCTGAACCAACACGAGTGCCACCACCAGCCCGGGAAGCCTTGGGGACCTTCAGCTGATCACAGGGCAATGAAAACCCCCAGCGCAGGTGAGCTGGAGCTGTTTAACCCACGCTGTGGCAGTGGGGTGACAGCAGCACCCCCCAGCATCGCTGTACCTGCCTTCATCCGATTACCGGACGAGGTGCGCTGAGAATAGAAGCGGACAAATCCTATTTGCGAAGTGCTGGCAGACTTAGAAGAGCAGGGAGGAAGAAAAGAGGTGGATAGTCCAGGCCACGTGTCCCAGTGGGGCAGGATGCTTGGGGAAAGGGAGGCAGGGATCAAACACACACATGCTGCAGCCTGCTTGGACAACTTCACCACCCCTCCCCCCACCCCCAAGCTCCACACTCACCTTTATCTTCAGAAATGGAGTAGATGCTGTTGTGACGTGAGCTCCTGCCTCTCTAGAAAGGCACAGAACAGGAATACACAGTCAGTGGGAGCAGTCCCTTCTGGCTGATGGGGATGCACTGAACGGGACAGGGCTCCACTGAGCTTTCTGCTATCCATTCCCTTTGGGAAACTTGAAAATACTTACTGTTCCCTTAAAGAACCCTACAGAGCAGTGATTAATTAATTTGCATTTGTGAGAAGTCCTCCAAGGAGAAGCAGAGAGAAGAGCTTTGTATCAAAAATCTGATCTTTGAGACTTGCTAGGAACACCTCAGGATGAACACTGGCACAGCCTAGCATTGCTAGAGGTGCATTTCAAACCAGCACGGAATCAGACTGCCTGGGTTGGTTTCCTCAGCTCCAGCCCCTACCACAGCTCTGCAGCCCCTGGGACGTCAGGTCTGCTAGGGAACATCTTCATCCTTCTAACATAGCAGCTTGAGTTTGGCTACAGAAAGCATCCTACATTGCCCTGCCTCCCAGAATTGCCGTTCTCTGCATTTCAAGGGAAAGAACAAATCTCTCTCCCTCACCCAAACCTTCTGTTCCGAGCAGACTGCTCGGTTAGCAGATGTTTGCTGCTCTTTATATGAGCTCTGCACCAGTCCCTGCATGCCAGGCACCCCACTTCCCAGACCTACCAGTCAAAGGCCACCCAATGCCAGCAGAAAACAGTGAGGCAGCCTGGCAGCATACTCTGGGTACACACCAGAGAAAGGGCACAAGGGCCAGCAAACAAGCCCTCTCTCCCCATCAGGTGCCTTCTCTGACTACATGCAGCACTCACGTCGCTGTCCCGGCTGGTGCGGCGGCTCTGCGTCACGCACTGGATCTGCCAGGGCAGGGGCTGGTACACGAGGTATGGCAGTGGCTCTTCTTGGAACAGGCTGCTCCCGAGCTGGATGGAGAGAGGATGTGCAGCAGGTGAGAGAATGCTGCCCTCTCCTCCTGCTCCCACCAACAGCATCACCTTCCCAACTGACATCATGCTTGCCCATCAGAGATGACTACAGGGTCACGAGCAGCAGGACAGGAAGGAAAGATACAGAGGCACAACTAAAGCTAAGCAAATTGTCACAGCAAATGCAGAGGCCATGGATGAGGCTGATGCCACGTGGCTCTGCGTTCAGTTCAGGTGACCTAGACCTCCTGCTCAAGGGGCTTTAGGACGTCCCACCAGGCAAGCATGGAGTCCTCATCCTCTTCCCCCAGCCCCAAGGTATTGCTGTAGGGTCAGGTGCCCCCAGCAGCAAGCAGGGGCTGGTTTTCTTTGGGCCTCCCCAGCCCAAAGAGCTCCAGGGCTCACCCCATTCTCCCAGTCTGGGAAGCCCAAGTACCTGCACTTTGCAGTTCTCTGCAAAGCTGCTGATAAATCTGCTTTGCTGCAGTCACAGAAACTCAACCATGCTCAAACTAGCTTAGAGATGACAAGATAACAACCCCTACACTTCTAGAAATAAGACAAAAAGCATTAAATCCAACCTGCTGCCAGGCCAGCTCCGACTCACCTGTCCAAATGCTCTCACCACAAAAAACAGCGCTGTCATCAGGGTCCCCAGCATGGCTATGGTCTCTGAGGGGCTCCCACTGTCCTGGGGAGACAAAGCTCTGGCAGCGATGCACTGTGCTCTCTGAGCAGCAGTGACTGAAGTGTCCCCTCCTCCAGCAGGCCGACTCCAAGCTCCTTAATGAGCTTACAGCTCGTGTTCATCCTGGCACTGTAATCATGAGCTGTCCTCCTGCTCTTCTAATCACTGAATTTCTCCAATGTATACGTTACTAGCACACCAGGAAAAGCAAATCCTCTTCTTCCTCATGTACCTGTGCAGACCCATGCACACTCACACAACCCCACACACCTCAGACCCGTGGCACACAGCGAACCTCTGCTTTGGACTGCTCCTCAGCAGGATGCCAACACTGCCTCCTGCACCCAGAAGGCACACACAGTTCAGATGTGAATTTGGGTTTCTCAGAGCCACCCCCTGCTCTTTGCACAGTAGCTGCTTCAGAAGAGGAGTAGGGAACCAAATGACTTGATTGCTTCAGTTGTTGCCTGGGCTTAACGGTGTGCTGAGATCTGTGGATAAAGTGTTGGGTTCAGCTCTTCCAGTGCTCCACCAAAACGGTCTTTGCATTTGCTATGGCCAAGCAGGACAATGTGTAATTCAGGGTCTGGGGACGGTTTGTGTTTTGTTTTATAGGACAAAGAGCATCCAGCTGTCAGCCACCATTTCTAAATGGCCAGCAGATTCTTCCTGCACCTCATCTGTTCTTCAGCACACTTCCCTCACTCCTCAGCACACACAGCAGCACTCACACTCCTTCCTTCCAGCCCCCTCCATGCAGAGACAGCTATGTGTCCACGTGCCTCGTGCATCCCAGGACCACTTTTGTCTCTGTGTCTTGCTGCTGCTGTACAAGGAGCTGAAATCACATTACAGTTGAGAGAGTCCTCCCATCCCCATCCATCTGAACTTGACATTTCCAGCTGCGTCAAAGTCAGAGATGGAAAAATAAGGGCAGGTGCTACACTCCCTCTCCCCATCACTTCTGTCACTGTCCCTGTTACACATTTGCAGTCCCCCAGCACTGGAGCCTTCACTTCAGTGTTCTGAGATGAGACAAGCTGAGTTTTTAACCAGACCAGGAATAAAAAAGTCCCAAAGAGGGAAGGGCAGATCATGGGAGTCCCAGGGCTGCTGGGAGGTGGTGGGAAGGGGAAAGGAACAAACCACGGGCAGAGGACAGCACATCTCCAGCCCTCCTTGGTGGCTGGTGAGAACATTACCCAGTGACACAGCAGCACAGGACCTCAAACACCACAGCAGCTGTGAGTTAACCACTTCTAACCCAACCTAAGTTATCCATGAGCAGTCCCAGAGCCAGGCCCTGTTCCCCAGCAGGGTGACACATCCCCAAGGAGCCAGGGCAGGGACAAAGCAGCCAGGAGAGCACCCGGACCCCTCCTGCACCTCCCGCAGGGCCGGCCTTGCTCTGCCGGCATGCAGCCTGGCTGGCAGCCTTGACACGAAGCTCAGGAGGGAGACAACCATTGTAATGAGTCTGGATGACAGTTTTATGAAAAGGGCAGGATACAAGCCCATGAAAAGCTGTCCTGCTGGCTGAAAGCCCCGTGAAGAATTGCTTTTGTAGTTTTGTTTTTTAGCTTTCTATCTGCCCCTGCGTTTGCTGCTGTGGCCAGATACTTAATAGAATAATGGTAATAAAGCTACAGGGAGCTGAAGTGGTCTTGAAAATTGCCAGAGACGACCTTGACAAGACAAAACATGAAGCAGCCTGGAGACAAGTGAGGGGAAGATGTGCGAGGTAAGAACGAGCTGGCTATCTGGGGCTACAAGAGAATAGCTCAGTAAGGAGAAATGAAGCCGCAAACGTCACCTCATACAAAACAGACTCGTGTTGATTTAATTTGCTTACAAAACCAGATACAGCGATCACAAGTTTCAACAGGAAGGATAAACATGTTTCAAAATGTATTATTGCTAAGAAAGCAGGCGTTTCCCCACACCACCAATATCTGCTTTTCAGAACACAGGCTGAGCTCAGCTGCATGGCTCTGGGTGCAGCATCCACCAGGCTGACAACCTGTCCACACCTTCAGGGAGCCAGAACTCCAAGATATTACCAAAATAACCAGAGCTACCACCACATGTTCCACCAACAGCCTGAAAATCAAAAGCAAAACCCCCACAGAAAAGGGATTGGTATAATCTGACAGCAGATCTGCATTTCCATCCATCCCTTCCTATGGAGGAGGGATTGCCCCAGACAGCTGCCATCCCCTGTGGTCACACAAGGTGATGTTACCTGCTGCAGGAGGCCCCAGGACGAAGGCTGGCTGAGGAATTCAGAATATTTTAAAGAGTTCAGAAAAAAAATAAAATAAATGCAAATACAGACATTCTTCCTGAGGAGTTTGAAAATGTTCATCAAAAATATATTCCTATTTGCATGTAAACATTCCCCTGCCACCCTCACAGCGTGAGCCACTGCAGCGTTGTGCCAGCACACAACAGCCAGGAAGCAAAGCAGGAGGGGGAGCTGTGCTTTACTCCACTGCACATCATTAGCCACACTGAGAAGCACAAACAGCACTGAAGGGTGAAGAACGGCAACTTCACCATCCTCCCTGCATCAGCTGCCTCCAGAGAGAGCGACTTTGAAGATGATTTCTCACAGATGGGATCCCTTGAAATGCAGACTTCTCATCAGACAAAATAGCAAATGGTACAGGGTTTTTTTAAGCATTAAATATTTAAGTCAGCTTGGAGGAATGACTGATAAAACAACCAAATACCACTTTTCCCACTTAGCAGTATGAAAGCATGGCCTGACTTCTCCCCCCCCCCTTTGCTCAAGCAGCCCCCTCCCACCTCTGCACGCCAGCAGGACAGTGCCATGCTCTGGATGCAGCCAACCCAGGGTACCACAACCACTGCCATCTGCTGAGGTGTGAGCTCATGTTGGAGCACAACACATACCAAGCCCTCAGCCCCGCTCCCAGCCCTGGGAGAGCTGCTCCAAGCAGTGGGGCCAGGCCCCAGCGCTCAGCTCCTGCTGTGCAGGAAGAGCCCCAGCTGCTGAGCTCCACATCCCCCTCCCCAGGGCAGGGAAGGATGCAGATGGGGCTCTGACTCCTTGCAGTCACACTGGGCTGAGTTCCCTAGCAGTGCCTGCACCAGCAGAAACCTCTCCTGCCATTCCTGCTCCACGTTGCCATCAGCACATTTGTAATACGTGAGCTGAGCTCCCATAGCACAGTTATGCTGTGCAGTTCTGGGCAGCCTGGCAGGAAGAGGAGGATGCAAGAAGCTCTTTCCTACAATATCTGCCATTAAAACCATCCTTGGTTTTGTTCCTATTGTTTCCACACCAGAAGAGAGGAATGTTTCCCAGACTAAAATCTGCTGTTTCCCAATTCTGCAGCCATTTTGCTGTCCCTTCTCCCCTGCTCATGCACTTGCCACCAAAGCCAGACGACTTGGCTCATCTGTAATTAAGCATTTGTTGGGCATCAATGTGGGCTCATTTCCTGATACATTTCCTCTTGCAAAGTCTCAGCTAGATTCATGTCCTCCCCCTTGACCAGTTACTCAAAGTCCTCCGTGATTCACAGCTACGTCTCATGGTTTCTAGAATACTAATGAGAGAACTGTTGATTTATTGAAGCCCTGATATTTCACCACTGGATTAAACAGTCTATAAAGTATATTTGGACACATTACAGGATTAGAAGAATCCACCTGGGAAGTTCACTTCCTCCTCCCTCTGCTCTCTTGTAAAGAGACTTTTTTTTCAAGGGCACAGCACAAAGACAGAGATGGTTGGGTATCACCAAAACCCACCGCAGCGTTAGAGAGGCTGCACAGCCCTCAGCCACCATCTCTTCAGGTCCTGTGCCCAGAGCTGAGGGCTGAACACGTCAAGTCCCACCTTTCAGTACCGGTACACTTTAATTTGTCTGTTTTCATCCAGCCCTAGCTGAAGTAGGCTGGAGCTGCTGGCAGGGGGCTTCTGTGTGCCTGGAAAGAGAGGTCTGACAGCTGGGTGAAGGAAAAGCATGGCTTACACAAGGGATTAGCAGGCATGAGCACAGCCAGGAGACAGGGCAGGTACTGAGGGGCAGGAACCAGCCTCGAGCACACGTGCTGCCTTCAGCCCGCTGCATCCAAGTCAAATGGAATTAGAGGGGGATTATGGCATTCAAAGAAGCACTGTGCTCAGGACAGCATGTGCTATCAGAGGGCCTCAGGGATTTGTTGCTAATATCAGTGTACACTGCAAAGGAGATACTTACAGCCCCAGCATAATGCTGTTACAACACAAACCTGGAAACATTCCCATTAGGTTTCACTCATTTATACATCTCCAAATTGAGCTGGACAGGACAACTCCCCACCAGAGAGCCCAGGCTCTCCCTGCGCAGCCATGTGGCCCCCTCACCTTACAAGCCACAGCTGCCACACAAAGCTCTGACTGCACCTCATGGCTCCCTCACACCAAGCTGCCCAGCAGAGGCTGCCTGATGCTAGGCTGTGTCAGCTGCACCAACAGCATGCCTACAGCACCAGGCAAAACTCTCACATTATCATCTCCAACTGTTGTGTTTCACTATGGAAAAGGAGGGGAGAATATCTCAGGTAAGTACGGCTCAAAGATGGAAAAACCAGGTCACTCGTGCTTCAACTGCTAAACAACATTCTTTTGCAGAACTGGACACTAAAGTAAAGGCTGAGGCTTCAAAATTGCTGTTCTATCTCCTTTAGTGGCTCCTGATTCATTCACCTCCTGCTGGTTCCTCCTACCTGCTGCAGGAAGCTGGAGTGCAATTAGAGACCAGACGCAGGCAAAGGATACGCCATTGAATCCCTCTTGAAGTCCTCCAGCCATTTCTTGTTGGTCTCAATCATTCCTTGAATACTCATCTTCTCTGACTCATGGCTCTGGAACATGCGCATCTGCTCACTGTTGTGAGAGAAAAAGACAGCAGAAGTGGGAAAGAGGCTTAGACAGAAACAATCCCAGAGATGAGAAAAAGCATGGCTAAAGAAAGAGCTGAGGTTAGCAAGCAACTTCTTCTAAGCTCTGAATGTTCTGCCCAACCACATCACAAAGAAGAGCTGTAGCAGCAACAGCCCCTCCATCCCATCAGGCTGCTGTCCTTCCTTCAATGTGTGTAGCATCAGGAAGGCTCAGGTGGCATGCTCCAGTGTCACCCCTCCAGTGTCACCTGCCACAGCAGAGGCAGCCTGAGTTCTGCCTGGAGACAGCTGGCAGACTTGGATGCTGCTCCTGGAGTTAGTGTTATCAGCACAATTCTGGCTTCTGAAATAAAGCTGCTGTCTCAAGGCATGTGGCAATGAGTAACCCACAGAATCTACTTCATCTTCTTAATACCCAGCTTGTTTCACAGAACAAGTAGGTAAGAAAATCATCTGATCTGAAAATTATTCCAGAGAAATAAATGCAGAACATTTAACACAAAAAAACAGAACACTCAAAAAGACACTTACCCTGCAGATACATATCCCAGCTTGTTGTCTGAAGGACCAGGACTTCCACTGCATGATGGGAATCCACCTGGGAAACAGACATTAAATATAGGTCCTCCCCTAAAAATCAACAGGCTTTAAATCTGAATCCAATTGCCTTGTGTGTTATGGACACACTGTCCCTACAAGCAGAGCCATCTGCCAAGATATCAGTGTTGTTATTAAGGAAACTGAGATGGTGAACTCTGTCTCCAACCCACGGGAGGCTTCTGGTGAAGATCTGGATTCCTTTCTGCTCATTCCCATAATAACTTTTCTTGTGCATGTATCAGAGTCAAACTGTTCTGGAGGCAGGATAACGTGGTTGGACATACACTGCACTACCTGGAATGAGGATCTCATTCTTGATCTTGTTAACATTACTCTTAACAGCAATACAGATTGGCACAATGAGCTGACAAGAACGTGCAGGACTGAAATCAGAAGCAAACAGTGAGATGGAGTAAGGACACGAGACCTACCTGGGAAGTACTTGTGCCACTTCTCTGCCAGGATGCGGTCCACTGACTGCCCAGCCTGGAAGGAGTGACTGGAGCTGAGCCCAGAGCCCCAGGCCCACTGGTCGGGCACAGACACCCCAGCGTGGGGCCCTGAGGAGGCACCTGCCTGCAATCCTGACAAGGAGGCATACGTAGAAAGAGGAATGCCATCACAGGGCACCTGCAGGGGCACCTGTGTTGAAGTGAAGAGCGGGGACTGGAGGGTGTTCAGAGAACTCAGAACGCCAAGGACCCCATTCAGTTCACCAGTGATGTGCCGCACGGAGTTTGTCAAGTACTGGATCTTGTCCTGCTGTAGGGCAATCTGTACCTCTGTTCTCAAGTCAGCTAGCAGAGGAGAGAAGGGAAAAAAGGCATCACTGGGAAGGTGAGGAGACACTGTCTCCTAAGGAGAAAACTCACTCTGCACTGTGTCACAGTGAGCTGAGTTTGATCAGTCTCTACTCAGTGAGATACAGAGCACCAGAGACAAAGAATCATCTGAAAGAAAGGAGGCAAACAGAAAAACAAAGCAGCAGATATGGGAAACTGCACCAGCTTGTCCTGACAGAGATGTGAGGAGGACGGCTGGACACTGAAAGAGCATGACAGCTCCATAGCAGCAGAGAAGGAACAGATGAAGGCACATGTTATACTCCACAATAAAAATAAGGGTAGATTTAAGAGGCAAGTTCATGCACAGATTCCATCCCTCTCATACACTGCTATGGGCAGGAAATAAGTTTTTCAAGCAAAATTTTATATACAGAGCAGTCTCAGTCATAAATAGTAAAGCTGCCTTAGACACAAATGAGCACAAACAGGAACAGCCTTAAATACGTCTGAGAGGCAAAAGGGAAAGCCAGACATTGCCAAAAGCATCAGGCACAGAAAATCAAACCAGTCAGAAACTTACACTTGGGCAGGTGTATGTTTGCACTGGACATGCTGCTTGTGTCCTCAGAGTTGCTGAGATCAAAAGTCACCATCTTCTTGCACGCAACACTCTTCAGTGTATCTTCATCTGAAAGCTGATAAGGAAAATGCTGCACATAAAACCTGCTTTCTGTCTCTGGAACTGGAAAGCCAGTGGAATACTGCCTACAGCTCATCTGAGCAAGCAGGTCTGCGTGGTCAGGCACAGAACAGGTGAAAGGAAAGTCTTGAGAACTCCAACAGCAATATTTGAAAAGTAAAGAAACTGTTTGATCCCTGGAAGAGGCATGTGCATTCACTGGAGGCCAAATTTAACAGCTGCATGAACTGGCCCCTCTAGGCAGAAGTCAAAATGTTCTGTGCATCAAATATGCCTTCTATCTCTTGCATGGCTGGGTTATCTCTTTGCACCAACTCAATGTGCTTGGCCACCAGAAATCTTGTGCAATCATATCTACCCTGCAGCCCTAAGGCCACATGGTTACAGGCAGAGCTGGGCAGATTCCAAGGGCTGTCCTGAACAGGAAAGCAAAGCACACGAGGTGACCTAGCCTTGTTCTCTCTAGGCAAAAATCATGCAGGTTTTTCAGGTCGCTTTCTGGGCCACATGCTTAATACTGAGTCCAGAAGTCATCAGCAAAGGGAAATATTTGCCACCTTGCCCAAGATACAGACAGTTAATAAAATATCTAACAATTCTGATTAGAATTCAGTTCATATCATATTCTGCATATCAGGGATAACATGGATTTGCTTCTGACCTAAGAAGATTGAGTGCTCATTTAGCAGACTTTTTTCCCAACCAACTCAAGCCCTGATGCCAGCAGCCCTGACTTGCAAGCTGCAATCATGGGACACACTCTCCCTCTCAAACCTCAGACCTGGTGAATCACACGGATCACCATGTTTGCTATTCTCTCCAGCCCTCTGACTTGCCTTATCACTCCCACTCTTCCTCACAGACCCATCAATCTGCTCCCGAAGCACAACCTGGCCAAAAGCCCTGCAGAGATCCCTGCCTATGGGAGAAGGCCTGCAGCTCTGCAAACTGTGGGAGCTGGGCAGGTCCAAGCAGGATGCTTGTGCTTACTTCCTCCAGCAGGGAGGACTCCAGCTGACTTAGTTTCTCTTCCTCCTTCTTCAGCAGCACCTGTCCTTTCCGCGTAACCGACTTCATCTTGTCCAGCTGCTTGGCTTCCTGCAGTGGATCAAACAGCCATGCCAAGGAGGAAAATTAACCAAGAATGACAGCAAATTATCTACTTTAGTGGTCACAGTGATTTTCACCACCTCTTTTCTACCTGGAACCTTTCTACCTGGAAATCATGCTGCTGGAGCAAAACTGCTCCCAAGTCCTGCAGAGCAACAAAAAGAAACATGCAGAAAGCACATGGCTTAGGAAAGTTTGCCCCAAGGAAAAAGGGGTGTCAATTCCTAACCCCACATCCAACAGAGTCGACAGCTTTGCAGCTAACATCTGCACACAGGAGCTCTCTGTCACTGCAGGAAATGAAGACTCCCTGTCTTTGGTTGGTGTAGCAGCAGAACTGACAAGCACTCAGGCAAGAGTGAAACTGCTGCAGAACTGCAACTGTGAACTTGCACCTACTGATAGGATGGATGCCTGCCAGTGCTCAGTGCCTCACCTCTTCCAGGTTCTTGCGCATTCCCTCCAGGAGCTGGGAGTTGTCAGGATCTTGCACCACCTCCTGTGCTTTCTGCATGTCTTGGTGCCACTGCTGTTTTGAAGCTTTCAGCACCTTCTGTCTCTTCCTCATGGAGCGGGTCTGGTGCACCAGGAATTCCTTGGCTTTTCTGATGGAGATTCCTTCAGCAGAGATGTAGCTCCTGACACTAGAAGAAGGAAAAAGGTACACTTCTGGCTTTCTGTGCCAGAAGTCTCATGCAGCTCCCTCCCCCAAATTAAACTGTGCAATGTATATAAAGCCAAGCAAAAATATTTGCTTCTAAGGCTCAAGGAAAAAAAAAACAAAAACAAGAAAGCCACATTTTCTGAAGTAGCTGGTATACAGATACTCACTGATCAAACTGGAAGTTGCTGTCTTCATGGCTTTGAGAAGGCAGGGAAGCAGGCTCTCTGGATGAATGCTGAAGAGTTGAAACATTTCAAAAACTGATAGATATGTTCAAGAAAATTGAACCTTATGACACCATTAGAATCAAATTAGGGGCAAAAATTCTGGATGACATCAATGTATTATTGCCCTGAACCAGGACTAGTACTGGGGATATTTTTTTTTGTGCTATTTTTTATTTTAAGAAGCAAGAGACTCAAGTCTTGCTTTTGACTTCAAGGGCACTCAGGCATCCCACACTCCTTTCCCCTAATAATAGGCAGAAAGCAACAAGAGTACAAAACATTGATGTCTTCTGGCAAAGAAGAATGCATCAATGCATCTGAAACAAGTTTAGGCAGAAAGAGCCAAGGCTGGAATTTTCACAAAGTTACAGCCTCAGATCTCACAAGGCAAATGCCTTTGCAGACAGCGCTACTCACAGCTTGAAGAGTTTCTCTCAGGTCTTCAACATGGAGCTCAGCTTTCCTTCTGGGAGATTCTGCGCTTTCTTCTGCCTCCAATTCTTTCAAAATCTCCTGCTTGCTCCTGACAGCTGCCTCAAGCTCACTGCCACATGAAAAGGCAACGATGGCAGCAATTCATTAGACTGCAGGTCCTCCTAGCCCAGTAAACTACCTGCAAGTGTCCAAAGCAACCTCCAGATTCCAGAAAGGAAAGGGCCAGACAAGGAAGACAAGTGGTAATGCAGCAACATACTGATGACAAGGATTCACAACAGCTTACTGCAGCTGTCTCATGCAGTTTCCCACATACAGGAATAAATATGAGACTTCATAGAGCAGTTTGCAGATACAGACTTCTAGATCCAGGGCTGGGGTACATCAGATACTAGCAATGCAGCTTGACAACTACCATTAAGACAATCTCCTACTGCCACTGGCTCCTAAACACAACTGTTGCTCATGCAACACCTCCAGTCAACACCAGTAACCAGGTAGATTTTGGGCACGAGAGGAAATCTCTCACACAAAGACACACACCTGACACGTTTCTGCAGCCTCTGGCTTCGGGTCTGCAACAAGTCCACTTGGGCCTCCAGCTCAGCTTTCTGATCCTGGAGCTCTTCGAGAGCCTTACGCAGCTGCCGGATGGACTCAAGAAGGTTGGCGTGCTCCTTCCGACTCTCCTCTAGGCGGAGTTGAGAAGCTAAAGCAGCTTCCTAGAAACAAACAAACAACAGCCTTCCTGACAACCGAGAGAAAGCACACAGCGTGCAAGAGAACTTCACTACCTGCACAGCTCATGGCAGGTCCCAGAGCCATACACACATCACATGTCCATCCTAGGGGAACAAGACGGCCTGCTCTTTTAGGGAAACATCTCTGGGCTAACCAAGCTCCCAGCAAGATGGCTCTTCAGGCCAAGCCGAAGGGACAGGAAGAAATTTGCAAACTCACAATTTAGAAAACAACAATGCTTGTATTTTCCTTTTTAAGCCACGGTTCTAGTGTGTTCCCCTCACCCTCCCCAAAACCAAAGCAGCACAGACCCTCTCCAGAGCCAAGGCATACATACATCTCTTTCTAGCTCAGTCCGTCTGTCTTCATCTAGCAGCTGCTGCTTTTTCTTTCTCAGAGACTCCTCCTACATACAGCAGAGAAAGCAGGTGACTATCAGATCATAGGGATGCAAGTAGAGGAGACTGCTGATGCTCAGCAGCACTTGAAATACAGAAGTCAGGCCTAATTTTCAAGACAACTCAAATTTACCCAAACATTGTTCTCAGTTTTGCTTCATCCCTTCCCATCCAATTCTGTAAGCAACAGAGGAGTCGTACGCTGCCTCCCAAAGCAGGGGAGCACACTCAAGGCACTGACTTTCACCACAAATAGCACTAACCATGAGACTGTGCTAGGAATGCTTAGCCCTCACGATAAAAGTTTTATCTTGAAACTTGGTAACTTGGGTGGTAGATAGGACCCACGTGGAAGCAGCCAGGGGAGCAGCTCAGGCAAGGAAATGTCTCAAGCCCAACAGGGCCAACTCACCTGGCTAAGAAGCTGCACTGATTTTGCTTTAAGATTCTTCGCACGTATTTCGAGCTCATTTTCTGAATCCTGGAGTTTTCTTTCCTGCACAGAAACGTCAGCTTAAAGAGTGAATGGCACAAGTTGCTCACCCACCAGGTAGAGCTCTGCCACCAGAGGGATCAGCAAAAAATACCAGGAGAGCATGACCTGCACTTGTGCTACCATTGGCTACGGAGGGTGGCAGATGCACGGAGGTGTCACAGTATCCAGGCCAAAGCAGCCAAGTCCCAGACTGCCAGGCAGCACTCTCCTCACCTTCTCCTTATGTCTGTGCTGCAGTGAGGTCAGACGTTCATCCAACTCTGCCTGCAGAGCTTTCACCTCCACTTCATGAAGCTGCCGGAGGCGTGCCATCTCACCTCGCAGGCCTTCAAACAGCTCTGCTCTCTGCTTTCTTTCCTGTTACAGAATACAAACAAGAAACAGTGGCCGAGTGAAGCTCTTCAGAGAGCCACGAGCATGAACCTCTGGGTAACCAGCTCATCACACAACACATCCTCAGCAAATATCTGTTTCAGTAAGATTAAAGCCTTGCTTATAGGCACAACATTGTTAAGACGATGGCTCTGGAAAGAAGAAATGACCCACTATAGTCTAGGGCTTTGTCACACATTGCTGACTGTGTGACAGGAGGCTTTCCAGAACAGCTATAAAACTATTAAAAAGCTTCTTTAGTACAGAAGTCCACAAACGCATGTGGAAGTTGCCTGCACAGAATGCTTTGACAGGTTAACCTCATAACCTGAGCCTCAGTTTGCTTTACACAGCAGCAAAACCACTAAAACAAATGAGGCGTCCCA
Organism: Oreortyx pictus; assembly: GCA_036925125.1. Classification (NCBI taxonomy): domain Eukaryota; kingdom Metazoa; phylum Chordata; class Aves; order Galliformes; family Odontophoridae; genus Oreortyx; species Oreortyx pictus. The sequence continues at coordinate 5,001,401 of JAUPFR010000025.1, read as the reverse complement.
GATCCAGGAGTGGCTATGATAAGCAGAGCTGGAAAGCAGCAGTGCCAGCCCAGGTGCAGTCCAGCTGACCAACAGTGCCCTCCCAGTTCATTGCTCTTCCCCAGAAGTACCTCTTCATCATATTGATCCCGAATCCTTGCTAGGACCTCCTGGTGCTCCTCTTTCATCCTTTTCATTTTCCTCTCATGGTCTTTTTCCACTTCCTGGCGTTTCTCTCTCATAAGCTCACTGAGCTGCAATGATGACACAAAGAGGCTTCACTGATTCACTGCACTGGCTCCTCAAGAGAGCAGCTTCCCACACAAACAGAAAGACTGAATTTCAGAGAACCTTGCAAGTGGGATCAGGCCACAGCCTAGATAATAGAAAACAAGCACTCTGCGAAAGGAGATGCTGCAGGAATGTCCCTTCCCCTGATAAGCACCACTGTCACCCTTGGGCAGGGGACTCTGCATCTCAGACCTCACCAAACACTCAAGGAGAACAAAGAACTTTTGGCATCCAAGGTGAATACTTGCCTCACATTCATATTCTGCGACTTGGTATGCTTTCTGCTGCACTTTCTCCTCTGCTCTCTGTAGGTCTTCACGCAGCCAAGCCTCCTCACTCCTCTGTGCCTCTGCTATCTGAGAAGTGACCTGCCACAAAAATCACCCACGGAGACTTGTCACCCTTCTGACAAGATCTCTCTAGTGCCCTCCTACAAAGATCAAGAAGCACAGCAAAGATCAGTGTGTACAGTCTCACCACCCTCCACTTGGAACACACCCAAACACTGAGCCAGACCAGAACCATGTGTAGGAAGCAGAAAAAATTAATGCCACCCTTCCTGACCACACTTAGAGATAAAATGGAAAGAGAAAACAATTTACATTCTAGAGATGCCACCTTTTACCTTTCGATGTTTCTCTTCTCTTGCAGATTTCAGCTGCTGGAGTTCAGTTGCAAACTGTTTTTCTAGCTCTTCTGCAGCCTACAGGAACATGAGCCAAACAGTCTGCTGAATATCCTCTATTTATAAGGACATGCCACATAAGATGCAGTTGTGATTAACATCTATCCACAGGCATCAAAAGCACGGTGAACCCCTTTCAAAACAAGTAATACAAAATACTCCTCTCTGGATGTTTTCCCTTCCAGAAGATATCAGTCATTCCATCCCATGGAAGGAATGCAAACTGCCTCTATTCAAGAACCCAAAGCCTTCCAGAGTGCTAAAGCAGCACCCAAGAGGTAGTCTAGCCTGATAAGACAGTTTGCTTTAGCTTGGCCAAGACAATGATCTTTTTTTCCTTCAGATGCAATGTGAATAATTATTTAATCCCCACTGCAACAAAATGAGGGGAGTACTCCCCAGCCCAGCTCTAACAGTATGCCAAACATCCTTCCCTTGCGTTTTAATGGAGTCATTATCAAAGCACATGCAGGTGTTACTTAATCTTATTTAACCTTAGCACTGCAGTGCAAGCCAGGTCAGCATAAACAGCAAGAGTCTGGCACTAGCTAGTAACAAACAAGTCCCACCTTTTTCTTCTCCATTTCTAATCTCTCCTTAAGCTCTCTTAGGAATTGTTCCTTCTCTTTTTCCAGCCTGGTCGTTTCTTTCTGCTGAGCTTCCTCCATTTCCAGCTTCATTTTCTCCAAAGCAAGCTGCTTCTTCCTCTCCAAGCTCTCCTTCTCTGTTACCTGCAGACATTCCCACTCTTCTCTTAGTTTTTGCAGTGCTAACTCTTGCTCCGCCCTGGTAGGATTGCAACAAGAGCAGAGAAGCCAGTCAGAATTTGGACTGTTTAGAAAACAGAGCTCAGAGAAGATCAGACATGAAAATTCCAGAAGAAATGGAGAACCAATGCACACTTTGAATCACAAGTGCATCAGCAAAGGCCTTGAGAATAAACAGCAAGGATGCTGATGACATGCAAGATGCTTCCCTCCCAAACCCACAGTTCATGTCCCTAGGGATGGCAGCTTCCTGCTTGTTGTGGCAAAACTCTTTACCTTATCTTCTCCTTCTCTGCCTCAGTCTCAGAGTTGATGGTGGCTCGCAGCTTTGAGAGTCTCTCAGTTTCCTCCTTTCTTACACGTAATTCTTCCTCCTCACAAACCTTTGCCAAATCCTCTTTCAGAGTCCTGAGAGATGAGCAGCCAAGAGGAAGATAAAAAGAGGGGGAAAAAAAAAATAAAAGGATCAGGAAGCTGTAGTGCCTTCAAACCACCTCCCCAGGGCATACAGATCAGCTCTCACAAGCTGTATGTGCCCAAGCCATACATTCCCAAGGTTCCAGACAGTTAATTCCCTTCCATACCTTCACAATCTGGCTGCTTGCACAGGAGACACAGCCGCTGAGCACCAAGCTCCTGTGGTGTATTTTAAAGGTGCACTGTATCACCACCATAGGTGGCACCTTTTTGCAGGTACATAAAAGTCAGCTCTATGAAATGAAGGCAGATTCCCAGCCAAGGTAGCTGGACACATTAGTATAAGCTTCATGCTTTTCCATGACACCCTTCTTCCCACTGCTTAGTTACTGCTCAGACATTTCTCCCTTCAGGTGCAATTTTTGTCCTCTTTTGCGCCCAGGGCAGCATTCCCACAGTGCTTCATGTCAAGGTACCTTTTCTGGACAGGTGTGTGCTGCTAAATGCTTACAGTACAAGTCCTGAGAGAAAAATCCCCCAATACAGAGGGTACCACTCCCATTGCTGTTCTGTTCCCCGGGTTGCCATTAGACCTTCTTGTATTGGCTGGGTTCTGCACACAGAAATCCATGCCCTATTCCTTAAAGTCTTGTTTGGAAGTCCTTCTGTAATACATGCAGTACCAAAGCTTCAAATAGTTCCTCTGAGGTAACCTCATCTCCTCTAATGCCCCAATTTCCAGTCCTATTACCACCATTTAGCCCAAGATTTGAAAGTCTGCCAGGTGCTAAAGCTCCAAGTAGTGAACTGGAAACTTTTCCCAGGTTAACAATAAGAGACAAGTTCACAGCTCTATGAAAGTTGCATGTGCATCGAATCATAGCTCTTCTGACAGGACACAAGGAAGAATGCTCTCTTGTCTGTACAACGGAGCATGCTTTCCTCAGGAGGACTGCACTCTGCTTTGAGCATTTGCAGCACTGAGAGCTGACCACTACCCATTTCAGTATGTGCAGATCTTTAATGTCTCTGGCAGCACGGAGCCCCATACTCCTTTGTACCTCAAGAGCTCTATTCCCGCCTCCTTCACCCACAGCTCCACAAAGCAGCTCCCATTTCAAGGTGGCCTATAACACAGCACCAACTTGCTGCAACTAGCAATGAATCACAGCTGGGAAAGATTCAGGAGGAGAAATGGGAAAAACAAAAGAGTACCTGAGGGATTTTTCTTTCTGCTGATAAAGCTTCTGAGTTTCTTCTTCCTCCTGTAGCCTCATCTCCTCCTGGAATTGCTGGATTTTCTCCTTCTTTGCTTGCAGTAAGTGCATTTTCTCTTGCTCAATCTCCTTCTCCAGCTCTTTGGCTATTCCCTCCAGAGATTCTTCACTGGACTGGTTTAAGGACTGCTTTTGTTTTATTTCTTTTTCAGGTTGCCTATCAAAAAGAAAAAGCTCCTTTGGCAAAAGAGTGAGAGAACTGAGTAACACAACGGGAACCAGCAACATTCCCACACACAGTATCACCTCCAAACCAAAAATCTCAAAGCCACCTACTCCACAAGCTTTCCTCTCTATGAAGGGAAAGGAAATGCAGAATCTCTACTGGATTGCAGTTTTTTTGCTGCTGTGGAGCACTTGCTGTTTCACTCACAGGAGGTGAGGAATAGCAGTGTAGGCAGGTGGAGGGCACACAGGTAGAAGACAAGCTTGGTACAGAATCCATGCTGTTACTGTTCCCTAAAACATGTCTGGAAAACAAACCCATTCCCATGCTTGCCAGCCAAACTTGCCAGCCTTACATCCTGAACTTTCGCTGCTGCATACACAGGAAAGCATTTTTTACAAGGCTGCTGAGGGACACATAGCACAACTTCCAAGCTCCAAGCAGCACTTTACCTCAGATAACAGCTTGGAGATGTTCCCAGGCACCACTGGTTGGAACTCTGACTGATAAATTAATCCTAGTCTGAACAGAACATAGGTCCTGAACGACTCCTGTTTGGGCCCACTACAGCTCCCCTCATGAAGGCAACACAGCCTCACCTCACAAAGGATCTAGCAGCTATGAAATCCTGCCTAGGACCATAAAAGCAATTGCAATCAGTACCAGTTTCTAACCCAAGGACTGGCAGTACATTTCTAATGGACCAGGTATTTTTCTGCAATTGCAATCTAAAGCGTGCTGGGAGTTTGCCAGTCCTAGGCAACAGAAAGCCCTAAGCTCTCCAAAAATTCAAAACCAATCTGTTTCTAATTAAGTTTTTTTTTTCTTTTTTTCTTTTTTTTTTTCAGACATAGAGTCACAAAATCATAAGGTCTGAAAGAGGCTGAAAGGGAAGAGGGAGAAATGAAGATTAGTCTAAAGGACAAAATTCTTATTCTGTGCTAGTGAAAACTGAAGCAGCAAGGTCTTCTCATCATGCTCCGAGACTGCTTGCATAGGGCAGAGTTCTCTGTCTTGCCTGGGATCAGGGAAGTAACAGCTCTAGTAATATAACCTTGAGTCAGAGAGAAAAGGTTACTTATGCAGCCATTAGCAAAAGAACAGAGAGAGAGGAAAGGGTAGCAGGGTCCTGGAAAAATCCTGTTTCACTTAGTGCTCCCCTGTAACACTGCATGCTCCAGGCCAACTGCACAGATGCCTACAGGAGGTGCCATTTATCAGGCTGCTTTGCAAAGCACCTCAAGCGCTTCCACCTTTTTATCTGTTCTTTTTGCTCTAATTTTTGTTCAAATAACTATCCGACCAACACATGCACATTTACACAACTGTGAATAAAAAAAAGGAGATGCTGCGCTTGTCTTCAAACCAAAGATTGCTACTCCACCACTCTGTCTTGATAGATGCGTTGCCTATTTTTTCCAATTACTTCTCCTGATCTGTCATTTGACACAGAAAGCAAAGTCAGCATGTTCACTTGTACTGAGAACTTTCATTGCAGTGAAACTGCAGGTACCCATCAGCAAACTCCACCAATTTAGCACTGTGACAGACCACTGGCTTTTGCAGAGAAACTGAGCTCTACCATCTTCTGCTCTGACCTCGTTATCCCAAACCAAACAGTGCTGCCAGTGACTCTAAAAGTGACAGGACTTTTTTTCCCCCTCCCTCCTTCTGATCTCAGCACTACTCAGCAAGGAAACTCAGGATCACTGAAAAACTGTTTATCTAAGGTGTATAAATGCTTAGCCTCATTAGTGACACTGGTATGGAGGCTTTTCCACATACAAAACTAACAGATCTTTTTCCATACCACAGAGTCCTGTGCCACAGACCCCAAGGGCTGAGCTGCTGTTCTCACCGTCCCCAGGACAGACTGTTACCTTGGCACTCTTGCCAGCAGAACAGCTGCTTGGATTTGCATGCTGAGATGCTCTCAAACTCTGCTGTGCCCACCAAACCGCATCTCCTAGCGTGCCAGCCTCACACAGTAACTTCAAATGAAGGGGAGAGCAGAAAAAAAGGACAAAAGCTGTTACGCATACAATGCTAGGGACTTAAATGAAGCCCTTACGCTTTTTGCGGGGCTGCAAGTTCTTCCAGATCGATTAGGCTATCCAGCAATTCCTCCTCCAGCTCCAGGGCCACAGCCTCATCCTGATTGGGATTTTCTAAAGCAACACACTTCCGTTCTGATGCTTCACAACCACTTTGATCCCTCTCACTTTGCAGCACAAAAAAAAAAAAGGGTAACAGAATATCAGATTAGTACAGATCAGGTTCTAGTCATTGTCCCAGTAGACAAAGACAGAGGGAAGATGGGATGCACAGCTGACTCAAGATGGGCAGCCTGCAGCACAAGCTCATGCCTGCCAAGGGGCCTCATCTGCCCAATATGGGGCTGCCAAAGTCCCAACAAAGCTCCAAACCATTCACATCACCTCGAGCACTGCCAGATTAACAGGCAGCTGAAGGTTTAATTTGTCTGTCAACCTCAGAATGTCAAATCTCTTTGCTGGATTACCTCCCTCTCTTTGCAAGTCCTTACAGAATTTCCCCAAAATAAATCAGCTCTATTAGTAACACTCACATTGTTGTCTAAATTAGAGACGGAAATATATTGGCAGGCATGTTTACATCTATGGTTCTACTTCATTTTGGAAGCACAGAGACTAAGCAAGCACAGAGTGGCTGCACAGGCAGAGCGAGTGGAGAGGATTCATAGCTGGGAAGCAGGTACTAAGTGATAAAGAGAATTCCTTGGGCAGAACACATTTGTAGGGACCTTCATGTGAACAGCTCCTCCAAGCACAAAGCTGTGAATCCCAATTGCATGCAGACAGTCATTAAGATGGACTGCAGCTTCTTCTGTTCACAGGTTTTCCTGGCATAAGCAACAGCTTGGCTCCCAATGCCCCGGAATGCTGTGTAGCTCTGTGTGGAGGCTAAGAGTTTTGACACAATTCATCTATAAATGCCACATGTTACAACTCTCAAAAGCAGAGCAAGGTGCTCTAGAGACCACAGAGCTCTCTGATCAGCACAATATTACAGTTGTTTCAAACAAGTTTCCACAAATGGGGAAAATAGCTCCCCTAGACAGCGCAGTCCTCACAGTAACTCAAGGCTGGGAAAGCTGTGCTGCTCCTGGGGTTACAGCTGTTGCATTATAAAGATGTCCATACAGCAGGATAACAAAATAGCTTAACATTATCCTTGGCCGAACAGCAGCCAAGTGGTTCTAGGACTCCTCTAAGGAAGTGGTAATGAACTGTTCTCATTGGAGCTGAACTCTCCTGCCAAACCAGCACTGAGGGAGGCTGGGTCCTGTCCTAGAACCTGCATTTGTTATCAGGCAGTGGCTAGAACCTAACTTTCCTATGTTAAATGCCACAAGGCACAACACAATGCCACAACACAGACCATCATGGCAAGAGAGTGACTTTCACAGCCTTAAGTTAAAGCCAGATAGCAATAAGGGAAATGGAAAAGCCAGCTTCCACATCTGGGAGTAGTCATGAGAATGTGAAAGGCAGGCAGTTCTGCCATCTTCCAAACCAGAAGCTGAAACAGTGCTGAAATCTGCTGAGGTGATGCTAAAGGGGTGGTGGGAGGAAAGAACGATTGAATGGAAGAGACTCTGACACACTGAAGGATCTCAGGGTGCTCTGCAGGGAACTCCTGTACAGGTTATAGTGACTTGAGCACAGCAGGAACAGACAAGACAGGAAAGTCACTTGGAGCTAGAGCTGCCTATGCCTCCTTTCTAGCTCTGTTTGTACCATACCTCTCAGCAGCTTTTGTTCTTTTGCTTTGCTCTTCATCTATACTGGCTTTGCTTTGGTCTTTTTCCTCTTCTTCCAGCTCCTGGGCCTGCAGGTAAAAGCAAACAGTGTGGAGTTTGCTGGCCCCTTTGCCATCAAAGCCTCTCAGGATCTTACAGTGGCTCCACTGAGAAGCAGTACCACTTGGGTCCAACATAGCAGCACGAAGCCCAGGGACTAAAATGCATCCACAGGGCACTCCAGAACGCCCAGCTGAATGCATCAGTTTCCATTCCTGCATGTAACCAAGGTCTTGAGATATCACAGAAACACCTAGAGAAACACTTCCATCAGCACAGAGACATCAGGGAGCTCAGCTCTCCAGGTTGTGTTACTATTATTGGTCTCAGGGTTGTTTTTTCAGCGCAGATGATGAACTCTCTGCCAGCACACAACACTCTCAACATCAGCTTTGGTTGTTTATTCCCCCCCTGAAGGTCATCTTACATATCCAAGTAACCATAAACTGTCTGAATAATGTAGGACAAATCTTTTAAAGCTGGAATGTCACATATACAAACATGAAATAATGTACCGTGGCCATAAAGAAAACTGATGCATTGATTGTGACCAGAATTACAATAGTCCTGCCCTGCATCCTGGCTCCTAAACAGACCATGATGGGCAGTATACTTCATGCAGTCACACCTACCCAGAGACTTCTGGCCACTCTCTCCAGAAAAGATCAGTCTGGATGCTACTGACAAAGCCAGTCCCTCAATAACATGCTCAGAGTGACTTCAGGGGGCTTACTTATGGAACAGGAAATACTTGAAATAACAAATATTCGAATATAAAATAGTCAGCTGCTCCTAGTCCCACCTGCCATCTACAAGGCACCTCTGTCCCTCCAGCAAGGACATGCATACAAACACACTGTGTAATTCACTCAAGGAAGGGGAAACAGATTCCCTCTTTAAGCCCTCAGTCCCAAATAACAAAACAATAACAGCCCACCCTGTCTGCTTAGATTTCTGGATGCTACATCTCTGCTCCCCAGAGCCCATCCACAAATTCCTGGGGACCACAAACAGCAGGTGAGCTCAGCTCTTGCCATGCAGGAATGTATGTGGAGCGGGGCCAAAATAACACAATTAAAACAGCAGTAATTTATGCAAATGTTCAGCAGAGCAAACAGCAGAAGGATTCCCTGCAAGTGCTGTCACCTTCCATCACATCAGCATGGTCAGAACTCTCCCAGCAGCTCCCCACCACTCCAGACTAAATAATGATTTCAGTTCCTGAGAACTGGGGAGCCCAGAAAACATCACCTGGCTCAAAACAGGCTCTGTCACTGCTGCCTAAGAAAGAAGAGAAGCCAGAAAAATGAAGAATGAGATCTTCTGGGGAATAAAGATGATGAGTTACAGGTAACACCGCTGAGCCCATGCCTGGGACCTCTACTGCACTCCTGTGCCCAACATACCTTCCTGTAGCAGTCCCTCCCCAGAAATCCCAAACTGCAGGAACCTCCAAACAGATCTGGGAAGGTGAATAGAGCACGTGCCAGCAGGGAACAAGGGCTGGATTTTAAGCCCTGCCTGTGAAATTCCCAGAGCCTTGCCCCTCTCGTTGCCCCAGGACTGCCAGCAGTCCGCAGGAAGCACTGAGTACTGCTGGCAGCTTGGTTTTCTGTCCTGTTCAACACCAGGCTGAGTCCCAAAGGAAAAGTCTTACGCACTCACAACACAAAGCCAGGATGACAGATACTAGGCTGTCTCCTCCCTGCTCAGCATAGTCCCCACGGGGCCTTGAGAGGAGGATTTCTATGGTCTCCAGCACGTGACAGCTCCGATGCCATGCCTGCTTCCAGCTCCTCACCACTATCACCCTCAGCTCAACAACAGTGCCAGCAAAGCAGGATGCCAGAACTTTAAATGCCTGCTAAGTGAAGGGTGAAAGGAGCAACCTTCCCACTGCCAACAGAGAAGTCAAGTCTAGCAGACAGCAGCCCACACTGCCTCTGCAATCTAACACAGCTCCTGCCAGAACATGCTAACCAAAAGCCTCCAACGTTGTGCACGTGTAGTGCCACTGAAGAGGACTTTTTTATTTAAAAATAAATAAATAAAATAAATTTGGCAGTATATTCAAAGTCCATTACATGGAAATAAACATAGTCCAACAATCTGGAGTCTCATTTCAAAATAGCCTCTGTCTTTTGACACAAAAGAGCAGCTGCAGTTCTGCAGGGGGCACCATTTCAAATCCACCTCTCCCTCCTCAAGACAAGGCTGTAATAAACTCAAAATGAGTCTGCTCCAACAAGACATTTGTATGCACGATGACTGTGCTGTAGCAAGAGGGAGAGGGGGAGAACACAGCAGGCATATGTTTTGTTTTCCCTTCACATCTGATTATGCTCATTATTAGGCACAAGAGGACAGGTGTATTCTCCAGACAACCTAACAAACTGGATTGCTTCTCTCTGCTGGACAGGTGGTGAGTTTGCCACTCAAGGTCTCCTCCAATGCAGCTGATCAACTCACTTACAATCAGAGCAAGGCTGAGTAAACCCCAGCTGGAGCCTGACCCTCTGCCTCGCTGTGCAGCACGTTCTCCCAGCCAATGTGCTGATGAGCTGAGATGGAGCAGGAGAGGGATAAGCTGGGAGGGCTCAATAGGAGTGCGGGGCTGAGGAGGACAACTCGGCAACATGCTGAGAAGACGAGGATAAAAATCACAAGAGGCACAGTAATCTTCAGTCAGAACTGCCCTAACACAGCCACATATGGGGCCAATGTGATGGAGGAAGCAGACATGTACACACATATGTACACTCCTTTATATTCCACAGACTCACTGAAAGGATCCTATTGTTTCCCCTACATGAAAGCAGGCAAGGCAGGCAAATGTAAAATTAAGTTTCTCTGTCAATGGAAGGTAACCTCTATTTCTTCACTTTCTGCCACTGTGCTTTGTTACACAAGTTCTCTTCATCTGCTTAAGAGAAACAATAGGACAAATGCACTCAAAACAGAAAAAAGCAGAACAGACTCTGCTTCCCAGCACTCCCCAGGAAAACCAGTTATCTACACGTGTACTGGGGGCAGTGAAGGCACACACTTGTGAGCTTGCACACACGCATCACCCACAAACCACCTCTTCCCAAGAGCATGATATTTGTGCAGCTGCCCCTCACAGGAATGGCTGCAACTCCCCGCATCTCTGCACACACAATACTGCACTAGAACTGCTTCTCTAATCCCTTCCCTAAAGTAAGAGTGCTCTGTCTGCCTCAAAATCTTTATGCCAATTGCCTCATCCTGCCACAACGTGGTGTTTTAACCTGCCCATTCCAAAACTGGTCTCTAATCAGAGATAAAGCACTTACCTTGCACGGGGGGCTGTCTAAAGCAGGAGACAGAGCACCCACATCCAATACACGCTCAGAAAACTTACTCTGGAAAGCCAGGTCCTGAAGAAGAAAGAACAGGATCACTGTACTGGTCCCATGAAAGATCCTGACAGATTAAAAAAAAATCTGAATGCAGTTAGGAATCCTCGTCATCCCACTGACAGCAATTTCATTCAAATATCCAGTGCTACTACAATTAGAAAGCTTTGCAGGACACAGGGGATGGCTACACTGAGGTTCAGGCCTTCATCCAAGCACAGATTATATCTGTATCGCAGTCAGATGGCCCTGGCAGCAGCACAACAGCAGCAAGTTGGGTTTTGTTTCCCGAGCTGAAGGGACACACGCAGGTAATGCATGAACTGCTACAGGGTGGTGAGCCTTGCCATTCTACCTCACGCAATCATCCACGCCACAGATCACAGCAGGCACGGGTGATGCATGACACACCACATCGATAGCCCCTGACCCTCTACTGCTCTACTTCCCAATATTGTTGCAGCTCTTCTGAGATATTTTTTCGTAGAAGTCAGCTCCTGCAAGTTGCCCATGGGCTACTCACTCCGAGTTCTCCCTACTGGCAGAGGCTGTGGGTTCACACACTTGGCTGCACACACAGCGTGTGAGAGAGCACACACGCATGCCCATAAACAAGCTCTAGAAAAGGTATTGTTTGATGCAGCAGCTACTTGCCAACACAGGCTCATAGTAACACTGATAGATAATGATATTCGCAGCCATTTTCTGGCCATGCTGCCTCAGCTCCCACTGGCAGATGGCAGCAGCAGTTTCCTGCAGAGATGAAGAGATGCTGATGGGCACTTCACCCCTCACCTCAGGGCTACCCTCCTCTATGTTCTCCCCCTGGAACTTTTGGGAGCCAGGACTCTCAGCCATGCACATTTCCTTTAGAAAAAGCTGCTTCATCCCTTAAAGCATGATTTTACATTGCATATGATTTTCCATTTTGCAATTATCCAAGTGGAGTCCCAGCTATGAGTGACCTACTTTGCCAGGGCTATTACCTCACTCACAGAATGAACCTGCACTTTTCTGCAATTTCTGCTCAGTACAAGTCTCTCATCACACCTGACTACAGAAGTACCACAAGCCTCCTACAAAGGGCAATACACATATCAGGACCTCACAGGCAGACCTGGAAATCCTTCTGAGTGCCTGACTTGGGTTTGGCTTCAAACTGGGAAGCACAGCCCTGGAGTTAGAGGGTTTCAGAGTGAGAGCTGGCTCCAAACACAGATAGTCCTCGGCCAAGCCACTTCATCTGATACAGACTGTGCAGGCTCAGGAATTTGCTAAGCAAAGGATGCTTCAGTTTTCCACGAGTCCTCCTGAATACCAAAGGGAGGTAAGTAGAGAGTGACACCAGTGACCTGTGCCATAGCAGTATGGTCACTGCATGAGTTAGGGATGCAAGAGATGGCTATAACCTTGTGTTCCCAGAGGGATGCAAAGCCCTCCCACAGGGGATAAGGAACCCCTGGTCACTCACCACGTGCTGGATCAGCTCTTGGTCTAAGTGGTTAGAAGCCTGCAATTCCTCCATGAATTCACTACTCTCGGATACCTTAGAAAGCTGAAAGGAGATATGTACATGTGTTAGCCCTGCAGCTTCATTTAGGCATTTCCAACTAAAAAGACAACAAATGATACCTGGAAGACAGATCTGGTCTCTGTATACCATAAGGAACTAAAACAGGTGAATGAACATATTAGGAGACACTGAGGGTGTAACCCACAAGGTAATCACAGAATGCCACAGAGAAAGGACTGGGAAAGGAGGACGTGTAGGAGATGGGACTGGGGAAGGCAAAGAAGTGCTCTTCAAATAACCCTGGTAAACCCACTTGCTTACTGCCTCATTCCTTTGGCAAGGATCTCCACAGTTCGGAGAAGCCCCTGGGCCACCGAGCAACTTGTGAAGCCACACAGAACTGGGCTTGTTCCATGACTTCAAAAACACAGCACCTTGCTGTCCCTGCCTGCAATGCAGATTCTTATGTTCCTAGTCACAACAAAATGATACAGAGCTGTTGAACATTTACACCCATGCAGTCCTGCTGACTCCAGCAGACCTAACCAAAGATGTACAAAGAGTTTTATAAAAGCAAAGATTTTGGTTTTAAGCTCTTCAGGAAAGTCTATCTTTTCCAGCATCACTTACATAGTTTATCGTTTCTTAGACACTCTAGAGAAATCACCAAAATTACCAGGGAGAAAACAGGTTGGAGAGGCACCATTTCTCAGGTCTCATTTCAACACCTCTGCAACAGAACTGGAAGGTGCACATCTGACAGCATGGCTGCAGGGTCCAGGCTGCTAACCCACCTGCACCTCTGATGCAGAATGGTTCATCTCCTGCCAGAGACTGCACAACCGAGTGCCTCAGTGCAGCTCAGTGTCGACTGCCAGCTCTTCTCCCTGACAGCACTACGAAGGTACTGGGCGTGAGCTGCAGCTCAGGAGCCAGCCCCTAGGTACGGCCCTTCCCCACTCTGACCTCACACCTTCCTCTCAGCATCCTCCTGCAGAGCTGTAAACATCACAGCTGGCAGCTCACTTTACACTTTTGCCCCATCTCTACATAAGCTGAGAGAAACAACAGAAGGAAAGAAACAAAGCAGTACAGACAGCTGAGCTTGGTGTGAACTTCATTATAAAACCTGCTTGCTTAGTACAGATGGCAGCACTGAAAGCTGAGACTTATTTCTCCTCTAAGACTTGAAACATGCGTCACAGTCCAGGGTTTTTGCCTGTCAGTTGCTTTGGACAGCACTTTGTGTATGCATAGAAGAATATTTCCTAGCTCAGTACCAAAGAAACCAATCTGGGAATTCAGAGCACTTGTGCCACCCGCACCCCCCCACAGGAACACACTGCTGATTAGGAAAGCACTTATGCTGACTTAACAGAAAATGAGTAAGTGCTCCAAATGCTTTCCTGAATCAGGGCCTTACAAAGCAATGGGAACAGCCACAGCAGATCCCACACCAAACCCAACCCCATCAGGCAGGTCGCTTACTTTGCCAGCATCCAGCCTGCTGTCTGCTTTCACATCAGCTGCTTCCTCCCTCATTTCATTTACTATATTTTCATCAACAGACACAGTGTCAACGGTGACAGCCAGGCTTGCCAGCTGATCTGCTTCAGCAGCTTCAGCATCTGGAGATGCAGCTCGAGGTTGCCCAGGACTGCTGGGCATGTCTGTCCCTGCTGTTCTCCCTTCCTCCAGAGACTGTGGCAGCTCATCAGCTGCAGAGACGTCACCTTGCACCTCGGCAGCTTTCTCACCCAGTACTTCATTCCCAGCGAGTTCCCCATCAGATTCATCTTTGTTCTGGTCAGACAGGCTACTGTGAGCATCTCCGGAAAGGGCTTTAACTGGAGTTGGAGGGCACGTGTTGCCAGAATCCAAGGAAGACTCTTGCCCTTCTTCAGCATGTCTTGATTTTAAAGACTCCTTCTAGGCAGCAAGTCAAACACAATTATAGCTATAACATTATCTACTCTCTCTCTCTGGGAGGATGCTGGGTGAAAATAATACGGGCTCTTCTACAGCAAACAAAAAAATCACAAAGCTTTGGGTGACTTCAGCAAGACCAGATTGATTTTATTTTCATACAGGCTCTTTCAAAGGAAAGGAATGTTAAGATAAACTCATTCATTTCCTGAGGCTGAGATTACTCCACTGCTTTTGTAATCACCAGTAGCTAAGTGTGAGCAGTGGCTGCTGTAGGGACCATCAGACTCTGAGAGCTCTGCAGTAGGCTTTTATATTGAGTCAGTTCAGTGAGAAGTGGAAATTCTGCAAGAAACTTCACACAAAGTAACTAGAGAGGGGCAGGCAGGATGCAGCCTCCCCACTTTCCAGTGGGACAAGCTGAGAACAGGCACTGACTTCAACTGCTACTCAAGTTCCAGTTTGATTCAGAACTCTAATAAGGTATTAGACTAAGAAACGTGTTGTTTTTTTTTCCCACTGGCCTTGGGAAAAAACAATCCCAAGCAATAACTCAGTCACCCAAAGGTTCAGCTGCATCTCCCAGCAGTGGGGAGGCCCACAAAACTCACAACAAAAAGCGTGATCGCCAGGAGGAAGCAGGAAAAGGTTCCCTCATCGGTATGCAAACAAAACTGCTATCTCTTCCTACTTTCTCGCTGTTTTATTAATGCTGTGGTATCTTGTCAAACATTAGCTGCATCCTGCGTACAGCGTGTACCATACACAGACTGCATATTTTAACGATGTATTTTTATCAAAGTGCAACTGGAACGCTGTCAGTTTTGAACGCGGAGCTGCGGCAAACTGAAAGGCTGTCCTGGGCACATCATTTGTCTGAGAGACCTTCTCAGGGCTGAGAGAGTCATCAATCAGACCAGAGGGGAGGACAGAGAAATCAAATCACTGGGAACTTTCCAAAAAAACTACAGTTCAGAGCCTCACCTGCAATCTGCCAAGTAATAAATGAAAGCTTATGGCCTGTTTCCAGTTCAGTGCCTGGTTAGCAGAGGTTCACAAACACCACTGAATCAGTAGCCAGCCACAGGAGGCTTTTCAAAGGCCTGGCTAACATCTCTGTTCCAGAACCAAGAAAAATGTACGTGATGGTGCCATTCCTTTAGTGATACTCCAGTGGGCCCATCTCCACGATGCTTCCTTTTATCTGGGGATAAGAGCATCTGGAATGACACTAGGTGTGCTTCTGTTTGGACAGATTTGGTTTGGAGTTTTCATAAGGGCCTTTCCCCAGGACAGCTGACAGTGTCCAAGAAAAGACATGCCAGATGGGACCAACCAGGATTCTTTCACTTAAAGCCACAAACAGATCTTTCCCTCTGGGGAGCACACACAATATACAGATGTATTCACTTGATGCTCTGCACACACAAAGACCTCTCTCCAGTAAAATTTACCTCAGTTACCAGAACATCCCAGAATAACTTCTTTAGCTGGTAGATTTCTATTTTAAGGACAGATGCAGAAAAGACTTCTGTTAACGTTACACCTTAATGATGACAAGTGTAGCTCTCCAGAATAGGGAACTATGACACTCAGACACGCAGCTGGAAGAGGAAGGAGGTTTTCCTTGTGTAAAAGAGACCATGGATTTGCTACGGATACTGGGGCTAGGAAGAGCCATCCAGGCTATAATTGGCTCTAGCTGATCTTTTCACAAGCTATAAAGCAGCTCACCTGCATCTGAGTGATCCTAACTAATATGGAATTTCTGCCTATTGAACACATTATTTCCAGACTTCCAAGTGATCAGCATAATTAGAGGAAAACAAATAGGGAAAAAAAACCAACAACCCACACGGATACCAGTGGGATCGAGTTTTTGGAAAAGCATCCAATTCATGGATGAAAAATCAGTGCAGGCAGCAGCCAACAGAACTGCATCTTATTCATCTCCCAAAACAGGATGACTATGCCACTTCGGATTTTAACAGCTTGAAGATGAGAGATTACAACAGAAACCTTCACAATCTTTCTATCTTTAAAAAGAGAAGGAAGAAAACAAACCATCTCATACTGCATACAGAATTCCTTTGCAGGCTGAACATGATCTCCCTTCGCTTCCTGATTTCAGGCTGTTCCCAAGGCAGAGAAGAACAGCATGGGGTAGGTCTGGAAGCATCTGGGAAGCATTTGCTCTTGAGTTCACACCTCTTTCCACACACATAATACTTTAAGCAGCAAAAGAAACAAGCCAAGCAACAATCAGATCCACTCCACAACACTGGAAGCTGCAAGCAAAGCTCTGCGACATCATGCAAGCAGGGCTGCAATGTCAGAGCCACTCATCACCTCTCTGAGACTGCCAGCTTCCTCTGTGGGACTCCTCTGGTCCTGGAGATGAGCTTCAGTGACATCAGCCAGGCGGCCACCATAGTCCTCCTCCTCTGCTTTGCTGTTATCCTAGTGAATGGGGTAACATCTGCTAGCCAGTACTCACACAGCACCCTTCTGATCTGGTGGGGTCACCTGCCTGCAACAGTCTGAGTGAGAACTGAGCACAGCAGCCCTTCACTGTGCTTCCTCAGGATGCAAGGGAGCCAGGCTATGACACATCAGTCCCCTTTAACTAGCCACTGAGGCACTGATATTTTATAGATGCCTTAATGTCCTCGGAACTAGCAACACTGCTTCCTGAGTATACATCTCTGCAATAACACATATACTGTATTGCATAATGTTTATTTACAGAGAGAGCTCCCTTTCACACATCTCCATCTGGTGAGAGAGCTTTGCATGTTAATCCCCCATCACATAAAGGTCCCCCTTGACTCCAATTGTTTACCCAGAGATTGACCTGTACAGAAGGCAGAGCACTAAGGCTTCCCAAGCTGCAAGCACTGCAGCCTGTGGATTACTCCTGCTGTCACGGGACTCTCACTCCAGGCACCTGGAGATGCTTCCAGGTCTTTTCCTCCTCCTGGCCCTTTCAGGACTATCCTTGCAACTCAGCACATCACTACACTCTCACACTTCTTTTCTCTGAATATGGATCTTCAGCCCTGATCCATAGACTTTGCAAACAGCTTTTTTCACCCCATCACTTCCTCCAATCCCCTTCCCTTCCACAGAGCTTCTTTTTATGAATTCTTTCATTTTCTCCATTTTGGAACAAAGCTGGAGAGATGGGATGCAGGATGAGAGCTCACTCACAGGAATGTTTTTCTACTGCCCTCTCATGGATTTACAAGTGAATGATATTTTCCATCAGGGCACTAATATTTTAGCAGGGCTGAGATATCACCAATCTGAGTTACTAGCTTTTGAGACACAGCCTGACTGTTGGGCAGCAATTGCCATTTTATAATAGATTCCTGAAGCCTTGCCATGTCACTGAAATGCCAAGACAACTCTTTGCTCTTGGACACATTAACATTTCGGTGACGAATTGGGCTCTGACAGGCTTCTTGTTTGCAGATGAGAGAGTCAAGCCTTTTTTGTTCTGTTTTTTTTTAACATCCACTTTATTACAAACATTTGCAGTTCCTGTCCAGCTCTGTGAATGAGTTCTCCAAAGTACTTTACAGCTTAATTTTCTGTATACTGTGAAAAGGATGAGGGAAACAGTGAAAACGTTTTAAGAGAAATTAATTTGCCTTTCAATTGTTGAAACAGAATTTTCAAAGTGCTAAGAAAGGATTAACGTCAGCGCAGACAGACTGAATCACTAGAGCTGCTTGCAACGCACTTCACATTGTCCCTTTGTCATCTTAAGCCTGATCACTGCTAAGAAAGTGCTGGCAAAGAATGCACACCCGCAGGGAAAGCAAAATGTCTGCACAAGGCAACGTGTGTACTGAACTCATTGCTGATGCTGAGAGTCTGAGCAATGTAATTTATCAGCAGTGCAAGATACAAAATGAGTTTTATGTTACCGTGCACACAAAAATATCCACATCCACATCCAGTCCACAATGAAGTTCCTAAGAGATTCTTACATAAATGAATGACAATGTGAGGATGGTGTCTCCAGACTGAATTCCCTCTCCACTCTCCAAATGACAACGCTGCAATTTCTGCTGAGAATAAGCCTTCCTTCTACACTGACTGAAAAAAAAACGAGGAAACAAACCATGCCCCTTTCTCATCAATCCTTCCTCGCACAGCATGAGCAGTGACACCACTCAGATCTGAGACCCTCTTCTTTGTCATTCCTCGGAAGAAACGACTTCTGTCTTGCCCATCACACCTTTGCTTTAAGTTTCTCTCTTTCTTCACTCATCAGGAATTAAAGCTCCACCTTGTGCAAAGGTGCTGTCAACTCAAATGCTATCTATCAGACTGGAAGCACTCTCCTTCAAGGACAAATCTGCCTTCTGATACTCTGTGTAGAGGGGCAGTGATGTGGGTATTTGGTTTCTCATACCTGCCCTCCCAGCCCTGATGTTGTGCATTCTTCTCCAACAGTCCCGATGCATACTGTTATTCCTCATGAATTACAAACAGTTCCTCTGGTTCTGCTCCTGGGCTCTCACTCTTGCAGCCCACACATGGGCAGTGCAGTGTCACAGCTTCTTTTCTATCTGGGCAGTTTCACATACCTGTTTCATCATGTCTTTCTTACCTCAGATTCAAAGCTGCATCCAAGGGCACTGACATCCATGTGCAGGTTTTTGAACAGCCTTGTTGTCCTACGGAGGCTCTAAATGTATACAAAAAAAAAAGAAAATGAATGAAATGAGTTCTCTGCAATCCCAGAGGCTGTGCAGAAGGAACTTGAGGGTCTGTAATTAGTGGAAATAAGGGAGCAGAGCCAGAGAAACATACCACAGCAATAAGCCTACAGACAATTCATTTTGGAAGTGCGTGGGGGCAGATGTGGATTTACAGGGAGTACAAGTAGAAAACAGGATGAGATACTTTTTGGCAACCAAGCGATACACACAGGAAGCACAGTGCAAATTGAAGCCTGAAGTCAAACTGAACCACCACAGTCAATCAGCCATTACTGGAGTAGTATCACAGTTTTCCACTCCTTGAGGCTTCAAGCATTGCAGTTACTGACATAAATGAGGAGCCAATACAAGCCAACTACCTCATTCTCACTGTCTTCATCTTCACTTCTCCCTTTATCTACAGCCATTGTGTTTAAAGAACTCTTCTCTTCACAGATCAATCCCAGCAACTTCTTGGTCTCACTAGTGGGCTTACAGGTCTCTCCAGGCTGTGAAGTCAAAAAGAAAGGGAAGTCAGAGGACAGGTAAAATAACAGGGGAGATACAAACTCGCTAAAGCAGACAATAGGAAGTTTTTGAATTCTGAGAACTTGTTCAGGGTGATGCTGCTACCCTTATTTTGCAGAGCCACATCCAGCTAGGAGATGACGTTCCTTGTGAGGATTCACTTTCCTTTGCAAAAAAGAAGCTCCTGTCCAAAAGAAGCACACATGCAAAACCTGCCTCTATAGATTTGCTCAAGAGTAACTGTGGCAATGTTTTGTTAGTGTCACTTTATAACATATATAATGCAAGAAATCTTATTTATTAGCTTTTACCTGCTATTACCTGCACTGTACATCATGCTTCTTTTAGGTAGAAACCAAAGTTCCCTTCAAATCAACTTAACAGTATTTCAACAACTAAAACTATTCTGTCTTTCAAGCTGCTAAACAAAGAAAAACTATCAATGAACTCCCTAAAAACATCAAAAGACAAGAAATACAGCAGAACAGCAGAACTATTTCAGCCCAAAGCATTCTGAAACAGAGGAGAGGTCGCAAACATTGTCTTCAAAACTTTAAGTAACATCAAACCTGTGACCACTTGCATGGTCTGCTTTTCTGGGCGTGTTCCCAGTGAAGATAGTTTTACCTGAGTTTCTACTTGGGCTGCAAGACCAGAGTCCACAGAGCTTCCCACGTCTGAGTGCAATGAGCCACGCAGGACGCCAGCTTGAGAAGCCACAGGGCCACGCAGAGGAGCAAGGTTCCCCAAGGGCACCTGCACAGGTGCTAGCAGGGTGCCAGAAGACTACAGGATGTGAGAGAAGAGCACGGGTTCACAGTTTACACTTGTTTCAGAAGAAGGCACTCCCCAGTGCAAGCACTGCTAACATGGAACCTACCACCAAGAAATTGTTCTTCAGAGCTAACACCAAACAATTACCAGCACATGACACATGTAGGGAACAGCAGATTGATTTACTAATATGTTCTGTGTTCCAAAGACCCATCTGAATACAGTGACTGAATTGACAGCAGCAAGGTGATCCAGAAAATAAATGGGCATTACTCCAAAATGGAAGCAAGTGCATAACAACAGCCACACTAACTCACACATCTGTATGCACCCAAGCACAGTACTCTTTCAGGGAGGCTCTTACCAGCACACCACCCTATGCAAATTGGGCAGCTTTCCTTCCCAACTCAGCACAGCATGAAACAAGTGAAGGAGAAGCCAGCAACCAAAAGAAAGTCTCCTACTCTCTACAAGCTGAAATTAACATCTCCAGACAGAAATCCAGGCTGCTCCCTTACCTTACACCAGCGTACTTTTTCAGCAGTACTGAAAATGGAAAGCAGCTCTGCTGCAGCACATCAGTAAGAAGCTCCTGAATACATCTTTACCTTTCAAAGCACAGCAAGAGCCCTGGGAGCCACCCAACATCCTCACCTCTGAACAATGCAAGCTTGACATCTCAAGTTATCTCCACCAAGAAATGTGACTGTTCTGTTTTACTTTGTGGAATTCACCGCCCAAGAAGTCTCACCTTTGATACACTGCACCAGTTAAATTAGAAGCAAGTGTACTCTAGGCTTTTCTCTACAGCATGCCAGTTCAGCCAAGTGCTGTTGCTTCAGCAGAGCACATGCTTATTCATAAATCACAGTCCTGGTACTCTGTGTTTATACAAAATTACAGACTGAAAACAGAGTTAATTCACTTGCACACTGAGGGACAGGGAGAAGGAGATGAATGCATACAGATCTTTCTTCCACCATGTCAGTGCCACATCAATGGTAACAGTGCAAATAACGTATTCTGGGCTTACCTAATTATTTTCTACAGATGGCCATTAACTATGCATGTGGAGCAGTAGACACTAGTTGTCCTTCAGCAAAGATAAACTCACTTCCATTGGGCTAATTAAAACTTTCAGGATAATCTGCAGTTTATCTGATATTTATAGGTATAGTTATTATCAGCTAACTGAGCGCTACCACACGCTGTTAATTAGAAATCTGAGCTAGCAATTCGGTGGAGGCACAGCTGGGTACCTGCAATAGTAGAGCAAAGCAATTCATTACCACTACACACAGTAACCTTTCAGGTCTGGGGCAAGTTTTGCTTTGTTTTCAGAGCAAGAGATTTCCTAATTTCTTATTAAATTGAGGCAATTACTTCAGGACAAAGACAAAACAACCTGAAATGTTCTTCCCAGGGAAGGGGGAAGCTCTGTGAGTTGAAAGCTGCAGGACACATTCCATAGCACTGATGTACAAACAGCAACAGAAAGCAGCATGTACCTTTTCCACTTTTCACTTTTTCACTTTCTATCCACTTTCTTCCACTGCTGCAAGCTGAGTGCCAGGTTTACAGAGCAATAGCTTTCCTAACAGCTTTTTTGGGGGGAGTTTGGTATTCAAAGAGGAAGAAGAAAGTTACATTTACGGAGGGTCCCACCATAACAGTAAACCTTCTTGGTGACCTAAGACCACTGTAACGCTGATCCAAGGACCAGAGCGTGTTAAGCCATACTGTCTGCAAAACAACAATCTGGAACCAATGGGAGCAATCCTTCTCCTTCCTTCTCTTAATTCATTCAAACATTTCCCTGTTTTTCTCATTTAAGAGAGAGCAGAGACCATTCGTCCAGACACTAGACATGTAAGTGGGAGACCTGGCTTTGACTTACAGCTTCTATAATGTCTTAATCAACACATTCACTCTGAGCCTTGAGACTCAGAAAGCAAAATTAGGCTTAAAAAAGCTTATTTCACTTTCAATTTAGACTGTGGGTTTTAGAGGGAAAAGACTGACTTTTCCTTGCTTACTACAAAGGATCTGAGTGCCAAAATTAAAGGTGAATTTGTATTGAATGTTGGAATTTCTTTGGATTCCCTGCCAATCACCTCTTATTTTTATTTTTTTATTTTTAGGAGACACCATCCCTAATATAAAACTAATTTGAGAGTAAATTCTGCAGTTTGTCACGGTTCCTTATGTAACTTCCAACAAGATGTCTTCTCCCTTTGCTCCTGAATATTAGCTACAATGCATGGTTTCAATTTCAATTCTCCAGAAACGTTCACAACCGAAGTGCCATCAGAAGGGACCAAGTCCTACCTCATTCTCACCTGCTCCTTCACCAACCTCTGTTTTGCTGTAATTCTCAGCAGTTTTTCTGGTCTGGGTCACCCTCACTTCCATGTGCTGACCAAGACTGTTGCTTCCTTGGCAGTCAGCCATCTGACAGAGATACTCAGGAGGAGCACACAAATCTTCTGTGCCTCCATCCTCCCACACTTTGGGATCTTGATCTGTCCTTCCATTTTCTTTCTTCTTTTCTTTCTGTCCTTCAGCAGCACCATTAGACTCCTGGGCAGTGAGTTTCCCAGAGGAATCCACCACAAACCTAACACATTCAGATTCAAAGCTGGCACTTTCTTCATATTCCGGCAACACGTGGAACAATTTCATATCTTTGGAGCTACGTTTCCTCTCTGATTTTTGGGCAGGACTGCATATCTGAGGCAGGGGTGATTTCAGGAAGGTATAAGGCAGCAGAGGCTCTTCTGTGAAAGAGTACAGACCCTTTGGTCTTCCAGACTCATGGTGAGGAGAGAACTGATGCCTCACTCTCAGTATCGGGGCTGCATCAACACTATAAGAACTGTCCCAATCACTGCTGCCACATTCTGATATCAAATCACCTATTTCTTCATCTTCTCCCCAGCCATCTTTGGCAGATGGAAAATTGCGTTTCAATGTGTGACGGTACACATTAATTCCTCCCTTTGCATCTATTTCTTGCAAAAAGGGTTGCACACCCATGATCTCTTGAGGAACTGTGGATGGGTTCTTTCGCATACCACTGATAAAATCTGCTTTTACATCTGCTCCTAGTTCCATTAGCTCCATTTGCTTTGAGTCCTGTCTCTCAGGTCTGCTGATGCTCTCAATATTCTTGCAGATAACGACAGCTTGACCCAAAGCCTCATCCTGAACTTCTCTCTTACTTCTACTCCGAGATACTCTGCTGTGAGACCTTAGCAGTTCTTGAGCATATGAAGCACCAACTGTCTCCTGCAAATTCCAGTCATCCATGGAACTGGAACCAAAGAGAGTCATTTCCTGGTTCCTTCTTTCTTCTCTGGCTTGCAATAAGCGTGGACTTCTTTTCATATCCACAACAGAGTTGAAACAAAGATTTCCTCTTATTTCCAAAGGTATATCTTGGTCCTGGTGGATGTCTACATCAAAGCTGCTGAAAGGTGGGACATTTTCTACAGGTTTCACGTCAGTTAAGGTTTGGCATGGCCTACTGAACGTTGATACAATTGTGGGATGCAGTTTGTCTAGCCAAGTGCCTGCAAATTGTCTCCATGAATCATCTATGTCTGGCGGTCTCCCTCTGCCTTCATTTCTAATCTGGCTATCTGGTTCTGGATTCTCCTGCCCAGGGGACAGAATGGCACAGGGTATATAACAAAAGGATGTTGAAAGAAGGATCTCTCGCTGCATTTCCTAACTAGATAAATATTAGCAAATAACTGAAACATATCACATAACTATATATGTATATAAACCCTTATTTAAAGTACAAATTTATACGTATTAAATATGTTACACATATAAATTGGTGTGCAAATTTTGGAAGCACTTAAAGTGATCTGTATGCATATAAAATAAAACACTCCTATTGAAGACCTTAGGTTAAAGATGTCCATGCCTTTAGTGGCAACACAGAATGCTCTTGCCCCACTGATACTTATCTTGTTACAGGCAAATGGAAAGGCAGGAATTAATTCCATCACTCAGAATTCTAGAGGGCATTTGGCTATGCTTGCAGCTACACAAAGCACGGTGACTAGCCTCACCTGCACTCAGTGTGTGGATACTGCAGCAACAAGCACAGACACACTCTATTGTCTTCTCCAAAAGACAATCTCTCCAGCACACTAAGTGCTGTCCAGTTTCCCTCCCTCTCTCTCCAAAATACAGAATATTAATTGCTTTCCGCACAAAAGAGAATATGTCATAAACAAGCAACAATCTCAGGTTCAGAGCTCAACATGGTTATTTTTTTATGTTTCCTTAAGAATGGACAATATCTGCTCTGAACAGCACCAGCTGCCTTGGTCAGCATGCTTTTCAGCAATGTCATCATGGGGTTGTGAAACAGACACTAAAGGTGTGTACCTCTAAACCAAAACTGCAAGATTTCCGGGTATGTGATCCCATTTCCCTCGATTTTCATCAGACTCATAGCTTGACAGGATCCCCAGTCAAGTGATTGCTGTTCCCATCCCAAATCAGCAACAGTACAGCATTACCCCGTAATTTACAGCCACTCATCCACAGCCAGTCATCCAGTTCTTCCCCAGAACCGCTGCATACAGCAGAGCCTACTTACAGTGTGTTGCTTAAGTGACTGCTTATCCTTCTTGTCTTTCTTATCTTTCTTGTCTTTCTTCTTCTTCTCTTTCTTTTTCAAGCTACCACGTGCCAGCAGCTTCTTTCGTTCCTGAGCGACAAGTTCTCTGTAGTAGTCATCACAGGGGTGGTCCCACGTGGACTGGCCATTATTAAAGTTGAAGTAGTAGATATCACCAGTGACATCCTGGCTGTGTGGCAACAAAAAGGTGAGGACATGCAGCAGCCCTAGCTCTGCACAGACACGGCCTCATTCAGGGAGTTTTGAGGCTCTAAAAACATTCTTATTACACCACATGATCACCCCGCATTCAGTGAACAGGAGCACAATGCCTCCAGGAACCCAGAGGCATCACTGCAGTGAAGCAGCCCTCCTTGAGAATGCTCACATCCTCATTCAATTTGTCAGACATTTTTCTCTCTTCTTCCACCACCCCAAGAAGAACCTGAGTACATTTTTTTCCCCTTGTCAGGTGGTACCCTGCTCTGACAATCATTAACACAGCACAGAGAGCCAGCAGAGACCAGTAATCTTATAAACCAGCTTCTTAGAGGGTTCTCTCACCAGGGCTTCCACTGGGGTGGTAACGGGGCCACAATGCCTTCCTTGGCCAGCCACAACAGCTCGGGCTCCTTCTCAGGGTCAATGCCAATGTCCCTTGCAAAATTATGAATTTCTAGGGAAACAGAACAGGAATCTGAATAGACAGCCTACACCAAGCAATACACAAAGCCAACTTCCCAACTAAAGCAACGGACACAATGGGAAATCCCACTACTCAAAACTGTCCCCCCTTCTCAAAACTGTCCAAATAAGTCTGTATATCAGTGAACACGTCTTCCAGGCTGGTGAAACAGAGGGATAGAGACTGCAAGATGGAAAATAACCTTGCAATTAAAAAGCTAGTTTTTCAACTCTACATGACATCTCCTTTTGTCTTATCTCCTGAATCACACTCTCATCGGTTCTCATTTTCTTAATACTCCTTGAAATAAGTTAACAAGCTTGAATCCCTTATTGGAGCTCCCAGGAGGACAAGTACCTATTACCTTGTTCACTGGGAATGTACGTCTCATCATAATTTTCTTCCAGGATGATCTGGTCACCAATGCGTACAATACCTCCTGCCATGGCCCCCTGCACCTGAAGCAGGAAGGAAACAACACAAAGATCACAAGCAGCAACCGCAGCCAGGCAGAAACAAAACTTCCCTTCACATAGCACATAGCAGAGCCCCACAGGAAACTCAGCGCTGGTGCTGTGAAGGAGAAAAAGGTGCACTGGGGGGTCGCCAAGCATGGCTACAGACTGGGAGAACAAAGTGCTAGGGCAGCTAGAAACTGAAACTCCTCCCTTCAGTGCCAAGGGGGAAGGAGATGCCACAGTTGGTCACAACACCATCCGCCCAAGGCACTCTGCAGACAGAAAGATGAGGCAGGTACAGCTCTGCCCTGCTCGTAGCGCTTCCCCAGTGCAGCACTGATCAAAGACTTGAGGCTGGTGCTGACAGAGAAGTCTAGCTCCCCCAGGCTTTCCAGCACCTACAGAAGAAACAAGCCCTGGCTTTGGGCACTTTCTAGACAGACAAGGGAAAGCTGAAATAAGAATGGTTAGGAAGAAAGAGAAAACTAATTTTCCCAGACCACAGAGCAGCTTTCTGAGAAGTCCTTGGGCTGAATTTGCTCTGCCTAGGGACAAGCCAGCTTCTCTCAGCAACCCACTTGGCCTCTCCATGTTCCCAGAGGACATTTTGGAAGCAAAAAGCGGATCTTAATTTACCGTGCCCCATCTCTAACCTCTGGAGAATCGTTTCAGTATTTAACTCAAACTCCACAGACAGATTTAGGCCGTGTTCCTTTAGAGCACTCCACCACAAGCTCGGCAGACTGCAGGACGTTTCCCTGCCCGCGCAGCCCCAGCTGCAGGTTGGCACGGCCACACCTGGCCAGCACTAGCCCTCAGCAGGCACACGGCCCAGCGGGCTGCAGTGCAGCTGCCCCAGCACTCACGCAAGCACAGGGCCAGGAGCCCACAGCAGCAGGGGGGCAGGCCTGCCCCACTTACTTTTTAAAAAGGGACTGATAACAGCTCAATGTATAAAGCACGCTGGCATATAAAGCACCGGGCTCCCGGTGCCTGCACTGCACTCACAGGTACAGGAGCGGTGTCAGCCAGCAGCTGAGCTTCAGTGCCCTCACACAGAGCGAGGCCCAGAGGCAGCAGCTCATCCCGGCAGCCCCAGGCACAGCCGCCAGGACGAACCCGTCCCCCACAACGCACGCGCGGGTAATTAACGCGCAGCTGTAACGGCCCAGAGGCACGGGGCACGCCAAGCGGGCCGGAGAAGTAAACCTTTTACGAGTAGAAAGGAGAAGCACTCGAGCTAGAGGAGCACACGCAGGAACGTGAGGACTCCCCAGGACTCAAGCGGCCGAGCACCGTCCTCACCCGCCGCTCAGCCCCGCCGGCCGCTCACCGGGCCGCGCCGCGCCGCCGCCTCCATGGACGCCCACGGGTTGCCCGGGTCCGCGGAGCAACCACATCCGGGTCACGCTGCCCTGACCTGCCCGCCCCCCCCCCTCCGCCGAGCGCCATTGGTCAGCGCGGTCACCACTCGGCTCTCGATTGGCTGAGGGGCGGCGGCGCGCGCAGTGCACTCCGGGAGATGTAGTTCGGGGAAGAGGAGGGGGGGGGGCGCCGCCGCGCGTTGCCATGGCGACGAGACCCCGGGGCCCGCCCGGGCCCGGCCCGAGCGCGGGGCGCTGCGGGGCAGCGCGGGGCACGCTGCCGGGCGCGGGGGCCGGGCCGGGATCCGAGCGCTTCCGCCGGCGGGCGGGGCGACGGCGGCGCGGCCGGGCGCAGGGGCGGGGAGCGCCGAGCCGCCATGCCCGCCGCCCCGTTCGGCCCCGCGCCGCCTGCCCGCCCCGGCGCGGCCGCCCGGCCGAGGCGCGGGGCGCTGCGGGCCCGCTAGGGGCGATCCGGGCACGGGGCCGCGGCCATGGCTGCCTCCGCCTGGCCCTGCCTGCTGCTTTGCCTGGGGGCCGCGGCCCTGAGCGCCGGCCCGGCCCCGCCGAGCATCCGCCTGCCGCTGCGGGGAGGCGCGGCCCCGCCGCCGGGCCCCAGGGTGCGGAGGGCCCCGGAGGAGGCCGAGAGGAGGAGCGCCTTCGTGGAGATGATCGATAACCTGCGGGGCAAGTCCGGGCAGGGATACTACGTGGAGATGACGGTGGGCAGCCCCCCGCAGAAGGTGAGGAGGGGCGGGGGAGCGAGGCGCGGGGCGGCGGGGCCGGGTCCGCCACGTCCTGGTGGTCCGTGGGGGTCCTGGGGGCGGGTGGGGGGGGTGGGGGTATCGGGGGGACGCGAGGAGGGTGGCACGGCGTGGGGGTGGGATGGGGGTGCCCCTGAGCACGCGCAGCACGTGGCCCCTGCTCCTGAGCCGGGCACGTCGTCCTGTGCTGCGTGCGGTTGGTCGGAGTGCGGGCTGTGCTCTGGCTCGTACCGTGAGCAAACGTTTCTGGAGATCGCTTCGTGCCCTGTGCGTGGGGCAGGACACGGGGAGCGGTGCCCAGCCTGCTGCCAGCATCCCCCCTGCCCTGCTGCGTGCGCAGCGGATGGGATGCGTGCTGACCTCGCGCCCAGGGCAGAGCAGCTCTTCCTCTCCGCTGTAGAGGTGTGCAGGTTTCTGTTGCCGCATTCTTTTGCCCCCTACACATCCATACGTAGCAGCAGCAGCAGCGGCCCAAGGAGGGTGAAATGCGTGGAGGTCTGGGTTTGTTCGAGCACGGGGCCGGGTTCCTGTGCTTCTGCCACCCACGGTGTAGGTTGGCTCTGCCAAAACTCTCTGTGCCCACGGATGCTCTGAAATAGCAGCTGGCTTTGCTATGTGCACCTACAGCAAGATCTGCCTCCTTCCTCGGGTGCCTGGTGCATGTTGCACAGGTGGTGCACTGTGGGGAGCAACCAAAGGGGAGAAGTGAACCACAGCCAGGGATTCGTACAACCATCTTTGCTCACAGTCAACAGAACGTTGCTCGTGGGAATGTTCAGATGGTGACAGGACAAGGGGGAATGGCTTTAAAGTGAAAAAGGGGCGATGTCGGTTAGATGTGAGGAAGCAATCCTTTCCTCAGAGGGTGGTGAGGCGCTGGCACTGCTGCCCAGAGAGCTGTGGGTGCCCCATCCCTGCAGGCACTCAAGGCCAGGTGGGATGGGGCCCTGGGCAGCCTGAGCTGGTGGGGGGCAGCCCTGCCCATGGCCGGGGGTGGCACTGGGTGATCCTTAAGTTCCCTTCCAACCTGAGCCATTCTGTGGCTCTACGGATTGTGCGTCTTGATTCAGCTTTGTGTTGTTGGTGTGTATTTAGGATGTATTTTTCTGCTCAGGCAGGGTATGCTTACAGGAAAAAAAAAAAAAGGAGATTATTTCTAAAATCTAGCTCTAAATGTGATTTCATCATCCAGCTCTAGTGGAGCTTTTGCTTGGAACACGCCATGTGTCGCAGCTGCCAAATAATTTCAGTGAGAACCACCTGTTTCCAGGCGCTCATGGATTTCTGAAGCTGTCACCCTTTTGGGAAGCATCTTCCAGCCTTGGAGTGCTTCCAAGCGTGGATGCAGTGTGTGTGCATATGCATGCGTGTGTGCATGTTTGTGTGCCGGAGCAAAATCCCTCCAGGCATTTTAATGGAATTAAAAGATTCACATGGAAGGCTAAGTTGGTGCATACAGAGGAAATGGGGGAGCGTGGCAGGTGTTTATCTGGGAGGAGGTGTGCATCCGCTTTGGAGGTACACACACTGCCCAACGTGGTCTCAGCGCCAGCCCCTCGCTCTCCTTGGCTTTTGCTTTCTTTGTTGTGCTGTGCTTGAATTTTGGCTGCGAGTTGGGCTGCACTGCGCAGTCACTACCAACAATTAATCGCCCCCCCCCTCCCCCAGCTCTCAGCGCTGATTCACCGGGACAGCAGAGGAGGTGGGAGCAGAGCAGCCCAAGCCAGTGCTCTGGGACAGATGGCAGAGGCTCGGTGCCACCGCTGCGTGCTTGTCCCCCCGCGACCCCACAAGCACGCTGCCGGCCCTGCTCTTGCGTGCAACACAGAGACAGTGCTTCTGCCAAGCGCCCAGGGGGGCTGTCACATCCAGGGAGCTGCAGACGGGCTTCAGAGCGCGTCCCTGCCTCACACATCCCTGCCTCACTGCTGCACGTGTCGCATCCTGGCCTCAGACAGGGGCTGGGCTGTGCCTGGAGGATGTGGGACCAACGCACGTGGCAGCAAACCTGAGGCAGGCAGCCTGCAGGGCAGAGTTCCCACCCCTGCCTCCCACTGTTGCTGTCCCCGGTGCAAAACACTGCACGTGCCATGCAAGGAAGAGCCCAGTGGGCAGTTCTGGGACTGCTGAATGTCCAAGGGCTTGGTGCAGGACCTGGGCAGCTGCAGGGTTCCTCATCTTCCTAACATGGTTGTTCTCGACAACGCAGCCTCCCGAGTGAGCCTGCTGCCTGCGTCCTCTCCCTGCAGTGTCAGCTCAGCAGGTATCTCTCCAGGGAAAGCCATCCTCACTGGGCACCCTGGAGATCAGCAGGAAGGCGGTGTGCAGCAGATGGCTAATGAACGCTCCAGCAGCCGCCCTGGGAATGGCAGGGCTGTGGTTGCCTGGGGAAGGCTCTGGGTGCTCCTCTGAGTGAGATTTGCAACGGGGAGAGTGTGGTGCTCCACTTCCTACCTGGGGCTGAAGGGCTCCTTGGCAAAAAGCCTGCCTGAGTCACAGTGTGGAGGACACAGGACAGCCACTAGGGTCGGTGCAGCAGAGCAGCTCAGGGCAGTGGTTGCTGTGGTGCCCAGAGCCACTGCCCATAGTTCACTGAAGAAATTCTGCAGGTGGTAGCCAAGCACCAGAGCGATTAGCACAAGCGCATTAGCTTCCTTCGTCTCTTCTCCGAATCCACAGCTTAAGACCCACAGCCCTGGTGGATCACTTGTATGGGTGAGCAGGCCCATGGTTGCACAGCCCCATGCTACCAGCAGTGTACTGCCAGGTGCAGCTCCAGTGCAGCAAAGGGGCTGCAGGCATGGCTCAGCCAGTGGCAGGACAGGGCTGGCCCACTCCTAGCCGGGCTGGTGGGGTGCTTGCCAAGCTCTGCCTGTGAGCCGCTAATCCAGGGCAAGGCAGAAATGAATCGGGAGCAGAGCTCAGCATATGGATGGCTGATTAGCGGACGCAGCAATCCACAGCAGCTTGTGTACCATCAGTCCTTCCCACCAGCAAATTAGATTTCCTGCAAGGGGAACCTGGAGACCTTGTCTTGCTGCTGCACTCTCCCACACCAGTTGCAGGGGGCTGGGGCCGTGCTGTGCTGAGCAGGGCAGGAGAGCTCATGCTGTGTTTGCACAGTGCCAGATGATGTTTGCTTTTTGTGCAACTGCCTGATGTTGCTGACTCCTGCTCCAGCATCGTGTCCTCTTGCACAACTGCCCTGAGCTGTCCTTGTGCACAGCATCAGCAGGTCCCGGCAGCTGCTGGGCTGCAGCCTCCCTGCCCTGCCTCTGCCTGCACCACTGCTGCTCCAACATCCCCACAGGTGTGGTCGGCACACAGCCCTGTCCAGCAGAGCAGAACTAGGCTTGCTACTGAGATGAAGACCCTGATCTGTGGGTCCCTGGAGCACACAGCGCAGCAGCCACCATGCAAAACACGAGGCTGGAGAAAGCATCACTTGCCTGCAGTGCCACTGACCTGGGTGCACGGTGCAGCCCGTATTCTGCTGCAGTCACAAGTCTTCCTTGTTTCTTCCTTCTCCAGCTCAATATCCTGGTGGACACTGGGAGCAGTAATTTTGCTGTGGGAGCTGCACCTCACCCCTTTCTCCGGAGATACTACCAGCGGCAGCTGTGAGTATGCTGTGGGGGCAGGCACTGGGGGAAAACAGCCCAGGCACCGGTCCTTGTGCCTGTGGCTCACGTCCTGTGGTGGTGCTTTGTCTTGCTCTGGGTCTGGCCAGACGTGGCCCTAAGTCCTGGGCTGGCAGGTAGGCTTCTCAGCCTACCTGCATACCTCATACAGTAGGTCTGTATGGCCCCTTTTTTCCCCTGTATGTCCTATTACAGCCTCAGCCCAGGCTGTAAGGCATTGCCTTTGTGCTTCACCGACCCTTTGTGTGCTCTCCAGCAACCACGCGTACTGAGAAATGCAGTGTCCTCACGCAGCCGTGCTGACCCTGTGCACCTGCAGTGCTTGGCTGCTGTGCACGTGCTCTGACTGTCACTGTCTCCTTTGCAATGGTTTTGCTCTCTTTGACACCATTCCAGGTCCAGCACCTACCGTGACCTGCGGAAGGGTGTGTATGTGCCCTACACCCAGGGCAAGTGGGAAGGGGAACTGGGCACTGACCTTGTCACCATCCCCCACGGCCCCAACGTCACTGTCAGAGCCAACATCGCTGCCATCACAGAGTCAGACAAATTCTTCATCAATGGCTCCAACTGGGAAGGGATCCTGGGGCTGGCCTATGCTGAGATCGCCCGGGTGAGTTCTGATTGCAGCTGGGGGCCCACATCTGCCTGTGCTTGTATCCAGCTTCTCTCAGCAAACATAGGCATCCTGTCCCAGCACAGCACCCCTTGTTCAAGGGGTTAAATTTCCTTTCTCCTTAGCTCCACACAGTCCCAATGTGCCCAAATAGAGTGTGCATTTGTACTACTTGACCTTGAGCCCTGCTCCAACAGCATACAGAGCCAGGATTCCTGAGGCACAGAGCAAGGGGACATCTGGATGTCCTCCTCTGACACATCCCTGTCCTGCCTCTGCTTTTCTCTAGCCTGATGACAGCCTGGAGCCCTTTTTTGATTCTCTAGTGAAGCAGACCCAGGTGCCCAACATCTTCTCCCTCCAGCTTTGTGGGGCAGGCTTCTCGCCCAATGAGACAGAGGCCTTGGCATCAGTGGGAGGCAGCATGGTGAGTGCTTGAGGAGCCAGTATGGCAGGGGGAGGCTGGGGATTCCCCACGTGGTTTGGGTGTCCCTGTGGGCAGGGATGGCCACACAGGATGTGCCCTGGCTGGAGATGGTAGGCGCATTTCTGTCCCCATTGCAGATCATTGGTGGCATCGACCGCTCGCTGTATGTGGGTGACATCTGGTACACACCCATCCGGAAGGAGTGGTACTACGAGGTCATCATTGTCAAGCTGGAGGTCAATGGGCAGGACCTGAACATGGACTGCAAAGAGGTGATCAGGGGCACCAGGGGGACCTGCCCTGCCAGGGGTTGCTTTGTTCCTGAAGGCATCTTTGGTTACAGTTAAAATCATCAAGTGTAGTGAATGCTGCAGGCCCTGGTGCCTGGGGATTTAGAGCCTGGTTGGTGATGGAGGCTGAGGGCACCAGGCAGCTTGGTGAGGGGTAAAGCTGAGATGAGAGGGCTTTGAGTCCATCATGGTAGAAAGCGGGAAATGGGCTCAGCCTCAATAGCTGTGCAGGGGGAGCCATAGCAGTCAGGTGCTGGCGTGGAGGGGAGCTGGGCTGGGGTACCACCTGGGTCACTCCTCCTCTTGCTGTCTGCAGTACAACTATGACAAGAGTATCGTGGACAGTGGCACCACCAACCTCAGGCTGCCAAAGAAGGTGTTTGAGGCCGCAGTGAAATCCATCAAAACAGCTTCTTCGGTCAGTGTGGCTCCTGAAACTCATCCATCCATCCATCCCTCTCCCTTGTGGGCACATCCCCAGTGCCAGTGGAGGGCTGCGGGCAGAGTGACTGCTTGTCACTAGCTTGAGCATTTCTGCTCCCTGCCCACACAGACCCCTCACCTCCCCTTTCCCTCTGGCAGACAGAGAAGTTCCCAGATGGCTTCTGGCTGGGGGAGCAGCTGGTTTGCTGGCAGGTTGGCACCACCCCGTGGCACATCTTCCCTGTCCTGTCCCTCTATCTGATGGGGGAGGCCACCAACCAGTCCTTCCGGATCACCATCCTTCCCCAGGTGAGCATTGGCTGAGCCATACTCTGCCCAGAACTGAGCTGGAGAAATCAGGAGCAGAGCTGACAGCTCTTCTCTCCTTGCAGCAATACCTGCGTCCGGTGGAGGACGTGGCCACCTCTCAGGATGACTGCTACAAGTTCGCCATCTCTCAGTCCTCCACTGGCACTGTCATGGGCGCTGTTATCATGGAGGGTTTCTACGTGGTCTTTGACCGTGCCCGCAAACGCATTGGCTTTGCTGTCAGTGCCTGCCATGGTAAGGGAGAGAAGGAGGGAGGGAAGGCAAGGGGCTACGGGGAAGAGATGTGGACGTGCAGTGGTGTCTCAATGACCAGACCCTTGCCTTTAACTGCTGACCCACAGTGCACGATGAGTTTCGGACAGCCGCGGTGGAGGGGCCCTACCTGCACTCCAACATGGAGGACTGCGGCTACAACATCCCACAGACGGACGAGTCCACCTTGATGACCATTGCCTACGTCATGGCAGCCATCTGCGCCCTGTTCATGCTGCCTCTCTGCCTCATGGTGTTCCAGTGGCGCTGCTTCCGCTGCCTGCGACGGGACCACGATGACTTTGCTGATGACATATCTTTGCTGAAGTGACACCAGAGCGTGGGGGCAGCCCCGGGACCGCAGGTGAGGCAGCAGGGCAAGGAGAGATAGATCCTTTCTTTGAAGGCTGGAGCGTGGAGGCAGGACATCAGCGTAGGGTGCTCAGGCAGTCAGCCCAGGTCCTCCTGGCCACAGGGACCCTGTGCCCTCAATGTGAATGGGCTGGGAGCAGAATGCCAGCACTGAGACTTAGCCCTTGTGTCCCTGGGTCATCATCACCCAGGGCAGCATTTGTGTAGCAGGACAGGAGAGGCAACACCAGCACTGGGGAGCAGGTGGAGATTGGGTCCCAGAAGCAGGTTAGGATCCCCTTCTGTTCTCCAAAGGCTTTGTCCTGGTTCTGACACCAGCCACCCACTCCCTGCTGACCCACAGCCAGACACAAGCAAACATCCAGCATGTACTTAGCGCCTGTCAGGCAGCAGTGTGTGCAAGGGCAGCCTGGGGAGCCTCAGGCCTCAGCTGCTTTTGGCTGGGATCTAGATATAGCTTGGCTGCTATTGCGTGACAGCACAGCAACCTTCATAGAATCATAGAATCCTAGGGGTTGGAAGGGACCTCTAGAGATCATTGAGCCCAACCCCCCTGCCAAAGCAGGTTCCCTACACCAGGTAGGGAGCCTTGTCTCACCTGTAGCCCCTGGAAGGACTGGGTGCAAGTCTCTGCTCTGGCACAAAAGCGAGCTGAGCTTTCCCTAGCTGTCCTGCCAAGACTTCCCCAACTGATGAGCCATCACCCTGTGTCTGTTCCCTTCCCTCCCCTCCCCCCCAGTGCTGTGTATCTACCCTTCTCAGCCTGCTCTGTAGGGAAGCTGCTGGCCTAGGCTCTCCGTGTAGTGATCTGTGCGTGTGTGCATGTGCGCTGTGGCTGTGCCTTCCCCATGCAGCTCCCCTCCCCATGACACCTGTGAGCTGGACTCCAGAGAGTGCATCTCCAGAGCTACCACCCCCAGGCCTGGGCTGTAGGAAACGCCACATAGTGCCAGCCTGAAGCAGCCCTGGGATGAGAGAAAGCAGAAGCTGGAGGACAGCTGCTCCCATCCTCCCCGCCCCTGTACACTGCACACCCTAACATACGCTGTGACATTTCCCCTGCCCTCCCACTGCTGCCAACCCCAGGCCTCTCTGCACCCGCCCTGCCCTGCTGCCTCCCAGGACAGGCGGCCACCCTCTCCTGACTCCAGTTTTGGTCACCATGTCCCCTTGGGGGACAGGGAACTGCCTCACCTGCGTTCCAGCATCCACAGCATTTGCTGCCCTCCAGCCCTGGGGACAGCATCCTTTGGCTCCAGGACACGGGGTTCTCTTCCCTGAGCTTCACGGCCCCTTGGACTGAATGGAAACGAAGGAAGGAGCTTTCCCCACAGCCTGGAACAAACAGAAACTGCATGCTAGGGGAGAGCAAAGCACTGAACCCAGTGCTTGCCCGTTCCCCAGCCCACTCGCCTGTTTGAAAGCCATAGGGCAGCCAGCGCCGGCTCGGCGGCCCCCACCTGCAGCTGCTGCCTCTCCTCACCCTGGCACCGGGCTGCAGACACCTCGGACCTGGGCTTCTGCTCCCAAGGCAAGAGACAAACTGGCAGCACAGGGGAAAGGAGGCGGCTGTGGGGACTGCAGCGTTCATTGTTTTTTTTTTTTTTAAACACATGGTTGTATTTATTGTTTTATGATTTGGTTGTTTTTGTTTTTTACAATGCAAGTCACTGTCAGTACAGCTGCGCAGCGTCAGTGTGTACATAGCAGGTCCAGCACTGCACACAGGTGTACAAATAATGGTCGGCTCCTCACCTGTACAATATATACATAGATCTATTTTTAATTCTAGCTCTGAAAGCCACTGTTCCAAACCCAACGTTAGGGGCTTTTATCCTGTTCTGTTGTGTCGGTTTCTTTCTTTAAATGTTTTCAGCCCTCTGCTCAGTCCGAGGGCTTCGGCCACCACCCAAGCCCAGGGCTGCTCAGCAGCAGTGTGCTTGGATGGAAGCACTTTATGGATCGTGCAGTGATCTGGAGTTGGTGTCAGAGGAGGTTCTGTAAGTGATCTGGTGACAGGGATGGAGGGATGCAGGATGAGGGCGCAGCTGGATCCCAGCTGTGGTTCACAAGCCGAAAGGACGCGTGGCAGAGGAGGTGGTTTTGCCTTCACTTAGCTCATAAGGGGAAGGGAAGGTTTTGTGGTGTTCCCTTTTGTACCCCCCTGCACCACAGCTCACCCTGCCTCGGGAGGAGGGTGCTGCTCTGGTCTTCTCCCATCCCCAGAGCACGTGCTCTTGAGTTTGCCGACAGTTATAACGCTCTGTTTCCTTAATTCTCTGCCTCAGCGTCGGACGTGAAAGTGCTTTGTTTTGAACACTGAGCTCCACTAATGAAAAAGGCAGCATTCCCCCACAAGTGAAAAATCAGAGCTACCTGCAGTGCCAGGGCCTGGGCAGAGCTAAGGCACCAGTTCAGGTGGAGAGCAGCTGGAGCATTGCATGCCTCGGGTGACCACTAACACAGAGCTCATTAACAACACCCTGCAGTTAAAGATTGCGTTGAAAAAGCTGTGTGGAGCCAGAGAGGCAGGAGGAAACGCAGGGTAGGAGAGCAGGAGAGAGGCAAGCACTAGGCACTAGCCCAGCACATGCAGCCCCGTGCCATCCCACCTAACAGCAGTGTTTGGGAATAGCACCCCGTGCCCACGCTGTGCTCCAGACCTCATCCAGCAATCCAACTCTGGTGCAAGAAGGCAAAGTTATGCAATTGCAGAGTGCACACAGACCTCCACACCCTCGTGCCTGCCCAGGACCCTCCCCCAGGATCCCCAGAGACTCTGCTGTGGACCACTGCCTTAAAATGTGCTGACATGAGTGTGTGTGTGTGCGTAGGAAGATTCAGACTGCGGCCCAATTCTGTGCCCCAGAAGCACTCGTGCTGACCAACCCCGTGCTTCAGGCAGTGCTGGATTTGTGCCACAGACTGCAAAAATAAAAATTAAAAAAAAGGAGAAAATAACCTACGGAATAAGTACGTGAGTATAAGTGGTGCTGAGCACCTCGTGATCCCACCGACATCCATGGAGAAAGGCTCGGTGCATCAGCCCGGGCTTCAGGAGAAAGTACAGGAGAGGGGATGCTAGGAACTGACACTGGCTGGTTATCCTGAGCTGCAGTGCAGCCAAATGTGTTTGCTCCCCACTGCTCCCTCCCCAGGACCCACAACTGCCACAGGAAACAACGGCTGAAGGCGTGTGAGCTCTGTCCCGAGGGAGGAGGACGGGGACAGCTACCGCAGGCTGGCGCTATAGACTCCGGTACTCTGTAACCTACTGTCTGTGTAAGAACAATGAATGTTAACACAGTAAATTATTAAAGGCAAAAAACAAACCCAAACAAGCTTTTCACATGCAACCTGTTCATTGCTAGGAGGGGATGGAGGTGGCACAGCAGGGACTGCTCGGCTGAGGCCTGGGCACGTAGGACATCCCATCCCAGGGAACGTTAGGAAGGAAACCAGCAAGGCTACAAACTAAGAAATAAGGAGCAGCACCAAATCACTGCATAATATACACACTTTATTTATGAATTTGTATGTATACAGACTTTCTATACACACATTACCTATATAATAAAAATGTACATGTGTATACATGGTCGTATAAATATAGAACTGTAGAAATCTCAGAACTGATCCTGTCTATTCACAGCAACTCCTCCCGCGGGAACACTTTGTTCGAGCAGCCGTCATTTGAGACTTGGACAAAAGGGGCAAGTGTCATTTGTGTTGGTTTGTGCCCAGAATTTGATGCACTGGAAGAAAGAGAATTAGTCAAGAGCCACTGGCACAACTCAAAGGTGCTGTGAACGCAGTGCGGCATTACTTTTCCAGAAGCGATGGCAAAGGACATCCATGCATGGGATGGCTGACTGGCTCCTTACAAACAAAAAAAGGTCACTGGGAATAGGGAGCCCTTTTCAGCTGAGCTCCAGTATGCACACCAGCAACGAGGTGAGAGTGCAAGCTTCCTGCATCACCGTGTGCTCTATAACCGCCAGGAAGGCCAAGATTTAACCCTCCTGAAAACAAGCACAAGCTCTGAGGCTAAATAAGGATAAGCCTTGTTCTTAAAGCCATAGCAAGTGGCCACCCAGGGTGGTCCAGCTGAGAGCAGAGGGAGGTGATAGGACACACAACTCAGCTCATTGATCACACCTTTCTCATGGCAAAGTCTCCATACAACAGGAACTCACTACATACACCCAGGGACACAGGAAGGGAATCAGCACTGAGAACCATAATAAAGGAACACAGAAGACATACGTAGCAAGGAAGGACTTACCTCCTTGTGCAGCACATGCGAGCAGGCCATGGGATGAAGGTCGCTGGGCTGCACAAGCTTCTGGCACATGAGACAAAGCTTACAGGCAGCTGGGGTCTGGGTTGAGCAGCAAGGGAATGCAAAGCAGACAGTTACACTACTCAGATACACCTGCTTCGATCACATATTCGGTGTTGCAGCTACTGGTTTTGCCAGGGGCCCCAGAGTTTGCCCAGCTCCTCCCTCTCCACGCTCCTCCTGCAGCCATTCTCTCCTCCTCACAGAAGCACAGAAGAATCCACGCTTCCAACCCTTTCCTTCTAACCCACCAGCCTGAGTAGCTATGTGAGGAGAGGCCCCTGCTTCACCAGCTCATCCCTTTGGCCACTTCTAAGAAGGACTCCCTCCCCAGCTGGAGGTGGTGAAGGAAAACCACAAAAATCTTACATGTGACGCTGTCCCAGGGTAAGCTACCTGGGCTGGGGGCAGGAACATGGGGGTGCTGATCTGAGGCAGCGGAGCAGAAAACATGGGTGCCCTGATTCGACTGAGAGGCTGTGGGAAAGCAAACAAGACATATCCAAAACGTGCAAAAGTAAAGGACAGCTGAGCTACCCTAAGTTACCTTTGGGAAAAAATGCTCCCCTGGCTTGAGCTCTCGGTGGTCCCAGCAGCGGGGCCCACTCAGCTCAGTCTGCAGGGAGCCAGGGAACAAGAGCTGCTCGCTTCTCTCTACCACCCAGGCTCCCTTTCTCCCCCACCACCACCCCAGCACTCCCACCTGAGCCCCAGCTGCTGCCCGCTCCTGCTGCTCCGCGAGCTTGGCTGCCACCAGCTGGTTCAGCTCCTCCATAGTCAGACCCGCCATTGTCCTCCGAGCAGTCTTGATCTGCTGCAGGATGTTGGTGAGCTGGGCCCTGCGGAACAGCAGCCTGCTAAGAGCTCCCACCTGCCACCACTGAGCCAAGCAGCCTCCCCAGGGGTGGACCCTCCATCAAAGGATGTGCAACAGCACTCCATCCCAGCCAGCCCCCCAGCGCCAGGGGAAGGCTGCATCACAGCAGAGGAACATGTGCTCTCAGCTCTCTAAACGAGACACATCACATGCTGAGCTTCTGTCCCTGAAGCACCAGGAAGCAAGGGAAATCCAGCCTGAGCAAAGAGACGGTGCCCACTTGTCATACAGCTCCAGATCGCAGCACCTCTGAAGAGGGAGGCAGGGCTGTGTGCAGAGCTCCTGGCTCCTTTCAGGTGTCCCTGCTGCCTTTTGAATAAAGTTCCAAACCTTTCTTTCTCAGTGCTACAGCAAGCCTGGCAGACAGCACCCACCCTTTGCCTTTAGACTTCTCTTACTTTTTTCCAGACCTCCCAAGCTTCACTTCCCCTTATCCCAGCTCATGCCTCACCCACAGGTTTTTGTTCCTGGGGAAGAACATCATGAGACACTTACTTGTTGCACTGTGGAAATCGAGTCAATAACTTCTCCAGCAGCTTCTCCAGCTTATCTGCTGGCTGCTGCCTGTGAAACTCCGGAGTGCCCTTAACTCCTCCCAGGCCTGGTGGAGGAGGGATGGAGGCAGCAGGAGCCATGTGAGGACTGTGTGTGCCAATAAGCGATGCCACAACAGGGCTGTTTCTTCCTTGGGACGCAGGCAGCGGTGGGGAAGGCTGGTTGGGTCTGGAGATTGCAGGATTCAGGAGAGGAAAGGAGAGTGCCCGAGGATCAGCACTTGGCATGACCATGGGAACAGGAACCGGTCCTATGGGAAATGGGAGCCTGGGAGTAAGGGATGGGTTGGGCTGGAATGCCGTCAGCATGAAATCTGTCTGAGAAAGAAAAACAGTGGGGGAAGAAAAGGCTGGTTAGGGTAAGTCCATCTCAAATCAGAGCTGAGCATCTTCCTCCCCAACCAGACAGGAGCTGGGCTGAGCCACAGCCACTGAAACATGGCAAATGAGGGCTGTGCAGGCCACTCTCAAAAGGGATAGCAGGTGAGCCCAGACAGACAGCAGCCTCAAAGTCAAGCAGAGAACTCCAAAAAGTATAATCCTACACAGTCTCCACTTATGCACTCAGTATAGACAGTGCCAGGCCATTCCTAGAGCCTCTCAGCAATGTTCGAGCAATGAAAGCTTGTATTTGTTAGGCTGGAGAGGCACTCACTTCTGAGGGTGGAGGTGGCAATGTTGGGGTTGGGATCTGTGGGAGGCTGCTCAGCTTTGTTCCATTTCTCACCATCTGAATGTGGTCATTGAACTGATCCTAGAAGAGAGAAAAGAAAACAGACATGTTTATCAAAGCCTTTGCCTGAGGAATTTTTGGGCTCTGAATGCCCAGAATAGGCAAATTCCACTGCTGCCCCAGCAAAGCACTCAGCCCCAGAATGGTCAAAGGCCCTAACACAGATATAGCCTGGTTTTGCAGGACTGAAGAGAATGAGAAAGGACCTGGAAGGAGGAAGAGTAACTGCCTCTGTTATTAACTCAACACACTGCTTCCATATCCACATGGCTTACCCACATGCATGAGTCTGGACACAGGCAGAGCTCTGCAGCTGTTCACAAATGCAGACTGACTGTGCTACACTTTGGGATGCAAACTTCTTTCCTGGGTTGTCATCTTTTCCCAAGCACAGTTGCAACTAAGCACATGAAGTAGCACTGATGTGAACCACACACTCTTAAGCTGGAAGCTGTCTGACAGGAACTTACCCGGACACTTTCCTTGGTCATTCGTATCCTGTTCAGCCTCATCTCCCACTCCTGCTTTGGCCTCATTGTCTCCAGCGTTGGTGGTGCAGACCTGCAGGAACAGTTTAACATTCCCCCTTGCAAGCATGCTGTCTCCAGCAGCAAAGTGGGAGTAGCTGGAAGCAACCAACTCCCCAAACTCTGCTTTCCCCTAGCAGAGGTCTCCTCTTCTGGCTGGGGAGGAAGAAGAGCTCAAACCCAAGGGAAGAACCCAAGAATAAGAGAGTGCACGGTGCTACCACAGTACAGACTGATCTGGTGCACACAAACACCACAGACAATACAGCGCCTACAGCACACAGTGTAGCACACAGCAGACCTTCAGCAGATGAGCAGTAACAGGAAATACATAAGCACAGCTTCACAACTCTGTTATGTAACACGACTGAATCACACTGGATGAATAAAGGAAACTGAACCACTCCACTCACACTTCCCGAGTAAACAGAGAGAGAGGAGTTGAGCACATAGGCACATTCAAATTATCTGATCATTTCTGGGGTTACAGGGACTTACTTGAGGTAGGTGAGGTGCAGCTCTGCTTCTTTTTCTGCTTCTTCTAGCTTCAACACCAACAGCTCCTTTCGGCTCTCCAGGGACAGGATCTAACACAGAGGGGCCCCACATGAAGAGCAGTTTCTGTATGCCCTTATTTCCTGCTGCAATACCACGACTGTGATCTCACTAAGCACCACAGTGCATGCACTGGGGCATCAGTCCCAACTAACGTTTACTGCACTTACATTTGCTAAACCCTTCTCTTGTCCTCATGCTCACCTGCTCTTAATTTCACAGAATCCATCATTAACGACCCAGAATCTCAAAAACACCTGCAAACCAGATGAAGAGGAAGAAGTCACCTACTAACCTCTGCTTTCCAGGCCCGTTCTGTCTCCTCGAGAATGTTCCTGTTGATTTCATTGTGCTGGTTCTTCAGCTTATCTAGCTCCATCTCCCACAGCTGCCTGCAGACAGAAACAGAACAAGTCTGCTTCAACACAGGAATCACTTGAAAGAACAGAGCTGACAAACTCCCACAGAGCCAATTGATCCTTGCAACTCTTCACAGAGTGGAACTTTGAAATATCGACAGCTTCCAGACCATGACACCAGTCACATTTCCCAAGGCTGTGTGAGTCAGAATCCCAAGAATGAGCTGTTCCAGAGCAGGCAGACAAATACCGTGCAAACACACATGTACAGCTTAGCAAAAAGGGGAAGAAAGAGCTCCCCTCACCAAAATTCTGTCCAGCTCCATGGAATGGTGCACAGTTGTGGAAAGCAACACGAACCAATACACAGACAAAATCATTCTGATCAAGAAATAGGAAGACGTCCCTTTCCACCTGTGACTGGATTTGGAACTTCTCTGCGCAGCATTAAAATACCTGAAACATGTCCAGGTTTAGAGTAGCTGGGCAGCTGCAGGGAACAGCACAAAGAAATAGGTTTGCCTGATTTCTGGGAAGCTGAAATTCAGTCAGAAGTGGCAGCTACACGCTGAGTCAACCCATTAGGCATACATTCCAATCGCGTGGGATCTTTATGCTCCAAGTATCTAGGAGCCTTCTTGTGACCAGGATGAAAGAGGATTTAATCCACAGGCTGTGCGCACAAACCTGCTGGAAGATGAAACCTCTAGAGCACATAACTGGACCATCCTCTCCAGCCTATCCCATAATGCACTCCCAGACAAAATGACCAGCACTACAAGAATGTTCAACATCAATCTGATAACAGATAAGAGCCTTACTTCTCATCAGACTGCTCTGCAATCAGAGAAGCAATCTTGTTTTCCTTCTCCTCCTGTTCCTTCAGCAGCCTGCACAAGAAAAGAAGAACAGATGGAGTCACCTACTGCAAAGGTGTTAGTGCACAGCCACTACTGCTGCACTTCAGCCTTATACTGCGAATTTGCACAGCTGTGTGCTCAGGGTCACAACATGCTCTGAAGACTGAACTATGCATTATGTGTTTGAAAGCAATCACTGACATTCACAAGAGCAAAAGTTTTGCTCTATCACAATGCTGCATCTTTTATCCAGCAACCATCAGAGAACAGTGCCTCTCTGACAACGTGTGCTTTGCAGCAGTTCATTCAGGGGGAAGGAGCTCAATACCAGGAGTCATTACTAAAGCAGCTTATGCAAAAACATCCCCCAGCCCTAAAATTAAAAATTCAGGTCTCTGAGACATCACAGAACGGCTCCATCAAAGCACCAGTTCACTGTTCAGAGGAACCTGAAGCTCTTACAACAAAGCACGGCTGATGCAGACTCTTCCAAACCATTAGGCACAGGTAGGCTATCTGAGCAGGAAACTTACAAAGGGAACCAAGAATTTAACAACAGGAAATGGTGAAACTTACTACAGGAAACAAGACACTAGCACTGCCAATGAACAGTCCTGCCTCCTGCTGAAAGGCTCTGGATTCTCAAAGATGCAACACAGAACAGAGCAGAACTGCCAAGTTCTGTCCACAGATACACCTAACGGGCAAAACCTCCACCCCCTGCTCAGAACTTCTTTTTGGGATCACATCTGCACACAGCTGCTCTGCCCATAGTAAATCCATTGAGAACTGTACAGCTCCACACCAAAACACGTGCTGCTTCCAAAAGTCTCAAGTGATCCTCTTTAACTTTGTCAGGTGCACGCCACAGTTCAATTACACTTCTTTCCTAAAAAACCCTTGCTTTTTCATACTGTACCTTCTGCCTTTCTCGCAGAGTTTCTCAATTTCTGCTTTCAGATCCTGCTCTTTCTGCAGGAACTCTTTCTTCTCTTTCTCCATCTTCTTCTTTGTCTCTTCCCGCTTGATAGTAACATCCTGAATTGCTTTCAGAATCTCCTAGAGTGACATAAACATTACCCAAGTAAAGAGCAAAATCCTCAAGTAATGACTTTCATTGTTTATAAACCCAGCTTAACAAACTCAAAGAGACATTAGGAGATTACAGACATCAAAATCTTGCTTTTCAGTAGACCCTACATTCGTAGAATCTATCATAAGGCAACCCAGGTAGCAGCTCTTCAATACTCAGATCTGAGCAGGGAGCAATCCTTAATGCTGTCAAACATGCTTGTACACAGGGAGAACTGCCATGCTGCGTGTCTGCCACTTCTCACAATGCTCTGCACCTCACCTCAGCACAGGTCCAGATCAGCCCACCTCA
Source organism: Oreortyx pictus (assembly GCA_036925125.1). Taxonomy (NCBI): domain Eukaryota; kingdom Metazoa; phylum Chordata; class Aves; order Galliformes; family Odontophoridae; genus Oreortyx; species Oreortyx pictus. The sequence goes on along the minus strand of JAUPFR010000025.1, from coordinate 4,956,699 downwards.
AACGCAGGGCAGGGCTAACGGACATGATAAGAAGGACTTTGCTAATTACCTGGTGGTTCTTCATCTCTTCTTCCCTCCGCTGCTGGAGCTGCTTGAGCTGCACCTGCAGCTGGTTCTCCACTTGCCGCTGTTTGTCCAATACCTCCTGGTACCGTTCCTTTAACAAAGCCCTCTCAGACATCATTTTGTCCTGCAGCAGAGAGCAGAAATTCAAGGAGAACCTTTCCCCTCCTTCATGCTACAGAGCATGGATGCAAACAGAAACTCAGCACAGCAGTATATAAAAGCCCAGTACTGCCAAAGCTCAAGTTGTCAAGAACCACAGCCCAGTGACTCCCACCTTCAAAGCTCAGACTATGTATCAGAGAAGATGAATGGCAGTGCTGCCTGAAGCTGCAGCTAGAGCTGCACTTCCTCTTCTAAAGAGGACAGCTCAAGAAGCTACAGCTGGTATTTAAATGGGAAAAAAAAAACATCCCGTGGGAAGGACAGGGGAGCCAGCACTGGGATGCCTAGTGCCAGGCACAACCCTGCCTCCAGCTACCTCCTATACTTGCTCTACTTTTTAACAAATAAGATATTTAGAAAGAAACAAACCAGGAGTGTTTCACTTACTAAACAGCTAGAAACAGAGCAAGATTCACATCGTGTATTTGCTGAATTGCCAGGATCACCCTTCTTGCTCATGAACAGCACATAGCAGAATGACCACGTCCCACAGATGCTATCCCCACCGCCACTGCTTTGCGGTGTTTCATAACTTGGATCACACTGCTGACTCCTAAAGCACCACAAGAGCTTCCTGAGCACCCACAAGCTCCCAGAGCAGCAAGGTACAGCCAAGTCACCCCCTGCAGCCACAGCCTGGGAGCAGGAGCAGCAGAACCTGGACCTACCACAGGGCTTCAGTACCCACCAAGTTCTTCTCAATGTCCTGATCCGTGTTCACATTTGTATCAGCCGTCTTGAAGTCAGTCTGCAAAGAGTGACAGCTCCCGTCAGCCCTCCCCCCCCACAAACACCCTGATCCCTCCAGCGCCGGACGCATCCCACGGCGGCGGCTCAGACCCAGGCGGGCCCGCTCCCCGCAAGCACTTCACTCCTTTCCTCAAAAAGCCTCCCGAGCACCGTGCGATGCCGCAGAAAGCCGCCCCTCGCCACCAGACCCCACGGCTGCAGCACTGCCCGCGCGGCGCCCACCTGCACCGCGATGTTCTGCGAGGGCCTCACGGGCGCCGCCTCCGGGTCGCGCTCCTCCGCCGCCCCCTCGCTCAGCCCCGCGGCCTCCGCTCCGCCGCCGCCCGGGCCCGGCTCCCCCTCGCCTCCCGCCGCCGGGGCCTCACCGGGGAGGGCCGCGGGCTCCGCCTCTCCACCACACGCCGCCTCGCCGGGGCTCTCCGGGGCGGAGAGGCTGCGCAAAACAAACAGGTCACCCGCCGCCCCGCCGCCCCTCCGCCCCGCCCCGCCCCGCGGCCTACCTGGCGGGCGGCGCGGCGGCGGGGCCCTCGGCCTGCGCCCGCTCCAGCGCCATGGCGCTCCGCGCGGAGGCTGCGGCTGCGCCCGGCAACGCGCCGCTCTGCCCGCGTTCCGCCCGCCCCGCCCCGCGCCGCCTCTCTTCCTCCCTCCGCAGGAAGCGCCCGCGCGGCGGCAGCGCCCCCCGGCGGAGCGGAGGCCGCGCTGCGGAGGGGCGGGCGCGGACGTGACGCCGGCTGTCGGCGGCCGCGGGCATCCGGCGGCGGAGCGGCACCGGCGGCCGCCGGCGGCCCGTGCCCGGTGAGCGGGGCCGGAGCGGCGGGCAGCGCTCGTTGCGGGGGTCCAGGCGGGAGCCCGCGGGGGGACTGCGAGCCGTGCGCGGTGCCGGGGGGCGGGGCGAGGTCGGGGCCGCGGAGTTGGACTTCGGCCCGGTGCGGCCCGCGCGCTGTGTGGCGGGCGGTGAGGTGGATGTCCGACAGCGGCCGCACATCGCAGTGAGCGCTGAGGGGTGCGGGCACCGCCTTGCTCGGGGCCTGGCGGTGCAGGATCCCGCTGGCCGCGGTGCTTTCCCGGGGAGGGAGGGAGGGAGGAGACCTGGAAGGTGCCTGGGAGCGGTAGCAAACGCAGCTGATGGGTGCAGATCTCACCGTGCCTCTTCCGCCTCGCTGTTCCTCTTTTTCGTCACCGTTCCTGTTTTGCGGTTCTTCTCCAGCCTGCCTGTCTGATGCCGCATCGGGAGCGGAGGTGGCCGCGATGGAGCGCAGGGGTGGAGGCCGCACGCTGCATCCACACGTGCCTTTGGCTGGGCGCTGCCTGGATCCCCTTCGTGCTGTCCCATGGACTGATCCGCAGCACGGAGCTTGATGACGGCCATAGAGTGGCCCACGGTCACGGGGAGCTGGCTTGGGCCGTCAGCTTGGATGTGCCAGAGGAGGAACTGGAGCGGCAGGCGGAGCAGCTGGCCCAGACCGCGGGGCTGGTGAACATGGGCCGCATTGGGGAGCTCAAGGGCCATTACCTCTTCTCCTACCGGCCCGACAGCCACGCGGCCCCCGAACCTGAAGCAATAAGGAGATCGGTGGACACTTTGTTTGCACAGCACGACAGCGTGCGGTGGCATTCGGAACAGAAGCTTCTGAAGCGCTCCAAACGCAGCCTGCACTTTAATGATCCCAAATACCCCCAGCAGTGGCATCTGGTGAGTGGTTCTTCTGCTGCCGCCCTCTGGGGCCCTTTGCGTGGTTACGAGTGAGATGTGACATGGGCAAAGCAGCAGCTATCTGTGCTTGCAGCAAAGAGGAAGCAGGCTGAGAGCTCTTGTTTGCTCGCGGTTATAAAAGGAGGAGCAGCATCCGGTGCTGGCTGTGCACTGCTAGCTCTGCTCTGTGGCTGAGTAGCTGTTGCTCGCTGGCTGTGTAAAACCAGTCGTTAGTGACTGTCCTTGACACCTCCCTGCACTCGCTCTGGCCCTGTGCTCTGTAACCAAACTGCTCAAAAGCTCCCTGCTCTCAGGGCTGACGTGCTGCTCTGCCCACGTGCTGCTCTCACTGTCCTTTCTGGTGCTCAGAACAACCGCAAGAGCCCTGGGAAGGACATCAACGTCACCGGTGTGTGGGAGCGGAACGTGACGGGGCGCGGTGTGACAGTGGTGGTGGTGGATGATGGCGTGGAGCACACCATCAAGGACATACAGCCAAATTACGTGAGTGCCAGAGCTGCGGGTATGAGGGACAGCGGGCAGGTGGCCGAGTGCAGGGACACCCTGGTGGTGGCTGCTCATCCAGGTGCCTGAGTTGTGACCACGGGTCTGTTTTCAGTGCCCAGAAGGCAGCTATGACTTGAACTCCAACGACCCCGACCCCATGCCTCACCCTGACGAAGAGAACGGCAACCACCACGGTACTCGCTGCGCGGGGGAGATCGCTGCTGTGCCCAACAACAGCTTCTGCACGGTGGGAGTTGCCTACGGGAGCCGCATTGCAGGTGGGTGCACGCTGCAGCACCACCAGCTGCTGAGCCTGTCTGCCCTCCCCAAGTGCTGCTCAGCCCAGGTGGCTGTGAATCAGGCAGGGCTTGCTGGGGCTGGTTCCTTCCTTAGAGGTAAGGACTCGTGTCTTCCTTGACTCCTTTCCAGAGAAGCCTGACAGCATGCTAGGTGTGTGCCAGGGGTTTCCAGAGTGTTCACCACACAGCTGAGCAAATGTATGCCACATTGCACAGATGTGTCCACTCCGGTGCAGGCTGTGTCTGGAGGCATTGGGAAGCAAATGTCTCCCAGTCCCCCACATTCCTCTTGGGTGCAAAGGGCCGCACATTCACCCTGTGAGAAGCCGAGGAATGTGCTTTGGTTGTCTCTGGAGCTCTCACTTTCCTTTGCAGAGGGAAGTGAAATCTCTGTGCCTGACGTCCTTGGCAGTGCTGCTGTGTAATTCTCTCCACACCCAGCAGATGGTGCCACGTTCCCTGCGACGAGCACCAGCCTCGTGTGACAGCACTGCCGGGGAACAGGGTGAGCCCTAGGGTGCCAGCAGGGTCCTGGGGGCACAGAACTCCCCGGGGTACTGCAGGCAGCTCGGCACTCCTGCCCTGCTTGTGGCTCCCCACGGGATGCTTCCAGGGCAGCCTGTGTGTCACAGCACAGCCCCAGTCTCCAACCCACCAAAGAGACTGCAGACAGAAGCTGCTGGTGAAACCAAGCTGGTAGGAGATTAGCTCGTAGTTTAACTGCAGCACTGTGAATACAGCAGTAGGAAGGGGTTAGCTCAAGCTCACTGAGGCAGGACCCAGCATTTCTTTGAGCTTTGGCTCTCCAAAATATGCACCTGACTTTGCAGGATGAGCACAGGAGGACAGCCTTGAGCTCTGGGATGGCACAGGGAGACATGCCACGGCAGCCTGGAAATGCTGGAGCCAACACAGTGCCAGCTGGGGCAGGCAGAGCCAGCACATCCCTGGCTGGGCTGCTGAGCTCTGCCATGGGACAAGGCTTAGATGTGACAGCAAAGATCTGTGTGCGCTGTGCTGGGCAGGAGCTGAGATGGGTGGGCGGTTGTACTGTTTATAAATACTCTTAATCGAGACGTGTGCCTGCTTTCCATTTGTAACATTCTTTGCCAGCCGAAACTGTGATGTAAAACTGTGGTTATTAAGGGTTTGGGTCAAGGAAAACTCAGCATTGAGCTTTTGTTTGTACTGCTGTAGAGGTCCTGAGCACAGTAATTAAGATTTCTTACGTCTCTTGTGCCCTTTCCTCAGCAGTCAAGCATACCACCCATCCCAAAGCAATGCCTGGCCATTCAGTGACCTGGAAGGGAAGCAATTGCTTCAGGCAGGGACTAACCCTGAAAAGAAGCAATAACATGGAGCAGTGCTCTAGGCAAGGATGCTCTGGAGCACTGAGGAGTGAGCCCAGCTGGTGTTCAGTTCTCCTTTCCCCATCACCAACCTGGTTCTGGCCATGGGGCTGAAGTACTTGCTTAGCAGAAAAGCTGTGTCTGGCAAAGGATGTGGGACTGAGCATGAGGATGTGTCCAGACCCTGGCTGCAGTGTGCCCCTGCAGACTGATCCCTGGTTATAGTTCCAGGAGGTCTGATTTGGTGAAGCTGGGAGAACAAGTGTCCCTCCTGTGAACCCTCTGAGGAATTTGTTCACACTGTTTACACAGCTTGCTTTGATCCCCTTCAGTCACGCTCACTGTCCTCTGTCTGCAGGCATCCGAGTGCTGGATGGGCCCCTCACTGACAGCATGGAGGCCATCGCCTTCAACAAGCATTATCAGATCAATGACATCTACAGCTGCAGGTGAGCCTGCAGCACCTCTGGTTGGGAAGCTTTCTTTGCATTACCCCAACACCTCATAGCTCCTTCTGATGGCAGACCATAGCAGGAGGAAGTGTTGCTGTCTGGGGCTCCTGTTCCATCGCAGTGTCTCTCTTTGCAGCTGGGGTCCAGACGACGATGGGAAAACTGTGGATGGCCCCCATCAGCTGGGAAAGGTACAAAGCAGTTCCAGCAGCATGGGTTGCCCCTGGCCCAGCCCTGCAGTGCCTGAACAGGCAGGGCAAGGTGTTGCTGTGGAGCAATGCACAGCTGTTTGCTCCCATTGCTGCCAGCAGAGGTGTTGCATGTTTGTGCGGTAGGGAGAGGTGACGTTGCTGCAGGAGGGCAGGGTTCAGGCACTGCTGGATGAGCTTCCCAAGGAGAGGCTGGTTCCAGCAGGAAAATGCTGTTTTGCAGCCTGTGGTGTTATTCTGATGCTTTTTTGCCACCCAGGGGATGCTCAGGTTGCTCTCAGCTCAGACCAGGCATTCCTAGCACTAACAGCTTCCTGCAGACAGCTTCTGCTGCCGGGTGCTGCAGTGAGGGCTTGCTGCAGGGAGCCCCAAAACTGACTCTGCATTGCTCATGAGATGTGGTTCTGCTTCATTTCTCCTCTGCCTGGCAACCTTCTGCTGTACTTTTCTAACCACAAGATAACTGTTTTGTGCCATTCAGTGTCAGCAATGCTGACAACTGGGGCACCGGCTTGAGGTGGCAAACAGTTTCCAGTCATGCAGTTTATTCTCTCCTTGCATGCAGAGAATGCTGGAGGAAGCTCTGGGGCACAGTGTGTCAGGTGTATATCAGGGCTGAGGCCCGGAGGAGGAGAAGTGTCATGTATGGAGTATGTCAGGGCAGAGGAGCAGAAAGCCTCACTCAGCAGGATGCTGGGGAAGGCAGCACCTGCAGAACTGTCCCCTCTCTGCAGGCTGCCCTGCAGCACGGTGTCATAGCAGGCCGCAGGGGCTTTGGGAGCATCTTTGTGGTGGCCAGTGGCAATGGTGGGCAGCACAACGACAACTGCAACTACGATGGTTATGCCAACTCCATCTACACCGTCACGATAGGTGAGTGCGTGTGTCTTCTGTCCTGCTCCTTCCCAGGGAAGGAGAAATTGCTGCCTGTGTTCAGACTTCCATCACCAGGGCTGTGAAACTCATGCTGCCGTGCTCAGGGGATGACCTGAAATGCAACGTGCCCACTGTGTGTGTTAGCAGAGAAACATCTAATCCATTTTCTTGAGGCCAGAAGCTACCTGCGGGGTAGAAAAGCTGTTTAATATTAAGCACGGTGAAAGGTTGTTTTCTGTGGCTGCCTTTCCTGTAAATCTTCCAGCCTTGGAAAAATACAGGCTTGGGTCTGGTTTCCTTCCCCAGCTCCCAGGAGCAGGCCCTGTCACTGCTCTGTCTCTGCTGGCAGCGTTTGCTCTGAAAGCAGTCCCGGTGCTGAGGGGCAGCGTGTGGGGGTACAAAGCCCCATGGCCTCACCTTCCTCCTGTCCACCTCTGCACCTGGAGCTTTGAGGGGTTAGGGTGTGTTCAGGGCATGTTTCCAGGTGTCTGCCTGCTGCAGCGGACGTTGCAAAGCAGCAAGGCAGCCATCCTGCCCTCCCCTTCTTCTTCTGTGTCTGGGGAAGGGAAGAGTCCACCCACGTGTAGAGACCACGGTAGCTGATAGGGAACCTGTGGAAGAAGCACAGCCAGCAGAGCAGGTCCTCGGGGGCTCATCACCTTGCAGTTTCAGGGGTTAAAGTGAGACAGGCTTCACATGGTCACTGCCTTCTGCTTTCCTCCAGGTGCAGTGGACGAGATGGGCTCCATGCCGTTCTATGCTGAGGAATGTGCCTCCATGTTAGCTGTGACCTTCAGTGGTGGGGACAAGATGATGAGGAGCATCGTGAGTACCACGTGAGGCACATGTCTTCCCCGGGGCTCTGCCAGCTGCAGGGCTGTATCAGTCCAGCACAGACCAGGGACAAGGCTCTGTCTCTTCCAACCATCACGCAGCTGCAGGGCAGGGAATTAACATGCTTTTTAGCTAGGTCCTACATAAATAGTGCCGTGAGCAGAAGATTCCTGTTTCTAGGTGTTCCCAGTGCCATCCCTGTCAGTCAGCAGCTGACTTGCAGTGCAGCAGCTCTCTCTCAGCTGGATTGTTCCCTGGGCACATTGTGTTCCTGGCCCCAAGTGCAGATCCTGTCTGCGTCACTTTTGCTTCCTCAACTGTAGGCAAGATCCAGAAGGGACAGGGACTGTCTTGTCTTATCTCCTGCCCTGTGCTGCTGGGAGCTGCAGGGAGACATCTTCTGGGACAGGGGCCACTTGGGTGACCCCTGAGAAATTCCTCTGCACTGTGTCCCTGGGAACGTCACCAGGAGCTCCCCCAGTGACAGCCAGAAAACAAGCTGCATCCCATCTGTGTGTGCCCCACTTGAACATCAGGGATGGAGCTGGGGGCAGCATGGGCTTTCCTGAGAGCAGGGCCATGGTGACAGTGGGGTTTCTGCTATGGCTGCATCATGTCCCGTCACCTCTGTTCTGCATGGGGAGCCAGGAGAAACATCGTTGTCTTTAAGCTGCTTGGCCACAGCTCTTCTGTTCTGGCATATGTGCCTCTCAGAGCTGATTTTTTTTTTTCCTGAATATTTTTATCAGCTTCTCCTTGTTTTGCCAAAAAAGATTTCTTGTCAACAAAATGTCCTTTTTCCCCGAGCCAAGCAGCCAGGCCTGTTTCCACCAGCCCCAGGCGTAACCCAGCACGTTCCTACCAAGACAGAGGTGCTCTCAGGGAGCTGCCAGGCTAACTAACCCCTGTGTCTGCATGCTGCCTCTGTCTTGAGGTGCCACCAGGACCTGCACAGCTCAGCCCATCCTGGGGTGTCCCATTCCAAGGCAAGTGGAAGAGAGATGATCCCAGGAGCAGGGAAGTGTGACTGTGACTCTGTGCCTGATTGAAAGGTGCTGAACCTGGAATTGTCAAACAGGTTTCCCCACATGTTGGGTAAACCAGGGGAACAGGGAGAGCCTGGGAGAGGAGCACACCAGGGAATGGGAGAGCCTGAGCTTCTCAGCTACCTACCTGGGTCTCACAAACCCTAGTGCAGCTCCTTTTGCAGTCCAGGGCCAGGGCAGAAACCTGTCACTAACTTGAGCATGGCACAACCTGCCCAGAGCAATGACTCAATGACTCAGCTCATGCAGCAAGGAAAGTAAAACCCAGAATGGAGCTTTTTTTTTTTTTTTTTTTTTTTTTTTTTGTATCAGAAATAACTTCAGTTGTCCCATGCTGGTTTGGAAATTTGATGCTAGGAAACAAGGCAACAGCAGCCAAGTAAGGGCTGGACTCTGATCAGGAGCTGCTGTACTTTATCAGGAGTTACAAGTCTTTAGTTTTACGTCCAGCTGCCCACGACCTGCTGGTGGTGAGGTAGCTTTGGAGGTCTCAGATGCCCCTTTGTTTTGAATTCTGACAGTGATGTGGCAGCTGGTATTCCATCAAGGAGGCAGAAGGTGCAGAGCTTGGGAATGGGGTATGATAGAGCTGTCCTTTTTCTTTGCACTGATGTGACTGCTCCTCTGTGAGCCCCTTTCGTAGCTCTTAAGTATCCTGTAACTGTGCTTCAGTGATGTCAGGGTTAACTTCTGAGCCATCTGCTGGGCTTTTTTCTTTTACCAGTCTGTAAACTTTGTGTGGTTTCCTTAATGGGAAGAATTTAATACAGCTTCTGGCACGAGCTGCATTTCCTACTGAAAGTTTATGCTGCTCAGGGTGTTCTTTGTAGGACGTGCCGTGTCTGAGTGCTAACTGAAGTTGTTAACAGCTGACAGAATGGTATGGCATCAAACTGAAGGTAACAAAAACTGCAGCTCTTGGCAGTGCAGCGTGTCCCTGCTGAGAACAGAAGGAGTTGCAGTTTGCAAGGAGATGGCATAATTTGGGAACCTCCCTGTGCCTCTTTTGAGGCTCTGTGTGTTCCTGCACAGCCCAGTAAGATCTCTTTGCAGACATCCCGTGGTTCTGGGGTTACAACATGGTCAGCAGGGAAGATTAGCCAGAGTCCCACAGGCACCATAACTGCCTTGAGCTTCTCCCCACATTGCTTAGCTCAGGCCCAGTTCTTCTCCCTCTCCAATGGCAGATATCTACATTTTTTGCTTTATGTGCAATGTGTTATCCCTGAAACAAGGGTGTCCCAGGGGTCTTTATGTTGAGCTGGAGCTCCCTGTAAACAGTTTCCCCCTTAAACTGCTCACTCAAATTGGTGTTTGGGTCCTAGCTGCAGCATTTGAGCATGTTGTGTGTGTGCCTGTCCCCAGTTGTGAAGGTTTTCATGTGTGGGAGCAGAGCTGAGAGATGTCACCTCCCAAGGCCCCCAGGGAGGTGAACTGAAGCCGCCATCATACCCAAGGCCTGGCCAGGAGCTGTCTGGGAAATGTTTCCAGGCTTTTCAGCAACTAATCCCTGACCCTCTTCCCCCTGCTGCTGCCCCGTTCTTGTTGTTGTTCTGGTCTAGGCTGAGGGAGGATGACGGGATCTCTGGCTGCCCCTCCTGTCTCTGAGCCTGATCTCAGCAACCACAGAGAGAAGGAAAGCTCACGCGCTGCAAATTCCTGCTTGCTGGCTGGGGGAGGAAGCTGCTGGTGAGGAAAAGACTGCTGGAGACAGGCAAATGAGTGGTAGTTGATGCAGGCAGTGGGCTTCGAACCACCTCCCTACATCTGTGTTCTGAAGGGCGAGTCCTTGGGCTTACAGAGACCTTTCTCTCATTTAGTGTGAAAGCCTTGTGTGTGAGGAGCTGGAATTTGGATGCTGGTGCTGGCACGCTGTGTTTGTGCTGAAGCACTGTGTGGTGCCCTGCAGCATGTGGGGCAGTGCTCTTCCCTATGTGCACTGTCATGCTCTGATCCCTGCTCCAGCATCCCTGTTCCAAAATGCTTTCCCGTCCGTTCACCTGAGGCAGACAGAGTTTAACAGGCATTTGTGGCTGGGCTGGCTAGCTGGGAAAGCAGGAACCTGCACTGCTGGCTGCACAAAGCCTGCTTGTAACTGCCAGGGGCTGACTTGGTTCCTCCTTCCCCAGGACACAGCACAGGCACCCCAGGGTTGAGAAGATTTTCACCATCCTGAGCAAAGAATAATCTGGTGTCCCAGTGGGCTGTGGCACAGGAGGAAGGGGCTGGCTAGTGTGGGCCCGTGCCTGACTTGCTTCCAGTCCCAGTTTTCTGAGCCCCCTCTTTATGTTCCCAGCCAGCCCTTGGGGGATCTTTTCTTCCTCACCAGGCTCGTGGTAGAGCAACAGCAATTGCATCAGTATTGCTGTTGGTACTGCACAAGCAATAGGTCAGCACTGCAGGCCTGTCAAGGAAACCTACCAGCTTGCATGCACTGTCCTGCACACTGCTGGGGGTGCTCATGCAGTAAATTAGGGCTCTTTTCTTCCACATAGTGCCCCTGGGCTGCTCTGACTTTGCAAGCTCTCCACCATCTGCCTTCTCTGCCAGGAGCCCAGCTGCTGGCCTGCTGTGCTCAAGCATTGCTCATTTCTTAGCTGTGAACAGGGCAGAGCCCCAGAGCCTCCACTTTTTTACTATCTACATAGTGTAAGGAGCACTGCTGACCTCTGGATGTCCCTCTGGAGCAGCTGTGTCCCCAGGGTTTCTGCTAGTGGTTGTGTCTCAGGCTGAGCATGGACTGCCACGATGCTGGCGGCAGTGCTCAGTCGCTCCCATTCCTAGCCCAGCCACAGCAGCATGGCAAAGATTGGCCTGACACGAGGCATCTCTCCTCTGTCTCTGAAGGTGACAACAGACTGGGACTTGCAGAAGGGCACAGGATGCACAGAGGGCCACACAGGGACATCAGCTGCAGCTCCACTTGCAGCAGGGATGATCGCACTGATGCTGCAGGTGCGGCCATGTCTCACCTGGAGAGATGTGCAGCACATCATCGTCTTCACAGCCACCAAGGTGAGCCAGCAGCCCTCCCTCCTGCTGCATCTCCCTCTTCGGATGCTGCAGGATGGCCATGGTCCTGCAGTGCACATTCTTGTTTATGTCTGTCCTCCCCTATATAAATCTCCCAGTTGTCTGGTTCCCAGCAGATGGGTTGTGTTCTCCCCTCACCCCTTGTTCCTTCCAGGAATGCAGCAGAGGCATTTTCCACTGTCATGATAACAAATGGGGTATTTGCTCCAGGAGTGCCTCCATGTGCTGCTGTACAGGTCTCCCACGGGCTCACCGGTCCTCACCCACAGACCCTGGGAGTGTGTGCAAACATGCAGCATGCCTGACACGTCCCCACTGTGCCACCCAGCACTGTGCAGTGGGAAAGCGAGGAGCTCTGTCCTGCTCCAGCCTGTCCTTGTATTCTCCAGAGAGCTGAGCTCTTGGAAACAGACATAACAGGGAGCTCAGTGGCAAAAACAGCCTTTGCTTATGCTCGGCCCTGACTCCAGCCCAGTTCCTGCTGACATGGTGGAGCTCACAAGAGGAACCTGGAGTGGGAACTGATTGGAGCTTTTGGTTCCAAAGGACAGGACTCCTTCACAGCGCCCAGGGAGCAGGAATCTGTGTCCAGCTCATGCTGTATCTAAGAGGAAACTCACTTTGGCACAGGGCGGTGTTTTCCACAACTTCAGGCCAGCAGTGCCAGAGTACTACAACCTGATAAATGATGGAACCCAGATCCTTCTCGCCTGAATCTTGTTGATTTAAAGGACTAGGTTCCTTCTCCCCGAGGCTTCTGCCATCCCACAGGCCATGGCTGGGGTGGCAGGGAGAAAGGAGCAGCTGGGATGTTTCAGAGCAGAGGCATTTGTGCCCTTTTGTGCTGTTTGATTTCCTTTCTGAGGAGCTGGGAAGCCTGTTTGTCCTGGGACTTGTTTCAAGCAAAGGTCAACCTGTTTCTTTCTAATAAGGCAATATGGGTTTGCCTCCCCACTCTGCGGGAGATTTCTGAACCTCCCTCCCTTCAGGTCCAGTTCCTCTGGGTTTGCAGGGCTACCAGAGTCCCCCAAGGTAATGAGTGCCTCTGCTTTCTTTTCAGTATGAGGATCGTCACGCGAAGTGGGATGTCAACCAGGCTGGCTTCAGCCACAGCCATCAGCATGGCTTTGGCCTGCTCAACGCCTGGAGGCTGGTTAATGCTGCCAAGGTAATTCTGTCCCTGTCCCAGGTGTGCCCCAGAGGCCCCTGGAGCAGGCCTGCCCCAGCAGCAGGGATAGTTCCTCGTGCTGGCAGTGCAGTGGGATGACACTGCTGCAGTGCAGGCCAGCAGTGAGGCTGTCATCCTGCCGGCCCTCTCTACAAGGCTGCTTTTGGTATGAAGTAATGAGGCTTTCAGCAGTGTCTGAAACCTGCTCCCGAGCTGCTGCTCTCTCACAACTATATATAGCCATGGGCGAGAACCTTCGCTCGTGGGAGACGACAGCTCTGATTCATGGCTTGGGGAGATTCGTCAGCACCAGCACCTTCTCCCTGGGCACCAGGCTGTAGGGAGGGCACCATGCCCCAAAGAACTGGGGCGTTCTGAGCTGGCAGCTCCCGGCCCTGTGTGGTGTGCTGTGGTCAGAAGAGTGACATCCCAACCTCTACTTGTACCACCAACTGCATGGAGACGAGGGCACTCCCATTTGGCTCTTGGTCCTCACCCACCTGCAGAGTGCTGCATGGCTGTTCAGGGTTGCTGCCTGTCACCAGCAATGCCCAATTTTTCATGGAATTGTACAGGCTTCTTGCTCTTTTCCCAAGGCTTTGAGTCCTGCCCTGCTCTTGCTGCTGGAGCATAACAGCTGTGTGTAACTACTCAAAGCCACTCAGGTGGTGTAGACGAAACCAGAGGTGCTGTTTTCCTGGAGTCCTGAGTCTGATTGACCTCTCCAGCCCACAGGCAGTTGCTTTGGTTCTGCTCTTAGACACGTGGACACTCCTCCCCAGCCCCGTGCTGCTTGCCTCTGCCTGGGTTTGCAAGCTGAGCCTGTGTCTGCACAGAGGAGGGATGGTATGAGTGGCTGGCAAGAGTGATGGGAGATGAGGAGGTGGACATGCAGGGAGTGACCAGGCTTATACTGAACCCTTTTGCCTTCCACCTGGCAGATCTGGGAGTCTGTTCCATACCTCGCCTCGTACGTGAGCCCTGTGCTGAAGGAAGGCAGGACCATCCCACTGCTGCCACAGGAGCTGGAGGCCACGTGGAATGGTAAGGGCAGGTGTGGTGCCACGTGGCAGCGTGTGCTTGTGCATGCTGAGGCCTGAGAGCCTGTCCACCACCTACCAGGCAGGGCAAGCCACAAAGGGGTTAAGTGCTGGCCTGCCTGGCCCCTTCCCTGTCTCTTTCCGCTGCCCTTCCCTAGAGGACCTGTTTCTGTTGATCTGCACCCCCTCCTCACTCCCCACAATAACTCTGTCCCATAGATTGATGTCTCTGAGGAGCCAGACAGGCTTTAGCACGCTGGGCTGTGCTGGGCAGCAGCCAGACCTGTTCCTCTGGCTTTGACCATTTTAGGTAATGCTCCAGCTCCTGACTTGGCCGGCCGCTGTCCACATAAACAAGGCGATGCTCAAGCTGCTACCAGTGGGAAGGAGAGCTGGGCTTTGCCCTGCACCCTTCTCACCCCCAACAGCACCCAGCTCCTTGCTGGCCCCCCCCTGCTGCCCTGGCTGCAGCCCCTGGTGGGGGGACTGGCAGTGGCCGGAGGCTGTTCCCCTGGGCAGAGATCCCCCAGGAAGGAGCAGGGAGCTCAGCAGCTCCGTGCCTCACTGTTGATCCTCTCCCTTCCCTCCTTGCTGGCTGGCTGGGAGATGCTGGGTGGGCACAGGTTGCACTCTCTCCCTGTGTCCCATCCCCAGGCTCCCTGGCTGCTCTGCAGAACTGCAGGGGTGAGAGGGTAGCAGCAGGGGTCTGGCATCAGGGTTAGCCCTGCTGCGCCTCAGAGATGAGGGCTGGGGCTAAAGCTGCTCCTTTTGCCCTAAATGGAGTTATGAGCTGAAAGCTGAGCAACCACAGATCCTTGGGAAGAGGCAAAAAAGAGGCAACTGGGAGAAGTATTCGCAGAGGAATGTGCAGCCAGGGGCACTGTGGTCCCCCAGGTACTGCAGGCTGGCTCAGGGTTAACCCTTTCCCCACGTGGCCCCAGGGAACACGCTGCAGTCCTGGGCTGTGCCTGCCTTGCTCTTACAGCATGCTGCAGAGTACCCACCTGCTGCTCAACCAGGCTGCCTGGGGGGGGCTGAGCCACGTGCTGCAACCTGCTCTGAAGCGTGCTGGGATTTCCTCTGCTATAATTAGCAGCTCCAGGGCTGCGAGCATCTGTGGAGCTGTGAATGGTTTGAGACTGGAACAGGGAATCTGGACACCAGGTTTCACACCCTCTTCCCAAATCTAGCTCCTGTATAGCTGTGATTCAGAGCAGCCTGTGGGGCTGCTGAAAGCTTACACAAATCCACAGATTGATAGGAGGCAAAGTGTTATTTCGTTGCAATGGCTAGAGCACGCTGGGTGGGTTGATGAGCCTGCAGGCGCTGAGTCAGGGCCGGGGTGCCAGCCAGCAGGACCCTTCTTGGCTCCGGGGGCACAGACATACAGGGGCGGCTGGGAGAAGGCAGCAAGCAGTTTTTGTGCCCTTTCATAGTCACCACCGCCGACCTACAGCTCTCTGGCATGAGGACCCTGGAGCACGTGGCAGTCACCGTCACCGTCACACACCCCCGCCGCGGCAACCTGGAGATCAGGCTCCTCTGCCCCAGCGGCATGATGTCCCTGATAGGAACCACCAGGAGCATGGACTCGTAAGCATCAGGGAACAGGTGGAGCAGAGGGTCAGACCGCAGGGCAGGACACCCAGCCGGCCCCGGGGAGGGAAGTCAGGGCCTGTGTCCAGCCCCGTGTCTCAGGATGCTTTACAAACTCATGGTTCGTTTCTCCCACTCTCTGGCAGGGATCCCAATGGCTTTGCTGATTGGACTTTCTCCACGGTTCGATGCTGGGGTGAGGAAGCACAGGGCACGTACAGGCTGGTCATCAGGGACACCGGTGAGTCCTGCCACTGGGCTGCTCCCAGGATGGGGACATCCCCTCCCAGAGCCATTTAGCCAGGGCGTGCACCAGTACCACTGTACTCTGGCTCCCTGCCGTGCCCTGGGGAGCTGCCAGCCCAGCACCTGCGCTGCTGTAGGTTAGCCTGATGCGGTGCCAGGTGGGAGTTCCCTCTGGTCCAACCTGTTTCTTCACCAGGAGATGAGAGTCTGAGGCCTGGGACCTTGAAGCAGTGGCAGCTCACCTTGTACGGCTCCTCCTGGTCCCCAGCAGAGATGAAGGAGAGGCAGAGGTAGGAGACCACAACCCTATCTCAGTGGGGAGACAGGAGCCGGAGGGCTGAGGGACATTACGTCGGTCTCTGAGCTGGAGCAGTGTCATCACAAAGTACAGGGCAGGGTGAGGAAGAGGGGCTGCAGCTCAGCAGCTGTCACGTAGCACAGGGTCACCCTCAATAGGTGGCAGAGGGTGGTCTTGGGCTGGTACTCTATTGCAGAGCTGCCAACCCTCAGTGGTGTGCAGGTGCTCCAGAGCCTTCACAGGCATGTAAGATCCTCCCTGGGGAGTGGTGCCTGCCTGTGGGACCCTCAGTGTGTGCCTCTATCTTCCAGACTGCTGGAAGAGGCCATGAGTGGGCAGTACCTGAACAGCAACTTCTCCCTGCCTTGCCCTCCGGGTCTGGAGATCCCTGAGCAGCAGCACTACACCCTCACAGCCAACACACTCAAGGTGAGCCTGCCATGGGCTAGGGGGAGGCCAAGGAGTCACTGGAGAAGCTGTATCACCGATCCTACTGGTACTGGGATGTGCCAGGTGTGGCTGTGGGGTAGTTGAAGGCTTTGTGTCTAAAGCAATTTCCTCCTCTGCAGACCCTGCTGCTGCTGGGATGCTTTGCTGTGTTCTGGACTTTCTACTACATGCTGGAGGTTTGCCTGAGCAGGAACAACGTGGGCCTTGACTTGACCTGTCACAGCTCCACTGCCTGCAGGTGGTACCAGCAGGGAGGGAAGCACAGAGCCCTCGAGAACGGGCTGGAGATGGAGTCCGTGCCGCTCTATGGAGAGAAGGGTGTCGAGGACATCGAGATGGAGTGTGAGCTGCTGGAGCCTGCCCGGGAGGACACAGGGGAGGAGGGGTCCTGGACCCCCACCCGTTCCAAACTCCCCACTGGCAGCAGAGCTGCAGCCCCCACTGCAGCGGGGTACCTGGGCCGGGAGGCAGCGGCCGAGCTCCTCGCAGACAGCAGAGAGCTCCAGGCGTGCTAGCAGGGGCTGGGGCTTTGGGCTACATCCATCCTGAGCGTGGGCAGCAGAGACTTCCTGAGCCACCAGGGACCATTGCCACTGTGTCCTGCGGAAGGTGCTGTTGGAAGTGGCTCAGAAACATGGAGAAATTCTGCTGGCAATGGGAGAGGAGCTTCCCTTTCCCTTGCTCTGGAAAACAAAGCAAGCCTTAAGCCCTTTCCTGGAGGAGCTCACTCCCTGTCCCCTCTGCTCTGACCCTGACACCTTGTCCTCTCCAGCAAGCACATGCACAGCTGCACGCTGGGGGAGGCAGAAGGCAGCAGAGCTTCCTCACCCATCCCACTCATGGGGTGCAGCAAGAAAACAGCCCAGAGCACAATGGGTGCCACCTCTGCCACAACCCCTGTGCCTGTCCTGAGCTGCAGGCAGGGCAGAGGAATGGGCTGTCCCTGCGTGGGCACCTGCTGCAGCAAACAAAGTCGCCCCTCGCTGGGGCTGCTGCCCTGCTGCTTGCTGGGAAGGATGGGGCCCCGTGCCGTGCTGCTTTGGGTTGGGAACGGGACAGAGTTGCTCTGGCAGTGGATGAGCGGGGCTGCTTTGTTCATGTGTCTTTGGATTCGCTGGTTTATTTTTTTAAAGCCGGGGGTTGTTTTTTAAACAGCAAAGTCCTATTGTGTAACTTTCCAAATAAAGCCTTCAAAAAACCCTCCTCTCTCTCCCCACTTCGGTGACTGCTCTGCCCTCCCAGCCCTTGCTTGGGTTGGGAAACTGTGTCACGAAGTCCTGGGGCTGTGGGGCTGCCTTGCTGGGGGTGCCCACTGCCCTCTGCACTGCTTCCCTGCAGCCTGGGCTGCTCCTGGCATGGGTGAGCGAGTGCCCGGGCAGGTGGAAGGAGGAATGGCAGCAGCCATTGGGAGAGAGTAGAGACCCCCAACTTGGCACCATCCACCTCTCCAGGGCTTTAGCTTCCCTGGGTGCCCTGGGAGGAAACCTCGGCACGCCGCGCTAGATGAACAACCTTTTAATTTTGACAAAAACAGAAGTACAAAACCGAGGCCAATTTTTCTTTTCTCCCCATTCGCAAGGATCTCTGCCGGAGTGACGCTTGGCCGTGTGGGGTGGCGGGCAGGCGGGGTGGTGGCTCCGGGTGCTGGGGCACGAGCCCACCCCGGGGAGGGCCATGGGGCACCGTGGGTGCCTGCGAGCGCGGCTCGGCACAGCGGGGCAGGACCAGCTCACAGCAGGGCTCGCAGGGGTGAAGCAGGGGAGCGTGCGAGGCCGGAGAGAAGAGGAGAGGAGAGGAGAGGCCGCCTGGGAGCCGGAGCGAGCACGGCAGGGCATGGCCGGGCTGCCCCAGCATCGCCGCGGGGGCCGCCGCTCGGTGCGTGCTGCCGGTCGATGCGCTGAAGGGTCGTTAGGGCTGGCTGGCTTTTTGTTTTTTCAATAAATACCAATCGGTGAGGGGCGGTTGGAGCCGCCGTTGCCCCAGCAGCTGCGGCACGCGGGGCAGAGGGAGCGGAGACGGAGGTCCTGGCTGGGGCTGGGGGAGGCGGGGGGCTGCCTAGCTGATGATCTGCCGGGGCCGGCCGTAGCTCATCCCCGCCTGTGATGCGCCCTTGTTGGTCCCCATCTGTAAGCCAATGATGTTCTTGCCCTCCTTCAGTTGGCTCTCGGAGAACTCCCGCTTGTGCTCCTGCGCCTTCCTGCAGGGAACAGAGACAGAGGCAATGGGGCACCCACGCTCCCCCACACCCCGACCCCCCGGAACCCTCTCAACCCTCAACCTCAGGGTTGAGCTCCCCTCTTACTTCATGAACCAGTTGGGATCCCCGTGGTAGTGCCCATCGTTCTTGGTCACCGCCAGACTCCCCAGGGCCACCAGTGTCCTCTGCACCGCCGCCATATCCTTGGCTGTGGAAGGGCAGCACCGTGAGTGCCATGACCCCCACCCCAGCAGCCCCACACCCACCCGTGCACACACCTTCAAAGAGGTCAACGGTCTGGAACATGTCTGTCTTGACCACGCCGTAGTCCTCAGCCGCCTTGAGGAACTGGGCAATCTGTTCCATCTGCTTGAAGACCATGGTGGGAGGGCTGTCGGGGATCTTGACCGGCTTGGGGTCGGGGTAGAGGCTGTTCACCAGCTGGCTGAGGACCTGCGGGCAGAGGAGAGGCTGAGCTCCGTGTGCCATGCCACGCAGTGCCATGCTGCACCGCGCTGTCACACCGCATTGCTCCCACCCATCCAGCCTCGCACTTACAATGCCGTTCTTCAGCCACACCTGGAAGCCCAGGCGGCCCCGGTCCGGGCGGCCCACGCTGGACCCACACTGAGCCACGATCCACTCCACCAGGCGGTCCTCCAGCTCATCGTCGTACTTCTTCTCGATCTTGGACTGGACGTCCCTGCTCATGCCATAGGACGGGCCCTTGTTTGCCATGGCTGCGGTGGGCAGAGACCTGGAGCAGGAAGGGGCCGTGAGGGGCTGCCTGCCCCCACACCCAGCGTGCTGCATCCCATGGCATCCTCCCTGAGCTCATCCCAGGGCAGGCAATGGTCATCAACACCAACTGAGATCTGGAGGCGTGTGCATGGCCACGATCCTTGCAGCACACCCAGGTGGATGGTTCCCACCCAGAGCTTCCTTCCTTGGGGTACACTGCCCCATCCCCATCCCACTCAGCCATCTCCTGGCTCCTGCTGGTGCAGATGTCCCCAGCATTGGGTGGCCATGGCTGGAGCTGGCAGATGCCAGGAAGGGAGCAGATGGAGGAGCTGTGGCACAGCGGAGTGCTGTGTGTCCCCGTGCCAACAGCAGTGGGGCCAGGCCATGGCAGGAGCAGACCTGTGCCCTTGTAAGGGCATGGTGCGGGCAGAGCAGTGGGTGTTTGGGGTGGGCAGTGCCAGAGGGTGTCAGGACGGGCGCCAGGAGGTGGTGGGGATCCAGCAGCTAAACCCCCACAGAGGTGGCCTTGCTCCTCCTCACACAGCTCCTGCTTGGGTTTAAGCCAGCTGGGTGCTGGGGCTGAGCCATGGAGCAGCAAGCCGGGTTCCCACATCCATTCCTTCCCTGGGCTTCCCCAGCAGCCAGCTCACCCCATCCACCGGGCAGAGCATCTCAACTCCTGCAGGACAGCTCTGAGCCCTGGCACAGTGGGCAGAGCAGAGCACACAGCCTGCCCTCTGTCAGCAGCACAGCAGACCCCACGAGCCCCTGCCCCATCCCCAGCACTGCTGAACCCACACCAGCCCCACGTCCACCTCCTGTCCCCCTGTGCCATGCCATGCTCTTTTCCTGCAGGAACTCAATAACCGGGGGCTGCATCTGTTTCGCCTGCACAGCCAGGGCTGGGCAGAGCCAGCGCCCACCAACACCGCTCCTGTGAGCACAGAGCCCCAGTGCCAATACGGCGCTGAGTGCCAGGGGAGCAGCATGCCTCGAGCAGCATCCCCAGCCCAGGGAGCTGCAGCCCTCTCCTTGGGAGCAGAACCTAAACCCAGAAAGCATCACCCAAATCCCAGCGAGCAGCATTTCCACCCCAGCAGCATCACTCCCATCCTCACGGCATCATCCTCATCCCAGAGAGCAGCACCCCAGCCCGGGGAGCGGGGCCCCAACATGGGGAGCAGCATCCTTATCCCTACAGCAGCATCCCCACCCCAGGGGCCGGCAGCCACAGGACATCCCCCCTCCAGCATCCCCGCAGGACTCACAGGCAGCGACTCACGGAGGCGAGGGGCGATGCTCGGTGGGTGCCAGCACACTGCACAGTTCGGAAGCCGACGCTGCGCTAAAAGGCCGGACAGTGATGTCAGCGGCCCCCGGGACAGCCCCCAGCCCTCCCCCAGCCCCGCAGAGCTCCATGACTTCAGCCCAGGCACCATATTTGGGGAAAGACTCCGAAAACCGGTGACTAAAGCCCGTGCCGGAGCATTCCCCGCGTGCCTCAGCCCCAGTGGTTTTGGGGCAGGGAGGAAACGGGGCCCGGGAGCTCTGATGAAGTAAATCCTTTTATAGGCAGGCGATCTTGCGGAGTTTTCTGCCCTGACTTCATGGCTGGCTTTCCCCTGTGCTCACCGCGGGGCTGGGAGGATCCTGGTGGGTGGGGGCACGAGGGGCAGCGGGTGCAAGGCTGGGGTACGGGATGGCTGCGCCGCACACGGGGGACCTCGGAGAGCACAACTGAGCCAGGGCTGGGCAGCACAGGGCAGTGAGGCCACGGGCATCCCACCAGGGTCCTGGGCATTCCTTTGCCCCAGTGTGGCGGGCAGGATGCAGCAGGGTGGGGAGCTGATGCTGGGATGGGGTGTAATAGGGCGCGCGGTTTGGCACAGCTCTGGGCTCTCCCCGACCCGCTCTGCAGTGCCAGGAGCTCCCACGTGGCACAGCCACAGCTCCAATCTCATCCCATGGGGATCCTGCCTACTCAGTGTGAAGCGCAGCCCCAGGACTCCACAACATCCATCCCCCCCCTTCCCTGGGGATGCTCAACCCCTCCACACCCTGACCCGACATATCCGCAGCCGACAGCACACAGAACCCTACACCCGGAGTGTGGCTGACACCCAGCGGCAGTGTGCACCCACTCAGCCCCCAGCCCCACAGGAGGCAGCAGATGCTGTAAAGTGCAGAGACTTTAATGCGAGCCGCCCGGGGCCCAGCTGAGCGCTGAGCACTGCAGGAGCTGCGGACGGAGAATAAAAACCCCGAGAGGCGCTGAGCCAGGACACCCCGCGGCCGCCCCGGGGTGCGAAGGCATCGCCGCGCCCCACAGCCGGGCATTAGGCACTGAAGGTCCCACACCGCTGTGCGTGGAGCCGTGGGACGGGCAGCCCACCGGCGCCTTTCCAGTGTCACTTGTCACCAAGGATGGGTGCAGTCCCGGTGCAGGATTAGGGCCAGGCACCGTGGCTCATCCCCAGAACAGTTTTTGGCGACACCGTGTGCTGCGCAGCCCCAGGGATGGCACGGGGAGCACGAGGTACAGCAGGGCCAGGGGACCCCGGCCTGCCGTGGGGACGGGAACGAGGATGGAGCATCCAGAGGGGACCCACAGCGCAGGCACAGCCCCTGGGGTCCTGCCGGGCTTTTGGCACAGCCCTGGGAGGTGGCACCACAGAGCAATAGGACGGCAGGGTCCTGGGCGCCGCACTGTGCCTGGCCCCTCTCCTCCGGGCTCTAGAAGACGTAGATCTTGTCCCGCTGGACACAGTCCAAGTCGTCATCCAGCGTCAGCAGCACCTGCAGAGGGGAGTGGGGCGGCAGTGGGACGGGCGGCAGGGATGGGGGAGTGGGATCCGTGCGGTGGGCAGCGCCTACCAGGAACGAGCCGAACATGGCGATGGAGGAGAGGAAGTGCCAGATGTCGTGGTCGTCGAAGAAGTCGAGCAGGATGCAGTCACGGTTGTGCTCCCGGGATTCTGCTGGTGTTTTCTGTGCAGGACGGGGCAGCAGCCATCACCGCGCCCGCCCCAAAGCCGCCCCACACCCCACACGGCCGCACACCCACCTGCCAGGTGCTGAGTCCCTGGAAGAAGAAGAAGAGCGCGAAGCCCCAGACCACGGAGGTGCCAATGATGCAGAGCAGGGGGATGAGTTTGATGCGTTCACCACTGCGGAGCTGCAGGAGATGGTGTGTCACTACACACTACACACCCCTGAGGTGCCCCCCTGCCCCCTCCCACCAGGCTCAGGTGCCTGCACGTCCAGCCCGTGGCTCACACCTTCATGATGATGTAGAAGGCAAAGTAGAGGAGCAGGTTGCAGATGCCGATGGCCAGCAAGTAGGAAGCGAAGTCGTTGGGGCGGACAAGGAGCCCATAAGCAGCGCTGGGGAGGCAGCGGGGTCAGCACAGTCTGGGGACTCCTCCCCCATGCCCCACTGTCCACCCTCTGGTTCTGCTCCTCCAGGCACTGCAGGAGCACTGGGGGTGCCATGGGTGTGGGAGGTTCATGCTGTGCTCAGTTCACTGCTGTCATGAGCTGGGTGTCCTCAGCCCAGATGGGGACAATGGGTGGGAGTGGCTGAGGCTGAGGGGAGCAGGGTGGGAGCAGCAGCGGGCACGGGGGGGTCTGGGTATGAAGGAAGCAGTGTGAGGGTCTCGCCTCCTCCTGGCCTCTCACTTACAGGGACCAGTTGATGATGTTTCCCATAACCAAGAGCACCATTCGGTCCTGTGAAGGAAAACATGAGTGGGTGCCTGGATACGCTGTAGCAGGGTCTCAGCACAGCCCCCCTCCTGGGCTGCTGGTCCTGGGCCTTCCCCACTGGTGCCATCACTCACCACGTACATGGGGCCACTGCACTGCCGGACACAGTCTGTGTACATCACATGAAGGATCCTGCGCAGGATGCCCGAGTCTGCAGAGAGTGGGAAGGTAGCACTGGGGGCACGCACCTGGCCCTGTCCCATCCCATTGCACCTCAACCCATCAGACTGCAAGACATCCCAACCCAACTCAACACATCCCATTTCATTTCATCCCAACCCAACCATCCCCACCCAACCCAACCCAATCCATTGCATCCTATCCCAGTCCATCTCACTGCATCCCATTACATCTTCTCTCATCCCAGCCCAACCCATTCCATCATATCTCTTCCCATCCCATTCCAACCCAGCCCATTGCATCTCAACCCATCTCATCCAATCCCAACCCAATCCAATCCACCTCATTTCACTGTACCCCTTCCCATCCCAACCCTTCCCATCCCAACCAATCCCATCCCAGCCACTCCCAGCCCTGCTGCCTGCAACATGACCCCCCCACACACCCACACTCGGTCCTCACCGAGCTTCCAGCGCCCCATGTAGTAGAGCTGTGTGCTCAGCAGCAACGTGGCCATGATGTGCATGACAGAGAAGACAATCCAGAAGACCATGTTGCCTTTGCCAAAGACCTGTGGGGACAACACGATGACAAGCGGGTGGGCAAGCGGGCACCCTGCACCATGCCCAGCCCCACGGTGCCCGCACTCACCACACCAATGACAGAGAAGAAGATGACAACAGCCAGACAGGCATAGGCACTGTAGGCACTGGCATTGATGTCAGGGTGCCGCTTCTGGTACAGCTTCAGCATGCAGAGCCCAGCAATCATGTACATGAAGGAGGTGTCTGTGGGATGGAGAGGTGAGCGGGGCTGCGGCAGCTCCCAGTGCGGCGCTGGGATGGCACTCACCAAACTGGAAGTTGGTGTAGTTGGGGCAGACGTGGTAGCAGGCACTGAGCAGCCCCTCCATCATCAGCGCCGTGCCCATGGCATAGAAGAGCCCAAAGTGCTTGGGGATGCCACACTCCTGCGGGGGCAGAGTGGAGGGGAATTGGGACCTGGGGGAGCTGAGCACTCTGGGGACAGGGCTTGGTGGCAGCGTGTCCTTACCAGAGCACGCGTGTCATTGCGCATGAGCGCCCGGTTGTAGTTGATCTCCCGCTGCAGGATGATGAGCAGGAAGAGCAAGCCCAGCAGCACGTAGCCCAGGTTGCTGATGATGTTGTTGAAGGCGCTGCGGGGGGGTTCAGCCCATCAGCGCCCCAGGACCCACACCTGCAGCCCTGCCCCATGCCGGGACCCCACTCTCCCACCTGAGGTTCCCCAGCGGGTGGGCACACAGGAAGTTGTAGTAGCAGATGTCCTGGTTGCCCGTGACGTTCACCACCTGCAGGTGCGGGTACAATGAGACTCCTCTCATTGTGGGGAGCAGATAGGGAGACACCCAGGGACACGGGCACATCCCCATTGTGGCTGCACAGGGCAGTGTGGTGTGAGAGCACTGCCTGCTCACCGTCTGGTACGTGATGACGAGCTGGACGACGGGCAGAGCGTAGAACACGGCGATGGTGGCGATGTTCCTGGTGGGGGCACAGCAGTGTCACCACTGTCCCCACCACCCACCTGGGGCAGTGGGAGCCTGCTGCTGGAACACGTCCCCAGCCCTCCAGCCACCCCCCGCTCACCAGAAGTAGATCTGGTACTTCTTCCGCAGCACCCGCTTGTCCTTGCGGGCCAGGTCGGCAACGCAGAGGTATTGCTGGAAGGAGAGGTGGAGTGAGGGCAGGGCCCGGTGCACGGCACGGCGCGGCACGGCGCGGCACGGCGCAGGTACGGCACGCACCTTGGTGCGGATGACGTTCTTGTCGTAGTCGATGTCGGCCAGCGTGTCGTAGTCATCCTCCTCGACGGAGCTGAGCGAGTCCAGGCGCGGCCGGCCGGCCACGTTCTCCAGAGACCGCTCTCCTGCGGCAGAGCCGGGGCGGTCAGCACGGCCACACCAAGTGCCCATGGCTCCTGACCGGCAGCAATCACCCCAATTACACCCACACCTCCCCACCGGGGCAGGACGGGGCACGGAACAGAGCTACGCCCGGGCATGTGGCCACATTGGGGCCGAGGACATGGCCAGGTCAGCGCCCAGCGCCAGGACAGGGCAGATTGCTTTGATTGGACCGCCCCTGTTGGGACCAACATCTACCCATGGCAATGCACTGCTGCCTCATCGGGGTGGAGGGGACGCGCCGCTTGAACTGCTCCTGCCCTTTAAAGGAAAGTGAGAGTTATTGGGGCAGGACGGGGGCCGAGTCCATCGCTGGCACCTCGGGACCTCCCCGTGTGTCACCGCCCCACCACCAGTTGGTGATGCCCAACTGGGGCCCCCACTGCAGGCTGGAGGCAAGGCGCTGCATGCACGGAGCCCTTGGGGCAGCCCCACACGCACCCACATATCCATAGGAGGCATCTGCAGAGCCCACGCTGTCCGTGATGGCCTCGGTGCTGCAGGAGGAGCCGTTCTCTGGAAGGATGGAGGGGGTGGGCACCGTGGCACGGCCACTGGCCCCATGGGTATGGGGTGAGGGATGGCACGTGGCACTCACCAAAAGAGCCGTACCCACAGCCCATGTAGGGAGTGTGACCAAGGAAGGAGTCTGGGATGCTGTGGGTGTGTCCTGCAAGGCAGGAGTGGACACAGAGCGCCATCAGCACCCCAATACGGGGCTGTGCCCACACGGTGTGCAGCAGTGCCGGCACCTACCCAGTAAGGATGCTGGGGGTCCCAGAAAGACATGGAAAAAGAGAGAGACTCAATCAGTTGCCCAAGCCCCAGCTCAGCTGCATCAGCCCCAGAGCAGAGAAGTCAAACCCCAGGACAGCCCTGGCCCTTCTCTTTGCCAAAGAAAAGGCTTTAAAGAGGAAAAGGACCCACAAGCCCTGGGCACATCCCCTCCACATGCCCCCAGCCCCTCACCCGTGTCCAGGCTGGGCGAGTCCATGGCAGCCAGGAGTCCTTTCTTCTTGTGCTGCCTGCCAAAGGAAGCGGCCGTAAGCTGCACCGCGAGGCTGGGACGTAGCACCGGGAGGGGACACAGCACTGGGAGGGACATGGCACAGGGGCTGGGACACAACACCGGGACAGGGACGTGGCAGCAGGGCTGGGACATGGCACCAGGAGGGGACACAGCACTGGGGACGGATGTGGCACTGGGAAGGGACGGGGTGGCCAGATCCTGAACTGGAGCACGGTGGGACAGTGGGATCTCACCGGCAGTTCTCCCAGCAGGCGATGAGCACTGTGATGACGTAGAAGGAGAGGAAGATGCCGAGGCAGAACAGCATGCTGCTCACGTACGCCTTTGCTACAGAGAGCCTCAGGGTGAGCTCCGGGTCCTTGCAGCACCCAGCAGCACCAAGCCCTTAACGGCGCCCGGAGCCATCTCCCACCCAGGCTTACAGGTTATGGCCGGTGACACCATCACCTCCAGCATCTTCTGCCGGTTGTGCAGATCCATTGGCTCATCTGTAGGAAGGCAAGGGCAGCGGTCAGCCCCACGGCAAGGGACCAGGCCCAACCCCAGCAGCAGCCCCACAGTGGGTACCTGGGGAGGTGCGCTTGGAGAGGGGGTAATAGGGGAGGGCTCCCCCACACGCCTCATCCTCCGTCTTCACCACCACCACCACGTAGAAGCTGTTGCTGGGGAAATCCTTCCTCTGCAGTGGCCGTGTTGGAGGGAGACGTGGGTCAGCAGTGCCCAGATGGGACACGCGGGACCCTACAGGGCTGGGGTGTTCCCCCACACCGACCTGCACCGTGATGGCTGCCTTCTTGGTCATAGTCTGGTACATCCCGATGAAGGCCACGTTGTTGTCCAGGTCGTAGACAGGGCACTGTTGGGTGGAGGGATGGGGACATCAGCACAGCTGAGCACCACGGGCCACCCCGTGAGACCCTGAGCCCCATCCTACCAGGATGTCCTGGATGGAGATGACGGAGCAGGGGAAGGCCATGGCTGAGGTCACCTTCACAATCACCGAGTCCACTCCGTCAGGGAACTCATACTTGAAGTACTGTGGGCAGGAGGACACACCGTTCCCTGCACTGCTCCCCCCAGCACAGCCCCTCTGCCCCAGCACAGCCCCTCACCTGCGGCTGCGACGCTGTGGCATTGAAGGTGAAGGCTTCATTGGTCCTGCAGAGAGCACAGAGAGGATGAGGGCGGCCCAGAGGGACAGCCCCACAGGGGCAGGCAGGGGACGGGGCCGCGTCCCTCACCGCAGCACAAAGTTCTCCACGCGGGTGACTCGCAGCTGATAGGAGGCATTGAGGGACAGCGTGGAGACGTCCACGAAGAAGTGCTGGGTCTCCACCTCCACTTTGGTCTGCGGTTGGCACAGCGTGCGGCTCACCTCCTGGTAGGCGTATTTCCGCTGGTACCTGGGGCGGGCAGACGGTGCTGTGCCACACTGTGCCACCAGCTCCCAGCCCGGGACCCCCAACCCCACCGATACTCACAGCCCCCGGAGGATGAGCGGCACTTGGAATGAGACCACCGCCTCCTTCTGCCTCACCACGAAGAGCACGGGCAGGTCCTTATGGTCGGACAGGACGTTCACCGACACCCGCACTCCCTCCGTCTGCGGGGAGGTGACACTTTGGCCCGGCAACATGTTCCCCGGAGCATGGACTTTGCTCAGCCCGCGCCGGCGGACATGTCGGCCCCCGCTGCCGTTCCCCTCTGGGGGGCACAGGGCTGTCCCCAGTGCCTGGCTACACTGTCAGCTCGGGCAGTGACACAGGTCTGCCTGTGCTCCCTGGGTCAGCAGAGGACCTTGTGCCCTGGAGCTGGGGCAGCAGGGAATGGGAAGTGTGCCCTTAGATGGGAAACACGGCCCCAAAAATGGGAAATAACCCCCCCAAAATGGGGCAATAAACCCTAGAATGATAGGGCAAGGGGGTGTGGATGATAGGATAGCGGGGAAATGGCTTGATACAACAAGAGGGGAGGTGTAGGTTGGGTGCGCGGGCAGTGAGGTGCTGCCCAGAGAGCTGTGGGTGCCCCATCCCTGCAGGCACTCAAGGCCAGGTGGGATGGGGCCCTGGGCAGCCTGAGCTGGTGGGGGGCAGCCCTGCCCATGGCCGGGGGTGGCACTGGGTGGGCTTTCAGGTCCCCTCCAACCTGAGCTGTTCAATGGTTCTATTACATGGGAACCAACAACAAAAATGGGAAATAAACCCCAAAACAAGAAACATTCCCCCCCTCCACAAACGAAAATACACCTCCAAAAAGGGAAACTCACCCTGGAGATGGGAAATACACTCCCTAAGAAAAGGGAAACTCACCCCCCAAAAAGGAGAACGCACCCCATAAAAGGGAACACCAACCACCCCGGCCATCTCCCGTGGACGCCGCGGCCGCCGGCTCACCCTGTTCCTCAGGACCGTGTGGTTGAAGGCGTAGATGTTGAGCGTGTCGCTGGCCACCCAGTCCGAGTAGGTCCTGTCGAAGACGGCGTCCTTCTGCTCCACGTTCTTCTTCGGGTCCAGGGGCTCGGGCAGGGCGGGCGGAGGGGCGAGCAGCCACAGCAGCGCCCAGGACAGCGCGGCGGCCCCGGCAGAAGGCATCGTGCCCGCATCCCCGGCCCGGGGTGGGGGGGGGGGGGGGGGGGGACGGGGTGGGGACGTGGGGCGGTCAGGAGGAGCGCGGCCCCATGGCGCGGTGCGGGGCTCCCGGAGGCGGCAGTTCGTATCGCCCCGTTCCGCGGACGGCTGTAAACACGGGCCCGGCGCTGACGTAAGGGCGGTGACACGCGTTCATAGGGCCAGGCCGGGGAAGTGACGCGGAAGGCGGCGGGCGGTGCTGGGGAGCGGGCGGTCCCCGCCGCTGCGTGGGGGTTCTGCCCGAGGGGAGCGCTGCCCCGTGGGAAGAGCGCGGTCCCGCGGGTGGCACCGGTGGGACACAGCGACAGAGCGGGGCCGCCCCCAACCCCCCGGAGCTCCGCGGTCCGGCCCCGAGCCGTCCCCATCCCCATCCCCATCCCCATCCCCGCACCTACGTGCGGCCGCCGGCGACCTTGCGCACCTGGATCGACAAACAGTGACACGTGGCATTGGTGGCCTTCACCGCGCCCCGACGGCGGCGGGGACAGCACAGGGCGGCACAGCGGCTGCGGGAGCCGTGGGAGGCACGGGATGGAGGAGAGCTGGGAGCGTCTCCTTCCTGCGTCCCACCGTGACCCCCACCCCCACTGCTGTCCACTGTTCCCACGCCCTGAAACGGCTCAGCCCCACACCTCGCAGCACAGAAAGACAAACGGACCCCGGGCTGCACCCAGAGCAGTGTGGGCAGCAGGGCAGGGAGCTGCTCCTGCCCCTCTGCTCTGTGCTGTGACACCTCACCTGGAGCACTGCATCCACACGTGGAGTGCTCAGTGCAGGAGAGACGTGGACCTGAGGAGGGGCACAGAAATGGTGCCAGGGATGGAACCCCTCCCTGTGAGGACAGGCTGAGAGCTGGGGCTGTGCAGCATGGAGAAGAGAAGGCTGCGGGGAGAGCTAAGAGTGGCCTGTCAGTATCTAAAGGGGCTGTGAGAAGGAGGGGACAGACTTTATTGGGGTCTGTGTGATAGGACAAGGGGAAATGGCTTCAGACTGAAAGAGGGGAGATTCAGACTGGATATGAGGAAGAAGGTTTGACACTAAGGGCGGTGAGGCACTGGCACAGGTTGCCCAGAGAGGCGGTGCTGCCCTGTCCCTGCAGACAGCCAAGGTCAGGCTGGACGGGGCTCTGAGCACTGACGGAGCTGTGGGTGTCCATGTGCACTGCAGGGAGTGGGACCACGCGGCCTTTGGGGGTCCTTTCTAACTCCAACCATTCTTATTCCCCCCAGAATCCATCTTCAGGACTTGAGCTAGAGTGTAACACCTCTGCTGCACCCCTGTGTGTTCTCTGCTGGACAAACATAGAGACACGAGCATTGCTGCTGTTGTGCACTTTATTCCTCTAGGTCCTCTCGCTGAGGATCTCAGAGCACTTCTCACGCAGCTGAGTGGTGCTGTCACGCAGCTGTCAGGTGCTGCTGCTGCCTGCGGGTCGAGTGATTTGCGTGGGGACAGAAGGAAACCCCGAGGAACCAGGAGCAGGACTCAGCCAACTCCCCAGCTCCTGGTCAGGTGCAAATACTGCCCCCACTGGAATGAACTTAAGGTTGATTTTGTAGCTACGTGCATTCCCTATGCGTTTCAAGGCTATCAGTAGCAAGCTAGTATCTCCTCTAGGGCCAAAAAGAGCCAGTCACCTTCACTTGCAGAACATCATTGAGAGCTTTGGCGTTGTTTTCCAAACATTGGGTAAAAGGAAAAGCAGCAAACAGAAAGAACCAAAACAGACTGGAATTAAGAACAGATTAAACAGTGAGGATTTAGACAAGTGCGACTTTCAATATCCCCAGGGAGATGGAGTGCTGTGCATTCACCTGGTGAAAATCTCCTGGCTGGAAACAATCTGCTCTTCCCACCCCGAGCAGCAGCACTGCTCCCAGCAGTGCTCCCCACAGCAGGAACAAAACAAGCAACCAACACAGGGGAACGGAGGACGCACGTGCAGATGCACACACACACACACACACACTGCAACACGTTGGGGTGAAACATTTACATTTATATTGAAATATGCACTAAACAGAGTGAGTTCTACCAGCTGATGCATTTTCGCCAAAGCAGAATCACAATTTCTTCCTGGGAAGGTTCGAGTCAGTGAGCAGCGACGGGGCAGGTGCTGTCTGATGCACGTACACAGGCTTTGCTCCTTGCAGGTCCCCACCACGTGCCTGGAGTGCTCTCTCCCCCTCCACTGACACGTTACGAGGGACTCTTGCTGTCCTTTCACATCTTTTCTTCTTTGCTGCAATAAATACGGAACTTGGCGATGCTCGCAGGTCACAGCACAGACAAGACAGCAGGCTTCAGCACAGAACTGAAAAATGCAACTAGGTTGTTTACAGAAGGAAAAGGCCTCAAAGGGCCAGTTCTTCCACAGCCAACCACTAACAATGACACAGTTCATGCTGGCTGGGCAGAGGCAGCCCAGCCCTGATCCCAGGGGACGTCGGTCACCCAGAGCTGCGACTGAAGCTTCCCTACACTTCTCACAGCGAGGCACTCATTTTTGGTGCCGCCTCAGTGAAGAGGCACAATCCCTCCCTGCCCTTACACAAAACCCCTCCATTTGAAGCAGGATAGTTTATTACTAGGCAGCCACAAACAGAGCTGAAGAATCGGACACAAAGCTGCCCTGTCCTTCTCTGTCCCTCAGTCATACCAGCAACGATTAAGGGAGCAGGGGGCTGCAAACACTGAAGCAAGCACAGAACATGGCACCTTAGCCTACCAAGCTTAAGCAGAGAGCCAGCAGAGCCATCCTCAGTCACGTTGCACAAGAGTCATGAACCTGCTAAACCTCTCACACCACACAGTGCCCCGCCAGGAGCAGCTGACTCACAGCAGGACACGGCCCCAGTTGTAAGGGTGCTTAGTTAAGAAGTTACAGCTTTTTATTGGACACATATACACATTCCCAGCCAGCGTCTCTTCAACCAAATGCTGTGACAGCAGGGAGCAAAGCAGGGATGCATAGGTTAGCAACCACACTGCCACCTGATTACAAAAGCTGAAAAGCACACAGGGAGCAGAATGTGTTTTAACCCTTCTCCCTAAGGAGGGCATGTGTGGAGAGGGAGAGGGATAATAAACCTTTTCCCCAAGAATCCTCCACTGCAGCATATTTTTGACATTTGATTTTACACTTTCTTACACCATCTTCTCCAGCGAGCATCTAACCAGAAGCGTGAATAACATTACCTGAAAGCCCGCCCTGCAAGGCAGCAGGGCTGCAGAGCACGAGGCCTGGGGAGCAGCACACACCCAGCCTGCTCCGTGGGGTAACACAACCATCCCTCCTCTACTACAGCACTCTGGTATGTATTTCTGGGAAGTGGGAAGCTTCATCCTTCCTTCATCTGTGTGTAGATCACATATACTGGAAACAAAACACAAACTATGCATGCAATCCAGGCAGAAATCCTGCTATGATCAAATCTACAGGAACAGGGGAATGTAGTGGGGACATAAAAGTATTCCTTAATGCTAGATTATAGACTGCATTAAACACCAGCACCCTTTATTATAAAAAAGGGCAAACAGACTATATACAGTACCTATATACTTCCATTGCAGCAGGGCACAGCAAGCAACCTGGACACCTAAAGACCCCTCCTTAAGGACAGAGCATGAAGTGCCTGCTAAAAAGCTATCAGTTCCTCTCCAATTTACCTGCCCAGATGAGCACGCGTGGCTGCAGACTCCTCATACACTGAAAGAAGTGCAGAGGTCTGTGCTGGCAGCTCTCCATCCAGCCACCACGCTGCAAACCACTGCAGTGTCTGCACAGTGCTGCAAGCTCCAGCTCTGGTAGGTAAGCCAAGGAAGAACAGACTTCATTTAAAATTATTTTATTTGCAAGTATATTTATCTATTCACCTAGGGCTCTGCGTGTAGGGTCCAAAACTGTTTCTTCCTGAATAAACAGAAGCTTTCATTGCAGGTGAAAGGCTATTTTCATGTTATCATTAGTAGGCTATAACCAGATCTCATAAAAAACAAACAAACAAACAAAAAAAAAACCAACCATCCAAACAAAAAAAAATCCCATCTACTTGCAGCCCCTGTAAGAGAGCACTGCTGCACTGCTTCCTTGGCTAGAGGTGAGCAGTGTCCAGGGCAGCAAAAGGCTACACCTTGACTTTTTACTGTAAGAGGCTGCAGCTGCTTGAATAAAATGTTTATACAAGTAAAACAGAAGCAGTAAAGAAATATACACCTTTGAATCTGTAAAGCTTCAGACTGTTTTATGCCTTGCAAAAAGGGGCTACTCATGTGGGCTTTCTTTAGAAAAGAAGGATGTAACAGTCATACAAAAAAGAAAAAAAAGACAACAATGAACAGTACTGCAAAGAGCCCTGTAGCACAGGCACCCCAAAGGAATGAAATGTCAGTTCCAGAGTGGCGAGGAAGCAACTGCCTTGTGTGATACTAACTGGATAATTAAAATCCTAAACTGAATGACTGTTAAAAGCCAGTACTACCATACACAGGTGCAGAGAACAGAACAGTCATCAGGAGCACCTGAATGAGACTGCCCACGGGGAAAGCTACAAGGAATGAAGAGTGCCCCGGCTAGTAGGCACGGCAAAATGAGCACAAGAACAAGCACCTGGGAGCATTACACAAGTTCAGTCAACAGTTTGTTCCCTTAGATTTCTGAATTCCAGTTTCACGCTGCTTCAGAAATAAGGAGTGAGAAACAACACGTGTCACTTAAAAACCCCCAGGAAAAGGAAAATAAACGACCAACCAGAAACCTTTAAAAGGCTGGACTGAGCTTGGAAAAATGCATCCGTTCTGTTATTAGCAAGTGGAATGCAATTCTTGTTCACAGGCTAATACACAGAGCACAACCCCTACAGCCAGGAAGGGTGAGCCAGGAGCTGCGTATGGGCTGCCAGAGACAGGCTAAAAAGGTTCTAGGACAACCACAGAGCAACAAACAATATGTGAGAGGGGCACAGAGTGACAGTCCTGTTCTCATTTTAAATGAGGAATGGTTTAAAAGTAAAACTTGTCTTCAGCTAATTTCCTCCTGCAATAAAACCAACCAAGCCGGCCCTCGCCTGTACAAGACCAGTTAAACATCAGCCTTCCCCCTCAAAACACTAGATATGAACATCCGTAACATTCTACAATGGAAAGTGCTTTAAGAAAGAAGGATTCTGTAGTGCCAGTGACAGAACTGATCTGATGGGCTGGATGATGTTAACTCTGACATCAGCTAATCAGGCCAGGGCAGCTCGTTTCTCCTCAGGGGTCTCCTCCAGTAGCTGCATGATCAGTTCGTGGAGGGGTTTGCAGATCTTTGCATAGCCCCCTCCTGTCAGGTGCAGGAAATCAAACATGTCGTGGTAGGAGATGGTGCCATCTGAGTGCACGAAGCCGGCGTCTACATCCAGCAGCTGGACATTGGGAAGTTTGGGGAGGGAGGCTTTTAGCAGATGGTTCACCTTGGCATTCTTCTGCCGCAGAGGGTTTGGCTTCTCTCCACGAGGTAGCAGGCCC
Organism: Oreortyx pictus; assembly: GCA_036925125.1. Classification (NCBI taxonomy): domain Eukaryota; kingdom Metazoa; phylum Chordata; class Aves; order Galliformes; family Odontophoridae; genus Oreortyx; species Oreortyx pictus. Next base: position 4,922,689 of record JAUPFR010000025.1, on the reverse strand, counting down.
TGACACAAGAAGGAGGCAATGAAGAGCTTTCATTCAAACTCTGATGGTGTAATAATGATTTCCCTTTCAATTCAGGCACCCTTCCAAAATTTAAGATGCCAATAATAAAACGATCACATTCCTTGAATCAGACTTTGTCCATTCAGAACTAACTTCAAATGTGACTGGAGGAGCCAGATGAGCTAGAAACACAACTGGCATGGAATCTATCAGTTTGAATTCTTTTTACAAGGTTTCAGTGGTGTGCTGAATGCCTTTACTCATCTCAAAAAGACAGACAGCAGCTGACTTGTTAACACGAGGAAGCAAACTAAGACCTCCAAATTCCAACTCCGATGCTGACACTTCTGTTCCTTACAGAACACCTTCGACACAACATCTACAGGGGACGGCAGTACTGCTAATCGGGATGATCACATCTGTCTCCAGAGGGGCTAAACGGATAACTTCTGCAAAGCCAGAGGCACGCACAAAACAGAAGACAAATGAAACAACTGCCCTCCCCCAACATGACCATAACTCCCAGTACCACAGAGACACAGTACAGAGAACACACAGCTTCCTCAGAGGGCTTTGTTTTTGTAGCTCTCCAATAAACATACCAGTACAATAACTTTGGCCTGTGGCTGCTGGGTATTTATCAGGCGCACGATAGCCTCAATCCCGCCTGCTACTTCTTCTGCTGTGTTTTCGTGGTTATTTGTTCCAACCCAAACAACAATGACCTACGAGGAGAAGAAATGTTTGCAACTTCTTCAGAACAAGCTGTAACAGTCTCGCTGACCCTGAAAGCACCGCATAAACATCATCCACAGCCATCAAGCTCAACTGTCAGGTTAAAGGATAAACCAAAATTGCAGGAGGTTTTCAGCTGGCAGTTATGCTGACTTTTGAACAGCATCTTACAAGATTTGGCATTCAGAATAGAGCGAGAACAAGGTTTTCTGGAGAGCCTATGAGATGTGTGAGCCCACCCTGTTTCACAGAGCCTCTTGGTCAACACACTGCAGGAGCCTACATTGCTCAAGAGGACATGTACACAGCACAGCGTGAGGCCCTGCCTTCTTACTGGAGTACACTCTGTCTAACTGCCTTGCACCGTGGTGGACCACTCACTGCTGTGAGTCACAACAGGGCTGCAGCTCTAGGTGCAGAGTAGGAAGCTGTTCTTCACTACACATACTGAGAATCTTTGCTCGCTTTTTATCAAATATTTCACCATCTCTATCTGAGAACGTATCTCAGGTCTGAGTCACGGCAACTCAGAATTACGTCTGATGACAGTGCAAATGTTGATCAGCCTAAGGCTATTTCTCCTGATGACTTCTTCTGATGCACATTAGTAGTGAAAGCCATGAGAAGCATGGCTTCATTCCCAAGCACTCCTCATCTAGCCTAATACATCTTAGTACCTTACGCGTACTTAGTGGCAACAGTTTTTCAACAAAAGTTCTTCTAAGAGTCAATGGCTCACTCAGTTTTGCACCACTCAAGGACCTGGTATCTCTTATAGGTCAGCACAAGGCTTACTAGTTTGGTTGTCTGTTTATACCTTCGGTTTAATGTTCTCCAGTTCACCATTCTTCAGTCTCCACAGAACGTGCCCGGTGGTGTCTCCACCAATCCCAAAATTCAATGCATGGAGTGGTGAGAAGAGCTCTCGCCATATCTGCAATCAGAGGTCAGTTTCCTCTTTGAGAGGAGCATCCTGATAGTGAAAGAAAGATACTACACGCAATGTCTTCAGTGACACTGGAAGCAGCAGTGAGAAATGCTCTGAAACCTCACTGCCAGAAACGAATTACTCCATGGTCTAGAACAGACAAAACTGCTGACGTTCATGCAGGCACAGAGGAAGGGGAAGCTCTCTTAAGCAGTTATCTGGTATCAGAGATACAGAAGGGACTTGTTGTAGACTATGGTACCCCTAGCTAAGGTAATTACAGGATTTCTAAAGAAAGTATCTACATTGCCAGGAAACAGAACTAGAAGTAAACTACACTGAGAAGCAGCCCTTACTTCTCCATCAGTTTCACAGATGAAGCATATGAATACAACCCAGCTAGTCCTCAATGTAATCTTCACTTCTGAGAAGGTCTTTAACACTTTCTATTTGTCAACAGAAAAGCAGGCATGCCAATGCCCAGAATACATCAAGGGTTAAATGTGTTCTGGCCAAGAAAGACACACCTACAAAGATTTCACTGGCATGCTCTTGAGAGTTTGGTGTGTCAAAGCAGAGGTAGTTATTAATTGCTTCAGAGAACGGCTGCAAACGGCTCGTAGAGATAAACCAGCAAGACTTTGTACAGGCACTAGGAAACTAAGGAATTAGGGCAGAGTAAACCAGAAGGCACAGCAGTAAAATCAGAATTGAACAGAAGGAACTGTCTGGACAGTGACTAACTGTATGCGAACACATTAGAAATTTAATTCACATAACCCCGCAATCGCCTTTTTTCTTTTCTAAACAATACCTCATATTGCTGTAGCAACTGCACCATGGAATCACCCACAAAAAGCACATCGGGTTCCTTGTCTTTGCAGTCCGAGACAAATCTATTGTGCTGTTTAAAAGAAAGCAGCAGTAAGTGTCAGCTCCGACTGATCACTCCTCACCAGGACAGAAAGGGACAGTTGCCCAACCAGTTCCCCCTGCTCCCTCCTGCCTGCCCTCCAATGTGCTTCTCCCTGTTAACCCGTGAACTTCTGGACACTCCCCTCAACCACACAAACTCTAACCAAGGATGTGGCCCCAGTCCTGAGAAGATCACTACTTTGTGTACTCCATGCCACCCATATTCACTCATAACCCTGTCAGACACCCACTTAATTCAACAATTAAAGAACAGAGAAATTAAGGGTTAGTCAGCGCAGCAAGTATCCCTTGGCTATTTCACCATGTCTGTAGGAGGAAGTGCTGAAGAAAAACATTGGGAGATGAGACACTTCAGTGCTGCGTTTCAGCTTTGTCACTCCCTTGCAAAGCAACACACCGGAAAGAACTGATTTGCACTTTGTTTAACAAATGAGTTGGCAGTTTCTCACTGTTAAGAGGCCAACTGGGCTATTTTCTGAAATTATTCCACAGTGTAGTGTTCAGGTCATGCAACAACACTGCTTTTTGCCTTCCTTCACTATTCCAAGTATGATAAGCATCAGAATGCTGCCAGCTGTTGGGTAGCAGAGCTATTACAACCTCAAATCAAGAGCGTGGTCAGACGGACACGTGCAGCCCCTCAGGAAAGAGGATCCCATCTTCCACGACAACTCTCTCACCTGCGACATCCATCTGTCATCTCCCTGAATATCCTCAGCGGCATGTGGAACTGCTGCTGGATTCGAGTCTCTCTGGCTCATTCTATTCCTGTGAAAAGAACATTTCAGACAGGCTGCTTTCAGCAGCTAACCCAAGCACAGGGGAAAAAGGCAGGCTGGCAGAAAACCACTGCACTTCCTGATATTCACAAAAGACAATTCACGACCATTCCAAAGAACACTGACAACAAAATCCATTTTACTCTGCGCAGCACTGCCAGACAGACCCTACAGGCAGCCCTCCTGAAGCCACCTACTGACACGTGAACACAGCGCGTTCGAAAAGACAAAGGAAAAACTCATCTCAGAGGCTGTTCTGCAGAAGCACACCTGAGCTGGGCAAATCCTTGGCGATAATAAATGCTGGTAATCCGAGGATTAGCTCCTATTAGTACAACGATAGCCAGCTTACAGCTAACTGAGCCGCGCGGCACAGGTGGATTAAGCGGCTGCAGGAGGCTGCGCATCGCGGCCGAGCCGATCCCGAGGGACCTCCGGCAGGAAGGACAGCGGCCTTCGGGGCTGCCCTGCGAGAGGACTAACCCAGCCCCTCGGCCAAAGGCCCGGCAGAACGGAGAGACGCCGGAACAAAACCGGGCTCCGAGCGCCGCGCTGTGCAGGCGCCAGGCCGGGCACCGCGTCCGTCCCTCGCAGGCACGGATAATGCGGGAGAAGGCCGCGCCCCTCCCTCGGATGGCGGCGCTGAGGGCCGATCCCGCCCCGCCCCGCGGCCGCCGCCTGAGCGGTGCCCGCGCGCCCGCCGGCTCCCGCGGGCCGCTCGCAGCCGCCGGGCCGGGAGGGGCCGCGAGCGCGGCGCCGCCGTCCCGCCGCGTCCCCCCACGGAACGAGGCGCGGCCCGGGAGCCCCGCAGCGCGCCCGGGGCGGTGCGCGGCACTCACGGCGGCAGCCGCTCCCCCCGCGCCTCCATGGATCGCTCGGGCGGGCGCGTCCCTCCCTCGGCCCGGGCTCTCTCCGCGCCTGCGCCAACGCCACTTCCGCTTCCGGCGCCACCGCCCGGCCAACCGCCACTCGCCCTCCCGCGGCGCTTCCGGCCGCGCTGCCGGAAGTCCCGCCCGGAGCCGATCCGCGCCCGGCCCGCCGTGGGGCGCGGCGTCGCGGTGACGTCGCTATGACGTCATCGGCGCGGCGGTGACGTCGGTCGCGGCGCTCTTGCCGGGCGGGCTGGAGGCGCGCCCGCGGCCTGGCGCCGGGCAGCGAGGTGAGGCGGGGCAGCTGTCGGCTGAGCGCTGTGCAGGTGCAGCAAAACGTGGCGGAGCCACAGGGCCGCAGAGCCACGGCTGCGTCGTCGTCCCCCCCCCCCCCCCCCCCCCCCCCCCCCGTGCGTCTTTTCGGTCTCACCGCCGCCAGTCACAGCCGCTCGTGCCCCTCGTAGGCCCTTCTTGTTCACCAGATGCTGCTGCAAAAGCTGGAGGGAGCTGCACAGCGTGGTGCTCCCAAGGCCGTCGTGGTGCCGTGGCTGCGGGCAGTTCCTGCAGCCCCAGAGCTCCGTGTGATGGAAGTTGAAGCAGCAAGGAAAAGGACCGTTTGATTTCTCTCTCTGCTTTCTCCTGAAGCAGGATCAGGGCAGGACAAGGCGGTCCCAGGGGCAAGGAGGCAGTGCGGGGAAAGCATGGGGTAAACGCGGTGGTGAGGAGGTGGTTCTGGTTCCCTGTGCACCAACCGCAGGACAGAGGCTGTCGCTGTCCCGTGTGTTCAGTGCCGACAGGGCAAAGATTATTAAAGGAGGGCTGTGCAGCAAGCAGTCTTCTGCTCTATCATGGCTTTTTAAAACACATAACTAGCACACCTGTCTTCTGTCATGGGCAGATGCAGCTGAACTGTTGCTCTTAGCAACAGCCAGACCACTCGAGGCGAATTCTGCCGTTTCCCCAGGCAACCTCAACAACAAACTTATGGGAAGATCCCTGCGGGTGGGAGGCACTGCTGGGTGGAAATTGAGGGGTGCAAAAACGCCAGCAATGATCAAGCGCAATGCCTGCAAGCCACAGGTGGTGACCAGAACAACAGGAGGGCTTTTGTAGCTCCTCGTCCTGTCTTTCTTTACAGGCTTAATCTCTGAACTGCAGCTGCGCATTGCTCGCACCTCCTGCCCAGACCCCCATGTTTCCATGGACCCCTTCTCTTTCCTGCTATATCTCTGAGGGAGGATTGCTCCTGGGGTTGGATTGCTCCTGGGGTTGGATTGCTCCTGGGGTTGCTGCCCGGGAGCAGACGGAGGGGTGGTGATCCCGGTGTGCTGCAGCACCATGCCCCTGCCTGCTTTACGTAACCCCGCAGCCATTTTCCCAGCAGACAGCAGCAGGGTGATGTGCTGGGGGACGCGCTGGGCTGCACTGAGTCTGGGGCTCAAACTTCTTCTGCAAGCGTCCTTCGAGGGACTGAGTGCTCTGCTCAGAGCAGCCAGGCCTTCGGTTGCCAGTGTTTTCCAAAGCTGGACGCCTGCTCTTAGAAGAGATGTTAAGGCTGTATGAGAACTTTCTATCAAGCTAAGAGGCGTTCTTTCCCTCGTGCCACAAAAGGAACAAAGCGCGGATACGTAACTGCGGTGAAAGCCCATTTTAAAGCAAGGAAGCTGAAGTTTGGCGCGGCCACCTGCCCCGAGCGCCGAGCAGCGCCGGGATTCGAACCTGAAGCTGCACACCCTCCCCCCGCCGCCCCACGCGGGGGCGCCCTCCCCGCCGCGCCACGGGGGGCCCCCAAACCGCGCCCCTCGGCCAATCCCGCTCCTCGGCGGGCGGTGACGTAACGGGGGCGTCACGGCCGCGTTGACGTCACTCGCCCCGCCCCGCGGGGTTGCCATGGCAGCCGCCCGCCCTCCCCCCCCCCCCCGCGGATGAGCTCACGCGGTGCCGCAGCCCCGAGGGGGGGGGGGGGGGGTTTGCTCCTCGCTACAAGATGGCGGCGGCGGCGGCTGCAGCGGCGGCGGCGGCGGCGAGCGGTGCGGGGGGGCCCCCTCCTGCCCCGCGGCTGCCCCCGGCCCCGCCGCCCCCCAGGCCTCCGGGGCCCGCTCGCATCGGCTACTACGAGATCGAGCGCACCATCGGCAAGGGCAACTTCGCCGTCGTGAAGCTGGCCACGCACCTGGTGACCCGGGCCAAGGTGAGGGGCCCGCGGCCCGGACGCTTGCGGAGCCGCCGCCGCCGCCGCCGCCTCCCGGCCCCGCTGGAAGGGCCGGCACCGAGCCGGGCCGCGCGAGGGCTGTGCGGGGAGAGAGCGCCCCGGAGCGGGGCCGGGGCCGTCCCCGTGGGCGCTGGGCCGCGGCTGGGCCCGGCCGTGCTGTCAGCGGGGCCCTGCCGCCCGCCGGACCGCGTGGGGCCGCGCCGCTGTCACGCGGCCGCTGCGCGTCCGAGGGCCGGGCGGGGAGCGGAGCGGAGCGCTGCGGGGTGCAGGGCGGGATGCCCTCTGAGTTGCGGCGGTGGGGATGCGCCGTGTGTTGCGGGGACGCCGACAGCGCTGCCTTTCCGAGAGGTTCTTCCAGATGTGGTTGTCTCTGAGTCTTTTCAGGGTCGTGTGTTGCAGGGGGTTCTTGATGGCCGAGGAATTGTAGCGCTCAGGTGTGTGCAGGTACGAGCTCTGCTCGCGGGCTGCCGCCTCCGTCTGCTCTGTGAGCTGCTGGAGTGTGGTGGGGGCTGCGGCAGCCCTACTCCGTGCTCTCGAGGACGTTGCATCTGTGTGCCACTCTCTGCTGCTGGCAGTGGTGCCAAATCGTCCTTTAGATCAGTAGGGAATAAAAATCGTGCTAGAAGCTCTGCAGGAAGGTGGTGTGAAGCAGGCTGGGCTCGGTGCTCGGGCACGCTCCTGCCTTGCTGTCGTGCTCTTGGCTCCTGTGTTAGCAATTTGGAAGCGCTGGATCTGGAGGCCGAAGGGAGAGCTGTAGCTTTCACGCTTGAGTTGGCTTCTGAATGTTAAGAGTTGTGTTCTGATTTGCACTAATGCTTCTACATAAAGTGGTTTTGTTGATGATCTGTCTGTCGTCTTCTCTGTTAACCGGGTGAAATTCATTTCAGGGGCTGCTTAGAAAGCATCTACTGGACATTTCTTTTCAGTACTTGTGTGTATTGCATAAGTTGATGTCAGTTTCAAATGCTAGATACTACAATTTAACCTGCAGTTCAGCTACTGTTGCCCTTGCGCAGAGCGCAGTCACTGTTTTCTCCATCCTGAAGCTGAGTTTTCCTGGTAGAAGCAATGGTGGTAGCAGCTTGGATGCTTCAGACACAGGAGGCTTTTCCTCTAAAGCAGAGTTCAGGCCTTTGGCTACAAGGCAAATCGGTGTTTTCAGCTCTCCTTGTGGAGAGGCTTCTCTTGAGCGATGTTAACATGAAGTTTGCAAAATACTGATGCAGAGCCTGTCTTTTGCATTCAGATAGCTGGCTGTGTGTTTGTTTGTTTTCCTCAAGGATGGCAAAATGCACACAACCTTAGCTTCAGAAGCTGTGTTCAAAATGGACTGGACTGAAGTTAACTTTGATGCTTTATTTATGAGTGATTGAAGAAGATATGAAAGCGGAATGGCAGTTCGTGAAGAAGCACTGCTAAACAGCAGCTTGCTGGTGCCTACAGCTCTGAAGCTAAGGAAAGCAGTTTGTTTGCTTTAGGAAGCAGCACAGCTGTTCTCAGGGTGGGATGTAGGTGTAGTTGCTCCTAGCACCTGACGAGTGAGCCTGCTGGAGTGTGAGTTACTCCTGAGGTGGTGCTTTGTGTGCCTTGAAATTCTCCGCAGCTAAGTGGAGGAGATGCAGTCCCTCTGAATGCTGAGGGAAATACCTGTGTTAAGAGCAGCTGGGATCTGTTGGCTGTGTGAGTGGCAGGGCTGGAAAGGCTGAGGTGGAGCAGCCAGGAGCTGAAACTTGACCTGGAAGCTTTCTTAACTCTGAGGTCGGGTTTCCTGTAAAATCCCACCCTGACAAGCAAATGGGCTCTTTTTGCCTGCAGATCCCAAGTGCTGTTATTTCAGTACTTCTCCTTCTCTGCAGGCGCTGTCATTGCTGACTCCAGGAGAGGAGTGAGGAAAGAGGGAAGAGTTATTTGCTTCAAGCTCTATAATTCTTGAGGTTAGGGGGGAGGTACTGATGTCAAATATCCTGGAAAGGGCAAATCTGTGTGGGAAGTATTTTTTGAAATGGCAGTGGGAATAGAAAACAGCCATTGAGAGCTTGGTGTCACCCCAGTGATATTTGAAACAGTTTGCCTTAATGGAAATTACTTATAAGAAAGTAAAGACTTTGTGAAATGGTTCCATTGGTGATCTGAAAGAATCCTTTGAACATACTGCACAAGTGTAATACAGTTGTTGAGTGTGCCTGGCAGCTCCTTCCAGAGATGATTTCTTCCAGTAGTAGTTGCACAGAAGAATCAAGCAACGTTCAAATATAGCCATCAAATCCCTGCACAAAATTGACCCCGTGTCACATTCTCTTGGAGAAAAGCTGGTTTGCTCATCATGGCCACTCCTTGGGAACCATGCTCTTCTGCTTCAGAAGGAATTCCAATGTAAATGTCTATGCTCACTTGAAAAATAGCGTACCCTGTCTTCTTATGTGACTTTGAGGATGAAATTAATAACTTGGAAGGCCCGTGTTCATTGCTGCTCATGAATCTAAAAGGTAGCCTGCCTATTGATAAGGTTTGGGAATCTGTTTTCCTTTCCTGTGGATGTTGGCCAAGTTAAGCGGACTTTGATGTGACATCTGAAGATAACAGCGTGAGCGTTCCTGGCTTGTGTCCCCTTTTACCTGAAAAAGTAAAGCAGAGGATGCTTTGGTGCCTGCTCCTGTGTTAAAGGACTAGGTTTTCTTAGCTGTTTTGAAGTGAAAGGGCTGGGCTTGTTTCCGGAAAGGAGCAGAGCCAGTGCAGTGTGCGCCTGGCTCTGATGGTCTGGCACATCTTGCTGACACAGAACATTGCAGTTTACATATAACTGGATTTCACAAGTTGAATGTGGGTCAGCAGCGTTGGGGACACTAACGAAAGGGAACGTTAATCATCCTAAAGGGCAGGAGGCCTGTATTCATAATTGTATTTGCTAGAACTAATGAAATATAAATTGTCAACTGTTCCTTTCTGTGTTGACCAAGCCAGCAATTTATATTCAGTCCCTGGTTATTGCAAAGTTAGAGTCCTGTGCTCTGTAAGAGCCCTATTCCGATAGCTGGGAAGGAACTGGGACTGGTTTCTCTGTGTTGGATTAGCTGGGCACCTGCAGGGTATCTTGCTGCATCTCTTTTCCATTTCCTGCCTTCTGGTCTACTCTGCTTTGTCTTTTCTGATGTTTCCCAAGAAGCCCTTATTTTTACTTAAAGTCTTCTGAATGAGTTATTCTTCATGCCGTTTCCACTTAGAAATCACCTAAGCTGACTTCATTAGAATTCCAGCTTTGTTCAGGTATGAGAATAGTTTTTATTGCCACGCTTTGTAAGAGTTGATCAGTGTGTACTAACTGAACACACTGGTGAGCGTGTGCCTTATGTCCCCCTGTTTTTTGGGTGTTGCAATGAAGCCTTCAGGAGCTGCTGGGGAGGAGAGGGATCCCACTGGGTGCTGTGTATGGCTAGAATGCAATGGGCATCAGAGTTCACGGTCCTGAAGGAACGTGGCAACCTCCCAAGTCCAGCGACCTTCTTGCTGTCCAGCCTTAGCTTCTTGCAAGCTCACTGTCTACTTATTTTATAGTTTCTCTGAGCTGAACTGTTGTTTTTGTATCTATCCGTTTAAGGAGCTGAGCCTTTTTTGGAGATAGATGTCTCTGCTTTAACCAGGGGAGCGTGGTCACTTCTGAAAGAACTGGCTCAGTTTCTGTGGTTTGTGTTTGGAAGAATCGAGAGTCGGTGGTAAAAATCTTGCGGAGTTCCTGGAGGTAGGCACTGTGACACTTAAAACCAGGCTAAAATCCAGCTGGGGGCCTGTGATAGTTAGGTCTTGAGGCTCTTACAGGAATCTGGCCCCGATTGATGTGCTTTGGTCGCTGTATGTGGGAGCCTTTCGGAGCTGCCATGGTTTGTCTGGATTTGTTGTCTTGAGATGAGCGCGGTGCAGCTGGCAGACCAGTCACTGGAAAAGTCTTGGCTGCTGCTTGTTCTCCTGCTCTTCCCTACCTTTGGCATGCAGCACCAAGGCATGTGACTACGGGATAACCACGGATCATCAGTGTTCGGAGTGTGATAATCCAAGTAGTCTGTGCTGCTATGCTGTGGTCGGTTCTTGTCGTGTCAGAGGGGAATTATTTGATACTGATGCTGTTTGTTTCATAATGAGCCATGTGGGGGCCTTGTAAGGTGACCTTTTTCAGTTGTTTTCTTCTGCTTTTTCAGTATTTGTTGGTGCATTGTCTGCCCTGCTTCTTATTTCTCTTGGCCATAAGAAAAGCCAATAGCTGTAGATTACTAATTCCTCCGGCATCTATCATAATACTGCTCACATGGCCTTTTGTTCTCAGCTTTTGCATGCAGGAGAGTTGTGCTTTAGTTCTCGTTTAGTGGAGAGGTTTAGTAGAAGCCTAAGAGCCAGAAATGATCTTAGGCTGAGCGTAGTTGCTGCTGTGGGGATAACAGGGAATATTTATTAAACCCCACAGAGGTATTAACTGTATCAACTACAAGCCGAAATAGAGACATTACATGTTTCATTAGAACGTTTTTCTTGCTGTAGGAAATAACATATGGTTACCAAGAGATTAATGTGAGAGCTTGGTTAAATTTGAGACCAGGATTCTTCTTGATGAGTGTAACAGTGCAGCAGTTCAGACGGAGTACCAGCTAACAGCAGTGCTGCTCCTGCAGGGTGAGCAGGCAGCCCAGGAGCCTGCCCTGTGTTCAGCCTTCTCTGGCAAGGGAGCGGGCTGACTAGGAAAGGTAATTAGTACTTGCTTTTCTGCTGTGTCAGTGGTAGCTTAATTGGGGGCTGAGGGGGCCATGTATTTGGGATCTCTTAAGCACTGTAGCCTCCCACCTTCTGCACAGGAGCTCTTCCTCCCAAACGTTTGTTACGTTGAAGCCTTGGATCTGCTACTGAGCTGCAGGAGCGGATGAATGCCTGTACATAGAGCTTGGTACCCTGGGACAGGGACAGAAACAGCCCCCAGGAGGGAGAGTGGGTGCTGCTGAACGGGAGTGGGAAGAGGAACAGCTATGACATAAAAATGGATTGGTGTCTCTTTTCTTAGTAGGTGTCTTGCAAAAGGTTTTGTGAATGACGTGGAGGATGAATTAGAGTTCTGAGAGCTGATGTTCTCATTTGTGTTTGAAGGAGGAATCTTGTTAGAAGGAAGCACAGCAATCACAGTGTGCTGCTCTGGACCGGCTCCTTGGGCATTGTGTATTTTCAAGGATCAGCAGCAGCTCAACTCCTTCCTCCCCTCTACATACTTTCATTGTGTTATATTTCAGCCTCGTAAAATTGCCATAAGCGTGTGTTCCTTCTTGCTCTCATCAGAGTAATTGTGCAAAGAGAACTTCCTGCCCCAGCGTGGAAGTGAAGCTTTAGGAAGGTACTCCGAGGTTGCCAGGGTAATTAGTTGAGGCTAAAATTTGTAACTGTCATTTTCCCTGGCTGAAGAGAAATGAATGTGAATTCTGCCTTCCCATGGAGAGCCATGCTGTCCTCTGCCAGGTGTTGGTCCTGCTGTCTGCGTGGCACTGGTTGTACACAATCAAGGGTTAAATGGGATCTAGCATCCCTTTGGAGCCTGTGCTGGTCTAACTCACTCATCACAGACAGGGCCTTCCTGCTGATCCTGGTCCAGGGGTTTAATATGCTGCATTAACACTTAAATGAAGAAACCACTGAAGGCTGATTCATTGTTAGTCATTATGCATCTCTTTTCTAGTAATCCTGACCCCAAGACTCTGCAGTTGAGGCTAAACCTCACCCTCTCTGTTAAATGGCCATCAAAGGGGTTCCATAAAAAGAGAATTATGTGGCTTCAGCCAAGTTTCAAAGTAGTCGAATCATATAAACCCACACAAACAAACTCCCACACCCAGTGGAACTGACACGCTGTGCCCAAAAATAGCGCAGCATTTGGCTGCATGTGCGGGGGGAGATGAGCTGAGCTCGGCTTGGCGAGTCAGCGGCGTTTGGGGGACAGCAGATATCTGGGCTGCATGGCACCTGAACCCTACCTTCCTGGCAGCCACCAGCTCTCCCACAATCATAGAATCACTTAGGTTGGAAAAGACCTTAAAGGTCGAGTCCAACCAGGACCTAACCGTACTGCCCTAACTCTGCCAGCCCTCTGCTAAGTCACGTCCCTGAGCACCACATCCAAAGGGTTTTTAAACACATCCCGGGATGGTGACTCCACAACCTCCCTGCGGAGCCAATTCCAGTGCCTAACTACCCTTTCTGTACAGAAGTGTTTCCTCATATCCAACCTAAACTTACCCTATCACAACTTAAGGCCATTTCCCCTCATTCTGTCACTGTCAGCAGTGAGAAGAGACCAACCCTGCTCTTGCTGTGAGCACCTTTCAGATACTGGAAGACAGCGATGAGGTCTCCCCTCAGCCTCCTCTTCCCCAAACCAGTCAGTCCCAGTTCCTTCAGTCTCTCCTCATAGGGCACACTCTCCAAGCCCTTCCCACCTTCGCTGCCCTTCTTTGGACTGCTGAAGCACCTCAGTGTCCTTTCTGTAGTGAGGTGCCCAGAACTGAACACAGTACTCGAGGTGAGGCCTCACCAATGCCGAGTACAGGCGCGGGATGACTTCTCTAGTCCTGATGACCTTCTGTGACATCCTCGACGTCGAAGGATTCGAATCCTCGAATTGTAGACTATTCCAAGTGACCTACAGGGATCATTGAGTCCAACTGCTTGAAGCATTCAGTAGATGTAGACATCCCAATGATGCTGAAACACTGCTTCTGGTTCCCCCAGCAGCCTTGTCATCCAGTACTGGGAATGTTAGCAGTTTGGCCAGATGCATTTCAGGTTCAGGGATACTATAATGGTGAGGAACTGGAGAAAAGGCTTCGTGCCCAGCGCTGGTTGGTTTGCAGTGGCTCTGGCATGCCTCCTTGGGTAGTGCACGGCTAACTGCGGGAAGCAGGCTGAACTCTGTGCTGTTTGTTCATACATTAGCTCTGATGATTGATACAGCCTGGTTGTCTTGTGTTTGAAGCCAGAGCACAGGCTTTCCTGTGGAAGCTTAGGATCACTGGAAATTTGGTGTGAAATTAGAGGTATTGATGCAAATGTTGGTTTTGTTGGAGTGTGTGAAGGTCATGGAAGATTGCATTGTGCAAAGTACCTGCTTTGTGCTGTTAGGTGAATGGCCTTTGTTCTGCTCTTGTGTAATGCAGGTGATGTCTTTATTGACAGTCACATGTAATGGGTTTCATCATAGTTCAGTAGCTTCTCGGTGCTTGCTGCTTCGCTGTGTGGCTCAGAAATAGGAAGCTCTGCCTTCAGCTTAAAATATCAGATGCAATGCCAGTACATTAATTGCCAAGTTTTTAAGATCATTCAGAAGAAGAGCATTCTCGTAGGGCATCTGCATGTGACTGTGGGGCTGGAGCAGAGCTGCTGTGGTTTGGCAGAGCCAGGCTCTGTTAAGAAGATGCACTGTTGATGCTGGGAACAAAGGAGAGCACGAGGCTGCGTCGTATGAAATCATTACACCTAAAACCTGGATATGAGGCTGTGGTGTCTGCTGCCTTTCAGCAAACTGATGCTTCTCCTTCCAGCAATTTTTAAGATATGGCAGAAGTAGTTTTGATGAAATGGACTCAGTGCGTTCATGGCTGGGAAAGTGCATGTGGAATTCTGCAGAAGAAAACGAAACAATCTCCCAAGACAGACTCTCTTAAGGCTTTTCCTTCTTCAGACAGCTCCCCTTCAGCTTATGCTCCCTTTGATTAACTTTCAGCCTCATTGCTTCTTGTGCTCCTTGTTTCCTTCACTGGATATATGTACAGGAATACATGGGAAGCATCCATCGAGGCACTGAGGGACCTGTGGGCACGTGGCAGAGGAGGTGGGCAGCCTGCCTGTGAGCAGTGCTGCTGTTCAGCTGTGCTCCTGCCTTCGCTCTGTGCTCAGGCTCTGCAGGCAGCTCTGGGTGCTCGAAGGGTCGGGTCAGTCTAGTGTAAGCCCCCTGGCATCTTGCTAGTAGCTGAGGGCAGGAAGCTGGAAGCTGATCTTCACCTAATTGTAGCTTTAGATGACATCTAAGTCTTTTTAATGGACTTTGAAGGAATAAGTTATGTGCTTGGTGTAATTGTGTGGCAGATGGCTCCTGTTCTTCTGAACAGGAGAGAACAGGGTGAAAAAATGCTTCTTGCTGCCTGTATGCTTAGGCTGTCTGGCCTCTGCCATGCCTAGAAGTGGGAAGGGTGGTGTGGTGCTGGCTGGCAGCAGGCTGCTGCGTTGCCAGGTGCCTTGGAGACAAGTGTTCTGTGTTGAGCTCCTCTTGTCTGTTTCCTTCTGCATCCCTGTGGCTGTGAGCAGCTGGCCTCAGCAGTTTTTGAGGTTGTAGGGCTTCCCCCCCATGCCATAGTTTGTTTTATTTACAAAGAATAAATGTTATATTGTTAAACAAATAGACTCCTTATCCAGTAACCATGAAGGAGTGTCATCTTGGTGCACGGAGCCCATTGATGTTCTCGCATCTTGTTTTGACGCAGTGAGAGGGTTGTCAGTTGAATAACAACCATTTGTTTTCATTACAGTCTCATTGGAAACCGATGAAAATCATTCTTGTTCATTCTGTATATGGTGATTTTGATATTTGGCTTCCAGTGTGGTTGCTTTTCACCTGAACTGCTTTGGAAAATGTGAGGGTTAAAAAAGAAACAAAACCAAAAAACCCAGAGTTTTCCTTTGTGTTGGTTAGTTCAGCTGTTTTATAATATAAGAAACAGGACACAGTGCTGAGGAGAAGGAAACCTCAGTCTCTGAGGGGTTTGTTGCTGTGTGGGTGCTGGGTGCCCGCTGCCCTGGGACACGTGCATCCCATGGCTGCTGGCTTACATGGGGAAGCCTGTGCTTAGTCAGAACCAAATATGAATACTTTCTCAGCCAAGCTGAGACTCACATCACACCGTAAAAAGATGAGTGAAAACTGACTATGGGTGTTTTCCCACTCAGAAGTCACATCTGTAGTTTGAGTCATTTGGTTGACGTGGGCCCTGGTCTCTGCTCTGTGCTGTGTGTGCTGCTGTCCTGGTTTGGTGTGGCCAGCAGAACTGGAGCACGGCTTTTGGGTAACACCGACAGCTGGGCATGAGCTGGTTCCTCCATGTGAGCTCAAAGGCAGCTGTGAGAGTTGGAGAGCTGTCCTACGGGATTTGAGGCTTCACCACCTCTCCTGCCAGGCAAAGGTGGGACACAGCTCTGAATTACAGGAGTGGTTGGACTGTCTCCCTTTGGTTTGATTTTTTTTCAAAGACCTGGAAAACCTGAGGTTTCCTCCCCATGCCTTGCTCTGAACAGGGCTGTGTTTTGTGTTGCAAATCGAGGCTTAGGAAAAAACAACAACATAGTTGTTTCAGCATTTTCTCCAAAACAACAGTGTAAGCTGCAAACACTGTGTGTGCAGACATGAGTCCCTGAGCAACTCCTGGGCATGAAAAGCTGCCTTCAGTGGAAGAGGTTGGTAAAGGTGGCAGTGAAATTAGGGCTTGGTGCTGGGGAATGGGAGTGAGTTCTGCTGATTTGGTTCCTAGCTCAGCACAGCACCTGGCTTCCTTTTAATGGCTGCAGTACCAGAATGTTTTCTAAATGCCAGGCAGCTTGTTTACCTTGCCTTGATGACTGTTTCTAAACAACAGAACAGCTGTAAGGCTACTTCGTGGGCCAGGGCACAGCTTAGGTGTTTAATTCTTAGCAGCCCGCGGGGTTGCACTAGCACTACGTCACTTTCTGATGGCATGATGCGAGTCTGGTCATGTATTTTCATTTTGGGGAAGGTCTGTAGCTGTCAGTGCTTGCTGCTGGATGAGTCAGTTAAAATTATGGCTGTGTCAGAAACGGAGAAATTTCTGATTTAGTGGGTAAATCTGACAGAGAACCTAAGCACCAGAGAAGCAGCCTGGTGTTGTGCAAGGTCCTTGTGATTGCACTGCTGTCTGTGCACAAATGGTACGAGCTAACAGGTGCCTTGCTCACAGTTGCCACAGGTTGACTGGAGTGATGCGAAAAATCAGACGTTAAATGGTTGTAGGGGGCTGGGAGAGCTCTCCTTCAGTTTCTTGCTTTGCACACACCGTGCCACGCAGTGCAGTGTGTCCCAGTGACCAGGGCAGCGTGTCCCAGCAGGGAAACACTGCTTCCTGCCGGATTTGCATCATAAACCCCGAGTCAGCACTTTGGGGTTTGGTACGGTAGGGTGCCCCGGCTTGTTGGAGTGAGTCAGAATTCAAATAGTCACCCAGCAAACGTGCTTGTCCAAACAAGAGGTGCTGTGCAGAGCCACCCAGGCAGGCTATTTTAAAGCAGCTTGCGTATCTCCGAGGTAAACAGCCAAAAGCTTTTTGTTTTGCTACATGTAGATCTTGAAACCTGAAAACCTGATGCATTAGTGCCGGTGATAAGACTGCTTCTTGTTGCCTGAAACAAAGCTTGCTTCCTGTCCTCCTAATTCAGATAATATCAAGTTGGTGGGAAATATGATTTGGGCTGTGTGGATGAGTTTTCCTTACAGGATTCCTGAACAAAGGCTTCCCTTCGCAAGACCTCTGATGGTGGCTTTCTTCTCAGCGGTGTAAAACTTAGCTGTGCATCTGTGTTGTCAGTGCCAGCATTCAGAGTGTAAAATGCAGAGTTTATTAGAGCGGGAAGATCATCTGACAATAAAATAGTGATTGAGACTGCTACTTTTGTTAGTTTTTTTCCTGTATGTATGTTTTGAGATCTTGAACTGCTGTTCCAAGCTTCTGCTCATCTTGGCCCTTTGGTTTCAGTTCGTCTTTGTGCAGAAAAGGGTACGAGTGGCTCTGCAAGAATGGCATGTGTTGTTGGAAGTGCTTACTTGTGCTTAGCTGCATCTTCAGCGGAGGTTTTTCGGGCTCCTTTACCAACCTGCCATGCTAATTCATGGCTTGAGTAAGAGCAGTTTATGATGTGTGGCTTCAGTGAGTCACCTGATATGAGGCAGCTGTCAACCACATTGACTTGAACACATTCCAAAAACCTTGTGCAAAACGTTGGGAAATAAACCTTCCTGATGTTATCCAGAGCAAGGGCACCTCCTTAGATTGCCCGGCTGGGGCTCAGCCGTGTAAGCAGTGCTGCTGTTATTTGTGGAACCGTTAGAAACCTGTGGGAAAAGCTTTGGCTCTGGGCTGCCTCCTGCTGTGGCTGCAACCATGGTTCCTCCCAGAGTTGTCCTGCAGGCTTTAGAGGAGCTGTCTGATTGATGACCATTGCTGTAAGAACCATTTTTTTTCTTTTTTTGGTTCTGTTGTTCCTGTGTTGCCACTGAGTATTAAGAAGCCAACAGTTTTCTGGCTCTGCTGCTGGGTAGAAGGCCTTGTGGGACATTGTTTTGGCTTTGGATAGTATTTGCATTTGCAATGGGCTCCTTTGTCCTTGGGCTCTGTGTGCCTGGGTATCAGTGTTCCCTGGCCTCTTGTTGGCAGATGGTAAGCCAAATGTATGCACAGTTCAGTGCTGTGGCTTGCTATTGACAGCAATGCTTTTGGAGTAGCTGATGTTTTAAGAAGTGAGCCATGTCCACCTTTGGGCTTTCTTCCGTCTCCAATGCAGTGTAAACTTTTGGGACTGAGCCTCTCATTTTCTCACTGCTCAATAACAAATACTTGATCCTGTTGCTGCTGTTTAGAACCTATGGGCCAAAGGAAAGAGTGGGATGCTTGTGTGCTTTGCAGGCTTACAATCTTCCAGGTGGTGCAAGTCATCTGAGGAGAGGAGGAGGTGGAGGAAGGCAACTCAAGGTGAATGAAAGACAAATGGTGAGCACTCCAGTGCAACACTTAGAGCTTGCTCCAGGTGTGACAGTGCTGCTAGGAAGGCTCTGCACAGGTGAGCTTGAAAAGGAACTTGGGTGATACAGAATCAAGGGCAACAAGGTAAAGAACAAATATATCCTTGTTCATTTATCTGTGCATGCTGCTCGTGGCAGTTACCATTTATCAATGAGTTCTGTGCTGTGATGTGCCTAGAAATGCTTTGAGGAGCGATGCCAAGTGCAGCGGTTTGGAAGCTGGGCTGACTGACACCTCTGGCAACCAGCTCAAGATCAGCAGGAGTAGATACAAGATACTCGGTTGCTGTTCAAGCTGATAGTGCCAGAGAAATATTTAGCACATAGGTGACACTTATAATCTTTAAAGTACTTCACAAACATTGGCTAATCCCACAGCACGGTTCTTGGTTGGCAACCTGTCCGTCTTCATCGAGGAAAACAAGGCTGGAGGACTGTGTGAAGCGGCAGCACAACCTGGACTTGATTTTTGTTGGGGTGTATAATTCGGTCGACTAGATGCACTGCAGTGTGTCCCTGGATGCACATCTTCTCCCCTTCCAGCACTGCCCTGCCAGCAGAGGCATGTTGTGGTCCTTTCATAGGGTACAGGGCACGCAGGATGGGAGAGTTAAACAGAGAGCATCGAAGTAATGGTGCAGGAGCAGCAGAGCCAACCTAGGGATGGCAAGATCACCTTAACTCCACAGGTTTTCTTCTTTAGAGTTTGAGGAGTGCGGGGATGAAGAAAAGCAAACTGTTGAAGACAGCTCAGCTCCAGAAAATGTAATTTGAAAGGCAGGTGCCATCTGCATTTGGGTGGCTGCTGCTGGGGCAGTGCAGATCTCTGTAGGCCCTCAGTGTGAGCATGGATGACCAACAAGATGATAACTTCAGACATCAGCAGTTTGTTTTTTAGGAGGTAGTTAGCTGCCAGCTTTTGAGTGACTTCTGAGAAGATGCCTACTGTAAGAGTGCACTCTCTTGCTGGCATGGCCACTAGTCAGCCTTCAAGTCACCTGCTCCGTGATGGATGCCTGCTGATGCCTATGGAGTCAGACTGCCCACTCTTCCCTTTCTCAGCTCTGGTTATCCAGGGCTGCAAGCCTAACTGCAGGAGAGGTTGCACGAGAGTCAGGCTGGGACTTCATTTTAGTGAGGATTACAGCCAGAGTTCCTGTAAGCTCTTGCTCTGTGCAGCTGCGATACAGACATTCACGTAGGTTGGAATTTTGTCTTTCAGCATGCTGCCTTGCACACCTGTGATGCACTTTAGATCCACGCTTGATAAAAAGCAAATTAGAAGCGTAATTAGAAGTCGTCGGAGAAACGCTCTGAAACCACTAACTTAGTTTTGGAAAATGTGTCCTTCCTTTCATGGCTGTGGAAAACAGTTGCTCAGAGTCCTTGTAAGCAATGCAAGGGATGGGTTGGCAGTCCCAAGGGGGTTGGGGGTGGTAGTGCCTGCTGTCAGTGTCATTGTGTGCACCTCTGTTTGATTGGCTTCAGCTTTTCAAATTATCAACCAGCATGATCTGATAGCTGTGTGGAAGCGTTACTGCTTTGATTAACTTTATTTAGAAGATCCTGATTTCCTTCTTGGTCACCTGTCTTTCCCTCCTTCCCTGTCGTTACGCTGCCATTTCACTTTCCATGTCCTTTTGAAGGAGTCAGGATTGCTGCAGTGTGATGTGAGGTGTCAAACCTGCTTCTGTTTCAAAGCATGTGAGTATCCAGGGCTGTGCTTTACACAGATTTGATGCTGAGCACTCATTGCAAGCAGAAACAGCTTGAGCTTCGAAGTATGCTTTCCATGGATTCAGTGTAAGGGTTTGACTCTTGTCTTGGGAACAGGAATAAGGAAAAGTCTGGGGCCATGTTGTCAGGGATGCTTACTTTTAAGGTCTAGAGACGGATGTTAATTTCTTTCCTGTAAATGAAACTTTGTAAGCTCTTTGCTGAAGCTGATGACTTCCAGTAATGGGAAATATGTGGCAGTGGTGGCTTGGAAGGCACTTACTGCAGAGATAAATATTTCATACAGGCAGTGGCCCATACCAGTATTTGTCTAAGCTGATGAGCCTTGTCCTTCACTTTTCTAGAGTGCCTCAAATTATCCTGGGAACTTACTGTAGCGTGACCAGAGCTGTGCTTGCACAGCTGTTCTGTGCGAGGAGCCCAGCTGCCAGGCCTGGCCCTGCAGTGCCCCATCCCTGCAGTCAAGGTGTCCAGGACCATCTCTGCCTGTTGAGCTGCCCTTCACGTCACCCAGCTGAACATAGGGCTGCTGAGCTGCTTCTCACTGTGCCTCCCTAATGATTCATCTTCAGTTAGCCTTCTTTGGCTCTAATGTTTTAAATCTTCCGTAGGTAGCGGAGCTATAGGCTTGAAAACCTGGGGAGGGAAAGCTTCTTACTGCTTTACAGAGCTCCTAAATCCCTCGGCTTTTTATTGTATTCATCTTGCCAATTTTGGGTTATCTTCATTTCCTTTCCCCCTAAATGAGATAGAAGAAAATGTGCTGAAGAAGTGCCTCATCCTGACAGGCTGAATGGTTCTGGAGGCCAGCTCGCAGATAACTTCATTAAAGCGTCAGCCCAGGGGAAATGTGCCTGGGGGCAGCTTTGAGTGACAGCACCGTGCATGGTTTGCTGTAAGGCTGGTGGCTTTCTCCTGCATTACTGGAAACCTGAGGAGTTCCAGATGTTGTCAGCCACGGGAATGTTCGTGTAGCTTGTAAAGCTGCCGAGTGAAGGCCTCCGTCTTGGGTGATCTTTGGTGAGGTGCATGAAAACCCAGGTTGTGGCCTGGGCTGAAGTTGCTGAGCAGCGTTGCTGGGTCCTTGGGTCTCCAATAAAAAAAGAAAGCAGTGGAATATTCTGCTCCTGGTGCTGGGCAAGCAGCGCAGCAGCGGGGTGGGATCTCAGTCGGTTATACCCTGAGCAGCAGCAGTGTGAAGGATACCCGTGTGCAGAGCTCCTGATCGTGTTGAGCTGCTTGTTTTGGAGAGAGATGGAAGTGGTGGTGCTAGGCAGACGGAGTTTCATCTTGCTCCAAATATTTTGGCTTAAATCTTCAAGCTTCATCAACAAGACAGCATTTCTCAATAAACTTCCCCCCCCCCATTTGCTTATTGGTTAAAAGAAGAGTAAAATCTGTCTTTTAATGCTTTCTTTTCCTGATTCTCTGGAAGCAAAGTGCTGTTGAGAAATTTTGATTTCCTACAAGGAATAAAACTCAACTTCTACTCGTGAATAGCTTCGCTCATCATCCTGCTCTTGTGAGAAGGGCAAACCTCTACCTGGGGCAGGTGAGTGCTTGTGGTGTCTGCCCACAGCTGGGAGCTGGCCCTGTGGTGAACGCTGGTACCAGCAAGGAGAGAAGGGAGCTGTGGGATGATGCTGGTGGGGGCAGTGGGGTGGGCTGTCTCACTAGGGCCACAACTCCATCTTCTGAGACTGCCCCGACTGCTGTGCTGCAGGCTAATGGGGGAGGGGATGCGCTGCCTCTCCCGTTGAAACTGGGGTGCTGTGTAGGAAGAAACGTAAGATTTGTATCATCAAAGACCAAAAGCAAGAGGGAACATGATTTTGTAGCCTAGTGATGAGGGAACTCCCCTGGGAGGGGAGAGGCATCAGTTTCCATCTGTGCTCCAGGGACTGTTTATGTATTTTGTGTTGAGAATTGTTGGATAAAGCACATCCAGGGCTGCTGTCTTACTGAGAAGCCAACAAGCTTCTGAAGAATAATTTGGGAGTGAGGTTGGATAACTAACTGTGTTTCACTGCCACTGTGTTTGCTGTGCTCGGTTCGTCTGCTTCACCCATTGTTCATGGGGCAGGAGGGGACTCTGCTTATTTACAGGGGATCGCAAGCAGTTGAGTTACTATAGCTTAGTGTGTTAATCCACTACTTACTGTCCTTCTGCAAGGAAATGTGTTAGTTTGGCCTCCTTCACGCATCAGGCAGCTTTTTCCAGAACTGAGGTGGTTACTGGGAGCCATGACCGGTTGTGTTTCGATCTCAGCATTGAGAGGCTTCACTTCTAACTCAGTTCTTAGGTATCTGAATTGCTTAATGAAAGGATATTATGAAAAACTTGCAAGTTAGGGAGCATAGCTTCCAGTAAATCTTCAACCACAAGAGGTTTATCAGAACCTTGGGGGTGGGGGGCAATCCTGTTATGTGTTTGCCAGTAAAGAAACTGAAATGCGAGGCACAGCTCCCAAGAAAGAGCATCTTTTTGTTCTTTCAGATTTGTGAAAGGTAGAAGAAGGAAAGCCTAGCGATCTGAGTTGTTCAGAACCAACTGCTTGCTATCAGGAGCAGAAGCTCCAAGGGCGTAGGTGCCCAGAACAAGCCTAGTCCTGCAGCATTTTGTTTAGATAAAAGATAGAGTGCTCAGTGGTAACCTGCAGTTATTTAAAAGTCCTTGGTAACGTAATGAACCTTTTCTGTTCGGCTGGTGAGGTATACTCCGGGACTTGTTATCCTCATGGAAGTAGGATATATTGCAGCAGAAGAATCTGCACGGGCTGATGGTCACTGAGCTGCTGGGGTGATGCATTGCTGGCTCATGTAGGCTCCTCTCACTGGCTTCTCTCCCTGTGCCAGCAGCATGCAGGCTGTGCTGGCCCTTGTCATAGCAAGGGGGTTCTGACCCAGTGTGTGTTGTTGGCAGCTGTGTAACTGGGCACTCTGTCCACACCACAGGCAGATTGTTGGTCAGGGAAGATGTTTTGTTTGGTTGTGATTTTGTCTGTGCAGGGAGGGATGTTTCAATAGCAAATAGCAGTCACCAATAAGGCTATCAGCTCATGCAAAAGAGGAATGGCCTGAGCTTTATATAACCAAATCTGTTCGCTCAAAGGCTTTTCAGAAACAAATTTTGCGACTGTGCTGGAGGCTAATTACAGCAATATATATGCTGGCATTCTGTAGGGAATCAGAGTATCTTTGGATCTATCCATATGCTCCGTGTTGCACTGCTTTTCAACAGACCTGAAGGCAGCTGAAGGGTTTGAGAAGGGTGTGTGGCACAAGGAGGGGGTTTCAGCTCACCTCCCTTTCTGGGGAGCTCAGTGCCTGCCTTCCAGACTGCCTGCTGCTCCTCTGCCGTGCCATGCAGTGCATAAAATGGCAAAGGATCATAAAATCAGACTGGAATGGTGAACTTAAAAGCTCTTTGTGTAACCCCCTTTACATAAACCCCTTTGTTAATTAGCAATTTGTTGAGATAGCTGCTGGATAAACTCTAATCTGTAACTGTATATCTGCACTTCTTGAGTATAGCTTTGGGAGCCTAGGAAAGCATGTGTGTAATGTGGAGTTTATGCTATTTTCAACCCAGGCTTGCATTGTTTCTTTTTCTTCTCCTTGGGTAAATAGTGAGAGCACTTCAGTAAGCACTTGGAGCTCTGAGGTGGGGAACTTCATCTCATAATGCTTTGGTAAGTGTGTGAGTTTGCCTCTACGTTACACCTATCTTCAGAAATAGTGAGAATGGGACAGAACCGAAAAACCTGCATCAAATATCATCCTCTTCAAGACTTGATGACTAGAAAGTGGCTGTATCGTGCAGGCTTCCCACATCTGAGGGGTTTGGATCTTGCTTTATGCTTCTGACTCTTACCTGGTTGTTTTGTACTGCTGCTGATAAAAGTAATTGGTGCTGTTCATCCTCCTTTCTGCACACCTCTGCACTGATGTACAGCTGAAGCAGAGATGAGTAATGCTTTTTAAAGAAATGCTACCCTAACCTTTCTGCTGGATGCGTCGATTGAACATTTAAATCTCTAGATTTTCCATTGCATTGGAATGACTGTACATTCCTATCAAATGATTCATTCGATTAACATAACTTTCCTACAAACCAGAATATCTCTCAGACCCTCAGATGGGATCCGGAGTGCAAATGCAGATACTTTGTTGGGAGCTGTGTGCTTTCCATAGCTGCACACAGGTTGGAGTGTAACGCCATCCTCTTCCTCCCCTCACTGAGCGTGCTGAGTTCCCTCACATTCCATTGGAGTGACGTTGGGAAAGTTGTTTCTTTCTTCTTCCCCACAGGGACTCGGCAGAACTGTTTACCCTCCGCTCGCCAGCTTCCCTCAGATGGGAGAAGCCACACAGCGAGAGGGTGATGGGGGAAGGATGAGCAGAGCCCGAGGGCTGTGGTGCTGGGTCCCCATGCCGCGAGGTCTGCCACCACCATGCTCCTGCTCGCTCTGCTTCCAGCGTTCCCTCTGCTGTCAGTTCTCAGGTTGGGTTTGCTCGGGCTGGCTTCGTCCTTAGGCTGTGGGGTGTGCTGTGGATTGGTGGTCCTGCTGGTGGGAAGGACTGACTCAGTGCAGGCCTGTGATTTCTCCAGAATGTGCACGTGCTGCCCTCAGCCTGTTATGGCTATCTCAGATGTCACTGTTACTTAATCTTGAAGACTCTACCATATTTCATAACCGGGGAAAAGTTCTTGCTTCCCCTGGGGCAGCTGTTGCATTTAAGGAATGTTTGATGGATACTGGAATAGAAACTCCATTTTCCTTTTGTACCTGATTTGTAGATATTCACGCCGATGTGGCTGAAGATCATTTCTGGAAAGGCAAGTTTTCTCCAGAAAGCTCTCCTACTCAGCACAAACCTCTGTGGCCGTGCCAGCTCTGCTCACCTCTTCCTTGTCCGCACTGTGCCTGCTGAGCAGGGGTGTTCTTCTGCTCACTGTGCTGCTCATGGGGAAGTCAGAGCCCTTCTGCACCCACAGGAAATTCTCTAAGATGCCTTTCATGCAGGGGCAGCAACATAGGTGTTTTTGTTGACAGATTTGGAAGTGGTTAGCTTATGCTAATGCATCTGGTTTGTGCTCTAAAGGCGATGCTGAGTGAAAGCTAGCTGCATGCATGGGCTGCACTGCGTGATGTTCTGCAGCATTGTGTAACTTTGCTCAGGAAAAGGGTCCTTCAGTGTTTTAAGGCTGCTGCTGAATCCCATTTGCCTTGGGTGGAGGCTTGTCATACTTCTAGCCCTTCTCCTAGTCAGAGCGACCTGTTGAAAATGACACTTCTAAACGCTGGGCCTCTGAAAACAAACCGAATGTGTTTGACTTGGTCACGAAGGAGAAGCTGAATTGCTGCATGCTCTTGGGAAGATCACCGCACACTGTGTGCTGCAGGAGCAGCAATCTCCACGCACGTGGCCTGACCAAAAGCAAGGCACTGTGCGTCTCGTGCAAGCCTGCACCAGTGAGGTTGATGAAAGCAGGCTGTCTCCTGCATGCTTCATGGGAACACAGCAAAACAAGGTTAGAAAGTAATGTTTAGGCACACACCGTGTTCTCCTCTTTCTGGTGGCTGACATCTTCCTGCACTCTGCTGTGAGGTCCAGTGGTGCTGGGGCTGAATTGAAATGAGCAGAGGATCTATTTTAGCACGATTATTTGATCTTAGCTGGTTGGGATTTTGATACGTGGTTTTAAATTTACTTGGACGTGTGTAAAGGATAAGAGATTAGCCCGTGTGGAAATAAATTTGTTGGGATTTGTGAGGGTGGAGGTTAGAAGGGGAGGACTGGGGGAGGGAGGAATGGCATGCTGCCTTGAAGCCTTCTTTGCCAGCCTGTGTGTTTCTTGTGATCTTTCTCTTCCCAGGAGGAGGGATTACAGCTGAAGTACAAACTCTGGGTTATTTGGCTTCTAGCACTCAGGCCAGCTTGGTGTTACCAGCTTTGCAGTTGGTAAATAAGCTTTTTTTTGTTTGTTTTTATATCTGCATTTGAATAGAAAATAGTGGTCGGCCTTGCGAGGTAGCAGCTCTGTTTTCTTGCTGTTATGGTTTAAATTGATAGAAATCTCATTTATCTGCTTCTGGTAATGTACGTCCCTGGAGAGCAAGGTCATCACAAATGATACAAATGAATGAATAGAGGAGATCGGAAATGTGATCTGAAATTCCTGCAGGCTCGCTCATCTTGCACCCTCCGTGTGTCCAGGGAGACTGTATTTACGTCATTGTGCCTTACATAAGGATCTATAATGTGATAGCTTCTGAGGTTGTGTGGGTCTTAGGAGGCTCTTGTTTAATTGGTTCAGTATGTGCTCAGCAGAGAGCTGCACAGCACTTCTGTGTGACTTTGCAGCTGCATGGAAAGATTTTGTATTATGGAACCTTTATGCGGCTCTGGATTCCTTTTCTTCTTTAATATCATAATTTCTCTGATGTTGCAGCTGTTTCAAACTCCTCGGGCTTTTAGTGCATGCTAAAAATGCAAAACAGAGGAGGAGCTCAGTTAACTTGTAAATTAGCTACCCATGGCCAAGTAGTCAATATTTGGATAAAAGGTTGATATCAAAGGAAGGTACTGTTTGGATTGCAGCACTTCTTCCACGCTTTCTTGTATGGCTGCCATAAATCTGCCTTGCTCAGGATCATCAAATTGCTTGTTAAATCAGCTTCTTACCTCTTCTGATTGTGCACTTCAGAAGCAATGCTGCATTTTGTAATTGCATTAGCCAGAGTACATGTCACTGAATAAACAGAAATAAAGCTAGGCGTGAAGTCAAAAGTTTAAGCCCCTGTGCTTGCTTATAAGTGGGGAGGTGTCTTTTTTGTGCGTGTGTGAGCTAAAGCTTTCCAGGTTGGTTAGAGTGATGGAAACGTGTGGTGGAAGCAAATGCCCCATTAAATGCCAGTTACCGTTCTGGAAATGATCAAAGGAGGAGGCTTGGGGAAGGGATGCCTCGAAATGATCCAGACTGCTGCTCAAACCAGGCATTGCTGGCAAGTCGTGTGTGCTTAATTACTTGCAGGCCGTGTGGCACATGCAGTGCTCAGGTTACCTGAGCAACTGGGTGCTGCTTGGTCTCCAATAAGCAATGTGCTGTGCGTGCTTTGCTGCAAATGCAGCGCTTTGTGGCTGTGTCTTAATGGCAGCCAGCAAGCACCAACCGAGCTCGTGGCCGCTCCGCGGGCAGCACTGTGCCTGACATTTATGTCGTGGTCTTGTGATGGTCCAGGTTTAGAAAGCGAGCAGCTTGTTTTACTGGATGTGTAATTCGATAGCCGTACAGTGTGAGCTCCTTGCTGAAATCCCCTCGCAGTGTACAGTGCAAATGGGACAAGTGCTGAGCTGGGCAGCGTGCTGTGCTGACTGCTGTGCTTCCCAAGTGCCCGGCATGTGTGCAAAATAAAAGATTGAGTACTTCTGCCAAAGTCTATCGCTGTCCCAAAGTCTGTGTGGTCGACCTTCAGTCTCCATTTACAGCATCGTATGTGCAGAAAGGGATTGCTGTGCCCCAACCTCCTTTTGAAGTCAGCCATAGGGTAACTTTACCTGAGTGGCACAGGAGTGGAGTCCTCTGTGTGGGCACAAGTGTGAAACCCAAGTCTGAAAACTCCTTGTGCCATCTGCTTGGGGTGAGATTGTGTTTTTTCTCTTGGATTCTGCAGTGACGTGGACTGTTGAAGTACATTGTGAGAGGGACAAACAGGGCGTGCTCTGTTTGGTGGGCTCTGCTTGCACAAGGCAAAGGGACAGAGTGAGGTCTTTATGAGAATGAGGCAGTGGTCATGGTGATCTGTTCCATATATAGTGCTTTTCTGTGCTGCCATTAAAAAAAAAGAAAAATCTTTTAAGGAAAATCAAATGCTGACTTGGCAGCCTATCCGTCTAATCTTTGCTAAATGCAGATGTGCATCTTGGAACAATTTACTCCTGGTTGTGTTTAGGGCTACCAGAGCGACTGTTTATTCCCACATATGGAGCATGGTTTCAGAAGGTAATTTAAACAAATGGAGTGCCACTTCCAATTTTTCAGGCTTCCAGCCTAGGAGCCAAAGCTGTTTGCCTGGCTCCAGCTCGCCCACCCTGGCTGTGTCAGCTCCCATGTGGGCTGACAAGCTTGCAGAGAGCCCTCTGTGGTTCCCTTTCCACGATGAAAAACCTCCTGGCCCAGAGGTGCCTGGGCTCTGCTCTGGGTTGAGGCATCAGTGTGCACGAGGGCAGGCAGAGCAGAGCTGTGCCTGCGTGGTGAGTGGGGTGAATGCATGGGGAAAGCCCTGTCCTGTGCATTTACTGCCTTTGTGTTTCTGAAGCTGGATGTTGTGCAAGCTTCTGACTGTGCCTTCCATGTCTTTATCATGGTTAAGTTTGCTTTGAAATAAGAGTTCAGCTGGGATATTAAATTAAGAGTATTAGCAAATGCTATCTCATGCAAGGGTTTGTTCTGCAGAGTCAGGTCTGGTGCATTTGGTCAGTGCTGGTGAGGTGCCTTAGGAAGGCTGAGTTGTTAACAGAAAATAATACAGTGTCTGTGTCACGTGTGGACAGCAAGAATTTATGGGGAATGCATATACCTCTGGGTTTTATGGCTGTTGGACTCAACGGCACTCTTAAAAGCAATCATATGAAGTAAACCTGTCTGCATGATTCCTTTGTGTTAGACTAAGAATTTGATAATTTACACATATTTGACTGAGAGAGGTTGGTCGTTTCTCTTCCTACTGCTGAGTTGGAGAGGATGAGAGGTAACCAAATTTCCAGCGTAATGAAATCAGCCAGTCCCGCTCTTCGTTTCCTGGTGGAGCTGATGGGGAGAGCCCTGCAAGGAGCAGCAGAGCACAGCGAAGCAGCATGGAGCAAAGCAGCTTTGGGAAATGGCTTGGGCATGGTCTGCCTTGTTTGCACACCGAGTGTGCACAGAGCCTCGAGGAGTAGGCACGCAGGAGCTCAGGTCTGCAGTTGGAGCCATTCAGTGCATCTTTTCTTCTGTACTGCTGCACTGCTCGGTGATTCCTTGAGTTGCAGCTCCCTGCCCGTGTGCGCCTTACATGGGGTAAGAAGCTCAAATAGTGAACGTTCAGACCTGCAGAGTTGCGCACTGCAGGCTTGTTTTAAGACCCCCAAACGGATCTGTAGATTGGCTTTATTTGTTTGGTTTTTGTTTTCTTGCAGTTTCTGCGGGCATAAAAGAGGCTTTGTCCTCTGCAGGGCCCTGAATTTCACACGTACAAGGGGAGGCATTGAGTGGATTCCAGGCTGCGGCTTTGCTTCCACGTGCTCCTGCTGCATTTACCTGTATTTAGTGCCTGTCTCTGACTCAGTGTTTACTCTCCACTATTTAAACATTCCCTAGAAATTAAATCTTTTAAGAACATTATTCTTCACACCAAGTGCTTGCAGAAGCCCAGTTGTGCAATGCCTACGCTCATGTATTGGCTGCTGTCTTACTCCCTCAGAATATGATTTACAGTGGTAAAGCAGCAGCTACAACTGCGAGAGTTTCACTACTATGATTCTGAAGGCTGCTTGCAAAATAGCAGCGTCTTCTGCTCTAAAAATACTCCATTATCCCTTGTTTCAATTTTTTTTTTTTTTGAGAATTTTGGTTGTTTGTCAGGCCAGGGAAGACTTCTACTGATAAGGAAAAGTAGGTTCTGTTGTTGGAAATGGTTTGTATGCTTCTCTAGTGTTGTAAGGTGGAAGGCAACACTTTGAGGTGCCCTGTGCAGCTATTGCTGTGGAGGGATCTCTTGTCAAGCTTGCATTATGAAATACATTTAAATTTTAGGGTAATCACTGTGTGCCTACAGAAAAAATACCTCCTTGAAGCTTTGCTTTCAGGGGGAGAGGCTGTGTTCCAAAAGCTACAAGGAACAGGTACCTGGTGCCTTCTGCCATCACTGCTAGTGGAAATAACTGCAAAGGTTTCCTTGTCCCCCAGCAAGCTATTAGTTAGTCCTTGGTGAGACTGAGGAATTTTCTCTCTTTAATGAAGTATTCCCCCTCTCTCTGGTTGGTGGAAATACCACCGCAGAAAAATGTGTTTATTTAAAGTCAGTCCTTATGATGGAACATAAGCTGTCAAACATGCTCTTCCTTCTAGCTGTTATAACTGTCCCTGAACGCAGAGGGCTGAAGGCAGCTGGGTGCTCTGTCACCCAGCAGAGGACACAGAGACCTGGAGACATCTCTGGCTGCAGACATCTGCCGAGCTGTGCCCTGGGAGCTGATAACCTCATGTGGGAACCTTTGCAAGGCTTCACTGTGATGCGAGAAAGCCATCTGTGAGTCAGGCTGCCTTTGGCTCAGGTGCTTCAGCAGTCCTTAAAGTTCAGCAGTATGTGTTCAGAGTGATTCGGGTGGGAAGAGGGTGAGTGGTCTGGAGAAAATGCTGAAAGGCGTGGACTGCTCGGCCTTCATGGTGCTGCTTATCCTCGCGTCACTGTGCCTTCTGCAGAGCAGGCACCTTCCTGAGGCTGGTGGGAGCTAGCTCAGTGATGACATAACACTCAGGATTCTGGCTCTTCCCCTGGCTATTGCCAACATTTTTCACACAGGAAAGCGCTGCTCCCAGAACGAGCGTTTATATGGGTGGGAGAAGCTGTGTGAATTAAAGCTGCTATTGAATGGGTTGGCTGCTGCTGGGAGCAGATGAATCCTGATGGCTCGTGCAGTGCCTTGCGAAGCGGGGGGTTTTCATCATGAATGCTGAGGGCAGTGCACGTGTGTACTGAAAACATCATTGTTCTGAGGCTGGCATCTCGGGATGTGCTGATAGAGGGTGGGTTTGATGCTAAGCAGTAAGAAAGTGCAGTTTACATTTTGTGACGGGGCCGCTGCTTATTTGTTCCCATAGAAACTGCCAGCTAATCGCAGCGAACTGCATAAAGGCTGCTGTTGGAAGTGCAGTCTCTAAAAATTTCTGAATACATCATCTAGATCTGGCATGTGCTGTGCTTCATCCTTCGCTTTCCCGTCAAAATCTCAGCCCTTTCTTGCTAAGTACACTTGAGATCCAATAACAGCAATGCATTTGGCGCTGTTAAGCAGAAATGCGGTAGTATCACCTTCTGTTTGCAATCCTAAACTTATCAGCTGGGGAAAAGCAGATATTTTGCATGTAGGGAGCTAGCAAAAGATGAGAGCACCTTGCCGGGTCTCCTGCCCTGCTCACAGCCCTTTGTGCAACCTCCCAGCACGTGCTTGGTGCTCTGCTCACAGCAGACTGTTGGTTCACACTTTGTGCATCTGAAATACTTACCTTCTAATGACCATGTGCAAGACCTTAGCCAGCTGATGGTTAACAGCTGCATCGTCACTTGGTTTGTAGGGTGAGGTTTCTACAAAACCAGAGTTATGAGTATTTCCAGTTGTGTAGCAGCCTGTACAGGTAGTGACACTGAGATATTTGTGTTTGGTGGACAAAGATGATTGCCAGGGACAGGATCTCTGATCCTTTGCTGATGTGATGTGATACAGGATGCTCTTGTGGCTGTGACAGTGATGTGCTGTGCAGTGAGGTTGGGCAGGTAGAAGGGTGGTGATGGATCTTGGGTGTGCAGGATGGGAGCCAAGGCACCAGGGCTTTGTCTTCAGAACCTGTGTGGGGACACGTCCTGGTGCTGGGCCAGCTGCTATTCCAACTGGCAGCTCATGGCACACTGGAAGAAAGATTTCTTGAGTTGCATGGAGAAGAGCTCAGCCAAACCAGAACCACTCTTGTTGCATGTATGTTGTCTTTAAAAACCAGCTGCTGTGTGGTGGTGCTGGGCTGTGGTGTGCTGTTGTTCTGCTGGAGACTTCTGGACACGAGTAGTGATGGTAGCAATGGAAGTGCTGCTTAAAAATACTCACAGGCAATTGTATGGCATGTTTCTGAGCATTTCATGCACTCTGTCTACTAGATTTCTACATTTTTCTCCTTTTGCTTTTTAATAAACCAGTTCACTCGCATTCACATCTGAGTTGTGCTTTCAGCTCCGTGCCTGAGATGTACCGCTTTTCCTTGTTTGTGTTTAGGTCGTCAGAGTTGGAGCAAAACAAGTGCAGGATACCTTTCAGTAAAACAGGTAAAACCTGCCTGCTCGAGTGTCTTCAGAGCACTCAGAGGTGATGGCTTCGTGTTAGAATTTGAGGCGTTCTGAAGGAATGGCGTGCCCTGTCCTCCACCTTCTCTCCAACAAGTCTCAGCATTGCAGCAAGCAAGGCTTAGTTCCCCAGCGGGTGACCGGTGGCTGCTGCTGCCCAGCATTCTTGATGTGGATCCTGCTGTGACAGTTTTCTTCCTGCATGCGACTACATTTCCAAAACTGTGCTGCTAAGCAACTCCGAGAGCCTGGGGTTGCTCTAATGTAGTGTCAGTGAGTAACAGTCTTGTATTATTTCCTCCGGCTCTGCTGACTGCAGGCAGGAGCATTAGCAATGCAAGAAGCACGATAATTACAGTGCAGGGGACCTTGGAAGCAGGTCTGGGCTCTGGCTCTGGCCCGAGCTGGGTGTGTTGGCTGCAGCAGCTCCACACCACTGCTTGGTTCTGGGCAAGGCGCTGATAGTTGGCTGTGAAGAGAGTTTGCACTGCTGCTTTTGCAAGATGCTCATTCTTCAATGTGATGTGTATTAATTAAGTTTCAGTGATTGGACGTAGCAGCACCTCTTATTTTTAGCAGTATTGGTTCTTGAGGAGCTGCTTCTCATTTTAAAACAGCAATCTGAAAAGCTGTTACAAATCAAATGTCTGAATGGTAGTCAGTCTCTACTAAAACCACCTGGAATGTTACAGACAAATGGGAGTTAGGTGTTGGGAAACTCAGTCTTGTTTTTGTTGAGTGTTTCTGTTGCAGTGCAACCTTGAGGCTGACCAGCTGCCCGTGCCTGAGTGCGCCTGTGCTTTCCCAACATTCAGCACCAGTTGGGATGGGATGATTCTGGGTGTAATTCCTGCAAGGCCTAGCTTTCAGCAGCACACTTTTTCTCTACTCAGAACCGGTCTTATTCTCCTGATATTGTTCCAGCCTGCTGGATGGTATTGGATGTTGCTGGGGAGGCTTACACACGTCACTGGTACTATAAATGAATTCACTGTAGTCTCCTCCCCTGTGCTGTCTCTCTGCAATTAAAATAGCAGCGGAGAACCTGGTGCGTCAGTGCCCTCCGAGGCGAGCTGCAGTGCTTCTGGTCTCACCTGGTTGCAGCTGGACACTTCCACCCAGCGCTGAGGCCTGTCCTGTTCTGAGCTGTAGCGAGCACCAGCGTTTCTTAAGGCTGTTAAGAGGTGTGCAAGCGAAGGAAAAACTACTGGACATTTGAGTTTGCTAAAACCTTTACAAATGCCAATTCAAAACACTCCAGCGGGGTCACAAATGTGGTGTTCTAACCACACCTCGAGCAGCCTTTGGCTGCAGAGCCCAAGGCTGATGCCTTGCTGCTGTTGGCTGCTGCGGGGCTGAGCTCTGCTGGTGACAGGCAGCTCTGCTTCCCAGCAGCGGCCTTCCTCCTGCTCCTGCTGGCTCTGTCTCCAGGCAACCTGCCCTCCCGCAGGATCCCCAGCCTGTGACGTCCCTGCTGCTCTCCCCCTCAGCTTTTTCCATCCGCACTGAGGTGCGGAGCTGAACGCGTGCAGCTGCTTTTTGTTTCCCTCCTACGTGCAGTGTGATGTGCGCTTCTCTCCATGTGTGGGAAACACAGCAGATAAAAGATGAGAACATCCTGTGTTGTCATCTGATTTTCCCAGGCCTGTCCTCCCTTCTCCTTGATTTAAATGGGGTTAGTGCTGTGTGCTGTCAGCCGGTCTGCATGGACACGGCCCAGCCTTGCTTATCTGTGCTGAGACAGAATTTCAGCTACTTTAATTCCTTTATGAAGGAGTGTTGGAAAAACAGCCTGAATGTAGTGCCCTGAAATAAAAGGATGACCTCAATGAAAGAGGGACCAAAGATGGGCAGCAAGCTTTCTCCCAGGGCTGGCTTCAGTTCTCAGCTTCTGTCTTATGTAGGGGGTTAGAGGCTGTGCCACAGCAGACATCCACATGGGCCTGTCTGGAATTGCTGTCTGCTTGCCATGGCAGTAGGACTTAAACACTGTCTGCTGAGCAGCTCTTGCTTACTAAACCAGGATCTGCTTTCTCACCTTGCATTTAACAAGTTAACCAGCTTAGATAAATTTAAACGTGCCACCGTTAGGCTCTGCACTAGCTAAACCAAGCTCATTCAAATACTTCTTTTAATTAACAAGTGCAATCTTTGTGCATGAAGTGCTGAGATTGCTTTTAATTTGCAGAGAACCCACAGAGGTAGCTCTGCAGATTGTCAGTGGATCGCAGGCTGAAACAGGGCAGGATGCGTATCTGAGTGCTCCTTCCTTTTGCTCCAGCAAAGCCACACCGAACTAGGCTGCCTCAGTCGATCCCACTGTAGTTAATGAAAGGCCACTGCTAATGTTATGAGCAAAAGCTGCTTTCCCATTAATCATCTGTCTGATGTTTTGCACCTGCAGCATGGGTTAGATTTGACCAGATAGTGGCCTAATTTGCAACCTAATCTCTGTGAACTGATTAAAGCATGGCCTGGATTGGGAGATCTCAATTTCTACGGTGGAAAGCTTCTCGTTAGTTGAGATGTGAGGAAAGCAAGGAAGAGCTGGCCTGGGGACAGCAGAGGTGGGCAGAGCGCCTTCATGAGCTCCTGCTAACCCTTGCTGCCTTGGGCTTCAGCTCACTTGGTATTGGTCCATAGGTATCCTGCCTTTATAGTCGAGCTGTGAAGCTCGACTAAGTCATGTTGGCATTCAGGTTCTCAGACCTCCTACCTATGCAATATGGTGAAATGTAGAAGCTGGCTGGTGCAGTTCTTTCTCTTCCCAAGCCTTGCATCTTCAGTCTGAGATGATGTTTTTTGGTGTTGCCAGCTGAAGCATTTGCAGTTACAGAACCTCTAATTTGCTAAAGAAGGTTACGTACTGAAATGGTTTATTCAACTCATCAGGGTCTCCAGTTACGTTTCCTTTGTCTTTCTCTGTGATCTTAGCATCCGTCATGCTGTTCTGCAGGCCCTGGATGCAGTTGGGATGAGCGCACTGAGCAGTCAGCAAAGGTAACTTGGAGTCTGTTTCCTGCTGTTAACCAAAGTGATGAAGTAATTAAGAACAGCTCTCCAGAACCACACTGTTGCTGATCTGTGATGCAAGGAAACAGTGACAAGTGAAGGAGAATACAATTACTGGAAGCCAGCTCTAGCAAGGCAATCAGCCTGGCTCGTTGCTTGCAGAGTGTTATTTCTAACTCACTGTGACTGGGGCTCCGGGAGTGTACCTGTCATCCCTTTTTGTCTTCCAGAATGGAAAAAAAGAAGAGGAAGGATTTGCATTTGGGTTTAAGTCACTGTTTGGCACTGGAGCTCATGCTGTGAAGCTCGGAACAGAGCAGACGTACAACTCCTGTATGCATTTGATAGCTTCTTTTCGAGAAGTTGCAACTGCTGGTGTAAAGTCAGTGCTAAGCTGGGAAGGGAGGAACTGGTGCTTGGGCTGTCCGTGTGGCTGAAGGCTGGACTCCTGGAGGGTGTTGTGGATGAGTTCCCTCTAGCTGTGGTAATTCTAACAGCTTGTGTAGGCTGTTGTATGTGCACTGAAATGATGAGGTTTCTGTAATGGGGTTTAGCTGCTTCACCGGGCTGTAGATGTGAGCGTTGTTTTTCCGCCTGTCATTGAAATCCCAGTCCTGTTCCCCTGGGGACAAGGAAAGGTCATAGCAGAGTACAGCATTCACACAAGTGGAGTATTATCGCAGCAGACCAAGAGGATTTGGGCGTATTGACTTTCCTCCTAACACCGTCAGTATGTTCTTCACCTTGTGCAAGGTACAAGTCACTGCATTGATTCTGAAGAGGGATGTGGACGAGGTGATAACTTCCTTCCTGAGCGAATGCAACTTCTTTAGACACATTCTGGTCCACAGTTTCCTGCTTTCAATTGCTGCCAATGTTTGCATTTATGCCACCTCCAAAAGCCACCGGTTTTGCTGCAGAATGGCCTAGTTTTATCTGCAGCATCACTTTCGGTTAGGTTCATGCTGCTGGTTAGTTAATTCTGAGGTGCAGGTGCCTCTCTTGCTCACTAGCTCATCGAGGGAAGTTTTTCTGGTTTGATGGCAAGCATGGTGATGGCACGCCATGGAGGATGTCAGCTGGGAGTGCATTTTTTTTTTGTTGTTTCTGTGGAACGTTTTCTTCTGACTAAAGTTGCACAAATTGCCTATTTGTATCTGGAGAGATCACTGTCAGTGACCATAAATACAGAAGCAGACTGGTGTTGACAGCTTGCCTGACAAATGTGTCCCTCTGCCGTCACACCGTCCATCCGAAATGGCAGAGTCACTGTGGAGTGGCATCGAACAGAGCTCCTGGAGTGGGACATGACCTGTGGCAGCCCGGACCTTGGGAGTTTGTTTTCATGGCACACTGGTGTCCCTCTGCCGCCGAGGTGTCTCTGCCTGTAGCTGCTGTGTGTATTTGCTGGCTTATCTGCAGAGCTCATGACTGGTCAGTTCTGCCATAGAATGGAGGCAGTGGTGTGCAGCTGCAGTTACTCCTTGGGCACCCAGCACCTCAGTGGGTCGTGTTTTCAGCTTGCATCTGCTACTCATGTCACTTTTCCTGGCCCTGCTTTCCCCTTCATTCTGGTCCCTGCTGCTGGAGTTCTCCAGCAGCTTCTGTGCCGCTCTGCTCACTGCAGTACTTTGTTATCCTCAGCAGCTGCTCCAGTGAGTCGGCTTTGTTCTGACTGCTGTGCAGTGCTTAGCTGCAGTTCCCCACCGATCACACGCTGCCTCTTCTTCTTGCACATAGACTGGCCTTCTGCAGCTTGTTTATTGGTCCCAAGACCAGTATGGATGCCAACTCTGCGTTGGTTGCACTGTGCCATAGGTGATGGAGGAGCCGAGTTCTGTGGTCACATTCATCTGCAGCAGAGTACATCTCGTGAACGTTCATGGAGGGTTTTCCAGGAGGGATTTGAAACAGAGGGACTTCTCTGAACAATTCTAGGAAATGTGTTTTTCCTAAACATGCTTTATTTTTTTTTCCAGTGCAGTCTATTTGTCAGTGCCATCTGTTGGCTCTTGTTACACTGAGGAGATCGATTGCTGACTTAATGCTAACACTTACTGGCACTATTATTTGTAACTGATTAGATCGATCACGTGGTCACAATCTGAAAAAGTGAGTGTTTTTCTTGATTTTTAATGCCACTATAGAAACAACTGAGCTGAAATAATGAAGGTGGTTTCTTCATGGAATAATCACCCAAGCAGGAGACTTTTAATCTGAGTATAAACTAGATTGAAGTCGCTGGGTGGTAAGAAGTGATAGACGTTAGCCCAGGACAGTCTTTAGCTTTTCCTTTGCTCATGGAAGAAGAAGGAATGATCTCTTTCATGGCTCCTTTCCACTGAACACAGGCTAGTATTTCCTATCTTTTTTCTCCTCTTTTTGAGAAGTTTGATGCCCATTCTCAGCGGGTGCTTGGCCTCCCCAGGTGGCTCTGTGTGTGCGGCTGTTTTGGAGGGCCCTGGTAAAGCACGTAGTTTAGCAGGCTGCTGGGCACAGCCTGTCTCTTCCCAGTGATGCTGAGGGAAGATCAGCCGACGTGGGGAGGGCAGCCAGAGCTGGTTGCCTTTTCAGTGCCTGTTCTGCAGCCTGGCAGTGTGAGCCCAACTGGTGTGGTTGGTCCCTTCCGTGTGCATGCCGTGCTGTGAGCTGTTCTTCATGGCTTAACCTCAGTGCAAGGTGGAATTTACAGGCAGATCTGTTCTGGTACATCCCAAACTCTGCACAGGTTTGAGATGTGAAAGAGAAGGGTGACACGGAGGCATTCAGGTGCCTCCTGCCCCGTGCTCCCCTGCCAGCAGGGATTTGTTGTTCTTGTTGGCAGGGCAGTGGTGATTCAAGGAAGTATGCATGAACATGAGCCACACTTAGCTGATAAACAGGATGTCTGCATAACTTTGAATTCCTACAAGTGGGTATTATTTTCTGCACCAGGACTTCTGCTGTCTGTCCTTTAGCTCCCCTCCCAGCATGGGATGCTGATGGGCTAATCAGGTGATGAGCACTCTTGACCTGGCTCAGTCACCAAGCTTCTGGTCTACCTGGGGCTTTGGGCATAATACAGTCAGCTCAGGGCTCAGGTTGGGAGGCTTTTTCACTTGGAGTTTTCAGGTCTCTTTAAGGCTGACATTTATATTTTGCGCTCACGGTTGCTTTTAAAAGCTGCTTCCTTACTGCAGTCTTCAATTAAGAGCAGGTTGGCTGGCTCCCACCATTCACAGATACCCAGCACAGCTTCAGAATCAGGAAAGCGCAGAGCAGCGTGCAGCTGGAGCACACCGGGCACAAGAAGTGTGGAGATGCCATG
Source organism: Oreortyx pictus (assembly GCA_036925125.1). Classification (NCBI taxonomy): domain Eukaryota; kingdom Metazoa; phylum Chordata; class Aves; order Galliformes; family Odontophoridae; genus Oreortyx; species Oreortyx pictus. The sequence goes on along the minus strand of JAUPFR010000025.1, from coordinate 4,884,255 downwards.
GCCAAACCCTCTGCCCCAAAGGCACAGCATCACAGTCATCAGCTTGAAAGCTTCACCTTCTTTTTATGGATTGTTGTTTTTATGAGCTTAACTTCTCTTCCAAGTAACGATTTGTTCCTCAAACTACTGGTGTGTTAGTTGGCTCCAAGAAGGAAGAAAATGAAACGTTTAGAAGTGGAGGGAACATTTTGTTAATTGGTAGCAGCATGCGTGCCCCAGAGCTGGCATGTATCCTGCTGCCTGTAAGCTTCATTAACTTTTGATAAAAGAACAGTTAATTTTTCAGACTACTTTTTAAAGAGCATTTCATTGTTTAAGAAATTAGATTATGGTTTTCTTCCACTTCTAATTGTAGCTGTAACTTGTGCTTTATTTAATGATGTTTAGCCTTGCTCTCTCCTCTCCATATTCTGCGTGGAATTCACAGGGATGAGGGAGTGCACTTACTTGGGGTTGAGTCTTAGTGCTTCAAGAGATTAGTTCCTTTTGCACGAATGGCGCTACAGAGCCACAGTGCCATAAGTGCCTGCGATCCCCTTGACTGCAGCAGGTAATCTGTCTGCCTGTGCCTCTGCTGTGCCTCTGACTGGAGCGAGGAGTGCTTGTGTGTGCAGCAGAGGGCTGTGGGCACTGTCAGGGCCGTGCCCTTGGCCCTGCTTCGTGCTGCAGCCTCATCTCCAGTCCACGCTGCGTCACTGACACGGATCCGGTTGTTGCCGGCTGAAGCTGCCAACGAGGGCGGTGATTGATGGGAATTGTCTTGTGAGTGATGGGAACACTTGTCTGGATCTTGGCTGGTAGCTGTGGTGCCTGGCAGAGGGGAGGGGTCGGGATGAAGCAGCACCTGGCTCCTTCGGGCACTGCTCGGCGTGGGCGATGGGCCAGGCTCAGAGCACTGACCCCAGTGGCATTTCTCATGGCCCAGTGGGATGGTGACCCTGGTGAGTGTGCTGTGCTAATGTACACACAGAGTGCTGCAGCGTGCTGTGACCCGACAGCTCCAAAACAGTGCAATTAGGTTGGTCAGAAAGAATTAGCAAAAGGACCAGGAATCCCAAGCAGTGCTTTATGGAGAAGATGGTTAAGCACACACTTGGGCACTGTTATTACACAGCTCGTGGAAAGTGTCTGTGCTGTGTAAGGGAGCAGGACCTGTGGCCCTGATGCTGGGCCTGGATAACCTGTGGGGTCAGCCAAGTATTTACATCCAGGTGCATGACAGAACCTCCGTCCTCTGTGCATTGCTGTTCTTTAGATGGAGTCAGTTTGGCTGATGGGAGCTCTCCTTTTTGTTGAGATCCTGAACCATCTTTCAAGGAAGGGGTTGGATAATAGCCAGCTGGGAAATGCAGGAGTGGAGAAACCAACTCAGACCATTTTGGAAAGCCTTCAACCACTCCTTCACTCTGGAAAAACGGCATCCAAGCATCCAACACAAACCCCACACAGTTCCTCCCCCAGCCCTGACACTCCCTGTGCTGTCCCCCTGTGGGGAGCACCCAGGGGATTTCCTACTTCCACCTGCACCCTGGTGAGGAAGCCCTGAATTTCCTGAAACTGGAGCACGGGGTGCTTTCCCCAGGCTTTTTCAGGACACTGCTACCTTTTATGTTATCCCTATTGCTGGAGGCATTTAAATCGAATGAATACGTTTGGAAGAAACTCCATCAGAAATTCTGGCTCTCTCCTCTTTATCACTTTAGAGGGCAGGCTCAGGTTTGCTCAAAGGCTGCCCATTTGATGAGGAAGCAGGAGGCCTGTAGGACGGCAGTGCCTTCTCACACCTTACACAGGTTTATGGGGTGGCAGTACGGTTCCCTGCCCTGCACTACCAGAGATGAACAAAGGAATCCCATTCTTTTTTGCCTGGGCTCTGTGTACCCTAAACTTGTCCAGAAGTGTCAGCTCAACTCAGATAATTAAGCCAGGAAATGAGATTTCCTTTGAGCAAATATACAGCTTGAAATAAGTAAGGAGCTTAGGAGTGCTCCAGACCTGTGGATTCTCATTTAAATATTTGTGCCTGAACATGACTCATGTCTCTGGGTAGACATCTTGCCTTCGCTCTTGGAGGGAGCTTTGTTAAACATCATTGGTTAGAGCTTCACAAAAGCTTGTTCATGTGAGGCAAGTCGTTGGTGAGAGGCATGCAGCGAGCACTCCCAAACCTCCTCTGCCTCTCCAAAATTTTCCAGTCGACTCCTGAGCGTTGTCCTTGAAACCTGACAGCATAGACCTCCAGTGGCACAGCTCACAGCCACGCACTGCTGCATGTCTGCTGGGCCACGGAGGATGCTGCCAGCCCAGGACATGGCAGCAACTTGTCACCCTGTTAATCACCGCCCGTTAGTGCCTGGCAGCAGCGTGCAGGGGCTGCTTGTGCTGCTTCACCTTGTGCCTTGGCTCCAGCCTTGCTTGCTGCCAGCTACTCCTGACGATGAGTGCCAGCCCTGGCTGCTTTACAGCTTCTGTTCTTGCTGTAGTAAGCACGCTCAGTGACTTGTACGTCTGGAATGATTCCTCTGTTCTGAGTTAAGTGTTTGAAGCGAAAAAAGCAGCGTGTTGTACGTAGTGCTTCTTTAGGGTTCTGCTCACATGCAGGGCAGCCATTCTTCCGGCAAGGATTTTCTCATAAAGTACATAGCTTAATTTTCATTTGCTTCAGACCATTCCTTTAAAGATCCTCAAGCTAGTATTGTTCCCCCCCTCCCCTCACCAAATAGCTCCGTGCCTCTCAGAGCATCATTTGGTATCACACTTGGGTTTGACACCAGAGGAGGAACACCACCAGAACTCAAACAAGCTTGCTGCTGGCCACGTCTGCTTTCCTCACTGTGCTCCTGGGCCACCTTGCAGTGCTCCCATGCCCAGTCTGTGGCTGCAGGGCCTCGTGCTTGGCCCTGTGTGCTCGGGCTTCCCCTGCTGCCAGCACCTGTGCTGGGTGTGAAGGTCAGGGCTGTTAGTTCAGAGCTTGGGTGCGTTCCAGTTGCATGTGGTGCAGTTTCTGCAGGCTGACTCGGTGTCAAGTCCTGCCTTCCACCAGCAAGATCTTGTTTGAGGGCGAAAATTGGACTTCTGTATGCTTTTAATCGTGACAGACTTCAAAGGTAATTGATTTTTCAGTATAATCAGAATTGTTTGAGTTGGAAGGGACCTATGAAGGCCACCTAATCCACCTCCCTTGCGGTGAACAGAGACATCTACAGCTAGATCAGCTTGCTGTATGTATTGCAAAGGACTGGACTGCAAAAGAAATAATTTCAGGAGTACTGCTTGAATTTACTGTGCTGAGGAGTGCCAACCCCCAGCGCTGCCGTGGTGGTGATGGCACAGTTCCTGTGGCAGACGGTGTACAGGTGGTGGTCCTATCAAGGAGGGCCAATAGCCTGAACAGTTCTCTTTTAAAATTGTCATTCTTTATGTAGTGCCTTTGAAAAAACACACTTATCTCTGGGGCAAGTGTCTGATTCCGAGGCAAATAATGCTTTCTTGGTACATCAGAGCCTCTCGTTTCTATAGGTGTTGTCTCTGTTCTGTCACAGCTGTGAGTTGGTTGGACACCGTCACTCCCTGCAGCACAAATTGTTGTGCTGTGTGCTTGTGCCTGCAGGACATGGTCATTCCTGCTGGTGGAATAAAGGCAGAAAGGGCCTGCAACTGGCCTCTATGCTAAGCACTTGTCCCCAACCCTAGTGAATGCTGGAGCCTGCTGCAGGCTTGTGTTTACATAACTGGGCTTCAAGCTCCTGTGTCACATCTTTCCAATTGAACATCATCAGCACTTGCATCTGCAGTGCTGCTTTGCATGTCCTTCCCCTTATCCTTATGTGATTCTGCAGCCTTCTTGGACAGAAGTCCTGCAAATCACACATCCAGAAAGCAACCAGGAGAACTCACGTAAGAGCCACAGTGTGGAAGCCCATTGCGCTGGTGCCTTCCCCTTTCCTTCATTGCCCGTTGCCCCCCCATCTCTGTTCAGAGTCCCTGGAGCTTACTGGGGTTCCCAGGCTGTCCAAGGCATGGGCAACAAAACACTGTTTTTCATCCAGTGTTTAGCACAGCATAGTTTTTTGTGTGGTATTACTTGTTTTTTTTATGATCTTGGACATGTGATTGGTAAATAACCTCTTTTTTAACTTCTCCCCTTCTGCTAGGTTGCTATAAAGATCATTGATAAGACACAGCTGGATGAAGAGAATCTGAAGAAGATATTTAGAGAAGTTCAGATTATGAAGATGCTGTGCCATCCGCATATCATCAGGTTATATCAGGTGGGAGCACTCTGCAGCAAGTTTTCCTTCCCTCTACACTACAGCATTACATTGCATAGTTGTGTGTTGTGTAGGTTTGTCCCTCTGTTTCTCCCAGGTGAAGTACAGGGAAAGTCCTTTGTGTTTTCAAGGTCTCAAAGCACTTCAGTGAGAAGGGGACAGGCAAAAAGTGTGGCTAACCCTTCTCTTTTCTAGGAGATCACACTTCCGCTGGGGGCTGGCCCCCTGCCATTACTTTATGGCTATTGTGTGCTTTTCAGCTTCCCAGCTGAAGCCGGATGTGGGGTACCCTTCTCAGTTGAAGAGAGAGACTAATTCTCGTCCTCTAGGAGGACTGAGTGCATGCTGCTCTCCTCTCCCTGCACAGTTCCCTGGTGACTTGTGGACTTGCTGATCTGTGCTTTCCTGGAAGGTGATCAATAGCAATGGCACACCTGCTTCTGTCAGGTGTTTGCTGACTTTTTGCTTCTTTGGCATTTTTACTCTGCAGACAAAATCGCCAGAGACAGAACCCACGTATGCTGCTTTTTATGCACGTATTCAGCATAGTCAAACAGAGCAGCAGGGAAGTTGCAACAGCCCCAGAAGTGAGCTGAGTGAGGGGAGCAAAGAAGTAAGAGGGATCAGCACCTTGGTGAAATGCTCAGTGCTGTTCTGGAAACTGATGTCTTGCTGAAATATTCCCTTTCTGAATCATTTTGATTCAAGGCCTCACACAGTTATTTACAACCAAAGAGTGTTTGAGATCTTTGTACAAATTCTCTCCTGTTGTCTGATTTCTGGGAAGCTGTAGGAAAATGGCTCCTTATCAATCCCCCTCCAGAGCTGACCGCTGCCTGCCAGGCTGCTGCAGGACCACCTGCCATCTGGTGCAGCAGTACAGCTGGCCGAGGGCTCACAGCCTCAGCCTGAATTGGGAAGGGAGGGAGCTTCCATCCCAGCTCTGGTTGGAAAGTCCGCTCCTCTTTGGGCAGACACACACATTGTCCAGAGCACTTTATCTTGGGAAAGTATTACAGTGCAAGAGACTAATTAATATGAGTAACCTCCTGTCTAGCTTTCCTACTCTGATGGCAGGCAGTGGAATGTGGGAATTCGAAGTTCTGGGGAAATAGCTGGGTGTTGTTTCCTTCTATAATGTGAAGTTCATGTATGCGTTTTAAGAGAGAAGTTAAACCCTCAAGAATGGTTGTGCCATTCCTTAGAATCAAACCCTTGTCCATTCAAGACCATTCTGCTTCTGATTTGTGCCTGGTGGATGTCGGCATTATTTGGACTCCAAAGAGTTAAAACTAAGCAGAAGTGAGAGAGGTTAATGTTTAGCTATTTTTACCAAAGAGCCCAAACTGAGTTGCCTACAGCAAACTCTGCAGAATTATGATACTTTATTTACCTGGGGAACGTTTCTTTGTGGATTGATTCCTTCATGCTTTTTTCTTGCCCAACAATCCTAAATAATAATTAATTTGGGAATTCAGAGCCTTTCACTGTTTTTCATTGGCAGTCTGAGTTTGAAACCATGTTTTGTTGATCGTGTACTACTTGAAAGTTGTAAGTAAAAAAGGAGAAAGGATCTGTACTGGTAATAGTCGTAGAAGATTTTGTTTCTCTGGAAACAGAAATATGCAATATTAAAAAACAAACAAAGAAATAAACAAAATCCACCCTGTGTTTCTGGACATGTGTTACAGAAGGAATACAAATTTTCTATCACGTTTCTTTCTGCATGAAGCAGTCTCCCTTACCTGTCACTTTTTTGTCCTTATGTCCAGGTTATGGAGACAGAGAGGATGATTTATCTAGTGACAGAGTATGCTAGCGGAGGGGAAATATTTGGTAAGTACATTTATTGCATTCTTTAATCAGATAATGCACTAAGTTAACTACAGTAAACAGAAAATAGCTGCCGTGCTCTCTTGTTTCAGTTGAGAGATGCCCTTCAGCCTGGGAACTTTCCATTGACAAAGGGAGTAAAAAAAATAAATGGTACCAACTTAATGGAAAAATAACTTCCATAGCCTCTGCTTCTTCTTTGGGTTTCACTGACAGGTGGTGCTGCTCCTCTTTTATGCTGTCTTTAGGTTAAGTAAGTTGTAGCAGTAACCAGTTGCACATGATGCTGAGGGCTTTGCTTCCCGTCAAGTCATCTGAGACTCGGTGACTGTAGGTCAAACGTTGGCATGTGTTTGTAGCATTCAAAAACAAATAGGCTCCTGCAGTTCTGTAGTATTTCATTCTTAAAAGCATGTGTGTGTATATATATATATATATTTAAATATCAAATGTTATCTGAGCATATATTAGCAACATTTGTTTTAAACTCCACTGTCTGCTAACGAGGTTTTGGCTGAGCTTTCTTGACCACAGAAGCTATTCTTTAACACACACACACACACTAGTATCTGTGCAGCACAATTGCAAGAGCTGTTGCCTGATTTATTGGTTTGTTTGCTCTCCATTTTGTCCTGTTCAGTCAGTGCAGGAGTCTCACTTCTGTTCAGTGTCTCTTACCCTGCTGGAAGTGAAGCTGAATGCAATAAAAGATAAAGCTCTTAGTGAGACAAGGGAACCCCCGAATTATTAAAGATAGGGCAACTTTAGCTGAGAAGTGCTCATTTCTAGTGAATATGGTCTCCTAGCTGTCCTGTAGGTGGTTGTCATACTTTCTTCTCAGCATGGTCCTCATCCTTCACCTTCCTTCTCATTGGGAAGGTGACAGCTGAGGGAAGAGGCGAGTCATGGCCGGTGCTTGCGGAGTGTGGATGGCCCGGTGCAACCCTGCCTTCCTCCAGCTGAGTCTCCCAGTTGTTTACTCAAACATTAATCATGGTGCTGGACGCTCAGCAGTTCTGAGGGCTTGTGAAACTCATCTGCTGTTGTGCAGCAAGCCATAATTGCAGCACAATCATCTGAATGTGTATCAGACGCTGCCAGTGGTTATGAGACTTCACTTGCATGTGGATCACTGCAGGAAAGCATGAATTCCTTTTGACTTTTTCTCCCTCTTCTGTTGAATTTGGCAGAGACAGTTCATCCCTTTTTAAAATCCAGAACTATGTGCAAGCTCATATGCAATCTTGGAATGAATTCTCTTGGTTACAGAAATAGCCTTCTGCATGAGATGAAGTGAAAAATCTAATTGCTTTCTGAAACATTTTATGCTGTAGTAAATTCAGCTCATTAGAATGGCTAATTCCCATTTTACTGCCCAGCATTTTATCCTCATTCAGAGCTGGGAGCAGACAGGCCAAGCGCTGCCAGTGACACGGTAGCTGTGATGTTTTTCCAACCCATGGCTGTGAGGCTGTGCTGGGCTTTTTGCATTTCCAGGTCCTGCACGAGGCCCAGCACCCTGCACCATTAGAGCAGAGAGAGGAAAACCAAAGTCTCAGGTTTCTGTAATCAGAGTTTCCTGAGTAGCCATTAAGATTTTGCACTAAGAGAGGAAGCAATTTACTGGGAGGAAGCAGCAGCCCGTTTTGGAAATGTTGCCTTGCAGTTGAGCATCTCTAGCACCAAAGAATCGCATCCTCATGTTGCCCAGGGAGCATCTCCCTGCAGTGTGGGCTGCCAAGGTCGGTGGGTAGGTGGGCCTGGAGAGGCACTGTGCAGCCTGAAGTGCCCTCGAGCTCAGCTCTTACTGCGTGGCCAACAAACCAGAGCAGTGTCAGCTCACACCCTCACAGAGTATGGCAGCGTGTGCTCTGGTGTCGAGGGTATGTGGGAGAAAAATGCCTGTTTTCATTGGATTATCTGCTGCCTCCTGGGCATGGGGTATGTCCCCTGTATTGAACATGTACGTTCTTTGTCCTTTGTCAAATTCTTCTCTCCTAATGTGTGTGACAGCCTTGATTTTTTGTGCATTGAACACTTGATGTAAAGCTGAGTGCCTCGTATAATCTGAGTTACATCATTACAGCACTGTGAGCTTCAGGTTCATTTGAAGCAGATCTAAGTTGTTTCCCTCTGATGCTTTACAAGACCACTGAAGGCATAAACTGGATCTTAGAGCTGCAGATATTCCACAGGCAGTAACACAGGGTGGAACAAGTGGCAGTTTTATCCCAGTGGCTGCTGTGTGAGCACACCAGACAGCACTGGATGCTTGCCTCCCTCTTCCCTTGTCATTCTAAGCTCTCAGGCTCTCCTCAGCTAGCACCTGGGAGCTTTACAGCTCCTTTATCTGAATTTCCAGTAAAAGAGCTGTGGTGGGGCTGATAACTCCTCCAGCAGCCACGCCGTGCCGTAAGTGTCCTTGGTGCATCCGTTACTGGAAGCGTTCTGATAATTCACTTTGCTTGCACCACACTGTGTGGGGACCAGGGCGAAGACTTGCTCCTACTTTCACTGTGGACTTAAGCAGCACCTTCTAACCTGTGCTTTCTGTCACTATGCATGTTTTGTGTGCTGTTGGGTCAACATTATGAACAAACGAACATCACCTTTTAAACGCAGGATGCTCTTTATCCCAGATCTCTCAAGTGTCTATTTTTTTTTTTCCGAGTTCAAATAGAGCAGTCTGTCTGATTTTTGCTGCTTAGCTTGAATGCTGGAAATGATACCCAGTCCCCACTGCCCAGCACATGGCTGAGGCTGGTGGGAGCTGTGCTGCAGCAAGTGGGCATTGCCCTGGAGAGCAGCGGGTGCTGGGGATGTGCTGCCTGCAGGTGGGCACCAGCCTTGCTTCTCAGCCAAGCTGCTGCTGAGACTGCAAGGTCACCAAGTGGGTTCTCACAAGCTTTGTTTTCTTCACCATACACTTTCACTGTGGCTTTTTTTTTTTTTTTTTTTTTTTAATGCAGAGACTAGCATCGGGTGCTTCATAGAAGTCTGGAGGAAAAACTGCTTTTTTTTTTTTTTTTCATTGCTTTAAAAAGCGATTTTAAAGCTGTGAAATCAAATCACATGTTGCTTCCTCTATATGGAAAATGCTCAACTCCATGCACCTTTTCAGATCCGGGAAGATATGGTGACAGAAGCACTGGGTGCATTGGAGCTGGCAGCTTGTGGCTGAGGTCAGCGAGCTGGCTGAGCCCATGGCCACCGCTGTTCCCACTTTGCAGGAGGGGTTTGTGCAGAGTAAGCTTGCAATAGTTAATTTTGGCGTACAGTTGCCCTTGGTGGTATGCAGAGTATTCTGTAGCTTCATTGTTCCTTTCCTTCCTCTGGAGCTTGTGCAGAAATGTCAGCGTGCTTCAAATGCTGCGCCTACGTGCAGAGCTTGGGGACAGGCCCGTGCTCCGGGTTTCTTCCTTAAGTGTGAAATTTCATGTCTAACCTAAAAGGATTTTTTTAGCAGCCTAAGCAGCACTAACAATGGGGAAGCAGTGTTTTCAGTCCAAGTGGACAGAGCAGCCACCAGGGAGTGTGTAGCACCTGATGGCAGCAGGGCTGAGCCCAGGGCAGCCCAGGACCCTCCGAGCGGCCGCTCACTGTGCAAGAACCCCTTGGCTCTACCAGTTTTGTGCTGAAATAGGAACAATTTTCCTCTCCCAGGTGTACTTCTCTACTTCATGATTGCTTTCAGTTTGTATTTTAACCTGTGCTGAGCAAAAATGTGCATCAGAGAGCCTTGTAGAAGCACACATGCTGCGGTAGCTGGGTTTGATTTCTTGCCTATAGGAGAATGTCTTTGAATGTTTTCAAAAACATTGAGAGATTGGAACTTTGCACTTGGTTTTAAGAGTGCTTACTGCATCAGCAGGCTGTGTTCCCAGACTTGAAAGGATTACAAATGTGAATGACCTTGACTTGTTTAGGGCTGAGCTATCTATTAATCAGCAGTAATGCCTGAGTTGGAGCAGTCCCTTTCTTAACTGTGCTCGTCACTGTCACGACTCTTTTGGGCACGCAGTTTGTGACCATGCAAAGGACTTGGTGAAATACAATGAGAATGTATGAGAGCAAATGATGCTATTGCTAGCAGGGGAGTTAAGGGCCACATTGGCACTGGTGCTAGACTCCTTTCCCCAACCCTGGTTGAGATTTGCTCATGGAATAAGTTTATCCAGTGAATAAAATGAAACTGACAAGTTTTTGAAAGCCAGCCTCACTCTGTTGCACAACAGCAGTACAAGCATAGAGAAGTAGGCTGCTCTTCAGTCAGAAGCAGGCAGAACTGCTTTCATGTGTCTCAGTAATTAGTATTTACTGCAAGTCAATTATGTGACAGGTATTTTAATTAATGGGTGGCTGGGAAGAATACAGCCACCTGATGAGAAGAAGCAATTTATTTGTATGATTTTCAAGAACAAATATCCCTATAGAGCCCTCCAGTTTGGGCAGTATTTATGGGGTGAAATGAATCCCTTCAGCCTGGTTTTGACCCAGAGCTGTTGGGGTCAGCCTGAGCAGAAGGGCCTCTTGATGTGGGTGAGAAGAAGCACTGGGCATTCGTTCCTCATGTTCTGCCCTCACCTTGCTCCTGGAGCATCACTACAGTTGCTGGCTGTGACTTGGTTTTGGGACATTATGTGAATCTTCCTGCTTGCCTTTTTTTTTTGCTTCTTTAGAGGGAGAAAGACAGAGAGAGAGAGACAGAGCGCAAGTGGTGCAAGAAGTGTCTGTGTCCCCCAGTGATTCCTTTGTGAGGTGCCTGCCCATCCCTGTTAACCTGAGTGCCACATGGCGTGTGTGCACAAAATGAAGGGAAGGCCCCTGGTGGAGCTGCCTTCAGCTCCCCAACTGACAATACCTTTTCCTGGCAGAGCTGCGTTCCTGTCCTGTGATGCTCAGGAACGTGCTTTTGTCCCTCCTTTCTCTGCCATGTTTTACTGTCCATCTCCACCCTGTTTGCCCTGACTTACAGGGCAGGATGATTAGTGGCTTCTGTGAGCCTGGTGCTTTCCAGCTGTAAGCAGATTGATTTAAGGCTTGTTGCTGTTGGATACCTGCCTTGGTGATCTCTTAGGTCAGCTGGAGCCTTCTTCCGTCCATGTTTGCCATAGTAGCTTCTAAAGGAAGCCTGTCTGGCCACAGGCACTGTCTTGGGTGGTAGATTTTTCAGTGAAATTCTGGAGAGTATTCAGATTTTCTTAGTAGAGGTAAGCTCTATTTCCCTAGTAAAGTGTGCTGAGTATTACAAATATATTTTTACACCAAATATCCAGAGATTTGGGAATTTCTGCACGTATTTTGAAACATGAGGGACAGTTTTCTTCACTGCATTGTGGAAGTAAAGATACTCCTGAAATCACTTTGGTACTGAGCTGCAGCACTCTTAGGCGGTGCTTGTGTGCATCATCATTGAGGCTGGGCCTTGGCCTGGGCTACCCTACAGAGTTCTCTGTCTCCCAGCAGGACCCTGGGCTGATGTGCAAACTGCTGGAGTGGGGCAGCGGAGAAAACGAAGGAAAAGGTTGAAAAAGTTCGTTTTTAATTTGGTGTTGAGACAGATTTTAAGGCCTTAGGCTTCTCACGAAGCAAAGTTCTGGTTTCCCAGCTCCCAGTGTCAATAAGTGCTCTGTTCTCTGCTTTGTCCCTCACAGATCACTTGGTGGCCCACGGGCGCATGGCGGAGAAGGAAGCTCGGAGAAAGTTCAAGCAGATCGTGGCTGCTGTCAACTTCTGTCACTGCCGTAACATAGTTCACAGAGATCTCAAAGCAGAAAATCTTCTTCTGGATGCTAACCTTAACATCAAAATAGCAGGTGAGCTAAGACTCACGGTGTGGGAGGAAACCAGCTGCTTTCAGAAGTTAATAAATGTAGGCATTGGCTGCTTCCAGGTATTCAGAAAGAAGGAAACACAGTGCAGCTAAAGGAAGCTTTGGATTTCTCTGTGGCCTGCTGCCCAGAGCTGGAACTGGCAGGCTGTAGCCAGCAGATTTATATCTCCCTTCAAGAACTGCAAAATAATTAAAAAAAAAAAAAAAAAAAAAGTAGGTTTGGCTTCGTAGGCAAATATGCACCTGTAGATACTGCAGTGTTTCAATACACCAGGTCATGGCCAAGACAAATAAAGAAACTGACCTTATTTTGTGAGCTGTTGCCAGGTTAGGATTTCTTCAAAGCAGGTCAGGCCAGGTGAGTGAGAAAGAATGGAAAAGTAAGTATAAAAAAATTAGTGGTACAGAAGCAAAGGGGAAAAAACAGTCTTGGAATGATTTCACTGTCTTGCTTTGCCAGGGTAAGAAAATAGCCCTGGTGACTTGGCTATTTTGTTCATCTCAGGAGGAGAAGCTGAAGCTGTTGAAAACCAGGCCCCTTCAGTCTGTCCCCAGTGTTTTGCTGGTGCTTTGCAGGCTTCTTTTTTAGATTGTTTTAGAAATAGGCTAAGTATTAGGAAGAAATTCTGTACTGTGAGAGCAGTTAGACACTGGAACAGGTTGCCCAGCGAGGTTGTGCATGTCCCCTCCCTGGAGGTGTTTAAGGCCAGGCTGGATGGGGCTGTGAACAACCTGGATTAGTGGGAGGCATATAGGTTGGAACTGGATGATCTTAAGGGTCCCTTCCAACCCAACCCCTTCAGTGATTCCTTTGCTATCAGCTGTCCTTTCAGAGAGCTACATCTCTGTGGGCAGGCCTGGCATGTCTCATGTTCCTCTTGTACATGAGAATGAGCCTTGGCTGCTGAGCTCTGCGATGTACTAACTAGACCTGACTTCATGTAGCTTAGTGGGATTATGTAGAAACTGCTTGAAACAAGAGGATTTAGTACTGCCCTGGTCATCACATTTCATGGGCTTTTGCTCTGGAACAGCCAATACTTACATTTAATTCTGCTAGAGACTAACGCATACCAGAATGTTTTTGGAAAGCACTTTGTTACCCCCGCCCTGTCTTAATAGGCTTCCTCTGAGAGCTTGTCAGCTTTTACAAGGGTTTGTAACCTGAATTAAACAAAACAAAAGTGCCTAAGTCTGTAACTTCCTACAAAAGCTTTCGGTCTGGCAGAAAGGCATCTCGGGAAGCGTGTGTAAGCAGCACAGTATCTGCTTTATGCAAACAGATGCACTCATGATTTGAGGCCATCGTGTGTCCAAGGTGTAAAATCTCATCTGTGTGTGTGGGAGGAAGGGTTCCCTGCAAACCGGAGGGATAAAAAACATCATGAAAACTAACTCTGCAAGAAACTGGAGTGCAGCTGGATTTCCTGAAGGAATGGCCATGTGAGCACACCAAGTTCAGTGAATGCCTGGAAATCATGGGGGCTTTTTACCTGGGGAAGGTGGAAACTGTTTTCTTTCTAAATCTCTGCTCCCAGAATGGTCTTTTGAGAAGGTATTTCCCACCCTGGTAGTGGCAGTGTTTTACTTGGCAGGAAGATGGAGCAGATTTGAATAGTAGCCTGGAAAAGCTGATTTATGGTATAGGATTTTCCGAGTATTAAGTTTTGTCCCTATAACTCATCAATTGCAGCTTGACACCAAGGCTTCCATTGTTTCAGGAGGAAAAAAAGAAACAAAAAACGATAGCGACTGATCGCTTTCACTGTCGACCTTCCAGAATAAATACTGCAGACATGTTCAGAACCTTGTTTTGCAGGGTGGAGGATCAGCAAAGCCTTCACTGCCAGGCCTGTTAACACCAGCAAACTCTGGCCTCTTCAGTAACACGCTTATGTGTGTAGCTTCAAGCAGCAGAACCATTCTGAGTGCTCTTTTTCAGCCCCTTCTGACTGCCGTGCGGATTACCTAGCACAACGCTGTCGGTCTTTCTGACCTGCATTTGCAGCTTTGCATTACTTTTGCTCAGTGTTACTGAGGCAACTGACGCCTGCAATAAAGAAGCAGGCTGATGCTGCTGTTTCCACTTGGTGGTCACTAGAAGCGTGCCTGTTTCTTTTGATTGATTGTAACTGTACAGCTTTTCCATAAACAGTACAATATGAACGCCGTGACCCCAGTCCTCGTTTTCCCATGGATGCCTTTGCTCCCGCGTACCTTCTCAGTCTGAGTCAGTAGCTGCTGGCACTGTGCTCCCTTGTGCTCCCAGTCAGAGAGTTCAGCCAGGAGTTGAGATTATTGCTAAATACCCAGGCCTCCCTAGGATATGATTTCAGACAGGAATCCGATCTATGCATTGCTTTGCATTCGTTTGCAAGAGCCTGCTCGCTGCTTCGCCTTCAGAGGATAAAAGTCCCCGTGCACAGCCCAGCAGCGGCTCCCTGAGCTCTGCTCAGGGGTGACAGGAGGGACCAGACCCTCTGTGTTGTAGTGCAGAGATGGCTTTTAGGTATTTTCCCTCTATTGCATCATCAGGAGGTTTTAGTTTGTTCCCCACTAATGCCCTTTTCCCTTTGCTCTGTTTGTGGAGTGGGACCTGGCTTCTCCCCAGTGTTTGGATTTACTGTGTCTCTGGACTAGGGTGACTTGTCATCATTTATAAGAACATTTATTTCAATCTTTTTGTTTATTTGCTTTGGTGTTTGGGAGGTTTTGGTTTTTGCTCTTTTTGGCTGCTTTTGGGTTTTTTTTTGGCTGTTGCTTTGATGTTCCCAAATCCTCCCTCCTATCTCTTTGGGGTAGGGGAGCTTTAGATGTGCCATTTCCACCTCGCTTGGCTGCATTCATTCATGGTTCATTGAGCACTGGTGGCTTCCAAAGGAACACTTCCAGCCCCAAGCTCCACAGGGAGCAGACATGATCACAGCTCCCATGGGGCTGAGCTCAGCTCCCCGCAACCAGAACCTTTCCTTTCTGCCATCCCAGAGCAGACACTTCCAGGAGCTGCTGCTTCAGCATCTTTCCTTGCAGCATCCCTGCCTTGGGTTGCTTCCCAAAGGAGGCACTCTGCAGAGAGAAATAAAAGTGAGCCTGTGGGCTGATTTCAGCCCAGTGCAAATGAGGAGTAAAGTCCACTCACTGCATGAAAGGATGAATAAAATTAAACCAGAACAATTTGTTCAAAATATCACTGGATTGTGAGGTATCAAAACCCCACTGTGTTCTTGCATGAGTTTACAGGTAAACTTGACTATGAATGCTTTGCCACTAGGAGATGGAAATTAATTTAGTGCTGCAGATTTTATTGCTTGTTCTGGCAGTCATAGCTCAGACACTTGTTAAAAATCCCACTGTAAATGTGAGACAGTAAATCAGAAGCTTACTGAGGTGGAAAAGGCAGTTGTGCCAGCTGTCTGCTACGTCCCTCAAATTCATCTGCCCAAAGTCATCTTTCCTTGTGTTTTGGAAATGAAGATTATCCCATTTCCTCCAGTCAAAACCGCCTGGTTTAGACACTGCATTGCCTTTCCAGTCACTGTGCTCTGTTCTGAGCAGGGGTCTGCACCATGTTGCCTGTCCTGCAGATGGTTCAGCAGGAGCACACCGCACCAAGGGGTCTCTGCAAGCACAAGTAGTCTCCTCATGAGGGTTTTGCCTCCTCTGAGGATAGGAAGACAAGCTGGCTGTAACCTGATGGCTTGGAGTTGGCAGTCGTGTGAACTGTGCCCTGCTGCAGCCAGCTGTACCCAGCTGTGCCTAGGTGCTGTGCTGGTTCCTGCTGAAGGAGAAGAATGTAGTCACCTGGAATTAGGTCATGGAAAATCGTGCAAGGAAACGGAGACTGCAGGCAGGAGCACGAAGCAGCCGCTTGTTGCCTGCCAGCTGGGTGTGCTGTGTGCGCTGCACGGGGTTTGCTGTGCTCTGAGAAGTGTTGGTGGGAAGGTTTCTTTCTCCAAAAGGTGATTTCCTCTCAGCAGAGTGATATCAAATGTTGTGGGGTAAACTCGTAGTTCTCTATAGTTTAAGAGGGCAAACCTTTATTGCTGGCTGATGAGTTCCTTATTTTCTGCAGCACAGGCAGAAGGAAGTAAGGAGAAATAAGCAGTCTAAATTAAGATGGATGTTCAAGATGAGTGTATATTTATTTCAAGAAATGGGAGGAAAAAGGGATGTTGTGTTCTAGTGGCAGGTGAGCTGTGTCAGCTCCACATTATCCCAGCTATGCTGCAGCTGGGAACAGCAGTGAAATCAGAAACAACGTGAAGCTCTTCATGAGAGTTTTGTTACTTCCTGCACTTCCTACACTGTCTAGTTTTGGTCTTATTAGGCTGAATTTGTAGAGTATTTCCAGCCTGCCTTGTTTTTTTTCCAGGAGTTCTCCTGCCATGAGGATCTGCTGCTCAGGCAAATGCTATGAAACATGTCCTTGTTGCTTTGGGTCCCCATCCACACGTGTTAGTGTCACTCACCCTCCTGCTGGCACACTTCTAGCAGAAAAACAGGCTGAGCAGTCTGCAAGTAGCTGTGGTGCAGCTCCTTCTGACAGAAATTGTTTTAGGGTCACCCTGTCCATGGGACGTGGAAACCCCTTTCTGGCTGTGGATTTGCTTTTATTCATCTGAGACAAAAAAAGAAGAAAGAAGATTCCTTATTTTTATAAGGAAAAACTGACGTCTCTTGAATGCAGATAGTTGTTTCTTTGCTCTTCCAGCTCAAGTCTCAGCTGCATGCCTGGGGTGGCAGGTTAATTAGCAGACAGTGCCCTCAGTGCCCACATAGGCTGACGGCTGGCTGCCCATAAGATTAAGGCCTTTCTCTTAATTTCTCTTCCAGGTTTTATTATTTGTTGCGGGTGAATGACTTGACTTGGTTTGTAGAGCTGCCCACCAGAACTGGTTTCCAGTTCCATGTAGCGCTTTCTGGAAAATAAAATAACTTGATTTACTTTTTTTTTTCCCCTTTGTCTGCATTGCCATTATTGACAGCTGCACTGGTCCTAATGGAGTTGTGAAACTTGTCATCAGAGAAGCTGTGGGTTGGAAATTAGTGCCTAGATGTATTTGTGGTCTCTTGAATATAACCCAGAGGCCTCCTTCCAAAGCATTCACCTGGCTTGCAGCATCCCTAGCTGATCTGATCACTAGTTTTTCAACTCTGGCACGGAAATCATGTTTGAAAAGTGAACAGCAAACCTTTCACATCTTTGTGTCCTCATAAGCAAGAGCAGTGCAGCTGTAGTATGTGATACAGACCCAACTTGGGGTGTTTTGCAGCAGGTTGTGTAAATAGGGTTGATTTTACACTGTATGAAGTGGATATGTGACTTCATTGGACACAGCAGATAATGTAAATGCCATTTATTTACAGCAGTTGTACTGGGTCACACTGCAGTGAGCCATTCTCTTTCTTCTTTCAGACTTTGGGTTCAGTAACATCTTCACACCTGGCCAGCTGCTAAAAACGTGGTGTGGGAGTCCTCCCTATGCTGCCCCGGAGCTCTTTGAGGGGAAAGAATACGATGGGCCCAAGGTTGACATTTGGGTATGTGATGAACCTCTTCGAGCTGGATTTCAGTTTTGGCTTTGCTTCTTGAGTAAATAAAACAAAATAAATAAATATAAAAAGAAAGGTGTCCAAAGAAATACTCAAGCTGTTGGCTTGTTTAGCCATGGGTTTCTGAGGCTCAGAAGGAAGTTTTAGTTAGGCCTGGAGTTTAAAGGAGAAACTAGGCTGGCCCGAGAGTGAGATGTCACAAGGTCCTTTCTGAGAGTTTGCTCTTTCTTTATTATTAATCGTTTTATTTAAAGAAGGCTTATTGCTATGAACTACGATCTCTCCCCCACTGCTGCTGACTGCCCTTTGTCTGATGCAGAGTCTTGGTGTGGTGCTGTACGTGCTGGTCTGTGGTGCTCTGCCCTTTGATGGGAGCACGCTGCAGAATCTGCGTGCCAGGGTGCTCAGCGGGAAGTTTCGCATTCCATTCTTCATGTCTACAGGTAAGGCTGTGTGCCTGCAGTGCTGGGCATGGTGCTGGCCACAGCTCTGCTTACTGATCCTTGGAAACACTTAGATTTTAATACACCAGCTGGTTTATATGCCTGGTGAGTGGTATGCCAGGAAGCAGATCAGCTGGATAGCACGTTGTAATGGAAGCAAAAGTGGATTTTGAATCTAGAGTTTAGACACTCAGATACTCGTATTTCAGAAATCTTGCCTTCCATGTGTACATATAACTTCAAGCTGTAGCAAAACATTAGCAAAGATACATTCTTAGTAAATGCTGGGAAGTGTGAAAGCTAAAAATGGAGTCGTGATGTAGGGATATAGAAGCTTTCACTATATCTGCTTTAGACAAGAAGCTTTTTACAGCATTGTGGCACATTAATTTCCTGCAGTAGCCCCACCACAAGTGAATGTCCATGTCCTGTTTTTGCAAGTGTGTTTCTGAATGCCTGAGTAATAAATCTTGTTTCTGAAAAATGTGATTAATTCTCTAATAAAACCAACTTCATTTAAGAGCACCTCGTATTTTATGGTACCTTTGAGTGGAAAAGTTGATGGAGGATTAAAAAATGCACACTTTTCTCCTTCTGAGCTGAGTATCTCATCAGACTTGATTGCTCTGAGCTTGAGGCAAGTGGTGATGCCACACATTTCACTGTGGCAGCTGCCTGGGAGAGGTGTTCCTGCAGGAACCCAAGCCATGGCAGCTGTGTTTTGCCCTTCAGCCCCTCAAGCTGGTTGCATCCCTTGGATAGTACAGGGCAGGGCAAGCAGGGACAGGGTGACAGCATGCCACCTAGGGGTGCTGGCAGTCAGCACAAGGGTACTGTGGCCTGGTTGGCTTCCTCTCTAGCATGGGGAAATCCTGCATGAGGTAAGTGTAAAAGGAGCATGCTGACTGATGTCTGTATTGGCAGTAAAAATTTGCTCCAGAAGTAGTTTCAGATCAGATTTGGAAAACTGTAAGCCAGTAAAAACAGGCTCTGAGTTAGGATGATCTCATCTATAGGAGCTGCAGTGACACTGGGAGCGTGGTACTGAGGGCTGATGCTGCCAGTGCTCTTTGTAGCTTCTAAGAGGAGAGTTGCTCCTGTGCTGGGGTGGCAGCAGCTATGAGGTGTCTTGGGAGAGGCTTTTATTCCTGTGCTGACTGATTTAGACCAGTACTTAGCCAAAAAGCTGTGAGTATTCACGGACAAATACAGTCCCTTTAACCTTGAGCATCACTCTTTCATTCTATCTGAGAGAGGCTGTGTTCTCTTGTCCTCTTAGCTGCCTACACATGCAGCTAAGTGGTGCATGGAATGGGTGCAAGGTCCAGAAGGAGAAGTGGTATTTTTCCTACGTCTGACTTCCTACAGAGAAGTTGCTTTGAGGGAAAGACTTGCTATTGACTTTGTGGCACAAAGCTGCCTGCTGCAGCAGTCTTGTTCCTCACTGTGGTTTCTCAGCAGTCTGTTCCCTTGCAGAATGTGAACATCTGATCCGCCACATGCTGGTCTTGGACCCCAGTAAGCGGCTCTCCATGGACCAGATCTGCAAACATAAGTGGATGAAGCTTGGGGAAGCTGATGCAGAGTTCGACAGGGTGAGCAGCTGAAGTGAGCCAGTGTGTGAGTGGGACTTGCTCAGTGCATGCAGGACTGCCACGGTGTTCATTTCATCTGCTGGGGAACTCCTGTTCCAGGCACTGGTGTATGGCCTTCCCACTTTGTTTCCCCCTTGTCTTGCTTTTCAGTATCATCTTTTGCCTCTGATTGCTTGATATTTTTTCCCCTTTGAACTGATGTACCGTTGGCCTTCAAAGCTCATGCCAGCTTGCAGTCTGAGCCTTGTGAACTGGTTCTTCACAGCGCTGTGACTCATCGCTGTGCCTTTGGGAACATAAGCACTGAAGTCTGTATCTGTGCTCTTACAGCTGATAGCAGAGTGTCAGCACCTGAAGACAGAGAGGCAGATGGAGCCACTGAATGAGGATGTGTTGTTAGCCATGGCAGAAATGGGGCTGGACAAGGAGCGCACAGTTCAGGTAACACTCCACAGCTGACCATCGTGTGCTACCTCTTGCAGTTGGTGGACTGTTGTTTATCATGTCTGGTAACTAAGCACAGTATTGACTATTTCTTCCTTTTCTTCTTTCAGTCATTAAGAGCTGATGCTTATGATCACTACAGTGCAATCTACAGCTTGCTCTGTGACCGTCTGAAGAGACACAAGAATCTGCGCATTGCACCATCTCCAAGTATACCACGGACCGTGACCTTCCCCACCTCTGCCAACATCCAGGTAGATCCTGCTTGTATAATATTCTTTCAGCCCTGAATGGCTGGGCAGTCCCTTACTTGTTAAGCTTAGACTCATTTGTGAGTGTTCTCATTGTGCCAAAAGTGCCAAGATCTCTGAGAACTTTGTGTGTATTTAGGGTTCTGTAACTGTGAGTTTGTTGACTGTGGATTTACCAAATATTCTTCAGACAAAATCTAGTCTTAGTTAACGTAGTGACAGAAAAAACAATGTGAGGATTACAGGGTGGAAGATTAAGTTTGCAGACCCTAAACACTGCATGATGCTTTATCCTCAACTTGAGGTACTATCCAAGAAATGAGTATTTGCTTTAGGAGTGGCCAGGTTATAAGGGGAGGAGGAGAGATGCTAGCCCTGCCTGGACAGGACTGAAGAGAGGGAGGGAAAATGAGGCAATCCCTTAAGAATTAAGGACACCGTCAGTAGCTCCAGGGCAATCTCTCTTCCCAAGTGGTTAAGTCTGTTCATCAGTGTTAGTCCAAGCCTGATTATAAAGGGGTTGTAAGAGATGCTAGTTTCATGTCTACTGATTTTTGATCCCTCTGCTCAGCAGACAGAACAGGCAGGCAATACCATGAACATCAACGTGCCACAAGTCCAGCTCATCAACCCTGAAAACCAAATTGTGGAGGTGAGGTAGTCCCCTTGATGACCCCTACAAGTTCTTTTCCAAGACTTACACTGAGGCCCTTAGATTGATTGACCCTCATGTTGTGTTTCAACATCTCCCATATTTTTCCTGCCCAGACTGATGGAACAATGAACTTGGACAGTGATGAAGGGGAAGAACCATCACCTGAAGCTCTGGTCCGTTACCTCTCAATGAGAAGGCACACGGTCGGAGTAGCTGACCCACGGTTAGTATTGGACACTTCCTCCTTAGTAGTGAAGGATTAAGGACTCTTTTCCTACTGGTAAACCCTCTCTGAGGTAGAATTTGGGGCAGTGCATTTTTAGCTTTCTGTGATCTCTTAGTAACAGGTGAGGATGTGTGTGTGTATCTGTGCCATAGCTAGTATCAAACCTTTGGTTTTTTTCTCCTGCTATGAGTGGCTTGGAGTTATTCCTGCACTCTCAATTGTTGCTAGATGGGGAAATTGTTGCTATCTTGTCCCAGCTGGAGTCTTTGTGATAAGTGCTTTCAAGGTTAATACAAAGAGCAAATGCTGGAAAAATTTAACGTAGAGGAGGGAAAAGAAAGGACTGATGAAAACTGAAAAGTGGCCTGGCTACTCTCTGTGACCATTTTCCAGTGCAATAACAAGCTTGTTTTGTGAAGGGAAGCTGGGTGTACTGAGCCCATGGGTGGTTCTCCATGCATCGTTGCTAAGTCACCTGTCTATAAATATGATTGCACAGGACGGAGGTCATGGAAGACCTACAGAAGCTCCTGCCTGGCTACCCTCGGGTCACTCCTCAGGCTCCATTCCTGCAGGTGACCCCGAATGTGAACTTCATGCACAATGTGCTGCCTAGGCAGAACCTGCAGCCCACGGGTCAGCTGGAGTACAAGGTACTGACCCATGCACATGCTCCCTGCAGCCTGTGCCACACCAGCAAGTGTATGGTTGTGCATTTGTGTTTGTGCTTGCTCTCTCTCTATCTGCCAATTCCTTGAACTTCATAAGCTTCAAGAATTACAGTCTCGCTGCTGCCTGAGGTATGATTCTGGCTGGTTACTTCAACTAAGAGTGAAAGAACTCTGCAATATGAGATTCATGAATGGCCTGGGAAGAGAGAGGATTTTGCTGCCTGGTTTTGGAGGTGCAGGTGCCAGCCTGCCTGGTAACTAAAGCATAGTGCTGGGAGAGTTAAACACAGCTTTTCCACTGACGCTGTCTCTGTCTGCCCCACTTCAGCACGGAGATACTGATAATTCCTCATTTCTCCCGAAGCCCAGAATGCTTCTCTCATGCTAATGACTCAGTTTGTGGCCTTGGGGCTCTGGCACCAGAAGGAAGTGGTACTTGATTGGTAACCACACTGTGTTTGCTTCCCAGGAGCAGTCCCTGCTGCAGCCCCCCACTCTGCAGCTGTTGAATGGCATGGGCCCTCTGGGGCGGAGAGCATCTGATGGTGGAGCTAACATCCAGTTACACGCACAGCAACTGCTGAAACGTCCTCGAGGTCCATCTCCACTCGTCACTATGACTCCAGTAAGTAGCCAGAGGAAAGAGTTGGTGGTGTGCTTAAAAGTTTGTTTTCCTGGAGGCAGAGATGACAGCCTCCAGGCCGTGGTAGGCAGAGTAGTAGACTCAGGCTGTAGTACTCATTGAAATGCAGCAGGGACTGTGCCTGCTTGCTGCCAAAAGGATCCTTCCCAACTCTGGAGTGGTGGGATGCTCTGTTCCTTCATGGGACAATTTCTGTAGCTTCCTGTGGCTAAAAGCCGAGATGCTGTTGCTCTTTGGAATTGACGTAGGGTTTGTGAACTTTTTACTACAGTTGATTTTCTTTTCTATTGCTGATCTAACAGAGAGAAAACTAAAATGTCAGTCTTGGCTCTTAATGCGTATTCTTTCTTCCCTGACGTATCTGCATTGATGGATTTTCCCGGTAGTACCAAAAGAAGCAGCAGCCTTGCACAGGCAGTTCTGTATGGGGGAAGGAATGTGGGAAGGGGTTCTTGGCTGAGTGCCCTCTGGCTGGCATGTATCCTCGTGGAAGCCTGTTTTGGGAAGGCCAGGTGTCCACTGAGCGGATGGGAGCAGGTTGGCTGCCTTCTGGAGCCCATGGCTTCTCTTCTCCCTGCAGGCCGTCCCAGCTGTCACTCCTGTGGACGAGGAGAGCTCTGATGGGGA
The DNA here is from genome assembly GCA_036925125.1 of Oreortyx pictus. NCBI lineage: Eukaryota > Metazoa > Chordata > Aves > Galliformes > Odontophoridae > Oreortyx > Oreortyx pictus. Next base: position 4,861,210 of record JAUPFR010000025.1, on the reverse strand, counting down.
GCCAGATCAGGAGGCTGTGCAGAGGTAACCCCCAGTCTGTTAACATTTGTCCTTATTACCCTCAAAGAGGCTCACCCTGTGGTGTTCTACTGCTGAATTAAAACACGAGCAACCTCATCACAGGCAGCAGTGTTAATTACAGTGAAGGCTTAACACTTCTCTTATTCTTGTGGGTGTTGATTACTGCAGGCAATTATTCCTCTGATGCTACTAGGTGCTTACAAAACTGGATTTCCCCTGAAATTCTGTAAGCTGTTAAAGCAGTAGGTTCTCTAGAAACTGTGGAACTGCTAAACTCCTTTGCTTAGTCTGCACCAGCATGCAATCCACACTAACCTGCAAAATGAGTGCTAAGTGATTCACCCCTCCCTGCTGAGTGATGGAGGTAGGAAGATCTCATCTGTGGCCTTGGGTGTAAACGCAGCTTTTGTATCAAGACATGCAGTAAACATCCAACTCTGATGCCTTAAACAAAGTGAGCTTGCTGAAAATACAAGTACCTCTTGGCTTCTAATTTTAGCAGTAGACCTTAGAATAGTCTGCTCCAATAAGAAAAGAGCTATTAGACATTGGTCTGTAAACTTCTGTTCTCTTTGTCTGCTCCAGATGCATACTGGGAAGCGGGTAGAATACGCTTGTACTTTCTCAATCCATGAAAACACTAACCATTTCCTTGCTAACATTTCTCGGTAGCTTTTGTGTAGTTTCTTCTGTGCTAACCAGCTGGTGCACTGTGTTTTGGGTGTGGTTATGGAGTGCTCCTGTCTCTTACCTGAAACTTGAAAAGATTTCTGGATTTCCCTCTGAGTTTATAAAGGCCATCACCTCAAGTAAGACAGCATTTCTTCTGGGGCTATGCTTGGGTGAATGATTCAGATGATGGTTGGTTGCAGCAGAAACTCTGGGATGGGCAGAGCTCGCATCCCAGAGCCTTGCTAGCTCTTGTCACTTCAGTGCTTCACAGCCCAGAGGATTCAAACAGTGGTGCGTGCAGTGATGGGTTGTGCAGAATGTGCGCTGATACTCCTTTTGCCTCCCACAGCTTAGAAGGTTGTCAGGGCTGGTCCATGTGAAGGAACCTGCTTCCAACTCTGCCTTAGAATTGGCACAGCGGAACGCATCCTGTTTTTTCTGTGTCTCCTCACACTCTAGTTCATTGCCACCCTCGTCTTTGTACTCACTCTCGCAGTATTTTCCAGCTTTGTGCACTGCTGTTCATCCACTTGCCCCAGGGAGAATAGTGAAAGAAATGGGGCCAAGTCATGGTGAAGCAGGTGAAGAGCACACACCCCCTGACACCACAGGCTGCGTTCGGTCCCCTTCAAGCTGCTGTACCCTAACTGTGCACTGTCCTCTCCAGCAGGGCTCAGGAACACCAACTGTCTGTGCTGGCAGCTATATGCAGTTGTGTGGTTTAAGAACTAGCTCAACTGGAAAGGCATGAAAAAATAAAACCCTCATGCAAGTTGCAGAGGTGTTTGAATCCCACTGAAGAGCAATTTCCTTGAGCCCACAGGTCACTTAGCTGCTCCCAGCTGCAGTGTCCTCAGCCCTCTCCTGTTCTTCCACCAGATGGCCCATCCAGGTTGTGTGTTAACTTACTCCCCACCCCGATGTGTTGCAACACATAGCTAGTCACCAGAGAAGGGTAAATAGCAATAACACCATGGACAGATGCAAATATTTAGCTTCTTAGAACAGTGTTTCCAACACTGCATGCAGCCACCATAATTTTTTGCCCTTCTTAATCTGACCTTGAAAACAGCATGTATACTTTTCTCTGCTCCAGGGAACAGCCACATCTCCTTTGAGCTTTGGGAAACTTTCTTCTACCAGAAACGCTGCTGTAGCTCATGATTGGATTGTTCCCTGGAGGTCTGAAATAAAATGATCTTAGCAAACCACAACTATAAAGCTCTTTGGGAAACTTTCCCTGTCTCCATCAAATGATTCTTAAACAGCTAATGGCACGGACTTTGGCAAGTTACCGCAACGCTGAGCACTCTTCATTCTGTTAACTTGCTGCCTTCTGCCTAAGTGGCTTTAGTAGCTGGCAAAGGCTGATTTTGGATGAGGCAACAATTTTTTTTTTTTTTTTTTTGCTTGTTGCTCTTCTCTGCTTTACAAGATGAAGCTGCAGTTGCAGAGGTTAAAAAACAAAGGTGAGAATTCCCCCTTGATATCTCTTGTGTCACTGGCCAGGTGCTCCTTGCCACAGCCGCCTTGTTGCTGCTGGTTCCCAAGAGCAGAAATAGTTGAGTTCATAAGCGGGCATTCACCTGCCTGTCCTTGAGTGGGCAGAGTGCTGCCCCAGTGCTCGTCACACGCCAAGGCATTCTGGGTAGGTGCTCTGTTTGTTATCTCTTCTGGCCCTGTGCCCCCAGCTGGTCCCCAGGCATCACTGCTGCTGCTCACTGCAAGTCCAGCAGGGCACAGCCATTGGTGCCATGCAGCCCTTCCTGACATCCTGGCTGAGGCACAGCTTCGTAGTTTCGCTCTGCATGCTCCCCGACTCTTCGAGGGTTTCATAAAGTGAGGAAGGATGCTCATTCCAGTGCAGAGGGCACCTCAGCTTAAACCTCTGATGCTAAGCTCTGTTGCTAGGGCTGTGGCCCCAGAACAGGGACTGTGCTGCTCACATCTGTCCTTGCCCAATGCATCGCTGGGCAATTCCCAGCTCTGCAAAGCAGGATAGGAACTAGGTGGCGCACTGTGACCGGGCTGGGTTGTGGTGCTCTGCTGGTGCTCTGTCATGGGACAGACAGAGCTCTCCTTGCCCCACATCTCCAGTGGGGTGCCCTGTGCTGTGCTGAGCTGGCCTCTGCTCAAGCCCAGGGTGTGACGGGTCTGGTCTGAAGTGCTAAGGGCAGCTGCAAGGGGGAAACTGAGCAGCCTCTGCACCGAGCCTCTTCTTTTCCTTGCTAAGGCTGTGCCTCCATGAGTGCAGCAGATCTCTCTGTGCCTCTGTGGGGCCTTGTGAGGGGGAAGCAGACCTGCTGCAGTGGAGTGAATCCACACTGAAAGCAGCAGGTCGCCGTGGTGTTCCCCAGGGAACAGACCGGCATTCCCATCGAGACGAAACGTGGCTTTCTGATGGGAAAAGCAAATGGCTTCTCTTTCCTTCTGAGAGCAGTGCTAGCGCACAAGCAGCTGAAACCACGCTTGTCCCCTTGTCCCCTAAGCACTGAAGGCATAGTGATCTGACAGGCATGGGCAGTGTGTCCATGCTGTGCCTCTCCCTGGGCATCACTCGGCCCCCAGTCAGTTCTGAGCACTGCAGCAGCATTCTTCCTTCACCTTTTCTCTGGATTATCTAACACTCCCTGTTTTTGGAGTATCATCCCATCAGTCTCTTATAAAATGTGCTCCTGCTTGTTGCAGATACTTGGCAAATAGGTCAAAAAGGCACACTCTGGCAATGACCAACCCTACAGCTGAAATCCCTCCAGACTTGCAGAGGCAGCTAGGACAGCAGTCCTTCCGACCCCGGGCTTGGGCTCCACACCTGGTACCCGATCAGCACCGGTGAGTAATGACACCGGCCCTTCGGGCAGCTTTGCGCCTGGAAACCTGCTCAGATGTCACCTGGAATGGAGCACTGAGGACATCTGCTTGGCAGGGAGGGGTGATGAGGAGAAGGAGGAAGCATCAGGAGCAGATCCCCAGAGCAGATGTGTCCAACCACGCCGGAGTTCTGCAGTGGTGTGGGCTCTGTGCCTGCAGCTGCAGGCAGTGCTGGGGCAGCAGTCAGCTGGCTCGTCCCCTCCGGTCCTGTTTTTGCAGCCAGAGATGATTTGCCAGAATGGCTGCCATCACTTAAGGGCTGAGAATAATCTGTTCATTTTAGAGAGCTTCCTCTGTTTTATTGGTAGGTGTCAAGCTAGCAGTAGGTTGTAGATTTTCTCTGGAACATTTTGGAGTCAGATGCAAGGGCAAGACTGCACCAAAAATTATCTGTGCCACAGCTTAAAATCCTCACTGTTCTGCACCAGAGTTGTTTGTTTTGACTGCAAAGTCTCTTTGCAAAGCTCCTGGAGAGCCATTTTATTTCCTGTCTTTAACCCCTGAGGGGAAGGATATGAGGAAAGGCAGCTTGAGTGGGAAGAAAAATTGCAGTGGAAAACAGGGAACTGCTGCAGATGGCGTCTAAGCACAGTCAAAATGTTTGAGTAGGTCATTCCTAATTACGAGAAGCGTTAATTTGACACAGAGTCCTTGGCACAGAAGCAAACTGTAAACACTAATGCCACAGAGAGAGCGTAAAACCTGCGCTCTGAACCTCTCAGTGCCAAGAGTGCAAACCAGCTGCAAAGTACCGAGTTTGCTGCCTGTTGGTCTCGACTGTTGAGAAAGCAGTTGCCTACCAGGCTAGATTTGCATTAAATCTTTCAGCCAGCTCACACCGGCGAGCTTGACAAAGCGCTTTTTATTGTAGCCAGATACCTGCTGAGCTGAGCACTGATGTAATCAGCTGAGACAGGTGAACTCTGAGCAGACTGAGCCAGTGTAGTGCCACGCTGGAACTCTAGACAACCAAGATAAGCACCTCTACACCCTGAAGTTACCCTCAGAGGTGCTTGGGGGATGGGAAGAGCAGGAGGGGGAGAGATTTCTGGGGTCACAGAAGACCTTAATAGGAGGAGAAGTGCAGCTTGCAAAACAACCAGAACTTGCTGTGTCCTACTTTAAGGATTGCTTCAGATTGTGAAGGTAAGCTGAGTCACTCATGCATTGCAGGAACTGACTTATTTTTTTTAAGAAATGGTCAAAACACCCCCTGTCAGTATGTTGGTATCACCTCTGCCTCATGGTCTTGAGACTGTTTTGTTCGTTCTGCTCATTCCACCCTTGGTGTTGTAGTGTGCTATGAGCCTGCCTCACATTTTACCTATGAAACTTCATCCGATTATGGCTTGAGGAGGCTCCCCCCAGTCATGACTGAGACACACAGGCCCAGAAACCATTAGCACTCCTGTGTCACCACATAATCAGACCTCTGCTGTTGAACAGCTGGTGGGTTTTATTTTAGCACTTCACATATTTTAAGCCATCTTCTTTATATAGAGCACCAGTTTTGGTCATGGTAACTTTGTATCTGAAAGCAGATCGAAGTACAGTGTGGGAACCTCAGTGTAATTTCTACCTGTAGCCTCCACTTTCCATTGATACAACAGAAGATGAAATAATGGATGGGATGCTGTCAGGAGGGAGTGACGTAGCTCTGTCCATGGAAGGAAGTCATGTGAAATCTATAGAAACTGATTTATGTCCTGCTAAGGCAGGGTAAGGGACAGGACCTGACCCCGGTGTGCTGGCAGCATTCCAGCACAGTCATGTTCTGATAAGGGGAAGCTTCTCCAGGAGAAATCATTCCTCTTGGAACAGACTCTAGCAAAGAGCAGTATGCACAGCAGCACAAAGAGCAGCATGAACAGTTGCTAAGACTTCGACTTTGGTAATGCAGCTGAGGGTCATATCAGGATGAAAGTAGCTGGGGTCCTGTTGGATTTAGTGCCAGGATGTCACAGGTGCTGAGGTTTCGTACCGATGGCAGGCAGGAGCTCAGTGCTTTACTTTGATAACTGGGAGCCCCAACTTTGGCAGAATCTGGCTCCCCAAAAAAGTCCAATTCTGGCTCCCCCTTATGGTGAAGAGGAAATCTCATTGCAAAGGGGAACGTGTAATTCTTAGGGCACAGTTGCCTTGATTCTAGCTGTGTCTGCTCTTCAGAGTTGCCTATGGGAGGACGAGTCACTGGCTGTCTCTGCTTTTGTTTGTGGCTCAGTCATATTCAACCTTGAATCACATTTATCTGCCCAGCCACCAGGATACTCAGTAATCTTGCTTCCTGTTCATGGTATTGATGGCACATTAGTTCTTGATCTAAAACATGATTTATTCTGGGTGAGTGGGCAGGTAGAGCTTGGCGTGGCTGGTTTAAATTAAGTGTCTCTGTGCCACAGCTTGTTTTTTATCTGGCATCACTAACCCACTTCCCCATGTGTTCAGTTCTATTTACAAGGACTCCAATACTCTGCACCTCCCCACTGAACGCTTCTCCCCGGTTCGGCGTTTCTCTGACGGTGCTGCCAGCATCCAGGCTTTCAAAGCCCACCTGGAGAAGATGGGCAACAACAGTAGCATCAAACAGCTTCAGCAGGTGAGAGGGTTGGAGGACATCAGAAGAGTTTTTTATTATCTCAGACTTATTGTTTCAGGCAGCAAGCCTTGCAGAACACCCTTTAAACATACGTGCTGCTCAGCTGCCATCGGGGATCTTTGGAGGCTTCCACTCCTCCCTTCCTAGGGAAAAAATGCAGGTGCTGTGCCCACATGTGGGCTGTTCTGCCTGCCCCTGTGATCCCATCAGCACTGCCAAACTATGGCTGCTTCTCTCCCACACTTCCTGGGGCAGCGAAGATTTGGGGCGGTTCCAGAATGCCTGGGAAAAGGGCACTTTTACTGCTGGAACTTGGAGTAATGTTGTATGCCATCCCCTGCGCAACCAGTGCATGTCTTATCATGGCTTGAGCTGGACTTGGCACCAGGACAGGACTTTCACTGTGCAACGCAGTGGAAATAATGAGATGCTCTTTTCACCTCAAAGTTATCATTATTAAAGCTTTGTGCTTGCATTTTTTAAGGAAGTGCAGTGCTTACATATTGAGCTTGTGTGCAATTTCTCCTCTGTTATCTACAGCTTGACCTAGCCATGTTGTTGCACACTCGATTCTGTCAAATTAAATGCATTAGGCTTTCTTTACTGGATTTTTCAGTCAACAAAGTGCCTTGTTGCCCAGCAAGTGTGCCATGAGCAAAACAGTCACTTTCAGGGTGTGTTGGATTCCTTACAGGAATGTGAACAGCTTCAGAAGATGTATGGTGGGCACATGGATGAGAGGACTCTGGAGAAGACACAGCAGCAGCACATGTTGTACCAGCAAGAGCAACACCATCAGATTCTTCATCAGCAGATCCAGGTATTAGAGCCTGAGGCAGACTTTCTGATGTCTTAGCTGTGTTTTCTGAATGGCTGCAGATAAAACTGCAGAGCAGGTCCATATGGGATTGAGGAGGGTAGGTTGCTCAGCTTACTTAATGAGGAGCAAGCCTGAAGGACCTGAAGCAGTGGTGTTTGCCACTGTGACAGTGAGAGCTGCAGTCAGAGACGAAGTGTTTGGAGGATGTGGATAATCACTGTGTCCTGAGTGTATTACTTGATGCAGTATTGATCATAAACACTTCTTGTTTTCCAATGCCTGGTTCAGGACTGTATCCGGCCACCTCAGCCGTCTCCACCCTTGCAAGCTCAATGTGAAAACCAGCCAGCTCTGCTCACTCACCAGCTTCAGAGGTAACGAAATGGCATTAGCAAAGCTCTGGGGGATGGGGTTTACTCTACCTAACCAAGGATGAGCTAATGTGCTTGGAGTCCAGGGCCAGGCTGGAAGTGCGTAAAAGAACAGCAGAGCCAGTTCACAGGTGAATGTTCTTGGTCCTTTTTGCTGGATCTCGTCTGAAAGAATTCTGGAGGTAGAGAAACGTGATTCAAAGGCACAAATCTGCTTTGAACAGGTGACAGTTTTGCTTATTGACCAGCTTGAAAATGCGTTGCCTTCAGTAAGCCAGTTTCTACTCTGAGGTGCTCCTGAACCTCTCACATCTTTTCAGACTTTGTGTTAGGTGACAGTCCTTGTTTTAATCACCTCTGACTGTAAACGAGGCAGGCTGAATTCTGGGAAGGAAGGAAGGTTTTCTCACAGGCCACAGTGAGTCAGGAAGAGAGCTGGAGATGTTCTCAGCCCGGGGCTTTTGTTCTAGCCACGAAGTTATGCTCACTGCCTACATGTCTTAGGCATGGCTCTCAAAATAGAAGGCAAGCTGCAAAGAGCTTGGGATCCCAAACACGGGTTTTCTGCTGTTTATCTTAGAACAAAACCACAGCGTTTGGCGTCAGCTCTCACAGTTAAAAGGTGTCTTAATGAAGAGCATGTGTGATGAAAAGGTGTTTGTTTCCCTGCGTAGGTTACGGATTCAGCCATCCAGCCCTCCCCCGAACCACCCTAATAACCACCTCTTCAGGCAACCAAACAGCAGCCCACCTCCTGTGAGCAGCAGCGTGCTGCAGCCCCACGGTAAGTGCTGACAGTTGACTGAGCCATCTGCTCTCCTCGGGGTGGGTCTCTTGGCAGAACCGTGTAGTCCTGTCCAACCTCCAGGAAAACAGTGCGTGGGGGAGCTGGGGGCTTTGGTCCCCCCTGTGCTCAAGTCCTCGTGTGGTTTGCTGATGATGTAAAAGATTCTCCATCTGGCAGCAAGGGCTGGTGTTATCGAGAGCTCACAGGGATCTGCCAGCTGGAATGTGTTGATACGTTTCTTGTCATGAGATCCTTACTTATCGCTCCTGGGGGTGGGGAGGAAGGGCTGATATTCTTGAGTTGATACAAATCACTGTGAGCTGTGCTTTGTTTCTGTTTCTGTGCAAGAGGCTCTAGCTTGACCCACGCAGCCTGACAGAGTTGCCAGGAGTAGCACACTTCTTGCCGTGTGTCCTGGGGCTCTGTGTGCTGCTCTCTCCTTAGCCTTGCCTTGGGCTGATGTAGGTGCTGAGAGTCTTTGTTCCTCGTAGGTGCAGCCTCCCAGTCCCAGTTCCAAGGGATGCCATCCCACAACACAATCTTCCCGCAGTCTGGTAACTGTTCCCCTCCCCCAACCATGGGGCTGACGTGCCTGGCCCTGCAGCAGCAGTCCCAGGCCCAGCAGGTCACCATCCAAGTGCAGGAACCCGGCGACATGGTCAGCAACAACCTCCTGCAGGGGGCCTCGGTGGCCGGGCAGGGCATGTCCTCTCACACACGGGGCATGTCCATCAGCCCCAGTGCCAACCAGATCCAGATGCAGCACCGCGCCAACCTGATGGCCTCACTCAGCTACGGCCACAGGCAGCTGTCCAAGCAGCTCAGTGCCGACAGCGCCGAGTCGCACAGGTAAGGCCACCAGTGCTGCTGCACCACGTCCCACCTGAGCTGGGAACAGGGCTGGGTGTGAGGTAAAGCTGCTGGCTGTCGGGTGGAGTTGGGGGGTCTTCATCAGCCCCTTGTTCTGGGTTTGAAGCTGACTCTAGGTAGCAGTTCCTGGCTCAGGCTGGTGGGCGCTCTGGGAGTGTGCAAGACTTGTGTTTTTTTGTGCCTTGGGAAGCACCTTGTGCCGGGAGTGGTAGTCCCTGCCTCCTGCCAGAGCAGGGCAGGAAGGGGAAAAGTTAAACAGAAGAGTGCTTTTGCATGAAACAGATGCTTTGCCCAGGTGGTATTTTCCTCTCGGTACAGTCAGGGTTCCTGCTTCCCTTACCTTTACCAGCTCTGGAATTGGCTGCACCACTTTACACTGCAGCTGCCCTAGTGAGTCACCTGGAGCACTGAATGGTGGTCACTCCACCTTTGGAGTAGCTGTAGCTTCCCTGCTCTCATGTGGAACAGTGGATCGAGCAGGCCCTGTGTGAGGTGGGAGCTCCGAAGAGAGCCCTGCACGCCTCATTCTGGAGCTGCCACAGTGCAGTCACTTTTCTTTTCTGTTCTTTGCAGTCTGAACGTGTACAGGAATCCCCCCGCCAACTACGACCAGGTGCACTTACACCCCCACCTGTTCCCAGAGCAGCCTCGTGTTTCCCCCAGTAACTACAGCCCATCAGGAGGAGTTGGTTTTCCTCCAGCTCAGCAAGCTCTCAAAGTCCCACAGCTTGACCAGTATCCCAGTTTCCCTCAAAATGCACATCAGCAACAACAGCACTACACTGCATCGGCACTACAGCAAGCACTGTTGTCCCCAACACCTCCTGACTACAGCCGACACCAGCAGGTACCGCACATCCTCCAGGGACTGCTTTCTCCCCGTCACTCGCTCACGGGGCACACGGACATGCGGCTGCCCCAGGCAGAATTTGCACAGCTCATCAAACGACGGCAGCAGCAGCAACAGCAGCAGCAGCAGCAAGAGTTTCAAGAATTGTTCAGGCACATGAGTCAAGGGGACGCTGGGAACATGGGCACCAGCATGGGACAGAGCCTGTCGGAGCGTCAGTCGTTGTCTTTGCCTTATCAGAGTGCTGACACCTATCATCCACAGAACAGCCCCCAGCATCTCTTAAAAATCAGGGCGCAAGAATGTATCCAGCAGGTACCTGCATCAGTGCCGCCGCACGGATACGTACACCAGCCAGCTCTGTTCCATTCGGAGAGCATGGAGGAGGACTGTGCGTGCGAGGGCGCCAGGGACAGCTTTCCAGACAGTAAGAATTCAAATACATTGACCAAAGGTTGCCACGAGACCCCTCTGCTTGTAAATGCAGGAGGGCACGGGGACCCAGAATCTTTGCTAGGAACTGCTAATCACGTTCAGGAGCTGGGGACGCACCAATACAGACATCAGCCCGCTGCTGGATTCAGCAGGAATAAGGTGCCCAGCAGAGGTAAGGCTCAGGGCCACTCGCATGGCTGAAATGCTTTTCCATGCTGGCTGTGTACTGCTCGTGTTCCTGCCACAGAACACCATCCCTACCCAGTTCCACAACGATTTCGTGACATGTTTTGCATAGCACAGAATTACCTAGATTCTTTCTGGCTTCTGTGGCCGTAAGTAAATTGCAGGCATAGTCTCTCTAATAAACAGTGTTAAATAAGAAGTCTGCTAGATTCTTCTCTTTGGAATGTGACCTACTTCTGTAGGCAGATAAAGGCCAGGACCACGATAGCGCTGTCTCTGAAGAGATGCTGGGATCTGTTGACTCCTTTCTTCTTGTTGGGGATGATCCCCCATCCTGTATAAATAAGTGCCTGGGAAAGGTTACGTTTCTGGAGGACGTGTAACTGCAGCGTGGTGTATTCCTCCTCTTAGGAGCAGACCTGTGAGTCCAGGCATTGCTAAGTCTTCCATAAACTCACACATAAGAATGATGATAAATACCTTGCTGCTGAGTCTGCTCCGTGCTGCCCGGGCACTTTGGGAGCAGCAGCAGCAGCAGCAGCAGCAGCAAGACTGGAGCCCTGCTTCAGCTGGAAAGAGTTGACTCTAAAGAAAGGGAGCTGAAGCTCGCCGTTAGCATGTGGAGACCTTTCCTGTTAGTTGGAAACAGTTGTGCCCTTGCTCCTTGGTGGCTGCATTGGCAGTGATGTGCTGTAGGCGAAATTCCTGCCCAAGCTATAATTACAGGGCTTCTCTGTAGGAAAAACACAATCCTACCCCCTTGCTAAGGGTTTTGAAGAGAGACTTTCCAGGCTGAGCTGAGTGGATCAGTATTCGCTGCAGGACTGAGCTGTACTGGTCTGAAGCCATCAGCTTGCCCTTGGCACAGGGAACCCTATTGCAGGGGAGCAGTGTCCTGGGCACAGGAGGCACTGTTTTGTTTGGGGACACAGCGTGGGTTTGTTGGGAAAGTACTGGCTGGGAACAGAGTGGCACAGAGGGCAGCGTGGGCATGCCAAGCCATGTCCTTCAGAGCAGGGCACAGGGACAAGGCCCAGCTTTTCTGTAGTCTGCCTTAATTTTGTGTTACTGCTGTGTTTTCTCTCAGGCTTTAATATTCCTATGGAGTTTGTAGCACAAAAGGGAAGAGTAACCCCAGGTGGAGTGGGATTTGAAAGCTCTGGTGGTGCATTTTGAACCAAATCTTGAGTTCACATCATAATTGATGCAACCAAAACGTGCAAAATGATAAGATCTAACAAAGTCAGAAGCTAAAGTTCTGCCCCAGGACCAGTGGTGCTAAAACAGGTTACACAAGGGAAAAGGACTTTAGACAACAAGACTTTGTAAATGAGTAAAAAGCAAGTAAATGTTTGCAAGTCACACTGTGTAAGCACTTCTGACAGGGGCTGTTTGGAGGGCTCGTGTAGTAAACCATGTTCAGAGATGTGGCTGCTCAGAGCTTTCCTCCTGGCTTTAATAACCCACTTGGAATCTGGCCTGTGTTACTTCACTTCCAAACGGAGCAGACATCTGAGCAGCATAGGTACAATTCAGTGCTGTAAAACCCTGCTGCTCACCCCAGTGTTGTGGGAGCTGTGCACTGGTGCTGAGGGGTGGCAGCAGGAGGTTTGTGTCCCAATCTTTGCCTGGCAGAGGGCTTTCTGCAGGGCTGTCGTTCTCAGGCACAGCTTGGGGTTTTCCAGCTGTCCCCTCTGTGTTGCAGTCTGGGGACAGCTGAGAGGGCAGATACCTCCTCCCCAGCTTGTGAAATGCACGCTGCTCTAGGGAGGAGTGCAGATTTGCGGGGGCTCAGCAGGATTTCTGCCTTCCAAGAGAGTGCATTGACCCTGCTTTAAAAGCCAGCTGAGCATCTGCCACAGAAGGTAACTGCAGATCATGAGAGTTTCAACCAAATCTGTGGTTGGGATATGACTAAACCGCATTGAGCGGCTCAGCTGCAGGCTTGTTCCAACCTGGGGTCGGGAGCACTGCCCGTGGGAAACCTCTCCCCAGCAGCACGCTGCCAGCGTCACATGCACTGCCACAAAGGCTGCCTGGGATGAAAGGGTCCCACGCTGCAGGAGCGGGGCGAGGGAAAGCTCAGGGCTCCCTGCTGCTGGCCGTGCCTGCCCCGACCATTCCCACAGCTGGAAGGGCCCCAAGCGCCGTGTGGGCGGCACTGCACTGCCAGCACTGCCTTACCTCATGTTTTCCTTCTTGCTTTCCGGGAATGCTGACCGTTAACTGAGCTTAACCCCACAGATGTGTGAGGGAAGGAGGCTCGGGGCTGCCGGGAAGGATGCTGCAGCAGCACGTGGGAAGCAGCGTGGGGTGCTCAGGGTATGACCCAGGACCCGTTTGGCTCTTGGTAATGTCAGGGACAGGTCTCTGGAAAGCTCACGCCTTGCCAGCTCCCAGGGCACGGCCCCGGCCGGGAGTTTCGCTCCTGGCACAAGCAGGGGTTGCTTCCTGCTGACCAAACCCTGCAGACCTGATAACTGCTGTTGGGATCCATGTCACGTCAGGGCGGCTCCCGAGGGCCCGTGGCCTCGTGCTTTGCAGGACTGCTCACCGAGAGGGAATTGTTTACGTGAGCCCGAGCCAGCGATAGGCTTCTCCATACCTCAGGACTTTATTCAAAACATCATGTACTTAATGATGATAGGTTCTGCTTGATAGGAATGTAGCCTTTACCCTCGGTCATAAGAGCTTGCTGTGCAGATGGACTTTGCCAGGCAGAACGCTTCTGTTCTCCTACAGCCAGATTGGAGGAGGGCAGGGAGAAGTCATCTGATAACAGCTACTACCTGGCAGCTCTTCCAGCAGATCTGTTGCAGACAATTGCCAAGGGGTCCTGCTGGAACATCCTGTGTCAGAGTGGGGGTCACCCTTCTCTTGTGTAATGTGAGGAGGGTACAGGGCTGCAGGGAAGGCAGACAGAGGCTGCTGTGGGAGCAGAGAGCTCTGTGGGCCATCCCCGGGAGCCCTGGTGCTGCAGTGCTTGAGCAACAGCAGCCAGCCATTCCCTTCCCAGCACACCGCAAGTGACGTTGGTCTGTGCTGCAGTGGCACGTGTTGCCAAGAGCTCCTGGTTCCTTGTGCTAATCTGACACTTTTCTGTCTTGTCTGGTTTCAAGAGTCCGTCGTAGGGAACTGTATGGACAGGAGCTCCCCCGGCCAAGCGATGCAGGTGCCTGACCACAACGGGCTGGGCTACCCGGCACGGCCGGCATCCAGCGAGCACCCGCGGCCCCGCACCCTGCAGAGACATCACACCATCCAGAACAGTGATGATGCCTACGTAAGTGGGAAGAGCCCCGTGCCCAGCAGCTCCTGGATGCGTGTGGGTTGCAGAAGAGGTGACACGGAAGAAAGATAGCAGCCTGCTCTGCGGGGCTGCTGGGAATGAAATGCTGTTGGGATGCAGCAGTCAGCACGCCCGGTTATAGTAATGCTGAGAAGCATTTTAGCAGAGACCAATGTGGAAGGTCTCCTTTGCTCGTGTGTTGCTGGATTTGTCTCAGAGCTGGCTGCTGTGGCTACAGCTTCTTTCCTTTTGCCTCCAAGGAGTTTTTGATGAAACCATTTGCACTGCCCCAGGCTTGGTTCTGGCTGCAGAAGTTTTACAGACACACAGGGCCCAGCTTTCAGTGGAGCTTTTCAGTGCTGCTCAATGATGTTGCCTCGCCAAGAGCAAAGAGCAGCTGCTCTGCTTTCTGCATTTTGAATCTCTGAGAACAGTCAGACCCAGATCATGGTGTGTTCCTTGCTACAGATTCCTACCTCTGTGAAAGAGGAGGGCTCTTCGCTCAGTAGTTAAGTCTGGAAGGGATTGAGTTGTGTTGAGGTGACTTCAGCTGCGCATACGCTGTCCCTGAAGTGTGCTCTTGTCCTCAGAAGCTCTTGCTGAAGGCTGGCAGAAACTCCCTGGGCAGCTGTCAGAGCTTAGCTGGGGAAGCAGCAGGTGCGTGGCTGTGGTCCCACTTTGATTTACGTACCGGTGTCTCCGCAGGTGCAGTTAGATAACTTGCCTGGGATGAGTTTAATGGCAGGAAAAGCACTCAGCTCTGCTCGGATGTCTGATGCTGTCCTCAGCCAGTCGTCGCTCATGGCCAGCCAGCAGCTGCGTGACAGGGACAGCGAGGGTAAGGAGCTGCCTGGCTGCAGGCATGGCGTGGGCACTGCTCAGGGCGTGGGTCAGGGGCTGTGAGAACCTGTGTTCATCTGACAGCCTGCGTTGCAAAGCCACCGCTGCTGCCAGGAGCTCTGCAGGGCTGCAGGGGTGGAAGGGTTAGCTGGGATCAAAGCCCCCTCTGTAGTGTCTCTTGGATCTCTCACTGCACTTTGTGCACGAGCTTGTGGCAGCAGTGACCTGGGCTTCCTGCTGACCTGACCCACGTGCAGAAGCTGCAGCTCCTTCGTTCTCCTAATGCAAATCCTGATGTTGTTCTTCGATGTTGCAGAATGCGGGGAAAGTTTGGAAGGTCAGGAGCATCCCAACCTAGGCGATGGCAGCCAGCATCTAAACACCTCCTGTTACCCATCGACATGTATTACAGACGTCCTGCTGAGCTACAAGCACCCAGAGGTGCCCTTTGGGATGGAGCAGGCAGGGGTGTAACCAGGAGGGAGTGAGTATCCGTGTCCTGCTTTTCCCTCCAGCTGCACATCTGTGGATGGCAGCCCCGAAGCTGTGTTGGCCTGACTTTCATGTGCTTCTCCTTCCCGGTCCCTTTGCTCCAGCATTGGTGCAGAGCTGGAGAAGAGACTGTCAGCTGTGGGCTCCTCACTGTTTGCTGTCCCCTGTTTGCTCAGGGCCCTCCTTTATGCCTTTGCTGTCCTTCCAGAGCCACGTTTTGTTGGTGGGGGCTCTGCTTTGGGGTTTACCCTGTGGGTCTGGACTGGGAACGCGGTGTGGGGCTGCGGGAGCGGGATTGCTGTTCTGTGCTATCCCCTAACACATCTCTGCTTCTTCTCTCTGTTGCAGGTTTTATGTACAGCTTTGAAATGAAAAGGTCCATTTTAAACCAACAGTATCTAGCAGCATTGCGCCAAATTGCCGTAGTATTTCTGACTAACTGGAATACCATGGCCCCTTTCCTCATAACCAGTTCATCCAGCGTGTTGTTCCTTTGGTTTCTTGCATTTTTATTTCTTTTTTTTGTTTGTTTGTTTGTTTTGTTTGGCCATCTTTGCCTGTAACTCCAGCTATCACTGAAATAACCGGACAGCCCCAATCCTACACCGCCAGCGGGGGATTTGTGGAGCCCGAGCACTGAGTGGGGTTTGGAGGGCTGTGAGCAGCCGGGGCGGGCAGAGCCGGGCTCTGCATCCCTGCCCTCCTCTCCTGGCTCCTCAGTGCTGAGCAGGGCAGGGTGCTGTGCCCATCCCCGCAGCACTCAGCTCCCACCCTGAGCCCTGGTGCAATACGCTTCTCCTCTCATCTCTGTCTGCTTCTGTTCCTTCCTTTGTCACCGTGCTAAAAGGATCACTTCCTCCCCAGCCCCCCCCACACGCACACACACTTTGTAATCCTTTCATTTCTAATCCCCACACAACTTTTCCTTTCCTTTGTTTTCCTCCTGGCTTAATGTAGGGAAGACAGCTTTGTTTTCTGAGCTTTTCCTCCTGATCACGTAGGAATCGTTTTTTGGTTTTGTTTTCTTTTTTCTTTTCTTTTTTTTTTTTTTTGGTAAATGTTTTATTATTGTTATTAATAAAAGGCAAAAGGAATTTCTGTTGGAGAGAAATTTTTAACTAGATTCTGTTCTATATGAATTGTGACTTGCACCTTCTGTTCAGAGTATTTTATTTCTTTGGATGGCATTGTCATTGTGACTGGTTTTCTCTCTCGTGCCAGTGGCGAAAGTGGTATTCTCCTTTATGCAGTTCAGACGTGCATAGATCTCTTCTTTGTTCTTCTTTTCATTCTTTCCTTGGCTGAGAGAAAGCAAAGCCCCCCCCCGGGCAGCGGGGCGCGGGGAGCGCTGCGCGTCATCATCGCCTTTGGGACTTGACAGCTACAACCGGAACCCTTCTTAATGACACTTTTTGGAATATTTAAAGAAATATATATATATATATATATATATAAATATATATATGATAAAGAAATAATAAATAAATAAACGAACGAATGAATAAAAGAATCGACCCAGCCCTCCTGAATTTGCACAGAAGGAAGTGTGAAACCAGCACGGCAGAGGTTCATTCGCCGTCGCTTCCCCGTTCCCATCCCCGTCGACGACGACGCTCAGTGGCTCTGCAGTCTGGAGAGGAGGAAAAAGCCCCCAGCCCCCAGCAGCAGCTCCGGGGGGGGGAAGGGGAGAGGTGTGGGGGGGGTGCCAGGAGACACCGATCGCCTTTTGCTCTGTACCTTGGGTTTGTTTTCCCTTTGTTTACATGACACTGTATTTCTGGGGGAGCTGGGGCCGCCCTGCAGTGAGCCCCCAGCGCGGGGCGTGCTGCTGGCAGTGCCATTTCGCAGCATCACACTCGGTTGGTTCGTTTTCCTTTTTGTTGTTTGTCAGGTTTTTATTTTTTGTTTCTTTTTTTTTTTTTTTTTTTTACCATTGCTTTGTATTGTAGCGATCGATACGCGCCGTATATGTTGAATGTATATTAATATACTTTGCTATTATTTCTGTTTTTTGGAAATGCCGGAAGTATTTTTTTTTTCCTTCCTCGTTTATGTTGGACTAAAAAAAAAAAAAAAAAAAAAAAAAAGCCCACCCCAAGTTTCAGTAAACCTTCGGTCCATTTGATTTGATTTGATTTTTTTTTTTTTTTTTTTTTTTTTGTGGGTCACTTGCAACTAGTCAATAGTTGGGCAGTGGGATCATGACAAATAAAACCATGATGATGATCTTCCCTCGCTCTCTGTTTGCCTTGTTGCTCAACGCCGGGGGCAGATGGGCTGCAGGGCCGAGCAGTGCCCCTCACACGTGCTGACCCCACAGGGAAGGGCCACCAAACCCCGCTGTCAGCTGCGCCCTGCCGGGCCTTCATGGGAGCCCTGGGGGGGAAAGACCTGGAGCTACAGATGGGAGGAGAGCTGGGAGAGCTGAGCTGCTCCTGGAGGAGGTGGGCGCCCAGGATGGGGTGAGGATGGAGGCACAGCGAGAGGGATCGGGGCTGCCCCAGAGCGGGGAGCATTGCTTCTCTGTGAGCAGCTGCCCCACAGCACTGACCAGCACATCCGCTAACCAGCCTAGCTGTTAACCAACCTATCCACTAACCAGCCCAGACATTAACTAGCACACACATGGACCAGCCTATCCACTAACCAGCCTAGCTGTTAACCAACCTATCCACTAACCAACCCATCCGCTAACCAGCCCAAACATTAACTAGCCCAGATATTAACCAACCTCTAGCCAGCCTAGCCATTAACTACTCCAGACATGAACCATCCTATCCACTAACCAGCCTAGCCATTAATCAGCCCATCCACTAACCAGTGCATCCATTAACCAGTCTATCCACTAACCTACCCTTCTGCTAACCAGCCCAGCCACTAACCAGTGCATCCACTAACCAGCCCAGCCATTAATGAACCTCTATCCACTAATCAACCCATCCATTAACCTTATCCATCCACTAACCTTACCCATCCATTAACCAGTGCATCTGTTAACCAACCCATCCACTACCTTCCTGCCCACTAACCCACCCACCCATCACTCACCAGCCCAGCTGTTAACCCAACACCCGCAGCCTGTGCCCACATCTGTGCCCCCACGTCTGCTCCCCTTGCGCTGAGCCCCAGTAATGGGGGGAGGGGGGGTCGAGGTGGGGGTCCGCTCAGCCCATCCCTCTCCACGTGGGCTGTGGTGGGCACTGAGCAGCTGTGGGGTGCAGCACTGGGGGCACGGTGGGGGTTAAGGTTAGGGTTAAGGTTAAGGTTAGGGTTAGGGGTTGGGGTTAGGGCTGGGTTAGGGTAAGATTAGGATTAGGATTAGGGTTAGGGTTAGGATTAGGGTTATGGTTTAGGGTTAGGGTTAGGGTTAGAGGGTAGGGTTAGGGTTAGGATTGGGTTAGGGTTAGGGTTAGGGTTAGGGTTAGGGTTAGGGTTAGGGTTAGGGTTAGGGTTAGGGTTAGGGTTAGGGTTAGGGTTAGAGGGTAGGGTTAGGGTTAGGATTGGGTTAGGGTTAGGGTTAGGGTTAGGGTTAGGGTTAGGGTTAGGGTTAGGGTTAGGGTTAGGTCGGGGTCTCTGTCTCAGGGAAGGACGGGGTGGGGACCCGCAGTGGTGTCAGGAGGAGAACGAGGGGTTGGGGTACGGGCGGCCAAATCTCTGCGGGTATAAGCCCGGGTCCCCGGGCTCTTGGCCAATCCCCGGGGCTGCGAGGGGCCCCGGCGGGGCCGGGAATCTGGGTCACCCGCGGCGTAAACATCTCCTCGGCCAACACCGCATCCCGGGGGAGCTCCTGTTTGCTCGTGGCTCTGCCAAACCGGCGCTCCTTGGCGCGCAGTCCCGGGCCATGCGCACGATCCTTGAACTCTACGCGCCACATCGCCCGCGCCGGGGAGTGATTTCTTGGGCTGCGGCTCTGGCTTATCTCCTGCTGGAACTGCCCCTCCTGCATAAATAGCGGCGGCGGAGAAGCTGCGGGCTCACACGGGCTCACACGGGACGAGCGGTGCGGAGCAGTGGAAGGAGAGCGCCGGTAAGAGCCCGAGCGCTGCGCCGGGACCCCCCACCCCACCCCCGGAGCTCTGCAGCTGGGTCGGGGCTCCGCTCCTTCGCGGGGGATTCCCAACTCCCAACTCCTCGCTCTGCCCCCAGGTTCAGCCTGAAGATGAGAGGCGTGCTGCTTACCCTCGCTGTGCTCTTCCTCACGGGTACGTCCGAACGGGGCAGTGGGGATGGGGTGAGAAGGATGCGGAGCCCGCAGCTCCCCAGCGGCGGAGCTCGGATCCCACGCGTCCCGGGCACAGCAGTGGGGTGAGATCCTTCCCATCCGCCCGTCCCCAGCGCCCCGTCTGTCCCCGCAGGCACCCAGGCCCGCTCTTTCTGGCAGCACGATGACCCCCAGACGCCCCTGGACCGCATTCGGGATATGGTGGATGTGTACCTGGAAACGGTGAAGGCCAGTGGCAAGGATGCCATCGCCCAGTTCGAGTCCTCCGCTGTGGGCAAACAGCTTGAGTAAGTGGGGGGATGTGTGGTGGTGTCCCTATGTCCTTGTGTCCCCATTCCCCATTTCCCCATGTCTCTATGTCCTTATATTCTCGTGTCCCTATGTCCCCCTGTTCCTATGTCCTTGTCTCCCTGTCCCAAGTCTCCATGTCCGCACATCCCAATGTCCCCACGTCCCTGTGTCTCCATGTCCTCATGTCCCAGTCACCTCACCTCCCCACATCTCCACATTCCCATATCCCCACGGCCCTATGTTCCAGTGTCCCCATGTCCCCACGTCCCCTGACCCCGTGCCGCTCTCCCCAGCCTGAAGCTGGCTGACAACCTGGACACGCTGGGTGCTGCGGCTGCCAAGCTGCGCGAGGACATGGCTCCCTACTACAAGGAGGTGCGCGAGATGTGGCTGAAGGACACTGAAGCTCTGCGCGCTGAGCTGACCAAGGACCTGGAGGAGGTGAAGGAGAAGATCCGGCCCTTCCTGGACCAGTTCTCCACCAAGTGGACGGAGGAGCTGGAGCAGTACCGCCAGCGCCTGGCGCCCGTGGCCCAGGAGCTGAAGGAGCTCACCAAGCAGAAGGTGGAGCTGATGCAGGCCAAGCTGACCCCGGTGGCCGAGGAGGCGCGGGACCGTCTGCGCGGGCACGTGGAGGAGCTGCGCAAGAACCTGGCGCCCTACAGCGACGAGCTGCGGCAGAAGCTGAGCCAGAAGCTGGAGGAGATCCGCGAGAAGGGCATCCCCCAGGCCGCCGAGTACCAGGCCAAGGTGGTGGAGCAGCTCAGCAGTCTGCGCGAGAAGATGACGCCCCTGGTGCAGGAATTCAAGGAGCGCCTCACCCCCTACGCCGAGAACCTCAAGAACCGCTTGATCACTCTCCTGGATGATCTCCAGAAGAGCGTGGCCTGAGCTGCCAGCCCAGGGACTGACCCCAGGCCATGGCAGCCCCCGGGGATCCTCCTCGGAGACCCCTCCTTGCCCTCCTCTCCCCTCCTGACCTGGAGTCCGTCTCAGCTTTGCCATTCTTTTGTCAAATAAACGTGACTTAAGTTATTGGAGCTCACTCAGTCTTTGCAGTGGATGCTGGGGAAGGGGACCTAAGCCAGGAGTGGGGATGGGCCCATGGGGCAGGGGGGAGTAGGGTGAGGGGTGGGGGGCTGCAGGGTGGGGAGCTGAGTTAGGGTTATGTTTGGGTTAGGGTTAGCTGTTCCCACTGCCACCACTGATCCCCACAGTGCTGATCCCAGCTCTGCTCAGAAAATGGTTGCAATGATGCTGGGTTTGGAGCTCCCCCAGTGCCACCAGCTCTGTGTTGAGCACCTCAAGAACACCATCCCGGGCCGGGTGTTGGCTGGACACCAGGCTCACAGTGGGGGCACACATCTCCCCACCACCCCACACACATGTTCATGGTGCAGCACCGTGCTCAGCACCCCCAGCCCTCCTTCCACCCCACACCCCAGTGACACGGCCATCTCGCTCCAGCTCCACTTTATTGTAAGAACCACGACAAAAGGGAAACGGTGCTGCGGGGGGGTGGGGGGGCAGGACCCGCACCCAGTCGTCCCCCACCAGCCCACAGCCACTCTACGCGGTCAGCGTCAGCTTCCAGAGCTCGGCCAGCTGCTCCTTCAGCCGTGCCAGCTGCTGCTTCACTAGGTTGGCGTTGGCTGACAGCCACCTCCTGCAAAGGGACCACGTCAGAGCGGGGTCTGGCAGTGCTCAGCTCTGTCCCTCCTGCCCTGTGCCATCCCCATCGCCGGGGGCACACCGGTGCTCAATGGGGTACGGGGTGCTGGAGGGGCACGTGGCAGCACCTGGCTTGCTGAGCTGCCTCTGACTCGTGCACCATGGTGAGGGCCGTCTTGACCGCCTCAGTGGCTTGCTTGATGTACTCCTGCATCTTCTTCACCACCACATCCGTCTTATCGGGAGCATCAGCCCCTGCAGGCACAGAGCACGTGGGAGAGGTGCACCCCAAACCCCTTCCACCCCTCGCTCCCCGTCGCCCTTACGTGCTCCCACTGCCAGGATGGCCGTGCAGATGAGCAGGAGCAGGATGGAGACCTTCATAGCTGAGGAGAGAGCAGAGCATGTGGTGTGGGGTCAGGCGTGGCACCCAGCTCCATCCCCTGGTGTAGGTCCTGACCCTGGGGGCCCCGCACTCACCTGGCCACGCTGTGCTTTGGCTCTGCTCAGTGGGGGCTGCCCTGGGTTCCCACTTTATACCCTCCCCAACGGCTGCTTGTGCAAAGGTCAGCAGTGGTGCGGCTGCAGGGATGGGGCCCCATCCCCGGAGCCCTTTCCCCACTGCCTGTTTTGCTCTGGATGGGCTCCTCTTCCCCCCAGAAGGGGTTGAGAAATCCCCAGGGGCCAAGGCTGGGGGCTGTGCATGTGTGCGTGCACACAGGTGTGCGGGGTGAGGGTAGCTGCGGGGACAGGCGTGGGCACACACAGCACAAGGGTGACATCCAGTGGCGCGCCCACTGCAGGCACGACATGCTGCCGTGCCGGCTCTGCTTGGGGTGGGGGCTGCAAAAGCAGAGGGGCGGGTGGCAGTGCCCAGACTGCATCCTCAACCCCGAACACCTGGAGATGAGACCACGGCTGCCGCTTCCCACACCTCACCATCACCTCTCCAGCACATCCCCTCCTGCCTCCATCCCCGTTCTGTCCCTTCTCTGTCCCAACAGGGTCTGAGCCCCACGTGCCCCTCTCTCTGCAGGCCATACCCACGCACGCTGGCAGTGCTGGCCCCTGGCACCCCGCCGGGCGCTGGCAGTGCCGCGGTGATCTCAGCGCTGTGCACACGTCAGGCGCTTCCACGTCGCGACCTTGCTAAAGTCCAAGCCCGCGGTGCAGGCCTGCGTGGAAGCCGGCGTGGCTGCTCAGGTGCATAAATAGCGGCAGGAACTGACGGCACAGCAGCTCCCACAACCCAGAGCAGCACACGGAGCAGTGCTGGCAGTGCTCAGGATGTCGCCCAAAGCGGCCGCCCTCCTCTTGGTGCTCCTGGCTGTGACAGGTGAGGCAGCGCGGGGTCCCACCCCATGGGGGGATGGTGGGGCTGAGCACGTGGCCGTGTCTTGGGGTGGGATGAGGGCCAGCTCTGAGCCCACGTCCATGTGCCCGCAGGGACGAGGGCCGATGTCAGCGCTGACCAGGTGGCCACTGTGCTCTGGAAGTACTTCACCGAGCTGGGCAGCAATGCCAAGGAGACCGTGGACCAACTGCAGCAAGCTGAGATCACCAAGCAGCTCAAGTGAGCGGAGGGGCCACCGAGGCACCGGGGCTGTGGGCAGGGGAGGGCTGAGTGCTGGGAGATGGGTTGGATGCAGGGCACCTGGCACTGGGCTCTTTTGGGTGTTGGATGGAGGGTACTGACTGCCTGCTCTCCCCAGCACCCTGCTTCAGAGCAACCTGCAGAGCATGAACTCGTACGCTGAGGAGCTGCAGCGGCGCCTGGTGCCCTTTGCCACGGAGCTGCAGGCGCAGCTGGTGCAGGACTCGCAGCGGCTGAAGGAGCAGATCCGGCGTGAGCTGGCCGAGCTGCAGGCCAAGCTGGCTCCCTACGCCGACGAGGTGCACCAGCAGATCGGCTCCAACATCCGTGAGCTGCAGGCCAAGCTGAGCCCCTATGCCGACGAGCTGCGCTCTCAGGTGGACCGCAGCACCGGGGAACTGCGGCGGGCACTGGAGCCCTATGCCACCGAGCTGCGGGAGCGGCTGCAGGACAACGCCGGCAGCATCCAGGCCTCCCTAGGGCCCTATGCTGAGCGGCTGCAGCAGCAGATCGACAGCAGCGTGGAGGGGCTGAAGGAGCAGCTGACACCGCTGGCTGATGAGCTGAAGGCGCAGGCGGCACAGAGTGTGGAGGGGCTGCGTAAGGGGCTCAGCCCTTATGCACAGGAAGTGCAGAACAGCCTCAACCGGCAGCTGGAGAGCCTGTCAGTGCACATGGAGCGGGCGGCCGAGGAGCTGCGCTCCCGCCTGGCTGCCAGCTCGGAGGAGATGCGTGCCCAGCTCAGCTCGTTGGCCCAGGAGCTGCGGCAGGAGTTGGGCAGTGATGCTGAGGCCGTGAGGCAGCGGCTGGCCCCGCTGGCACAGCAGCTGGATGAGCGCCTGACGCAGACGGTGGAGGCGTTCCGGCAGAAAACAGCTCCCATCAGCGAGACCTTCCGGCAGCAGCTGGTGCAGCGGCTGGAGGAGATGAAGCAGAAGCTGGACTCAGGCGCTGCTGGCGTGGAGGACCACCTGGACCTCCTGGAGAAGGAGGTGCGGGAGAAGGTGGCCACTTTCCTCAGCACCGTGGAACAGGCAGAGAGCTGAGCCGTCCCTGGCACCCAGAGCACTCATGGCTTCTCCCCGTGGCAGAAATAAACTGGCACTTTGTGATGTACCCCGTGGTCTGTGTCCGTCCCTCTGCAGCCATCCTGGTCTCCAGGTGACCACTGAATGTGGGTCCCAGGGAGCCTGGACTGGAGCCTAGGATGTCATTGCATCGCAGTCCTGGTGGTACATGGGCTTCCCTGGGGCTCTGGAGGGGAAGGCGTAAACCTGAGCACTCCACTCCTCGTGGCAGGGCCTCAGCAGCACCCCAAGCCTGGCAGGTGCTCTGCAGCTCTGCACTGCCCTGCTTCAGCCCCTTGCCCCCTGTGGGACCTTGGCCTGCAGCCCCAGAGCCCATTGAGGATGGGTGACGTTTTGGGGCACCGCACAATGGCAGAGTACTCCCGGGGGTGACCCCACATGCAGCAGCGTTTGCACAGAGCAAGAAACAGGGCCAGAATTTGGCCCCTAGCCCTGGCACCATCTGGATGGGGGCAGCCCCGGAGGCGCCAGGTTTCAGCAGGTCTGCACCTGCTCCTGTTTGTTGGGTTGCTTCAGAGCAAATATTACAAAGCCTGGGGTCAGCAGTCAGGCAGGAGCAGGCCCTGCAGCAGTCCACGCATCGCTGCCATGGGCACTGTTCTGCTCAGAGCAGGGGAGGGGGAGAAGACCTGCACTGAGAACACTGACACCCCCCCGGGGTAAAAATGGTACAAGAAATACACAAAACCACAGAGACTTTGGTGTTGTGTAGCTGCTCACAATTGGCAACCAGCCCACATCCCAGGAGTGCCCCCTGGCCCAGGAACTCCCTGCTCTGCTGTCCCCCACACAACAAGATCCCTCGTCCCATGCACGAGGACTTCGCCCTGCGTTACAAAGGTCAGGTGGGGGCGAAGGTCAGCTCCATCCAGAGGAGAGCAAACAGCGAGGGGCCGTTATCGCTGGGACAACAACACTTTATCTGCCCGCTGGGAGATGCTGGGGGAGCGGGGCGGGCACACTGCAGCCCTGGGGGTTAAGGGCACGTGCAGCAGTCAGGTGATGGGCACTCACGTCATCCCCCAGGCACGCCGCTGAACCTCCACGTTGTATTTACATGGAGTGAGGTCCAAAAAGCCTACCCCTGCGGATGCGCTTATCGCCGAGCTCTTCTGCCGCCCGCAGATGGGTATATAAAGTGAGCCCGTGCCTGGCTGCAGCAAGAGGTGACAGCAGCCAGGTGCGGGGCAGAGGTGCAACCTCACTGTGCTCCCTGTGCTGGGGGCACCCGGCCTCTGGCAGAACGTGTCCGACCCTGCTGGGCAGCCCCACCCAGGAGCAGTACTACTCCCGACCCCTGAAGTGAGGTAAAATCGGGCAGCGAAACTCAGGGATGGATGGCCCACGGGACAGAGACCTGCTCCGTGGCATGAACTAACGCTCCCCTTCTCTCCTTCTCCTGCAGTGTTGCAGCTTGCCGGTCCAACAGATCATGTCGCTGAAGGCTGTGCTCCTGCTTGCCCTCCTGGCCACCCTGCCAGGTTGGTGTCTGTGTGGCTCCAGGCTGCCCAGAGGGATGGGGATGGGGGGAGAAAAGGGTGCAGAGGAGCTCTGGCAACAGCCAGTGCAGAGCAGAGGCGGCCACCACTCACATGGCACAGCTGCTCTGGCCCCGTGACAGGTTTGTGAGTTCCCTTGAACCTGTCCCATGACCGCCGTGTGCCGACCTGTCCCCATCCTCACATCACCTCGTGACTCAGCGTCATCCGTGGGGCAGCTGGGGGCTGTTGCAGGCACAGGGTCCTGCAGGAACACAAAGCCACAGCAGCTGCATCCCTCAGCTACTTCAGGGATGGGTTCCCACTGGTAGAACACGTGATGAAGCCTAAGCACATCCCCACCCCGCACTCAACCACCCCAGCTGCTCCGTGTTTCCCCATGCCTTGCTCTGTGATCGCAGCTCTGCAGGCTGTTCCACTAACACCCGCCCTTCTCCTTGCAGTGTCACCAGCTGAGCAGGCACAGAGCGGCTTCTGGGAGTACCTCAGCCAGCTGACCAGTGACAAGGACAGCCTGGAGCAGGCGCAGGGCAGCAAGCTGGGCAAGGAGTTCACGTGAGTATCCCGCTCTGGGGGTTCACACCCAGCTGAGAGGAGCTGGATGTAAAGCTCCCACCCTTCCTGTAAGTCCATTGTGCTTTATTAACTGAGTCTGCTGTGTGTACAGAAACCTGAAGGAAAGCCTCCAGGATGGGGTCAGCAATGTGGGGAACTTCCTTGAGAAGCTGGCACCTCTCAACAGAGGCATCCAACCACGGCTCTACCACGACTCCGACGGCCTGCGGAAGCTCATCAGGAAGGAGCTAGAGAGCCTGAGAGTGAAACTGTCCCCTTACGTGGACGATGCGCACCACAGAGTCGGCAAGCACCTGGAAGAGCTCCGCTACCAGCTGCAGCCCTTCACCGAGGAGCTGCTGGACCAGGTGTCCCTCCGTGCACGGGAGCTGCAGCGGCACCTGACCCCCAGCCGCGACGTGGCAGCTCAGCTGCTGGACGGCGTGGACGAAGTGCAGCGCTTCATGGCTCACTACGCCCACAAGATCGCCTTCCACACGGACCAGGTGAGGGACATCTTCCAGCCGTACGCCGACAGGCTGCTGAGCGAGATCCAGCGCTCAGTGGACGAGCTGCACAGGAACGTGGTCCCGCACAGCCCCGCCAGCCCGGAGCAGCTCAACCAGCACATCCGGCAGCTGTCTGCCAAGCTGACGCAGAACGCACGGGACCTGCACCGCAACATCCAGCGCAACCTGGAGCAGCTGAAGGCCAAACTGAGCCTTCGTGCCAGCGGCCCCCGGGAGCTCTACGCCGAGGACATGGCCCGCGAGGTGCAGCGGCGCATCGAGGAGTTCCGCAGGGAAACCTACGTCCAGATCCAGGACTTCACGCGGGCCGTGCACCAGGAGACGGAGGACATGAGGCTGAAGCTGTCCACCCCGCCGCACTACCTGGAGGAGGCCGCGGGCAGCCCGGCCCCGCTGGAGGAGCTGCGGGCCAGCCTGGACGCGCTGTGGCGGGACCTGTCGCACAGCCTGAGCGAGCGCGGCGGCGGGGACGCGCACTGACGGGGACGCGCACTGACGGCCGCGCGCAATAAAGGCCGCGAGCCACCGGGCCCCTCCCCCGCCATCACCGCCCCTCCGTCTCCGCGATCATGTGACCTCCCACATATCACGTGGTCTCCCGCCGCAGCGCAACCTTCCGCGCGCCGCGCTCCTCCGTGTCACGTGACGTCTCGCGACCACGTGATCCCCCCCCCCCGCGTCACGTGGCGGCGCGGTGCGCGGGCGCGGTGAGGGCGGTGCGGGCGCCATGTCGGCGCTGGGAGCGGTGGAGGCGGCGGGGTCGCGCGGGGCCGCGCTGTTCCGGCCCCTCAGCGCCGAGGACGGCGAGCAGCGGCCGGCGGAGATCGAGTCCCTGTGCATGAACTGCTTCCGTAACGTGAGGGCGGGAAGGGGGACGCGGGGGTGGGGCGGGGCCGTGTAGGCGCGGCCGGTCCACGGGCTCCTCGCTGCTGCAGGGCGTGACGCGGCTCCTGCTCACCAGGATCCCGTTCTTCAAAGAGATCATCGTCAGCTCCTTTGCCTGCGAGAGCTGCTCCTGGTCCAACACCGAGATCCAGTCGGCGGGCCGGATCCAGGAGCAGGGCGTGCGCTATGCCCTGGCCGTGGCCTCGCGGCAGGTGAGCAGCACAGCCTGGCTCCCGCTGGGTCTGTTCCGATGGAAGGTGGGCAGCTGCCCTGTGTGTGCCTTTATTCCTCACGCGTTGCCCTGATTTGAGAATAAAAACTCCTGTGTTGTTTGAGAAATAACTTCTTTTTTTTTCTATTAACCACCGAAACATCGTGTACTGCTCATGCGCTTGCGCGTATAGGAATTATCTTCCTTTATTTTCCTAGCACACTGCTCCCTCTCTCTGTTCTTTGCAACGAGCAACGCGTGCAGCTCTTTTCACCAGAGCTGTGAGAAATCTGCCCCTGCAGGTGGATGAGGCAGGAGTTTGGGCTGGGTGGTCTCTGGAAGTGTAACTTCAAACTGCAATGGGCTGTTTGTCCCACTTCTGCCTCAGGCTGAAGAGGGAGGATGCTAAAGCTCCCCTGAAGCTAATGCTGCTGCTGCTTCAGCAAGAGCTGTGGGCACTTAGGGTGTGGAAACTCCTGGGCCTGACGCTGCTTGTTAACTGTTGCATGCAGGATATGAACAGGGAAATTGTGAAGACTGACTGTGCCACTGTTCGAATTCCAGAGTTGGACTTTGAGATCCCTGCCTTCTCCCAGAAGGGAGGTGGGTATGATGCCCGTGTCTATTTGCATGTCTCTATCATGTAGCAGGCAGTTTGAGGAACAGTCCTCCTATCTGTGTGTATAGTCAGGGCAAGTCGTCAGGTTCAGGCGCGCTGCTGTGGTGTACTTAATGAAGCTCTTGCTTCTGTTTTTTTTTTCCCTGTCAAGTTCTTACCACCATTGAAGGCATAATTGACAGAGCTGTTGTGGGTCTGGAGCAGGACCAGCCTGTCCGCAGGGTAAGGTGCTGTGCAAGACGAATCTCTTCAGAGGTGCTTGCTTGATAAACACTTTGTTATTCCCCCACCTATTGGCTTTACGCTCTGCTAAGTGTTTTATGAACTCTGATTTTTGCTTTTTGACAGTGTTATCTTCAGCTCTGAGTTGCCCTGATATCAGTCTCAAATATGTCCTCTTGCAGGCAACAGACAAAGAGGTGGCAAGTAAAATAGACGAGTTCATTAGTAAGCTGAAGCAACTGAAAGAAGTGCATTCCCCTTTCACGTTTGTAAGTATATCCAGGAGCACGGACCCATTCTGTTGGAGGTGTGGGCTGGCTTCATAAGGCTTCCTGTGGCTCTCTTCTCCTGTAGATCATAGATGATCCTTCAGGGAACAGCTTTGTGGAGAATCCCCACGCACCTCAGAAAGATGAGGCTCTTGTAGTCACTTATTACAAGCGGACTCCTCAGCAGGATGCCATGTTGGGTCTTGAGGTAACGTGGAGGTGTTGTGCTCCCTTCCTAATGGTCTTGCCCTCTCCATTGCTGGTTGTGTGGTTTCAGCTTTCCTCCTACACAAGGCCAGCTGGCCTGGGATGTGTCCTCAGGCCTGAGAACCTGGGAGATCCTGAATTAGAGAGGAGGCACAGGTAGAAGTTAATATTGCTTCTGGCGTCTTCTGTTGCAGGGAGAGGAGGTGGATGAGAAGCCTGCTGATTCTGCAGAGGATCTGAGGGATGAGGTGGGTGGTTTTGCAATGTAGTGATGGCACGTGGTGCAGGCTTGCAGGGAGGGCTGGCTGATGCTCTCTGACTGTCCTTTTCTTTCCTGTGCTCTAGGTACTGCAGTTCAACACCAACTGTCCCGAGTGCAATGCTCCAGCTAACACAAACATGAAGCTAGTGCGTATCCTTTGAGTGATGGCACGGGCTCAGATGGGTGTCTTGTCTCTACAAAGGCCAGGGTGCAGGTGCTTTGTGAGCTGACCTAGGCCTATTCCTGCTGCATCCGTAAGGCATGAATAAATTCTTTCTGCTAGAAATTGTAGGCCACCCTTAAATTTTTTTTTCTTCTGAACGTCTGCTCCAGAAATCCCACACTTCAAGGAAGTGATTATCATGGCCACAAACTGTGACTCCTGTGGGCACAGAACAAATGAGGTAAACTACTGTCTATTTTTTTCTTTTTTGGGGAGCATGTTTGTCTGTGCTTTGGTGGGTAGGAGTTTCTCAGACTCGCTGGCCAGGGTCCTGCATTCCTGAAATGAGTGAAGGGAGACAATTTTGTGTCTTGAAGAGCTCCATGTAACAACTATAATCCATCTCCAGAGCTGTCTGTGTTCCCTGGTTTTGAGGGGCTGTCCCCAAGTCTGGAGTAGCCTTTTCACAGCAAGCTGAGCTGCCAGGGCAGGCCCTCTGAGAGCATCCTGGCCTGACTCGAGTACAGAAGTCCTGTCTGCTGACTGCCAGGTGTTCCTAGGTGAAGTCTGGAGGAGCAATTGAACCCCGAGGCACTAGGATTACCTTTAGAATTACAGATCCTTCAGACATGACGAGAGACATCCTAAAGGTAATGAACCTTCAGGTGCCTGCCTCCCTCCCTCCCTCCTTGTGGAGGAGTGCACAGTGGCCTGGCTGTTCCCTGAGGAGTGGGGCTGTCAGGATTCACGTGGGGGTCTCTGTTGCAGTCGGAAACATGCAGTGTGGAGATTCCAGAGCTGGAGTTTGAACTGGGAATGGGAGCACTGGGAGGGAAATTCACCACTCTGGAAGGGTTGCTGAAAGACATCAAAGACTTGGTGAGTGGTCCTTGTTGCCTTCCAGTGGAGCCATGCCAAGGGGGCTTGTTTTTCTCTGGGAGGAGCAGTGTGCTTCCCTGTGTACTTCTTGTTCCCTTTTCAGCATAGTGTGCCAGTTGTATTTCTGTACTCTTGTCTCCACTTTCTGTACCCCACTGGTTTGGTGGCAGCATGGGTCAGACTTGGTCGTGCTGTCAGTTTTTGAGTCCTTGCACGCTGCCTGAAGGGCACTTCTCAGCACTCTGCAGAGCCTCAAACCTCTCTGTATTAATATTTAGCCTGCCTTTGGCACGGGGGCTTCAGTGCTGGCTTTCTGCTGTGCTGCATAAGTGCCTGGGTCTGCTCTTCCAGGTTGAGAGAAATCCATTCACTTTGGGGGACAGCTCTACTCCAAGCAAAACAGAAAAGCTGCGGGAGTTCATTGGCAGATTACAGGAGGTAAGTGTCCTCTTAAGTTTCCATAAACTGAAGCATGGTTTTGCTGTCGTTTTTGCTGCTTTGAAGCGTGTTAACTCCTTGGCAAGTATCACCGTAAGTCTTCTAGCTGTTCCATGCTTGCCCTTCGTGCTTTCATGTTTTATCTAGCTATTAATGTTGCTGAGGAAGATGTTAGAACTCTGAAGTGTACCGTGAATCTGTTGGTGCTAGAAATACTCAAGGATTGGAAGGAGCCTGATGTGCTGCTCTCTTTCTGCAGATAATAGAAGGAAAAACAAAGGCTCTCTTTATAATGGATGACCCTGCAGGCAACAGCTATCTTCAGGTACAGTGGCGTGCACTCAGACTTGAAGTATTCTGAGCAGATTGAGTGGATCTTCTTATTTTCCTTGGTGTGTGCTGGCTGTCAGGGTTCCTTTTGTGCTTGGGTACTGGGTGGGTTCCTGCAGGCTCTGCCCAGGGGAAGAAAAGTGGCAAGGAAGGTGGGAGCAGCGTTGGTGCTTTGATATCAAGGAGTCTGGTAGTCCTGTCTGCACTGGATGATGTAATCTGTGCCAGGTTTTATCCTCGGTGCAGGGGTCGGATTGAAATCCTGCCTGAAGCTCTGCTGAAGCATTTATAGCCCCAGGCTCAGGCAAAGCCTGCAGGAAGCTCTTTTCTCTCCCTGCAGAATGTGTATGCCCCAGAGGAGGACCCGGAGCTGAAGGTGGTGCACTATGAGCGCACGTTCGAGCAGAACGAGGACCTGGGCCTCAACGACATGAACACCGAGGGCTACGAGACAGCGCCGGCCTCGGGCCGATAGCAGCACGGGGCAGAGCCGTCCCCTCCGTGCTCTGAGAGCAGAACTCATTCCTTCCCGCGGGGCTGAAGAGCAGCAAGCCCCCGGTGTGGGGGCCGTGTGTGTGTTGGGGGGTGGGGGGGGGGTATTTGAACGCTGTTTGCGCGGCTTCTGCAGCGCTGTACACCAATAAAGCGCTATCACCACGCATGCGCACGTGTGCCGGCAGCGAGCAGCGCGGGGCCCCGCCCCCTCCCCCCCCCCAACGCGGCGGGGCCCCGCCCCCCTCTTGCGTCACGGGCCCGGGAAGCTCTGCCTCGCGCCGCGCTTCCCTTCCGGTCGCGGTGCCATGGCGGCGCCGGGGCTGTCCAAGGCGCAGTACCTGCAGCGCTATCTCAGCGGTTCCTCCGCCGCTCAGCCCCGCCGCCGCCGCAAGAAGAAACCGCCGAGCGGCTCCGGAAGAGCCGGGTGAGTGCGGGCGGCACGGCCCGAGCGGGTCGCGGCCTCCGTCTCTTCCCCCCGTCCCGGCGCGGCCTGCGGGCCTCGGGCGCTCCGCTGATGGCGGCCCTCTCTCCGCCCTTAGGATGCGGATTGTGGATGACGACTTGGGCTGGAGCAGCATCGCCGCCGTGCCCGAGAAGGAGGAGGAGGAGGATGAAGGCGACATGCCGGTGGTGAGCACCTGGGCGCCAGCCTGGCCTTGGGGGGTGGGGGGGAGAGGAGCAGTGTGTAAGCCTG
This sequence comes from Oreortyx pictus, assembly GCA_036925125.1. Taxonomy (NCBI): domain Eukaryota; kingdom Metazoa; phylum Chordata; class Aves; order Galliformes; family Odontophoridae; genus Oreortyx; species Oreortyx pictus. The sequence goes on along the minus strand of JAUPFR010000025.1, from coordinate 4,828,986 downwards.
CACTGCTTACGGGGCACGGCCTGTGTGGTGGCTCTTAAAACATCCGCACGGGGTGAGGCAGAAGGGGAGGAACAGCCGAGAGTGCTGGGCGCTGGCTGGGAGTATAGACAGGAAAAAGAGAAACAGCGAAGCTCAGATAGGAGAAAAAAGGCTGAAAACAAAGCCCTTGTGTCCATTATTTCTAGCGCAGGAGTAGCTCATCCTTTGGGTTAGAGAGCATGGATCCTTTATTTTTTAAGCCCTGTCGTTTGGTCTGTTATTTCATCTTCAGGTGGCAGAGTTTATTGATGAGCGTCCAGATGAAGTGAAGCTCATGGAGGAGTTCCGAACCAACGCTAAATGGAAACTTTTAGGAGGTGAGGGTGGATGTTGCTGTCACTTCTGCCTGAATGTTTTTGCAATCCTAACCTGTGAAATTACAAAGTAACAATGAAGGACCTTAATGGTGATTACTTACTGACTGCTTTTCATTCAGACCAGAATGAAGACTCGCAAAGCTCAGATGTTTCAGTACCTGCCAAAGCCCCCACAAGGTATGGATCTCCAGCTGCAAATTCTGGCATCAATAATCCTTTTTTCTGTCTCGTTCTGCAGTTTCAAGGTCTGAGAAGTAGTTTACATTAAGATATCTTTTCCTCTGTTGAATCTACTCTGGCTGGGGGAGAAGAGCTTCCAGCTAGCATGTTGTTTGAGTTCCTGCAGGGTTCATGAGCTATTATCCCACAATCCTTTGACAGTATCAGGGTGATGTGAGCATTGACCAACTGTAGATGTGGAACACGGTGAGGATGGTGGTCTTATATTCAATGTGCCTCTTTTCTGAGGTAGTTACATGGGATATTCTGTGATCAAAGTTCAGAGTGAGACGCTGTGGTGAGGTATTGTATTGTGAGAAGGTGATTATTTGAGGGCACAAAGTGGGTTTTATAGCTTAGGTGTTGCAAGGGTTAATGGAGGCTTTGAAATGATACTGTTAGAGCTTTTCTGGGATCTGAGTTGTCTTTGACTGCTTCTAGGATGTGTTTTGGAAAGTCTGTGGCTCAGTCATGCAGATGACTGTGTGTTACCCTACTGGTAACTTTACAGGTTCCGTTTTGTTTCTGTTTCCACTCTGACGACAAGAAAACAAAATGGATAAGCTAACTCTTACTTGAAGCTTCTCCTCTCTTAGGCAACAGCGTCATGACACCCCAGACAACTCCCCACCGAGGCGAGCACGGCATGACACCCCAGATTTGTCCCCTGGCAGACGAGAAAGGGATTACTCACCCAACCACTTACCTCTCAAGCAACTGCTACGTGACTCTCCGGACCGGTCGCCTCCAAGACGAAAACGCCACGACTCTCCAGACCTGTCCCCACCAAGACTGCAGTACTGTGACTCTGTGGACCTTTCTCCACTGAGACGAAAGCGCCACGACTCCCCTGACCTGTCACCCCTGAGGCGAAAACGCCACGACACTCCAGACCCATCACCTCCCAGGAGAAAACGCCACGACTCCCCTGACCTGTCACCTCCCAGGAGAAAACGCCACGACTCCCCTGACCCGTCACCTCCCAGGAGAAAACGCCACGACTCCCCGGACCCGTCACCTCCCAGGAGAAAACGCCACGACTCCCCAGACCTGTCACCTCCCAGGAGAAAACGCCACGACTCCCCTGACCCGTCACCTCCCAGGAGAAAACGCCACGACTCCCCGGACCTGTCACCTCCCAGGAGAAAGCGTCATGACTCCCCGGACCCGTCACCTCCCAGGCTGCAGTACTGTGACTCTGTGGACCTGTCCCCACCGAGACGAAAGCGCCACGACTCCCTGGAGCCATCCCCACCGAAGCGGCAGCGCCACGGCTCCCCGGATTTCTCTCTCAAGAGATTCGGTTCTGCAGCAGGAAAAAAAGGGGGTAAAGTGACAGATAAGTCGTTGTCGGGGGAGATCCGAGGAGAGCAGCTTCATGTCAGGCACAGCTCCTCGGACAAGTCACGTCAGAAGTGGCAGACTACTCCGGATCTGTCTCCTCAGCGAAAGAGGAGGTACGATTCTGACCCAGATTCATCACCACCTCTGAGAAGGAGGACTGGCTCACCTAGTCAGAAAAAGCCAAGCAGAACAGAAGGTGAGCTTGTGGAAGAATTTATAGTCCAGAAGCATGGGGTTGTGGTGGATAGGTTGTCACTTCTGCTGGTAAAGCTGGTTCTTGTAATGCTATTTTTAAGTACTTTGAGAAGCATTAACCTAAAAATCATCTGGGTGAGTCTTAAAAGCTTGTCCAAAAGGAAAACAAAGTTTTGAGCCTTGTTTCCAAGCAGTGCATGTTCAGAAGGAATAATATTTAAAGGTTGATGTCACGTGCTTGTTTTTTTTCCCTGCAGCTTCTCATCGCTTCGTGTTTTGATTTTTTCTGTGAGTTATTTCATGTGTCACCATGTTTAGACCTTTAGTGATTCTTATTAATACTTTTGTATTGAAGATGCTTCCCCAGTAAGAAAGGTTCATCGTGACTCTGATTTTCCACCTCCACGAAGGGGTACCCAAAGTGCTTCTGAGGCAGAACTTTCTTCCCAGCAGAAGAATCACAGGTTAGGTCCATTCCACAGGATTCCCGCAAGTGTGGTCCTCCTAATCATGTTCAGAGTTAATCTTCAATTTCTCTTTTCCTCAAAGGGCTCTGCCTGCTGGAAAGGATCAGCACAGCTCAAGGAATTCCCCTGGTGATAAGGGATCTCCCAAGAAGGTAAGGGTTTTGTCTTTCCATCTGAATTATTGATTGCTTCCTTTGATAGAAATCTTTGGAAGTGTGATGGCTTACAGATAGTAGAGCAGAAATATAGCTCATGAATGCAGCTGTGCCAGACTGTCGATTTGCAGTAAGACGAAGTTTGAGGTCGGTGGAAGATGAGCTCTGCCTCAGCCTTCTGGGAGCAGCTTCCACAGACCTCCAGAAACACAAAGATGGCAGCAGAGTGGCTTTGTAACATGGCTGTATCTCCTGGAACTTCCCCTTATTATATCTCTGTGTCACTGGACAGCTCTTAGCTAGTAGTAAATGTGATTCTTGTTTGATTTGCAGGCCAACATGATGTCTGGGGTCAAAGCTGGCTTGGTGTCTGCTGAAATGTTGCGGAGAGAGCAGCAGGAGCTCAGGAAACAGGAGAGAAGTAGCAAGCACTTGGAAGGTGGGGCTGTAAAACAAACATCAGCTTTTTCTCTGCTTTCAGCTGCCTATTAATGCTCTATCAGGCCTTGTCTCAGAGTGCTGGTTGTTAGAGTGTTGATGGAGAGCATCCCTGTTGGCTGGTATCTAGGTGTGCTGATGAATTGAGATAGGTAAGGCCACTGGGTTTCTAAAATAAAAATTCATGAGTGGTGATTTCAAAGAAATGCCAGTGGAACGATTGTGAGGCTTCTGCCCTGTCTGCCCCATCTGCAAGTCCTAACCTGAAGGAGCCTTATTCCAAGAGCCCATTATATGAGTCTGGCAGTATGGGGCAACAGCTGAAATAAAATAAAATAAAAAAAAAAAGTAAAAGCTGTAACACTGCTTGTTATCAGTAGGTAAACTCTTTTCAGGGTCTAGAATGTGAGAAATACGTTGCAGTGACTTACAATTAATCCTTGAATGATCTGGAAAGTGAAATATTCTAATGTGAGTGACTTAGGGTGTCTGTTGTCCTCAGAGGAATCCCGACACACTGAAACAGTCTTTCGAGACAAGTCAGGCCGTAAGAGGGACCTCGTGCAGGAACGCCTTCAGCAGAAGCTGAGAGATGAAGCAAAGTCAGAGAGAGATGAACAATACGCCAAATGGGGAAAGGGGTAAGGTGCTTTTGGTGATGTGTCACTTTGCAGGGTCAAGGACTGAGGGTTGGTAATGAGTTTTGTGCCCGGGACTGGGTTATGTTGTGTGGAATTATCCTGTCTGTTGCTGGGTGCCTGTCAGGAACGCTGCACAAAGTGGGTTGTGGTCAGTACTGCAAATGGAGCAAGTTGCAGTAAATGATTTCGTAGCTGCAGGTGAAGGTTTTGTTTTCAGATTGGCGCAGGAGAAGCAACAGCAGCAGAATGTGGAAGATGCAATAAAAGAGATGCAGAAGCCACTGGCCCGTTACGTCGATGATCAGGATCTGGATCGAATGCTGCGAGAGCAAGAGAGAGAAGGAGACCCCATGGCTGAGTTCATCAAAAAGAGGAAGGCCAAAGAGAACAAGGAAAAGAAAGGTACAGATATGGAGCTGCACTGGTGTATGTTTTAAGGCCCATGGAGCACAGAAGTGCAGCTGCTGTTAAGTGGACACCGTGAGATTGCCATGGCAGCTGGGTCCTGAAGGACTCCTTCAAGATTTAGTGCTACAACAGTGTTTTCTATTACTGATCTGTTACCAGTTTCTGTTACTATTATTTGGTAGCTTAGGGTGCAGTTATCTGGTGACTTAGGCAATCAGCACACTTCAGTTTGTTTAAGAGGGTCGTTGAGAATTTGCACTGTGAGCTCTTGGGCCATTCGGCATCCGGTGCTTTGGGTCTGTGTGTGCCTTGCAGATTGGTGATCTCAGGATTACACTCAGGTAACAAATGGTTGCATTGCTGTTTCTGTCTCTAGAAAAACCTAGGTACAGTGGACCAGCACCTCCACTCAACAGATTTAACATATGGCCTGGGCATCGCTGGGATGGTGTGGACAGGTAGGTATTCCTGATACACTGATGTCATTGAGTGATGGTAAAACTAGATGAGATTTTGCTTCAGAGAGTTTACAGTCAGTGAGATTTGACACATTCAGCCTTAACGCTGCTAAAAATTCTGAGTGGGTGGTAAAGACATGCTTATCTGGGACAGAAGGGAGCAAGGTTCTAATCTGGTTGGTTGTGGTTCATGAGAGGTGTATTTGGCAGCTGGAGATGTTGATGCAAAAGTAGTAGAAACTTGTGATGTCATTAAAATGCTTTGTGGCTCTAGAAAATCTGCACGGTAGCCCATGGTGTTGTTGGTCTCACTTTGTAGGTCCAATGGATTTGAGCAGCAGCTCTTTGCCAGGATGGCCAACAAGAAGGCTGTTCAGGAGCTTGCATACAAGTGGAGTATTGAGGATATGTAGACAGAAGGAATAACCATGCAAAACAGCACGCCTGAATTGAGATCTGCCTGCTAACCACTGCCAGAGCCATAAGGAATGGCTCCTCTGCCTGGACCAAGCACTGTCCTGGGCATTCAGTATCCCAGTGCACTGTCTGCTAGGAAGCAAGGAAGCTCTCTTTGCCAAGAGAGCTGCTGAAAGAGAATTTTCCTGCCAGCCAGAAAGGACCAGTGCCAAAAACTGCAGTGGTTGAATGTGGTGGAGAGGTGCAGTGGCTGCTGCCCACAGGAGTACTTCTGCTCCCCGGTGTTCCCTCATGAGGTGCTGCAAACACTGACGTCTGACCCACTTGTTTCTCTTCTAACGAACTGTAGGAACTGTGTCAAATTGTTTTATGCCAAATGCTCTGTCCTCTGAAGGCGGTTTACAGATCTTCAGAAGTCCTAAATCTCAGGTTGCTTTTCATGTGGTGAGAGTATGCTGGAATCTAAATTATGGAGAGTTCACCCCATCCGGTGCGTGCTGGTCTATTGCAGCACACGGTTGCAGTTTCAGGTATGGCTGAGTTCTTCCAGGGGGTGTTTTTTTGCTCTGAAACAATACTGTGAGCTGGTTTGCCTCTGGGCTCATGTCAGATCCACCCCACGTCCTTGTTAGTGTGCCCAGAGGGCTTCTGTTCAGTTCTGTATAACTATTAAGCCCTCTTGTTCTTGGAGTCAGTGAGGTTAGTACAGCAGAGCTTGTCACAGCCTTACCAGAGCTGTGCTGGGTGGGTCGGTATGTGGCCAGAAGCTCCTTGCTGCATATCACTCTGCTTCTCTCCTAGAGAAGGCAGAATGAACACCACGCAGCGTTCTGTCTGGCAGCAGAATCTTCAGAAGCTCCAGCAGCTCCTTGGGGGTCAGTTTCTTGTGGAAATAAACATGCAGAGGCCGTTGAAACTGTTTCCCCTGACCATTATTTTCTTCAGAGCAGCTAATGGTCATGGATTAGTCCCCACGGATTTCTCACTGGACAGGATTGCTGATGGCTCAGCACTTCCCTAGCAGGGCTGCCTGGGGGCTGGCTTCAGCACGAAGCATAACCTCTCTTGTGATCAGATTTGTCGGGCTTGCAGCTGGGGGCCAGGCAGAGTGCTGCACTCCATCCCTGTTTGCAAGAAAGCACTTCTGGAAATAAATACAGTTGTTCCTGTTTTCGTCCCAGAGAGCATGTATTAAAGGCAGGCAGCAGTTTCCATGGAGATGCCTTGTGCTCTGCAGTGGTCGGGGGGCAGTCATCAGCATTGCTCTTTGCAGCGATTTTCGAGCAGCAGGAGGGCTGTGGGTGAGAAGGATAATGACAAAGTTTTCTCTGGAGTGCGAACGCCTTGGGACTTTCTTCCCTGTTTTTCATTCACTGTTGTTTTTAGCAATCCATGTGTATACTTGTAAATAACAGCTTGCTTTTTTTTAACTTGATTTTTTGCGTGCTGGGTTTTTTTTTTTTTTTTTTTGTATATATGTTTTTTCAATGCAAGGACAAGGAGGGTAAATAATTCCCAGCCTGCTGGTGAAAGGATTAGGTGTAATTTCCTCTGCTGCTCTTGCAGTCTGTGGTTAGCCTGGCCAAACAAATGGTGCTTTGCTCACATCTTTTTCTGAATCTGTTGGGCACTCTGTGGGTGAGAAGTGGGAGCTTGCTGGACCATAGCTGCACTGCTCCTCCTGTACTGATGGGGCAGTGGCAAAGCCTTACTGCATTCTGGGGCACAGGAACTCCTCTGTCACTGCTTGCAAATAAAACCATGGGCTGCTTTTCACAGCCAGGAGAGGGATGGGGAATGAGGCACTGTTTATTGAGTTGTGGGAGTGAGTTGTTGCTTATTTTAACAGCTGAGGGAGGCAGCTCTGAGCAGGACTCATTTTTTTGTGGGTACGATGACAGCTTTGCTGTCCTGGACTCTGCCGCAGCCTGTGAAGCAAGAAAGCAGTTTGGGAAAGGAGAAAGGAGTCTGGGAGGCAGCAGTAATGGTTCAGTGCTGCAGAGCTGCCTGCCTCACTCATTGCCCTGCTCGGATGCTTTCACTGTCCTGTCCACCTTGCCTGAGTGGAGGTGTGCTGCTGTCTTGCAGAGGAGTAGAAGGCTGCAGCTGGCTGCCCAGCAGGAGGGCAGGGAATAGGAAGTTCCTGTTCAGGAAGGCAAAGCCCTTTGAAATGCTGGCACTGAGTACAATACCTGAAAACAGCATAAACTTTTGCAACTTTAAAGGCTACAACTTGAAACTGTTAGGTGGAGGTGCAGATGTTTATTGCTACCATAGGGACCTTATAGCAGAGTTCAGTACAGTACTGAATTTATAATATGTGCATTATAACTTTATTACCAGATACTTTCTCACAAAGATCTATCCGTGCAAAGCAGCAGAGTACAGGAGAGTTTTAGCTGATGCAATTTACACATAAAAATGAATCCTTTTATATCGTTGCCCAGATGTAAATTGGCAAACGCTGTGATGGCTGATGAGGATGCAGTTGGATAATAACATAAGGGATCTGAAATGACTCTTCAGCTTCAGGAGGGTCAGGGGAACTGCCTCTCTGTGCTGGTGGATCAGGTGTGTCTGCAGACAGGGAGCTTCGCTGGGTTGGAGCAGCTCTGCAGAGTCCCATGAGCAGCAGAAGGGCAGAAGAGGACAGGGGGATGTGCCTCAGTGGGAGTGGTAAGAACTGACAGCAACTGAGTGTGAATGCTTCTGTCCTGCCCCCCTCAGAGTGACTCCAAAGCCGATAGACACACTTTGCAAGCACGGATCTGGGCTCTGATTGTCTCCTGCGACAGCTGCATGATCTGGCTTGTGAGACGTTGGCTTCGTGTGCAAGATATCCAACGCACATCTGACTCGGGCAGCGAGAGCAGGAAAGCTTCCTGTGCCTTGCTGAGAGCTGCCCAGGAGGGCAGCGAGGATGGGTGCTGCCTCCCCACAGCAAGTCATGGCAGCCGGCAGAGGGTGCTGGCACTCTGGCTTTGGCTGTGCCTGTGGCACAGAGGGATACCCCTGCCCAGGGCTGGATGGATGAGGTGTGAGAGCAGCTGTGCTCACTGCTCCTGAGTGCTGCTGCAGGGCTGTTTGGGCTGTGCTACATATCCTGGAGCCCAGCCTGAGGTCTGAGCACGAGCTGTGCGTGCCTTCCTCCCTGTGCTGCGTTGGCCAGGGAGGGGGGAGGATGGCTTGTCCCGTTGTCCTTGATCTGCGTCCTGCTTTGACACAGCTCTGCTGTGTGATGTGGATGTCTGTGAGCAGTCCTGGCAGCAGAGAAATTGGAAAACACTCCGGGATCCTTTGGGATGAGAGAGGTGATGGAGACGGAGCGAGTGGCACTGGGAAGTGGATCTCTTGATTATTGTTTCTGGAAGGGCAACAGCCCCGTTCCTGGCATCTAACAGCAACTTTGATTAGCTTTAACCAAAGAGAAATGAATATTAAAATCTTAATTTAATTTAAAACACTGTCATTCATAGTCATGGCAAACACCAAGCGGAGTAATTATTATGCAAATGAGGCAGATAGAAAAAATGATTAATAATTGCACAAATTAAAAATTATTGTAAACATCCTGTGACTAGTGATAAGTCCGTGAGGAGTGCGTGCGCAGGAGGCAGTGCTGCTCTGCCAGCTCCTGCATCCTGATTTTCTCATTAGTGGGATTTAATTAGCAAACGATGTGGAAGAACTGAGCAGTGTTTGGGGCAGGTTGAGGGTCGCTGCTCCCAGTGCTGGGTTCCAGCTGATGGCAGAGAGATGTGGGCATCAGCCTGAGCTTGGTGTTCAGCTCCATCCCAAAAGCTGTGCGGAGAAGTGGCTTTTTGGGGCCCCTGAGCAGGGACCTACAGCTGCTGCCCGGGGTTGGCAGTGGTGTGCTGTCCCCACGTGCACCCTGCTGGTCCTCGTGTCACCTGGTGCCTGTTCTCTGCCACCCCCCCAGGTACTGTGCTCTGCGCTGCCCCAGCAGCAGGCTTCACCCCTGACCAACCCCCAAATGGCCAGTTGCTAATTACTGGGAGAGCTTGCTCTCTCCAAGAATTAATGAGCTTATTTGTCTGGCATTTTACTGCTAATTGCATAACATTATTTTTTTTCCCCCTGTTCGACTGTTTTGCTTTTATACTTTTGACAGCGAGCACGATAATAATAATAATAGGCTTACACTGGCTAATAGGCTTACGTGGTGCATTATTCATGTCAAGGACAAGCAATTAAGCTTGGCCTCACACATAATAATTAGATTTTTGTTGATGAGCTCATCAGTAATGTGTTTAGTCAAGATTAAGAGCTTAATTCCTGGTGGGGAACATCACCTGCCCCCTGTGACCCCTGAGCACAGTGTGGGGTGCAGTGGGACCACAGCACCGAGCTTCCACTTCCTGGGGTGAGCAGGGCGGGTTTGTGGATGTGCTGAGCTGAGTGCCCGTCCCTGTTTCACACCAGGAAACAGTTGGAGGTGGTTTCTCTGTAATGCTGTCATTTCCCACCTGGCTCCCAATGAGCTCCGCTTCCCTGAGCCCCGCAGCACTCAGTGAGGATGGATGGAGGGATGTGAGCCTTCCTCTGACTCCCAGGCTCTTTCTTTTCCTTTTTTTTTTTTTTTTTTCTTAAATAGCTCAGCTGAAGTGGGTTCTGGCAGGTGACGCGTTCTTGTAACTGCTTCCTGCTGCGATCTCCTATTATTTTTTAATTAAAAAGAGCCCCAGATTTGTCATTTTAATTTCCCTCTTAAATTGGCAGCGGCTCCCAGTCACAAAGGCTGGCGGCCCTGTAAAGCAGCCTGTGCTGCTGGGATGGCTGAGGGATGGGACCCCCCTTCCTGCCCCCCCCCCCCAGCTCCAGCAGCCCCCTGTGCCCTGGGGCCGTGAGCCCACCCAACCTGGCAGCAGTGCCAGGCGCACAGCACCAATAAGGCCGCCAGGTTAGTGATTGTATATGCACATGTGCACTTTTTCTAATTAAGGAATAATTAAGGACACGCAGAGATTAAAAATTACTAATAATATTTACTCTAGACTCTATTTTTTTTTTTTTTTTAAATAACCCTTCTCTCTCTCGCTCGTTCTCCGAGTCTTGGTGGAAATAACTTTGCAGGTCCCAGTTAATGAATATTTGTAAATGCAGGAATATCCAGAGGGTATCCTCTCTCTTCCTTGTAATTTATTTATTTATTTATTTATTTATTTATTTCGGGAGATATTTAATATTTATGGTTTTGTATCCTCACGAATAGAAAGAGCCACCCGAGGAAATGAGGGGCTGCGGATGTTCACGGCTCTCCCTTTTCTCCCCTTTTCAATTACAAAGGCACCTCGCATAATGAAGTGCTAATAACCTTGTTAATCTAGGATTGATGCTCTTTCTCCTGGCCATCTCTTAATAGAATTAAAAACAGATTAATAATCAGCGGGAGGCCGTGCTGCACGTGATGGAGGGAGAAGAGGGATGTGGGGGGGGGGGGGGGGTATCCCAAATCTGGGATGTGGGCACGGGGCAGGATGGCAGTGCTCTGCTGGGGGGGGGGAGATGGGTTTTCCCTCCTCTTTACACAGCTTAAATTTTTAAGACAAACAGCCGTGTAACGCCATCTCCTAATGAAACTGTTTTATGTTAATTAATTATGTATCAAGGCTCATTTTCATGCACAGCCCGGCTCCGCTTCCCCTCTGCCGAGCCTTTGATCTCTGTCAGAGGCTAAACGGGAGATAAATAATCAAATTAAAAGGCAGCCTGGATGGAAATAAACACATTTAAGCTGTGTTATCTGCTGGTCGGCGTGGGGCTCTGAGTTCAGCTGCTCCGTGCCTCAGTTTCCCCGTGGTGTCCCCGTACTGCCACTGCTCTCTCTTACACGTTGTAATTGGGAGTGCTTTATGGCTGTAATAAAGTCGTAATGTTCGAGCCTGCCTGCAATTACCAGCTCGTAGATCTCTTCTTTAAGGGTTCTGAGCAGAGAGGGGTGCAGGGGTAGTGCTTCCCACTCCCGCTGTGCAATCAAAGGGAGCACGGAGAGCACCGTGCCCTCCAGGCTGGCTCTAGGCTGTGCCTTTGGGATCTGAAGGCTTTCCTCCTCTGCGTCAGTTCTCATTAATCTGCTCCTTGGAGCTGGATTAGGGGGCAGCAGGCCCAGGGCATTGGGTGGGCAGGAGGGGACCTTGCTTTCAGCTTGACAAAACCCAACAGGACCTCTTCTGTTTCTCCAGGCCTAACCAGGGGGCCGCTGAGCTGTAAAAGGAAGGTGGCTCTTGCACAGAGGGATGCCCATCTGCAGCAAGACCTGTCCCTCCACCTGTATGCAAAAGGAGAAGGGAAGGTGCTTTGTAAGATGCGTGCAAAGATGTTGTGCCATAAGGAGCATCCCCACCCTGCCCTGGCTCAGCAGCTCTGCTGCGAGCTAATCAGGTCAATGCATTTTTAACATGGCATAGGAAATCTTTATGTTTTTTTTTTTTTTTTTTTATCTGTCTCATCCTTCTCCCCGCTCCCTCTGCAGGGGGGCTGAATTATTTAATGCTGAATATTAAGTGGAGCTGTTTTCCCTCTGCCGGGCTGCTGACGGTGCATTTTGGCCCGGGAAGATTGGCAGATGGCTGTTCTCTGGGGCGGGTGCAGGGGGAACCCATAATGCTGAGCAAATTACCCACTTACAGCCAGATTTACGGAATCACTGAGATCCCACTTCAAGGCGTCTCAATAAATAGGCCAGATTCGCTCGAGTGTGCAGCACCCAGCGGCTCACAGAGTTACACTCCGACAGAGCCCTCCCAGCCTCTCTGCCTGGAGTTTTTCCATTTCTTTGCAAAATCTGCTCCTCTCACATTGTGCCTGGCCCGCTCCGTGCCCTCCTGTGCTGGAGTGATGGCATTGCAGAGGAAGGGCTCTGAACTGGAGCACGTGGGGCGATGCTTGGACTCAGCCCCCACTTGGGTAGTGCCCATCATGTGTTGGTGGGGCAGAGGTTGGGCACGCCAGGTGAATCAACACGGAGGGCTGCTCTGCGTATCAGGGTTTATCTTCTCCATTAATGGCTTTCTAAATTGGTGGCAGTGGAGCAAAAAAACCCAATTTGAACTCAGAGCATGCATGATTACTATTGTAATAACCTTGGCTAATAAGAATATGATGTGGTGTTAGGCTAGGAAAGAAAACACATTTCTCATTAGCTTTCTGATTAATTACTCCACATAATTTCCTAGGGGGACAAGCCTGGGACTGATTGCCTTTGCTTTTGACGCGCGGAAGTGGTTTACCTTAACTTAATAATTTTTTCTGTGACATTTTAATGGCAGCCCTCAGTTCAGCTCCAGTTGGCTGCATGCTGTGCTCCCGCTCTAGGTGTGGGGTGGTGCCCTCTCCCAGCCCCATATGGCCCCATACAGCCCCATATGGCCCTGTACAGCCAGGCTCAGGCTCAGCAGAGGTGTTTTGCTTTAGTACCTGTGAGTCTGACAGCTGTAGCACCATGTGAACGCTGCCAGGAATGCAGCTGCTGGAAGGCATATGTTTACTAATGGAAGGGACCAATTTCCTTCCGTGCTTTATAATGTAAATATTTGACAGGAGCGAAAATATCGGGCGGTTGTGTGATGTTGCCCCATAGGGTGGTACTGAAGTAGGGTTGGAATGGAGGGGAAAAGCTGAGAGGGGGAGCAAACAGAGATCTGACGTGTTCCGTTGCTGGAAATTGAGTTACGCTTTGAATTTCTCCATCATAATGTCACACAGAACATTGATCTCTGCTTCATAGCAGGGGGAGGTGTGCTGGGGTGGGGGCACGGGCACTGCTGGGCCACGGCCCTGTGTGTCCCACACCAGGATGTGCTGCAAACCGAGGTGACCTGCCGCAGCCGGTGGCTTTTATGCCGTAATTAAAACATTGGCGAGTCCATACAAATCTCCACTAACTGAAATGTCAGGGTAATTCTCACCCCGCTGCCGTGACATTTCTGGGGGCATTGTCTGAGAGCGGATTGCGCGCAGCTGGGAGCTGCCTTCCCCTGGTCTTATTGAGCTTTGTGCTACTTCGGTGCTCCCCAGGACCTTTATCCCACGGCTCATCCGCGCCTGGGGGCTCACAGAACTAAAAGTAGTGCCTGGCCTTGGCTGGGAGCCTGCCAAGCAAAAGGGCAGAGCTGCAGACAACAGCTTCCAAATGGAAACTGGAGCACAGCATCCTCTGAGCACAGGTGAGCAGTGTGCAGAGGACGTGCTACCAATGCAGTAACGCTGCAGGGTGAGTGCTGTGCGTGCACTGGGGGTTACAGACAGACCCATGAGATGGGCAAAGTCCCCCTGTGTGCACAGGGGTTGGGGCAGCACGTCGCACCTCATTGCTGCAGCGTTGCTGCCTGGGTGCAGGGAGCGTCAGCGGCGGCGATATTTACGTTTCCGCCTAAAAGCCTGGATCAAAGCAGACACTTTAATCTACTCAACAACAACTCAAGGATTAAAAAGTTGCAGGCAAATCACAGCCCTAAATTGGCAATATATTTTTTGCTTGTCAGTTGACAAATCATTCTATAAATCCGCTCTGCAGCTTCCTGTGGTCCCCGTGGCAGGAAGGGATTTGCCAGCCCCAACCGCTGTCTCTCAGGAGGTGGCACGCAGGAGGGGCACTGCTTTCCCACTGGGACCAGTTCTCCTTGTTCTCACCCACTGCTCTGTTAGGGAGCAGTGTGCCAGGGCCGTTCCCTACTTGTATTTTCTCTGGTGCTGCAGTTTTCTTCCCTTCCACCTCTCCCTACTGCAGCAGAACCCCAGTTAGGGGCTGGCTGCATGCTGTGGGCGCTGGCACCCCATCCCCTCTCCAAACTGCTGCGACTTTTGTTTACCAGAATGTTTCATTTTCAAACAAAGTAATCACTAATTAATTGGCAAGGAGCTTTATTTCTAATCCCTCGGCTCCTAGGAGGGAAATCTGGCCGTTTTCTGGCCGGACGTCTGTGGCAGTGCTTGATGGCTGCACCATCTGGCGGGCTGGAAATAATTAGCAGGTGTCCGGTGTGGGAGCAGGTAATTGCCAATGGAAAGATCTGTATCTTTCTGCATATGTTCGGGCAAGGAAGAGCCCATCCGGGCTGCACGAGGCAGGGATACAGGCTGCAGGGTGGGCTGACAGCCGCCAGCTGCATCCAGGGAGTGCTGCTTTGCTCTGTGAGAACGTTTGAGCTGGATTTAGGGCTTGGTGCAGCAAAGCTGCTGTTATCTCCAAAGGACCCTTTGGATAAGCACGGTGGCTTGGTGCTAAAGCCTCTGCCCGCTGCAGCAAGCTGCTCTGCATGAGTGTCCCCCACTTCATCCTCACCTACCTCCATCCTTCCCCAAATCCTACCGAGCACTCCTCCCGGAGCTGGAAGGGGAGGAGGCACTGATGCAAAGGGGCTTCTCCTTATTGGCTTCTTTTTGTAGGATTCTCTCTCTCTCTTCTGGCCAGTGCCAGGCGAGTTGATAAATTAGCCCAATATATATTCTGTCTGGAAAGAAAACACATATCATATATATCTTTGACAAGTTATTATTCTTCCTTATCAGAATATGTGTGCATCTAGGCACGCTATAACTCACCCTGAGCGTCGCTTGTGGGATGAGACAGGAGGAGCACGGCGGGTCCTGAAAACTCCTGCATCCTTCAGCATGATCTGAAAGAATAGAGTGTGCTTGGAGCAGGGTGAGCCCTCATGATCAGAGAATGGTTGGAGTTGGAAGGGACCCCCAAAGGCTGCGTGGTGCCCCTCCCTGCAGTGCTCAGGGACACCCACAGCTCCATCAGTGCTCAGAGCCCCATCCAGCCTGACCTTGGCTGCCTCCAAGCTTGTGCTCTTTGCTCACACTGCTCCAATTAGGGATGCTGGGCTGGGTCTCATAATCCCTAGGGCAGGAGCTGGGGAGCACTGGGAGAATCACCACCAGGATGGGCACATCTGGAAGGCAGAAAAGTCCCCACCACTCCCCAGCCCTGCTGCAATGCTTTAATGTTTAACTTATTAAGATAATAGCTGTTCCATCTGCGATGGTTTGAAACATGATCTAACAGGAATCTTCTAACAAAAGTTGCTAAGCAGCTCTGACATGATTTACTAATAGACTCTGAATGTGCTGTAACTGAGATGGAAATTAATTTAGTGATTAGGAGATTAATATATAGAGTAGTGCACATCCTGGTTTTTAAAGGGTGGGAGGAAGTGTTGGGATAGGAATCTACAGGGGAGATGCCAGCCTTATGTCTGAAGGTGTGAGGTCTGCAGGTGTGGTTGTGTGCAGAGGAGCTCGGTGCAGAACTCATACTGCATTTTGGGATGAAGATGAAGGAGTAATAGAATCATAGAACATTTTGAGTTGGAAGGGACCCCCAAAGGCCGCGTGGTGCCGCTCCCTGCAGTGCTCAGGGGCACCCACAGCTCCATCAGTGCTCAGAGCCCCGTCCAGCCTGACCTTGGCTGTCTGCAGGGACGGGGCAGCACCGCCTCTCTGGGCGACCTGTGCCAGTGCCTCACCGCCCTTAGTGTCAAACCTGCTTCCCTATAGCCAGTCTGAATCTCCCCTCATTCAGTCTGAAGCCATTTCCCCTTGTCCCAACTGATCAGTCTAACCCCTTCCTTCCAACAGCCTCCCTTTAGGTACTAAAAGGGAATTGCTGCTTTGTGTTATGTTGAATATTGTATCATCCCAGTGCATTTGTTTGCATTGTTCTGTTTTTGCTGTCACCTGAGCATGATATCTGGGGGAAAACACGCGCAGCAGTCCCTCCTACCTGACAGAATTTAGGGCAGAGGCAGTACTGGGACTGCACAACTGAAGGGAAACATGTGGGGTTTGGAGCCTGCCCCTTTTTATTTGTGTTGATTCTTTTTAACAGCAGCTGTACATCCATATTTATTGAGGGGAAGGGAAGAAAAACCGCCCGTACTCCCAGGAAAGCAGAACATCTTGTAATTATCTCGCTAGCTTGGCTAGTGCAGGCAAACACCGGCTCCCGCGAGTGGATGCTGACCATGAGCCCCGCTCTAATTTCCCAGATCTGGGTCATTAGGGAGGGCAAACAGGATGGATCTGATGTCGAACACGCTCTGAACATTAATGGGATGAAAGGAGCTGGCGGACAACCACCTCTCCTGGGAGGAGCGGGGCGGGAGCTGACTGCTGCCCTCCTTTCCAGCCCAGAGCTTGGACACCAGGCAGCGAGATGCTCACCATGCAGCACAGGCCTTGGCTGTGGGCACAGGGCAGCCCCCAAAGCCCTGCCCAAGGTGGTACCTCCTGACAGCAGAACTTGAGCTCTTAAAGTTGCTGCTAAGATCTCTGACAGAGGGCAGGAGTGCAAGATGAAGAAGAGCGTGTATATATTTTCCTTTTCCCTCTTTTTCCTTTCCCAGCCATATCCTTGCAAGAAAAAAAAAAAAAAAAAAAAGGCTCCTGGGCATCTATGCTTCACTTCTCCCTTCCCCGCGGGTCCATCAATATGCAGCGCCCGTTACCTCGATGAAGGACCCACGCTGCCTTTGTACAGTCAAGGTTACCTCAGCACTGAGCTCTGCAGCAGCCTTGTGATTCTCACACCCAGCTCGCTGCCAGCTCCCCCAGCCCCAGCAGCTCCAGTGCCCATCGGGACCTGTGCCACACATCCCTTCCTAACAGCCCCCAGGAGCCATGCACCCATCTGCCAGGCAAGTTTTTCAGTGGCAAATCCTGCTTGAAGGAGTGGGTTTGGGCGAATGGGAAGTGGCAGGCGGACCCACTCGTGCAATAGCATGGGCTGCCAGACACACCTGCTCCCGGCACTGTAATGAAGGCAAATATTTAGAGAATGGCAGAGTCCAAATTGCTCAGCGTTTCAGTCGGAATCAACAGCCTTTCGGAGGCTGGGATTAATTTGAAGGAATTTACTGGTGGAGTTGGTGGCAGATAAAACAGTTTGCTTATTTCACACTTGTATGGCCACCTGCTACGAACTGTTTGTTCAGTTTCAAATTCTTTAATTAAAATCAACATAAAGCAGATTGAAAACATCCCAAGAAGGGGATGCTTGATTTGCTGGAGGATATTGCAGAAGACATGCCAAAGCCCTGCGAAGACGCCTTACCAAGCAGAGCCCCAGCGTGTGCTGGGCATGGGCACAATTTGCCATGGTCCCCAGCCCTCCCCAACTCTGCCAGCGATGCTCGGGCACCTATACTCCCTGCCCCTCTCTTCCAGGGCACCATTTATCCACATTTCTTCCTCCTGATGTCCTTCCTGCAAGGCGAGCCCGGCGCGCTCGGTGCGTCGGCCCCTTTGTGTGGCTGATTAGAGGCCCTCCTCCACCAAACATCAAAGCTTCAATTAACACAGGCCGCTTGCAACCCTCTTGCAGAACTCAGATAAGAATGGAATTTTCCCTTGGAAAATGGATTTGTATTTAGCTGCGTGCGCTGTGCAGTAAATGACCTGCTCTGTGCGGTGGCAGAGAGGGTCCGGGGACAATTAGGGTGCTCATTGGGAACTGGTTATCTGAAGGAAACAGGCATGCTGCTATTTAGCTGTCTAATATCCCAATGGGAGGGGAACCAAAATTAAAAACTGTCGCTCTTTTCAGAGCCATTTGAATCTGAAGGAGGATTCCTTTTTTATTCGTCGGCTTTTCACTTGAAGGTTTTTTTTTTTTTCTCTCTCTCTCTCTGATTCCCTTATTTGTGTGTGGCCGCTTGCAGATGAGAAGAATGGAGAGGGGAAGGAGGGCTGACCGTGCTGGGGGGCACAGAGCTGTACCATGGGCTCCTGCATGTCCGCAGGGCGGCTCAGTGCTGGGACAGCAGGGCAGTGGGAGGGCAGGAGGGCAGGACAGTGGGACAGCAGGACAGCAGCCCTCAGCCCCACAACCTTTGGCATCCATCAGTGGGGTGGTAGGACAGTAGGGCGGCAGGATAGTGGGACAGCAGTATGGCAGGACAGTATGGCAGTGGGACAGTGGGATGGCAGGATAGAAGGGCAGCAGAACAGCAGGGCAGTGGGCCAGTGGGACAAAAGGGCAGTGGGACAGTGGGATAGCAGCCCTCCTCAGCCCCACAACCTCAGGCATCCCTCATGCACGTGGCTCCTCCACACAGCAGCAGCATCCCAGCAGAGGACCACTGATGCTCGGAGACACCACCGGAGCCTTTCCACCTATTCATCAAAGCACACGCATCTCCCACTCCAATGCAGGCGAAACAATAACAAACACACAGTGCAGAAAGTTAATATGTAGCCAGACGAGCGTTTTAATAACTGGAAAGGTTAAAAAAAACCCTCTCAGGCTCTGTGTGGGCTCCTGCCAGCTCGCGTTCCTGAGAGTCTGGGAGACCCAGAGTACCATGACTGTATTGATTCAATTATTCTCTACAATGTAATACTCTGCATTTGTGTGATAGCAACAAACAGAGTTGAAAGACATACAAAAATAAATGATCTGAAAGTTAATATGGCTGAATGAGCAGCTCTGAATAAGAGGAGAGAGAGCTTTGGTTTTACATTGTAAAATCAATAGCGTGCAGAACAATGTCCTAACTTTCTCCAGGGACCTGGAGAGGACCCGCCTGAATCGATCACTATGCAAATTAATTGAATTCATGAAATCCACATTGCTGGGTAATTGATGCTTCTTATAATTACCTCCGAGTTATGAGCTTTTAGGGGATTTCATTGATTCTCATGCAGAGAGAGGGGGCAAGCGGGGGAAAACGAGGACAGCGGGAGCATCCAGAGGTTCTGCAGCTATTGGGAGGGGACAGCTTTGGGGTGGAGGGAAGAAAAGCAGATGGGTTAAGGCTGATATTCTTCAGCCTCTGACTGACGGTCCAGAACAAAGGTGACAAAGCTGTGGCCGCTATCAGAGTTTTCCTGTTTAAACAGCCATGAGCGCTGGGGTTATTGCTTTCAGCGGAGGAAAAGAAACACCACGCAGCCAAGCTGAGAGCAAAGGCAGTAAATCAGTGATGAGCACAATGCTTCTGTCAGGGACACGCTCAGGCACTCCTCCGTGGGGGAGCAGAGCTGCCGACCACCCCCTACCGCAGCCTTCCATCCCCACTGCTGGATCTGACGTCTCCATGTACACATTGCTTTTGCTAAGGGATACCCAAACCCACGCACGGGTGCAGTCCTGCAGCACGTCAGCCCCACGGGGGGGCACCTCCTCACAGGGTGTGGGGCTGGGGGTTGTGCCACAGGTGTGTGTGGCTGCTTGTCAGCCCGGCTGCGGGATGGTGTGAGCGACCAGGTTTTATCAGAAGGGATAATGGGCTTACGTGGCACATTATTTAAGAAAAAGGGACAAGCAATTGAGCTCTGCAGACTAATTAGATTAAGTTGATGAGCTCATCAGTAATGTGTGTAATTAAGATCAAGAGCTAATTGTTGGCTGCCTGTTGCCCTACATTCGCTGGGCTGTCCCTCGCGTGGTGTGGTGTGGTTGGGAAGCAGTGGGACTCTCTGGAGATGGGAAGGCCCAGCTGAGATGGGTGGAAGCAGTGGTTCGGGCATGGGTGTCCAACATTTTGGCTGCGTTGAGCAAAGAGGAATTGTTTCGGGCTGCATGTACGTAGGTTGAACCGAAAGTAATGCCTCCTATTTATTTCCATGGAAACCACCATAGATACAAAGAGCACAACAGCTCTGTATGATAGGGCAAATTCTCAGCTGCGAAACACCACTTTCCTGTGCAGTCATCACCACGGGCTCTGCGTTGTTGCTGGTGATGAACAAGAGCCTGCATGCTGTGCTCATCAGAATATGCACCAGAAGAGGTGACCCACTGCTGCCACTGCTGAAACACACCACCCACCCCTTGCTGTGCCTGTGTCCACTCTTTGCTCTCCAGAAACGTTCACCAAACATCAATGGATGTCTATGGGTGACATTTTTTCCCGCACAGAGGAATTTGGTGACATACCTTTGCTTCCTACGCACGTCCATGTCAGACAACCATTGGGTCAGACTGCCCCTCTGCTGCCACCTGGCAACAGCATAGAATACTGGGATATTGGTGGCAAGGTTCCACCTCTGCTGCCATACCACCACCATCCGCCTCTGATGTCGTGGCCTAATAACACAAGCATCCCTTGTAGAATATACAGCATAGCTCATGTACAGAAAGCAACAAAACTTATGTTAGTCCTCCTGTGCTTCACAGGGGAGCGTGGTTGTTCACATTGGTGTTCAGCCAATGCATCTCAGCACGCAGCAGTGATGGCCATCACTGGAGGCAGCACCACTCCGTGCCCTCCCCATGTGCTGAGAGCACAGAAGCAGCAGTGGGATCGATGGGATGCAAAGACACCAGTGCAGAATGGGGAGAGAAAAAAAAAAAAGCATGCAGGATGGGGCAGACGAAAAGTACCGAAACAAAACAGAACAACAAAGAGAGCCCAAGTTCTGAAGGAACTGCAGAAATTGCTTGTTCTGGAGAAATAGTATGCGATGATGTTTAAGATTTATCAATATAGTTATAGTGCTTAACAAGACAGACAATCCTTGCCGTGTCGTGGCAGCTGGAGTGCCGGTGCAGCCTCTTTACAGCTTTTATCCTTGCTCTCTCGTATTTCATATCTGATCTTTTTTCTTCTCTCCTGCATCAACGTCTCCTCTCTCGTTCCCTCTCTTTATTCTCCTGCATTGCTTCTTTTTTCTCCCGCTATCTCATCTCCCTAACTCTCCTGCTCTCTCTTCACTCAATTGGTTCTGTGTAGAATCACTGTATCCCTTTTCTGGCCTTCCCTGACCCCACTCACGGCAGCTGTAGGGGAAAGGGATCACTGCTGACGTCCACCCAGGAGCTGCACTCCCATCACCACTCATTTTCTCCCCCATCTCCAGGATTACTCAGACCACTTTCCCATCCTTTCTTGAGCTTGTATGGCTTCTCATTTTGCTTGTTGCTTCCTTTTGGTGCCTCTTTGCTGTGGGCTGGCTGCTGTCTGATAATGCTATTGCATGTGGCCAGTGGGAAGGCACAGTTTCACTGGTCTCACCCCAGTGTACTGGGACAAATGCCCACGGGGCACGTTATGTAAAACACTAATTACTTGCTGGCTGTCACAAATGCAAGGGCTCGCAGGTCCCAAACTGCCAGTGAGACTTGGTGCTGTGATCCTCTCCTTGGGGCTGTTAGTAATCACAGAATCACAGAACGGCCCAGGTTGGAAGGGACCTCAAGGATCATGAATCTCCAGCCCCCCTGCCACATGCAGGGCCACCAACCTCCCCACTTCATACCAGACCAAGTTGCCCAAAGCCCATCCAATGTCCCATGACATGTGACATGACAATGACCCAAAGTCGCCCTGCAGCCTTCTTTTCTCCAGGCTGGACAAGTCCAGCTCCCTCAGCTTGTCTTCGTAGCGAAGGTGCTCCAGCCTTCTGAGCATCTTAGTGCCCCTCCTCTGGTCCCTCTCCCACAGCTCCCAGTCTTGTATTGGGGGCTCCAGACCAGGATGCAGTGCTCCAGATGGGGCCTCCCAAGAGCAGAGAGGGACAATCCCCCCCCCCCCCCGTCCCTGCTAGCCACCCCTCTTCTGATGGAGCCCAGGATACATTTTGCTTTCTGAGATGCAAGAGCACCCTGCTGGCTCATGTTAAGTCTTTCAGCCATCAGGACCCCCAGGTCCTTCTCTGCAGGGCTGCTCTCAAGAACTGTTCCTTCCAGTCTGTATCAGTCCCTGGGATTCCCCCTACCCAAGTGCAAAACCTTGCCCTTCGCTGCGCTCAACCTCCTTAGGTTCACCCGTGCCCACTTTTCAAATCTGTTGAGGTCCCTCCGGATGCCATCCCTTCCTCCCACCGCACCAACCGCACCGCTCAGCCTGGTGTCATCAGCAAACTTGCTGTGGGTGCAGCGTGACAAAAAAAAAAAAAAAAAAAAAAAGCCTAACGGCCCCACACCCACCCAAGGTGAGCGAGGAAGCCCCGAGTTTCGGCAGCTTCTCTTCCTCCCAGCGGGGCCGGAGCCGTCCGGGAGGTGGCACTGCTGCACCAGTGCACAGTGCACTGTGGCTGAGAGCTCTGGGAGCCGAGAACCGCATCCGTGAGCCGAGAACCGCATCCCAGTGCCGCCCCGCGATGAGCGCTGCCCCGACGGGGCGGACCGACCCGCAGTGCGTGCGGCCCTGAGCTGGGAAGGGGGGGGAAGGAGGGGGCCTGGGGATGGGTTCGCGGTCATCCGAGCGCCGACCAACACCCGCAGCTCCTTTCCCTCCGCACAGCCTTCCAGCCACTCTGCCCCAAGCCTGCAGCGCTGCGTGGGGTTGTTGTGAGCGCCGTGCAGGACCCGGCACTTGGTCTTGTTGCACTCCATCCCATTGGGCTCAGCCCAGCGATCAGCCTGCCCAGGCCCCTCTGTAGGGCCTGCCTGCCCTCAGGCAGATCGACACTTCCCCAACTTCTTCTTGTCTGCAAACTTCCTGAGGGTGCACTCAGTGCCCTCATCCACATCATAGATAGAAGTACTGAACAGGACAGGCCCCAGTACCGACTTTCCCTCATCCACCAGCTGAGTCACCCGATCCTGGAAGGAGATGTGGTGCCCGGTGTTTCCACTGGGGGAGGTGGCATTGAGCCCCAAATGCCACCTCTGGGAAGAGCCCTGCTCCTGCTCAACCTCAGCTGGCTGCAGGCAGCAGTCACAGTGCCCAAAGGCTGCCAGCAGCACAGGACAAGGGCAAAACCCCTAGCTGCTATTTCCCAGGGGACACACTCACAACAGAAAGGTTTTGGAACAGGAGAGATTTCTCTCTCTCGGTTTTTCTATTTTTTTTTTAAGAGCTCTTTTGAAGGGGATAGTTTGGAGTAAAGAGGAGTTTAGACAGATCTGATTCCCCTATCTCAGACAAACACACTCGCCTTTCCCTGACTGCAAATCAACAGGACATGTTCGAAGGAAAGATCATCACGAAAGAAATGGATTTTCCCCCTACTGCTTTGCCATTTTTGCTTGTATTTCTGAAAGCTGGAGTGATGGGTTGTGAACTTTAAGGAGCGATTTCTATTCTTCTCCCTAGTCTGACATGTGGGCAGAGGGACTGCGAACCTGAATAACGAGACAGGACTTAAACACCTTGGGGGAGCGAGGCAGCGTCTTCTTACCTTTGAAAGCTGCCTTTACTTCCCAGCCCTGCAGCAGGAAATTGTGTTCTGGTCAGGAGACAGCTGCCTGCAGAGACCAGAGCTGCCGGGGCTGACACTCTCACCCGTAATGGTTGGACTCGATCTTTTCCAGTCTAACGATCCTATAAGCTCACAGGTGCTGCTTGGGGTCCCACTCTGGGGCTGAGGCCGTGCACAGGTGGCATTGGGTTGGCTGGGGGGAGCTGCTGAGCCCTGGGTGGGTGCTGTGCATCACGGGGTGCTTGGTGCGGGGAGGTGGGCACAGCTGCGGTGCAGGTTTTATCCACTAATTGCAGCGAGCAATAAACACGCAGCAATCTAAGTGTTGTAATGGCGACATTTAATTAATAACGAACAACTCCAGAGCTCGTACGGATTTATACATTAGATTCACATTAATGTGAAGTAATCTGATCGTGGTAATGTTAAGGCAGTGAGTGCGGGTGGGTGTGCAGCTCCACGTGGCCCTCACAGCCGGGCACGTGCAGGGCATGGAGGGAACTGGGAGGGGGTGCCACCCTGAGGGGTATAGAGAAGGCAATTGTGTCACTGTGTCTGTGCATGGCCCTGTTCACCTCTCTTTTGCTCCGCTGATGCAATTCTTTACAGCCAGGTGAGGGACATTGTGGATGCTTCAGAAGAGCTGCACCATCAGAGGGGTGGCAGCAGGGAGAGGAGGGGGAGGGGTCGTCCCCCTCTGCTCTGCCCATGGAAGGCCCCACCTGCACTGCTGTGCCCAGGCCTGGGGCCCCCAGGACAGGAGGGATGAGGAGCTGCTGCAGCGGGTCCAGAGGAGGGCACGAGGATGCTCAGAGGGCTGGAGCACCTCTGCTGTGAAGACAGTCTGAGGGAGTTGGGCTTGTTCAGCTTGGAGAACATAAGGCTGAGGGGAGACCTCATTGCAGCCTGCCAGTACTTGAAGGGAGCTTACGAGCAGGAATGGGAGCAACTGTGCACATGGTCTGATAGTGACAGGACAAGGGAGAATGGCTTTAAACTGCACGAGGAGAGATGTTGCTTCAACTGCATATATGGGAAAGCCACAAGTGGTGTGCGGGGCATGGAATCCTTTGCAAACCAAGGCAGGAATGGGGGAAATCATGCAGAAAACCACTGGTGTGCAAGACTGCCTCCTGTCCTGTGGGGTCTGCAAGCTAAAGGGGCCCAGTGCTGTGCTCGGGTGCTCCCTGTGCCTCAGTGCTGCGAACAGGGAGGTGCCCACTCCCAACAAATACCTTCATGGCAGAAGCAGAGGCTCCCGAAGTTTCAGAGCTCCACCTCAGTGGAGCTTTCTGTGCAGAAAGAAAGCATTCCCCCACCCTAGTCCTTCAGTCTTTTGAGTTTTGTATTAAACACTCATTATACCTTTGGTGTGACAAATGATTGAAAAGTGTAATTTGAAAGCTAAGCTCCCCATCACACTCTTCCCTATTGTTTATTTGCCAGCTCTGAATGGGTTGACTGCCAAGTAAAGTAATCAGAAGGTAATAGCCTGATATCGGATGAATCCCCAGAGCTGCCAGCAAGCTGGAAAACTACAATCTCGGTGCCGCCTGCAGTATTCATGCACTGAAAATAATTGTGTAAAACACTGTCGCTGGGCTCAAACTTGGGCTGACATTTTGCATTGTAAGATTTGCGTTCAGCTCGGTCTGATGTGGTTATTAGTAACTTGCTTGGGGGCACGACAGCCCAAAGTGTCTCATGGAGGGATGTCGCGATTCATTGCCTGTGGAGATAAGACAGCGTCTTTCCAAACCCAAGTGCGTATCTTTATCGGCGTCCCCTCCCTCCTCCATCCCTCCTCTCTTCCCACTTCTCACCACGCTCCTTGCAAAGCGCTGATTTTATTGAGTGTGGCAAGTGGCAGTTCATTAAAAAGTGGGAGCAGATGGGGAAGGGATTGTAGAAGAAGATTAATGATGCACACCGACAACTAAATAGGCCCAGGTTTCCGAGTAAACACAATCACGCTGGCTTCCTGGGAGTGGGTAATCCTCCTCTGTCAGCTCCGTTCTAGTTAACAGCCGCGGAGGAGCTCGGGAGAGCTGATGGGAAGGGCTGGGCACCGCCTCACCCCCAAAGTGCCTGTGGTTCTGAGCTGTGGTTCCACTCATGGCTCTGCAGGGATGCACCTGGGGCCGGGCAGGATGGGTGGCACCGATGGGCAGGAGCCACTGGCATCGGGACACCGAGGAGCTGGATACTCACAAAGAGCACCAAAGCTGTCAGAAGGCTCTTTTCCCCGCCGTGACAAAGTTCACCTTTCCCTACCTGCTTTGCTTGTCTCAGAGTCGTGGTCTCCTTTCGTTTTTCTGACAGTGCTGACCTATCCAGCAAGCTCCGCTTCCCCGCTAATAGAAAGGCCATACACCAGTGAGCATCCGTGCTGCTTGATTTAAATACAGGGTACATTTGTCTTTCAGCAGGACGGCTGCTTCCTGCCAGCGTCCCCTCGGCAGGACAAGCCTTTCATTATTGATGGAACTGTAATTTCGCTGCAATTCACAGAAAAACGCTCGGCACCTTGGTTCAGCAGGGAGGGGAGCGAGACCGGGCTCGTGTGGATCGGTGTGGGGTGCCACCAGCCATGCTCACGTCCCCGTCCCCACATGGCCCCACTGGGGGGGACAGCTCCATCCCAGCTTGGGGGGGCTGCCACCCTTTCAGTCCAAACCACAGTGCCATGGGGGGTTGCCCAGCGCAGGCACCGTGAGGGGCATAAATAATTTAATAACAATGTTGGAAACGATATCATCCTAAATAATATAATAAACCCTAATTTACTTGCATTTATCTCCCGGAGTTTTAGGGTTTTTTTTCTTTCTTTCTTTTTTTTTTTTTTCTGAAAGCAGTAATCTTGCATCTTCCGCCGTGATGGATTAGCAGGAAGGAAACTCCGCTGGGGAATAAAAACCCACATCGTGTAGTTTTTGACATGTTATTATTCAGTTTTATCTCGGGTTGCTCGTTCCCGGCCCATTACTCATGTTCACGGGGAGTTTTCTCCCCCTTATTTATTTATTTTCACCGTGACCAGAAGCAGAGATGCCAACAAATCTAAACTCCTTGGCGTGGAGGGATGGGGATGGTGGATGCAATGTGGGGCTGGGGATGTTGCCACTGCTCCTCGGCAGCTGGCAGGGGAGGGATATGGCTTAATTAATCTGCGATTCTCTCATTGGTTTAATTAATACTATCGGTCTTGTTATTTCCAAGGCACCTGGGGAGCTGCTTCTAAAGGGAAGAGGCTGGGAATGCTGTGGAGGTGATGCGGGGTGATGCTCCTTCCCTTTCTGATGCTCTGTGCTGAGTGCTTCCAGTCATTAACTTTGAGAACGTGGGAGTCCTCCGTCGGTAGCTTTAATTATTGCTAAAGCTCCATCGTTATTGCTTATTTGCAGTTATGCATGGTGGTACCCAGGATGCAATGCCCCGTAGTTCTTCCCTCGGAGGGAAGGATTTTTGGCTGCGTTGCTTTAAGTCTCCAAGAGGTGATGAAATAATTGCAAATGATCTGAGTAATGCTGGGGCTGGTGGCTCTCTCCATTACCACCGCTGCTTTGTTTACTCCTAAGCTTCAAAGAAAACTTGGAAGAGCAGAGAGCAGCCAGGGGCTGGTGCTCACAGGGCAGGGAGCAGGTGGAGTGCCGGGTACCCCCTTCTGGAAGCCCTGCCTGGTCTGTCTGTCCGTCTGTTGGTCAGTCCATCTATCCAAGCTTTGCAGCACTTCTATATCTCTTTGTATCCCTTCCCCCCTCCCGAGCTGCAGGGATACACTGCATGCAGGCAGGCTGGGGGAACACTGGAAGGAATCCAGAACACCATAAACATAACACAAACACAAAGCTCATCTGATAGTACAAGCCAGGGCTGCTTTAATTCCTCCTCCAGTGACGCCAGCCCAAAAGCCACCACAGTCCTGACACCACAGGCACTGTCCCAGGGGCTCTGCTCCTCTACTGCTCTCATCAACGTGCTCAGCAAAGAAATAAATAAACAGAAACAACTATGCCACTGAGTTTAGCAGGACGCAGGCTGGGCCTTTGCATAAGGGAAGGAGCCATGCAATGTGGGCTTCTGCCCCTCTCCACCCCCAGCATCCTTTGGTAGCTGCCAGCTTTGCCGCATCCAAACTTTCCGCCCTGCGTGCAATTAGCCAGACAACAAACTCCGTGTTTGACTTTCCCTGTCTAAATTTGCTTAGCTCAAGCTGGAAGCTGCAGTAAGTAAACGATTTTCTGTTTATATTCAGCACTAATGAAGAGGCAGCAAACGCTGCCCATTAATAACGCAGGAGATGATGGTGTTTGCAGAGGGCCTGTATACAACATGTCATACTTACCGGCGAGCGCCCGACCAGCTATTGATTTCCCAATATGCATGGGGCTGTTGGCTGTGGCTGCGTTTGTTTTCTTCCAGCAGGAGATCATCTGCACTGGGGAGGACTGGGACAACCATGCAGCAGATGCTGGAGGGTGTAGGCACGTCCCTGGGATGTGCTGGTGCATAACTGACACCCGTCATGGGATCCTGCTCCAGGCAGGTCCTAACAGGCTGGAGAAGAACTCCTTGAGAGCAGCCCTGCGGAGAAGGATTTGGGGGTCCTGATGGACAGAAGCGGGACATGAGGCAGCAGTGTGCGCTTGCAGCCCGGAAGGCCGACAGTCCCCTGGGCTGCAGCAACAGAGGGGTGGCAGCAGGGAGAGGAGGGGGAGGGGTCGTCCCCCTCTGCTCTGCCCCTGGAAGGCCCCACCTGCACTGCTGTGCCCAGGCCTGGGGCCCCCAGGACAGGAGGGATGCGGAGCTGCTGCAGCGGGTCCAGAGGAGGGCACGAGGATGCTCAGAGGGCTGGAGCACTTCTGCTATGAAGATGTCGGTTAGATGTGAGGAAGCAATCCTTTCCTCAGAGGGCGGTGAGGCGCTGGCACTGCTGCCCAGAGAGCTGTGGGTGCCCCATCCCTGCAGGCACTCAAGGCCAGGTGGGATGGGGCCCTGGGCAGCCTGAGCTGGTGGGGGGCAGCCCTGCCCATGGCCGGGGGTGGCACTGGGTGATCCTTCAGGTCCCCTCCAACCTGAGCTGTTCTGTGATTCTATGGTTCTATGAAATGTGCATGGGACAGACTCTGCACAGGCTGCCCCACATCTCCACTATCGCCATTATTTCCTCTGGATCCAGCCCCAAGCTGCCAGCAGCAGCTCCCAACCACCCGCCCTTGCAGGGAGCACAAGAAAACAATGTTTATTTGCAAATACAGCTGTTATTGAGCCAAATGAGAGAGATTATTAGGGGCTCATGGAATTGTCAGCGAGCACTTTTTAATTAGAGCTCAGACATAACGTTCATCATTACCCGTAGCTTCGCTCTGATCTCAGGCTCTGTGCCCCCAGGCTTCCCCGGCTGCAGGGAGCGTGGCAAGGCCGGCTCTCCCCAGCTCCCTCATCAGATACCTGCTCCAGCCTCTCAAGGTTAGCACGATGGGGGTCAGCCATGTTTAAACGTTGATTACAGAGTCGGCGGGAGCTGCTAAGATTTCTAATTAAGATTAAAGAATGCACACAGCTTATAAATGGTTCTCAGGAATGTGTAATTTGATTAGATTGTTTTCTTGCATCTCTTTCAGCCCCGAGATGGTTGGGATAGCCCAATCCTGGGGGCTCCCCACTTGTGTCCTCACTCTGAGCCTATGGAGTCAATGCTGAACAGCTCTGTTCCCACCTCTGTCACCTTTGCCACACGGTCTCAGCCAGGCTGGCTCTGTGAAATGTTTGCAAACCCAGAGCCAAAGGGGAGCTTGGTAACACCAGGCCACTCAGCATCACTGCATGCTCAAAGGCACGGGAGCAGAGTGGGAGATGTGGTGTTTTGCTTCTGCGGCTTTCATTTATACAACTTTTCCTGATTTATTTTACTTAAATGTCACTTGGGAAGGGAGGACGCATCATTGCTTGGCTTGTTTGTGCTGTGACAGCCGTGAGCTCGAGCAAAGCCATCACAGCCCCCTCTGGGGTGTTATTGCTGGAGGACCCAAAGCCATGCTTGCAGGCAGCTCCCGGCAGCAGGATCCATGCTGGCAGCTGCCCATGCCTGGGGCACACAGAGCTGCCACAGCACTGCCCCACACTCCTCAGAACCATCCCAAATCTGAGCTAGACAGCCCCAGTCTGAAATGGGATGCCTCATCCCAAGGCTTCCAGCTGTGCTTTGGGGAAGTTGCTCCTAATCTCTTGCATAGAAAGAGGGTGGTGGAGGCGAAGGGAAGCAGGTGGCCACCAAGAGGATGCTGAGTTGCACTGCTTGGGAGGAGGAGGCAGCAACACAAAAGAGCAACAGAGAGAATGTATTTGCGCAGCCTTGGGCTGGTGATAGAAGTGGAGTTTGAGCCTGAACCTTCTGCTCCCCTTGGAGCTACAGAAACCTCTCAGAAAATAAGTTTCTTCTCCTTCCTGATGGTCCCTTGGGTAGCAGTGCCCAGCACCCAGCACCAACCAGCAGCTCCCTCTGTGCTGGCCTGGCAGTGAGTGCAGGCAGGGGGCACAGCCAGCGAGCAGCTCCACGTACCTGCGCAGGGGACAGCTGTGCATCAATATTTATTCAAAACTCCCAGGAAACCTGGATGAAGTGTAATTATCTCAGCTCAATCAACTTGGATTAGCATAACATCAAGTCACCCATCAGACTGGGGTTTGATTTCTGGGATCAAAGCCGCGCACTGCAGCCGCTGATGAATCAGATTCAAGGGAGGCAGAAGAAGAAAGCCACGTGCTACACTGCTTTGATATCCCAATTGTGGTTGAGTTCGCTTTCTCCTCTCTAAGTTCCCATTCCTCCACTGGCCTGCAGGCACTGGAGCTGTTTCCACTGGCAGTCCCAGCAGAAGCAGGCAGAAAGGCAACTCTGTGGCTAAACACATCTATAGGTGTGAAAGGAAGGGAGCAGATGTTGCGTGTGATGGGTTTGGTGAAGCAGTGCTGTTTGTCCTTGCAGGAAAGGGGCTGCTCCTGGGGAGGGCATGTCCCCAGCACGTCTGCATCAGTCCCTACTGTAGGCAGCACTGCATGGCATCAGGCACATCCATGCCCTCAGCACTGTGCAAGATCCCTCCCCGCAAACATCTAACCCCTACCACCACTCCCCTTAATTATGAACTAAATATAGATCTTAATTAAGGCACTGATGAATTTAATTTAGAGTGGCATTACTGCCTTAACTTCCAGAGCTCAACGCCTTGTTTGTATAATGTATAATATAAGCTAAATGAGTGCTTACTTGTTACCACCATAAATAATTCCCTTGCAAATCCCTTCAGATATTTCTCAGAGACTAATCCATCTCCTCCTACAGAATATTCATGGGCGCCAATCCTTTTTCATCCTACCTCACAGATTTTAATAGAAAACCTCCCAGCAGCTTGCCAGCCTCGCCTTCCAAAAACCAGTAGGTGCTTGGTGAGGGAAAGGTGTGCATGGGGCAGAGTGGGATGGAGCTGTGCTCTGGATTAGCTCCTGATTACAGGTTGAGGAGCACCAGGAGAGCACGATTCACCTCCCATCCTCACCTTCCACATCTTGGGATGCACCAGCTCTGGAAAACAGCCCCCTGTGCCCGCTCCAAGGTGAAGGACTTGGGGGTCCTGATGGACAGAAGCGGGACATGAGGCAGCAGTGTGCGCTTGCAGCCCGGAAGGCCGACAGTCCCCTGGGCTGCAGCAACAGAGGGGTGGCAGCAGGGAGAGGAGGGGGAGGGGCTGTCCCCCTCTGCTCTGCCCCTGGAAGGCCCCATTGCACTGCTGTGCTCTCAGGTCCTTATGGTCCCCTCCAACCTGAGCCGTTCTGTGATTCTATGACTCCACGATGATGCATCATGGTGCATGCTGTCACATTATAAGAGGCGCTTTGTCTCTCCCTAGCACAGTCAGGCATCCTTGTCCTGCTATTGCTGAGCAACTCCTGATCTGCTGGCACGCAGTGTGCAGGATCTGTGCTGTGAGGGCAGTGATCACCACTTGGACAGCGGGGTCAGCGCCGGCGGAGCTCAGCCGCCAAGCCCAGCAGGAGGCTGTATAGCCAGGAATCAGCCTCTGCCTTTGATTAAGTGACATCCAACGATCAATTCCTTCTGCAGAACAGTGCTTGGGAAGATTAAAAAAAAAAAAAAAAAGCCTACATTTGCTCTGCACTCAGCCATGAGCTCGTTTTTGTCTTGCTTGCTCAAAGGATTTTTTTTTTTTTAAGCCCCACTTTTATTCCTTAAACTTATAGCAACATAATCAATTGATTTTTTGATGCAGCCTAAGCCTGATGGTGAGCTGGGAGAGGCGGGCTGCTGGCGTTGTGCTGCCTCCAGTAAGATATCTGAGCATGGAGGCTTTCCCCTTCTCAACCTGGTGCACATCCTACAGGGGTGGGTGCAGTATGGAAACCACACACGGCTCCCTCTGCCCAGAGCGATTCTCCCATTTGCACCAGCAAGTGCTGACAGCTGCTAGTAGGAGGGCAGCTCCCTCCCCAGCATCCCCATCTGGGCTGCTAGAAGGTTTCTCTATTCCTTCCACATCCCTAAAGATGAAGGAATTAAGGAAAAATGAAACAGGAGCACTCTGGCTGTTTAGTCTTTATGAAGCTGAAGGAGAGGAGGGTGCAGAGTGACTGCCCTGAGGGCTGCCCAGCAGCAGGACCCGGAGGGGGAAGGGCAGGGCTGGGGTTTCTTGCAATGACCCAAGTCCTTCTTTTTCCTCTCCATCACCTCATTGCCATTGCCCTGGGTCAGAATGGGCAGGCAGCTTGATCTGCTCTGGTGTGGGAGATGTTGAGTGGGCTGTGTAACCCCTGTGCATCCGCTGCACATCTCCTGTGCAGGCCATCAGTGCATCCCCTGTGTGTCACCTGCTCATCCCCTCTATATCCCCTGCATAACCCTTCAGCATCTACTGCACATCCCCTGCACGTCCCCTGTGCATCCCTGCCTCTTGCTTTGCTGTGCCTTCAACAGCGCACGTCACAGCGTTTCATAACAAATTTAGCTGTCGCTCCGTGTTTTATTAGTATAAGTGCCTTAAAAACAGATCAGAGATTCAACTAATTTACTCATTAGTAAAAGGAAATTAGCCATTTGTGATCTCTCCTAATAAAATTAGCTGTGTGACAGATGCTTTGTTGCCATCCTGGTCGGGTCAGCACACTCCTGGCATCCAAGGGCAGCCCTGGCACTGCCTCGATGGGATTTTGGGATGTGCTATGGGGCCTTGGGGCACCTCCTGCTGTGGTGCTGCCCGTGCTGGCTCTGAGCACCCAGCAGCTGGAGAACACGGCTCTGGAGCAACAAGAAGTAGGTGGTGCTGGGCACTGCCATGGGCACAGTGTGGGGTTGGAAAGCCAGCTGAGCAAAGCTCACTGAGCACCTTTATGGCTGCTCTGCTAATGCAGCCCGCTCCCCAGCCAGCCCCTCTGCCCCCCATTACCTTGCCCAGGACAGGGGCTCCCCACAGGGCTGCGATGAAGAGGGCTCTCACTCTTGCCCGGGCAGGGAGGCAGCACAGGGGCTGTGATTGAGCTATTCAGCGCTGTGCAGGGCTGACAAGCAGTGATCAGGCTTTTTGTGATTTTTTTTTTTTTTTTTTTTTTTTGCGTGTGTGTGAGCGTTGCCCTGTCCTGTAGCGGGGACAAAAGAGCCTGGTGAAATGCAAGTGCTGCCCATTGAAAACCAGGCGCTCAGCGGGCGATCATCTTGGGGCTCTCTGCAAAGACCCAGCAATGGGCCAGGCACGTCCCCTGGCAAAGAAAAGGCAGCGAGCTGGAGATGGGGGAAAGACAAAAGCCGGAGCACTGCCATCGCCCTGCTAATCACTGCGGCTGTCCCCCGCCGAGCTCAGCAGCACTTTCCCTATTCACCGGGCTCTCAGCATTTTCCCTATTCACCCCGCAATGCTGTGACCCGCCGTGCTGGAGATGACAGCACATTAACCCCGTGCTCCAGGCAGGGGGTGTCCATCCCCATTGGGACGAGGACGGGGACACTCTGCCAGAGTCCCACTGCGGTGCGGGTGCAGGTGGGCTCAGTGCAGGCGCTGCTGTCCACTCCATCCTCTCTCTCCGCACCGTCCCGGTGCAATTCATTTGCTCAGATAACAGATGACGTGTTTATCCCAAGGGACGCAAGCCTGAATATTAGGATGTCAAACCCAGCCGTATTTGCAATACGTTACTGTCAAATGGGAAATAAAAAGGGAGTTTCAGATATTTAATTTGTTGGGAGTGCAGGAAAGCTCAGCGGTGGGGATGCAGCTCTTCTCTCTGCTCTGTCCGGAGCCGGCCCGGGTGAGCCCTGCAGGAAGCAGCACGCTGCCCTTGGCCTGGGGACAGCGAGGGCAGGAGGTGGGCAACGGTGCTCAGTGCTTCTCCTCCTGGCTCACGCTCTGCCTTTAAACTCGTCTGGGGCAGGTCGCAAAGGGCACGTGGCAGCTCATTCATCCATGCCAGGAACATTTGTACTTAAAAAAAACACATTTTTTCTTCTTCTTCTTTATATATATATATATATATATATATAAAAGGCTTTTTGAAGACAAACATCCCAGCTCCTTGGGGAAGGCTCTGAGTTTTCAGAATACCAATTAAAAATATTTTATATATAAAATATAAAAGAACCTGTAAAGCCAGGTTCTCAGATCGGGGGGAGAAGGGGATGCATTGCGGGGGTGGGGGTGACACGTTGTGTCCTTTAGCAATAACAAGTTGAGGGGAGGGAGGAGGAGCACTGAGCTCTGCAGCAGGGGCACCAGGCAATGCCTGCTGGAAATTAGAGCTTTTTTTTTTGTATGGGTGACACATTCTGCTTGTAGCAGGTATGTCTCACCTGGGCACCCCAACATACAGGCTCTTGCAATGGGCTTTTCCCACTGCGTAACCCCAGGGGATCATTTTGGTATTTCTTTTTGAGGATCAAAACCGTTTCTGTGTCATGGGCACCAGCAAGGTTATGGGTCTGGATGTGTGGGGGGTGACCATGGAGAGTGACTGTGAGGGATGATGATGGAAGGTGATCATGGAGAGTGGCCATGGGGGGTGACCATAAAGGATGACCACAGAGGATGAACAATGGAGGGTGACCATGGCATGCCCTGCCCACCTCTGGGCATTTTAACAGTGTTTTTGCTTCTTCCTTAGAAGTCCCCACCATGGTTGCTCCCAGGTCACCTTCAGACTGGGGACAGTTAGTGTCCTGCTTTCACGTGGGACATGGTGAGTGACAGCCTGCCAGTGGCAGGGATCAGGGTCTGAGTGCTGATGCCAAGATAATGCACTGGGTAATAGTTTTCGACATATTTCATTGAAATATAACAAAATATTTGCATAGCGTTATTAGATAAATGGGAGCTGACTGGAGGCAGAGTTCATTTGGAAATCTGATATGAAAATTCATTTAAAATGAAAGAATATGGAAGCTTAAGTTTATGGTAATAGACTGATCGCAGGGAGTAGCTAATGGCTCTCAACAAACATGTCTCAACCGCAATATCCTCTTTCCCTGCCCGGGTGTTGCCCTGTGCACATTCATGCATGTGCTAGCTCCCATACAGAGGAAGGGAATGGGAAGCTTTGTGCTGCAAGACCTGGATTTTAGGGCTGAAATGGTCATCAGCTCTAACCCAGACTGGGATGGGGAGAGTGCACAGGGCATGGTGGGGCAAGGGGAAAAGCTCTGTGCCATTGGGATAAACACTTGGGCTTAATTTCCATCTCCTGATGCTATAGCAGATTGGAATGAAGTGACTGAAAAGCTGCAGATGAGAGGTGGGGAAATTAATAATGTGATAGTAATAGTAGTAATGAGTGGCTGTGCATGCACTAATTAGTTCAGAGCCCTCTCTCCAACTTCAGCGTGCATTTAATCAGCTCGCAGGTGCTGAACAGTGCTGCAGAGCTCTCAGGTGAGCAGGAGTTGCTGCCCACCTGGGCTGCATTCTGCTCATTAACGACCAAGGGCCTGGGTGGGATAATTGGGCAGATGGAGAGCCTAGAAATAGAGGTGGGTTGGAGGTGTGGGGCTGGTGGGACTTGGTGCTGTAGGGAACAGGCACTGCTCTCTGGCCATGGAAACTGCAGCTAAGTCTCGTCCCAAAAGTGGGACTTCTGCTCACTTTGCTAGAGGAAAAAATGCAGGTTTTGGTAGTGGAAAATGCAACCTTGGCTGTGGGGTGCTCCTTGGATTGAGAGGTCACCTTCCTCCTGTGGTCCTTCAGCTCTTTGTCATGTTGAAATGGTAGCCATGGCAAGGGGGATTAACATGGTGCTGAGGAATGTTATAAAACCTTGCAAAACAGATGAATGGGCTCTGTGAGGGGTTTCCAGGGAGCACTGGAAGGAGAAGGAAGGGTTGTGTGGTGTGGGACTAAAAGCAATGTAGAAAAGGTCTCTGCAGCCACCTGTGACACAGACAAAGGCACACACTGAATTTCTGGCTTTCAACATTTTAGCTAAGTTTCTCCTTTTAAGTTTCTGGTAGGTGTGGGAGGTGGAGCAGTGCGGGAGAGAGGATGGAAGGAAGAGCAGATGAAAAAGGATAAAACACAGCACGCAAATAGGCAGCGGTGCCCTCTTTGTGTCTGTTCAGTCACTTGCCCTTCATTTGTCACAAAGATTGGGTGGAAGTTTTGTCTCTGGGCTGTTGTGAGGGATGCTGGTTGCTGAGTCACAGGTTGGCCAATCCACTCAGTCCTCACCCCAGAATGGGCTGCCCTGGGGGTCTGTTGCTATAGAGAAAATGAATGGGGAGAGATGCTGTGACACTTGCCAGCTGGTGTCAGCCCACCAACAGCCTCAGTGGGTCTTTGGTGTGCCCAAGCTCTGGGGACAGGTAGTCCTTGGGAGCAGCTCCTTCCCCAGCAGTACTCCGGATTTTTTGGTGTGCCGAGGACAGGCTAGCAGAGGGTTAAGCTAATTTAATTCATTTTCTCATTGTTCAGAAACAAAGGCAGTCTATCTTTAAATTGCATAAAGAGCCTGCAAGCCGCCTTCGTTTAAAGCTTTTTTCAGAAATCGGCTGCCCATGGACTTCCACAGGCAGTCAATACTTTAATCTTGATATTTCACTAACAAAAATGTTGCTCAGAAGGCTTAAAAAAAGGAAACTGCTACTTATGATGTAGAAAGGTAGAGACTTTTCTGCACGTAGCATCGCATGAGAATAGCAGGGAGAAAACTTTCTTGCCGTTAATCGTGAGCCCCTTGCTCTTGTGTTGATGCTGTCCCCATTAGTATTCGGTGTTGGTATGAGAGCCACTTAGGCCTGAAGACAGCTTTGCACTGACACAATTGAAATGTTTTTATAAATGACCGGCCGAGTTTGAGTGACATGCCCTTCTTGTGCTAGATAAAATTAAAGGTAAATCTTCTCAAAAATAGATGAGCTAAACATCCCTTCTGCACTTCATTATGCAGATGGGACTGCCCGTCGCTGTGACAATTAGCTGTATCCCTCAAGGTGCTTTATGGCTGCAGTGCAAGGACCTGGGCAGGGCAAAGGGCCCAATCCTTTGCCTGTGTGCCCCCTTCTCATCTTCCTCCTTCTCTTCTTCCTCCATGGGGGCTGGCTGTCATGGGAATGAAGATGTTGGCCACTGGTGAATGCTGGATATTTGAGTGGAGTTCTGTGAATCATAGGATCATGTTTGCTTCCCTTTGAGATAAGCGGGGTGGTTGGAGTGTCTTGGCTCACTCCCTTCTTACTGCTCCAACCCCATGGAGCCTACCTCAAGCCTCAGCACTGCTTGAGTCAATGGGCTGCGAGTGCTTCTGCTGTCACTTCTTGTCTAATTATCTCTGTCCTTGTTAGCACGTTCTCCCCTTCTTTGCTCTCCCCCCGATGAGCAACTCCTACTTGATGTACAAGATGTAAGTATACTAAGTTATTAATCTTCCAGTGAAGCAATTACATCAGCACGAAGTTCCTCACCGATGGTGCACTTTTGTTGCCATTGCCCCCTTATCAGGTTAGCAATTTCGGATCTGCATTAAGTGTTTAGAAATCAATTTTCAGCTTACTTTGTGCTACAAAATTCGCCGTGCCTGAATCTGTGATACTAATTGAACAAGAGCAATTGATGTTTTAGTAGTAATTAAAGGTGGTAATTATTACCAAATCTCCCCATGGCCCCGTGTGTTTGCTTTGGACTTGTCAAAACCAGAGGCAGGCAGAATCTATCTTAATAAAGTTGGTGCTTCAAAGCATCTTCCCAGTAACAGCTTCCAATAAGGTTGGTGATGGAGCAATAGAGGAAGATGGGGAGAAATTATGATGCCTTGTGGAGTGTGGGGATGCTAATGGCTGTTGGCTTATTTGAAAAGGTCTTCCACAAAAAATGAGAATTTCTCATTGCTGTTGAGTGGAAGGATCCCCGTAAGAGGTTGCAGAGGCAGGGTTGGGCAGCACCAAATGGTGCTGGCCTTCAGGGTCCACACATGGCCCAATCTCAATGGTTTCTGTTTCTCTGCAAGGGAAATGCCTTCTGACTGATGCTTATATGAGCAAAAGCAGGATCAGGCCTGCCCAATCACAGCCTGCTTGTCCCCATGGAAACAGCTGTGGGATGCTGCAGAGCTCTGTGAAACTCCGAGCCTGTGCCCGGTCCCCACGAGGAGAGCTGTGAGCAGGGGGGGATGGCCCTGATGGCCACTTTGTCTTTGGAGAGCGAAACCCTTCTTTGGAGCGGGGAAAATGGAAATGTAATCAGATCAGCTTGTATCGTGCAAATAGGAAATCAGTTTTAATAAAGCCAGAAGAAATGCAAAGCAGCCGCTTGTGATGGAAATTGTGTTAAATAGACACCTCTTTAAGGGAAAGCAGCTCTGGGGATGTTTGTCAGGGAGGTGCAGCCTGAGGATCGCTCCTGCTTTATGGGATGTTGGGAAGCAGCATCAGAAGTAGAAATGGATCTGTGGGGCACGATTTGTAGGGTGAGGTGTAGATACCTGCAGCCCTTTGGGTGCCTATGATGTTCCCTCTACACCTGGGGAGCAGCTCCTGCTCCTCCAAGGCACTGCAGCTCTTAGTGATGGCTCTGAGGAGGCAGTTTGGCTTTATTGCTTTCATTTATTACACCAAGACCAGTGTCTGTTTTCTGAAGCCGCTATCTGGTCAAATCGTGGTTGATAAGCAATGCTGGCCCGCCTTTTTAAGACAGCCAAAATTTATCACTTTCCACTTATTTATTTATTTTGCGGAGCCGTGGTGGTGTGGCATGTATTTTTCTCCGAGTGACAGTTTGCAAAAGGCTTTATTTTCCCGTTCAGCCCTGGGGTTGGGTGGAAAGTAATCAAAGAGCAAAGCAGTTCTGTGATAAAATCCACATGAAGATGAAGGAAATACTTTGGGACTGTGTAGGGCTGTGGTGTGGGTGAGCTGTGCTGGGATGCCCTGACCCCAGTATCCTTTTTCTCCAGTGGGCTGGAAGATATTCCATGGGTAATAAAGAAAGGACAGCATCTCCCCCTTGGTGTCAATCCCCAGTTCAAAAGGAAGTCGTGTGTTTGGAAGGGAGAGGAGCTGAAAGGCGTGCAAAGCAAAAGGCACGATCTATAATTGGCCAGCTGTAATTTCATAATTCATCTCTGCGAAACACAATGAAATTAAAAGAGTTTAGATTCCAAAGTGTAATGATCATCAATTAAATTCTGCTGGGGCTGAGCTTCCTTCTCATTTGAATTTTATTTTATTATTATTTCTCGGTGATTGCAGGAGGCTGAAAACAAAAGCTGCTGCTGTTGGAGGTTGCTGCAGCGGGGCTGGGGGGGGGGCAGAATTAGAGAGAGTAATTACTGCTGGGTGACAGAAAACGGAGGGAAGGGAGGTTTTTTGCTCTGCTTTGCTCCAGTCTCAGGCAGGGGAATCCATCATCCTGAGTCTAATCAGCTAATGCTGATAAACTGCCAGCAATAACTGACAATTGAACTGGGGGTTTTGGGCTGGGAGTTCATTCATTTTGAAAGTGCCATAACTAACCCATTAAAAACAGAAAAGCTAAAAAGAAAAGCCCTGGCCCACGCTTGGATCCCCTAATGAAGGCTGCTGTTTATTCTTTTAAGTGTGGATGACGATGTGTTTAGCAGCTATTGATGCCAGAGGTTTAGCCCAGGCTGGAAAAGCTGCTTGATGCTTTGCAGAACGCAGTTTGCTTTTATCCCTGGCAGCTTCCACCCTGTGCTGGTTTCCATGTGCAGTCCTAAGGGATCCAGAGCTGCTCAGGGCTGCTTGGGGCACCGGGATGGCTCCTGCCCTGGGTTCTGTGCTCAGTGCTTGCAGGATCCTGAAGTATGATACGCAGCAGTGTCGATGTCAGTGTCTCCCTTGGGGGATTTACCTCCTGTTGATTGCATCACTTATTGTCTCCGTGGTAAATTACTGATGCAGAGTCAGGCTCTTCGTGCAAGCTGTCTTCTAAGTGGCAAAGCCTCGCTCAGGAGTGCAGCTACACTCGGAGTGTGTTTGCTTACTGCTTCTCACCGTTAAATACACGGTGACAAACGTGCTCCAGGTAAACACAGCATCAGCAAGGTAGAGCTGGAGCAGGACAGTGGTGGGTCCCCACCCTGGACCTCTGGGCTGTGTGCTGATTGCTGAGCTGATGGATCACCCAGAGAACTAGACCCCTTCCCCAGCATGTGTCCCTTTGGTCTTTCCCAGCCAGCTTGGCTTCTACCAGAGCTCCATCATAGCCTAAAGCGTGTGGGCAGAGGCTTACAGATTTATAGCCCGATGGGATGCAGATAGCCAGCTTTCCTTAATTTAAAGGGAATAGCTCTTCTGGTAAATCATAAAGGCAGAGAGAGTGAGTGCCCTGGCTGTATAACGCGGGCCGGAGAAGCTCCCCTGCTTTCTGTT
Organism: Oreortyx pictus; assembly: GCA_036925125.1. Taxonomy (NCBI): domain Eukaryota; kingdom Metazoa; phylum Chordata; class Aves; order Galliformes; family Odontophoridae; genus Oreortyx; species Oreortyx pictus. The sequence goes on along the minus strand of JAUPFR010000025.1, from coordinate 4,788,895 downwards.
GAGCAGGGCAGGTTTCTCACCCCAACACCACACTGGGGTTATGGTGTCCGGGTACTGAGAGTGCTTTTATGAATTTCCACTGCTTAATTACCTGTGTTATAAAGCTGCACCTGATGTCTGGTCTGCGTTTGCCTGGCTTTTACTTCCAGCCACTGAGGGTTTTTTTTTTTTTTTACAGCTTTGTTGTTAGACTGAAGAGCCTTCTATTATCAATTTTTTTTGTTCTCTGTGTAGGTATTTAAAGGCTTTGATCAAGTCACCTCATCACCTTCTCTTTGTTAATCTGGAAAGACTGAACTCCTTGAGACTTTTGCAATAAGGCAGGAATTGTGTCTCTGCATCCCTCGGCTGCTTTGAAAATCCCAGCTGGAGAGTCTAAGGTTGGGCACCTGAAAACGAGAGGGTATTTAGAGAATTCACCCCGTTACGTCTCTGTGCTTCTCTTCCCCCTTTTTGCTGTGGGCTTTGAGATTACAGAGGGCTTGTGCTGGTGAGTCTGTAGGAAAGTTTCTGCTCGTTTTATTCTATTTTTTTTCCCCCTTCTGTGATGGATAACTCCTTCTCAGAAGCAGATTTCATGTGGAATTGCTGGCTCTGAGCACTCCCCTGGCTGCTGTGCCCCCTACACCTCTGTGCTAGGGGTGAATGGGCTGGGGAGATGGGGAATTTTGCTTTCTTATCCCATGTTCCTCAGCCTCTGAAGGCTGGGGGAGTGCTGGGATCCTCTTCCCCATGGTGGTGGTAGAAAGTCCATTGTTAGTCTTTGGGCAGGTGGGAAGAGAAGCATCAGTGAGTTATTCTCTTCAAGAGCTGAAAATGGCTGTGTGTTCTGCTCAGAATGCTTTCATGGATCAGTCGAGGAGGGCTTGCTTTAATCTGGACCCTGCAGACCCTTCAGCACAACGTGTTTAGGAGGTTGCACAAGTTAGCTCCAGGAAAACCTCCTGGGAGACCACTAAATCCTATCATCAAAGACACGCAGTCTTGGCAGGAAACAAGATTGTGGAAAGACTAAATGATCCAGAAAGGGGCTTCACCTCAAAGGGGGCTCTGAATTTCAAATTCCTCTCTACTGTGAGCCCAGCTCAGTCCCTGAAGGAGCAAAGTGCAAGATGTTTATGGCTATTATTCAAGACCAGGCTGTGCAGCTCGATGTCCCTGGCACTGGGCACGGCACTGGGATCTGCGTGGTGGGCAGCTGAGCTGGATTTTAGCAGAAAAGCACTCTTGCTTGGTAAGTCCCCTTGCTGCCCCATTCCTTCTGCTTCACAGAGGGTGTTGCAAGGGGCTGGAGGCTCTGACCCACATGGGAGAGCCTGTTTTTGTGGTACTTAGGTTTCCACAGAGCAAGTTCCCCCTGTAGAATGATGCTGGTTGGCAGGCAGGGGAGGAAGGCTTTCCTCATCCTCCTCCCACAGCTGCCCTGCTGTAATGAGTTGTCAGGAACGTGAGGATGGACGGGGCGCACCAGGTCCTGATGAGATGATACAGCAAAGATTCCATTTCATCTCGAATTTGACATTAAACTTTAATAGTCTCAAGGACAAGAAGCCAAGAGATATCAGATGTAATGAGATAAAGCAAAGTTTCTCTGACAGCAAATTTGATCACAAATGGGCTCTGAGATTGCTTCTTTGATATAAATGAAACATAATTCATCTTCCAGTGCCTTGAATGGGCTTTGAGGCCATGTATAATAACAGTGTCGCCATTGCCTAGCTCTGACAAGTGCAGGAGGAGAAGGGCCCCAGACCCTGCTGCTCTGCTGTGGCCCAGAGGGGACAGCCCAGGCAGGCTGGGAACTGTGAGCAGTCAGGGGTGGGATGGCTGCTCCATCCCCAGATGTTGAGGGCAGCTCTTGGGTGAGCTCACACCTGCATCTCATGATTTGCTGTCACCCAACTCCAGTTTTTCCCTGCCTGTGGGCGTGGAGCTCCAGGAGCTGCTGAGCACCAACCTTGCCAGCTCGGGGAGTTGTTTGTGGTGTTACTTTGGGTAATGGAAGGCAGTGTGGATGGTCTCAGTTGGTGACCCCCCAGGGGATCAGTGGGGCAGGGAGGAGTGCCACCAGAATGCTGTGTTTCCACCTTCTAAGGAAGCTGCTGCCAGAGCCATGGTGCTTTGAAGGGTTTCCTCCTTGCACAGCTGTTCCACTTTGCCCAAGTGATGACTTTTCTCTACTTCCTTGGCATCAGCCAACAGTGGCTGAAGAGGCAAGCCACATTTCCTCTTGATGGCTATAGTAACAACTGTGTTTCATGCTTTAAGGCTTTGTTTTGCTTTATTTCTGCTTGTAAGAAGCCATCAGGTGATGTCATAGCTCACCTGCTCGCACAAAGGGTTTTCTTTGCTTTGGTGCTGCTCTGGAGTTCCTATACCCTGCCCAGGTGTGGTGTTTGGCTGTATACCAAACCTGTGTCCAGTGTTCTGGTGTATCAGTGAGATATGGATGAAGCAAATGCTTCTGAGCAGCCTGGAGACTGAAACAAGATCACCTAGCAGGTTCATTGAACAATTGGGAATAACAAAGGTATTCACTAAAAATCTGATGGCAGTTAGCTGGGCAAAGAAAAGGGCCAAATTAATCGGGTAAATCATTTGTGACAAAGAGTTGGCCAAGCTCTGGTCATGAAGATTAATTAGTTAGTGTGTGAAGAGATTGAAAGGAGCTGAAAGATTGCCAAATGCAATCAATTAGCCATTCGGAAAGTAGCATGGGCAAGGCAAGCTGGCACATGGCTCTGTGAGGAGGCCGTGCTTTGGTTGGAACACCTAAATCCTGTGCTGTTTCCTTGAGCCGGACCCTACCCTGGGCTTGGGATACAGGTGCTGAGGGTATTTGTCTTGATGCACTTTGCTCTGTGAAACTGATCTCCCCTTGCCCTGGTGCTGTTGTGTGAGCACTGCACTCTGCTCGCCTTCTGCAGCCCTGGAGGAAGACCTTGGGGCTGACAGTGCTGACACTGTAATTATAATGGATTCATTTTGCTCCGTTTCCTGATCTTGTTATTATCTTTGTCATCAGAATTAATTTAGCTCTGTTTCTTTTTTTTTCCCCTTCCCCTTTCTCGTTACAAGCTTCTCAGAGAGGATGTGACAGCATCCTAATGGCCAGCATGTCAGGGTGGCACAGAGGTGCTCTCCAGTGCTGTGACCTCTGCAGTGCCTCGCTGTCACTGAGCCCTGGGGCTGTGCCCCAGCTCCGGGGACATTGCACCCGGCTCCTCCTGCCCCAGCACGTGGGCATCCTGCCTGGGTCCCTGCCCTGCTTATGGTCAGACAAAGTGGCAATCAAATATTTCCCATTTTCAAGGCAGCGTCGGATTGGTTTCCAGATTGTGTCCGTGTTTTGCCTTCAGGTGTCTCTCTTGAGCAGCTCTAGGGGTGCTGCTGGCGCTGGCTATAAATATCACAACTGTGAGTGGGGATTGCTCCTGCTGCTGCCTCCACCCCCCGCACGCACACATCTGGTGGCAAATGCCATCAATCTGCTGGAGTGGGGAAAAGGTGTCCTGCATGGAGTGCAACACTTGATGCGTTTTCCTAATTGGCACGACGGACTTGATTTATTTGTTAATTAATGAACAAGCACGTGTGGGCTGTGGTTTAGGTATAGCTTGAAGTGACAGCTCCCTTTGAGGAGCTGGGAAGGGTGGGAGGGGTGATGGGGCAGTGGGCACGGTTGTGTTTGCACATGGAAATAGTGGTGCATGGAGTAGGGAGCAGGACAGCAGATGAGAAAGTTGGGCTGTGAACCTCTCCTTGGTGCTTCCCTAGGTCTGGGGTCCTCCTTGGCCAGGATGAAGGCAGAGGAAGCTGCCCTTCCTCTTTACACCATCAGTGTCCGTAGCTGAGTCTGTCTTTTGCTTGCCTTGGGGTAGGCTTGGTTTGCCCATGGCATTCTGCTTGCAGCAGACTTTCTGTCGCAATTGCACGTAAATTAATTGTCTTTTGGGGGAACGCACAGGAGGTTTTTGCATGATAAAGAAGCCCGAAAATCAAGGATGGCAGTCATTTCGTTTCCTATTAAAAGAAAGAAATCATTAAATTGCTTCTTGCAGCCTTTAATAGTTTTGTACAGTTGCAATTACAGCTTTTGGAGGATTAAACCCTGTGCGTGCACACACAACCTGTTAGCTTAGTCCAACGAGCAGAGTTGAAGTTCTTCAATGGAAGGAGAACCAACTCTTCTCCTTCCTCACCCTAAAGAGGGCAATGTGCTGTAAAACCAGAGCATGCGTTGGTGTGCTGGAGCTCCTTGTTGGTCTTTGGCTGCCGTGTTGTGCTCCCATTAGTTGCCCTGATAGTTGCACTTGCTGCAAAAGGGCCTGAGGACGTTTTGTGATGCTTTTGCCATGTTCTACTTTTTTAGTGACAAAAAGGCCATTTGCAGTTCCCAGATGTGTTGCCTAATCATGCTCTGTGATGACAGTCCATTTTCCTGCTGCGATTCCCCAGCATCTGCTGGAGCTGCACCCAGCAGAGCTGGGAGGCTGGGGCTGCATGTCTGGTGTGCTGTCCTCATGCTTCCCCTTTCTGGCTCTGTAAAACAGCACTAGTGCTTTCCAGTGACGCTATGCAGTGAGAGATTTTTCATCCCCTTTGCCCCCCCCATGTGTTGCTCTGTGCTGAAATGCGATGGGCTGAGTGCAAGCTGTTGATGGGGTCCTTCCTGCCTGAAACTCCTGGTGAATATGAAAAGTCGAATTGATTCCCTCTAATAAATGAAGCAGTTGGATGTCTCATTTGTAACTTGACATCCACGCCGGCGCTTCAGCTGCTGCTTCTCACCCCTGGCTGGGAGATGCACTTATTAAGATGGCATTCTGCAAAGTTATTGCCATTTACCAGGAGCCAATCTATCTGCAATTCGCTTCGGGTCGGGAAGGAGCTGCTGGTGGGGGCAGAGAGAGCTGGGAGGGGGGGGGGGGAGAGGTCTGGAAGGGCTTTTGGATGTCTACTTTCTGCCGATAGATCACTGTCTTGTTCATTGTCTGCTGCTGAAGGAGATCATTTGCTAACTTGGCAGGGACTCTGGGAGCACTTTGTGCAGGATGGGAGCAATCCAGGTACACGCTGTGTGTATCAGCTGCTGTGTGGGGCTGGCTGGTGCCTAGCGGGCAGGTGGAGGTGCAAGAAGCAGGACTGTGTGCTGCAATGGTGCTTTTTGTGCATCCTCTTGGTGCCCATCTCTAGTTTCTCTGCTCCCTACAAAGCTCATGCAGGTCAAAAATATTGCCCTTGGTAGAGGAGTGGGAAACACGGGGATCCTCCTCCTGAGCAGCACCCTCATCTACGTGGGCTTGTGATGGAAGCAGCTTTGCCCATTTCCCCTCCCTTCTTCTTTTCTGTTGTGGCTCCTCCGCAGGATTAAAAACAATCACGATAAATCAGAAACCCTCCCTTGGTCTTGGAAAGATGCTGAGAATGGAAGATAAGAGTTTATCCATTCTAAATAATAATGCACTGGAGTTGCCAGCTCCCTGCTGGCTTGATTTGCATGACGCTAAAAATCAATGACCCAGGTGACTCTTTGATGCACAGAGAGGTGAGTCCAAAGGACTCAGTGCTGGACTATCCAGGGACTTGCACGATGCTGGAAGCTATTAACAGCGAGGACGTTGTCATGGGCTAAACATGCCCTGGATTTCACACCAATCTAACAAAGGGAGTTGGTTGCTGCGAGAGCGGAGCCTGGGCTGATTAAATCTTTGTTTAAGAGCTCCAGAGCTCCATTACCTACATCAGGAGGGAGCTAATTAAACAAGGAAGGTGGGAGGTGGCAGTCGATGTGGCTGAGGGCATCTCTGCAGAGGCATGGAGCTGCATGGTGCGAGGCACATTTGCTCACAGGATGCCATGCCAGACGACAGCAAGCCTTCGTCAAAGCCTGTCTGGTCACGTTGGTGCTGTGCTTCTCAGGGAGGGGTAAGGTGTGGAATTATGGTGTCCAGCCCTTGCTTTTATTGTCTTCACAGTGGGGATCTCTGGGAAAACAGCATTTCCCAGGCTCTGGGCACTCCTGGTTCCACATTGTGCTCTCAAAGCCATCCTGCAGCGCTGATGCGGGCAGAGCATGGGGTGTCCTCTGTGCACTGTGGCTAATCCCAAATAGCAAATCCCCATGCAAAAGGGTGCAGAGCATTCACCATTCCCCTGTGCATGCTGGTGCATCTGGTGCTGGCACTGCCGTGCCTGCTGGGGCTGCCAAGCACTCCTGCAAATGAGTGCAATTTTACCTGGCGCTGTATTCAAGGACCGCGGTGATGGGGAAGCAGTGGAATTCCCCTCCAGCACCAATAAAACAAGTTTCTCTCCAGGATCTCCATTTGTCATTTGGATATTAGGCTGACCATAATCTGTTTCCATTCTCATTACGTGCATCCCTGTCAGGAGCCGGAGGCTCAGTGGCAGACGCCCCGCTGCTTCCATTTGACTCTATGAGGCAATAGATTAGATTCCTGTTTGCTTGGTGGAAGATCCCCAGTGATATCAATTAGATATGTCACAGGGGCCTGGGGGAATATTTCTGCCTTTATTTATTGGAGTGGAAGGCATCACGGGCCGTCCCAGTAGGACTTGCAATGTCTCTCTCTTCTCACACTCACCCTTTTCAGATGACTTGTAACAAATCACAGCAAAGGTTGTTTCCATGGGGAGGAGCACTGGGTGGATGGAGCAGCCCTGCTCCCTGGGTGATGTTCCTGCACACATCTGAAGCAGTGCTGGTTGTGCACTGCATGCTGGTGCTGGGGCACTCCACGTGCTCCTGGCAGGGCAGGGTGCTACTGGCTCCACTAAAGCAAATATCATGAAATATGCAAGAAAACAGCACGAATAATTTTAATCTGTCAGCTTTGGAGGCAGTGAGAAGTGAAAATAATGGAAGGAGCCCGGATGGTGTCTGTATGTGCTGGCACAGGCACTTCATTAATGTGCTGCAGTCTGTGGCTGGGCGTGGGGAAGGGGAGATGTCAGCTAATGATCTCTTATTCCTCATGGCGCATTGGAGCGGTGGGGCCAAATGCCTCTTCCTGTGGGGGATTGGTGAAATAACTGGGAAATAACAGGGTGAGCAGTGATGTGGAGGGGGTTGAGCTGGATGGAAGCAGTGCTGTGTGCAGGCAGTGCATGTGGGCTCCTGCAGGAGTGGGAAGCTGAGTTGCATGGGACTGTGCTCGTGTTTTTGTTCAGTGTGTGTCTCTGAGTAAGGCATCCTGTGGGAGGCCTGGCTGCTGTTAATCTGGTTTGTATAAAATACTGTTGGCTCCTGTCATTAGATGTCTCCTCTTCCCACTGAGGTCAAGTGCAGTCCTCCCATCCATTTCAATGAGAGGAGGGCAGGCTGTAAATCATGCTTTATGAGCATTAGCTAATGAATCCCTCCCATGAGGCGCATGTTAGACAGCGAGGTGCTTGGGAATATTTCTCTTCATCCCTCTTGAATAGATATCCTTGGTGTTCAGTGGGGTTTTCTTGCAAAGCAGTGCTCTTTTTCATCTACACAGTCCCATCCTACGCACGTGAACATGCTTCCAGGGAGAAGGCTTGTGACTAACCCATGGGTAGCTCAATGCATGCTGAAATCAGCAGCCAGAGCGCTGCCCGGCTGTGCTATTAATGCACAGACTCCCCCTGAATCGTCGCCTTACTCCATCTCCATCTCTGGGAGTGAGTCCCATTTGAATGTTAATGCCTCTAAGATGAAACCTGGCTGATTAAATTTTAGACTTGCAAATGGATTTGGTAAATAGATGTTAGGAAAGGCGGGACGGAGACTGCCTGCCTTGATAGCAGATACAGTAAATAGCGGCACTTTGTGATTAGGTGAGAGATTCACTCGCGGAAAATGGGAGTCTCGAGGGGCTGTTTTCTGGTGAGAAATCCTTTAAGTAAATAAATTTATGGCAGGTTTTTCTTTTTTTTTTTTTTTTTCCTCTTTCCCCAAACAACAGCAACAAAAAGTCCCTTGGCTGTTGCTTACAGGTTGTGTGCAGAAGGCTCGATGGGAAAGAATGGCAGCTCTGCAAGAGCTGCTGCAGTGCATCGTAGCAATAGGTGAGCAGGGGTGTGTGATGCCTCCCAGCTGCTGGGGAGCACCTGGGCATTGGTTGCTCCTCTTTGCAGATGGGAAAGCAAAGGCATAGAGAGTGTATGTAACCTGGGAGAGAAACCCTTCCCGCCTGCCTGTCCCTGGCAGCAATTCTCAGTTGAGGCTGGGGATGTATTAGCCCTGCTTGGCATGAGGGTTTACTTTATTTTCCCTATGAAAAGGGAAGCCAGTATTTGAAATGGCTTTAAAAATGCAGATAGCGGGGCAAACCACATCGACCTGTGTGTATAATGTAAAGGAAGATTTTAATAACAGTAGTTGTATTCATTCTTATCTGGAGCAGTATGAAATATTAAGAAGAAAGAAAAGAGGAAAAAAGAAGTGTTGAAGCTAGAGCCTGGATTTAGCACATATTAAACCATTTGTCTTTTGCTCCCCTGCTGAGCTTGACTGTACAGGGCTGCTCTGGGCTGAAAGTTTTGGGACATGGAGCATGGGCAGGGGATGCGCAGGGAGAAAGGGTCAGCCCAGCAGGATGGGTGCTTTCTTCTGCTGTGCTACTCACTGGGGATGTGAACACTGAGCCAGGAGGGGCTGCCACACCTGCTTGGGGCAGGGAATGGTGTGCTGCAGGGTTTGGTCCTTGGGGTGGCTCGCTTGGTTTGTAGGGCTGGGATGGCTGCTTTCCCTGCAGCATGCATTTCTGAGTCTTGAACAACAGCATGTAGGTCCCAGATGCCTCTAGGAGAGCTCCTGCTTCTGTGCAGTGACAGTCAGAAGCCAGGACATCACTACGCTGATGGGGATCCGTTGCCATCAATCGGGAGTTATGCTTCCTATTTACCTGTCTGAGATTTCCATTGCTTTTCTTGTTCCGTGTATTGAAACATACATCATCTGTTCATTAAAGCATAATCTCCAAATTATCCCAGCTCCGAGCAAACAAGGTTACACTGACTGCCTGCATTAGAATGGATCAATATTGCACTGTGCCTGCTGCAGCTATTTCTGAGGAAGTGGCACTAAATCCTCATTTCTTTGACCCAGGCAGGCTGAGGGATGCCCTGTGTGTGGGAGGGATAACAGCTGGAATTCCATTCTGTAGGTGAGCAAAACCAATGTGAAATGATTTTGAAAAGCCAGCAGCGTGACCTCACAGCCTGGAAAGTTAACAGTACCCTGGGCTGTGCAGGAAGCAATGCAGGGAGCTGCTCCTGCCCCTCTGCTCTGTGCTGTCACACCTCACATGGAGCACTGCATCACATGTGGAGTGCTCAGTGCAGGAGAGACGTGGACCTGAGGAGGGGCACAGAAATGGTGTCAGGGATGGAACCTCTCCCTACAAGGACAGGCTGAGAGCTGGGGCTGTGGAGAAGAGAGGCGGTGCTGCCCCGTCCCTGCAGACAGCCAAGGTCAGGCTGGACGGGGCTCTGAGCACTGATGGAGCTGTGGGTGTCCCTGCACACTGCAGGTAGTGGGACCACTCATTGTTTGGGGGTCCCTTCTGACTCCAACCATTCTATGAAAGAACCCATTGTGCAGGAGCTGAGTTCCTTGGGGGCACGGACTCCTCCCCCAGGAACCAGGAGGACCCACACTGTGCAGGGCACATCGCTGCTCACTGTTGGCCAGCGCTTGGCCTTGGTGCTGTGTGTAGCCCAGGATGGCTCCGTGCCGCTCGCAGCAGGAGCACAGCAGGCATTATCATTGAGAGGCACTGCTGCAGTACCCCGACCGCTATCCTCATGGGCACAGTAGCTGGTTTTGATTTGACAGCATTTGTGGGAAAGTATTTTAAATAATACATGAAGTTTCTGTGCAGTTCAAGGCTTGTGTGCTCGTTTAACAGCAGCTGCGATGTGTTATCATCTGATAAACATGCTTGTTATATATTATGTATATAGCATCCTGATGCCAGATTCATAGGGAGGTTTCTCTGGTCATGCAGCTGGGCTGTTTGCTGTGCATATGGATTAGGTTATGTTAGCATCTCCATTGTAAACACCGGCATAAGCTCTGCTTGCCTCCCCTCAAAGCAGCATTGCAATGTAATGGAAAGGAGTCTAATCACTACATCTAATTATGGAGAAGGGGAAATCGATACAGGAGATTTCTGGGAGTCTTAAAATACTCTGAATTCCCTACTCTCATGGTGCTGCTTGCTGCCTTCAGTAGGAACAAGGGAATTTTTCTCGGGGTTTCTTGGAAATGTTGAGCTCACTTGCTTCATATGGGGAGATAAGGCCCTTTGGATGGTCCTGGCTGGCCCAGACCTCCTGGATCAGAGGGCAACAGAGCTCTGCTGCACAGTGCTGCACCTTTTGTGTTCAGTGAATGTTTAGGTGTTGTACACCAGCTGGTTGGTGGTAGGTGGATGTTTGGACTGGATGATCTTGGAGGTCTTTTCCTCAGTGACTCTGCTTCTATAACTTTTCAGCCCCATGTCTGGTTCCTCTGTGAGGGTCAGGGGCGGGTGTGGGGCACCCCATGCTCAGCTGTGAAGGTGCTCCATGGACGTGATGGGATCCTGCACAGAGCTCTCATGTATGAGCTGGGAAATGGGATGGTGCTGTTTCAAAGGCGCTGATTAACTCAGATTCCAGGCAGATGGAAAAAGGGAACTAATTAAAAATAAACAAATGAGTTCATCTGCTTTTTTAAAGGTTATGTATTCGGCAAATTATGCCTGCCAGCTTCAGGCGAGGGACTCGGGGTATTAGATGGAAAACAACAACACAAGTTTGTGGCTCAGGCCGGTTCACATTTGCTGGCTGCTGTAGGAGGCATCAACATCCAGCTGCATACAGCAGCATCCCCCAGCTGTGAGGCCGGGGTAGCACCCCTGCCCCTTGCTTGGGGCTTTGGTGAGCAGCACATTTCTGTCCTTTGGGGGGAGGGGGGAAAAAGCCAGCTCTTAATGAGATGCAGTAACCTGCTCCTGCCTTGCTGGCCAGATAATTGAGGTGTGCTAGCCCCTGTCCTGTTAGGCAATCAAGAGGAGTTTGTCTAAAGCAATTGCTGAGCACCAGTGGGATCAGAGGGCCCGGGCTCTCCAGAATGCCACAGACCTGGCAGCTGGAAGTGCCTTCTTCCCACTCAGCTCTCCTCTTCTCTGAGTGACTGGTTGACAAAATAAATCTGTGGGAGAAGGAGGCATTTCTGATCGGCTGTCATCTCCCCCAAATGCTCCTGATGCATTTTCTTTCCTCATTACATGCGATATGTCAAGTCCTCACCTGTGAGAGTGCAACTCGACATCTCTTCTGCACGCAAACCTCCTCCTGGAACGCTTCAATCTCCCCACGGCAGCTCCTTGACAGCTCCTTGCTGTGTCCTTGGGAAGGGGCTGGGCACAGGGGATCTGCCAACAGCTGGGGGTGGCTCTACATCCTCTCCTTGCTGCCCCACGGGGTGGTCCTCCTGTGCTGCACACCCCTCCCCGCAGATCCATGAGTGGGGTTGGGACCCCATTGATGTGAAGTAGGACTGCCTTCAGCTTGCTCCTCCTCCTCTTTGCTGGGAGCTGTGGTCTACAAAGCTTGCAGCAGTTCCTGCAGTGGGCGCCCCTGAGTGTTTACACGTGTGCATGAGACTCCAGGACAGGCTGCAATGCTGCTTTCCTTCCACAGCTGTGTGCGTGCAGAGAGTGGGGCTTGGGGAGGGCTGGCGGAGCTGACTCACCTCCAGCATGTCTTTGTGGAGGAGAAGGAGCAATTAGCAGTCTGATAGCAAGATTAATAGCAGATGCTCATAATTAACTCACTATGCATGTAAGCAGCTATTGTCTCCATTTTATCCTGTGTAGATTGATATTCAGGAGTGACTCATTATATAGACAGAACCTATTTTGCCTGCAGAGCGCAGCCACCAGAATGGAAATTGCAATTAGAGTTGACTCTGTCCCTGCCAAGAGATTAAAGAGGAGAATGCACAGGGGTGGGATGGTGCCTCCTGCCTCAGTAGCGGGGGGGTCAGGGGGAGGCTGGGTCTGCGTGCAGGGCAGGACAGTACTTGCAGTGTTCAGTACGGGATGATGCTCTGGGCTCAGTGCTGCTGCTGCAGAGCTGTTCCCAACCTGGTCGTGAACAGAACTGAAAAATGGTTGGAAAAACTGGAGGGTGGGCAAAAGCAGAGCAAAGTGAGGGCACGCAGAGGCTCCCTGCAGCTGGTCAGTGGTATTTCTCACCTGAAAATCCTGTCTGTCCTGTGCTCTTGATGCTGGCTCAGCTAAAATCTTCGCACTGTGCTGGAGGCTTTGCCTGCTTGTTCCCTTTCTCCTGAGGAAGACTCTGGGTGTCAGCTCAGGGCTGTGTGGGGTTGTGCCCACTGTCTAATGGTATGAAGCTTCCCTATGCTTAGTGCCACCTTGAGAGGGAGAAGTGCCAGACAGGACGTAATACGAATACACCTTTCCAAAAAGTGGGAAGCAGCTGCAGCAAGCACGGGCAGTGAGAACACACACGTTTATGTTGGTGGTGTCTGCTTGTGGCTACTGAACTGCAAGGACTTGGAGCCGGCTCTGTAACTCCCTGTAATTGCCTGTGTCAGTTTGGTTTCCTGGAACAGCTTCTCGGTGGATGAGCCTCTCTAGAGAGAGGTGTGAAGCTGTGCTGCAGTCTATTTCTTTTTCCCTGCTCACCATCACCTCTCAAAAGCCCTTCACTCGAGACTGAGTCAGGGAGGGTTTATTCGTGTAACCCAACAAAGCACTGTCACGCTGCAGAGCTGCAGGCTTCCCTGTGTCCTGTGAATACCACAGTGCTGCTGCAGGGACAGCCCTGGGATGGACTGGAGATGGGGGATGGGTTATGTGAGGGTGTGTAGTTACTGCACGGCTGCCAGTGCAACCCCTTGCTATTCTTTTGAAGAAATACCCAGCTCTTTAACAAACCCTGTCCTTGTATCTAATGGCAACTGAGTGTTGCTGGAGATGTGCAATAGAGACAGAGAGCTGGACCCAGACCCTTGGCAGATTGGTTTAGCAGTGTCCCATTACCTTGCTGCAGATCCTGCGTGGTGCTGGGCAAACCCCAGCACTGCCAAAGCACGCTTTGGTTTGGGTTTCAGGCAGCAGTCTGTTCTCACACCTCCCCACAGCCTGATGTCGGGATGCTGAGCCCCAGAGTGCATCCCATCTCCTGCAAGGATCCTTGCTCCTGCCCGTGGTCCTCATGCTGTGCAGGTGTGATCTGTACATTCCATTCCTCAGTACCTGGAGCATCTCTGTGACCTCAAGCACAGAGCCGAGGCATCAAAACAAAGCTATTCTGCTCCCGTGCATGCTATCAGATGTGTCTCCTCGTGCAACAACGAGCCCTGCTTCATTAGCTATGCACAACCCGGATGAAACGAGCGATACTGTAGTGCTGGAGGAAGCTCGGCGCTCCTGCTAATGAGTGTCTGTGTGGTGCGATAGGGGGAGAACCAGAGCAGTGAAAGGCAGCTCCATAATAGTGATGCGTTCTGCAATAAAGGCGAGGCAGGAGAACTCCTGTAGGCTTTGCGAGGAGGGAACGATAAACGCTGCGTAAATAGAGTCACCCATAAAGCGCGGGCACTTGAGGGAGGAATGTGATGTCTGTGCCCGGTTTTGGGGATGAGGAGCCTGGGGTGGGGCTGTTCTGCACTTTGCTCTCTCCAATGGGGCAGTCCTGGCTGTGCTGTGCTATGCTTGTTGAGTCTTGTGGAATCCAGTGTGCTCTTAACACTCCAGATCTGATAAACTGGAAGGGAGTCTGTGTTGAAGAAAAGCTGGGAATGTTCCTCTGGAGATTTGCAGACCAGAAGCTGTTGAAAAGAACCTAAAATGTGGTGGTTTCGCATTCCCATTACTGCCGTGCTGGGATAACGGTTTCCCTTTTTCCACCTCTGTGCTGAGTTTCTTTCCTTGCTCTCACTCGTCAAGCAGAGTGATTAAACAGAATCAACCTGGAAAAGGCACTCTCTATGGGAAACATGAATAATTACAAAAAATGCAGCCCAAGTACCTCCATTATAGCCTTGGCTGGTGTGAGAGTGTGTAATGGGGTGACCTCCTGCACCCGTGGAAGGCTGCTCCAGCAAGGTCTGCCGCTCTGGAGCACCGACACACCTGTTAAAACATCCATTAAATGTGATGACAGCAAAAGAAAAAAAGTCAAATTACTGTTCATTATTTGCTAATGCGGCCTTGCTGGTGGACATGAATCTGATTGCTGAAGGAGCGATCCCCCCATAACGTGTTGGGATTGTGCTTTGGGTGGTGCAGCATCTCACTGCTCGTGGGCAGGGCTTTGTATCAGCTGAGAGCATTGGTCCTGGTGGCTGTGCCCCTCCTGCACCCCTCTGCACAGCTCTGCACACGTGGCACCGCACTGCAGCCGAGCAAAATATTTAAGTACGTGTTTAACTTTTCTAAACCCGTGTTTAATATATTTCCAATTAACGAAAGCACTTGAAAATGTGCCAGGATTTAAGCACACGGTTAATTGCGTTACAGAACTGGAGGCGTTGTCAGGTCCAGGTACGTACCTAATGATGCTGCATGGATCTGGGAGAGCGGCTGTCCTTGGTCTCGCCGTGAATCATGCGGGCTTCATTACCTGCCTGCACAGCCTGAATGGAGAGGGCCACTTCTGCTGCAAAAAAAAAAAAAAAAAAAAAAAAAAAAAAATACACCTTTGCAGGGAAATAGTTTTATTGCTGCTCAGATGGCCATGACTCCCCGGCGTATGGATGAGAACTTGGGTGAGTCTCCTTGGGTGAGGAGCTTGCTTGGTGGGTGTGGGAGAGCTTGCAAAGGCAGGTTTGAGATTTCATAGAGTACAATCAGAGAATGGTTGGAGGTGGAAGAGACACCCAAAGGCCACGTAGTGCCACTCCCTGCAGTGCACATGGACACCCACAGCTCCGTCAGTGCTCAGAGCCCCGTCCAGCCTGACCTTGGCTGTCTGCAGGGACGGGGCAGCACCGCCTCTCTGGGCGACCTGTGCCAGTGCCTCACCGCCCTTAGTGTCAAACCTTCTTCCTCATATCCCTATTCCTTTTGACAGGGTCTGGTTTGGCTTCGGTTCCCCCTCCAAAGCCAGGGTTAGGGATGCGCAGGGAAGCTCCCAGACCCCACCTCGCTCCCCTGCTGTCCCGAAGTGCTGCAGCTCAGCGGGAAACCAGAGGAGGGAGATGCGGTGCGGTGCGTCTCCCGGCAGCGATCGCTTCTGCCGCTCCTTTCAGAGCGGGGCCTCCCGCTGCAGCACACAAAGAGGAGTCAATCAGTGCCCCGGGGGCTGGATGCAAATGCGGAGCGCTGTGACCTGCGAGCAGCAGGGGGAAGGCGTGTGGATAAGACAGAGGCAGCGGGACTCGATGCAAAGCAAAAGATTGAATTACGCAGCGCCGCCTGCTAACAAATTATCCCATTTGCGTAATCCCCGCACCCTGAGCAGCCTTGCTTTCTGATCTCCTCTGAAACTCCAGAGATAATCAAACATTTTTTGGCTAATATCATATACAGGCATAATTAGGCAGCCGCAATTACCATCTGGGCTCTGTATGCTCACGCAAGCCTTGAACCCAGGCGTGGGGCACTGTTGGGGGGCACCCCAAGCGTGTGGGGCACCATCACGACCACCCTTGCTAGCAAGGAAGGCTCCTGTGCCATGTGGAAGTGCTGTGAGCAGTTGTGCCCCCTTGCCTGGGCTAACAGCACCTGTGGCTGTGGAGTGCTTGGAGTGGGTGCAGCAATGATGCCTTTACTCCCTGTCCCTCCTTCCTCTTGCTCCTTCTCCTCTGCTTCACACCTGGGAGGGATTATGGCTCTGGACCCTCTGCAGAGCACGGTGCTGAGCACACCAGGCAGCCTGGCTGCCCAGTTATTGGATTCCATGAGTCGTGGCTCTGGTGGAGGCTGTGGGTGCCAGGCTGGCAGGGAGGAGCGTGCTGCTCCCAGCCTCCAGCTCTTTGCTCCTGCGTCTCCCTGGCTCGCATTGCCTACTAACAGACCGCGAAGGCGCAGGCATATGGTAATGCATATTTAACTGGTATTTACATTCAACATTGTCTCTCTGTAGCTCTGCTTTCCTTCCCAAACACTCAGATTCCTCCAGGCTTGCTGTTGGGAGGCTGGTGGGGTGCTGGGTGCCCTTGGCTGGGTCAGGAGAGGCTGTGCTGCGTTGCTGCAGCCGGGTTCTGCCCCGAGTGCTGCTCCTTGCTGGGGTGCCTTCCTGGGACAGGAACTGGAATGCAGAGACCTGTGTGTTCCAGGTGTCCTGCCATCTGAGCAGGGCCGTGGGCACCGGCATTGATGTGATGTTGAGGGAAGCCATCAACAACAGCACTTTGCAAAAGGAAACAGTGTTTTAAGCAAAAGGAAGGCTCTTTGTGGAGGGAGAACTCGTGCTGTTGGCCCTATGCTCCCAGCAGCATGCTCACACCCGTCTCCTCTCTTCTTGTCCCATGAAGGAGCATCCCCATGCTCCAGACAAGCGTTCCCCTCCTGCTGCTGAGCACACCCTGGGTCTGGATGTAGGGAGGCATCCATTGCTGGCTTCTCCTGGTCGTTCGGGATTGCAAAAGCCAGTTAGGATTGGAGAAGAATTGTTAAGGGGGAAAAAAATAATGAAATAAATAGCTCCTGTTCCAAATGACTCCGCTTCTTAATCTCAGTGCTCAGGAGCTATCGTTATTCCAAACATAGAGGCATAATAATTAAACATAATTACTTGTAGGTTCTGGACTGGTGACTATCTATACCTAACGCTCCTAATGAAATTTCTATTAGAAATACACCAACTGTTTAATAAATAACAATGCCTTGCTGCCGAGGCGTTCAGAAGGGGCACGAAGAGCTCGAGGACCTCAGCAGGGCTGGTGGCAGTGTCACTGTCCCCTGCACTGTGATGGGGGTCCTCACCTTCCCCCCAATCTTCTGTCCCTGCCCTGGAACACAGTCCCAGCGCAGCGCTCCTGCAGATGCTGCCTGGGGGTTTTTAATCTCTCCGTGTAAATTCTGTAAAGCAAATGATTATTTTAGTAACGAGAACGTCACCGGAGCTCCGGAGAGAGAAATCACCTGTTTAGCACGGAACCTTTTCCTTGAGAATTAATCCTAATTTAGGATCCAATTACAAACATCGAGGGTGATATAATGGCCTGCAACATTAGTCAAGGCAAATTCCTTAATTGATGACTGTTAATATGAAACAGTTTGAAAATGAGAACGCGTTTTGTTTTTAAATTTTCCTCTCCTCCCACTCCTCTGAGGGATCTGCAGCTTCTGGAGCAGAGCACTTCAAGAGAACAAAGACCCTTTGAAAGCTCTTTTTTTCCCCCCCTTTCAATGCTTATCTGAAAGGACATCTTTTTCCCCTTAGCTGCTGTAATCACAAAAGCACAGGTGACAAACTGCTTCATACCAGGCATCATCCGTTCTAAGTCGGGTTTTTTTTCTAAGTACATTATACACACACACACAAACAGAAGCAGCAGAATTTGGCCCCGGTGCTGGCAGATGATTCCCACCAGGTGATCCCTATCGGATCGGTGGGGATAAGGATGTCAGTAAACTTTGTGACAACTTTCATATCGTTTTCTCCCTTTGCTGTAGAGCTGTGGGTGTGGTTCTGCTTGCCTAGAGGTCTGCTGGGGTGTTCCCTTTTATCTGGGATCCCATTAACAGGGCTGTGGGGTGAAGGGATGCGTTATTACTCCTCGGCCGCCAGCGATGCTTTGCAATGCACTGTAGGCGAGCTTCTCTGTGCTTGTAAATACTTTCATCTCAGCGTTGTGCTTTCTGTTACTGCAGGAGAGCAAGATAGCTTTTAGTGTTATAGTTCAAAGTTGCCCCGGCTTAATGTCAGCAGGCTGCTGATGGAAACGGCTGTGAGCTTTCGTTAGCAATATGCTGATTTGCAATGCTCCGGGTCCTTCCTGTGCAGCCAATGCGCTGCAGTGTGGCTGCAGTGGGTTTGTTTGGCCTGGGGAGTTCTACATCCTCTCAGCCTGGTGTTATGTGGAGATGGGGACTGCGCTGTGGACACGTTGGCAGTGCAGAAAAAGATAATGGCAAAAGGCACTTTGTTCTCAGAGCTGGATGGGAGATGAGCAGCCACAAGTTAAGGAAATAGGAAGGGGCAATGAGCGTGCACCCAGGCACTGCGATCTGGCCCCTTCAACCCAGTCCTTCCAGCAATCAGTAATTTGTAAGAATCAGTCCCCCCCCCAAAAAAGCCAAGCTCCCTGCTTCTCGCAGAGCCGATGTCCCAGGGAGAGGCCTGGGGTTGGAGCAGGATGCGCTGCGCTGCTGCCGAGCGTTTCCAAGGTGACTATCGCCCTGCCAGGCTCAGCTCCGCGCGATTTCTTGTCTCGGAACACAGCAGCGGGGCTGCCCGTGCACCTCCACACGGCGCTGAGATGGCTCCGCTGCCCGGGATGCTTCCTCAAGTCTGATCGACAAAGTGTTTGGGTCAGATAAGAGTGACTCAGGTTGTCACGTACTTCAGTAAATGTCTCTCTATAACAAACCTGCTCAGCAGCACTGGAAAAATCTTTCTTTTGTTGTTCCTACTGCCTTGTTTTCTCCTCCAGCACTGCCTCAGATGAGCAGAGGAATGGTGAAATGTGAGCCCCAGGCCTGGGGGAGGTGGGGTCTCAGCAGCCATAGGTGGGTGAAGAAGGTGTGGGGCTTCTTTTTGTTATGGAGTATAATGCAGTGCAGCCGCTGAGAAGGCACGGTGCTGGGGCTCTGCTCCCCCTTGGCCACAGGTTTTTATCTGTAATCACTTCAGAACGACAAAGTGGAGAGGAAGGAAAATCAAATGAAGTTGAGAGTTGGTTGCCTTTTGGGGCTAGCTTCCCCACTGCGTGCTTCTAAATGCATTCTCCCATCCCCACCCCTGAAGCCTATGTCCAGTGCCAGGCCAAGCCAATACCTGATCCTGAGTGCAGCCAGGGCCGTCCCTGCAGCCCTCAGTGACTGTATGGTGTTGCTTCACACTCACACGACTGCTGTGGGTGGGAGCCCAGTGCTGTGCAGAGCTGCCCATCCCTGAGCTGCAGCAGAGCGAAAGGAACTTGTGCAGTATTTAACTTGTCTTTTCCAACCCCATCTCCATGAGCCTCTGCATCATTTGGGTTGATAATGAAGTATTGTTCCTAGCACGGAGCAGTCAGCCCAGAACAAACCGTGGAACAAACTCAGAGGGGTCTCTGAGCTCTTTGAATTTATCCATCTGTCCCTTCACATCTGTCTGTCCCTGTTTCAGTGATTCACTCATTCCCAGGGCTGCACCACCACCCTCCTGCCCCTCTCAGAGCTTCTCCCCGGCTCCAGTGCAAGGGGGTAGCATCCCTCTGCCTGCATGGGGATCGCTGTGGGGTGAGGAAGGGCTGGGATGTGTTGTGCTCCACCACCAAGCCTTCATCCTGGGGTTAATTCAGTCTTAATCTTGGGCTCAGCGAGTCATGGGTCTGCACTCCTCTGTGAGGGAGGACGAGATAATCTGCTTGTCTCCGAGTCCATCACACTGTCACAGCCCTTTCTGCCTGAGGAGAATTAGTGCAACACTATTAGGGATTACGTCCCCCACTGCCAACCCTGACCTCCTATAAATCTCTCAAGCTCTGCTGCCCGACTGATGTGCTGTGGGGAAGTCGTGCCAAATGCTAATAGTGCTGGATCGTAAATCCCTCCTCCTGCACTTAAAAGCCTGTCATTTCGGGTCCAACCAAGGCTGCAGCGAGTGCTGTAGCGGTAGTGGCTGTCAATACAGTTGATGAGGGGGGATCTGGCTGCATCCTTGGGTACTGGAAGCATCCCATGGGGAAGCCACAGGGATGTGGCATGCAGAGAGTAGCTCTGGGGGATGGAGTTTCATCCGTTCGGATGTGAACACCTAAGGCACCAGCCAGAGCCGTGCTGCAGAGCTGCAGTTCTGTCCCGGTGCCTGTGCTTCCAGCTCTGGGAAGAGCAGATTTTCTAGAGGATGCTCAAAAAAAGAAGTGAGAAGTGAGACTGAGGGGCAGGAGGAGGTGGCCCTGACCAGGTGCTGCTGTGTACAGTGCTGGAGCTGCATCTCTGCTGCAAAGAAACATTGCAGCACAGTGATCACTGCATCTGTCAGAGCTTCTTCTCCCTCTGTGACATCCCTCTGTGAGCAGGTTTCAAAGACAGCACTCTGCCTTTCCCCTTCTTTGGGAAGGTTTATATAAAACTTTAATTATAGTAGCACTGTTTAAAAGGGATCATTACACCTCATGAACAAACAGCAGTCAAAAGTGCTACACAACTCCGCTGTGAAATATCAGGGTGACAAAACACTCACGGTGCTATCTGCAGCGTGTCAGCTCGTTCGGCGCTGTGTAACACCTCAATTTGTAAGGAAGATCGTGTGCCATGCCCTATGATAAATGTTTAAATGAGGCGTTCAAATGAGTCAGATGTTGAGGAAGGAACCGATTTATCCTGCTGCAGAACAACAGCCCCAGCACACCTGCTAATAATCCTGCAGATGACAAAAGCCACTTTGTGAGTGAGCAACACTTTGCTCCCATGCAGCATAGGAGGGGATGAGGGAGATTTGAGTGGATGCATGCACACCAGGCTTCAGTTCCCTTTTTGGCTGGGAAATGAATGCTTCCAGGGGGTGGTTTTCAGTGGGTTCCTCAATGCATGTTCCCTCCTCTGGACCCGCTCCAGCAGCTCTGCATCCCTCCTGTCCTGGGGACCCCAGGCCTGGGCACAGCACTGCAGGTGGGGTCTTCCAGGGGCAGAGCAGAGGGGGACAACCCCACCCTCTCCCCCAGCTTTGTCTCCCTGCACTCTGTGCATTGCTGGGCTGGGCCCCTCGGGCAGTGGGTTGCTATCTGGCACCACGATACCATCAGCGACAATCGAGGACAACGTGCAAATAGTTGCTGAGCACAGGGGAATAAATCTCCAGCATTAGGGGTGGATGTACAGTGCTGTAAAGCAAAGCACCAATATAACAGCCTACACAACGCCATTAGGCTGGGAGCAAGGCATTTGATATAGAACTAGAGATGGCATGAGCCAGCAGGTCCCTACTTTATTTTTTCCCTTGCATTTAATACAGCGTTCTGGATGCCGCTTTCTATGCTCTGTGTGTTTTATTGTTTTGCTCACCCTGAAAGAGGAACGGCAGGAGCTTTGATAAATGGATCAGAATGTTTGGCTGGCTGTCGCCGTGCTTCCCTTTCCTGTCTCACCGAGCGCATCGTGTCAGGGTGAACCTGGATGTGGTCCACAGAACACGGGGGGCACGGGAGGGTGAGCGGTCGGGATGTGCAGGTGAAGTCAGAGGCAGCAGCCCTCCTGCAGAGCCCCACCGAGCTCTGCCCATGTGTTGCATGGTGCCCAGCCGGCGAGGCAGACGTTGGCTGGAAGCCTGTCCTGATGTCCCCGGTGGAGAGTTAATTCAATTAAAAATTTTGCAGATGAAAGGGAGCTGAAGGAGTGCAGGGGAACCTGGGCGGGGAGCAGCGCCAGAACGGGTAGCAGAAGGCATCCACAGCAGCATCTGCTTCCCCGGAAGCAGTGCGGAGCTCTGATTATCTCCCTTTGATGTCGGTGGCCAAGCCTGGATCCATCCGGGTTCACCAGCTCCGTCTCCCCATAGCACTGTGCTCCCCTGATCGGCTCTGATAGAAGGTGTGGGGCAGACCAGGATTGCCCCAGCTTGGTGTGGGGGAGATGAGGCAGGGATCTGATCTCCCCAGGGCTTCACTTCGGGTTGGGCTTCCTAGTGTTACCATAAAGCAAAACCAGGGATGCGGGAGCTGGGGATGCTCAGAGAATGGCTGAGCAAATCCAGTAAAAGTGAACTGGGGAAAGAGATACCAACGGAGAAAGCAATTTTGAAAGACAAATGCAATCTGTGGATCTGAATATCCACAAGTGAAATAGGAGGGAAGATAAAAGGAGCAAAAAGTCGGGAAATCCAAGCAGTGCCAGTTCTACTTCAAAGGGGAAGGGAGCTGGCTTATAGATTTACTGCCAGTTGTGGTTGTGCCTGCACAGAGGACCGCCAGCATGGGAGAGAGCTGGGGATGCAAAGGAAAGGGAATTTTAAAAGCAGAATTTCAGACGTGTGTTTCCCCCTGGGTGAAATTACACAGAGAAATATTCTGGCAAAATACGAAAGGGACTGAGATGAAAGCGCAGCCCAGAATATACATTGCAAATGACATCTGTCCAGGAGGGACAGCGGAGCTGGCTCAGAAGTGAGGATGTACGTGGTCTGGGGGCCCAACAACACCAGGTTTTTCGGAGGCTGAGGGCCAGAGCAGGCATTACCTGCACGCAGGTACTGCAGGAGAGCTGATAACTCCCGTTAGACCCCTCAGCTCCTCTCAGCGCTTTGATTTGAGAGCTATTGATTAGAGCTGGGCAAACCACACAAAAATGAGCCACAGATACTCATTTGAATCTGCAAGCTTAAGAGGATTTATGGTGCTCAGAACCGGAGCTGGCTGAAACAAGGCATTGTTGTGAATTGAACTCTCCTGTGCAGAGTGCCTGGCATGGTGCTGGAAGCAAAGCCCCAGTGCTCCATCATCAGCCGGGTTCTGCCTGCATAGGAACTTGGGCTTTTCCCCAGCTTCAGGGTGTAGAAATTAAAGCTGAGGCTGTGGATGTGTCCCATCAGAGCAGGCGTGGTGCAGCAGTGATGCTGGTTGAAGATGTGGTGGATCTGGACCTCCCTTGACCCACGGGTAGGATGCTCAGCACAGGCTGCCCGGCTGTGTGCCGTGGGGAGAAATCTGTGCACACAAAAACCAGGAGGAGGTGGAGAATGGAAACAAAGGGAACCCAGCAGCTTCAGAAAGGTTGCTTTTGCTTGCGGCTTAAAGCGCTGGGCAATAATAATCAAGATTTATCGCTTGGCAATCACCATAGCAACATCAAAACACCAGTGGGAGCGAGATGCTCTTCTGCTCAGCCGGGAGGAAGGCAGCCCTGGTGCTTCCAGCCCACACCCTGCAGTGCCAAACTGAACCCAGGAGAAGGCAGAGGCTAGGTGGGACCTCAGGAAAGGAAGTTGGGTTAAAATGGTGAGGAAGGAGCGATTGCATTCTCCCACCTGCATCTCGAGCCCTGCTTGGCTGCTGGTCTTTGCTGCAGAAATGTTAGAGACAGGCTGATGGCTGAGTGCAAACAGAAGAAAACATCACATTTTTGCAGCGACTTGAAACGTCGGTGTCTATGGCTCCCACCAGTGATGCTGAGAACCTCGGGTCAGTCCCTGCCACGCTGTACCATCACCGTACAGCTCCACGTAATGCAGTGCACCACTGCTCTGACCATGTCTCTCCTTGCACAGCTGCTGTCCATGGTAGATGAGCTCCATCCCAGCTCCTTGTCTGGCGACTTGGTGCAGGAGCGTTGTCCTGGGGCTGAGACACATGAGGGGGGGCAGGGAGGAGGCCAGTGTCTTCTGACAACGCATAAAGGCTGGGTATTAGGGCCACGGTTTCCTCTCGTTCAGGTTGATACTTCTGAACTGAAGTCGGTGCACCAACTCTCGATTCACACTGGTGTAACACAGAAAGCAAACCCGGCCCTTTGTGCGTCTCTATTGCGGTGAGGACAGGTGCTCTTGCTGGAGGGAGTATCTCTGTTGTGAGAGCTGCGGTGAGGAATTACAGCCTTGTATTTCAGCAGTGTGTACAGCAGAGCCGTCAGAACCAGGCAAACCTCTCAATCCATTTATCAAAGAGCTTTGCAGTTCAAGGTAGAGAGCATGAAAAGAGCAGAGAGGCGATCAGTTGCTAAAGCTTTTTAAATAAATAAGGAGATGGGGAAGGGGGTAGAAAGACAGGGAGAATTGTTCTTATGATTTACAGAGCTGGAGGGTAAGGGATGAAAGGGGAAATCTTCTGCAGAGTACATCACAAACCTGTGGCATGAGCCGCTGCAGGGCTGGAAGCACTGGAGCCGCGTTTTCCAGTGGGACAGTTACAAACTGACAGCTTCAGGATGTGCCCGCTCCCAGCGATCCTGAGGAGGGTTTGCCCCCACCCATCTCAGGGTGAGATGCTCACGGTGCCTTTGGTCCGCAGCCCCGAGCGGTTGGGTGAGGAGTTATCCTTTGGGAGGAAGAACTGAGCACTGCTCCTCTTCCCGCAGCTCCGACACCGCGTTGCAGGGGCTGAACCAGTCTGTGGAGTTAGCAAAATCCTTTATTTTACATTTGATATCTTGTTCAGATCAATATGGATTCCTTGAGCAATTCGGGGGCTTGTAGCCTCCTGATTAGCTGTCCCTTTATCCAGTTAGATTTTTCTTATCTAGAGTAATTGTTGTTCCAAAGTACATCTACGGCTGCAACATGACCTTACAGGCAAGGGTACGATAACGCGGTGCCGGAGTGATACAGTGCGGCGGGGCTGCAGAAATACGGCTCCCAGAGCTGATTGCCTGTGCTGCCCACCCTCCCACAGCCCCCCCTGCATTATCTCCCTGTAAATTGTTTATGAAAGCTTTTGTTGCCTTCCCAAGGTGAGACGGGGCAATCCGGAAGGCAAATATATAAATCTAAACCGCTTAAAGGCCCCCGCAGCCATGGGGAGGAGGAGGAGGGATTGTTTACTGCGGCCACTTGCATATTTTAGCAGCCTGCAGTCTCCCTCCAGCATCTTTTTTCCTGATGCTCTTTGATGGGAGTCGATACGAACCGGTGTGGCTTTAAGTCTATTTACGGACCCGGCGTCTTTGGTGAGTTGGTGCGAGATGCTCCAGCCTGAGATTAGTCAAATTGGAAATAAATTGCTTGTTAAATAAAAAACCTCTACAGATGTGACAGTGATGAATGAGGGGAGACGGAGGGGATGCGGAGAGGTTGCTCCTTTCTTGAGATGCCGATGAAAGTCCTGGTTTGCTCTTAACTGCACTGAGGCCAACTTTGTTGTCCGTGTGGGGCTGTGCCCATCTCACCTCCCAGACCTCGGGCTCCAGCCCAGGGGGAAGTGAGTGTGAAGGCCAGACGCCAGGCTAGGGGGCTTCCCACTTGTCTGCTGTGGTGCTGGGCTGTAGGTGCTCTCTTTGCTGCTCTTGGTGCTGGGGGATCAGCCCAAGGGCTGGGAATCTTGCTGATAGCCCTGGGACTGTGCTGATTTTGGGGCAGAAACACAATGACACTGGTAGCTGCTGCGCCTGCTGAGCTTGGTTCCCTCTCTCCTCCTTCCTTTCTGGTGGGCTCTTTCATTTCTCCTAATTGCTTCATGGAAGCAAATACAGGGCTGACAATAAAGGATAGATTTGTCGGGTCAGGTGTGACACCAGTCCCCCAACTGCCATCTGACACGGGCACAGGCTGTACTCTGAAAACAAACAGCTCTATTACATTCAGTGCATGCGCGAGCTGCTCTGGAGAGGCTGTCTCCACGGAGCACCTATCTGCTCCTCCTCTTTGTCTTCACTGGAAAAATAAGAGCAGTGCATGTTTTTTTTTTTTGCCAGTGGGATACCCAACTTACTGTAAAAATCAGATGGAGGTGCATCTGTGGAATAAACAACAAGGAATCAGCCCCAGAATGAGGTGAGCTGCTGACAGCAGACAGTGAGTGAAGCCAGGCAACTGTGTGTCCCCCCACAACACCTGTCCCGTTATCCCACTGGTGGCACTGGAAAGGAGCAGGGCGGCGAAGTGGCTGAGGCTGAATTCAGCAAACAGCTTTGGGACAAGGGAAAAATATCAAAACGCTTTGGGATTTGTGACATAAAGGTGGCCACCTCTTGGTTCACCCATGGATGAGGACTGGGCACCGGGGTCCCATGGGTAAGGGGCTGCCAGGACTGCACCCACACTGTGCCAAGGGACAGCTCTGCAGCATGCAACATCCCAGGTACCGAGAGGCTGCAAGCACCTAGAGGAGTCGCTGGTGTCTCTAATTCCTGATGGCCTCTCGCTTCCCCACGGTGCATCAATTGCCCGGAGAATCAGGAGAACATCGATTTCAGCTCTGTGCTGCTTTAGACCTTTTTCCGCTTGGCCAACAGCGATTTCCCAGCCGGACTCACGGAGGGAAGAGGCAGTGCGGCCGCGGGGCCATGAGGGGGAGCTCCGCGCCCGGCAGTGTGCGGGTGCGGCGGGGCGAGGGGTGCGGTGTCACCCGGAGATCCCTCCACTACGTTTCCCTTCCACGCTAGGGCTGCGGTGTTCGTGTTTTGCCCCTAAAGCACCCGCAGCATCGCTATGCGTGTGCTCGGCATCCTCATCCTCACGTGGCGGAGCAGTCCTGTGCTCACTGCCACACACTACGTGTCCCTGTGCTCTCCGATGCTCTCCGCTGCTTCTCTGTAGGACAATCTCATAGGGGAAAAAAAAAAAAAAAAAAAAAAGAAGGCGAATTCCTTCCCATGTCTGCAATTATTTTATTATGCAGCACTAATGAAACATACACTTGAAGGTCTGGAGAAAGAAAAAAAAAGACCTATGGTAAAGAGTTACTTAATGGAATAAATCACTTTAAATTAAGCAATTATCCCCTTGATTTTTTTTTTCTTTAAGACGCCAGCTGGCTAAAGGTGCTTCAGCTGTGTGTGTAAGGACAGCGAGGTGGATGGCACAGTGCAAGGTGACAGCATGCTGGTGGTGGAGGTGTCACTGCCAAGCAGTGCTGAGGATGGGTGGAAGATGCCTCCTCTTTCCCTTCAGGGCCTGGGAATGAAGCTGTTAGAGAGGCTGGGGTGAGCTTGCATGAAGAGCCCCATTACTTGAGGAACTGGGCAGAAAAGATGTGCAAGCACCCAGCCAGAAAAGCACGTGCTTCAGCAGCAGGGGCAGAACTGATGTGATCGAACGATGGAGGCAGCACGGCTCTGCTGCGCTGGAAAAGAGCAGTGCTCTGAGAAAGATGTTGGGAGCTAGCTGATGAGACACCAGTCAAAAACAGCTTCCCAAGGCAGCCTTCACCTAACACAGTTCACACAGGGAGCCTTTGGAGCTCACCCAGAGTCACAGCCTTCCCTTCCCCATTGTGGATAGGCAGAACTGCCAGGCTGAAAGGAGCAGAAGCACTGAACTCCTTGGGGTGGAAATCGGGGCTGTGAATTAGGGAAAGGTTGCCTTTTAGTCATGGTAACTGGGTTTTATGAACAACTAAGGGCCAGCTCCATGCCTGCAGGTCTTGCGCTCACCTGCCTGGTGGCTGTGCAGAGTACCAGCTGTGTTTGCACCCGATACCTGGTAAGAAGGGTGTGATAAAGCTTGGCTAATACATCCATATCAGCTTTCCAGTCTGCTGAGTCTTCCTGGGCCCTTCACTTTCTCTGGCTGCATAACAGAGCTGGTCTTATATAGGAAAACCAATCTGTTTTTGCAACTTCCTGGTGTGCTCGTGCAGTGCTGCCCTTGCAGGATGGCTGATGGCATCTGCCCACCTCGTTCCTGCTCAGTAACTCACTCTGTTCCCATTAACTCAGTATTCCCATCCCTTTGGCACCATCCCCACTCTGCCTCCAGCCTCATCCCGCACCAGTTCCACCCTTCTCTGCCTTATTTGTTAAATATCCTGTAATTATATAGAAATAAAAGGCTCCTACAGATTAGTGGGTAATTATGCTTAATAGGAACAAAATGAATATTCCTGGTTAACCGTTTGGGTTTGGGAGGCAGATGGCACATAACCCCATGTTTACCTTAATGACGGCGCAGTAATTAACTGGTTGCTCTCTGGTTGAGCTCTGCACCAGGATGCTGCTGGGCTGGATGCTGCCTGGTGCTGGATGAGCGGGCACTGTGATGGAGACACACGTCTGTCTGTCCAGCCATTACTGGGGGCTGTGGTACTTGTTTCAGGGTGATTTCCCAGCATGTTTTCAGGTGTTGTTTTATTTAGTTTTAACTGTGGAGAATCCCTCTTCCCTCGGGAGGTGTTCTCTGCGTGCTAATCTTGCAGCCTGGCTGCAGGTGTGCGTAGATACACCCACACAAGCACACAGCCTTGTGATCTTTTTCTCTCTCTCCTCTTCGCATTCAGGATCAGGAGCAGACAAATCTCATTGCTCTTTGAGAATTAAGCCGCGTCGCGGCTCTCAAACCATGCCCAGTTCTTTCAAAGGCTGCTGGAAACTTTCAGCAGAGACTGTGCAAGCAGGTGAACCCTGCTTGTGCCAGAGCTGCCTTCCCTTCCCTGCTGAACTGTGCCATGCTGTGGGTTTCTTGACACTGTCCCCAGGTTTGGGGCCAGCTGGTGACCCTCCCATGTGCCACGCTTGCAGGGATGGATTGCAGCTATCTAGGGACTGGTCCCAGCACTTCGGAGCATGACGTAGAAGAGGAAAGGAGGGGTTAAGGGACCATAAGTCCCACTAATGTGACACCCATAAGTCAGTCCCATGGGGCATCGCAACCTCATTTTGCTACAGTAAATATATCTGGCATTACTGATTCCGGAAATACACGCGACTAGTCAATTGGAAAAGGCGTCTGCTGATGGCAGCATGACAAGCAATATCCATAACTGCTTGTAATCTTGCACAGACATTCAATTGCTCCAATCCAGCTCCATTGAAGATGAAGAGGCTCCTATTATCTTGAGATCCTTCTGCCACCGATATTGCAAAGTGATGCTGACACACGGCCCGGGCACGCTCAGAGCAACGCGCTTATTAAAACACGTATTTTGTCATCGCTGGAAATGCAATGGAGCCAGGGCAGAAGAATGGTTGACACATGGGCAGGCGGTGACAAGATGGATGGACCTCTGGCTCAAGGCAGGACATGGATGAGTGGCTTGGGGCATTTGGTGTTGGGCTGTCCCCTCCCAGGAGCCATCAGGATGGTGGGATGTAAGAGGGGGTGCGCTCAGGGCCCTGCAGCACGTGGGCTGCGTCGCCCCAGGAGGGGGATCTTCTTGCAGGCACCTGGAAAAGATTTATTGCAGCTCTTTGAAGCCTGTTTGAATGCGGGCTCTATGATGTGTTCAAATAGTATTAATAAATACAACAGCAGCCACAGGGAGAGCTTGGCGTTTGCTGTAAATTCAGCATCTAAACAGAGACATCATTTTGTTTTCTACAGTTTAACACCATTCATAATTTCGTGTTTTAACAGATCTCCCCTAGGGCTCCGGGATGCCTTCTTTATATTCGGCTATTCCCAATTACCGCCGCGCCTCCTAAGAGCCGGCTCCTGGTTAAACACATGCACACCCAACTTGTCGGAGCCAAAGGAGCTGTCAGGACACACTGTGTCAGCTCCCCGGCCCCGTATCCTTAACGAGACCTTTGCAGCCCGGTGCCGTCAATTCACCGGTGCCTGTGCTGAGACCGGCCCACCTGATGTATAATTTATCACAAGGCTGTTGCTGCGCTGCCTTTCTTCTCCTTGGAAAGGCTTGGCAAAACATTGCTCTCTCTGGCTGCCGAATCCCTCCGTGTCCTTTTGGCTTTAAACGTGGGGAATTTTCTCTCTTCGCTCGCTGCTGGTTCGCCCCGCGGCAGCGTGCGCTGCCCTCCCGCTTCGGGGTGCTCCTCTGGGGTGGGGCTGCTGCTCCTTTCTTCTGTTATCATCTCTTACCATCTCCTCTTTTAATGTAATTAGACTTGAGGGGGGCCTGAGCCCATCCTGACAGGGAGAGGTGATGATGCTGCAGGGTGCGATGCCCTGGGTCAGGATGTGCACAGCAAGGGGTGCAGTCTGCAGGTGGGGAGAGGTGCACGTCCCTCCCCCCCCCCCCACACTCCGGGCTGCAGGGCTGAAAGCTTTGCTCCTGCTGTGTTTGTGGCTGGGTCCCCACTCCTAGTCAGGCAGATCCATTAGTGGGGCTGGGGGGAAGCCGGGAGTGAGCCCCTAGCCCTGCAGCTCTGGGGCTCGCACGTGTAGAACGGGAGGTTGAGCCACGTAATGAATTTAGATTCAATTTGCAAGTGAAAAAGATCGTTTTCCTTTGTAGCTTACGCTGCAGCCCAAATGTCTAAGCTTCTAGGGTTTAAGTCTAATTAACTGCATTTCACAGCTTATTTAAAGAAAAGAATGGAGGCATTAAAATTGTAAAATCTAATTTTTAAGTAAATCTTTCAGCACAAAATTAATGTCGCAGTCTCCCAGCCGTCTTGGCAATATATCTCTTGTCTTCAAATTTCAAAATGAGCTTTTGCAAACATGAAATTATTCATTAGACCGTCTGGTAAAAGGATAAATAAGTGTCTCTTCACATCCAAGATCTCCTGTTTTTTTCTATTTAGCCCAAGATTAGCTCTTTCAGCCCAACGAGAGGCGGCTGTGGGGTCCCGCGGTGCAGTGGCTGAGGGAGGGGGTGGGGGGCAGCTCCAGCTCTTTGCTTTTGGGGGAGCTCAGCATCTCTCACTGAGCATCAGTATGGAAATTCGGGGCTTGTGAGGTCCCTAAGGTGGTTTTATAGAAGCAAAGATTGACAAAGAAGAATGGGACAAAATGAGCCCAAGAAAAATCTTGGAGACCTTCTGGTTTGCAGCTACTACAAAAGGGCAATCAGAGCCTGTGGTGCAATTAGGAGGGAGATGGGAGCAGGCATAGGCCCCAGCTTTCCTGCCCAAAGGACGCTGCTTTAAGTCAGCACCTGCTGGCCTGGATCTGGGGGGGTTAGGTGTGCAGACACTGAGCTTCTTTCCCCACCTTCTGCATGTGCTCCTAAATCTGCCAAGCAAAGAGGACTCGTTTGTGCCTTCAATAACGATGAACAGATATTGTGAAGCACAAAAAATCCCATACTTTAATAGCTTCATTCTTGTATCACTTCTGTAGCACTCCAGAAATGCATCTTTTACTTGATTAAAGCCAAATAATCGTAGGAGTGACACATTCAATACTAATTGCAGGACTACTTTTGTGGGTGACTTCTCTGAACCTGGTGCTTTGACCTTGAGTGGCTCCAGCTCCTCTTCAGTGAGCTCAAAAGCCACAGGGTGCAGGAGCACAGCTCCTCGCAGGGCATTCCTTCCAGGCTGCTGCTCAGTTCCCAGGTAGACCTCGCCTCTCTGTGCTTGGTGTAGGGCATCTGCAGCATGCAAGAGATGCACTCTTGGTGCTGCGCTTGCTGGTTGCTGAGAGCATCCCTGCATCATGCAGAGATCGGGGGCTTTGTTTCCCAACAAACCAACCCCATCCCACAGTATTGGGGAGGCGGTTCAACAGTACACCAGAAACAACGCAGGAGTGTCTCAGCTTGCATTAAATGCTTTGTTCAACCCCTTTGTGGGAGGGAAGGAGGAACACCTTGGAGAGATGTGTGCCAGGAATCAAAGAGCATCTGGCTGGCTGGGGAGCTGCATGGAGCTGGGGCACATTCTGGCTGCTGCGTGCATTATTGGTGCCTGTGGATCTCCCCTACCTGAGGGAAGGGAAAGGCAGAGGCAGAGCCCCAGGTCAGCAGGAGGGGCGGATCTGTTGCCGTGCAGATGTGCAGCTACCAAAAAACTCTTTCATTAACACTGGGAGCCAGAATACAGGAGAGGAGTAATTAACAATTAGGGATGCACAGAAAAATGGTGCTCATTAGTGCACCTTGCGTGAGGGCAGTGGGTGGAATCGTGGGTGCCCCATTCCAGCAGAGGCTCCAGCTTCCCTATGGATCCAATGGGAAAAAGGGGTCCGAAGCACAGTGGGTTTAGTACTGCAGCCCCCTCCTGCTGTGTGGGGCCCTCTGTAGTGGGGAAGGTGGAGCTGGGAGGCTGCAGTTCCTCCCTGCCCTGGGATCCCCAGCATCCTACAAGCAGGCAGCACCCACTGATGGATGCCGTGACGGAGATTTTGATAGGATAATTGTGTAACTTCTGTCTAAACCTTTTGAAAAGCCCGTTTAGAGCTCTAGATTATCGCCTGGTAATTGAATAAATTAGATTTGTAAGAACAACCTCTGAAGCGAGCGCGTCCCCCTGATCGCTGTGCTGACGGCTTCGTGTTGTGGACCTGCACCATGGAGCTGCCTCATGGGCTCTGTGGGCACTGGAGGGGAATGACAAACCACGGGGGGGATGCCCACATCCCCCTGGAGTGCACCCAGCCCGGGAGTACATTCCAGAGGTGCCCTCAGAGACACAAAGCCCTCTCTGTGTCCTTCATTTCCTCTCTCTGTGTGCACATCTCTGTGCCTATGGCATGGTGGTGGGATCGGGGATGCTTGTGTCTCCCCAGCTCAGGCACTGGGATGGGCTGTCCAGGGAGGTGGTGTAATCAGTGTCCCTGGAGGTGTTCAAGAAACATTTAGATGTTGTACTGAGAGACAAGGTATAGTGGGAAAATACTAGGGGTGGAAAGTTGGACTGGATGATGATCTTGGAGGCCTTTTCCACCCTTGGTGAGCCTATGAATGTGGCACCATTGGGGCACAGCGTTATCTGTCGGATAACCTCCTGCTCCTGCTGCGTTTCTCTGTCTTATTCCAACATGAGAAGGAACAAAAAAAAAAAAAAAAAAAAAAAGGGAAAAAACAACCCTGAAACAGAATTACTGGAAAATGACTTTGACTAAGTGGTACATTTCATTTTAATTTTAACTTTGCACAATATCATGCAAATGAAAAATGAAGGACGGCTGAAATCTCATTTCCAGGCGGAGAAGTGGAGTTCATCCCACAGCGCTGTGGTTTCCATAGGCACTGTGCTTTGGGAAGCACGCCTTGCCCCTTGGGCCAGCAGGCAGTGGGGTCTGGGCTGCCCCTACCCTCACATAACCTAATTTTTCCCTGAGTCTCCATCTGATGTCTGTAGCACAACAGTGCACTCCTTCTCCAAGCTCTCACCTTTGAGTGGGGCCACATCCTGCCAGGACAAAGATTGGAGGACACAGCTCCACTCAGTCCTTGTAGTGCTGCTATTTTTTGAGTCATTCTGAATGACAATGCGTGTTTGTGGGCTCTCCTCTATTCCTGACAATCACACTGTGCTAAATCAGTCCATGGCAATCAATGCTTTTCTAATGAATTTTGAATTCCTAATGTCAGGACATAGCGTTGCCTGTTTATTTTCTCTCTGCCCTTGTCTTATTCCTCTGCATTATTCCTGTAAGCTGCATAAAATACATTAGATATATATATATTTTTCCCTCTCTCCCCTCTGCAGACCTCATTGGAAAAGTTAATGGTGTGTTTCTGGAGTAATTAGAATGATTTAAATGGCCTGGTAACAAAGTTCCTCTGCAGAGGAAGCCACTTCTCACTCTCTGTGTCTGTCATATCTCTGCTAGAAGAATAAGTGGAGAAATGAAGTGATAGGAAATGGAGGGGAACAGACCCCCAGCGAGGAGATCTGGGCTGGGAGTGTGCGGGAATTAATTATTGATGGCAGGCGGTTCTGCAGGGTTTGCTTTTATGTGCAGAAATCAATTAGAGTACGCGCATGGCTGCTGCAAGGCTGTGCTGGTGTGATCCTTCCGGAAGATTCCACCACCTTTGCTCCAACCAAAGTGAGACGATGGCACCCAAACCAGCATGGCTCTGCCTGCTTGGCACCTGTATTTCGGTCCTCAGTGATGGGTTTGCCAACCAACTGCTCCCATGGTCCTGGATCACTGGTGCTGCCCATGGGTGCTGACAGTGAGACTCCTGGTGGGGCTCTGGGGTCACCATCCTAATGCCAAACCTTCCCCCACAGCCCCGCGTAGGGATGCTCGGATGGAGCGTGCCTTTGGAGTCTCCTCTTGTCTTCCCAACAGAGCCTTAGAAATTAAGAATCAATCCGATTATTCAAGCCCATAAACAACATCATAAAAATAACATCAATTTGCACAGAAAGGCGCTGCATTAATGTGCCGAAATAATGATGCACTTTTACAACATAAATTTACAATCAATCTTGCTTTTAACACCGTGAAACAACAGTTGGAGGAGGATCAATCCTTAGCATGAATTAGATGGCTTGAGTCAGAGATGCTCCGGGGGTTATTTTTGGAAGCTTTTACCAACAGCTCCTGTGAACACATTCGCTGGGAATGCTGTGTGATGGGCACATCCAGCAGCACCCAGGAAAAGGGCTCTAATTTTAGGCCACGCAGGAGGTCATAGCAACGTCTGCCTGTGCACTTTGCTCTCCCTCGACGCATTGGTGGGGAATAATGTGTGGTGCTGGAAGCGAAATAAGCTGACATACGCAGCCACAGCGAACAGGCTGGGCTGTTGGCTGGCAACCTGTCCATGCACAGGTTCACTTCTGGAGATTTCTGTCACCATCTGGGGCCATCGGGTGAAGGCAGAGCTTCTGCAAGACCAGGACAGAGCAAGTCCCAGAGCTGCCCCAGCCTGGGAACCATATGTCCCAGGGAAGGGCAATTGCCCAGATAAAAACAGGTAAGTGCAGCTCCAAGCCCCAGCCATGCCAAGAAACTCCTGTCTCGCACTCCTGCTTCCCTTCTGTGCTGGAAAACTCACTGTGGGAATACGCAGCCCCTCCTGGGGTCACACTGGCTTTGTTACTGCCAGAGACAACAGCTTGCTTCCAAGATCTGCATCGTGCTGATTTAATTTTTCTGAGTACTTATAAATCTGCTGTCCCTATGCGGAGCCAAGGCGAGGTGTGTGTGTGTGCTGTGCGCTTCCCAAGCGTGGGCTGCACCAGGGATGGCTGGGGTTGCAGAAGGCATCTGTATCCTCAGGGATAAATCCTATAGGAAAAGAGCACTGTCTTTCCTTTGGGCTTGGCCAGGCTGGCACAGCGGTGGCTCCTGTGTGCTTGCACAACTTGCTGGTGCCATGGGGCATGCGGTTTCTCACAGAGTGTCCACCCATGTTATCACCACTGTGCCAGCAGCTCTGTTGGTGCCAGCATCCCTTCTTCTTGCTTCCAAGTCCTCCATCCCACCATAGCCCTTTCCACTGACACATCAGGCCTGCCATGCTCCAGTATCCCCAGCTCTCTCAGGAGTGCTTTTTAGCTCGCGGAGTTTCTATTTTTATTTTTATTTTTCTTCTAAATGGGCACCACGATGAAATCTATGCTTATGGAAAGATTGATTAGTTAACCAACTCAATTATATCTTTAGCCGAGAGCTATATTAAGTAATGCAGCAAAATTATTGCTCTGTGTAGATCCATTTTGTTAAACAGCTGTTCACAGGGCCCAAGAGGGAGAAGATGGAGGTTAGGAATGCTCTGGCAGTCCGAGAGACACACAGGTCCAGAAGTGCACCCCAGCTCCTCCTTATGGGTAGCCCTCTTTGCTCCCATGTGCAATAGGGTTGGAATCCACCATCACTCACTGGTGCAGATCCTGATGTGATGGCATGGAGCTTGAGGTGGCTCCTGCTTTTCTTCATTGCAGTCAGGGCAAATCTCACCCCATGGGGCTGCAATATCCCAGCTTGGGCTCCCTCCTCTTTGTCTAAGAGCTCCCTAAGTGCTGGGGGAGCAGCGTGGGGCTGTCCCTGAGTATCCCCATTGGTGCTAGATCTGGGCATGGCACCACCAGCCACACGCTCTGCTGCGCTCAGGCCATTTGCTGTTGTATTTTACAGCAGGCTCAAGTCAGCACTTCATAAATATTGAATTGTGAAATATTTACATACTCTGTGTCCTGGGTTTATAAATAGTGGAGATGGGCAGCGCTCCCCGCGCTGCACTCGTGGATAAATCCCCGTGCAGTGCCTGGCTGCAGAAGGGCTGCAGGGCTGTCCCTGTGTTTTGGAGGGGTGACACAGTGCCCTCCATCCCTCTGTGTGGTTGCTGTTAAAACATTAACAGCTTCCAGGGAGTTCCAGCAGCTCCAATGGGTTTCTCTGCATAATTAAAACGAAGCTGAACTCATCTCATTCGAAGTGTCTTTTAGGAATACAATTAGCTTCCACATTGCTTTTGTACTTTCTAAACCTTTTAATTTAGTCATACAAGGACAAGGGTGTTATTGCCAGGAACAGGTATGTACTAATGCGAAAGGATCTGGGTCAGACTTGGTTGTAATTAAAATTGTATGCCCTGTGTTTAAGTGCTTTTCTGCATATTACATTTGCCTTTATGTGTGATTGCAAATGCCATCGCACAGAGAGGGGAAAGGGCTGCTTGTTCAGCTGCACAGACCTTTCTGTGCAAGGCTGAGAGAAGCCTCTCTATTGCTGTACGATGGGAAGTGTAAGAGCTGCAGCCTTCCGGAGGCAACAGGTTGTCAGCCAGAGACAGAGGAACTCAGTCTGCATCCCTAACTCCTTCCAAGAGCCTCCTGCAAAGCCACGCGCTTCCAGCTGCAGGATTTTGGTAGAGGGTCACATGGTGATGTGGTCCTCTGGATCAGCAGCATAGTGCATCCTCACGAGATCCAGTGCATGTGGAGGAAAACTGGCTGTGTGCAAGGGCCCTTAAGCACGGGCATAGCTTGGTGCCAGAAGTGTTTCCCAGAGCCTACATCACCTGCAGGTAGGTGAAGATACCCTAACCAGGACCCTGTAGGTGTGCATTTCATCTGGTGAGGCGCTGACTCTGCTGCCCAGAGAGCTGTGGGTGCTCCATCCCTGCAGGCACTCAAGGCCAGGTGGGATGGGGCCCTGGGCAGCCTGAGCTGCTGGGGGGCAGCTCTGCCCATGGCCGGGGGTTGGAACTGTGTGATCCTTAAGATCCACTCCAACCTGAGCCGTTCTGTGGTGGTATCCATTTCTCCCTTTGAGAAACTTGTGCACTGATAAGCAGCCACCTTGGCGCCTCGCCATTGCTGATGCCTTTTTGCCCCAGCAAAAGATGTGGAAGGGGTCAGCCCATCTGAAGAGACGGTACTGTTTATGTGGCAAAAGTCCCTTTGCGGTGGTTACTGCTTATCTGTGTGCTCCTGCCTGTAACTCAATAAAAGGGAGCCCTTCTGCACAAAGCCATGGGGTCACTCATTAAAGGTCTGCCCGGCAATCTGAGCAGCCTTGTAAAAGTGCCCTATGTATGATTATGATCCACCAGGCTCAGGTGAAATAATGAGTTTTCATTGCCACACAATAAAGTTTATGGAAGTGATAAAAAAAATGAAGCTGTGTACAACTACAAGCAGGCACCTGGAGAAGTGGAGCAGAGGGGCAGGGGGAGGGAGCTCCTCCTAGCACTTGGCAGAGGAGTAATTATGGGATGGTTGTAATGGCATTGCCAAGGGGACGCAATGGCAGGTGGGAGGGCTTGGCTGGGGAAGCGTGGAGGTGCTGGGAGCTGCAGAGATGGGCATGTATCGAGAGTGAGAGTCTATGAATTAAATACCAAAAACACCACCCCATTATAGCTTCACACAGGGGTCACTTGTTTTATTGACTGTGTCACAATTCAATCCATTTCCAGCCTGACATTTCTGGTCCTTCCTCCCTCTCAAAGCTTTTCTTTACACAGCAGCTCTGTTCCCCAAAGGGTTGGTGGTTTTCCTTTTTTCTTTTCTCACTGCAAATCAAAACCTCTGGAGGCTTTGTGTTTTCTCTCAGCCTGAGCTGGGGCTGCAGCCAGAGGTTGGCATTGGTGATGATGCCATGGGGACATACGCCATGGGGGCATCCTGCTGTTGTCCCCCACCTGCGTCTCTTGCATGGAGCCTCATGCGATTTTATATTCCATTTCCCTTCTTGCAGCTGACAAAACTGAATTATAAACGTTGCCTCTGTGATTTCTAATGAAATCACCTCCTGGCGTTTGGTTGAGAGCAAATGTTGCAGCACCATGGAGAGTGAAGGAGAGGGGGTTAGGGACATCCAGGTCCTGGAGTACTGGCTGTGCTGGGGACACTGGGTGCTGGCACCCGCTGCTTGCTTCTGATCCCTGCTGCAAGTCACACCACGATGAGTTCCTGTCTTATCCTGCCCATTCACATCAGCAGCTCTCCAGGACATCCTCTGTTTTTCTCCCAGTCGCCATGTGATGCCTAGCACAGATGCTGGTGAGAGCCTTTAGGCTCCAGCACCAATGATAACAACAGTAACTAAGTTTGATACGTATCTCCATCGTCTGGAGGTGAAGAAAGTCTGGCGATGACAGCTTGGAATGGAAAAACAGTCTTTCAAATTAAATTCTGCCTGGGCTTGGGGAAATTAGGCTTGTTGTTCTCCTGGGACACGACTGCAGCATGGTTCAACCCAACACAGGAGCCCCAAGCTATAGGAGGCAGAGAGGTGCCCACAGGTGAACAACACAGACCTGAGCAGGGATGGGGAGGGATAGGAACATGGAAATGAGCACCCTATTTTCAGCCTCGCACCATCCCCCTCTCCTCCAAGAGAAATGTTCGCCGTGGTACAGCGTTGCAAAGTTCACTATTAAATATTTAATTTGCACTTAACAACTCAATACATTCGGCGCTATCAAAGGGTCCGGGGCTTGCTCCCAGCCTGCTCTGATTAACAAAGTACCTGGCCAGCAAAGATCTGCTGATCCAGTCACCCAGGGCTTTGTTACACGCTGTTCAGTGCTGGTGGAGAGGCAGCATTAACTAGGAAGCATCGATTTCAGCATTAGCCGGCTTTTACATTCGAAAGCAGACAATGCAAGGACCTTCAATTATCTTCAAAGCAACTGAAGGGAAGGAAATTGGTCTTAGATGTGGTAAATAGACTCCACAAACTCTACTGAAGCATGCAAAGATGCACACAAGGGAATTACAGATCCTTGCATAACGGTTTGGAGTTTATTCAAAAATGTGATTGAAATTCTATGGATTTCATATTAGTCCTTTTTTTTTTTTTTTGGTGGTGGTGATCTGATCCAGGGCTTTGTTAATCTGATTGGGATTATATTGGGATTATTATTTAAGAAGAGCTCCTAACTTGCCTTTTCACAAGGGGCTGCCTCCGCTCGGGAGAACCGGAAAGAGGTTCCTGCAAACTCGTTTGCCATTCAAACTCACCCTATGAGTTATCATCACCCTGAGCTTCCCCACTGTTGTCCCACATGGGTCAGCACTGCTGCGCTGTGCAGGGCCCTATACCTGCCTGGATGCTGCAGGAGCCAAACTGCACCGCGCCAGGAACATGGCCAAGGAAAATTCATTAGAAAAACTGAAGCAAAATAATAATGAACTTTTTCCAGCAGTGCTCACACCTCCTGCAGCCTAACGTTGATGGTGTCACTTGGGGCTGTGTTTTGTCTTCGAATTGTTTTTTTTCTTCCTTTTTTTTTTTTTTTTTTTTTTTCTCCTGATATCCTGTTAATTACCTTTATATGCTGGACCAGATTTTCCCAAGAGCATTCGAGCAGCAGGAGAATGTTTTTGTGAGACTCCTGAATAATCTGTCTTTCACTGCAGATGCTGAGCACGCAAAACACTTGGCCCTAAATTCTCCTGAGGTACGTGGCCGGGGGCTGCTGGGTGCTGTGGGCATCACTCCCTGTGGTCCTAAGCACCTGGCCTCAATGCATATATATTTATAGGGAAACTGGCCTCACCACTGCCTTTCACCCATAACTTAACGCTGGGGAAAGAGCTTATTAACACTGATCAAGGCTGCACCTCTCCCTGCTATCTTCTGCACTCTCCCTCTATGCAAGGGAGGAAATATCAGCAGGAAAATGACTCTGCTATTGTGCAAAGGCTTAAATACGGAAATCCTGTAATAAATGTGTGTTTTTTATTTTTTTGTCAAGCCCTGGTGGTTTCCCCAGCCCCGAAGGTTGTATCGAGCAAATACAGCAGATCTCTCAGACAAGGATTATTGACTGGGAGTCACATACCGTGTAAACAGGGGTGGCAGTTTTGATCTACAGCTCGTCCGTGTCAATACTCTAATTGATCCAAGCGGAGGGAGCTTAGAGCCCAGGAGGAAATCAGTCCTGGCATGCAGGCACAGAGGGAGACACCAGGCTGGCCCAGATGCATGGAGACATGAGTGGGGACATGGGGATATAGGGACATGGAGGCCATGCAACCACTCTGGCCAAACAACGGGTGGAGGCAGCGCTTTCCAGCTGAGCAGGATTTATGTGCATCTGCATTGCATGCTAGGCTGGGCTTGCTCTCCGATTGCTTAGCAACACCAAAGGGCGAGCAGCCGGAGGGGGACAGAGAGGCAGCTCTGCCCAGCAGCCATTGGGAACCTCTCCTCCTGGGGTGCTGTGGAGTGGTTGCATGACACTGTCTCTCCCGGTCTGGGAGTCCCCATTGAGCATAGAAACCATGTGTGTGCTCAGTGTGGTTGTGCCTCACTCTCTGCCAGAGGTGCGAGCAAAGCCGCATGTGCTGCTCTCTGCACAGATGGGCATTTCTGTGAGCCCAGCCCGGCCCATCAAGGAAACTTTCCTAGAAGCCACTCATCTCATTTGTTATTTTATAGGAGCAGAATGAATCTCTCGGAGTGTGAGTCAGATGGCGACATCGAGATAGGCACCGGTGGGATAAATACAACTGCTCTGACAAGAGAAATTCAGTATTGTCGCTTTCAGAAAGAGATCTGAATGAGAGAGATGTCTGTGTGTGCAGCATGGACAGAAAGAGAGTGTGATTTGTGTTGGAGAGAGGGGAGGGAGATGGATGCAGATTCACATTTCAAGCGGTATGAAATCACTCTTACATTTTGATTAAATGCAGAGCTCCTTTAAAACGAAAAAGCCAAAATATAACCTGCAGACGCTTGGTCATGACACAGGAGATCTGAAAGCCTTGTTGAATGCTTTATTTCCTCCTACCACCATCGCTGTGAAACAGAATGAGAGAGAGAAGAGGCTGAGGATGAGGAGGGAGAGGTGCTGGGGGTGGGAGGCCTCAAGGATCCCCCCATGGCAACGCACTCCACGGGGTGGTGTGGAATGCAGGTGGGCAGTGCTGTGGGTGCATCCCCAGCTGGGTGTAGGGACAGGGACAGCGGTGTGATGAGCACTCGTGGAGCTGGCCTGAAGATTCCCAAAGCGGCACCATGCGGTTAGCTCTGGCGTTATGTCAGCTGGCTTAATAGGGACGAGCTCACTCCCACCGTAAGAGAACAGGTCCGTTAATTAGCACCGAGCACAGTAACCCATGGCACAATCACTGTGGTTAGCAAATACACCTATTTAAGAAGAGAAATGTGCACGGGGACCTCTGCACCAACATGCAGTGCTCTCAGCTGGGGGCACCATGCCTCCAGAGGAGCTGCAGGCAGCAGGAGGGCTCTCTACAAAATATCCCATATTTTTACCCCCAGATCATCCTCCCCCACTCTGTAATTGCTCTTCTTTCGATGTCCGTTGTTTGGTAATTAAATCAAGCAGCACAAGTGCAGAAGCACCTATCGAGAGCCGATCTGGCACGCTATCAAAATCTCGGAGCTGCCAATCAGTTGGTTTTCACGCACAGTTTCAGGCACTGCTCAGCACTGATGGTGAGCAGATTGTTTCAGCTCTCTGGTTTCTGCTCCCTCACCCGCTGCCCATTGCTCTGAGTGGGATGGGAGCACGGTGGGGACGCTCGGACAGCCATGGATGGGAGCTCTGATATGGTTCTATTTGAGGGAGCATCCGAGCGTGGAGCCAAGTGATAGGACTGAGGTCCCCGTGCTGGTGCTGGGTGCCCACAGGTCGCAGAGCTGGCAGGGGTTATGCTTTGCTTGCCTGGGACGTCCTCCAAGCACCGTGCAGTCAGAGGGAATTTTCAGCCTGAGTGGTGATTTGGCTTTGTCCTGCAGGCAGCAGAAGGTTCTGTGCAGTGCTGGAGGACTCCAGCAGCTTGGGCAGAGATCGTGTCCTTAGGAGAGGTGGCACCTGAATGGCTGTGCTGGTGGGTGGGCGCCAGAGCCAACGCAGGTCCTGGCACACCTGCAGGCAGACACAGACCCATATCCCCTGCCCAGAACTGCAGCCACCAGCACAGACCCCATTGCAGGTGACTTTGGTTTTGTTAGAGCTACAGCTTGCCTTATTTTTTTGTGAAGTAAGACCTATTGGAGATATGTCCCCTACCCTGCAAAGGAAAATCTGTGCAGAACCCGAATTCCCAGGCACCGTGCTCCTCTCTGCCCCACAGGTGGGGGGCAGAAAGCAGGCAGCATGCTGTGGGGCAGAGCAAGGGGGCTGCAAGGGGAAGGGGCCCATACGGCGTGAGGATGCCAAACCTGGCTTATCTTCCCTGGGCTTGGGGGCTTGGGGCTGCGAGGAGCCAAGTGTCCCTCCCTCCGAGGGAGCTATTTATCTTGGGAGAAACAGAGGAATATTTTGTATCTTTGACAAAGCAGCACTTTACGGGCGCTTGACACTTTATTAACTAATCTCTGGTACTTGAGTAATTTATTATGTTTAAGCTGGTGCCATCAAGTCTCTCAGCAGTGTCCGTGTGCGCCGGGAAATAAATTAAAGACTGTCCAGAGCTACTTGGCTCATCGCTGTGATTGCTGGGCCAGCCTTATGGAGGGCTAAGGTGCTCTCCTCCCGCAAATTGGAAATTAGGAATTAATAAGGCGCCAGGGCTGTGAGCCCTGCTGGCTGCGGCTGGTGGAGAGGTGGTGGCTGGGCTGCACAGTGCTGCTGCCCCTATGGGCCCCCCAAAATGGGAGGGGGGAACCCAATGCCCTGCCAGCGCTTCAAACATGTCAGTGCGATAATGTGGGTAATTACAGCCTGTCAGGCCGCCATCAATCCCGGACAATATAATGGAAGAGCT
The DNA here is from genome assembly GCA_036925125.1 of Oreortyx pictus. Lineage (NCBI taxonomy): Eukaryota > Metazoa > Chordata > Aves > Galliformes > Odontophoridae > Oreortyx > Oreortyx pictus. Next base: position 4,746,365 of record JAUPFR010000025.1, on the reverse strand, counting down.
GATGTAGGACCTGATTAATAAAAAATTAAAGGAGATAATATAATAAGTGCCAATCAACAGAGGTGCATGGAAAATAGTTCTTGTCAAACGGAGTTGATATCTTTTTGATTACATTACAAGTTTGCTTGATAAAGGTAATAATGTTGATGTAGTGCGCCGTGTCTTGTGCAGGCAGTTGAGTCGGTGCTCAAAGCATTTGGATTACAGAGATGAAATGGGGTGAAGAATGTGGCAGACATCAATGGGATTAAAAACAGTCAGGGGGCAGGTGCTGCTCTGCAACCATCAGCGTGGTGGTGGTGTGGGGTGCGTGGATTCTGCCAGCATCCCACATTACTGCTCCCTGGGTTGGCTTTTATGCTCAGCCAGAAGAGCAAAGCACATGGTTATTGGGGTCAAAGCCTTTGGGAGCTGCAGGGGAGCAGGTGATGAACTGTGGTGTGCAATGGGGTACAGCTGATCAAATCCTGGGGGCCCCGTGGTGCTGGGGCTGGGACTGCCATCAGTGGAGGAAGTGTAAAGCCCTTCTGATAGCAGTAGTAGCAACAAAATGCGAGTGGTCCCATCCCTCCGTTTCCATGGCAACTTGAAATTACTCACTTTGGGGTGGAGGGATCAGCCCTCACCTCTGTGTGTGCTACATCAGGCTAGGGTGGCCCTTTCCTTCTCAGGGCTGACACGAATACATGGGCAGACTCAAAGGATAATTAAAACATGTACCGTTTAACGAATGACAACAATTGAAACTTTAATTACTCGGCCTGCATCTGTGTTTTTGTTTTTTTTTTCCCCTCCTCAGATTGCCCAACTCATGAAAGGAAGTAGAAGGAGTACGGGAAGAGACCGAGGGCAAAACCTGATTATGTTTATTAAGCCAATACAAAAAGTTGGCACTGTAATAATAATTAAATTAATTATAAAAGCAATTTACTACCGAAAATGTGATTTGACAGCTTACAGGCTCTTGCACGGATCCAGCGGCTGCGGCTTAACGTAGGCAGGATGCAAACCCACCCAGGAAAACCAGCAGGAAATCGTGATGAGGTGTTGGGATGAGAAACCAGAAGTGCCTCATGCTCAGTGTTGTTGCTCCTTTCCTCAGAGGGCGGTGAGGCGCTGGCACTGCTGCCCAGAGAGCTGTGGGTGCCCCATCCCTGCAGGCACTCAAGGCCAGGTGGGATGGGGCCCTGGGCAGCCTGAGCTGGTGGGGGGCAGCCCTGCCCATGGCTGGGGGTGGCACTGGGTGGGCTTTGAGGTCCCCTCCAACCTATACCATTCTATAACTCAATGAAAATGGACATCTCAAACAACTTATTCATGGAAAATGATTGTGAGGATGGCTCCACACTTGTAACCTTTCTCATACCAGGCAGAAGGTGGTTTACGGCTTTGTTGAAAAATAAAAAATAATGTGCAGGAAGATGAGAAAAGAGCTGGCTTAGAAGTGACAAGTTTTTGGCCTAAACTGCTGGATCCGGAGAGCTGTTCAAAGGAAGCAGATTGCTTTCAACCAGAAACGGTTTGATTGAAAACCTTGTTTTCCGTAGGAGAAAAAAAAAGTTTTGACAAAACACTTTCATACGCAGCTCACTCCTCTCCTGCTACCAGCAATGAGCGCTGCCTCTGTGCCTGTCATCAGAGCGCTCCTCTTATCAGCGCCTTGGCGGTGCTTTCATTTGGGAGATGTGTTTGTGGTGGGGGTGAGGGGGTGTCACAAAAGTGGGTTCCTTCTTCCCAGTGCCCTCTTGCATCCAACCGGTGGGCCTTGGAGCTGAAGTCCGGGGCAACCACTCACGGCATTGCTCCTACATTCCCTCTAACTGCCGTGCAGTGTGTGGGTCTGAGCCCTGCAGGCTGCTGGGCTGAGTTTTACAGTTTTTGCCTCCTTCTTTTTTTTTTTCCTTTTTTTTTTTTTTTTAATGATGGAGGTAGCTTCTGCCATGCAAACTAGGTCAGAACCTCAGCAAGGGGCTTTTCAAACACCCCGGGTTTTGAAGCTGGAAAAAAACAGTGCTTTCCTCCTCTCTCCCATCCTGCTCCCTTCTCCAAAGGCACGCTGATATCCAACCACTTTAAACCACCGGGTTTGAGCAGCAAATTATAAGTTAAATTATAAATAATGCCCAGCTTTCCCAGGACTCTGCCTATTACGCCAGACTCGGAGCTGTTCCCCCAGCCTGTCTCTGCATCCAGGCCAACGCAGTCATTATGTCTACGGGGTGCCTGGCTGCATCGATCGCCTTGAAAAATGCATGAGCATCGCTGGGCAGCGCCTGGAGCTCGAGATCCTACAGCAGCTCATGGGCAGCAAGGGGACCTGGGGCAGGAGCTGGGTTTCTGCAGGTTCCCCTAAGGTCTGTGATGTAGGCACGCTGCACTTGTGTTGTTCTGTGCTTGCTGCTGCTGGTGGTACATGCAATCAGAGCTTGAAAAAATGGGAAAGGTCGGGGCTAGCTTTGGTGTGAGGATGCTGCTTGCAGCCCACACAGGGCTCAGGATCCCACTGAGGTTCAGTGCTGGTGGAGCAGCTCCTGAGGCTCACCGTGCCTCACCCATGGACTTTCATGTGGGTGTAATGGATGGAGCAGTGTGGGCTGGAAGGTCTCGGGGGCAGAGAAGACAGCATGTGAGCCATCCGTCAGGTGCAAAGGCAAAGAAGTAACATTTCAGCTCAGTAATTTTTAATAATTTATGATTTTCTCTCGGTTCCCAGAGTGTTATTACCTCACTTAATATCATTTACAAATTACATGCGGTCCCATCAATTGTAGTAAAGGGAGGAAGTGTCTGGGAGATGCTCAAGAATCAAATGCTATAGAGAAAATGAGAATTTATGAACCTGGGCAGGCTGCAGTGGTGCAGGGCCCAGGATGCTGCTCACATGGGCTGTCCCAGGGATGTGGTCACCGTGGACAGGAGGGACAAGGGAGCTGCATTCAGGCAGTGCTGCCATATGCTCTCACCCTTCTATACCCACTTCCTTCTCCTAACTCTGTCTCTCTCAGCCTTCCCCGATAGAGCACAGGAACACAAGCGGGGGGTGAGCATCACTAGCAGGATGCTAACCAATCACCAAAATCACTAACAGGATGCAGGCTTGGCTCTGCCCTGCACACTGGCGGCTCTGGACAGTGCAGGGTGGACACAGTCCCTTGTTGGGGCTATGCACAGGGCTGCAGCATCTCCTGTTGGCACGGGATGTCATCCCCTGTTGGCACAGGACACCATCACCTGTTGCCTCATCCCTCACAGTGAGTGTGCTGCTTCGCTGCCATCTCCCAGCGGGGCTTGTTGCATGGGAACGAGCGCACACAAACCCAGCTCTGCTGCTGCCAGCCCCGTCATGTGGCAGGGGAGAGGCTGAGCCTCTCCTACCCAACGCTGTTTTCTTGTTTGTCTTTTTTTTTATCGTTCTTCTTTTTTTTTTTTCCTTCCAGCTAGAAATAAAGAGCAAAAGAAAGGAAGCGAGCCAGCCCTTTTCCTACTCTTCTTCTCCTCCTCCTCATTAGCGCTGCATCCCAGGCAAGCTCAGGAAAGCGCAATTTCCTTTGTGTCACCAGTGGCACAGAAATCTTCTCCATGGCAACACGGCCAGCGGCGGGCAGTGCTGGGCTCCGGGATGCCTGCAGGGCTCCGGGGGTGGCTGGGAGCAGAGGGGATCTGGGGACGTGGAGGGGGAGATGCTGCGTGGTTCAGAGCTACGGGGCACTGCAGAACGCAGCATCCCTGTGGGGCTGCAATTGGGCGCTGCGCATCTTGCTTTTGGTAAAAGAAAGGATTCGTGGTGTGGTGCCCTGCACGCTCTGAGCTGGGGTGTTTGCAGGGACAGCGATTAGCCAAAGCAAAGCTGGTTGGAGGTCTGGATGCTTGGCTTGCCCTTGCCCACACAGCCCTGGAAAAAGGGACATCCCACTGTCGGGATGTGGTCACATCTGAGGGGTGAGAAACGGACTCCTGCTTGCAGCTGTGGGGCTGACCCAGGGCTGCTGCTGGGCTCCCCACAAGTCAGGTGCTCGTGCTACTGTTGCTCCCACTGTGTTTCACACTGGAGGAAACTTGTAGCTTCCTCCTGGAGACTGCGTCGGGGAGGGGTGAAAATGATCCTCGATGCAGCTTCCTACGGCATTCCTTAATTATCCTTCTCACAAGGTTCAGACACAAGCAAGTCTCTGCAGAGCAAACAGCCCTTTGTTATCTAATAACTCACAGGGAACAGCGATTTGCATACAGCAAGAGGAACAGAAAAAAAAAAAAAAAAGAAAAGCAGAGGAAAATGCCTCCCTGTGAACATCACAGAAGCATTTGATGGCAATAACTCACCCTGGCCAATCTCCCTGTCTGGAGTTCTCCCTGAGTATCTGGGACGAGTGGGACTTGCAGTTCTCTCTTCTTGAAGGCACTGCACTTGGCAGAGCCTTTTAACTAAATTGAATGTCTCTGTCCTGCAAAAATCTGCTTACATGCTGCCTTTCATGCCAGCGCACCTGGACATGCTGGTGATTGCACTACAGAAGAGCAAAGCCAGATGAAAAAGCTTATGAAATGTCAGTAGAAATGTAAGTGGTCAAGAGCTGGAGTGCCTGTTCAGCAGTGGTTTTCATCCCAGGCTGAGAGGAGGGAGTGAATGATCAGGGCTCAATGTTAAACGCCGGATTTGCGTTGGTTTGTAAAGGTGTAAGGCTCAGCTGGGCTCAGCATGGCACTGCTGTGTGTTCTGCAGACATGTAGCCATGGGGAGAAGGAGCACTGGGCTCGGGCTGAGCTCATGGAGCTCTGTCTGCAGTGAGGGGCTGGCATGGAATTATTGATTTGTGAAGGTTGGAAAAGACCTCTAAGATCATCCAGTCCAACCATGCACCTACCACTAATGTTGCCCACTGACCGTGTCCCTCAGTGCCACATCTCCACTTTTCTTGAACACTTCCAGGGTTGCTGACTCCACCATCTCCCTGGGCAGCCTGTACCTGTGCCCGACCACAGTTTCACAGGAGTTTTTCCCAAAATCCCACCTTAGGGTGTGGAGGGAGCTGAAAGAGAAAGGTTTTGATTCAAGTGCATGCGCTTTGGTTTCACTAAATGCAGAGGGTATCGCTGGACTCAGTGGAAAGGGACTGACTTATCTGCAATTGGATTATTTTTAAGTGAAAAGACAGTACCAGCTGCTAAAATGCATTGACTTGTTGAAAACATATAGATTTGGATAGCAATGCCATAGAGCGCTATCACTTAGGTGTCTCAGCCCATCTGCGTAAAGTAACTATTGATTTTGGTTGATATGCATTGATTCCAAGAAAACTGCCCTGCTTTGAAAATGAACTTCCAGGAGTTTCAAGGGAAAATGCAATGCGCCGTCTCTCTTGCGGGGCTACCTTGTTTTGTTAAACGTGTCTCGCGTGTTTGAAAAACAGAAGCAAAGCCAAACAAATAGCTCGGAGGGAATTAAAATGCATCGATTCTCAGGGTGGGAATAATGGCCTTCGTTAAAAGCTTTTGGAGACGTTAACATACATTGCTTTGAATAAAGATCTCCCTCTGGCCCACTGCTCCTGCACCTGCTACCATGACAATTATTTGGATGGGAAGGTGGGGAGCTGAAACGCAGCAGTGCTGCCTCAGGGTCCCCCATGTGTGGATCCAGGCCTGCAGGAGGCAGGGAGAGTACAGGAGGCACTGGGAAGCCTTGTCCTGCCTGTCCCCCCGCCCAGGGACAGGGACTGGCTGTCTGTCCATTGTGATCTGTCTGTCTGTTTGTCTGGCTGTATCCTGTGATCCATCTGGCAGTCACTCGTGATCTGTCCTACTGTCTGTCCAGTTGTACCCTGTAGTCTGTCTGACTGTTCAGTTGTCCCTTGAAATCTGTCTGACCATTTGTTCAGCTGCCCCTTGTGGTCTATCTGTCTGTCCAGCTGTCTGTCTATCTGGCTGTCTCTCACTGTCCATCTGGCTGTCTAGCTGCCTCTCACCGTGTGTCCAGCTGTCTGTCTGTCTGTCTGTCTGCCTAGCTGCCCCCTTGCTGTCTGGCTGGCTGTCTGTCTAGCTGCCCCCCTTGCTGTCTGACTGTCTGTCTGTCTATCCGCGCTGCCTGTCCGGCTGTCCCACTGGAGGTACCCCTTCCCTCACAGTCATTTTAATTGGCAGGGAGCAGTGAGCAATCCGGCAGCAGGTCTCAGCCAACCTGACCTAACAGAGCCTTGCAGCTTGGATCAACAGGCAGAGAGTCCATCTGGGAGACCAAGCCCTAGTCCCTCCAGCAAGTCCTTACTGTTAATTAAAGGTATTAATTGGCATGCAGCCTGCTTATTTAAAGAGGCAGTGGTCTCTGCAGTGCCTGGTGGTAATTAGAGATACACAGAGCTGCTCCTAAATGAGGGGTGCAGGTGGGAGGATGGGCAGGGGGCTCTGCTAGCCTCAGTTTAGGGGGCTTCTGCCCCTCTGTGTGCTCCTGGGGAGGATGGATGTTGCTGGAACTGTGCATGGAGGTGGTGAGCATCAGCATGAGTGCATGGCTGGGGCTGGACCCAATGGTACCATGGCTCTTCTGTGCCTCTCAAGCACTCCAAGCACCTACAGTGGGAGAAAGCAGGAAGATTTTATTGTTGGGCACCTTCCTGACAGAGCCTCCGCCCCAACTTGGTTAAAGTCTGTGCAGTTCAATTTCTGAACGTAGTCTGGGAGCAACATGAAAATTAGATCTAATAATGAATGATTACAACTTTCAAGTTAAGTCTAGTTGGTTGACTAATCAATTTGGTTAAGTGAAAATCCATAGCAAATGAGTCAGCCGCAGTACAACATTTCTCCATCCAATTTAAATTAAAATCACCAACCATAATAATTTCACAATTACTCTGTGAGGATGCACCAGGGACTTGCCCCTTGAGAAAGAAAATGTCAAGGACTGCAGGAGAGACACCAGGGGCATGGGGAGCATGGGGATGGATGCTCCAGTGATGGGGATGTGTTGTTGGGTCCCCAAGTGACATGAGATGCTCCTCATCACCAGTGCATAGCACCACCCATACCTCCAGCCCTGCATGCAACCCCCGGGGGCTTGACCTTTATTTATGGCCACAGAGCAGGGCAGTGTGAGTGGGGAGCCTGGTCCTGTAGATCAATTTGTAATTTTTCTTTTTTGCTGTGGCAGGAGTGTGAGGGATGTGAGCATTAAATCCCCAGGAAAGTCGCCTCTGCAGCAGTCTTTAGCAGTCTGAATTATTTATCTGTGTACAGTTGTGTTGCACACTGGTCCCTACCAAAATAAATAAATAAGACTAGGGTGGGCTGTGCCTGTAGCAGACCAGATGCTCAGGGATGGGCCTCATCCTGCACACAGGTGGGCTGCAGGAAGGGGAACTGGGTGCACAGAACCAGCTTTCTTCTTGGTCCTCTGCTACTGTTTACAGCAGGTAATTAATGATCTGTTCACACAGAAAGCGGAGGGCGAGTCGACTTCAATGGTTTAATAATTTAGTGCTCTTACAGAACTTGGTGCTTGTGCAAAACACTCAGATGCACGCTTCAGAGTGGCTAGCCTGGCCTGCAAGGCTTTGCAGAGGTTTCTGTGCATAGCTACTGTAATGGAAATGCTTGAAACAGTGTTTGACCACCTGGTGGGAAGGCAGAGCCAACCCAGGGGAGCTCAGGTATGTGCAGTGCACCTGAGTGACCAGAAGGGGTGGAGCCAGGATCCATCCCTTCCCAGACCTCATTTAAGGGTTGGCAGTGGAAGCAAGGTTGTTTTGCTGGAGGTCCCTGTGTACCTGTGGCATTCTGGAGGTGAGCAGACTTTTTCCTTTGTTTCTGTTCTTACAGCTGTTGCATTTGAACAAGCCCTTTCTTGCTGCAGCCTAGGACCTCGCTACTCTGCTGTCATTGCTGTACTTTCTATCACGTTACAGTTATGATGTGCACAGCTCTGCAGTTGGCATGCTGCTGTGCATGCGCATCTGGTGTGGATGTTTGTAGCAAGACCTGGTGTCAGTGCAGCCTCAAAGTGTGCTGCAGCACCACCGGTCTCTGCTTTCCTTCCCCTGACATGTGCCGAAAGTAGCAAATGGATGGACATCGCCTGCGTGACCCACACAAAACTTTGTGAGGGCTGCCCAAATAAATAATAGAGCATTTCCTTTCTGTTGTGAAGGAGCTCCTGTGGGAAAAGCATTTTGATGCATTTTGATAAAAGGGTCAGGCCGTGGCCAGTGGGAGCCAGGAGACATTTATTTAATGCCGCCAACACAAAGGGCACCGAGAGCAACGTCCGCCCACTCCTGAGCTGACGTCTCTGCTTCTCCTTTCCTGGGCTCAGGATGTGGGGGTTTTGCTGGGGATGTGTAAGTGTCACTGCCTTGCAGCCACACCACTGAGGCTTTGTGCCTTTTGTCTGCATCCGTTGGAAGGGGAGGGAGGCACATGGAACAGACGGGGCTGTGGATTATTTGGAGCCTCTTGTACTAATTTTACAAATGCTGCAAGTCTGCAGGATTATAATAGTTGAATTCCTGGGTAAATGGATAAAAAAATAGGCCTTGAAGGGACTAAAGGCTTTGGGGATAGCTTATGCAGCTCCTCCCATTTGAAAGCAGGTGGTAACAAGTTTTCTGCAGCTTGTTTCATGGTGATGGTGGGTAATGTGCATAGTTGGGTGGTGAGGGATGAAAGCCTCACAAGGATGAAGTCAGGAAACTTGCATGTCCCTGGGCATCTGACTGTCCCTTTGGAGGGATAGTGACCATGAGATGACAGCCAGGTACACAGGAAGATGGGAACTCACAAGTTATGTGTTGTTTTCCCTATTTGTTGGGTGATAGGGCTGAAAGCAAGCACCACCAGGTCTGCAGTTGGGCTGCTCTGACCCAGTCCCTCCAGAGTGCTCATTTCCAGTATTGCAGAGCTTGGTTTATGCAGGAGATCTGGGGCTGCAGGGGAAGGAGCCCAAGCTCCAGGTCTCTCTTGGTGTGAAGCCTCAGGTTTTATTGGGCAGCAGGAGCCGAGGTGTTGAAAGATGCATTATGAATGCAAGGTGTAGGGAACAGAAATTATTAAACTCACAGATAGCAACAGAGCTTCCTTTGTGAGCGGTGGAGATGGGAAATTATGCTGAAGCAATGCATTGCAAATCACCCAATGAAAGGCAAAGAAGGGCCTTTTATCCTCCAGGCCCTGAAGTTTTTCCGGTATCTTTGTATGCAGAGGCATTCCTTCAGGGGAGAAAGAGAAGCCAGCAATTTTGTGGCTGATTGGCAGGCTGTCCAGTGCCAATAAAGATATTTGTTTTTTCATAGAAGTGCTCACAGACTGAAATCTCGCTCTTGCATTTTCCATTACAGAGGAAAATGAAACTTGGAATGCTTTCTCCATTAGCGCTGCTTAGCCTCGGAGTAATAGCGGTGCTTGAGCGACTTGAAAGGAGAAACACTCTGCTCCGGCACAGCAACCAGAGCAGACATGCTGCGTGGAGCATGCTTAAATCACCAGGGAGCTGGGTGCCCCCAGAATCTTTCCCATTATGGCTATTTTTTTGGTGTTCTGGATCACTGGGGTGAGATGGGGAGCCAGCACGAGAAGGTGCAGGCTGGGGGACAGGAGCCTGGGGAAGGGTTGGTGAGCACCACACATCCTGAGGTGGCTTTGATGGTTCATTCCTTGAAGAACCTGCATGGTAACAAAGCTGAGATGGGTGCTTCTGATGCAGAGGAGGGGATGCTGAGATAGATGCAGACACAGCCCAGGGATGTGGGGTGGGCTCCCCTACTGGTCCCCATCCCATTGGGTGTCCCTGGGTGCTCCCAGCTCCCACCACGTTCCACACCACTGCCCCACATGCGCAGATCCCTGGCAGAGAGGAGGAACATCTGTTAACACAAATGCCTTCCTAATTTCTCCTTAACTCTCACTCAGCATCTGTGCTGAACAAGCCCCGTTCAGCTTGTACCGTGTTTAATTCTGGAACAGATTCAAAAGCGCTGCGGAGCCGGGAGCAGGGAGGGGAGAGACGCTAAATCTTTAATGGTGTGCCGAGTCAGAACTTCTGCCGGGCTTCGTCCTAATCACACGGGGGAGAATAACCAGAGACAGAATTTCTTAATAACAAACACCTTTGCAGCAGCTCATTAAATCACAGCATTTCTGAGGCACAGCAGGACACTTGTGTGAATAAATAGTGCAATCTCCCAGTCTTGAAGTATTTTCACATCTGAGTTATTTCCCCTGCATATGATCAGCTCTGTTGGGTTTTTTTTTTTTTTTTTTGTCTCCCCATCTCTACTATGAACGATTTTCGCTGATGAGCACAATTAACAAATGAGAGACAAAGTTGAGAAAAGCACATCTCCCCCCCCCCCCCCCCCCCCCAGTTCTTTCTTTAATGTTTTAGAGTTGAACAAATAGCAGAGGAAAATGGAGTGAGGAGAGATTTCTGCTGGTGATCTGAAGGTGCGGCTTTTTTCTTCTGTTTACTGCCTGTCTTTGTAGACAACATAATGCCAAAAGAGAAAGAAAGAGAGAGAAGAAAGGGTGGCAAAATAAAAGGAGGAAGGAAAGAAAGCCCCTCTTCAGGGTGTTTATCCAAGCAGCGTATTTGCTCATTTCCTATCCCAGCTCATGCATAACGCCAATGAGATGGAAAGAGCCTGTTTTGCTTGAGAGGTACCAACAAACTGGGAGACATGCCACACAATTGACTGCAGTGAAATAAATCGAGCAAAAGGTTTCCTTCCATCGCCCTGGCTCTGCAGGGCTCGCAGGAGGGGTGAGCACATCCATCAGGGGCTGTGCTGTGGGTAGTGAGCCTCCTGCTCGACAGCACCGAAACCAGGGCAGAGCAAGTGTGTGTTTGTGGCTGTGGATGGTCAGGGCTGTGAGCAGAGTTTAATAGCACCATTGATTCATGGTTATAAATGCTGCATCTGATGTAGGGCAGAGAGTGAGCGATTTCTGGAAACTGAAGAATTTCAGCACTCTGATGGCAGAACTGTGAGGACCACGGCCAGGGATTGGGGTTCCTTGCACAGGGGTTAGGTACCACGGGCAGGGCTGAGGATGTCACGGACAGAGATAGCTGTACTATGGACAGGGCTGGAGATTCCTTTGGTAGGATTAGGGGTACCATGGGCAGGACTGTAATGAAGAGTTTCTGCTGGGGAACCAAGGACTTGCTGCTAGCCATCCCCTGGCTCCTTACCTCCACCCCATGCTGCCCAGGGCTTCTGGCTATTGCTCTGTTGTATGATTTTAAGGGAGGAGTTCTGTGGTTTTATTTTATTTTTAAGAGAATGACCTTTTTTTCTCTTTCTTCTCTGAATGGCTGAGGTGAGGTAATGCATTGGAGATGTGAACTTGAGTGGAGTAGTGCCATCAAGCCAGCAATAGTGCTTATTCAGTAGTTCAGCTATCTGAAGAACTCAGATAATGGCATCAGGAAACTCGTGACCCTGCAGCACTCCATCACACGTGCTGACCTGGCTGCTTGCCCTCTACCAACTCGGTTATTTGGGTGCAGGCAGTCAGGTCTCTGGGTGGGTACCCTGCAGCTGGTGCTCCAGGAGCTGTCCTGGTTTGGGAAGGCCAAGCCCTACACTGTGCAGTTCACCATCTGGGGGGCTCTGACCCCCCAGCATTAATCATGGAGAGGTTTCTTTCCACACACACCTCCTCCCCCACTCCCATTTAAGAGGCATTGTGCCCATCCATACCCCCTTATGTTGTTTGTTCTCTGCCTTGATTTCCTTTTTATCAAAGTGGGAAGAACTGCTGATTCACAAGGAGAAATGCTGTCCCAGTCATGTGCTGCAATGCTGAGGATGAGGCAGCACAGGACCCACCTCTGGTTCACACCCCATGCCATGCACTGCACGGGGACACTGCCACACACTGACATCCTGAATTTATACCTGTCCATGTGACGAAGCATTTTCCAGCGTGGTCTAATTACAAGGTAAATAAATGGTCCCTCCCTTATAGTTAATTTGTTAGGTAGCTTTATTGCCAACAGGAGAGAGATGACACAGAAGGATATTACATACAGCGTTGCTGGTAATTATTTTTATTACTTCACACGAGTTTTATTGTGGTAGTAGGGAGAGTTTTGAGTCGTCCCTTTCCGCTTGGCATAGTTAATGTTTTCTGGGTCAGCCTGGCATGGCTGAGCAGGGTCAGGTCCATAGGACCATGCTGAGCATCACCAAGAACGCTCTGAAATGTGGAGAGCACCTGCTGAGTATTACCCTGCTGCTGGAGCAGGACTTTTCCTTTCTTTGCAAAACCTTGGTGAAGAGGCTGGTGTTGGCAGGGTTTTGGAGGAAAGGGGTATGTGCAGAGTCATGTGCTGATGGGCAGCAGCATCAGTCAGGTGGGGCGAGGGCCCATCTCATCTGTCAAGCATGAGGCAGACTTTTGCTTTTGGATTTATTTCACTTCCTCCTATTGAGCGAAAATATCTATTTTAATAGAAAACTACTTGTGTAAGCAAAGAACTCCTCCGTGCTCTGAAGAATATTAAGGTGTATAAATGTCTTTGTGAAAGATGATGAATTCCCTTACTCTTCTCTAGTGAATTTTGCTTCTGTAAATCTCTTCTCTTTGCATCTGCTAATTGGTCATAGTATTAATTAATCTGATTTCATTATATTCTCTTTAATTTGTCAAGATATCATTACTTTATTGGGCAAAGAAATACTTTAGAGGATTGTCACAATTGGAATAATCCCCCCCCTTCTTTAAAGTTACCAAGAGAAGTCGTTATCAATTAAGCTAATTTGCATACGCATTAGTGTAATCGTTTTAGTTTAGCCAAATTTGCGAAAATTTACATAGCAAATTGACCTTCCACATTTTCACTTAAACATATAAAGCACAAGAGAGAATTGCGTTGGCATTGATAATGAAATGGAGATTATTTTGCATGGTTCTCTTACTAAAAGAGTCCTAATTAAACCAAGTAATTTTTTATTTCATCCGTAATTGCAAAACAAATAAGCTCTTTGGCAGTTTCTTCCCTTTCCCTTTGCCTGTGTCACGTGGAGGGGGAGCGCTAATAGGAAAGTCATGTTCTCCTCATTAAGCCACATTTGATGTCTGCGTGCTCTTCCGTCAGAGATCCTTTAGTTTCTTCCAGGTATTCTTCTGCTTGAGCTGTTCAAGTTGCCTGAATCACCTATTAATAGACAGATCCCCCAGTATGTTCTGCTGAAATAACAGGTAAAAAATGGAAAGAGAGGAGAAAGAGAAATAGTGCTGCGTGTACAAAGCAGCTCAGCTGTGAGAGTAGGCAGGGTCTTCCTTTCCAGGTGGAGGAATTACAGCAGGAAAAATTTTAGGCCATGAAATGCAATGGTGGGGAGTGCCAAAACTGCCTCCTTTGGGTGCTGGGGCACCTGGGCGGCCACAGAGCCCACTGCCATGTGCAGAGGGATTCTCACTGAATGCAGAGGCAAACGGGGAGCAGAGCTGTGGCTTGGGTGCGCACATGGTGCTGGCACCAGGATGGCTGAGCTGCTCCTCTGGGTAAGGAGGCAAAGCAGAAATGGCATTTCTGAACACGGCCGGCACAAACCCACTGAGCTGTGACTCAGTGTGATGCAGGAGCACTGTCAGAATTAAAGAAATGTTAATGCATGCAGCCAAAGCGTGCAGGCACAGAGGGAGGCTGTGAGCTGAGTGGGGTGGAGGAGGGCAGGGGGACCCTGCTGGTGCTTGTGGGTCCGGGCAGTGCCTTGACTCAGTGCCCCCCATCCCACCCCACCTCTAGCAGCCTCTGCTACACCCCAGCAAAGGCATTTGCATTTCCTGCCTGCCTGTTCCCACCTCGCCCACATGCAGAGGGCAGCGCCAGGTGGAAAATCGTCCTCTCGGGTTGTTAACTGAGCTGAGTGCTTCCCCCCACCACCATATTTTTTTGGCCTTGAGTGTTTTTAACGGCAGCCTTCATGGTTTGATGGAGGATTTTACACTAATGCAAGGCATTACCTAGTTAATTTGGCCAGAATAGAGTGTAATTTTGCACGGTCAAAGTCATTGCTACTTGAGCTAAAAGTTCCATTACAGTGCACTGCCCACCTAGCTATTTCAGAGCACGCAGAGATAAGTAGCATTTTATTAATGGGTGTCCTCGGGAGCTTATTTAAAGGATGGCTCCTTGTCTGCATTGGAGATGAATATGGGAAGGAGCCAAGGCAGTGAGGAACGCTGGCAGCTGCCATGGATGTGCCACCCCCTCTCAGCATGGCGGTACTCTGTCCGGCTCCTGGAGCATCGTGCCCGCGGGCTGCTCTGGATGCCTGGTCCCAGACAGGGATCTGGTTGCATGAGGACATTATTATGCCAAGCACTGAGTAAACACAGAACAAAAAGTTGGCTCCTCCGCCTATAAATAATACATGATCCTCTTTGATCACTCATGTTGTCTGAGGGCTCCCCAGGCTCTCCCGAAGTTGGGACTTGGAATGAGCAGTGCTGTGGTGCTCAATCCCTACTGGAAGCCTGGAACAGTGAGATGAGCAGAGTGCACAGCTGGCCAGGCCACCTGCAATCCTGCCTTGTCACCATCCCCTTGGGATGCTTTGGACCCCCCCCCCCCCCCCCCCCATCCTGACTCAGATGGGCTGTGGTAGGTGATGGAGCAGCCCAATGGACACCACAGCTTCCAAACTTAGCTTTTCTTTTCACTCTTGTGCCCCTGCTGAGTTTAGTGCCAAGTGGTCTCCTGCTCACTCCTCCTGCCCTTCTGCACCTCCTCATGACTGCTCTCTAGAGCTAAATCCCTTTAATGTTGTGGTGGTTTGTTTTTGAAATTCTTCTCTATTCTCTCCTGCCATCCAGCTGCAAAGTAACGTACACACCAAAAGCAAACCAACCTTGCACAAATTATCCCAATTCCTGCCTCGCAAGCAGAGACAGCTGTGACTGATTCCAGCAAAACACCTTGCGTCTGGTCTACAAAGCCCAAGCTAATCCGCACGTCGAACCAAAGCGGGTCCTTCCTCATCACATGCTTGTGCTGCCAGAGCAGGGGACGTGGATAATACTTTGGAGCCACTACAAACGCTTCAGAAAAGACTCTGCCATGGTAGCAAACAGCTGGTGTAGCTAATCCATTTTCCGAGCACATTTGCAAGATACATAATTAAGAGTTCTGTTGAGGGGCGAAGCAAAGCAAGCCATTAGATTTGTTTATAACATTACGGGTAGTGTAATACTCACTCAGGATCTCCTTTTCCTGCAAAAGACATTAAGGTGATCCTTAGGAAGTGTTCCTGGGATTTCCTGATGATGCCTGCATGACATTAAATTTGTGTAAATATTTCCAATTCCATTTGCTGTATAATTAAGCACCGTGAAGGATCCCGCAGATTTTTTGGATTCGTTAAGTGCTGTATCAATCCAGATGATATTCCTTCAAGTTCTCTCTTCTGATTTCTGTTGTCTCTTAGGCATGAACCGGGATGGTTTGAGGAAGAGGATGAGCAAGTTCCTTCAGCCTCATCGCGTCAGCATAAGTGTACTGACAAGCTGGATGTGCTTCACCTGCCTTTAACTTGCCGCTCAATGGCACGTGCTTGGTTGGCACGTGGCAGTCTTTGCAAGGCTCCTCTCTCCCAGACTATTTCTCCCAAAGCAAACAAACACTGTCCAGGTTGAAATCGGCCTGGTTGTGGCCCATATCCAAAGTGATGTTTGTGTTTAAATGTCTCTGAGTTTAGGGCAGCTGCTGCAATGTGGCACTGTGGGTTGGGTTTGTGAAGGGAGGCTGTATGAGGGAATAGAAAGTGTAGTAAAATACACCTGTTTCTGCTTTATGAAAATCTCCCTGTGGTCTCTGTTTTGTCTTTAAAACCCACCTAGGTCTTCCTAACGAGGGACTCCTCTCATGCCAGGGGAAGAGTTGATTTGGGTGGGGAAAAAATCCCTGTTCATCACAGGGGAGTGAGGCTAGGTGACCTTTAAGGACCCCTTCCAACTCAGATGTTTCTGTGGTTTCATGAAATGTGAGGTGCCCACAACTCTGTGCCCAGGGGTGCAGCAGAGCAGAGAGGTGAAGCCACAGTGATACATCCCAGACTCTATCTCAGCACTTTTGCTACTGGAGGAGGGTGTGCAGATCCCACTGCTGCCCTGGAGAGTGTGATCTGGAGGTGCACTCAAGCTCCCAGCCACCCTGAGCCTTGCTCTGCACCTACTCTGACTTGCTGTGCTTTCATGCAGGTTCTGTAGCTCCGTGCTCTGTGTGTTTCTCACCACGTTTCCATCCTGTCGAACGCTCAGAGCCTGCCCTGCACACATTTCGGAAGCAAAGGACTTTCCTAATTACAGTGCGAACAATCCGAGGTGGGCTCCTGTCTGTCTAACTGTCAGGGAGAATAAGTCAGCGGTGAGTCAGAAGCAGAGATGTGGAAATGATGCGGGAGAAAGGGAATAGTCTGTGCTGGGCTTAATCACAGGGGCCAGACACTTTACATTTTTTCCAACAAAACTCTGTTTGCTGCGGGTGCCTGAGGCTAGCTGAGGCGGGCGTTGGTGCTGGGGCTCATCAGGCTCACTTGCCTCCTGGGCACTGTCTTTCACTTGGCTGGGCACTGGCATCTCTGTACCCATCGCATCACACTCACTCCTTACTCTGGAGTGGGCGAGGTGCACTGTGCAGCCTTCCCTTGGAAGTTGTTTGCGTTGTCATTGTTATTATTATTTGACCATTCTCTCGTTTTATTTATTGTTATTGGCAGTAATGCGAGCCCTTCACCTACAGAAAGCAGGGATTTTTTTTCTTTTCTTTTTTCCTTCTGGAGGGGTCCAGGAATCCTTCACTTACCTATGTCGTATTTATTACGCCTGGTTAAAGATCATTAAAGCCTTTGTTAGCAGAGCTGACTGACAAGGAGAGTGGATTAATATTAGAACACCCTGTCAAAAGTGGTGAAAAGGCTGGATTGATTTTATGGGAAGTTTAGTCAGAGTTGTGTGTAAAGCCCCTGGGGGGTTACACTGCAGTGAATCAATCTCCTATATTAGCAACTCCCTCTGGGAATAGTCGACTTCAGTGTTTATTACAGCTGAGGCTGCATATAATAGGGATGGCAGCCACTCGCCTCCCTCTCTCCTTTCTCATAATTTGCTGCTTGCAATTGCAGCCACACAGAGGAGCACCTGAGATAAACAAAGGTGCTGGGCTCTGTGTAGCAGCAGAGTGGTGGGGGGGGGACGAGATGAGTGCCTGCCACCAGCCTTGTGCCTGCTGCACCCACCCTGTGCTCTGCCTGGGGACCTGCTGAGAGCTCCTTTGTGGTGGCAGTTTTTATCCCAGTAGCAAAAAGAATGCACACAGGGTAATACCACCGAGAGCTTCTGCAAACATCAGTTGACTGAATCGCACACCGTGTGGGTGAGGAGGGTTTTGGTAACCCTGAAAGAATAAGAGATGTGAGCAAGGTGCCTGTGTGCTTGTGGGTCTAATTACATTCAATCACCTCTGGGTGTAAAGCAGCACCAGGGCAGCAGGGATGTTGTGGCTTGGGGCCTCATGGCCCATGACACTGCACTGATGGCATTTCCACAGCTGATGGCTCCCAGCCTTTGTTGCTCAATGGAAATGATGAGTGCTTTTTGGAGAGACCCATGCAGCAGAAGCAGCTCCTGCAGTCCGCAGGCCCGCCGGTGGTTCCTCCAGCTGTGCATGCATCCTTTTGTGCCGTGCCCAATAAGCCGGATAATTTTCATTCCTCCTCTTCCACTGTCACTTACTTCTCTTTTTATCTGCACAACAGCAATTCCTTTCTGCTCCCCCCATCCTCTTCTCTCACTAATGCTCTTCACTTTCAAATGCTAATAATCTGCAGCACTAAAAGGCTTAGAAGTGGTTCTAGATTGTTTGATCTTTGGCCTGTGATCTACTTTCATCTTCCAGCTTTCAAATGTTACTTTGGATTTACTTTAACCTATTAACACGCTTGGTATTCACAGGCACGCGCTTTTGGTGTGTTTTGCATCAGATCCACCCAAATTCAAAAGAGCAGGGAAAGTTACTCTTCCGGACACCAACTTTTCACAGTGACTATTTGCTCACAAGACACAGCAGGGGTCTTCCCCTCGTTCTTCTGTGCTCCCTGGGGATGCTGACCTGAGGATGGGGATGTGATGTTCCCTGCTGTGAGGGGACAGTGGTGGCCTTGGACCTGCAGCCACCAGCCCAGACCCAACAGGGGATGTGGCATAAGGGATCACAATCCTCCTTCTCCTTTATAGTGGCGCCTCTGGAGAGAATGGCTTTGAAAGAGCTGCTTTGTTCGGCAGCTCCTCGGGACTGTCTGGTCCTCAGTCGGTGTTGGATGTCTAAGCAGAGACATCAGAGCCTTCCTGAAGCTGTTATAACTTAATCTGGCAGGCCAGCCTGCTCCGGCACCTCTTGCCAAGAGAGGAAGCCAGAGCACTAGATGATTTTCAGACATTAGTGACTGCCATAAATCAGAAAGCAGAAGTTATCGAGTGCTCCGCTAATGGACATTTCCTTCCAGAGTATCCCCTCTTGGGCTGTGTGGGGGCACAGAGGCTGCTCTCAGTGGGGGAAGCCAAGGGAGCTGTGCCAAGGTTGGGAAATGTGCTGAGGAAGGAGGCTGCAAGGTGAGCACCAGGCCCCATTTCCAGCCCCACTGTGGGGGCTGCTGCTGCTCCTTGGGGCGGGGGACCCAGGCCCCTAGAATCCCCGTACAGTTAGCCACGCTTTGGGAGCAATGCAAATCCCAAGCCATCAAAGAGAAGACATCGTTTGAAGCCAACTTGAAAACGACTTGAAGTGCAAAAGGGAGATTTCAGCCAACCTGAGCCCTGGGCAAGGTTTAAACCATGTGGAGGAAGAGTTGGTGCTGAGACGGCACTGCTCCGTGCTGTGCTGCCTGGCTCCTTGGAGCTGACGTTGGAAGGGGCAGAGCCCTGAGCCCCAACAGAAGCAACACTGCTCCTCGAGGAGCAGCGAACTGTTTAATATTTAAACCCGAACAGCCCAGGCAAAGCTGCTTTTCTTTTTTATTTATTCTTTTAATTAAATGCCAATTAGAAAGGAAGAGAGAGAGAGGGAAAAAAAAAAAAAAAGGGCATTAAACACTTAAATACACACTACACCCAGGTTGCTCCAAGTTGCTATGAGCTAATTAGCTACTTAAGTGATCATTTGAAATTCCATATCAAACAATTCATAATCTGCCCCAAAACTGGTGGTTCAGTGAGCAGCAATTGGCCGTGCCTGCCCTATGGCCACTGCCAGGGGGCTCGGAGTTTCCATTGTGTGTCCACATGAACCGTCCACAGAGAGCTGTGGGACTGGGCAAGAAACAATGTTTTCTAGCTGGAGCTGCAACCTGGAGTAAGGCCATTGTCAGGAGCTCTATCTGTGCTTTTTCACATGCCTCCATGCTCAGAGATTGCAGTTTCTTTGCTGCATGGCCCTTCTGATGCTCCTGACTTCAGCAATGCCATCATCTGCTGCCTCCCTGACTTGAAGATGTTCAAGAATTGTGTAGAAGTGACACTGAGGTACATGGGTTGGTGGGGATGGGTGGGTGGTTGACTTGGTGATCTTAGAGAGATCTCTTCCAGCCTTAATGATTCTATGACCTGACAAGCTGGTGCCATGAATGGGCTGCCCAGGGAGGTGGTGGAGGTGGTGGATCACTGATCCTGGAGCTATTCAAGGAGTGTTTAGACATTGTGTTGAAGAACATGGTTTAGTGAGGACAGTTGGTGATAGGTAAACAGTTGGACTGGATGATCTTGCAGATCTTTTCCAACTTTGTTGATTCTAGGATTCCATGATTCGTGTCATTTCATCCCCAAATAAAACCTGTGGGAAGCGTGAGGGTGATATTCCCCATTCACCGAGAAAGGGTTCAGCCCTTCTGTACACCTTATCAAGGCTGGAAATCTTCCTCTGCATTTCCTTCCATGGAAAGTGCTGCCCAGTTGATTAAACCCTGTACGTGTGTCTGTCTGCATCCATCTGAACCCCACACATCCGCCCCCAGCACCATTCCATGAGCTCAGGGTTATGAGGGCAAACTGGGGAGCCCCATCCATAACCCGTAACACCGCCGTGCCTAAAGAACAATGCATTAATTAGAGGCAGCAATTCAACCTCCACCGTAATCAATTCCGGCAGTGCCCGCGCTGCCTGCACATCCGACAGCCTCTTCCACTCCCTTCTGCAAGATTTATTAATTATCAATGCTGGCTCCAGCGTGGCATGCAGAGGAGAGCAGGAGCGAGGAGGTGGTATCGGCGGCGGAGATCTGAGAGACGTCTGAAGGGGATTGGCATGTGCAGGAGACAGCCTGCCTCCTGGGGACTCGCCCGGTGATCTTTTTTCCTCCCTTCCTCCTGCTTTTCTTTTAATTAGCAGAGTCGGCGATGCTCTGCTTGGACAGCTGAGAGGAGGGAGCACGGCAGCAAGCAGGGGCTGGTGGGTGCATGCAGCATCCCCTGCTCCCTATATCCCATCCCCTCACCCAGGAGGGCACAGGGCAATGCCTTGTGTCCAGGGCAGGTCCAAACCCACAGCTCCAGGAGCTGTGTGGCTCTGTGCAGACCCTCCCCACCCACCTGTACGCTGCAACCCTGCCGACCTGTAAGCTGTGGCCTTTCCATCTATGGGTGAAGTGTGGCCATTTCCAACCTTGCCAGCTGTGATGCCTGCAGGTGACCTTGTGATTTTGTTGATCTCTTCTTTCCTGCTGATGCTGGGGAAGCTGTGTTTTGAAGCCTGCCAGCAGCAGCTGGAGGAGGTGGGTTGGGGCGGGAATGGAGGGCTGGGGGCAGCTCTGTCACTTGGGCTCACAGCCCATCCCATACCCCAAGCTGCGTTTTTTTTTTTTTTTTTTTTTTAATATACTATTAGAAAAAACTCATGAAACCAGTTATTTCTATGCACCTTTGCCTTCCTGTGCTTTCTTGCTTGCTGTGTGCAGGGGGTGCTGAGGGCTACCCCCATTGTGCTCCCCTGGATGGGCACAGCACACAGTGCCAGCACCAGCAGCCATGGGCACAGCGTTGTATTGGCATCTGCATGTGTGCTAATAAGGAAACATCATTTCAAACTTCAGCCCTCATTTGCTGGCTACAAAACAGCAAAACAAAGCGAGTGAGAGAGCGTGAAGGGGGAGTATGTTCTAAATGTGCCTGGGAGGATTCAAAGACACTTTAAAGTGGGGATGTGGTCTGGGGAAGAGTCTATTTTCAATGCAGATTTGTTTTTGTTTGAATTAGTTGATGCTTATTTTAAGCTCCTGTGGCACGTTGTCATCTCCGGATTGCTTGTTTTCCTGTGCCAAAGTCAACCTTAATTTTTTTCCCTCCTTTCAAGAGGAACCCATGATTTTCCCTCTGCTGCACAGTGCATCAGATGGGCAGGACAGACCCAGCTTCTCTAAGCAATGCTGACAAGATTACCTACTGATTGCTGGAGTAAAATGTTGCATTTCAACTAAAGCTGGGGCAGATGGCGGAGGAAAAACTGGAAACTTGTCACTAATTTCTAGTGAAGGACAAACCTCTAGGGGATCACGGGTTCACTCTGGGTAAGCCGGGGAAGTTTGGCTGCGTTTCTAACGCTCATCCCTTGCAGCCACACTGGGGAACATCCCTACTCTCTGCACCCCAAAATGTACCATGAAATGGGGGGATGGACACATCTGGACCCCCTGCAGCCCACACTGGTAACCCACCTCCAGCAGGTTTGCCTTCAGCAAGGGGGAAATGCTGCCTTCACATATGCACAAAAGGGACAGGGCAGCCTGGACAACCCCTGGGGATATCCTGTGTAGCTTGGGAATCCTTCTCTTTCATCTTGTAGCAGGAGACGTGGAATGGGAACCCTTGTGAAAGAGCAGCAGCAAGGTATTGCTCATTCCCAGGAGGGGAAGTTGCTTTCCCAGATCCCAAGTGCATGGGTGCAAGGTGTGTGCTGCCAGCCCCGCTCAGCAGGGGTGGACCTGGGATCTGCATGGGGCAATCTGCCTCTGCAGAAAGCAGCAGCAGGGCTGACACTGCTCATACTGCTGGTTGGAGTTTGGGAACTGCAGCTCAGCCCTTCCCTAGGAGCTGGTGACAGTGTGGCACTGACTTGGGCTGCACGCACTGTGGGCTGAAACCAGCCCAGATCTGCAGACAACTGACAGAACCCAGTCCGAAAGATCAGATAGTAGCTAATTAGCTAATTAGTTTCTTATCAGCAGCTAATGGCCAGGAGCTTCACTGGCATCTGTCGCCATCGTTGGTGGGTGGGGCAGATGCTGAGGACATGGCACCGAAGCAGAGCTACAAACAGAGCTTCCTGCAGCATCCTGCTGCCCCGCGCTGTGGGTCCCTCTGCTTTTGTTTTTGTGCTCTGCGCCGGTGCCTTTGTAGATGAGCACACCATCAATTATTTAGCACAATAAATAAAGCTCTTGACCTTTCCTTGAGCTTGCCCTGAGACACTCCTGCTCCTACACTGGGGCTGCTCACTGGTGTCATTACTTAGGCTGTGTCGTTTCTCATCGTGCTTTCATCCTGCCCTGTTTTCTCTGCATTAATCACTGTAGAAAAGGTCCCGAGCTCATGAGAAGCCCACCTGGTGCTGAACCCATGCATCCCTGGCTCTGCTCAGCCCCCGGGATCCTCCTGGCCACCAGTGAGATGCCTCTTGGTCTCTGGCTGCTGTCACTCCCTTAGATTTCAGCTCAATCATTTCTGAAATGTGGAGCTGTAGCTAAAACGCCTTTGCAGTTTAACAGGATTTTTCACAGCCTACACAGCAGAGGCTAGAGTTGCTCATCACCTGCTGTTGTAATCTGCACCGTTAAGCCTCCAGCTCTATACAGAAAGCTTAACTTTGCTTTGCTTATTTGCCTTCTCTATTCCCTCACATCCGGCAGCCATATTTCAGGGAGGAAAAGTTAATCTTTTTTTCCCCTGACTCCAGACAAAGGCATTTCAAATGAGATACAAATTGCTGATGAAATTATTGGCTTTGAGCCCCATCTGGGAAAGGCCCACTTAAAAAAGCCCCTGTTAAAGGGAAGAAAGCCACATTCTGCAACTCTTTACTGCGTGCTGCCAGGAATCGCAGAACCACAGAGTGGTTGGAGTCAGAAGGGACCCCCAAAGGCTGTGTGGTGACACACATGGACACCCACAGCTCCATCAGTGCTCAGAGCCCCGTCCAGCCTGACCTTGGCTGTCTGCAGGGACGGGGCAGCACCGCCTCTCTGTGCAACCTGTGCCAGTGCCCTACCAGGGGCTGAGATGCTCTCCCTGCAGCTTCACTGCCAACAGCAGGCAATGGGATCCCTCTCTGTCCCTGCAAAGCTGAGCGCACAGAGCATCCCCAAAGCTGTGTTCAGGATGGGCTGTGCAGGATGCTCCCTTCCTTATGGCTCATTATGAATGCTGTCCTCAAAGATAAACGTACAACTTGATGCAGAGGTATGCTTTCTGGCGAAACTGAAAAGTTATAGATGTTAGCTTTGTAGCTTTATGAAAGTGCTTTCTTACGGAACCTGAAATGACCAAGATTAGATTGAATTAATATGTACAGTTTTTTTTTTACAAAGATTTCTAGCAGAAGCATTTCATAAAAATGCAAATCTCAGCTGAGATTTATAATTAGTAGAGATATGTGTGGAGCTCACAAATTATCAGCAAAGCCAAGCACTCCATGGATAATTGCATGTGGCTGTGCTCAGCATCTGATGGCATCCTCTGAACCCTGCTGCCAGCTCAGGGGCAGTGCAGGGTGCTCCGGGCACAGGCATGGCATGTGGGAGCTCCGCAGTAGTGGGATGCAAGGGGATATAGTAGAGCATCTGCTGGGAGGAGGAAGAGGAAGAGGAGGAGGCAGATGGAGATCTTGTGATGCAGTTGATGCTTTCACATGCTCCTCCTCCTTCTGTGCTGGGAGCTGCTGGCTGGGGTGAGAAGAGCAGAGGTGCAGTGCTGATCATCCTGCTGACATGAATCTGTATGTATTGATGTTTCTGGCTTATTGTGATTTCCTGACACCGTGTGAAAAACTGCAAGGAAAAGTTGTTACAACTGCTGTGAAGATTTTGGGGAAGGGCAGCAAGCCTCTGAAACAGCACAGCTTTACACAGGATCAAAGAATCGTGGAATCATAGAACGGCTCAGGTTGGAGGGGACCTCAAAGCCCACCCAGTGCCACCCCCGGCCATGGGCAGGGCTGCCCCCCACCAGCTCAGGCTGCCCAGGGCCCCATCCCACCTGGCCTCGAGTGCCTGCAGGGATGGGGCACCCACAGCTCTCTGGGCAGCAGTGCCAGCGCCTCACCGCCCTCTGAGGAAAGGATTGCTTCCTCACATCTAACTGACATCTCCCTTCTTGTAGTTTAAAGCCATTCCCCCTTGTCCTTTTCTTCAGGCAGCGCTGGTCACGTCCAACTGTGAGCTTTCATTTCTCTTCCATTCTGTCTCTGTCATTTCTTCTGGAGGCCAGAAAGAGACCCTGGTGGAATATTAACTCTGTGGTCGCTGAGTGATTATTTATTGCAATCATTGCTTACGGGTCCTTTGACTTGACTCTGTTAATTAGACTGCAGGGTGTAATAAACGTGATGGAAGGCACCCAGGCAGGGCTGGGGATGCTGCAGAGTGTGGAGCAGCCTCTGTGCTGGGTGCAGCCTTGCGGCCAGCCAAGCCTTGACCTCATCCATCCAGGAAAGGGCAGGAGGGCCTTACAAGTCTGAAATTGTATTAAAGGAACTGGTGCTGAACAGCGTGGTCCTGCTGGAAACGAGTTCACACTTCCAAAGTACCTTCTTGGTGTTGTCCCAGTGCCTGGCCTTGGGGCACTGAAGCCTGGCACCCAGATGCTCACCATAGCACAGTTACCTGTGTCCTGGTCACCTATTTCAGCACAGCAAGGGTCTGACCCCATGGGGCGAATGGCAGCATGCACGACCCAAGGGCATGGGGGGAGGGGGAGGCAACATACACACAGTGCTGCCCCCGCCCTGCAAGCAGAGATATAATGAAAAGAAGGAGAAATGAGCTCATTTAAATGACATTGCAGCCCCCACTGGGGACTCCTGCTGAAGCAGGCTGTGTGTAGTGCGCTACGATGAGAGCTGAGAGCAGCTCGGCTCCGACAGTTATTTAAAATTTAAACCCACAAATTAAACAGGTTCTTTTTTACAATGATAGAGTCCATGTCCCCGGTCCCTGAACACCTCTCATTCACAGACAGCTGAAATACTGCTCTCCATGAGCAGCCTATGAGTTCCAGCATCCCCTCTGCTTGCACGCATCCCTGCCCATGGCCAGGTGCTGCCTGCCCCTGGGTTGGGTTTTGCTGAACCCCCCCATTCCCCCCCAAGCCTCAGTGGTGCCATGCAGAGCTCAGGTCAGCCGCAGTCTCAGCTGACTCCTGCTTTGAGTTTTAACTTCAGTTTTTAAATTACCACTCAAAGCAAAGCCGTGGTGAGAGGAGAAGAAGTCCTGACATTTGTGTCACAAAAGGAAACCTTTTTTCCTTTCTTCTTTAAAGGCTGGCTTTTCTCCTGCCGCTACCTGTTGCTCTGAATGGATTCAGTGAAAGGAAGCTTCAGGATGGCAGCGCTGAAATTCTAAGCCCTGCAAGAAGAGCAGACGTCACAGGTGGGAGACGTACGTGTCTTACAAAACAGAAAAAAAATTAGGCATCATTAAGAGCAGCAAGCTTCTCTCTCTGCTATTTTAATGATGCAAGGCAGTATGCATAGCACAGCTTTCCCTCCAAGCAGCAGGGCAAGGCAGTGCTCTGAAGTTACAGTGGGGACAGGAGGAATTTTCCTATTGGTACTTCTCACGAAGAATTAGTGTTTTAATTTAATAAATTGGCTGATGGAATATGTCTTTGTCCCTAAAAACGTGCAGTTCTACCTCAAAAAGGCAAACACAAAGGGACCCACAGTGTTACAGCTCCAGTAGCCACTGGACTGTGTTTTTGGGCTGTCACCTGAATGTTATTTTTGGGTTGTCACAGTCATCTTTGGGAATAACGTGTCCATCTCTCATTCCATCCTTGTTGTTGTGGTAAGAACTCCATCCCATAACGTGCCAGCTCCTGGGAAGGGTTCAGTAACCACGGGTTCAGCACAGGGAGCTTTGTGTTTGTTGGACGATGCAGCATAACATAGGGCAAAAGGGAGAGAGACAGAAAGGGGAGAAAAAAAAGCTATTTTATTTCAGTGCAAAACTGTCCACTTTAAATACCCTTTTTATTACATTATCTGCATAGTAATACTAATAATAGATCTTGTTGGCAGTTCTAATGAGGCCAGAGAATATAAAGTTTCCAATAAAGTTAATTGTTGCCTTTAATATTCTCATACATTTATAGATGGTAAATCTTTTAATGGAAAAAAACACCAATTTTTCTTCCATTATGCACTCAGGACTGCTCCATTCCTTGATGGGCCAAAACCATGTGTTTGGCTGGGCCAGTGACTGCACAACAGAAAAGAAGTCAACCCTGAGTTTTATTTAAACCATCCATAAGGGAACAGCTTGAAAAGTGTTTCAAAGCGCCTTCAAAAGCTTCTTTCTAGGAGTGAAATTAAAGATTTTAAGTTTATTTGAAGAGGAGTTTCCTGCACCAGGATTAAAAACTCTTGGCATGCAGCTTGCCTGGGCTTGGGTCTGTACTGGAGTGGAAGACCTATATGTGGTCAGTGCCAGGATCTGCTCTGATGTGCTCTGCTCCTTTTCCTATTCTTCCTCTTTTCCCTCTTTTTTCTCCTTCCTCTTCTTCTTTGTCTTTTTCTTCTTCCTCTTTTTCTTCATGTTCTTCCTCTTCTTCTTGCTGTTCTTCATCTTCTTCCTCTTCTTCATTTTCTTCTTTCTCTTTTTCCTTTCTTCCTCTCCTTCCTCTTTTTTTTCTTCTTCCTTTTCTTCCTTTACTTATTCCTCTCCTTCATCTCATTCCTCTTCTTCCTTTCCTTTTCTATCTTCCTCTTTTTTTCTCTTCTTCCTCTTCTTCATTTCTCTTCTTCCTTTTCTTCTTCATCTTCTTCCTCTTTTTCTTCCTCTTCTTTTCTATCTTCCTCTCTATCTTCTTCTTTTTCTTCTTTTTCTTCCTCCTTCTCCTCTCCCTTTCCCAGGATGCTGCCAACCTGCTGCTCCAGCACTGGGTAATTTATAGGCTATGCTGCCATTGGCTGTGCCTTCGCTCATAACAGGTGGTTGGATAATTAAGTGTGCTTTATGCGTACAACACTGTTTTGCTCAATGTAATTGCAGATTCCATATAAATAATTCACATGGAATTATTATACTGAGGACATCGCTTGCCTCCTCATAATTTGCTTAACTGAAATAGGCTCTTTCATCACTAACAGTGATTTGCTTTAAGACCATGTACACAGCATCCTTTACAGGCCGACTTCAGCGGAGATTACGGTAAATTTAATTAAGTTATGCAAATTGTTTGTCCACTCTACGGTGAAAGGGCGTAAGGCCGCTGGACTATGCAGCCCAAGGGCAGAGAATGGGAGCAGTGAGCCTGACACCTTTTGAAAGAAATAGGTGATTATTAATAACAAAATAATAACAGCAACCTACTTATAAGTGGTTCCTTTCCTCCCCACGGTGATTCTTGTGCTTTTTGCTAAGTGCACGCAAGACAGCACATCTTTGCTGCTACCACTCCACGGGAGTGATTTAGGGGTGCTGCTGTGTGGCTGCATGAGGGCACTCCTTGCGAGGAGGTGTCCCCTGCTACGCTGTGATGGGCACTGTGTGGGCTCAACCCAGGGCATGAGGAGGGCACAGTAAAGTGCTGACTGCAGCGATGGCCAACAATGGTGTGCTTTGTGTTCTGATAAAGGAATTTGAGTACGTGTTTCAGGATTGCTGAAAAGATTGATTTTATTTTATTTTTTGTATATCTAGGACCCCATTTTCAGTCAAAGTAAATACGTCATCTGCAAGTTTTCAAATGGAATGTATAGGGCTGCAATCATATTCAGCTCAAAGTCTGATTGTGTCTTTTATTTTCATAAGAGAAAAATATCCCTCGCTTCACTCTCAGGCCTTATTCACGTCATTGCGTTTTGGCAGCATATACATTTGTGAACAACTGTTTCAAGGATGAAGCACAGGAAGAGTAAAATTTCATCAGTCACTGACCAACACTGTGAGACCTCACTGAGAACTGCAGCCACTGCCACCATACCAGCCTGATGTGTTGGCTTCACAACAAGGTCACATATCCCACTAGTTTGATGGCTTCGTTGCTTTCTTTTTTCTACTCTTACAATAAAATATTAAAAATTCAGGTAAGTTTTGTTATTTATCTGCATTTTGTTATTTATTTACATTACATATGAAGGCTGCTCCAAAAGTAATGCCTTCTGTTTTGTGATGTTGGCCCATGATGGCAGAGGATGATGGTGGTGGTGTGGCAGTACAGGTGGAACCTTCCCACCAACACCCCATTATATTTTGTTGCTGTGTGACAGATGGCAGCAGAGGGGCAGTCTGGCAGAGTGGTGTCTGACATGGACAAGCATAGTAAGCAAAGGTGTTCCATTGAATTCCTCCATGTGGAAAAAATGTCACCCACTGGCATGCATTGATGCTTGGTGAACATTTCTGCAGTGGATTTAAGCTCAGTGAGGGATGGGTGGTGCATTTCAACAGTGTTAACAGGGATCTGATCTTCTGGTGCAGGCTCTGTCTAGTGTGGCATGTACCTCTTCTGGTGGCAAAAATGCAGAGCTCATGATGGTGACTGTCTTGAAAACTAGTGTTTTTTAGCTGAGAATCTACTCTATCAGTCAGTGCTATTGTGCTCTTCATGCCTCTTGTAGCTTCCATGGAAATAAATAGGAGGTATAACTTGTGTAGCAACCTACGTTCCTGCAGCCCAAAACAATTCCTCTTCACTCAGTGTGGCCCAAGCAAGCCAAAGTGTTGAACTCCCACACTGTACAGCAAGAGACATGCAGAGGAGAAAATGATGCCACAGCAGGTGATGCTTCAGCACCCCTCCCCACCCGAGGAATGCTCTTGCCATTGGGATTTTTGTGTTCCAACGAGCACTCATCAAGCTGCTGATTACTTACAACACCAGGAGTGTGCTCTCGCCCCATGCCAGCCCCTCTGCCTGCACCCCAGGCTCATGGCGTCACCTGAATGAATGAGTCTACCCAACCCCCCTGGGCCTGTAGCAGGGTTGTCCCCATCTGATGCAGGAGGGAGCTGAGACCGAGCGACCTACCCAAGGTCACTCAGCGTGTCGGTGACAGAGATGGATTTAGAACCCAGGAGGTAGCTTTACAAACAAAACAAAACAAAAAAATCGCCTTATCTTTATTTTTTTTATGGCATTTAAAAATAAAACACAGTTATTAAATATCATAATACACATAATAGATTTTAGACTTGAACTGCATCCAGAGATGCTAAATGATAAATATAGCTATTATCAGAATAAGCACTCAGTGAAATTGATAGCTAGCATTTGTTTAATGAGTGTGTATATATACACAGAGAGAGGCATGCGTGTGCGTGGAGGGGGAGAGACTTCCCGTGTGTGTTCAGAAGGGAAAATTCTTATGTAACAGCACACTGTCAGCTCACGGCAGTGCTTTCCTGCAGCTCAGACACCCCTGCAGAGAAAGTGTTAAATTCTGTCATGCTAAAGGTCGCAGGAAGACCCAATAAATGCCCAGTTTAACAATGGGGAGAAATATTTTTATCGGTAACCTTTTGAGAAGCGAGTTTAATTGCATGCTAACAGTCATTCACTGAGCGCTGCTAGGAACTACAGGGGAAGGCAAATGACAACAGTTTGAAGGGTCGTTAAAGTTGGACTCTGCTTTGCTGAGTTCGATGCAGAGTGGTCCCAGTGCTGCAGGAGAGAATGGATTTGGCGGCAGCCAGGAGCCCCGAGTGACACTGCTATGTGTCAGGTGTGGGTGGAAAGCTTTGGAGAGGAACCTGCTGGATTTGGGGATGGCACAATTAACGCACGCAGAGCACTAGTGGTGTGGTGCACAGGGTGAAAAGAATGCTTCACGCATCACCCTAGAGATGAGCTGATGGGTGCCCTCTGGTTATTTAGGGGTTGAAAGAAGAGCACCTAGTGGGGAATGCAGCTGCAGTGTGTTATGAGGGAAGCCTGTAAGATGCTTTCAGGAGTGAACGTACAGGAGTGTGAGCACCTACCTACAGGGCTCAGCCAGGCTCCAGAATTGGGTAGAGTGGTGTGCAAGGCTCCTTTCCCTGCTTCTTTGTCAGCCCTCACCGGTAGCAGTGGGGCTGGGGTTGTCCCAGGGCTTGCTTGAAAGGCTGCCCAAGGTAAGCATGGTATTTTCTCTTTTCAACCCAGTGATGTGTGTGGCAACAACCACTGCAACTTGTTCTTAGCGCCCCTCCTGCTTGTGGAAAGCAGCAGGAAGAGCATGTGGCCATGGCCCCTGAGCGTCCCCTCTTCTGTTGCAGGCAGGGTGCTGCCCAAATGGTCTAGGGTAGAGCTTCATTCTGCAGGGCTTGCAGGCATAGGTTAAATATTTCCCTGTTTTCTGGTCTGGGGGGACAAGAGCTGCAGCTTGCTACATGGCCTTGCTCAGGTGAAAGTGATGGTGATAATTGAGGGCTAATTACTTTCTGCTGGCAGTGGGCCACCAGGTGTCCTGGCTGGCTGGAAGTCAAAAGCTGAGTTATTTCCCCCTCTGTGGCAGAGGGGAGCAGCTGCAGTTTGGTGGTGCTCCTCTTTGTGCAGACTTTCTCCAGACCTGCTCAGTAACACAGTATCCCAAAGATGCTTTATGTTGGGGGAAGAGGTATGGGTCAGCACATTTTTCGGAGGAAGGAACAAAGACAAACCATATTTCTTTTTGCTATCTTGTTTTCTTGTTAGTTTGGCCAAGCTGAGCAAATGACCCAGCTTGGAATTCACTCTGCAAGCGTTTCTGCTCAGGCAGTGCCCCTTTCTATAACCCGTAATGATACCTCTGATGTGGTGCTTAAACAGGTTGTTTCCTCTCTATAGACTTTTAATCTCATATTTTCTCAAACTGCTCTACCTTTATCTCTCTAGACTCTAAATATATATTTCCATCCAGTCCATAATGCCTCGTTTCAGTTGTTGAGCACTTACAATGCAGAAATTAATGTCAGTTTTAATAGCTGCAGGGAAAGTAAGGAATGAGGGCTGCACGGTGTTATCTCAGGGTACGGAGCTGTGGGTTTGGCTGCAGGAGCTGCAGAACCAGCTGCTCTCCTTCTGGTGCTCTCAGATTCTTGGGGCACCTCTCTTGTAGGTGACCCAAGCCAGCAGTCAGTGGAGATCATAGAATCATAGGTGGGGGAAGATGGCAGAGATGGGGTTCCTTCTAAATACACTGCTTTTAAGGGTGCTGAGCATCCTTAGACTCCATGAATTAGTGCAAGCCTTGGCATTGGATGAAGTTTTGGAGCTGAGTGCATGCTGCATGGTTTGGGTTGGACACATGGCTTGCAGAAGCCTGAAACTCCCCTGCTCATGCTGCAGTAGCCAACAGCTGCTAGATATTAATGGCACAGCTTCCTGCAGGCATTACGAGGCTTCATTAATAAGTGTCAGGATCTGCTGCTGAAGGGGATATAGTTGTGTACAGCACTGTTACAACTGTGCAAGATGAAACAGGAAATTAAACTCAGGGTGACAGCAGTCGCTGCAGGAGGCAGTCCCTATGGGAAGCCCAGGAACTGGGGGAACATCTGCTCAGAGGACAGAGCTGAGCGCTCTGTGGACTTCAGATGGAGAGAGAACCCAGGGAGCTATGTCTGTCCCAAGGCGTATGCTGGGCTTTAATGGGAGCATCCTTGAGCGTGGTGCTCCTCCTTGCCCATCCTCAGACCTGGCCCCACGCTATTTATTTGTGTTTTAGCAGAAGCATAATATAAATGAAGCACCACCATAAAAATGTCAGGGAAAGTTCAAACCTATTCATTATCCATTTCTTTCGGATTAAAATTTCCATCAAGGCTGCTTGGTTTTGACTTGAGTTGCTTTCCTTTTAATGAGCTTGATATAGAAGGTAAAAGATGCTAATTCATCCTTACATCTCTATCATCTCTCAGCTTTTTCTATATAAAGCATCAAGGTCGCATTCTGGGGAAATGTCTTTTTACCAAAGGTGCCATAATAATAATGAAGAAGCAATTTGTTTCAGCAAACTGCCTACAGTAATGAAGCTTAATTATAACCGTGTTATTAATACTGCTGCTTAAGGTAATTCACTTCTGAGCGGGGCGCAGAACAGTAAACTATAATTTAAACAAGAATCGAGACCTAATTTAAATCATCAGATCTGCTATGGAGAAAGGCAAACAGAGCGACTGCGATCACACGCGGGTTGGAGTTCTCCCTCTGTTCAGCTCCCTTGGAACGTCTGGGGCTGCTGCAAACGTCTCAGCAGTTTTCTCATCACGGTGCTCCTTTCTAAAGGAACAGGAGGCAGAAAGCTTTCCCCCTCTGCTTGGGGACACGCTGATGTGTAGGCACCGGCCATCAGCTTTCAGCTGCTGCCCACCTCGAGTGTCTGTAACACACACAGTGCCTGTGTGCTCCGAGGGAAAGGTGATACGTACGCACCCACCTGCCTGCAGAAAGCTTCCTGGGAGCCTTGGGTGCTGCCCAGAACTGCTCTCTGTTGGGTGCAGATGTTGCCCCGCGAGGCCTGCCCTCCTGTGTGTGTGTTTTGTGAAGGAAATGTCCCTGTTAGCAACGAGTGGTTTCATTTTCACTCTATTTGGGAGCTTTGGGACTGGTACCTCTCATTGTGATCCTTCCTCCTCCTGTCTGTCCCCCATTGTTTCTCCCCTCTGTATCTTTATTTTCCAGGCTCAGCACTGCTATCCATGTCCCTCCTTCTTCCTCAGCCCATTCCTTCCTATCCAAGGTGTCTTCACGGACCTCTTTGCTCCCAGATCCCTTTCTCTCAGCCCTCTGTTTCCCCCTTTTTCATAACAAGCTCCTTCCCTTTTGGCAGCTGCATGCCCTGACATCCCCCTTCCCAAATCCCTCATTAGTTCTGTTCTTCCCTCCGTTCCCTCACCTCAAAGCTCCTGCAGCCATCTCTGCTCTCTGCCGCAGCGCTCCGACGGTTACACGGGCTCTGTGAAGCCAAATGACATGAAATGATATTTCTACTTTGCCAGTAATAACATTTCCTTGCAAACCCCTCTTCAATAGGAAACAGAGTGAGAAACCACAACAGTCTCTCTCCTTTCCCATTCCTCTTTAGGGCTTGCTGTCAAATCCATACTCCCAAATCCTGGCATGCAAAATGCATTCACCCGCACAGGGTTCAGGCAGCTCTGTTTGCTCAGTGATTAGACCCAGGTTCACCCTTGTCACTGCCAGGTGTGGCTCTGTTAGAAATGGTGACAGAGGAGAAGAGATGTGGAGGAGAAGTAAATCGTCGGAGTGTTTCTTGGGCAGGGGAAAAAGCCTCCATCACTGTTCCACTTGACTGCAACCTCCTGCAGGCTGTTTCATCTCATATTATCTAAGCTCCAAGGGGGTGTCCAATTTGAGGAACAATAACTATAAAGTCATTTGCAGTCCCCCGCTGAGGCACAGCACATGATAGCCTGGGTATAGCAGCAAACAGACTTGATGGCCCCTTCTGCAGAGCTGGACTCAGGTGTGTGTGGGGGGGGGGTGGCCGGACCCTCTGGTGTGGGGCTGCCTTCTCTCTGTGCCCCACAGTGCTGCCAGGAAGGTCACGGGGCTGGAGCCGTGCTGATGTGGGTACTGCAGGCATGGGCTGTGCTGGTGCTTTGCTTCCCCATTTCCTGCTGTTGTGTGAATGTCGGTGTGGCTCCACAGAGGTTAAAGCAGCTGTGATGAGCCCATTCATGCTGCTCCTGCCCGTGGAGCAGGTTCAAGAACAGGAAATTGGAAAAGGAGTGATAGCTTAGTGTCCAGCCTTCAGCACCGTGATGGAGTGCTTCCCGCTTGCGAGTGGTGGTGGGATCTGAGGAAGGGGATGGGTGAATGGCCACAGGGATTGCTGCTGCTGTCCGGTGGGGAGTCCATCTCCTGTGGGAAGGGACTTTGTGTACTTGAATGCCACCAGAGGCAGCTCTGCAGCATGGGGCAGGGCAGGGGCATTGTGAGAGCTGCAGGGCTGCCTGGGCTCTGCTTTGTGCCATGAGAAGCATGGCAGCTTGGCACAGAGGGGACAAATATGTCTTTTGCTCCCACTCTCTGCTGAGCCCCTCTCCCGGGCACAGAGTGAGCGCTCGTTGCAGCAGTAATGTTTTTGCTATAGATCCTCTCTCCTGCAAGCTGGAAGATCAGAGAATTTCATGTAACCTCAGATAGATCTGATCAGCTGTTTTGCCTCCAGCTTGCTTCCCCCTGCTCATCCTCAGAACACTCTTAATGACACTGCCATGTGCTTAGCCATGGTGGTGACTTTGTTACTCCCAGACAGTGGCAAGGAATGATCCATGTCCTTTGCCCCCTGCTGCTCATGGATGCCCACCCTTTCCTTCACCCAACTTCCAGGCTGTTCCCCTGGAGTCCCAGGGCACTGCTGGGTTGCTGCCTGTCTCCTGCTCGTGGCTCAGCTCCCTGCTCTGCCTGTGCACTGCAGAGCTGCGCTCCGGAGCTACAGCCTTAATCCACGATAAGAGACTTGATCTCAGCAGGGGAGAGTCAACTGGCAAACACCACGAGTGATATAAAGCAGCCCAGCAGGACTGAATGCATTACCTGGAGATTATTTTAAGGAAAGGAGGGAAGAGGGAAGGACAGGGGAAGAGAAGTAAAAAACAGGTGCTGAGTTTTGCTGTGCATGTGTGTCACAGGTGATTCACAAGGTGACTTCCCAAGCCCTCCCACGCTAACTTGTAAGATGAAAAACAAGTCCAGCATCTGTCTGGGAGATAAAGTAATGTGTGTGGTAGTGTGGGAAAGGCTGTAGGCTTTCCTCCCTTGCTCAGTGCATCACTGGGCACAGCAGAGACGCTGGAAGGGAAGGGGCAAGAATGACAAAAAGGGGTCACTGGGAGAAGAAAGGGGAACACTGGGAGTGGATACAGCTGCAAAATGAGATTTAGGAAATTCCTCTTTGCCAGCAGCAGAAATGCTGTTGCTGTATCCGTTTAAAAAGTAAATAGACTCAAAACGAGCAACTCAATGGCTGTTTGTATGGATGTTCTACATGATTCAGTACTGGGGGAGAAGGATGAACCTAATACAGTAATTAACTTCTTGCACATCAAAGCAAATGCGCTGAAGAAGCTTTTCTGTGCAATGGTTTGATTCTGGTTAGGAAGGAAATAGAAGCAATAGTGGGAATGCTGTGTGCCCACTCTGCTGGTGTGACCTCCAGGGGTTTCCACACCTGGAGACTATCTCCATGTCTGCCTGTCCATCTTCTCTAGGAGCAGCCAAGGTCAGAGCACCGTCCTCCATCCAGAGCAGTCCCCTTAGCTTGGATCTGACTTAAAACACTTTGAGAAAGGGAGGAAAAGTATTCAGCGGGGAGTTTGGGAAGAGCAGAAGTTTTAATTGGGTTTTATCTATTAGTTAATCAGGAAGTATTTCTGTGACAATTAGGTCAAAGCCTCTGGCATGTCTGTGAAGCAGACATCCATCATTAGCCCTACCTGGGTTTGCAAAGTGGTATTTATGAGCTTCCAGCAGGCGAAAAAGCCCTTCTAAGAAATTAAGGTGAAATGCACACTCTTGACCATGGGGGGAAGGCTGTCAGCTGTGATTGATGGCTGGGAAAGGGGAAGAACAGCTGTTTGTGGGGTCCAGCCACGTTTTAAAAACCTTTGTCTGTCGGCAGCAGCTGGTCCCCAGATGGGATGGGGTGGTGGTGCTGGGGCCATGGGTACTATTGCTTGGGGTGAGATGCAGTTGGGAGCATTGCATGAGCGCAAAGCATGGCGCTGCACAATGGGGTCCCGCTCATTTCTGTGCAGTACACAGCCTGAGTCTCCACAGGCTTCTCTAACCTCATTGCTGCGCTGAGAAATAGTATTTTTCCTGGAGACTGTGTGCATGCACGCCAGTCTAAATGAGGATTTTTCACACGGCTCTGTCCAAACATGTTTAAGGCCTTAAAACTTGGTTATGTGCACAGCACCCTTCTGCAGAAGGGAGAGGATAGCAATGAGAGCAGGCAGGGGGTGGGGGTGGGGATTGTGCCTGTTGATTTGGAGCTGGGGCTTGGGCACAGCTCAGCACAAAGCATGCTTCAGTTGTGCGTTTGTGCTAATGTTGGTGTGTCCAAATGGAAATGATTCATCGGAAGGGGATCAAGCCAAGTGATGCTTGTTGGCACTCAAGGCCTGGTGGGATGGGGCAGCCTGAGCTGGTGGGGGGCAGCCCTGCCCATGGTTGAGGGTGGCACTGGGTGGGTTTTGAGGTCCCCTCTCACTTGAGGGGGATCACAAATTGTTATTTCTAATTGTTGAAAGAAACAGAAAATCAGTTGGAGTTGTGTGGGTTTTGTCTGGGGGACGTTTGCTGGCTCTCCTGTTTTCTTCTTCATCCACTGACCTCTTTTGGACCCTTAATTTTTACTTCAGTTTGAGGTAGTCTTTATTGTTTTTAATCCTTTAGAATTCTCAGTGCACCTGAGAACCATTTCCCTGATTCTCAGGTGAGTTCCCCAACCATGGAATTTGCTGGGATCAAAAATGTCCCATCCTGCTGCCCTGCGGGGCACCTCTCAAGATGTGTTTGTTCATTCCAGCTGTGTCAGGGGATGTACAAGGAACAGCAAGACGGGGTTTTCCTGAGGGAGATGGGGAGAGAATCTTGAAGTTGACATGGTGACAGAGGAGCCTCAGGAGCATGCACAGAGCTGTGGGCTGCTCTCCTCCTGTGTTCATGCACGGCTGAACTTTGCTCAGGGCTTGCTACAGGATGTGAGCAGGGAGGCTTGCACAGCTCGTCGTTGTGCCCCTCAAGTTAGCTGCTGGGTGCAGCAGCATGCTGGGTGTGAAATGGGAGCCATGTGCAAATCCCCTTCCTAAAGGAGCATTGGGGTGAAGCAGTTTGTTCAGCTACAGAACACTCTCCAGGTGATCTCTGTGCTCGGGGTGCTCTGTCCTGGAGATGTACAAAGCCCTGCAGGGAGTGCTGGGAAACAGAGCTCTCACTGCTTTCTGCCTGTGCAGAGCAGCTCGGGAGGGACAGCAAAGCCAAAGCTGATCTGCTGGAAGTTGTTTGGCTGTGAAGGATTTCCAAGCTGCAAAGTGGAATGATAATCATTTTGAAGCCTATTTTTTTTTTTCCCTTAAATAATTCTCATTACAGGAATGTTAATCAGGAGCTTTATTAGCAAGCTGTGTAGCTCTCAGGGGAGGACAGCCCTGCACTGGGGGCACCTGTAGGTGACACCGGGTGGGGGGTGGCACATGGGGTGGCACTGAGTGGAGAGGAGCAGGGCAACAATGGCACTGGGATTACCCTGAGGCTGAGCATCACACTCCGTTGCTCAGTTACACGAAGTCCCCTCGCAAACCAAACAAACCCAGCAGTTTCCTTGCAAGTTTGTGGAGGGCAGGAGCCCTTCTCTTTTAATTAGCTGCAGCAGAGCTATTCAGCAGTGAGAGCATTGAGCTGCTGGGCACGCTGGGTACGACCCTCCTCTAGGTTAAGTGGTAATTACACCTAATTAGGAGCAAATAAATATTGTATGCGCTTTGGACTACTGCAAGTGACCGGTGCAAAGTCAGAAGTGTGGGGGAATGTCTGCGTGCTGCTGCGGGTCCTTGCTGGACCTGAGTGCCCCTTCTGTCTTACCACACTTATCTCACACGGCAGTGCCCTTGGTCCTTCCCCATTCCCAGCCTGGAGCTGGTGCCCCTCCCTCTCACGCGGTCTCCCCAGTGCCCTCCAGTGATTTCCCCTGCCCATTTGGCACAGTGTCTGCATTGGCAGGATGAGGCTAATAATGATTACCTGGCTTGCAGGGATGCTGGAAGGCCTAATTAGCTAATGTCCATAAATGTGGTGCGGGCACCTGGAACTGCTGTTGCTGTGTTTCTGATACTTTTGGACTCTTTTTCTCTCCTTCTCGACTGCAGGCAGGTTACGGTACATCCTGGAAAGAAGGATGAAATGCAACTGCAGCTTTGTCTTTTATTATGTTTCTGTTCTGTAATAAACAGCAGTGGGTATTCATTATTATTTAAACACCCCATGCTTCTGAAGCCTTATTTAGGTGGCGTTTTTCCACAGCATATGCTGGAATTTACAGTAAGTGCAACTGCTCTACAGTCAACATTTGGTTTCTTTCACCCACAGACTGTGGTGCTAATTAGGGGAGGTTTTCCCTTGTTATCCCAGGGAGGTCAGGCCCAGCAATTAGCATTTTGCAGAGATCTGAGAGGAACGTGGCAGATTTGAGCCCGCAGGTGGGCAGTGTGGGGGGATGCGGCCCTCGGGTGCTGTGTGTTTGTCCTGGAGCTGATGGAGGGATTTGCATCCCCTTGGAGCAGCTCTGACTCTGGGGCATGTTCCGCGCAATCCTGTGTGTCCTTGGGGTGTATCCAGCCCTGCTGTGCTTTTCAGTGCAGTGGGTTCTCCTTCTTCCACCTCCTCGTGCATAAGCAATGCCATCCCGAGCAGGGGTCATCCGGGCTGCCGAGCAATCTCTGTGCCACTGAGATGGACTATAGGACTTCATGGCACAGCTCAGGAACTCAATTAATTAACACAGGGCTGGGACGGGCCGCCCTCACTTGCACACCCTGAGGCATCAACCTGCAGTGAGCTTCTGAAGCATTAACGGGGTTGGTCGGGATGTGCTGTAAACAAGAGCCTGTCCCGGTATATTTGCCCGGTGAACAATGCAAAGCTTTCCAGGCACTTTGATACTGTAGAATCAAATTAAACTTCCACCTCCTCTGAACTCCCTCCTGGCCGGTGATGCAGCTCTGTGGGATAAAGGCACGGCAGTCCCCAGTCACCGTGGCTGCTCAGGCAATTTCCCCTTTATACACACGCACAGCCTGACAATGGCAGAATGGGTCCCTGCAGGCAGGGAATATCAAGCAAAGCCGCTTTTGTGCTTCTGCCTGCAGAGCAAAGCGAGCCCTGCTTCACAGCTCTAGATATTATCTGCAAGCTGCTCTGTGTAACTTTATTTAGATCTTTCTGCATTAATTGCATGGAGAAGGGCTCAAAAGTTCAGAATGTGAGCGAGGGATCTTTGATGTAGGAGGCTGTTGTCTTGGAATCAAGCTTTGTATTATTATGTAAAACATAAAGGGCATTAGTTAGAAAACTGCTGATTAATTTAAGAACTCGGTCTTCGTGAGCGCTTCCCCCTCCTTTGTTTAAGGAGAGGGGAAGAAGGAGCCTGGCTGCAGCTGAGGACAGCTCACCCAGCCCTGCCCATGAAGTGAGAAACCTGCACATTTTCCCCCTTGCCAAAATCAATAGGGGGACGTGGTGGGGGGGTCACCTAATTGGATGCTGCTCACCGCGAGGCCGCTGCAGTCAGAAATCCAAGCACACTGCTTCAGACTGCCTGCGAGGTCATCAGTCACACTGTGAGTTGGACATGGGCTTCTCCCCATCTCCATGTTCCATTGATCCCGAGCTGTGGCTCTACTGTGGGGTCATGCCAGCACAGCCCACCCCCACAACTCGTGCCCACCTCCCTTACAGCGTTCTAGTAAGGGTATTTTCTTACTTAAAACAAGGAAATTGACTTGGATTTTGCTTAATTTAGCACCAGCTGTGGGAATGGTCCAATGATGTTGGGTGTTGGGTGACAGAGGGCGATGCCCAGCCACCATGGGGTCATGCAGTGGGAAGGGGATGGGAGCATGACCTCCTTCTCTACCGTGGGGCTGCAGCCCCTTCCATCCTGCTCATCCCTTCGTCAGCATTTCATCTCTTCCCTTGCTGGTGGCTGCAGATTGCTGTTTGCTGAACCACTCTCCCGTAGGTGACATTTCCAGCTGTGGTATAAGGGTGTGAGGGGAAGGAACAGGGGCTAAGGGTATGAGGTGTGTGGGGTGTGTTTGGCAAAGGGCAGCGATGGGTTGTGGAGGCACTTGGGGCCACCCATGTACCGCTAATGTGCATTTACTGCAATACCCCTGGAGAAATGTGTCTAAGTTGCTCAAGAGCCCGTGCTCCATCAGATCCACCCAGAAGGATTGCTCTGAGAGGAGCGGGAGGAATCATCACAGACCGGAGACTAAAAAAAAAAATAATAATAATCAAAGGCTAATCCTAAAAACTCTTCTTTAATCTTCGTGCTTCCAGACCTAGTCTCCCTTTCATCTAGGACTTTGCTGTTCTTTAGTTATTCTATGGTTATAGAAACCACAGGGCTGTAAGAGGGAAAGAGAAAAGAAAAGATTAAATTAATGAGCAGGTAAGCAGGTTTGTTATTTTGTCTGATCCTTCCTTCCTTCCTGCTAATTTCTCTGAGGCAATTTGGGAGGTAGAGCCTGTAACGTTAACTTTGTGACAGACTATTGTATCCATTTTCTTCCTTAAACCATTTATCTGAATGATATTAAGATCCAATTTGCATAGCTACTTTAAGGAACAGCGTGGTGAGTGTGTATCAGCCAAGCTGTGGTGTCTGGCAGGAGCAGCATTTGCCAGCATAAAAATAATGAAAGGGATACTTTCAGATGAGTGTAATTATGGAATATACACCATGCCACAGTGACACAGTACCAGTGCCAGTGGTGTATGTTCCATACACTGACTCAATTGAAGCAGAATCCAGGGAGCATGCTGAGGAGGAAAGAGATCTGCCTGAGGAATGGGTGCCACTGGGCTCCAGCTATGGTTACCTTAATGCTCACCAGAACAGTAAGGCCAGACTGGGTATCTATACATTGGGCACGTGAACACCTTCTCTGTGGGACTTTGAGATGTGCCAGGCAGCATCTTGGATTGAAATCATAGAATCATTGCATTGCAGGGGACCCTTAAAGGCCATCTGGTCTCACTCCCCTGCAGTGCACAGGGACACCCACAGCTCCATCCGTGCTCAGAGCCCCATTCAGCCTGACTTGGGCTGTCTCCAATCAATATAGTATGTGCTAATTCTGAAAAGCAGAAAGATGTAGGAGGGGAAAACCAAAATGTCCAGGCACTGAGACCACCGTGTGCTCCAGGTGCTGGAACTGGGCTGGACCCCACTGCCAGAAGGTGGGAGCAGAGGGATGGGATGGGACACTGTCCACTGATGTCCCCTATGCATCCTGGTGACGAGCTGTGCTCCTCCTGCACCTGCCCAGTGCTGGGGGAGAGCATCTGCAGCCTGTACTGCAAAAAGATCTTGGAGTCAAGGAGAAGCCAGGAGGGCTGTGAGGGAGCAGAAGGTGGTGGCATCACGCAGGAGTTAGCCTGTGGGAGAAGTGGGCTCAAGGGAGTTGTTCTACTTCTTGTGCCAGCATCTGAATCTAATCCCCACTCCTAGCTCATTAATTGAACCACAGAGACCAAGTTTGAGGCCAAGTCCTCAGCTGCAGTAAGTCAATTGCTGCTGGTGGAGCTGAGCCAGAACTCATTCCTTGGCTGGTGTGGGCTCTCCTGCTCCTTACATTGCTCCTACTTGAAATGCTGTGTTGTGCTTTGACGGAAGGAGAGACTGAAGCTCCCCCTGTTAGTTTATGGTACTGTGCTCTCCAAAATTGCCCTGGTCATTCCCAGCTTGGTCCTTAGGAAGCAGGGTGGCTGCTGCACTTCCTGACTATATGGGGCATCAGGGGGACAGCCTTGGTCCTGGCTGTTATGGGATGCTTCTTCCTGTGCTGTTCCCTATCTCTACAGAATCACGCTAATTAAATAGAATCCTGCAGTCCTATATGCTGAGCTCAGCAAGAAGAGTGTGGTTTGAGGAGATTCTGAGTGCTTTGGGGCTTGTGACAAATGTTGTATGTGGTGGGAAAGGGATGTGGGAAGTCAGGAATGAAGGGAAGCACTGGGAGAAGGCTACCCATGGACCACAAGCTGCTCAGTGGTGTCTGGGGTTTGCTCCTGGGGGGAGGGAGGGCACGGCAGTGCCATCAGGAAGAGCTGTGGCCACATCCTTGGTTCCGTGTCCCACCAATCCAGTGAATGAGCGGCCAAATGTGGTTGGCGATCGATTGGCCCCAGTAGAAGTGCTTCCAGCCCTGGGCTGGGCTGCTGCCAGGTGTGAGCATAGCGTAGGCCCTGGGGCAGATGTGAGCACTGGGGACATGAGTTATGGTACCTGGCAGAGGTCGATGTCTGCTGTTCTCAATGAGCCATTCAGGAAAGAAGCAGCAGTGATGGATTCTAAGCTGGATCCATCTTGCTGGCTGATAAAACCTTAACTTAATAGTTATGAACTGGACACAGGAAATAGTCTGGTGCAACGTGTGCCGTGCTGATGGGTTGTGGTTTTAAGCCTTACTGCTTCAGAACAGTAGTCTGAACGGGCTCTGCCAATAGCCCTGCTCATCCTTGGGTGGCTACCCTGCCCCCAGCTCAGTGAAAGAGAGCATTGGGCTGGGCTTCTGTGCAGTGTCCCCAAAAAGCATTGGGAGAACTCAGTGCACAGGGCTGATGGGGGCTTGGCCACTGCCTGCAGTGCTGCTGCTGGATCTGCTTTTTCCTGTGCCAGAAGGAAGCTGGCCTTTGTGTTCCTGGGTCTACCACCAGAGCTGTGCTGGGGCTCTTGCACCCAGGGCTTGCTCCTTTTGCTTCCTTCAACTTCTGTTTTTAATGATGTTTGTTCCAAAGTTGTTTTGCTGCTTTGTTTCTTTCCATCTGCCGCCTCCTTTCAATCCAATTAGGGCCTTGTTGATAGTTCCTTGAATTTAAGAGTTCGCTTTCATTTGACCCCTGACTTTGAGGTTCATCTCGCATAGCCCGATCCAGCACTATCTGACAAGTTTCTTCATTTCATCTTCACTTGATGGAGCCGCCTGGACTGCTCTGTAGTGTCAGTGCTGTCTCCAAAGTAGAAAGCTTTTCAATTAAGGAACTTTATTTTTTAGGACTCATTAAAAGCGAGAGAGGTTGATTTTTCTTTTTTTTTTCCCCTAACTTCTTCTTTGTGGGTAATTATTATTAATGGCCTTTCTTTTTAGAGGAGGTTTGCTGCACTCACAAAGAAGAAGGGGGAGCAGTGGCAGAGTCCTGCTTGGGGGGGGGGGGGGGGTTGAGGATGTAACTGGAAGTGATGGGGAATAATGTCTTTGCTTTATTCCTACAGGAGAGCACGTGATGGGGGTGGCAGGGCTTGGTCCCCCCTCCCAGCAGCCTGAGCCATCCCCTACCCCACTGCAGCACAGCAGAGCCCGCTGTGTGTGGGTGAGGATGGAGGTGGCAGCACCCACTGCATGGCTCAGTG
This sequence comes from Oreortyx pictus, assembly GCA_036925125.1. NCBI lineage: Eukaryota > Metazoa > Chordata > Aves > Galliformes > Odontophoridae > Oreortyx > Oreortyx pictus. Next base: position 4,703,038 of record JAUPFR010000025.1, on the reverse strand, counting down.
CCTGGCATTATCTCTGAAAGTAGGCGATCTTCAATTTCCATAGAAATACTTCTGTCTGTGAATCCCGGAGTGTTTCATGCTCTTTACCAAGCCAACCTCACAAAACTCCGCAAAGGCAACTAATTGTATTGTTATCGTTGTGCAAATGAGGAAACAGAGATGCTTCAGGCTCCTGAAGCACATGGAGCAGCTCAGCCCGGGCTTCCTTCCTCCACCATATGCCAGAGGGCTTCCTGTGGGCCCACCTTGCTTTCTTCCTCTCAATCCCCTCCCTGGACACACACTCTGTGTTCCTGTGAAGCCTTCAGCTCAGAGGGGCTGCTCAGTGTGAGCTGGGGGAGCCCATGTAGAGCGAGGCAAACCCCCAGCAATTCAGCTTCTAGCAAAGCCAGGGCAGGCAGACAGGCTGAGCCGTGCACAGCCAGGTTCTCTATCCTCTCCCCAGCCTCCCCTTTTTCCCTGTGCATCAAAGCGTCTCCAGCACACCACCGTGCATGACCCAGTTCTGTGTGCAGAGCATCCACCTGTGTGTGAGAGCTCATAATGCTGCAGTAATCCCGGATGAGTGCAGTCCCACATCCACCCCCAGGTAGAGCACAAACAAACAGGAGCCCAGAGTGAGCAGCTCTGGGGGCAGAGCACGGCACAGCGCGTCCCTCTCCAAGGCACGGATGCCTTGCTAAGCGCTGCCGGTGCAGAAAGCAGAAAATGGGACATGTCCCCAGGAAGCCCAGGTCTCAGCCTCGCTGGGAAATTGGAGCAGAGATGAGTGTAAATGCCATACTTGGGAAACTCTTCTGTCTGCTGAAAGAAAGCGGTGGAGTAAAAATGTGAGTGGTGGATGTTTGCTGGACAGGATGGGCAGGGAGAGAGGAGGAGCAGTGCTCTGCTGTTGGTGCTCCAGGTGCCACCAGGGCACCGTGGGGATGCGTGAGGCTGCAGGTTGGGCACGTGGCACCTCAGGGCTCATGTGTGGCTCCAGCCAAGAGCAGGGTGATTCTGAAATGCTGGTCCTAGAGAACAGGACTGTGCCCCGAGCAGTCAGCTGGTGCGCATCTCTGAGTTCACGCAAAGCTTCCAATGCTGTTGACAGCTGAGCCTACACTTAAACTCCTCCCATGGCCCTGTGCTGCAAGAGGATTAAAATATGAAATGTGATGTCTCATCAGTGGGCACGACAATGCGGTCTTCCTCCCCAGCTCTGCTGAATGCACCAAACCCCACGCAAATGTTTGATGTCAGGACTCCTGCCCACATGGGGACAGTGTTCTGCACATCCAGGCAGGGCAGCGTGCATCAGCCTTGGAGGAGTGCTGTGCTGCAAACAACAGCCAGAGAACGACTTTATTATTTTATTTTTATTATCTTCTTAATGAAAGATGAGGCTCTGAGGAAGGATGGAGAGGCCTTTGCATGACCCCACCAACATCTCTCATTATCCTTCAGGGGTGGGCAAGCACCTATACCGATAAACATTTGACTAATGGACAAGCCTCCACATCATAAACATTGCCTCCCAGTTTGCACTAATTGTCCTCCTTGTCACTGCTCTCTGCGAAGTGACAAACGATTTGGTTTTAATGGAGATCAAATTCCCCTGTCGCTCTTAAGTAATCCCTTTAAGCCAAGGATGAGTCATGGGGACAGGACAGAGCATGTGGGGAGAGGATTTCAAAAGAGTTGTTCCCTCCGTACCTGAGTCATCAATAACAGCGGTCCCAGACCAATTTTCCCTGCAGGCATGTTTTCTCAGCCAAAGCCTCTTTGTTTCCTGTAGCACAAGCAATATTTATCCTTCTCCATGCTGAAAGACCAGGCGAACACCTGATGGAATTAATAAACAACTCATTTAAAACTGGTGCACGACCACGCTTGAGCAATACCGAGACAGCTCATGGCTAGAGGGTCGTTTTCTACTGAAAACATGGTAAGGATTGAAAGTAATAGGATGGATGTCCAGTTAGTAGTGTGAGAAGTTTGATGGAATAGAGGTAGGCCAGCGATGCTGGCCGTTGCTCAAGATGTGGAAGCAAACATGGTCCATCCCAAAACCAGAGGACTCATTTGTGCCAGAGTTTTCTCGAAATGAAACGATGGCTCTCAAAATTGAATTTGAGAGAAAAAAATAGGCTGTGGACTTCGGGATTTGCTAAGTTACTAAACATGTTGTATGTGAGGGGAAGGCTGCTGCTTGCTCCATTCAGGAAGCGTTGTACTGCTAAGAGAAAGGCCACTGTTATCTCAGGCATTCCTGCAGCAGTTCAGAAGAGCTTACGGAAAACCTGCATTTACCAGGGGCTGCTAAGCATCTCCCAGTGCCTGTTACAGACTTCAGATCTATAGAAAGACGGAAACATAGATGTGTGACACTGAGAGTGGAAGAATGGGAAGCACTGACCTCAGGCCCTCACGATTGCAAGGAATTTCTTTGGATAAAAAGAAGAAAGAAAGACTGCTGAAATTGCTGTTAACATGAGCTGGAAGAAAAATTCTCTCTTTACTGCAAATATGTCAGTTTAAGTATGAGTTATGGAGGAAGAGATGGCAAGTGGGCAGCTTGAGGCCACGCGGTGCCTTCCCAGTGTTCTGGCACCTCAGTGCTGTGGCTTGCTGTGACTCAGCTCCAGCTCATCAAGGACAGCAATTAAAAAGCCAGCCAGGCATTGCCGAGCAGGGAACCTTTCTGCTGCTTGTCTGCAGAGACCAGCAGAAGAGTCACCATATTCGGTGTTGATGTAATATTAACATGGTAAAAGTGTGTTAGCCCATGCTTTTGTCCAACAGGAAATGATTGTCACATCAGAGACTTTGTTCTCGCTTGGAAAACAAAAAAGCACTGTGAAGTGCAGAGATTTACCTGGAAGATTTGTCAGGGAAGGAATCAAACAAGCCACAAACAACTCCCTTTCAAAAATTATCTTGGTGACTTAATGATGTAACAAGCCTTCAAGATCCAGCTGGGTGAAAAAAAAAATCTTCCAGCTGAGATTTGATAGCAGCCTCCCATTGCTAGGAAGTTATTAAAAATCTTGCCCAGGGAAGGGCCCACTGTGCCACCGCTGGCTCCTGGTAGCCCAGATTCTGTGACTTTTTTGGAGGTGTTTTGATTTCAGGAAGGAAATTAAAAATGAAACTTAAAAAAATCCAGCCCTAACTTAAGTTTTCACCAGCCTGATTTTCTTATTCTCTACTGTTTAGTTACAGAATACAGAATAGAAATAGAATAGCAATCTCCCAGGCCTAACTGTTGGAGCTGTGTGGCCCAACCTGGGTGCACTCCAAGCTCTTTGTGGGTGACACAAAGCCTTGTTGTGCCATTGCCTTCCATGACCTGGAGGGCTGCAGGAGTGCAACACAGATCTGCTCCTCTTTCATCCTGCCATTGGGGGTACAGCATTCAGCTCCCCATGGCTGGGGCTGCTCCTTTCCGTGGTGGCAGGAGGGATCCCACCAGGATGTCACTGGTGGAGGCAACCAGCACCAAGGCATGGCATGACCCAATGAGCAGCATCTCAGGTGACCATTAAGCTCTTGTTGGATTTCATTATTCCCATCGATGAGAGAGCAGCCTGAAATGCAACTACTGAGCATCACTTCATAGGAACTGTATCTACACTGCAGTCCTCTGCTGACATTGCTGCATTAGCAGAGGTGAGAAGCAGAGCAGTGAAACTGGGCCAGCAAAACGTTTCATGCAGCAGCACTTAAAACTGGCAAAGCTGTGATTAGCAGGAACGTCTTGCTCATGTGAGGTAATTTTATTATGCTATTTTAGCAGGCAGCATTGAGAAGATGACCTTGTCCATGCTAAGAGGACACAGCTGCGTCCCTGGCAGAGCATGCTGAGCCCAGACCTGTGAGGGAAGGACCAGGTGTGTTGGAGCCTTGCAAAGGCCATGCATTACCTGCCTCCCAAATGTGGAGTATTTTAGGGAAAGAAAAAAAAAAAAAGTACATGAAAAGATGGCATTTGGTCACTCTCTGAGGACTCAGGGGACAGATAAGAGAAAAGCAGTTGAACTTGGTGGAGATGAGGTTTCCATGCCGGCTGCTAGGAGAGCGATGCAGCTGTAGGTGTGGCACTAGAGCTAGTGGCTGGGGATGAGAGAGCCACTGACACTGCTGAAAGTGTCCAAGGGCACAGATGCACCTTTTCTCAAAGGCTGTGGTGTGGAATGGTGCCCCTCAGGACCCTCTCTGACTTGTGGCCACATTGGCATCCCAGTCCCCTGGGCAGCCCTCACTGCAGAGCACCCATCCCCTGCCCCTCATTTGGATCCATTTCCCTCTTAAAGAATGACCACATTATCACACGATGCAAAACAAGCATCACCAAAAGAACTGAGATGAGAGCATGCTGTTGGGACCCATCCCAACCCACAGCTCTCCTTACCTGCCTCTGATCAGCATGGTGCTCTGCAGTCCCTGAAGTGTGGAAGGGCATCTCAATCTGTTTTTTTTTTTAATCATGCTGCTGAAGTAATGAGGGTCCCAAGCTCTAAACATCACTTGAAGTCAAAGACACAATAGGCACTAATTATAGAGAGAAGGAGCATCCAGGTGGGTGTGTTGGGTCAGGAGCATTTTGCTCCTCTGCTGCTGCACCCTACAGTTGCCACTTTTACCTCTTCCCAGAGACCTTTGCTAATTATTGGGCCCTTTTTGCCTGCTGGGAAGGTAGAGCTGACATTTGGAAGTGGACATTGCGAAGCACAGCACAATCCCAATCTGCTGGCAGTGGGTTTTGGCTCAGCATGCACCCCAAAGGAGAGCACTGGGTGCAGTGCATTGCCCGTCTCAAATCTCTGATTCTGTGCACCAGGTGAAGGACCCAGGGCAGAAACACTTCCTTTGTGCCCACTCCTTGCTCTCCAAGCTGTGGCCACAGCTAATCCTTGTTAGATCATCACACAGAACCTGTTCAGCTGTAAATCGCTTCCTGCTGAGCACCCATAATACACAGATTGGAGGTAACTTTACTCCAGAGAGCCAATTAGTGCAAATCTAGACCTGGTAATTACAGCATGATAAGATCCCGGCTGCTGATATCTCTGGGCAGATAAGGCATGAGGAAGCAATCTCCTAACGCAATCGCTGTGATTATTAAAGCTTCACCTCCGTCCCACAAAGCCTTGGGGAGGTTCAGCACCGGCTCTGTGATTCTGGCACAGGAACAAGGCAGGAGCAGGAGGGAAGAGCTGCAGTCTCCTGACTGTCCCTACAGCACCCGGGTGTTGCCCAACTCCTCTCTATCTGGAACCAGAGGTGTGGATTTCCTCTCGCAATGTCTCCCAGTGGTGGGCAAGTATCAGCAGCGTGTATCTGCCTGCCTGGGTTCTGCACTGTGCCTGCTGGGAAAGTGGTGGTGCAGGGGCACTGCGTCGGCATTATTTCAGCCCTGGGGTGTGTGGGTTGTTTCATGCATCCTGCTGATTGGAAATGCACGGTCCTGACCTGATTGCAATGGGGGGAATAGAGGATTTCTGCAGAGGAAGGAGAGCCTGGTCAGGGTGATCTGCTATCTAAAGCTTCCACGCTGTGCTAGAATGACTTTCCTGAGCGCTGGTGAAATCAGGTCACGCGTGCTTTGGAGGTGTTTGTGGCTTTGATGCGCTTTTAAGGGTAAAAATTCTGTGCCCTGCATCTGTGAATCATGGAGTGATTTATGAACGGGCCCAAACTTCTCCTTCTCCTCCTCTCAGAATGAGTTATTCCCATACAAAACAACCTGTAACGGAGGGTTCTGCAGTGCACGGAGATGTGTGGTGTGTGCAGCACTTGGAACCTGGTGTGAACCCAGCTTGGGCGATTCTGTGTTTAGCAGGCAGATGTGTATCTCGTGGAGTTTGTATGCAGAGATGGGTGAATGGAGGTTTTGGAAAAAGCGAAGAAAGCATCACCGCTGTCCTGCACAGCGTTGCTGGGTGTGTGGTGTGGGCTGGGATGATGTGTGGTGGGGCAGCATCACACCACAGCCTGTATGGAGCTCGCGTTGGTGTTCAGCATGCGGGCAGTGACTGCTTTCCCCAACCTGCTGGTGTTATTGGTCTGAAATTAGGAGCTGTAGAACACCAGGAACAGGGCAGTAAAGGGTCCTAAACCTCCCTGACGGGTCTGGTTGTTAATGTCTGCTTGTAGCTTAATTACATCATCAATTCCATTAAATAATGCAGTAAGTAACTGGGATTTAATGAATACACTGCAAAGAATAAATCGGACTTACGGTGTAACTGGTACTTCTCTTCATGAAACCAGAAAAAGATGGAACAGGGAATCAATTTCCTCAGTGTCCAATAATGAAGCCCAACCAGCAGCAGCAGCTCCCCCAAAGCAAGGGGGAAGACTTGTGGGGTGAGCTCAGAGCAGCACCCTGAGCCCTCGGTGGGAGCAGCAGTACCTGGAGGTGGGATGGGTCAGCTGGGCTGTGACATGGGGGGGCTCTGGGTGTTCCTCTCTTCCAGACATGGAGGTGGAGGCAGGAGCTGACTTTTTGGGTAGAACAATGGAAGCTGATGGCAAGTGCAGCATCACAGCTTGGGGGCTGCAAAGAGGGAGGAGGAGAGAAGGCTTACAGGGACTCTGGAGATGAGAACAGCTATTAAACACCACAGAGGAGAAAATGGAAAGAGAGGGGAGCACAGCGGGGTGGGCAGAACCTGCTTCAACAAGGAAGGGCTTTGAGCAGGAATTGGGGCTGTGTGTGAGTCTGATATCGGTGTCCCCTTTGTGCCTCAGTGTGGCCCTGGGGACACTGCCCTGGCCAACCTCCTGCTGTTGCAATCCGTGCAAGGCAAGGGATAAAGCATCGTCCCCATTTCCTCCACATTTCACTAACAGATGTTTGCTTTTTTGCTTAAATAACTACAGAGTGTTTGCTCTAGAGGTTCTGAAGCACCCAGCCAAATTTCCTGTATGTTGACGAGGAGCAAACAGTCCGGTGGAACAAGAGTTCCCAGCAACAAGCAATGTTTGCAGAGGAAATCCAGAGGCGTTCAGTGTGTTTGGAGCTGTCGCTTCATTGAGAGCGAGCACTGACAGTGCTTGTTCTGTGTCATGATAAACCCCACCTAAGAGAGCTATCGCATCCTGGGATAACTGGAAGAGGGAATGTAAACTGATAGGCAAGCTGCTGCTAAAAGCTTTGTGACACCGGTTTCAGCGTGAGGCCAGCTGTCTTTAATTTAAATCACAACAGGTTGAGCAGAGGAGTCTATCAAGGAGGAAGGAGGTGGACTCCAGCACTGCTGTGCAGCGTGATGCAGACACCTTGGCGTGGGGAGCATCCCCTCCTCAGCCAAACACTTAAGCACTGCCGACCCAAGGTGATTAAAAAGCAAATCCTCCAAACGTTCGCTCCGTGAACCCCAGAATGCATTGCTGCAAATGTGCCTTGCTCCTTTATTTCCCGGCGGCTGGAGCTGATGGTGAATTCTGATGTCACTCTCTGCCTCGGAGCTGAACCCACCGAGCCAGGGGTTGCTTCTATTATCCGTGCAGTGATCAGCCCATTGTCAGAGCGGCGAGTACACAAATAACAACAGCAACCCGAGTGGGAGGGCAGCGCGCTGGAGGCATCACTCCGGGGCTGTCAATTCAGGATCTCTCACCAGTGCTAACCGTGCTTTAAAATTATAATAAAGCACAAAGGGAGCTCAGGCAGAAAGGTAACAAGCTGTGATGCCAGGGAGCAGCCTCAGCTGAAATCTTCTGTCTGCAGAGCACCGAAACCACAAGTTTGCAGATTCTCCAGCTCTGCTGCTCATTCTTTGCCTCTGCCTTGTCCATCTCCCTGCTCCCTCATCTGTCGGCCTCCCCGCTAAGGCCGTTTCTCCTGGATCCAATCCAAGCAGGCGACGCTGTCTTTATTTTATTTATTTATTTTGCTTTAACCCAAGTTCTAATAATTGCTTTGCGCCTGTTGACAGCGCGGCCTCCCAGAGCACACTGAGCTGCAGGCATTGTGGGGGGGGGAAAGGGGTTTGCAGTGCGCCGATGCCGTCCTGCTGGTGTGGGGCTTTGCTGTGTCCTGGCTCACTGGTGGTGCGATACCCATCCCTGTATCCCTGTAATGATGCAGGGACGTGGTGGTGACCGATGTGCGGGGCTGATCGTCTGTGTGGAGATGCTGAAAGGGGTCGTGACTCCCTAAGTGCTCGTCAGGATGAAGGATGACAGCCCCAGACAATGAGACACTTCCCTTCCCTTCTCTCCTGCTGTTAATGAGTGCTCGGGTGGCCAGGGCTGCAGGTTGTTTTATTTTATTTTTGCCTCTGTTATTTCTCTCCCTGTTTATTTGTTTAATTAATTTATTTTCGTTTTTTCCCACCTCCTTCCCTCTCTGCCCTTCCCCTGCCTTCCCTTTGGCTTCTGCAGCTATTTGTGTTGGAGCCTGAGTCGTTAGTGCTCTGAAAATTTAATTAGGTGTTTGGATGCGGGCTGAAAGCTGGGGCTGAGCCTGCTGAGCCCCCAGACCCTCTTCTGCCCCAACCTGAGCACACACTGCAGGGATGCAGGGCAACGTGGTGGCACCCTGGGGACATGGTGGTGTTCCCTTGGTGCTGGGATGCCCACAGGCTCACCCCAGAGCTCCTGGATGGGATGTGTGGGGGCACAGAGTGGGATCTGGGGGTACACTTGGCCCCCAGCCCTTCCCAGTGGGTGCTGTGTGCAGGAGCAGGGCTGTCCTCCTTCCCTGTGTGTCCTCCCCAAAGACATGGAATCAGGGTGGCAATGTGGGGTGCCCACCTGGAGAAAGTGGGAAGGATTTAAGAGAAGGTTCAATCAGAGTCCCCTGCTGTGAGCGTCTGGGGCAGCTAATTAGAACCGGCAGAATGTCTCTTTTGTTCCCAGAGAGGAAACTCTGTCTGAAAACGAAAGTGCATTTGACAAAAAGAAACAAACTAAAACACCCCAACTGCTGCTCCTATGAACAGTGTGTGAAACTGGGGAGGGAAGGGGGGGGGGGACAGAGGATAATGTTCTCTCTTCTGCATCACTGTGTGTCTGGGCTGGGAAGCACTGCTGTGTGACAATCTGGGAAGGGGACATGCAAAGGATTGGGGTCCCTGTGGATGCTGGTGCTCGTGGTGGGGCTGGGGGTACCCCCAGCTGTGTCATGCTCTGTGTGTGGTGAGGAGTGGGCAGGAAGGGCTGTATCAGTGGATCTGGGGCTGTTGTGCATCCCCAAAGTTTTGCTTTCTTGCCTTTTCTCAACATCTTTCAGCAATTGGCTTTATCTATCTTTGAAGGTCTTATTCTGGGGACATTGCCTTAAAAAAAAAAAATAATATATTGAAGAAAAAAAAAACCCTCCCTGGCATCTTTTCCCAGTCTCAGGGTGACACAAATGACTGATTTTCATGCAATGTTGCGAGTGCCTTTCAGAGGCACAATGGAAGGTTCCCTGACAATGTCACACGTCTATTCAAAACAACCTGCACGCCACTCACAGGCCCACACATTTGCACAGCGCTTGTTCTCTGCTGTGATAAGGCATGTTAGGTTTTTTCTTCATTTTTTTTTTTTTCCCCTATTCTATTTGAGAAATAATTTTGGTCTTTTATGTCCCTGGCTTTTTTGATCTTTTTTTTTTTTTTTCCCCTCCTTATTACTGAACAATAGGACGTGTCCTGCTTTCGTGTGTGACATGATCCTGTGCTGCTGTCAGTGACGCACGGCATTATGTGATGGGTGGGCTGTGGGACACCAGTACCCCTTTGCTCCCAATTAATGGTGCCTAAAAGGGGTACCTCCGTGCTGCAGCCCTGGGTGAGACTGGGGCTCCTTGTAGGGACAAAAATCATAGAATGGCTCAGGTGGGTGGAAACCCTCAAAGCCCACCCAGTGCCACCCCCGGCCATGGGCAGGGCTGCCCCCCACCAGCTCAGGCTGCCCAGGGCCCCATCCCACCTGGCCTTGAGTGCCTGCAGGGATGGGGCACCCACAGCTCTCTGGGCAGCAGTGCCAGCGCCTCACCGCCCTCTGAGGAAAGGATTGCTTCCTCACATCTAACCAATATCTTCCCCTCTTTCACTTTAAATCTATTCCCTCTTGTCCTGTTGCTGTCAGACTGTGTATGCAGTTGTTCCCCCTCCTGCATGGAAGCTCCTTTCAGGTACTTGAAGGCCACAGTGAGGTCTCCCTGCCGCCTTCTCTTCTCCAAGCTGAACAAGCCCAGCTCCCTCAGCCTTTCTTTATAGCAGAGGTCTCAGTGTTTGGACCCAACGAAGCTCTCTTCCCATTTCCACCTCTCTCCCTTTTTTTTTCCTCACAAAAGAGTCAGTTAGACACAGGGACTCCAGCGTGAATAAACTCAGATATATGTCCCCATCAGTAGGATCCTTAAACTTCCTAAGTACTCAAAGCGTTCACGTTTTAACTTGAAAAATTATCAGGTTTGTCTAAAGGAAAATTTCTTACATAAAAGAGGAAATGCATTTGAAGGGAGAAATTCTCCGATGAAGCGAACCCAGGCAGTCATAAAAAAGTTAAACCAGGCATAAAGGGAAATGTCAGATGTGTGGGAGAGCCAGATGTCTCTCTATTTTTTTTTCTTTTTTTTTTTAATATTTTTATAACCTAGATCAGATTATAGGGGAATATATGAATGTATGAAGCAGGGAGGGGTACACGGTGCAAAGAATTTCGCTTCCAGCCTTTAACTTGATGTAATGTAGAGTGCTCTAGAAAGAAAAACGTTTTTTTTTTTCTTTCTAAATAAAGCACTTTAGAGTGACACATTTATGGCTGGCAAAGAATTACTCAAACAAGAGACATTGCCAGCTATTTATTTTAAAAGCTTTTTCTTTTTTTTCTTTTTTGAGTTTAGGGGGGGGAATGAAGTTCAAAACCCCTTTTTGCTCTTTTCAATATTCCCTTAAAGATTTTAAATCCGTGTGGCTTTTCCACTCCCAAGTTTCCTTCCCAGTGTTGACACCTTGGGGTGCCAATGGGAGCCCAGTGGGGTCAAAGAGAAAGGAGTGGGGTTTGCAGGCGTGTTTTCCCCAGTCTAACCTCATGTTTTGTTCTCACCACTTTTTCATGTGTTGGAATGAATGGCCATGGGGCTTTTGAACCTGTGAGATGGCCTACAAATGGCCTTATTGCTCTGTGGCATCAGGAGCTCGTGCCCTGGCTGCTGCAGCCTCCCAGGAGCACATCCACAGTAGCTTCCATGGAGAGAAAGAGAAATACAGGCCCTGAGGCTTCCCTGACTGAGCACACCACAACCTGTAAATAACGCACCGCGCTCGAGCTGGGCAAAGTGCTGCCTGCTGTGCTGTTCCCCGACTTTAAAATATTAAATGCTAAGTCACTTGGATGTCTATTTATCCAAAGCAGTGTGAGTCCCAAGAGCCTGTTGCTTAAATGTGCCACGCTAATTTGTTTCTAAAGGAATGGGAAGAAAGGAGGCAAGAGGAGGAACCAGGGATCGTGCATCAGCAGAGTCCCTTCTGGATTTACACGGGGTGGGATGGACATGGTGTGCATGTGGCGGTGCCATTGGCCACCAAACTTTCATATTGCAGCTCCTGCAAGAGACAGGCCTGGTGCCGTGCATCGCACACAGGTCATATTTGATTTTATGTAGTTCCTTCCTATCAGGTTTTAACTCCTTTATCAAAACTTTCCATTTCTGAAGTCAAATCAGCTTTCCATTCTTAGATGGGAGGAGTGGTGAAAGAGACTTCAAAAATCTAAAGGTCGGCGTTGAGGCGTTCTGTGTTTGACTCATCTCAAATGTTTTCCTGCGTTTTTGGTTAATGATGTCTGCTGGCAGCTCAGGCATATGGTGAGAGGTTTTGTGGTGTTGCTTGCCTTAGTGAGATGAGAGGCTGCATTGATGTGGTACCCATGATATCCATGGTGTCCACAGTATCCATGGTACCTGCGATGCTGCCAGTGCTTATGGAGCCCATGGTACCCATGGGCATTGGAATGAATTGTGTTCCATTGTTTTGTAGTTGGGTTAGGGTTAAGACTGCATTGTGTTGCGTTGCATTTTGTTCCATTGTGGTGTTTTGGGGTTAGGTTAGGGTTAGGCTAAGGTTTGTGTCAGGTTACTGAGGGTGCCCACAATACTTGTAATGCTCATGAAGCCCATGGTACCTACTCTACCCATGGTCAGTGTGGGCACAGTGGCTTGGCTCTCATAGCTCCTGGGTTAGCATCTGGATGTCAGGCCAAATGGCCAACACAATCAGCGTTTGGGAAGCTGTGATAGTTCCTACAAGGTCGGGATATGTGAAACACCTCATTAAATTGCTCAAACACTGAGCCATGTCTTTAACCAAGGCCTTTTAATGTCAGTTCCTACAGACTAAATAGCAGAGCATTAGCATACCTGTCAAGGCTTCCCTGTTAACCTCTTCTGCGAGTGCGATTTAAGTGCCTTTCTCAGCCCGTGGCACATTTCCGTTCCATCTCTTTCAAAAAAGAATGAGAAGAAAAATAGTGCTTCTCAACATTAAGCTCCAGAGATCTTCTCTGGTTGAATTCAGGTTTGTTTTACAACATTGCAAATCTGTTCAATGCAAAAGAAACGCAGCCATGTAACACAAAGAGAATGTGGCTGTGATGTGTTTCATCCAGGGCTCAGAATAGCTGTCCTCTATTACTCTTTCATTCCATGGTGAACTCAGGAGGTGGAGTGAGGGAAGAAGAGTGGATCGAGTAAAGATCCTGGAGCCACAAGATGAGAACTGAGTCCTTGGGTTGATCTCACTCGCTTGCCTTCCCCGCTCTGTCTGACACTAAATCCCCTTTAATTCGTCTGAGTGGTGTTACATTTGTCATTTCATTAGCTTTTCATCTCAGCTACTTTCTTTCCCCCATAGATTATTCTATTTCCCCCACTTTCCCCCCTTTCTCTTCCTTTTACTCTATAATTGGATCATTTGCAGTTTATAGGAAAGATGAGAAACAAAAGGTATTGACAGCTCAAGCATCCAAAATTACGTGTCAAGCTCAAAAAAATGAGATGAAAAGAAAATCTGGATCCTCTTTCTTTGCATTCTGATTTCTGAATCCATGCAGCTCATTAGTTTCCTATATTCAGGGCTTTTTCTGTATCTGAGAAAACCAGAAATCTGCTTTTAACAAGAGCTGAGGTTCTCTCGCAATCCGTTGGCTCCAGCGGTTGGGGATTTGCAAGATGCAGTGGTGTAAAAACCCATCATAAATGCTGAACACTGAATCCAGGTTTTTCTTTGCTGGACAGAGCTTTAATTTTAGGCCTAGTGTTTTAACACTGTCCCTTTAAAAAGATGATCAGTTATTCTCTGGAACAAAACAAATGGTGTTTGTAATGTGGATTACTTCTACTCCGAGTGAGGAGCTTGTTGCTAATTGGGCAATGACTGCCTGCTAGGACCAAGCTGCACAAAATACTTATTTCCAGCAAAACAATGGCTCCGAGGAAATTTGTGGCTGCAATTACAGAGTTTCAGCTTCATTTGCTGAGGCACTGCGTTGCTCCCATTACTGCTGAACTTTGGTTTTAGCAACTGCGTTCCGGTGCGTGACTTCTGTCTGCTGGAGCAGGGCCTGTTCCATGCTTCCTCAACTGGTTTAAGGAATTATTTCTCCTAAGATATAGAGCGCGTCATCCCGCTTGCTTTCCTTGTAAGGGAACCAAAGGGTGGCTGTGAAGTGGAGGGGCAGTGCTTGGGACAATCTGCTCAGAGCTTCTGACCGAGGCTCAGAGCAATTACTGCTGGAACGAGCCCAGTCCATCCATCTCACAAATTCCTCTCCAGAGGCTGCCCCATTAGTAGCAAATAACTAATTATTACTGTCAGCTCTAATAAAAAAACATGAGTTGAAAGATACTTTTTTCCCCCCATAACTTTCTAATGCAGCATATATTACTGGAGTCAAAACTAACTTCTAAATTGAGCAATTCCAGACATTTGTCAGACTCCAAGAAATGCTTTAATTAGTGCTGGTTAATAAAGTGTTTGGGTAATTAGGAGAACATTTGTCCTGCCTGTGCATTTTTTCTTCTTGCTTACAACAACTTGGAAAAAAAAAATTAATTGGAGTCTGGGCTTCCAGAACTATTTGGATTTTTTTTGTTGTTATTACTATTTTTTTTCCATTTTAAAACACATTTCCTTTGTAACAAAGTATTTGTGCAACTTTTAATAATGACTAGTGGAAGTAGTCCTTCCTTGAACCGTTCCGATTTTTCTGCTGGGTTGAGCCCAATGATGAGTGCCTCCAGCATGTTGGTGAGGCTGCGGGGCTCGCTGGGTGTGGGCTCCTCTCCACATTCCCACCTCACAGTTGTGCTGCTGGGAGTTCTCCTCTGCTCTTGAAACAACTCCGTGAGCCTTTCTGCTGCTGCTGTTCCCCAGCTCATCTCTTTGGTGCAGCAAAGAGATGTTTGACAAACTTATGCTTTCAGTATTAAATATTGAAGGCCTAGCTAGCCTGGTGACACTCTAGTGGAAAGGTATTCAGTTTGTCAATTAAAGGAGACAAGTGGGTGTACTTGGTGTTTTCACAACTGTTCTGAGTGGGAGCTGTGCAAAATCTAGCTAAAGCCAAACACTGCTTCTCTGGGCTGTGTCCTTGTGGGGCATGTTGCATTCCTCATTGCGTCTTTGCCCTTCGGATCGATGCATTAACTGACCGCAATTAGCTGGCTTGTCTGGGTCACAGAAGTGTGGGAATGAGCAGAAGTGTGTGGGTTCCTGGTGTGGTTAGGGCTGTGTGCCCTCAGGCTGCCCAGCTGTGCTGTTGCATGGCGAGAAGGGCTGGGAGCCAGCAGCATCCTGGTGGGGAAGGGCAATGCTGGCCTCCAGCCCCCAGATCAGCTGCACAACAAATCAGCACCCCCTGGGGAATGAAACCCAGCACTTTCCAGTCCTTTAACCCATCGTGATATGTCACTGATCAGCACAATTGGCTCTAATAGCTCCCCAGGTAGATTCAGGAGAGCAACGAGTTGAACATAAAAATCCCTTTATTATTGCCATTTTGCTTTTATATACCCATCAAGCTTTCATATTTAATCTCCTACATCACAATAGCTGATCATTTTTAACATTTGACATTGATAAAGTGCCCACTGCTATTATTCTGACATACTATAAAACATTACACCCATTTGCAATAGAAAAGGCAAAGAATCAATACTCAGCCCCATTTTCCAGCTCGGCAGTAAATCACAGAGAGCCTAACAAATTGTTTTAAATATAAGCACCTTCAGAACCAATAAAGAACCCAACCAATCCCTGTCCATTGTCATATCTGTCAAACATCCTTTCTGTTAAATGGGCATGTGGGTGTTCATCCAAAAATGCGGTGTTGTTCCCCAGAAGGAAGTCTTGAAGAGTTTGGAGCTGGGGAATGGGTACAGGGCGCTCCCTAAGTGACTCTGGGTGCCAGCTGCTGCCTTCTGACCTACCTCTGACAGTGATGAAGATGGTTAAGCCGAACGTGATTCAGGAGGTGAAGTATCTCACTCAGTGATACAGAAAGAATGAAAGAAAAGCAAACAATCGATGCCCAAGCAAAGCCAGTCGCTCCGTTTCCCACCTGCTCCGCTGCTAGGTGCAAAGTTGGTCCTTTTCCAGAAGCGTCACTGGGAATTTGGCAGATTATTCTTAAGCATTTTTAAGTAGATGCTGATGGAGAGAAACGAACCCGTGGTAAAGACAGGCACCTGTACGACTCCAGGCATTGCTCCTGTGCAGGCAGCTTGGTGTACGCTCAGGTGCATAGCTGCAAAAGCATCCGTGTCAGAGTAAGGGCTGAATTCCCTCAGCGGAGTAAGTTATTGCCTGAAATTCCACACGCGGTTGTCCCTCCTTGTCAGCTCCGTCAGCTTATTAGTCCCCGGGTTCGGCGGCGTGTTCACTTAGCTGTGAGTTGTGCGTGTCCCCGCTTAACCTCCACCTATCCATCTTCTGCCTGTGCTCCTCGCAGTGCAACCGCTGCACAGGGGCACTTACTCACAGGAAGGTAAAACAAAGAAATCCTCATTGCTTTAACGCCTGGGATAATGTAAACCTCGCGTGCATGGTTTAAAAAATGCTTTCATCCTAAATAACACAGTTTACCTGAGTTGACTGATTTATAGGGACCTGGCTGTTAGACCCCAAGGATGACATTTTAAACGCATCTTCCTTTCATTTGTAAAGGGATTAAATGAATGTGTTTTGACAAGATTGATCATACGGAGGTTCAGACTATTTCTCTCTGTGCCTTCAATCTATAGCTTGTAGAACTGATAGAATATTACTGTGTCTCATTAAAATAATGAGTGGCTTGCAGTGGCTGCTGCATGCAGGAGAGCAGATACTGGTTCCTGAGCATTGAGGCTGCAGTAAGAAGTGCAGCTCCTCATTGCTGGCTCCTGTGTGACCTTCCTTGGCCTCCTGCAGCGATTCACTTAGCTCTTTATTAGACATGTATTTAATGTGTGGTCCTCAATGTTGTGTTCCTCAGTGTTGGCCTCCAGAAGGATTGCTCGGAGCTAAATTATGCTGTTAATGCCAGCTGGGAGTATGAGACAGTTTCTAATTCCTGTTTCTCTACAGGGAAGTTATTCCCTCTTTAATGATAATTTTCATAGTATTCTTGCCACTAACTAAATTTCAGGACAGACTTTGCCCACTGACACGCACTGGAGCTCACAGAGACGTCTGAGGAGTTCAGTTGTGTCTTTTAGGCTCTAACCTTGCAGAGTTTTTTACTGCATAGGGCACCAAGGCTCAGAGGAATAGAAACACAGGATGGCTTGGGTTGCAAGAGACCTCCAGTTCCACCCCTCTGCCACAGGCAGGGCTGCCAAGTACTAGATTGCTTGATGAGAGGATCGGTTTTATCCCTACAAGATTAGGGGTTTTTTGGACTTTGGAAGACTTTTGGACCAGAAAAACATTTGTAAGACCCGAGGACTTTGAAGTGCTGAATTTGTTGGGGCTTGGCACCCCTGGGTGCTGTGCTGCAACCATACAGAGTCTGCTTGAAGGCTTTGCAAGGCCAGCCTGGTGCCAGTTCATCCTGCATGACTTGTGTTTTCCTCTATTGCTAAGTCATGGCCATTTGTTCCATTGCTCCCAGGCAGGCAGCCAAATCCAACTGGGAGAGGACTTTTTCCCTGTCCTGTTTTTGGCTTGTAAACATGACATACCTCCTTCCTGGCTCTGTCCAGGCTTGGGAATCCGTTGCCTCTGGATGGCAGGTGAAGACAGAACTCTTCTAGGTATCTACTGGCAATTTGCATTCCTGAATTATGTATGGGCAGAAAAAAAGCAGAAATAAAGTATAAGGAACAGGAAATCATTGTGGTGTTTTTAATCTGAAAGGTGAGATCGAACCACTGTTTGTAGGTTGCCTTTAATGGCCCCTCAATTGGTAATTAGTGTTATGTTATCACATATCTTTAATAGAATATTGATGCCTTTGGCAGAGATATAATCCCAGTGTCAAGAGTAATTCCCCTCTTTCCAGTGTGTTGCACTTATTACACACAGGCCTAGCAGAGCCGGTCGTGAGGCTCGGCTGATGCATCTCAAATCAATTAGATGCAGCCCTTCACCACAAGTGACTTACAGCTCGTCAGAGAAATGCATATTAATGGTTTGCTTTGGGAGCACGAACTGGCAGTGAGGAGTACCAGCTCTGTCTGACTACCACTTGCTTTGTGTGCTGGTTCAAGGAAAGCTTTTGGGATTGCCAACTACTTGGATTGCATCCCTTCCTCACAGCTGATGCCTTTGGGAATGCAGGCGAAGGTGCTGCAGCAGTGGGAGCTGCTTCTGGGCTGGTGTGCAGGGAGGGCAGCTTTGAGTCAGGCCCCTGGGGCAGCTGCAAGGGATCTACAGGGATTTCTTTGCCCCAGCCAAACTCACAGGCATCTGCCCCCTGCACTCCCTTGTTGCTAACTCAGGATGAGCATCCATCGCACTTTCACAGCAGGTACAGCGAACCTGGGCAAAGCTCTTGATTCATTCATCAAAGTGCTTTCAGTTTCCGTTTGAAAGCAGCTGAAACAATAATAAATACTAAGCGCCGAAAGTTAATCTCTATCCAGAGCACTGTAATAAATGAGAAGTTAAACAAAAATCAATGTGGACCTGTTAATTCTGGCCAGCTCCTGAGGTCTCTGCAGAGCTGAGCTCAACCCTGCTGGGACTGCATCCAGCCCTGCCCTAAGAGAGGGCATCTTCAGCCAGGGCAGCTATGTTGTCTTCATGCATGGGGCATTATCCACAACCAGCTCGAGGAAGCTGAGCCTTAATGGGTGCCTTTTAATCTGTCAGAAGTCAAGAGATGTTGTTTGGGGAGGAGAATAAGGCCCTCAAACTATTTAGCCGAGTTCATTGTACTTGTAGTTCAGCACAAGTGTAATTGCTTAATGAATCACATGCCATCTCTTCTTGATGTACACGCACACCGCACGTATCAGAAAGATAATGCGATCCTCCAGCAGCCGCCTCTCAAATGACAGCAAAGGGAAATTGGGATCGATACTTCCCCTGTTATCTCCATCTGCTAAAGACTTCGGCGTTGCTGGAGCCGGGCTCGCCGTGCAGCTTCCCTTCCTCCCCTCGGTCACAGCAATGAAAGCCAAGCCCACCGGAGCCCTGGCTCGCTTGCTTTCTTCAAGGATTTCTCAGTCATCTTTCAAGGGCACCGGCAGCCCACGGGGCAGAGGACTGCAGACAGCATCCTTCAGCCTGTCTGATCGCAGCGATCCCACTGTGCTCGGCAAGGCTTGCTGCCGCAGCTCCATCTTAAAAGCTGCGCTGAACTCTGCACCTCTCTGCTCCTGAAGCCTGTAGATGTGTGTGAAGTCCCTTGTGGGGCTGCAGCAGCTATTCCCCCCCCCCGGGACAATCCCTCTGCTGTCCCCGCGCTGGGTGGCACGCGGTGCTGATGGATGTGTTTGCAGGAGCAGTGCTGTGTCCCAGCAGAGCGATGCTGCGCATGTTCCTGGTGCATCGTAATGTCAAATATCAATCATGCATGATAAACACAGTTTGAAAGGAAAGGACATTTTGAAAGATGGATAGAGAGAACTTTTGGGATCTGTTCGGTGCTGGTGGGTGCCTGGTGAGGGCAGGTCCTCCCCGGCAGTGATACTGGAGAAATCCCACCCTGACAGTTCCTGGGGACACTGCTCTGAAAGAACCCAGCTCCTCTATTTCCCCCCTGGGATCAAAGAATGTGATTACTACAGAGCTGCTGTGCCGAGGCAGTCGTAAACAACGTCCCACACTCGAGACTGATACCGGTAATCCTAAATCCTGGAAACTTGAGAGCTGCCAGTAGCACTTCTGGGGGAGCATTTGAGGACAGCCAGGACTTTCCCTTCCCCAGGACCCTACTGTCGCTCCGGCTCTTCCTTGTCCCCCCGCTTGCCTCCACCAAGGGGAGCTGCAAACCCATCTGAGAAGGATGGATGGTTCCAGCTGGGGCTCCTGGTGCCTCCCTGCACCCAATCCCTTCTCTCGCCCTAAGGATGCCCTGCCCAGCAGTGTCTATGTGGGCGCTAGATGGGGACTGCAGCCCACCCAGAGCTCTGGGTAGTGGTGAGTTCCCCTCTGTCCCATGGCCCCAGCACGGCCCTGCACACACCAGGGCTGGCAGGCTCCTCACTGGCAGCTGAGGCTGAGTGCAAGCACTGCCTCAGCTTCAGCATCCTCTGCTCAGGAGCACTGATTTAAGGATGACACACAGGTGACATCCCTGCACCGGGCTGCCTGCAATGATCCGTACTGGAGCAGGCACGGTAAATCTGCTGGTGCTTTGCTGCTTCCATTTGCACGGCTCCCTGAGTTTTGTTTCCCTTTCAGTGCCTTCAGCCTCAATTAAGTTAAGTAGCTCAGCATTACAGACACAGTCCCATTGACATTTACACTTAAGTGTGGTTTTTCTCGAAGCGCCATACTGTATGGGAGCCTTTAAATAGCCTTGTTTCCATTCTGTTGCATGTCAGTGCCGATGACAAGGTACAGAACTCTCCGGGAGATGAAGTGAGGAGGTCCACGTGCACACACGCTGCACAACCTGCTCTCCATAACCATTAGCACAGGTTGCCTGGAGAGGTGGTGTCCCTACAGACAGCCGAGGTCAGGCTGGATGAGACTTTGGGTTCTGATGGAGCTGTGGGTGTCCGTGTTCATTGCAGGGATCTGCATCAGATGGCCTTTGAGGGTCCCTCCCAAATCCAACCATTCTCTGACTCTGTGATTTCTGAGGTATGTTGTCCAAGCTCCCTACACAAAAGTGGAAAGCTATGAAGATAGATTGCAACCAGGACCTCTGAGGCCCACCCGTCCACCCAGTGCCCCTGGGCTGCTGTGCCAGGAGCAGGGAAAATGTGACCCACAGCTTTTGTAATAAACCCTGGAGCAGGGCTGTGGCACACGGGAGCTGCCATCAGGAGACTCCTGCTTAAGAATTCTCCCCGTGCGATTCGAAGGCTGCGTGTATTTAACTTTTAGCAAAACACCGGCAATCAGAAATCTTTTCTTCGTCGACACAAAAGCGGCGGCACCGAGGTCTCCCGGATAATGATGGTGATGCACATTAGCATATATTTTCCTGAGAACGGCACTGTCGTAAGGCCAGCCTTGAAAGCTATTCCGAGTATTTACAGCTTTTATGAGGCCCCCTGGGAGAGAATAATCTTAAAGTACTGCAGACACCGCTTGGAAGAACTGTGAAAAACATTCAATTTAGGAACAATTTTTGCCTCCATCTATCTATTTTGTGTCAGCACTTGTTCCTGCCACAGGTTGTGTCCCCACCCAATGCCTGGGTCTGCTCTGCCGTGGCAGTGGGTTGCAGCATCAGTGGCTCTGATGGTGCAGACAGGGAAGGAAAGGCTTGGGTAGGAAAGAGCAGTGGTGGGTGAAGAGCTTTGGGAAGGAAAAGGATGCTTTCATGCAAATGCCTCTTTGGAAATCGGAGAGGAAGAGGAATACAGGAAGATAAAGCAGCTGAATTGTCTGTAAGCAGTGTGCTTTCAGCTTTCCAGTGGATTTTTGAGTCTACCCAAATGCATGTGTCGTGTCCTATTACCCCATCCTCGGGATGCTGTAACCATGTCAACCAGAGGGAAGAAAAAGAAAGGAAGAAAGAAGAAAAAAAAAAAGAAAAAAAAAAAGAAAAGAAAAAAATGGAAAAGGAAAACCCAGCCTGAAACCCACTATCCTTTTGGATTATGCAAAACACATGAGTACCTGATCCAGCTCCCTAAATTATAGGGTTTTACAGCTTTCTGTTTATAGTGGAATGTCACAAATTGTAATGATCTGCTATATCATTATGGGAGCAGATGCCAAACTTAGATCTCTAAATGTTTATAAAAAGACTCATACTTGCTGTACTGCTGCAGAGGGGGCTAGGAGCATGTTGGCAAGCTGGGAGGACAGGGATGATGTTTGCCAGGGGTGTGTGTGCATGCAAAACAGCTGCAAACGTGCTTGCACGTGGAGCCCTTCCCAGCTGCAGCGCTGGGCTGTGAGGGGCCAGATCCTGCTCCCACTGCTCCACAGTGGGCATGGTTAGTGATAGCTGAGCAAATGCAGAAGTATGCAAGGAACACAGGAACTACTGAACTGGTACAGGGAACCACAGGTAGCTGGTGTGAACTCATGAAAAACTACCTATCCAGCACAGAATGTTCACTGTCCGCTTAATTACTCGACTGTCATTTTTTTTTCCCCTATTACTTAAAAACTTCAGTGCAAAGCAGAAACAATCCATTCCGCCTACGTTGTCTGTAAGTAAATGAAAATAGCAACTGGAGAGACTCCGAGTGGACAGCTTGGACCAGACATAACAGGCAGAAAATTCCTCTAGCTATCAGGAAGATAATTTCTAAATGGGAACAACAGCCATGGAAATGAATAGCGTTTTAAATGCTGTCTGTGGCCGGCGCCATACAAATATCCCAGTCAAGTTGTTTTCCGCACCTCAGCTCAAGCATAAATTGAGGTTGAAAATCAGCCCCTGGGCCTGGTCTTGCTTTGCTGTGCACTCGCCTCAAGCAGCAATCTGAGTGTGCAAAGAGGGCAGCAGGATGCCATTCCCTCCTACTGTGCTCCTGCTCCATGGGGAGCTCAAATGTGGGTGCAGCACCAGCATCCATCCGATGCTGGGCAAACAAAGGGATGCTTATTAAAGCAGCAAAACCCTTCCCTGCATGCAGGAACACAAGGGGAGCAACAGGCAGCACCCCTCTTTGCAGAGGTTTGCCAAAAGCAAAAAGAAAAAACAAGTGCATGTACAAATGGAAAAAGAAAGAAGAGAATTCATGGAGCTCATCGTTTGGGAACAGCAGAGCAAATGCCATGTTTTATTCAGCAAGGAGCAGCTGCAATACCTGGAGCAGAAATTCAGCTTGTTGAGGCCTAATCTAGGTAGATCACTGAAGCTTTGGAGATTCTAAACAGTCAGAGAGCAGCAGATCTCTCCTTTGTTGCAAGCAATACGCTCCTGCAGAGCAACAGCACTCCTGTGCTCACTGCTCCCGGCATCAGGAGGACGCATAGACCCTGCCCTGAGACACAGACATCCACAGTGCCAGGGCCCTCACATCCTCTCCAGGGCTGTCACCTCCACCACCTTCACTTCCCTACTCCAACCCCCCCCCAAAATGCCTCCTTTGTGGTCTGAAATAACTTGCCAAAAGGGGTGGGCTGAGAGGGAGATACTCGAGGCCAAGTTCTGCAGAGACAGGAGAGGGATGGATAAATGCTGAGTGCAGTCGCCCGCAGTGATTCAAGATAGCGAGCAGAGCCTGCACTTTACCCATACCTTCCCCACTCCTCAGTGGGTTCTCAGGAGCTGAGAGATTCCCCTCCAGGAGAGCACATGGACAAAGGGATTTCCTTTCCTCCTCACCCAGCTGTGACCCGAGAAACTCCCACGTTGCCATCCTTCTCCATGCAGCCGAGCAGAGCCATCCCCTTGCTCTTTCTCCATCTCCCCAAGCGCTGACAACTCCGTTCTGAGCCATCTCTTCAATATTTCATATGATGGATGCATGAAGCCTGGAGTTTCTCTTAGCAATTTCACTATTTTTAAGCCACATTTGGTTCAGACTGGCTTGGGCACACACTGCCTTGAGCTGGGAGTTGTGGGACACGAGAGCAGTCCCAGTGTTTGAGCATCCCCCCAGCTTCATCTCTCCCTCAGCTGCTGCACTTGGGGACAGCAGTGTCCTCGCAGGGGGCTTTGGGACACTGCTCAGCAGAAAGGGGCTCTCCGGCAAATGGCTCCCAGCATGAGAAATGATTTAGGGGAGATGGTTTGGAAGCCAGGATGATTAATGCGTGTGACTTCTCTGGCATGCTGGATATGATAAATCAAAAAGGGATGGGGAAGCAGTGCATAAATTCAGAGGGTGTCTGCTCGGAGCTGTCAGGGGGAGCACAAGGCTCAGCCTGGCCCTCACCCTGGTGCCGTGCTCTGGGTGTGTGCGGCCCTGATGGGACTGGGGCACTGCACTGGGAATGTTCTGGAGCTGCCTTTGAGCACCTCCCAGCAAACCCAGGATCAGCCTTGGAAGATTAAGGAAGCAAAAGGCCTATATGTCTAGAAAAAGAGAGAAGCAGAGGAGAAAGAAAGATTTTATTACTAAAATGTGCCAGAGAGACTCCTTAATAATGTCATTCATCTTTCTGTCAAATACGTCACACTAATGTAGTGAAAAGGAACTTTGAGAAGATGAATTAAGACTTAAATACATTAAAATGACTTAAGGAATATTTAAATACAATACAATTTTTTTTTTTTTTTGTAGGCTCGATCCATGCAGAAGTCTGTCTGACATTTCGCAGGACGGCACAAAGCTGTGAAGTGTGCGTGCAGCTGTGCATAAGCAATGCCACTTCCAATAGAGGCAAGCCTTAAATCAGTCTTTTCTTTGGAGCAGAGATAAGCGGGATGCAATTAGCTGGCATGGAACCGGCGCCAGGAGTGAACATAAGAACTGAATTCCCCTGCAAATCTGCTGCATCCCCACTGCCCCTCGCAAGCTGCGGGGAGCACAGAGAGGGAGGGATTGTGCTTTGGCATTGGCTGCTTTTAAATTCCAGTCTGCTGGTAACCTTCACCCGCACACTTCCACCTGCTGCTTCCTCCAAAGGAATGTGCATTAACAAGGACATATTTATTTTACCGTGCAAAAAAACACTACCACTCTTCTCTGTGGTGCAGGAAAAGAGGGACGTCTGCATTTGGGGGCTCTGAGCACAATGGGCACGGGGTGACAGAGCTGTGCCAGCGTGGCCAGGACAGGGGACGGCAACCAATGGGCAAGGGGACAAAGAGTGGCACAGAGAGCAGTGTAGGGACATGGGATGAGCCCTCTCTGTGCTCCCAGCTCCAAGCCCGGCTCATCACGCTGCAAGGGAGCACTGAGGACACACAGAGAACCCCCCCCTCCCCCCTTCCACCTTCTCTCGCAGCACCACGTTCGTTCTGTCTCTGAATGAATAAATCTGAAAAAAAAAAAAAAAAAAAGAGAGGAGGAACAAAAAAAAAAAAAAAAAAAGAGAGAGAGAAAAAGAAAATTGCCTGGAGCTGCGTCTTGTTCTGCAATGTTAGGACTAAAAATAGCTCGGCGGAGACTTTCTGCCTATCGGTGCCACGAGTGGAGCAGACGCCTCTCCTCCCTCTCAGAGAAGCAGAAGTCTCAGCTTGTGCCTATTTATTTATTTATCTCATGGCAAGGGTCTCGGTTTACTTTCGGCTGGTTTTTGCTTCTCAACCCTAAGTGCTTCATCAGAGAGAAGGCGCCGAAGAACGGCGAGAGCCATTCAGCTCCAAGGAAGGAATAAAAGAGGGGGAGCGCTGCCAAAGCGCAAAGTCGGTCAGTGCAGGATGCGCCGCGCTGCAAAAATTGAACTTTCCCTCTGCCATACAGCGGTCTTTGAAAGCATTCAATTATCTCCCCGCGCCTATAGAAAAGGTTGGAATTGCTTCCCAAAGTCTTTAAAGGCTCTGTCTCTGTGTAAAAGGCGTGCAGCAGCTCCGTGGCGGAGGAAATTAAAAATCCTCGACAACAATCTGTTTGTTTACCTGCAGAGCAGCGAGGGAGCCGGGTTCATCTGGAAACATCCTCGGCTATGTCTGTGCTTGCTGCTCCCTGAGCAAGGAGCACTGCTGCACTGAGGGCAGCATCTGATGCTCCAGGCTGAGCAAGCCCAACTCTCAAGGAATTCTTCTCCAGTCAGGACTGCCCTGACCCAATGCAGCACCTTGCACCTGGCCTTGTTAAATCTCATCAGGTTCTCGTGCACCCACTTTCTGAGCCTGTCCAGGTCCCTGAGAATGACGTCCTTCCCTTCTTTCAACTGCACCTCTCAGCTCCGTGTCCTCACCTGGCACGTCTGCAGCTTGCAGAATTATGGCCGCCAGAGGTCACTGGGTTAAATGTATCTGGATTTAGAGGAGCTGCGTAATGTTATGATCAATAGAAACGTTTGTAACAGCACATGGAAGTCAGGGTGAATCAGCCCTCACACCAGAGGTGACCGACTAATGGTTGTGCAGGTCAGGAAGGGTCCCCCTGCCACGCAGGGCTGCACAGTGACAATGGACACAAGCAGCGTCACCTCCCTCCGAAGGGCAGGATGCTGCTGGGGTGAGATGTCACCCCAACAGAGCAGTGCACCCACCATGTCTTGATGTAATTAAACCCAGTGCCAGCCACCCTTGATTCAAAGCCACCTTGGGAGAGCCACAGGGCAACATATTGCAACCTCTGACCCAGTGAGGGATGTGTGGAGTTCCAGCCCGGCTTTGCTGGGGCTCCGGAAGCGACCATCCCATTGTTACACTCGGGAAGCGTGGAAGTCAGGAACCAAGGGAACGTCCTCCTTCTCTGAGACCAGTCTGAAACTGGCGGGCATCTGTCCCTTCCCCATTGCAGGAGGCAGCTGGGTGCCGCTGGTGCAGGTCCCCCCTCGCAGCTCTCAGATCCCAAACCCATCAGAAAAGCATTCTTTTGGCTGGCCTCCCTGTCCCTATTACTTGGCTGATATCACGATGGCGAATTGAGGGCACGGAAATTTCAATGCAGCAGAAGCACACAGCACTGCTCTCGGTCTGGGTGACCTTCTCTCTGTCAGAAAACGCATCCTTTCTGAGAGTCTTCAGGCTGCAAACATCCCCCACAGCCAGCTTAAACGAGACGAGAGGCTTTTGCCGTACGGATCATGTCGTTAGGGCAAACTGCTTTTCTAAGATCACAATTCTCCAACTATTAAACTGCAGGTGCAGTAACTCCAGCTTTGTCTCCTCTCCTGGAGCTGGCTATTACCAGGCGCGCTCATTATTATACCGTGCAGAAATCCCTCTGAGTTATTTCAACATATAATACGTGTCAAAATGCAGCGGCATCCTGTTGCCACACTGCATGCATATTTATGGGGCATCATCCCGGGGCAGGCGGAGCGGAGCTGGGCAAGGACTCGCAAACATCGCCCTTCTGCACCGTCAGTCTGCCCCACTTTCCTGTTGCTGTCTTATCTTTGGACGTAGTCTCATGCCTGAAATGCAAACTGATGAGTTAACAGATGTGACAAATAACGGGTGTATAATTGGTGTAACTTGTCAGAGGCATTCTGCTGCGCTCCTGCTTGTGTGTGCTGCAGTCATGCTGCATTTTAGACTACCCTGATCTCCGACTTCTGTCTCCGTAGAATATACTGCGAGGATCTGAGCACACGTCTGCATACAACTGCATGGAGAAAGAGAGTGAGAGCTTGTGCTCGTCTTTCAGCTCCTGATCAGGATGTGTTATCCCCCTGCCAGCCTGAGCCGTGCTGAAGTTTGGGACAACATGACAGCACGCACCCGTACAACATCATTTAAAGGCACCCTGCTGAGTTTAGATTTGATGCCCACTGTTTGCTGGAACGCGATCCAATATTTGGTGAAAAGCTAGTGGATTAGACGCTATCCGAAAGCAAATGGATAGCAAAAGCCATGAACAGTTCTCTGAAAACCAGTTTCTAAAGTGGCTCTGAGGGGGGAACACTGGTGCCTGCAGAGGTCTCCAGGTCCTGGGCAGGGAGCCACACCCCTGGCCCTGCCCAGAGCTCCTTGCCCTTCTGCCTGCTCCCATCTCTCTCACCTCTTTCTCCTTGGCACTGACCCATTACTGCCTCTGATATATTTTTGGTCAACCTCAGATAAGTTTTCCCCTTCCCCTTTATTTTATGTCCTCTGCAGGATTTCATGAGGTTCAGAATATTTCGCTTCTTTTTCCTATGATGCGTTTCATGAGATTTTAATTATTATTGTTTATTATTATTGTGTTTTAATTGTCTGCTCGGGCCCCTCCGTGCCCTTGAGTGAGCAGTTTATAAAAAACATTATTTTTATTATTACTATTATTTGTACAGCTTTCTCACATCCTTCACATCTCCCCTCTGCCCCTTTACTATTTTACAGACCTGGATGACATCCCTTTATGTCCCCTCATAAGTCAGACCTCTCGAACCCTCTTCTCTGTATTCCCACTGGATTGTAATGCTTTTCTGTTCTTCTTTTAGGGAAGAGCTGCAGGGCCAGGCTGGGAGAGGAGCAGAGCCCTGCACACAGATGGGAGCATGGGCAGCACCTAAACACTGGAAGCAGCTCTGGGTGATGATTGAGGGGTGAGCAAAGGGGTTGTCTTGGTGATAAATAGGGTTTGGGGGGTCATTCTTTCCTGGGTTTGTCCTTGCTGCAGGGATTGGTGAGATGCTGGGTGCCCCCAAGAGCAAGTGAAGCTGGCAGGTAGGGAAGGGGAGCAGGATGGAAGGCATGAAAGAGGAGTGCTGCTGTTTGCAGAGGCATGGCATGTGTCAGAAGGCACTGAGCTGCCAGGCAGCAGGGCCTGGCTGCTTCAGAAGCTTGTGGCTTTGTGGTGCAGAGCTGTGCTGACCTGGTATCAGCACTCCCCAAGCTGGGCACCTGCTGAGGCTGGGCACCTGCTGAGACTGGGCACTACATGCATTGTATGTTCTGTGCTTTGCTCTTTTCCCTCAAGCTCCATGGGAGAACATGTCCACCTGCAGGTGTGGTTCAGGTGCAGCTTTGTGTTGGAAGCCCTCCCTGGGGTGGGGAGTGTTGTTGGATCCCTGTGGACAGAAGTTCTCCAGCCTGGGTTGCAGCACTGAGAAATCACAGCTCTGTGGCAGAGCTTTGACATGCCCTGTGTGGAAGAAGTACTTTGGAAAGGGTGTGAGGAGCCTAAGAAGATGCACGTGGGTCAGTGTGCAGCAGGAGCGCGTGCCCTTAGCTGCTCTCTGGTTGGGTTGCTGCAGCCAGCAGAACCTGAGTTCATTCCTCCTTTGTGCTCACACTCAATGAATATCTCTGCTAATGAGTTTGCTGGCAGGAACAACTGCATGGGCAGCAGTTCTGATGTCAGTGCCTGCTAGAAATGAATTTGAAGCTCCTGAAGGGAAAGGGTTTTGACCACAGCTGGAGGCGTGTCTGGGAGTGCTGCGGTGACCAGTGCCAAAATCCCCACCCAGGGTCAGCTGCGCCGTCAACGGGACAAACACATCAAGTTTTGCTTACTGACAACTGGAAAAGGAGAATAGCCGGAGAAAAGCGTACGTTATTGTTTGCTAGATATCGTTTGCTGAGCTCTACTTTTGTTCTTTTATCGGAGGACTAACCTGCGATAAGCGCGTGCTTCCTCTGCTATCTGCAGCAGCCAGAGCAGATTCATTTCCCTCCGAGCACAGGGCTCGGTGCTGGTAGCTCTAATGAGGAGGAAGGCAAATCCAGCCGGGTGAGCACGCGTCTATTACACCTCTCTCAAAGAGAAGGTTTTTAGAGTCGGATTAAAAGGGTTTGGTGGGGGGAAAAAAAAAAGTCTTTGGGATTGGAGCTACAAATGGCTTTTTTGAGCGAAACAAAAGCACTCATTTCGAAACCCCCAAACTGTTTCATTAAACATGTTCGGGCTTTGTTTGTTTGTGTCACAAGTGATAGGTTTGTATGGGCCTGAAAATTGAAAACTTTTAACTGTTCCATCTTGGACTTCTAAAGGAAAAAGCAAATCCTATTGAAAGGTGATATAAAAGAATAAGAACAATTAAAAATTTATTTCCTCAGAGGAAAAGAAATATTAGAACTATTGAAGAGAGAAGTTCATGTATACACTTTCAGGTAAACTTCTCTGTTCTTTCAAGGTGCAAGATCTCTTCTGGTCTGAATAGAATAGCACAGGGGTCCTTTTGTGCCATTTGAAGCTGGGGAGGGGAGTCTGTCTGGGGAAGCAGCAATGCTTTGCTAACGCCTGACATTTGAGGCAATCTGCCCTTTTCCAAAGGCAAACTCCTTTAGAAGTAGTTTCATGAGCGATAGAGATAATCAGGCTGAAATCCCAGCTCCCCTGAAATCAATGGACTCTCTTTCAGCGACCTTAATGGGGATGGTGCATCTCTCCTAATCTCTGCCAGCAATGAATTAGCGGCAGCACGGGGCAGAGCTGCCAGGGGATGGGATCATGGCAATGCCACCACTGTTCGTCCTCAGCCCTTCTGCAAGGAGCACAAGGGAAAAAGTAGGGAGAGGGACTGGAGACAGAACAGAAGGTGCTGAATTGTGTACAGCTATGGGTAACCACCAAGGCTATGTAGCTCTGTAGTCATGTTCCATGGGGGCCATGCTGTCGCCATGAACGTGTGCAGGAAGAGCTGCCTCCAGGGATGCTCACGGCTGCCCTATGTCCCCCATTAATTATGGACCCAAAGCCAGGATTTGGTGTCCTGACTGGACCTGGGGGCTCGGCAATGTCCCCCATCCAGCTGCCACTCTGCTTGGAGAGGGATAAGCCAGCATGCTGTGGCTGCTCACAGAGCCTTTGTAGCTGCCTGGTAGGGACGTGTAAGCAGAGAGCTCTCCTGTGGCCTGTTCCTAGGGGGGATTTTGAGCTCTGTTGATAAAAAAGCAATGTCTTTCATCCACACGGGCAGCGATTATGTTCCAGCTGCTGAGAATCCCCTTGCCAAGAGGAGCAGGATCCCTGCCCTACTGCAGCCAGGCAGAAATCTTTCTTCTATGTGGCATATCCTCTGGTTTTCATCCCATTTCCAAGGGACAATAATCTGCAGAGCGTAAGGTCGCTCTCAGCTCCCATTCAGAGGAGAGGGATGAAGAGGAAATGTATCGTGGTGCTGTGCTTTGTTCTCCAAGCCCAGGCTGGAGTCCAGGCTGCCTTGGCTGCCACTGTGCAAAGCCTGCAGCTACTGCTGCTTCCCGCACCCGGCAGCAGAGCTCAATGCAGCGGAGAGCAGCACTGGGGTCTGGGGCCTGGGCTGTGCAGTGTGGCCAGAGCATGTATTGATCCTGCTAACAAAGGGAACACATTTAGAACAAGGCAAAACTAAGCAGGCCTTTGTAAAGCGAAAGCAGCTGGCTCAACTAATTAAATGTTAAAAATACCAGCAAGATGAGCATACCAGAAAATAAACAGGCGTCTCAGCCAGGATGGAAAGAGTTGGAAATGATCTATGCGTTTTGCTGTCCCTCTGTGTGCATGTTTATAGGGATGCTGGCACTGGTGTGGCCACGCGCTCACGTGTCCGTGTTTGTGTGTGTGTGTTTCCATACTGATCTCTGCAGGGTTGTGTGCACAGACTCAATGGTTGGAGTTGGAAGGGACCCTCAAAGTCCATGTGGTCCCACTCCCTGCAGTGCTCAGGGACACCCACAGCTCCATCAGTGCTCAGAGCCCCGTCCAGCCTGACCTTGGCTGTCTGCAGGGATGGGGCAGCACTGCCTCTCTGGGCAACCTGTGCCTCACATCATGCATTGTCTTCTGTGTCACTGTTCATTTTTGCATTCGTCTGTGGGGATGCATGATGCCTGCTTTCTGAGCCCTCTGTGGGTGTGTGGGCTGCCGGTGCCCTCGCTCATGGCACTGCTGCCCATGGGCACGTCTGTCCTGGCTGCATCTGCCAGAAGGCATTTCCATTAGGCTTTGTTTAATGGCTGGGGGGTGGGGGGGAGGGGGTAAATATTTGCTGGCAGTGGTTTTGCAAATCGCCACTTTGCAGGGAGGAAATAAGAGCCATCCATTTGTGCTAGCACTATTAAGTGCCTACATTTCCAGTACAGCTGAATGGATTTCATTGCAGAAAACTGTTAGGGCAGAGAAGCACAGTGGAGGAAAATATCATATACAATGATTCACAAACACATAAAAATACCCTTCCCAGCTTGTCTGTTTCTCCACCACACAGCAGACACCTTGTGACTCATTCTCAAACGTATGGACGCATTTGGAAATGAAAGTTGGATTTGAACATTATTTGTTAAGACCTGGGATTAGTTCACTTGTCTGCTTAGCTCCTAACAACCAGCATGCCAAGTCAGCCTAAAACACGTTTTGAAGCTGTCTTGGTCACGAGACAGCTCTAACAGCCACTGTGTTTTTCTACCTCAGTGTTTCAGCGTTCTGCTTGAAAATAAATAACAAAAAAACCAAACCCAAGTTTAATTCCTTGTGCTGTATTAAGCAGTTATCTGAATAAAGGTGGGGAAAGCAAATCAATGTTTGTCTTGGAAAGCACTTTTAACTTCCAGGGCTGTAGTTCTTCCCACAGACAACGAGATGACAATGTTAAGATGTGAAAGAAAACAGATGGAGGGTATCTAGGTGGTGATGGCAGTTGGCATGCCATGAGCTGGGAATGGTGGGCATCAGAGCTATGAGGAGTCTCTAGGATGGTCTGCAACCAGGTGCTGATGTGGCAGTACTTATAACCATATCGACTCCCACCTTGGAAGGGTTGTTAATGGAAGGTTGTACCAGCTGTTATGCTTTCTCTCACACAAGAAGATGGTACCATGTAATGATGGCTGTAAACATGTAATGTAATTAATGTGTCAGTTGGGCAGCAGCACACTGGTCTGCCTCCATAGCAAGTGATTCTTAGCAAACTTTGAAACTGCTGTTTCCTGAAGCTGGGAATTACACACTTTGAGTTGCTGGAGGCTCCTTAGCCCTTTCCCTGTTGTAGCCTTAGCACTGATGGGCTCAGTCCCTGCCAGCATCTGTGCCTGGATGTGTTGGCATCAAGGTGGCACAAGGAGACCTGTGTAGTAGACAGCTCCAACAGATGCCATTTAATTCACAGCTTCAAAGTAAGTTCAGGGAAGCTTGCTAACTGGCACTGCAGCTATGTGTGAGGCTGCAGCATCATCTCCTTGCACTGCCAATGGGTAAAAGCAGCACAGCTGTGCTTACTGCTGCTCCTATGCATGTTTAGTCTCATTTAATGACAGCGTGGGGCATTTTGGTACAAACATACGGATGACGTGACCACGTTTTGATGATGACTCTGCTAACCAGCTGCTGCACCTAGCACAGCATGATGCCTGGAAATGCTGACCTGGGCATCCAGGTGCAGCTTCTATTAATGCTGTGTTGCCCTCTGAAGTTGGTTTTCTCCCATACCATAAGTAGAGATGGCAGGTGATGGGGGCATCTCGCTGGCACAAACCAACAGCCAGCACTGCAGTGCTGGGGGAGTCAGATTGAGCTACAGGCCAGGGCAGCACTTCCTCTGAATAATTTCACAGGACCTATGCGAGAAGCACAAGCAGCTTGTGGGCACAGAATCAAAATTCATAGAATAAATTACACGCGTTGAATTATTTGCCCAGCTTTGCTGATTATCTGCAGTTAAAAAAGTTGGAGAGAGCTGAGGTCCTCTACGTATAAACAACATACGGGAGCCTTCAGTTGGATGAATACTTGGTTTTTGGAGGAGAGAAGCTGCAGCCCTGGGGAGATGGGCTTTGTTTGGGCCCCACAGTCCCTGGTATCCAGTGTGTGCTTCCCTCCCTGGGCTGTAGTGCGTTTTCGTGGGATGGGACAATTTCACCCCAACATTAAGGCTCAGTGCTGCCTTTTAGAGAGGGATTACAGTGTCACTGTGTATGTGAACATAAAGCTGTAGTTAACAGCTTAGTATGGTTTACCATGACATTACTCGGCCATCTACAGCTTCACGGTGATGTTTCTATGTACAAGATGGATTTACTATTTGTTAACTAAATGAAATAAGGTTTATGACATTATCTATACTGTTATAGAGCACTTGATGTCATAAATAGAGCTCAGCATCAAAGCAGGCACTCCAGTCACTGTGTACTGCTTTTTCAGCCCCAGTGACCAGCAATCATGTCAACCTTCTCCCTGAGGGTGCAGAAGAGTGCCAGAGACCCATGGTGGTGAAGTGGGGGTCTCCAAGGTACCAAACCTTGACTTATATGTTTCCAATTCAACTATGAGGACCAAGGATGATCAGCGCAGCCACTGAGCATGACCCTAAATATCCAGGTGGTGCTCCCAGCTCCGTACAAGACACTTCATGTGCTTTGAGTCAAGTCAGGAATGTGCCCAGGGTTTTCAACCCAAGTGATTCCAAAGAGATCAAGCCACGTTCATCGTATGTTTGACCAAACTTCAACTTGTGCTGAAGAAGAGCAGCGTGCGGTGGGTCAGCCTATTGAGGGTGTGTTATCGAACCCAATGATGAATTGCAACTTGATGACTTCCTCTACATCAATGGAGCTGAACTGGCTTGGGGAAACTGTTTGATTTAAGAAGAATAGGCCTAATTTTGGAAGTGCTTCACACCCATCAATCTAAGTGAAATTCATTTGTCTGAGGCACAGCTGATATGTCTCCCATTTACATAGTATTAAGTGCCTCAAAGTCCTTGATATATTGAAACTCACAGCGGGGGTAAAGGGCTAGCATTGCCACCCCCCCCTTTCACAGATGGAGAAGAGTATTCACAGTGTAATCAGATAAGTCACCAAGCAGGAGCCTGCCCCAAACCCAAAGGGTTTGCAGTGCAGCTCTGGCAGCTTTAACGGGGAAATCTAACACATGGAATCCTGAAAAATGTATTTGTGGAGAGGTTTTTGTGGAGAGTCAGAGCAGACAAAGCAGCTGAGCGTATGTGTGGGCACGGCGTAGAGCAGGAGAATGGACAGAAGGAGGCCTGAGAGTATTTTCTGTCTCTGATTTAACGTGATTTTATGAAGTGTTTGGAATCGTGTCTGAAAGGCAGGGTTGGAAGGCAGACTGGGAATCGCAGCGGTGTCTGATGGAAGAGATATTTAGAGGGAAGAGACATATGGCATCTTAAATAAAAAGAACCTACTCAGTGGTTAATCTCCACTTGAAAAACATCCAGGACAGACTCGTCCATCTAGCATCGCACACCCCGCCATGCAGCCTGCTGTCCAATGATGCAGACGCTGCAGTTAATGCTGTGGCTTTCCTCTGTCCCTACCTGTGTTGGCCAGCTCCTTCCATTGCATATACTGGTGTGAAGCCTCACTGCTGCTCTCTATATGCAGCGGGTTATGGTCCAGTGTGAGACAAACAAGGCTGTGGCTCAGTGCTGAGGTGGGGCTTGGTTTTTACATTTCCTCCCACCCAAGAGCTGAAATATCGAGTGATGAGTATTGATGGATGTGCACAGGGGGTCTGAAGTGAGCATGTTTGCAAATGGTGCCTGGGCTGTAAGCAGGAGGGGGCAGGAAGGCACGTGCCCATCCCCAGGGAGCAGTGGTTGGGTCAAGCAGGAGGAGGAGGAAGGAGAGGAAGTGATAGCAGGGCTCTGTGCTTTGCAAAGCTCCCTGACTTCTCACAAGCAGCTGTTTTGCAAAGAAAAAACAAGGTCACACCAAGGAGGAATTCCTGGGAGCCCCTGTGTTGGGCTTTAAGGAGTGAGACTGGAGATCTCAGGAACTGGGAACTGGGGCTCCCACCTCCCCCTGCTCCTGCTGAGAACACAGCTCAAGGCAGTGGGTGAAAATGGGGAGGGGGCACCCAGCCAACAGCTTCTGCTCCTCAGCCTCCTTCACAGCCCTGAAAGCTGAAGTAGTCTGGAAAAACAAGTGCCTCCTTCCCGCAACCCTCTGTGGGTACTTAGGACAATGATGAAATATTCTAGCAATCACTTAATGTTTATTTAATGCCAAAACTATCCCAGCCACTTTATAAACAAGCATGAGTAATGGGAGAGAGAGGGGAGCAGAAGTTTCTCGCTCTTCCTCTCAGATCTTCTGAGTATGCAGTTCTGCCTTGATTTATCCTTGTTGCAACCTTATTGACTTACTGGGGATGTAAATCAAGCAAACCAACACTTTACCCGGAATTCCAGTTATTTATACAGAGATTGAAAGGATATAATTACAGCTGCTAAATATGGCCAGGCAGAGAAGAGAGACACAGGTGTCCATCGTCTTAGAGATTAGGGATGGAAAAGTCCACTCTGGCACCCTGCCCGTCTCTGCGGATTAGAGCATCGCTTCTGCTCTGCGAATGAAGAGGATGTGGGAGCAGCAGCCCTGGGCTGATGCACGGAGCCTGGATACATTCAGAGCTTGGCAGTCCGTCCATCAGGCTTCTGGAAGTGGCCTCACAGTGACTCTATCGTTGTCCATCTTATGTGCTGAGTCTGCTCTGGGATGAGTTGAGGAGAGAGGCAACAGATAACTCCTCCACGTGGCTCCTTTCACCTCTCAGCTGGTGTTTCTTGTCTGAGATGTGAGCATCCCCGTGATATGCTGGCAGCAATGGCTGCACACAGCATCAGCGATGTGCTGGCACTGATGGCTGCGTGTCGTGTCAGTGAGGTGCCGGAGTTGTGCAAGACGACACTGCTGGAGCAGCACTTCTGCAGCCCAGGATCTGTCTGAGGTCACCTTGCCTTAAAGTAACATACTGTAAATCCTACTCCTCCTACACACGTCCTAGTGGCATTAAGTTGTGAGCGTTGATGGCACTGCTGCTCCAGTGTGACTTCAGGTCACAGCATGATGCTCCTGAAGTAGAGAGCAGAGCTGGGATGGAGGGCCACAAAGATGATCAGAAGGCTGGAGCACCTCTCCTATGAAGATAGGATGATGGAGTTGAGTTTGTTTTGTTTGGAGAAGGCCACAGAGTGCATTGTGGCCTATCAGTACTTGAAGGGAGCTTACAAGCAGGGGGGAAAGTGATGGCATACATGGTCTGCTAGTGATTGGACAAGGGAGAATGGCTTTAAACTACAAGAGGGGAAGATGTCGGTTAGATGCGAGGAAGCAATCCTTTCCTCAGAGGGTGGTGAGGCGCTGGCACTGCTGCCCAGAGAGCTGTGGGTGCCCCATCCCTGCAGGCACTCAAGGCCAGGTGGGATGGGGCCCTGGGCAGCCTGAGCTGGTGGGGGGCAGCCCTGCCCATGGCCGGGGGTGGCACTGAGGTCCCCTCCAACCTGAGCTGTTCTATGAAAACGATATGCTATAATATGGCATCACCTTCCAGAGGAGGACATGAGTGGTTAGGGACGTGGCAGCAGCCGTCGATGGGCCATTGGAGCGCCTGCAAGATTCATGACATCATCTTCATTAACTGATTTGCTGTGGCCACTTGGGAAAAGCTCTTGACAAGTGATTCAGGGTCCCAGTGAAAGCACAGCACGGTCAGAGATGTCTCTGGCCACTGGCGACGGGCTGCCAGCAAACTTTCTTTGCTTCCCTTCGGGTGCTAAATTAGTCTCTCTCCACAGAACTGCAATCTGCCGTTAATTAAAGAATATCCACGGAGGTGACAACAGCAGCCTGGATGAAGAGTACAGCACAGAAACGCTTCTCCCTCGTTGTGGCTCCGTGCTGGCAGCTCCCCCCCAGCACAGCCCATGGCTGGGGATGTGTGGCCGGCCACGCATCCTGCCCACGCCACTGCTGCCCACGTCACCTGGATGGTACATTAAAATAAAACTGTTACATGCTCGAAGGGATTTCAGCTATGGATGAGATGGTGGGAAAGACATTAACAGCACTCCTTCTCCCCCTGGTACCAGCTTGACTGGCAGCTTGGGTAAAGAAGAGCCCACTCTAAATGCTCCCAGGGGCCCCGGGAGGAACTCATTACGTCTAGACTGGCAGTAGCCGGCAGTTCTGCTTTGTGAGCTGTGAAACTAATGTTTATCCACCACTCAGTTAGACTCAGTGCCATTTAAGGAGTTGGGGGTATTAAGCAGGAGAAATGAGAAGGATGTCACCCAGTGTGCAGCTAAGGTGGACCTCTGGGAGGAGGACAGAGCGGGACCCGTTTGAGCAATGCAATGGGAGGAGGTGGGCTGGGTCCAATGTCATCCCTGCCCTTTCCATCCCCCATTGTCCCTCTCCCACTGACACTACAGCAAGGTTTGTCTGCCTCTGGCAGACCCCACTGCCAAATTGGCCTTCAGCTGAAGGTAGTTGCTGCTGGTTTTGTGTTTAAGTTGCCACCTACTTTAAGAGCATCCCCCTGATCCTTTAGAATCTCGTTTTATTTTATTTTCCCCACCATTTATAATCATCTCCATGACTCCCTCCCTCAGATAGCTGCAGAGGCAGCAGCCCCATGCACCCCAAAGCATCATAGCACACCCATGGGACTGGGCATGCAGCTATGATCTGGCAGAGGTTGAAGCTAAATCCCCAGGATGGGACAGGACATGAAGACAAGCACAAAGGCAGGGTGAGCTGGGTGTGACTTCAGGGGGTACAACATTCCTGTGTGCCATGACACAGACTTCCATAATGCCCTTCAGAGACCCAAAGCGGAAAAATATCCAACATTCATAAATGTCAGGAAGGAAAGGAAGTGAGGATAACTAAATAGAGAGAGATTAATGTCACCTTTAAGGCTACAAAAGCAGGGCACTGGACACAGCCTGAAAGCTCTCCCATGGATCTCATCTTCCCACTCTCCAAAGAGGACTGTGCAGCTGAGATTGGTGGGTGTTAACGAAGCATCTCCCTGCAGGATTGGGGTTAGAGCAGGTTTCCAGAAGTGATTGCAGCTTCTGGGGACAGGAGCTGTGACGGGAAGTGGAAGAAGAGCCAAACTGTGCGCCTGAATGTGGGATTTTAGGTTATTTCCAAAGTTTTAAATAAGAAAGAAAGAAAAAAAAATATTGGCCCCCTACTGGCTTCTTTCTTAATCATCCTCAGCTGGCAAATACAAAGCGATGTTCCCGTTGTTACCGTTTTAGAAGCAGTAGGGAGAGGGTTGCTGTGTGCCATACATCCTGGGTAATTACAGGGGCTGGCTGGAAATCTTCCACCTAAACGCTTTCTCACTATAAAAAGGGATATCATCAAAAGTGCATGTCTGCATGGGAAAGTGGAGGTGAAAAAACCTGACATTTCCAAGTCACAAATGTCTTTCCATTCCATTCCATGGGAAATGTCACTGTTTAGTTCTCCATTGTAGTTCCTTTGGGGGGGGGGGGGAAACAAACGCAGATACTGAAATATCTGCATCTGCTACGGGGAGGAGATGCTGATTTTTCAAAAGGAAATTGCATTGCAGAAATAGCTTAAAACCAAAAATAAATCCAGGGTTGTCAGAGTCTTCAGTATCTGTTTTAATTATTACTCTAGTGGGATTTTCTCAGAGATTATATTTCCACAGTGGTAACTGCTCTCACTTTATTTTATAGCCTGGGCTATTTGTTAGCTGCGAACGAGCAGGATCGTTGTGGAGAGGAGTTCCCGAGTTCAAAAGCAGAGATGCTGGCTTTCATCTGCCCCAGCAGGTCCTGTAAACCCCACGTGTGCTGATGTCAGCATCTCCCATGCGTGGCATGAAGGTGCTCTGCTGCAGCAGAGCCTGCAGGCTGTAGAGTTGGTGCCTTGCAGTGCCTGCAGGATTTGGCCCTTGTAAGTGACACACCGACAGGGGGAGGGAAATGGGATACCGGGGACTGCTCTGCAATGCATCACCCACGTCTCTCTGGTCCCATCATTTTTGTTGGGAAGTTTTACCTTTTTAATTTGTTACGTATCATGCATTGTCTGATTAATTATTGCCTCTCTGCAGGGAGGACTAGAGTTTATAGAGCAATATAGCGCCAGTGTTAGCTTTGTACACCCTCAAAGCCCAGAGGACGTTCAGGGGAGTACTTACGTGATGTTCTGTTGATAACAATGACTCAGCACTTGGCTGGTCTGGGGGGTCTATCAGAAGTGTCATATTAACATGGGGCTGCTACACGCACTGAGCACCAAAGCAGTGCAGTGTGTGTGGGGCAAGCTCAGATTGCCGACGTGTCCTTCAGCACCAGGAAATAGTCACAATAAAATTCCCTTTACAGCCACATCCCTCAGTCAGCTGCGTGAGAGCCCTCTCCCTGAAGAAGTGTTCCCTTACAGCAAACGATATTAGGAAGGTTGTAGAAGTGATTGGGGAAGGTACTGCGGCAGGACTAACAGCAATGAAATGCAGTTGAACATTTCCAGCGCTGAGTAAACCATATGTCTTCATAATTTGATTGTGCCCTGGTCCCTTAGGTGCCTCCCAGCTCTATTGAACACCGATGGAGTTATTTAGAATCATAAATAATATTATCAAAGAGGGTCTACTGGGTAAACAGAGTCAGTGTATAAATTGTCGGAGTGTGCTATTGATTGCTCTTAGCTGACTAATGAATTATTCTGTTTAAGGACCCATGGAAATAATGTTCAACATTTTTGAGGCGAGGGCCCTCTGAAGCATTTCCTCCCAGTGCTTCTCAGCTTGGCTGCTTTGGCCACTGGAGCCCTCCCAGCCTGCAGCCCTCGCAGCCCACACAGCACAGTGGCCAGGGCTGGGGTAAGTGGGGAGGTGTTTATTGGAGGTGGCAACTTGCCCTGGACAATTCACCAAAAGATTTCCTAACCCCTGATCCTACTGCCTTCATCTTTTTGTCTTTGTTTTTCATCTACATCCCTCTCGGCTCCCCTCTGTCTTGCTGTGTAGGTGTTGGTGTAAGGTCATGCAGGGTATCCACTTGGAGCTGCCCCTGAGCATTGCTATTTCACCAAGAGCCCACAAACCGTGTTCATCAGCTCCACATCCCCACAGTTCCTGAACACCTCCAGGCACAATGACTCCACCACCCCCCTGGGCAGCCTGTGCCAATGACCACTCTTTTGGAGAAGAAGATTTTCCTAATATCCAACCTGAACTTCCACCAATGCAGCTTGAGGCCATCACCTCTTATCTTCCCACTGTTACCCGAGAGAAGAGGCTGACACCCACTTGGTTACAACCTCCTTTCAGCGAGTTGTAGGGATTAATAAAGTCTCCTCTGAGCCTCCTCTCCTCCTGACTGGCTTCCTGAGCTCCCACACTCCTTGCTGGAGTCATGTGGGTTTCCCCATTCACACTGAAGCTGGGGACTTTTCCCACCTCTCTCTGCTCCCTCTTCCCAGGCTCATGGCTGTTTGAGTGGTGGCCTACTGGAGCTCTTCCCTGGAGACACATTAGCTGCCTTAAGCCCTGCCCCAGAACAAGGTGAAATGAGCTCTCCTTTTTAACAGAATTTCCATTTTTTCCCCCCACCTGCATAATACATTCTGTTAAATTTACACTTTTTCAGTCCCTTTGATGTAAGGCGCTCAGAACGCTTCCCGGTTAATCTTCCTTAGCGGTGTCTGAAATGCTAAAGGCAATGGTTTGGAGTACGGCAGGGAACCAGGAAACAATTATCAGCATTTTGGAGGGCGGGGCAGCATTAGGAAAGAGCTAATTTTAAAAGGAATTAAGCCATTAAAGTATATTTTCTTCCTTTTGTCTGCTTTTTCAGCGATAAACTCATGAGAAAAGAGGTAATGCTGGTATATCTCTGCCTCCCTCCAGGTGAGTTGTCCCACGCTGGACAGAAGTGCTCCTACCAGTGTTGGGAAACAGCTACTCACTTAAGTTTGTTGTAATGTAAACTGCATCTCCATGGCTGGCCACAGCACAGCGATCCCCAGCCCATGTTGGAGCCCGTCTGAGCCCGTTGTGATGTGAGATGCCAGCATTCCTGCAGCCCAGAGCTCAGAATCCTACAGAGCTCCTTTTCACAACCCCATCACTGTTTGATTGGTAGAAAATGAAAATATGCCTTAAAAGTTCCTAATTTCGTGCTATTTTCCCTTTGTGTTTTCCTCCGTGGTTTGGAGCCTTTCAATTCTGTCTTCTCAGAAGTGCCTGTGAAATGACCACTCTGGCACACAAAGCCCCAGTGTGGTTGAGAGCTTTGGGGGCAAAGTTTCCTTTATTTGGAAACAAGCCCTCTGCACTCCAGGACTGC
This sequence comes from Oreortyx pictus, assembly GCA_036925125.1. Taxonomy (NCBI): domain Eukaryota; kingdom Metazoa; phylum Chordata; class Aves; order Galliformes; family Odontophoridae; genus Oreortyx; species Oreortyx pictus. The sequence continues at coordinate 4,661,945 of JAUPFR010000025.1, read as the reverse complement.
GCTTATCTACTAATCACACTGCATGTTTGCACAGAGATTGACCCATTCAGCAGCTTGTAATGAAAACTTCCATCTCAAGTTGCTTTCCATTTAGGAACCGATAATTTACGCATTTCAAACCTTGTTTCCATCTTACATTTGGTATTGAAATGTCATAAGTTATTTAAAATTGAAAGTAAAGCAAAGTAATACTGTAATTCCGGCTGCCACAAATGTAAAGGTTTGGGGCTTTTGCTGGAGAAAGACGAGTGACAGAAACGCACATTATGTGCAGCCCCGTGCTGCAGAGCTCTCGGTGACGAAGCGGTGATAAGCTGCATCCTGAATGCACTTGGCTTACAAGTAGGCTTCATGTAGAGCATAATTTATTGTTATTAAAAACCCGAACTGCTGGGGTAGCGTTCCCTTGCAACATTCCTCCTCAGGTTAGTGCCTGGATCCATGCTGTGTGGTTTGCTCTAATTTGGGGGGGAGCCTGCGGCAGCCACGTGCCCATCCAGGGGCACTACGTGGGATGTGTGCATTCCATGAGAGCCATGTTCCACTGCTATGAAAGGTGACATTTTGGCTCTCACGACTGGTGTTGGTCTTACCATAGCACCGTAGTTTCAGTGTATTGGTTTTTCTTCCTTCTGCCCTCTCCCAGCTGTGCTTGCTTCTCTGGTTTATGAAGTAGACCACATTGTTTTCCTTCATTCCATCCATTTTCACAGCCCTTTTACAAGCCAAATAGGCATAACTGAGTTGGCCTTTTTGCTCTGATACAATAGCATTTCTTTCTCCACTCACTTTTCCTTCCTCCCTAAAGATCATGAAGACACTTGGTCATAGCTATTGGTTTAGCATCAGTACAAGAAGTCCAAGCATAAGCTTGAATTTGAGCAAAAATTTGAGCACTATCATGTCTTTACCAATGGGCAGGAGCAGCCAGGGCCTCAGCTTGGTCTCTCCCAGAACCAGAGTGGGGTTGATATTTAGATGCAATTTATTTAGTTTAGTTAATAAAGGTCTTGGGGGTTCCTTGGGGATGCTCCCACACCACCCCTCATGGGGATGCAGGAGTGCTCCGTGGACTCAAGGACAGGAAGGAGTTAACCCAAGCCATCCAGGACCTTAATGTCCAGTGTAATTCAGACCATTTAATTAGGGTCCCATGCTTGGCATGTTTGATAGTGTTTTCCCCCCAGGGAGAAGCGTACTGGCTCACATATATTGCCTGTTATCTTTCAAGTACTCAGAGCAGAATGCTTTTTCTGTAACCTCATCAAAGGATAAGCTAGGATTCAGATAAGCTTTTCAAGGAGGAAGTCAGGGTTATAATTTTCAGAGACTTCTGAATGTCACCTCCAATTTTCAGCTCCTCAATTGGAGCGGCCGTTTTGGGAAGCCACCCAGCTTCAGATATTGAAATGGGTGACCTGTGGGCTCAGGCCGTCTCAATTCCTGGTCATCCTCAGTCTGGCGGATCCGGAGTTGAAAGTGCTTGAGATTTCTGACTTTATAATAACACGGTTTCTCAGAAGTGCAAATTACAGAGGAATTGGTGCTAAACTCCCTATTAACTATCGAGTCCAAGAAATCCTCAGTGTCCCAAATTACCTGTCACTTTCTCTCTAACACGGCATAATTCTGTCGCTTAAAAAAACAGCCGTAATTTGAAATTTCAGTGAAATTTCTAATTGAAGCCGTGGTTGGCATTGCAGGCATGCTGTCCCCGCTCAGCGTGCCTGGTGTGGGCTCCCCCCACCCCATCTGGCCCCCAGCCCTCAGGGCCAGCAGCTCATCAGGAAGGGTTGGGAAGGTCAGGCATTCTCAAAAGTCACTTATAAATATTTAGATCTGGGTAGAAGAAAACACAGAGCTACCTCTGCTGCTGCCTTTCTTCTGTGAAAGCCTTCACATGCAAGCCTTCTGCACCGGCTTTTATTTTCCCTTTATAGACTCACGGCTTCGTGTTTGGCAGCGGGCACAGAGACAGGTCAGTGCCTATAGGAGTGAGGGAGGAAAGCATAGGTTGAAAGCTGGACACCTAGAAGCATGGACAGGTAGGGGATGGCAGATGGAAGCAATTAAAAGAAGCACTTATAATTACGTGTGGGAGACACAGACCTCAGCTCCCAGTCAGGTGGGACAGGGAAATGGTTGTCTCATCTGGTACATCCCATCTCATCACTCTGTCCCCTTGTGAAATTGCACTCTTGTTCAGGACCGTGTCTCCCAGGAGAAATTAGCTTAATGGAAAGGGTCTGAATGTGGGAAGATGAACAGTTTTCCAGACTGGGAGATATGGGCAGTGGCAGTGACAGCCTCGTGGGAAATCAGGTTCTGAGGTGATGTTTGTGGGGGGACATTTTGTTGTGAACTAGAAATGAGTCTTAGCAATGCTTTCAAGAATGTGTTTTACCCTGTGTCCAAACACGAAGACAAAAAACAACGACCAAAATGATTTCTTCCTCAAGAAACACCCACTGGAAGGGACATCAAGCATATGAGTTTGCTTCAGATGTGGGACTTTGGTTTTATTTTTATTTATTTGAGTCCTGGCAACTCACTCCTCTCTGTGCTCATCACTGGCTGCCGCCATCCTTTCCTCTCTGTCTCCTTCTATGCAATTCCCACAGCTTTGGAACTGCTGCTTTGGACTTAACACAGCAGGGAAGGAAAATCAGGTCCCTCGAGTCCGCTCACAAACGCACCGCGGCTTAAGTTTTTCTCCCCATGAATGACAACACTGCTCAGCTGCCTTGTCTGGCAGGTTTTCAGCCACGTATAAGCACACAAATCTGGTCTGTACACACTTAAAAAGTCACTCCTTCCACAGCGAGTGGCACTGCTCCCAAGCCTAATTGCTCTTTCTGGCCTTAACTCGCCATTGATTTCCTATTTTCTGTTCCCTTCCTCTGGTGTCCAAAGCTGTTTCCCTGCCAATGGCCCTAACACAGGTGTGCTCTGTTTGCTCCTTATCATGGTGGGAGTGGTATAAATGATGCTACCTGGCAGCTGGGCTGTTTGGCTCTGTTGCAGGTGGGGGGCTGTAAAGTCAGTGCTGGTGAGGATGGGGACAGCTTGGGTGAGTGACTTCTAATCTCTTATCTTGATGTGCATCGAGGAGCTGGGGTGGCCAGCAAGGGCTGTGCTGTGTGATGTGAGGATCCTGCCAGTCCCTGGCGGGAGCTGAGGTTTTTACTTAGGTGTGTTATCTAGCTCCTGATGGCTGAGGGGGCTATGGGAGAGAAGGGGAAAGCAGCTCCCTGCAGGATGGTGCTCTGCGTTTGGGAGGTGGGCTCAGGCCTTTAAGTGAGGAGTGCCACCTGTTGAGCTGTTTTATTCCTCTTGTAAAGGAAAAGGCCCTCAAAAATCCTAAGCTAAAGCTTCTGCAAGGATATGTGCATGTATCTCTATGTGTGTGCTCTGCCCTCCCCTGAGAGCTGCTCGGGTTCATAACAGCAGCTCCAGGACAGAGCTCAACAACAGCTCTGTGCCTTTTCTTCCCCTCTCCTTTCTTTCCTCTTTTTTCCCCCCTCTTGGCCGAATCAATAATTAAGTGTATTCTAAGTAGTGCAGTTTTGCTTGAATTTTTCCATTTGGCTGGTGCATTAGTTGGGAATGAAATATTTAGAGGACAGAATATAGTAATAAAGCCAAGACACATTTTCCACTGGTATATTTTATTTATTTTGTTTAATAATGAGGTTCTGTATCCATCTCTACCCCCTTCTGTATCAGTGACTTTTTCCTCTTCCTCTTTCCTTTGGAGGCAAGAGATAATATCCCCCTTTTAAAAAAATAATAAAGTCAGGCTTGTCTGACAAATCAGGTCCTATGCTCTGATGTTGTAAGTGTTCAAAGGAGCTTCCCAGAAGGCTCAGGGAGAGCACTAACCCAGTATCTCCTGCTAACCAGTGATTTGTTTGCAAGGGGGAGAGCAATAGGAATTCCTGCACTTAAGAATTATTTGTTGCCTTGTGCTAAGCATTTAATGATTCATTGAAAGGGGAATGGATCCATTCCCTGCATGTACCGAATCGGTCCCGTGCTGTTGTCTCTTCTTTTCTTCTACATTTTCATTTATTCAGCATAAAAGGAGATACTGGCTGCCTCATTTGGGGTGTTAGTGTTTCTATAGCTGTCTATAGTTTCAAAATGCTTGTAAGAATTTATTCCTGGGGGGGAAATGTCAGGAATAAATGACTGGGAAACTGGAGCAGAGCAGGGGCTTTTCGGGGAACGCTGATCCCCGCAGCCCCTCAGTCATTGCTGCTGCCCCATGAAGGCATGATTAAAAAACAGCGAAGCAAAATGCCTTCAACCTTCTGTTTCAGGTGTGAAAGAGCTCAGGATAACTAATTATTTGCACAGCTTGCCTCTCGAGCTCAGCCGTGCTTCAGATAAGCACTTTGTATGCCTTTCAACTTGGAAAGGAAGGAAAAGAAAAGTTGTGCTGCATTGGTTTGTTCTGGGTATGGCTGTGTTTGAGAAGTCAGTGACTTTGTCTCCAGCAACCAGGAGGTGCCAAAAACTGATGTGTGTCTGCTGCTTGTTCAGCCTGTTGCTGCATGCTTTGCAGAAGAAGGGCTTCCACTGGCTTTTAGATGTGCTTGGCTTGGTGGCCGTGGAGCATGTGATGCAGTGCATGTATTGCAAATGCTTACGGGGCCCAATCCTCACACTGCAGGGGAGGTGGGGGCACTCCTGGTGAATCAGTGCCCATCACCACACCAGCTACTGCTTGGTTTTTGCATGCATCATGGTCAGAAGCATCTTGAAGTCAGCTGAGTTGATGTTTGGAGCTGTTCCCATTGGGCCTGGAGGCCTCCTGGCCTTAGGTTAGCAAAGGGATGCTCCAAGGGATGCTGAGTGATCCCTGAGCGATGCCTCCATATGGGATCACTGCTTTCACACTGGGGACATCCCCCTGCTCCTATGGATGCAGCCAGGGCTCACAGCCCAGACCTGGGATCCCCTCCCCCACAATTTCCCAGCTCTGCACTGCCACGTGTGAAACATGGTGGGGACCGGTGGAGCATCAGGCTGCTTCTGGAGCATGCCTGAGGTCCCTGGCAGCCTTAGCTTGTAATTTCCTTGTATCTGCTGGCTTGAATCTTGATCCTATTCTGAGCAGCACAGGGGGAGCGTGTTTTCCTTCTATTACCAATACCACGGACAAAAGCGCTGCTGTTAACTCTCCAAGCAAGTTTGGAGGCAATGCTGAGTTAAGCAAGGCTGAGGATAGATGCAGGGCTCGGCACTAATAGGTCTCGCTGGCAGGCAGGAGGAACTCCTCCTCGTCGGCTCTTTGTAGTTAATTCTTGATAATAGTCCTCCCATTGTTAATATTGTTGTTAAACTCCTGCATTCTCGCTGAGTGAAAGCTAATTATAATAATTAACAGGGAACTCGTGAACTTGTCAAACTGGTAATTATAAACCACGGGGACTTTTATCATTAAGAGATGCCATTCAGGAGTGGGGGGGGGATGGTTCCAAGTGTGCCCGAGATGAGTCACAGTGCTGCCCAGCTCTCTATGGTCCCACGCTGCTGTCCTCCAGAGATGATCCAATCCATGCCCTGGCTGTAGCAGCTCCAAAATAACCAAATGTTGAAGACAGACGCTGTCCTGCAGATCTGCCAGCAGCCTGGGACAGCTGCTGTCCCTTTGGCTATCTCTGCACAGCACTCTGCCCACAGAGCTGTCCCTCCTCTTCCCACCCTCTCCCTCCTCCTCCTGCTGCTCTCATGGGTTCTTGCTGAGGGTCCAGGGTGCATTATTCAGTAAAAGAAGCCATTTGCTTGAAGGGACTGTTTATAGAGTTGCCAGAATAAATTATATGTTTCACTCTGCGCGCACTATATTTTAGTTACACGTGTACATTTATATGTGCACAGTTTGATGGAACAAGAATAACAGGGCATTCTTGCTTTGACTTGATCCAAGCACAAAGGCTTGGAGCAGAACAGAGCTGAGGAGCCCTGGCTCACCTCAGGAAGCTGCTGCAGCAGAGCCTGCAATTTGGGGATGGGTAGGGAGAAAGACAGGAGCTGATTTCCAGATTAACCCACGTGCATCTGCCAGGCTGTGCTGAGGGCTGGGGACTTCTCACTAGCAGGAGTGTGGGCGCTAGGGGAGAAGCATCCATCATCCTGCAGCACTGCAATATTGTCTATCTTCAAGCTGACCAAAACTGGTGAGAAAACAGACAGATACTTGAACCTAAAATCTCACCATTCAACTTCCAGTGAGGGCAGGTTTAGGCTGGCTTTTCTTTGAGAGATGCTCACTCCAGGATCTCCTGCTCCCTCCTCACTGGGTGCTCCATGGGATTCTGAGGCTCTGGGAGCTGCCCATGCTGTGTTTCCCCTCTTGTTCTGAGCCTGGGTCCCAGCCCTGCCCTGCTCAGCAGCATTACTTCTTGCCCTCCCGTGTTGCAGCTCACTTGGCAAGTTTTTGCTCTGTTATTCTCCAAGTTTCCTCTCGTGTCTATTGTGATTTTTCTCTCCTGGACAGTAAACAACAAATGGTCCTTTTCACCCAAGAGATAAGATTGTTCATCTTCCAAAGTCACCGGCACTTGTGTGCTGGGTCTGGAGCAGTTTGAATAATGAGCCTTCGGGAGAACTCGTGTTTCTCTCCGTGTCCTTTTCTTAACAAAGACCTGAGACTCCCCAGGCAGCGGTGGCTCTGCCAGGCACAGAATGCGACAGGGGCTGCTTCTGAAGGGCACAAGTTAGAGAAGATTTTTCTTCTTTTCTCCTCCACTTCTCCAATTGTACTTTTGTCAGGCGCAGTCACCAAACAATTGCTCCTTTACAGAGAAATTCCCACCAGGAGAGACGCAAACGTTGCTGTGCAGATCCCCCTCCACCCTTACAAACTGCTATCTCGCAGTGCCTCACGTTTACATTTCAATCAAATAAAAGCAAAGAAGACCTTTCTCGTGTCCTGAAAACACTGCTTTTGTGGCTTTTCAGTGTTGCATTTCCTCGTCCCTTCTTTTCTTTACAACTTCCCAGCTGTGCAGCTCTTGCACCTTGATCCATTCCCCCCAGCTCTGCTGATCGCTGACCTCCTGCACCCCCTCACAGCACCTCCTGCTTTTCTCTCTGGCCTCAGTGAAGGCCGTGGAAGAGATCTTTGTGACCAGAAAAATCCTGTGTCAGGCAGAAGGGTGGCTGTTAGCAGCCACTCCATCACTTTCCCTGACTGTGTCGAGAGCCCATTGACATCCTGCAAGCACGGTAACCTAGCACCATGCTGCTCTGGTGGTTGTGGGGGAAGCACTTCGATGCATGCTTAAGATCATCCACTGCTGGGCTCTGTTTAAGCACTGCTTAAGCATCCCCACTTCCACAGTTGTTGAGATGTGCTGTAAGTCTTATCCCAGCTTCTCCACACTCTCCAGCTCCATGCAGGTGTTTGCAGTGTTGCAGAGCATGGTGGCCTTTGCCAGAGGAGCAGCATGGCAAGCTGCTTTCCATGCTTACCACAAAACTTCCCTGGCTCAGCTAAAAAGGCAGCTGGAAAAAACCCCTCTGAGAGCAGCGCTGCATTGTGTGTTGGCAACCGCTGCTCACAACTGGGGCCTGCCCGAGCCCTGGAAATAGTCACAAAAATATGCAGGTGGTAAAGTAATGGAAGGCTCTTGCTCAGAAGTGAAGTAGTAAGAATGCGATTCATTCTCCCTGCTTTGTGGTGCAGCCACAGAAAAGGAGGAAGTGCTTTGTTTCCTGGCTGCTGAATGGGCAAATTTGGTTCTGAAAAATCAAGCTGGGTTTTTCTTCCGTGTGAGTCCTTCGGAGCCTATGAACCTGCTGATCATTCCCTTTCCTTGTGCAGTGTGGCCTGGGCTGAGATCCCTGAACTGTCCATGGTTGTGCTGGAAGAATGCAGGAAGGCACTGGGTGCCATGCAACACTGGGACAGACTGGGGGAGGAAAGAAGCCTGCGTGCTCGTGTCATTGGAGTTCCGTGTCCAAAAAGGCTGCTGCAGGAATCTCTCTCTGGCTGAAATGCAGTACAGTGGACTGGTGCGAAGCCATTGGAACAGCGCATTTGAGCATTTAAAATACATTAAAGGAGCACTCCCTTTGAAGTGGGAAACTTCCTATTTAATCAGAGAGAAACAACTTCTCAAAAGATTCCTTCCCCCCCTTCCTTCTTTACCTTCAACTGTCTGGCTTCTCCTGTGGATAGTACCATGAATAAAACATGCATATCCCAATTAAATCTTGATTTAATTTCCCTTCTTTGCAAAGCTGATGAACTCGAGTGCTTTCATAAAGACGTGAACATTAGCATTCTTTTGTGATATGCAAGCCAGTCAGAGAAATAGGGGACTCCAATCATCACTTCCATCTCTTGGCCTTGCCACGATCTATGCTGACTTAGGAAGAAGCCCTTGACTTCAGTAATCTTCGGAGCAGTGGCTGTGCCCAGCCCAGCGACTGAGAGCAGCTGAGATGTGGGTGCAACAGTTGAGAATGGGAAAGAAGAGAGCCAACATACTTTCTTCATACCAGTCACACTGCTGCTGTTGAATCACAGAATCTATTGAGTCGGAAGGAACCCTCAAAGGCTGTCTGGTGCCAATTCCTGCATGCACAGGGACACCCACAGCTCCTTCAGTGCTCAGAGCTCCATCCAGCCTGACCTTGGCTGTCTGCAGGGATGGGACAGCACTACCTCTCTTCTCCATGCTGCTCAGCCCCAGCTCTCAGCCTGTCCTTGTAGGGAGGGAGTCCATCCCTGGCACCATTTCTGTGCCCCCCCTCAGGTCCACATCTCTCCTGCACTGAGCACTCCATGTGTGGATGCAGTGCTCCAGGTGAGGTGTCACAGCACAGAGCAAAGGGGCAGGAGCAGCTCCCTGGGAAAGAAGATTGGATGCACAGGGCTGAAGCTGCTGTTTGTTACTTCTCCAGGTGCCTGAGAACATGCGGTGAAACAAACTTACTTATTCTTCCTGGAGATTTTTATTGTTTTCTTCCTGGCAGATGAGGAATAGCTTCTAAATGATCGTTTCACTGGTGCAATGGGGCAGGAGCTGTTATTTAGTGCGTTTCTGAAGGCTCCTCAGTTTAAAAGTGGAAAACAAAGACTGCTCTAGTATTTTTACATACACACACAAAAATACCCATAAAAATGCATGAGTCCGAATAGGCTGTTTTTAATGGAAGCATCTCATTCAGAACAGCTTTAAAATCTGGGAGCACAGCTGGACTGCATCACACAGCTCTCCCAGACTGGGTTCTGTGGTGTCCCAGCCCTGTGCACAGCCCTGCACTAAAAGAACTGTGATGCCCATAAGGATGGACAGTGTGACATCACCAAACTGATTCCAAGTGTGTGTGCTGCTCTGTTCCAGTTGGCCAAAAGTAGTTTATCTTTCCACTTATACAACCTCTGGAATTAATGCTGTTTGCACTAATGGAGTTCTACCCATCACTGAGGTCTCTGTGTGCTAATCAGTGTTTTCTGTTAGTGGATGTATACAAAGCTGTAAGTTGCTTGCTTTGGTGGTACCCTGTGTTCGTGTGTTTTTCCCGTTGTCTTAGGGCCTGATGGTATGAAAACACTGATGTTTATTTTTCTGTGCCAGAAGCCTTTCTGTAGCATTCGATGACCTCAAATTGCAGCCAAACATGCAATGATTCTTGTGGGAAAATTTGGTAAATGGAGTTTCAACAAAGTTGAATATCTGCAAATGACTGATGCACAAAAAAGGTCACTTCTCCTGAAGAGTCTGTGCTTCCATTAAAAGAAAATACAGAAACGAAACTCTTAAAAAACAGAACACTTCAAACTTTCTTTGCTGGGAACAGGAAAAAACAAAACAAAACAAAAAAAAACCCAACAACTCTGAGAACAAATTTCAACCAGAATATTGTTTTTGTCATTTCATTTTTAATAGGGATTTTTAAAATTCATTTCCCGCATAGCTCTTATAAGGAGCTGCTGAAATGTCACCATGGTGATTGTCCTCGTGACATTTCCATTCAGGACTCAAGGCAGGGAAACAAACAGGGCCGTGGGGCTGCTGGGTTGGAGCTGTGCTGGTGGTGGGGAGCACACTGGATCCTGTGGCCGTGCTTTGGTTTCCCAACGTGTGCTGCAGTTGGGTGGGCAGCACGGCTCCCTCGGGTCACACTCCTGATGAGAAGCAATAGCCCTGCCGCAGCCAAGATAAAGAAACACTCAATGGGAAACCGTGTGATGCGGCCATTTTCATGGGTCATTGCAGGAGATTATGGGTTCCGCTTTGATCCATCGTGGTTGCAGAGCTGGGCGCGTTCTGGGGGCTGCAGCAGCCTGGGGATGCACTTTGTGAACTCCTCGGCCGGCCCTCTGTGCGGTAAATGTCACAGAGAGTATGTGTATTTTTAAAACCAGAGGAACTAAATTAGAAACAAATCCTTTCTGCTTGCTTTGATTCCTCATCCGTCTCCTGCCAGCTTCCTGGGAGCATTCCCCGGCTCCTGGCCGTGCTGATTTACCCGCCCGTGATCGATGAGTGTTCTGGGCACCTAATTTATTTTGTAAAAATAGTGATTGATTTATACCAAAAAAAAAAAAAAAGAAAGTTTTGCTAGGAGTTGGTTCTGATTTACGGAGGTGCTGTTGTGTATATATGGCCTTGTAAATATTCGATTTATCGGCGAAGCTTGCAGGGCAGCTCCAGAGCCCACGAGCTCCGGCCTTGGAGTGTTTCCTGATGTAGCGAGCAGTTCTTGGGCTGCGATGGGGAGCTGGATGCTCCTCTTCATCCTCAGTGCTATAGAAAAAGGCTCTGAGCAGCCACGTAGGGTGCTGCACCCCTCTGTTGTCTTCCTCTGCACAGGAATGCAGCAGGAGGTGGTCGCAAGCATTGCTTGCTGAAAAACAAAAAGGTGCAGAACGTAGCACCGCGCTCCATGGTTAATTGCCAAGCAAAGGTGTTGCGTGCAGGGGGGGAAGGCAAGGAATAAAGTGCTTTTACCTGCTCAGCTGGATAATTAAAATCTGCCTGAAGCACTGCTAACCTTTTTTCATCACGGCATCGTTCATTATAAAGCCAGAAAGAATTAACTATGCTGCATTATCAGATAGAGAAAAATATTAATAGCAAAAAAGAGAAAGAGAAAGGAGGAATTTTGGGCAAGTTAATTAAACTATGCATCCTCAATGACTTATTAAGTAGCTGGACGGGCTTCCGTGGGCTTAGCATGTCCCTGAGAGTGTGAGATGCTATCTTTGAGGAGGAAACTTAGCAGCCTGAGCAACTTTTCTGTCTCATGCCCAGTTTGTGCGTGGACTTTGTGGCTTTAGAGGTGGCTGTTGTCCTGGATAGCTCCCATCTCTGTCCTATGGCTTGCTGTGCTCCGGTGCTATCTCCTTGCAAGACTCTGTCCTCTGGGTTGTTACAACCCAGTGCCTCTGTTGGGCCTTGTACAACAGGACAGACCCATGCACTGACCAAAACATGGCTGCCCTCAGAGCTCTGCTAACATCCCACTGCTGGCCAGGTTTTGGACAAACTGATGTGTAAATACTCTTATGCACTATGAGCCCATGGTCCTGCTCTGGGGCACTGCTCATTGCCCACCTCACTGTTCACTGAGCTTGATGTCTATATCCCATGAACAAAAACTGATGGGTTCCATAGCCCTCCCTTGCTCTGCAATGGCACAATTTTGTATCTAGCCCTGCTGAATGAAAATCGGGGCGTTTCTTCCTGTGACAACTGAGCTCTCAAGCCATGATAAATCATGTTGCACAGATATTGGCTCTCAAACTAACCTTTGGGTACGTGCGTAAGTGATGGTAAAACACTCTGCAGCCTGCATGGGGTTAATTAAGAGAGGCACCCTTGTGCTAAGTTGCAGGGCAAAGCTCAATTAAGTTGGGAACTGAAATGGATAATTCCATTAAAATGGATTTATTCACTGTGCTGCTGCTGATACGCGTCATGCTGAGGAATATTTTCAATGAAAGTTTATATTTTACCAACTTTCTTTGCCTGCCCTTATCATCACTGAATGATGGCAGGAGGTGGGGAAACCATCATGTGACAGAGGAGCCATGGCCGCAGCCTCCCAGAGCATGGAGGTGGCTGTGGGAAGTTTGGGTATGGGAGCTGTGCTCAGGGATGGGAAATGTGGGTTCAGCATGGGGGCACTGCAGCCAGGCAGGAGCCAAAGCCAACCCAACAGTGCTGCCCACATCCATACCCATGGATATGTACCATGGGTCACCCACATGTGTGTCATAACTCAAGGTCCCCAGGGTTCCCTGTGGAGTGAAAAGAGCTCGGTACAGAAGGCAGTGGTAAATGGGAAAGTGTTCATCTCTCACTGATCTCAGCACCATCTTCTTGGCTTTCCGTGATGCGTATGTGTTTTCATTCTGAATCTGTTTGGGAAGCGCCAAGGAAAGCTTCCTTCCTGTGTTTTTGTGCTGTGGTCACGTGTGTATGAGTGCCAGAGCCCTGCCCAGCACCCTGTGTGCCCACAACATGGGCAGCAGGAGCATGGAGCTGGCCCCAGCCCTGCTGCCCACCCAGTGGTAATTAATGGGAAATCACAGAGTTAAGCAAATGCAGACTGACAGCGGCTCCGCACGTTGTAACCTGTGCCTCCGCTAACATGAGTTCTAGAGCTAGACCTGCTGTCTGTTGACATGTTGCTTCTCCTCATTAATAAATAACTGCCTGAAACAATTATCCGGCAAGAACCCAACCTTATTATTTTTATCTCTTTGCTTATTTGTTTAGCCTGGAAGGAGTTTATGGAAAATGAAAAGCCCAGGGTGCCTCTGTGTGCAAGAGCCTGGCTATTCCCATGTGACACTTATGTCCCAGGTACAACTCCAGACAATGCCTAGAAATTCTGTTTTAAGATTTCATGTACAAGTCCCCCCTCTGCCTTCCTGCCCCAGCACCGAGTTCAGTGCAGAGCAGACCCCTCAGATCTGCAAGACGATGCCATGGGGTTGAGTCCCAGCCCCCAGCACTGTGCTCTGGGAGCATGTCCACCTCTCTGAGAAGCACCCCACTGCCAAGAAGGAAACAAAAAAAAAAAAAAAGAAAAAAAAAAAGCAAACCTCAAACATTCAAGAACCGAAATTGTTTCCTTCTTTCCGAAGGTCAGTTGTTTTAAAGTCAGTTCAAGCCACTGGGGCACCTTTTGGTTTCATTTCTTCTGTTTAATTCTCGCCAGTTCATTAAAGTCTGACCTTCCGTGCTCTTGGCAACTGCTCGCGATGGCCGGCGAGAGACAGCCCATTCTGTTTTCAAGGCTGTTAAACTGCCAGGGATATTTTAGGTTCCTTTCTTAATATTTTTGATAGCAACTCATAAGTCACTATCAGAAACCTTAGTGTGCAGCACAGAGTAGAAAAGCAAGAGATAATGTGAAAGAATAGAAGAATGAAACCTCTGAATACTATTTTTTTGTGAGCTGAGGAAAGGTCAGGCGAGATCCTGGACAGTTATCTCATTGTGCTCGCTGATAAAGCGGAGGAGAGCTCATAGCCACCAGTGGCTGCCTTCAAACAAAGAGATATTTAATTAAACACCAGAAAAAGACAAGGAAGGATAAGTGCTCTGGAGAGCTCCTCCAGTCTTTGCCAAGCACACTTTGCATGGGAAGGGGCACCGAGCAGAGCTTGGGGCTAAGAGTATTTAGACATCATGTTGTATTCGTTCCCCTAATTAACACAGAGGTAGAACTGGTTCTGCCCTGCCTGGATGGCCAATGCCATCTTGCAGGAGGTGCTGATCGTGCCACCACAGGAGATGTGCAGTGTTATGTGTCCCATAAACGTTGCAGTTTAATAAAAACACCGGTGTGATTTATTATCCCCCGTGCTAAGGGAGCAGATTCTCTCTCCAGGTAAAAAAAAAAAAAAAAAAAAAGAAACCACCCTCTGAATCTGCTCTCCTAATTTGCATAGGTAATGGTCATATCATTAACAGCTCATTAGAAAGAGAGCAGTGTGACAAAACAAAAATTCAGCAACACAGAGCTGGAGAGGAGTGTAGTCCCATGCCTCAGTATTCAAAACAGTGGGTTAAAAACGAGAGAGCCGTGTCCGGGAGACAGTAAAATATAAAGGGAAGAACCATGGGTCATTTAGATCTTATGAAATGTAACGTATGAGGAGCGATTTGCGGAATGAAGGTTGAAATCGTCTTGTTGTGGCCATTGCGAGCCTAAACTGCTTGTTACGGTGGGTTTGCTTGTTGCCTTCAAGGTGAAACGGATGGGGAGAACATAATTGAATTCCAATGGAGAGTGGAGGGAATGGGGCACAGTGGTCCCCCAGTGCTGCTATGGGGCTGGGGCCAGGCTCTCCCCAGCTGTGTCCCACTGGGGCACTGTTGCTGCCTCTCTCCGCGCGCGCTCTGTGAATTACTTTAGCAATTTAAAGAATGGGAAAAAGTAATAAGTTGAATACGAGGCAGTCCTGTCCAGCGGGTGCTTTTGTTGGGAGAGAAAGCCCTGGAGCCCTCAGTTGAAGAAGGAGAAAGAAAAAAAAAAATCAGGTGGGGGAAAAAAAGATGGATAACATATAAATTAAAAAAAGAATAGGGCTGGTTTCAATCAATAACGCTTGAATTATTGACTGCTCGTAACGTTACAGCCTCATACTCCGGTAATCTTGTAGGGAACTCCAGGCAGAGCGCAGGCGGGGAGGCGAGATGGCCATTGTCAGCTGCCGTAATTCATTCCAGCTCCGAGTGATGGGCACAGCATGCTTTTTTTTCCTTTCTTTCTTTTTTTTTTTCTTTGTTCCAGAAGTGATCCAGTGTCATTGCAAATAATGTGACATCATTATATCGAAGCCATATTAAATATTATCAAAAGAGCTATCTCACATGCCTGGCAAGCTGTCACTGCAGACAGGAGAACTTGTTTGAGCAGGGACGTTTGCTTTCCCTTTTGTCAGCTCGTGTTAGACAGCTTTCTGTCTTTCCAAACTTGCCAAGGCACCAAAGTTTTGTGGGTATTTTTTTGTTGCTGTTGTTTGAAATGTGTGTCAAGGGAACGGGAATGAAATGCAAACACTTTTCGTATGAGTGATACGTGCAAAATTAGAAGTTTTGTGTGAGGTGGAACAGATTAGGGCTCCCCTGCAAGGGGCCTCTGTGGTCGCCAAAGCAGCCGATGGTATTGATCAGGAAGCTCATCTTTCCACTCATAAAAAGTGAGAAAAATCTTGGTTTGGAAAGAGTACTTTGAAAACGGTGTGTATATATATTTATTTATATGGGTGTTCTTAATTCTTTTGGTCCAAAACCTAATGAACAGATATTTAGGTTTACATAAAAAAGAAGTAGAAATGATAAAAGTAATTAAGTACGTGCTGCTGATAATGTGTATGCAGCTGTTTTTAAGGGGAGTTTTTCTCCATTTCATAGAGGCATGGGCATCTTGTGTTTAATGTGTTTGGTCATTACAGCCTTAAGAGAGATGCAAACTCACAAGATGCCAGTAAGAGCTTCTGTCCTTGTAATTTGTAAAGAAAACAGTGATTCTGGGAGGCTCTGGTTTTGGATGACCAAATGAGAGTGCTTCAGAGGCAGTAATTTTTAGAAAAGATTGATCCACCACTCCCTTTAAGATGGGAAGAAGAAGAAAAACATCTTCCTGCTGCATTTCATCCTCAAAATGTGCAGGAGGAAGGGATGGTGAAGGCGAAGGTGCCCCATTGCATTGGGTTTCAGTTCTCTGCATGCCACTGTAACACACAGGTCCATAAATCCCTGACAGCAGTGGGCCCCTGCGTCCCTGTGATATCCTTGCAATGTTCTTCTCTCTAAAACTGCATTTGATTTTTGGAGCAGAGAGGGAAGAAAAGGACGGGAGCAC
Source organism: Oreortyx pictus (assembly GCA_036925125.1). Classification (NCBI taxonomy): domain Eukaryota; kingdom Metazoa; phylum Chordata; class Aves; order Galliformes; family Odontophoridae; genus Oreortyx; species Oreortyx pictus. Next base: position 4,646,099 of record JAUPFR010000025.1, on the reverse strand, counting down.
TAGGGAAGGCATACAGTACGTGGCTTTCTCTAGGGCATTGTGTCCAAATAGAAAAGCAAAGGTCCGCTGATTTTTATTATTAAGATTTACAGCTAGGAGTTATTTTCCTTGGCAATACTGTCTGCTGCCTTTATGAACAGCAATTACAAAGCATTTGGTATCCTGGTAAGCAACAGGCTCGAAATAAACTCTCAGAGTGCAGCACTCTGAGGAGTAAACGTGGTTGGTAATAGATGTTGGAGTTCGTTAGGGTTCCTTGGATCTTAGAATAGAATCTGTAAGGTTGGAAAAGATCCTCAAGTCAAACTCCAACCAACCCCCACTGTGCCCACTACCCATGTTTCTTGAACCCCTCCAGGGACAGTGACCCCACCACCTTCCTGGGGAGCCCATGCCAGTGCCCAACCACTCTTTTGGAGATTTTTTCCTAATATCCAAGCTCCAGGTGTCCTCCTGGACCTGTAGCTGAGACACAGGGCTCTGGGTTGTGCTTGGGACTGTCACCACCCTTCTTGGGGCACCATACTTCTTTCCAAAGCAGCCCTGAGCATCTCGTGCTGTTTTCTTGGGAGTGAGATAAACGGAAGCTCTTTCCATCTCTTGTCTGGCCCTATGTGGTGGCTGCTCTGCCCCCAGGCATAACTGTGCCCCGGGGCTTCCCCTACCAGAAACATGACCCCGAAGCTACTCACTTCCTTTGAAAGGGAAGGGAGATAGTGCCTTAAAATAATGACAGACCATGGTAGTTCTGGAAAGTCGAGGAGTTATTGTCAGAATGCAATATTAATGATCAAGGCTGCCACCATTTTTAAAGTGGTCATCCCAAAAGCAGCTGTTACTATTGCCACACTGGTCTCCCAGAGTGTGTTATTAAGGTAATACTTTACCATGAATTCTGGTAGCTGAGGGGCTGCTTTCTTAATGGATTGTCTAAAGATTTCTCCTATTTATAAGCAATAATTCCTTTCCTTCACTGAACCACAGGCAGAGCCGGGAAAATAATCAACAAAGTCAGAAGCAACATGTTTGTTATGTCTTTTACAAATGAAAAAAGGAATTAAACTGAGAAATAAAAGATCTTGGGAGCCCCGTAATTTTTAAAGCTTGTATTTAAAAATAACCCTGTCAGTGTGCTGCTGCTGTCATCGCTCCTCTGTACGGAGCATTTGCTTCAGCCTCCACACAACTCAATATTTATACATGAGCAAGTAAATGTTCAGAAGATAAAATGTGAATCAGGTTAAGGTCCCACTCTGGTAGTGGAGGAAGTGAGCTGTGGAGCAGTGCTGGGAAGGGGATGGAGAGATGAGGGTATGGGGGAGCCTCAGGCTTGTGGAGAAGGAAAGACCTGAGAGCCCATTTCTTCACTGCTTTTGTGGACTGGTTCTACTCCATTCTTCCCCTCCCCACATTTATAAGCCCAGCATCCACAGCTATGCTCCTGTGCAGGGTCCCAGAGCAATGCCTCAGTGTCTTGAGAGCTCTCTCGCCCACGTGTATCCTCCCCATGAGGAGCCAGAGTTCAGACCCAAGGGCTGAGATGACCTCACTCTTCTCAGCTGCTTGAAGGTGGCTGGGAGAGGTCTTTCTATTGCTTGTTTCCACCAGATTTGAAACAAATGTGTTATAATTCTTCCTGATGGTTGTTTGTGCTAGAGAAAAGTAATAGGGGTGCCTTGCCTATCCCCTTTTCTCTGCGTGCAGTCTTGTGGGAAGCCAGGATTTAGGCTCTATGGTCCTTGTACATCCCTTCCAACTCGAGATAATCCATCATCCTATGCTTGGAAAGCACAGGGAACACCACACTGGCTGTGTCTCTTTGGGGGATAAGCAAAGCTGGCGTCTGGCTTGCAAAACGCTCACGGATCCTTTGGGAAGAAAGGCTGAACATAAATGCAGAACTCGGTGTTTATTATCTTCCCGTCCCCCTGCCTGGGAGCGAGCGCTTGCAGCCCTGTTTGTTTTGCTGCGGCGGGAGCGCCTGCCTGTAACCAACAGCAATTCACAGCAGCTGCCAGTTCGGTTCACCCTATTCCGTGCTCCTAAATTAATCTCCCAGGATTAGACTCTGTGTGCTGGTAACACTCCTGGGGCACTTTATTTACACATTAATAATAATAAGAATAATAAGAAGAGAAAAGCGGGACAAGTTCTGGCAACTTCCAGTAGCGGTCTGAAATAAAAGCAGGAGCCAGCTCCTCGGTGTCGGGAGGTAATTCTGTCCACTCACATCGGGGTTCAGCCTCTCCTTTCCAGGTACTTTTCGAGACACCATTTTCTTTCTTTAAAGCAATGTCACCCAGGAGGATGTCTGGCTGAGCAACCTGTGTCGATGCTTTGATTTACTTCTGTTTGTTGTCACTACTGCTACTCTTTTCTTTAATTGTTGTGTTATTTTAGGACAGAAGTGGAGTTGGGGGAGTTATTATTTATTGCTGTGTTGCCTATCAGGCAATTCTCTCAAGCTGTTAAGTGTAAACCCAATTCTATGTTGAGGAGATATGTTGCAAACGTAATATTGAGCTGCTATGCTGTCAAAATTGAATTGCTCCCCAGTCCTAGCCCCATAAAATTGGAGACATTGCCTCACTCTGCAGTTCCTCCTAGGAACAGGCGAGGGACTTACTTCTGCAGCGCGCCCTGGGAATCCACTGGGGATTTATGCTTTTGCAATGGTACACGGGTTGAATGTTTTTTGATATCCTGGGCTGTGTCTAATGAGCTTGGGTCCATTGAGAACCATGTCTTGGAGCACTGTGGGGATGGCAGTGATGCCCTGTGTGTCATGCTCTGTAGAAGGGCTGAGTTTGGACCTGGTGGAACCCAGGGAAGTCCTCATCAGCACTGGAGAGGGTTTGTTTTATTGTCTCAGTTGATGAAAGCTACACAAAGGGTATGGTGAGCAAACCCATGCATAGAGATTTCCAGCTGGTTGGCACCCATGGGGTGCACGGCTGCTCTTGTCACTCTCCCCTCTCCTCCTTGTGCCCTTCTGCCTTCTATAGGGAAGGACGGAGCACCCTTGGCACTGAGAGATGCACTCAAACAACCCGCAAAGCACTGACAGCTGCCACCGCCATTTGGAAGTGTTTGGGAGTGCTGGCAGTTGCAAACCCGCACTCAGCCAACACTGCTGTTTGTGCTCTCTGCGTGTATATACTTCCTCCCAGAGCGGGAACATTTGAACATTTCCAAATGCAGAGGAATAATGAAAGGCAGGGAAGTTGTACTCCATTGACTGGGTTGCAAAAAAAAAAAAAAAGAAGGGACTATTAATGCTAAGCTTCAGCCTGTGGAACACAGAAAATGGTATTAAAGGATTTGCTTTTCATGACCATAATTCAGAGTTAATGTACATTTGATGTTTAATGTATGAACCACAGGTGATTTCAAACTGGAACAGCCTTTTCTAAATAGTGTTTTAATCTCAGGGTGATATTTTTTTTTTGGTTTTTTAAGGTTCAGATACTCAGCCTGTCAGACAAGAGGAGGAAAAAAATAAGGCAAAGCTAGGTATGAGAATCCAATGTGGGCAAAGGCTTTTGTTCAGTCTTTTATTGAGGTTTTACCTCTAATCTCTGCCTTTTTGATGCAATTTAAGATTAAGGAAATGAAAGGCAAGGCTGTCTGTGAATGGTGATACAAACAGGACAGCTGAGGGGCGCTTAGAAGTCAGTTTTGTAAGAGGCTTTGGGCTGCTTTGGCTGGGAAAGGAGAAGCTGGAGGCTTGGCATGCTTGGAGGAGGAGCGGGCAGGAGTAGTAGGTGGGTGCTGGGAAAGGGGAGGTGGTAGGATGGGGAGCAGGAAGGAGAGCTAGGGGTGATCACAGAATTATAGAATGGCTTGAGTTGGAAGGGGCCTTAAAGATCATCCAGTTCCAATGTCAGATGCCAGTTCAGTGCACACATCCTGCAGTGGCAACTGGGTGGGTGTTGGGACTGCTCTGTTGCCTGGATAGGCTGAGAAAAGTACCCACGTCTGCAGGCAAAAGTCCATCACCACATGCAGGCAGCAATTGTATCTATAGTCACTGAAGGTGAATCCCTTGAAACACTTGGAAAATAGGGGAGAAACAAATTCCTGCCAGGAAAAACATCTCAAATAATCAAACCCTTTCACATGGCACTGGTGATGAATTGGCACTACTTATCCTGACGAGCTGAAAGGTCAAGAACAGACCTTACAAAATAATTATTAAATAACTTTGCCATTTGTTCAGGATCAGTTGCAACCTCATTACTGGGATGGAGAGATGATATCTCTGCATCCTGGGCACAGATCCAAAGAGGTCATTAGTAACAATTGTCCCAAATTTTGCAAGGAGAGGGAAGATTTATCTTCAATTAACACATGTAACTTTCCAGGCTTTTGTCTTTCTGGTAAACAATATGTGAGGAGTCTGGAGATGCATCTTTTACTGTTATATATATTTCAGTAGCCTTGAAGGGGGCGAAGGGCAGAGTCTGAAAGAAATGTTCTGTCACTGCAAAGCTTTAAGCTCAGCAAAGAATAAAGAGCCATCAATTAAAACCTCCTTGGTCCGAAGGACTGCTTGTGAACTGCATTGATCAGGGATGCTCATTTATACCCACATCAGGTCTTTGGGTTCATGTAACCGCATCCCATGTAGCACTACAGCTCTTCGATCTCATGATCTACAGCTCCTTGGGGTTCCCAAGAGGAGCAAGGTGTCCCTGGTCCTGTTGTGTGTTATCAGCCAAAGGCAGAATATTTCTTTAAACATGAAATGCGTTTGTTGATCAGAAGCTGGCAAATGGGAACGTGTCCAACAAGGGTGAGTTGTTGCGAGTTAATCAAAGATTTCTACAGTCCAAGGAAAGCTCATGAATGCTTCCAGTCCCATTAAACACTATTTGAGGTTTTTGGCTAAAGAAACTGTCATCAAGACTTTCCCCCAGCATGTCAACTACCCCTAATTATTCAGGCAACCATGGGTAAAGCCCCACAGGTTCATCCTTTCTTCTTGGCTGTAGCTAGTCAGAATTAAACAGAGGCAGAGCCCTGCACCCATGGGACGTTGAGGAACAGGATTTGTGCTTTTCAGAGTTGCTCTCCCACTGACAGATTTTTCCTGTGCTCTGCTAGACTTACAAGTTTGCTGTCTGTAAACCATGCTGAATTAACAACCTTAAAGAAATCTGTGAGTGATAAGCACACAAAGACAGTAAGTTTAGGCTCCACTTAAAGGAGGATTCAGGGCTCAATGAGTGTGTATTAATAACCAAGCACATGTGCTCTGAGACTGACTTTGAGCTCAATTCCCCTGACTTTGCTGGGCCTCTCTGATGCTCCTTCGTTGTCTTGGGTTTCCCTGTGCTCACGCGTTGGAGCCCTGGAAACCACACGACACCAGCACCGGGAGTGGAGCGTGGTGTCGGTGTAATGGTATCAGCCAGCAAGATCCATTAGTCGAACAGTTTGCCCTTTGCTTTTATTGTGTTGAAAATTTAATTGGCTGCTGATTCAAAGAAGAAAAATCCTTCCTCTTTACTTTAATCTAGCAGTTGCTTTTGTCCTCCCGAGATCTCAGCTTTGGCCACTGATTCCTCGAGGACCATCAGAACGGGCTTAGAAGAAAGATGCACTTCCAACGCCTTATGTGTCTGATTCAGTTTATTAGAAAGTGTATGTCATACTGCAGCTTGCAGGCAGTGGGACTTGCATCCCAGAGGGGTGAAGAGCCACTTTGTAGCTCAGCCTTGGATTTGTCGGGCTGGATTGCAAGCAGATGGACACTGTGCATTGCTGCAGCCAGCCGGAGCTCTGCCCAGATGGGGCTGAAGGAACTCCTCCTCCTCCTCCTTCCAGGAAATCAGACCCCTGAAGAGGGATGTGAAGTTGGGAGGGATGCAGGATGTGCCAAACCAGGCAAGTTGCATGCACCAGCCACCATTCTGGTGCCCAAGGGAGTAAAGGAGGGAGAAGGCACTGCATCTGTTGCTCTGCAGCATCAGGGTTCAGATTTGACCCAGCTGAAGGAACGGAGGGCATCTATTATTTAATGCCCATATGGTGTCCTATGCAAAATTTTCGGATGCCCTGAGTCTATTTCTCAGATGAGAGTCATTGTTATCAAGAAGATGTCTTCCCTCATCAATTCTAGACAAAACAAGACTGGAATCACTCAGTTTAAAACAAGTTCTCAAGCTATTCCTGAGTGCCCCAGGCCAATGCATCTCCCATCACTGCACGCTGGCTACATTCAGTACAAAGCTGCAACCAAAATGACATCACAAAAATACAGGGTTGGATGCTCATCCCAAGGGGTCATCTAATCTGTCGTCCCCCCAGCTGCCCCACCTAAGCTCCTCCTGACAGATGCTCCTCCAATCTGTTCCCCAAAAAGGGAATTTTCCACACTGCCCTCGGGTCATCCATCCCAAGACTTAACTAACCATGCCATTGGAGGCGTGCACTGGGTGCTCGCTCTTTTCAAAGCTTTTACTAGCTGTGCCATTAGAAGTGTGTTTCTGATGTCTAACATGAATGCTCCTTGCTGCAGTTTATGTTTATCTTGTCATCCTCATAGCAAACATGAAAACCTGTTTATTCCCTTCCTTCTCAGAGCTTTCCTTTAAATGTTTGAAGCCTGTTCTCACGTCTCCGCTCATCTTCTACAGAATAAGCAAACCAAATTTTTCTCAGCTTTCATCATGTATCAGTGTTTTAAAATCTCTGATTGCTCTTGTTGCTTTTCCCTGAACCTTCTCCAGCTGGCTCGCACCTCCCCTGACGTGTGAAGCCTGAAATTGGACACAGTGTTTGTAGCTGAGCTTGAACAGAAGCGCTGCTTCGTGTGCCTTGCAGGAAGCTCTCCTGTGCACGCAGGCAGCACCAATCCCTTAATGCTCTCCTTCCAAAGCCGGGATCTCGGGGTAGGTGGTGGACATGGTTGCTGAGCTGCTCCTCTCACCCAGGCAGTGATAATCCATGGCCCTTCCTTGCTTTTCTGATCTCCTTCAGCCACCCCATGAGCTGGAGCGGGGCAGGGATGGGAGCAGGGAAGTTTCCACAAACCCTGAGACCTGACAGCAGCACACAAAACTCACGCTGACTGTGCCTTTCTATTTTTTGCCTAATTGACAGAAAAAGCAGCGGTGGCCCCTCCTTTTTGTTCGTGTCAACAGCACACAGCAATGGTTTATCGCGCTCTCCCTGCAAAGCTGCTTGCCTCGCAAGCTGTAGGGAAACGTGAAGTTGTGGGTAGGAAAGCAAATGAAACCTCTCCCAGTCGTTGGCAATGTGGAGAAAAGCTGATGTTTAACTTTCTGGCACTTTTCCCCTGGAGCAGCTCAGCATGCGGGCAGAGAGAAGGTGGGAGAGGGGAGGAAGAGAGAGACGCGGAAAAGTGGCAGAAGCAACACGCCACCGGAGCTTTCATTTAAACAAAGAGCAAAGTAGCATTGTGCTCCATTGATTACACATTTTTTCTGACTGTTGTGACATTTGCAGGAAGGCTAATTTATTCAAGCATGGAAATCTTTAAAAACTTAATTAAGTTATTTCTGCTATTTCCCATGCCTTATTGTTTCGACTTTGCATTTAACTTTTATTTCTAGTTAAAAAGAAAAAAGAAAGAAAAAAAAAAGAAAGAAGGGAAAGAAATGGGAGGAAAGAGGAAATATACAGCTGTAATCTTGCTTTGTGCTTTTGCTGTGTGCTGTTTGGGGGCCTGTTCTGCAGGAGAGGGGTCCTGCTTTGGTGGGGTGTGAGTGAGTGTCTGGTTTTAGGGAGTACTGTTTGGAATAGGAAGTGGTAAGCAGTAGGTCCCATAACCCAGCTCCCCAAAATACCTTTGATGGGTAAATACTTACCCACCCATTTAGTTTCCATTGGGAGCAGTCGCTGCCATCTGCTCCCAGCTGCCATGGGCAGGATCTGTCTTGCCCCAGGCACTGTCTGTGACCCTTCAACTGATCTAGGAGGGTGTGGGACACTGCCAGCAAGCCCCACTGCTGCATTAATGAAGTTTCTGTCGGTAAATCCACTAATTAAGACTCACAGATGGAGCTGTAATAAATGCTTGCAGTGAAACCCAGCAAGTGTGAAATTTGCCCGCTTTTGGAGGCACAAGGCAAGTCTGTAAAAAGATGGGGGAAAAACCTTCAGGAGTTTGGCTGAGCATTGCTTGCATCTCAAAAACTGGGGCAAGAGCAGAGGTTGGGTGGCACTGCTGGGAGTGCTGCTGTTCCTCAGTGAACTGGTGCCCAGCCAAGAGACACGGACATGATTTTATAGTGGAGCTATGGATGAGAAAGGCTTGAACCAAGGGTTGGTTCCTGAGGCTCTGGGTTAGACCCCTAATCACTAGGTCTTCTCATCTATGACAGCAAAGCTGTATGCAAGGAGGAACTGCTATTGCTATTAAAAACACTAGAGCCATAAGGATCTCCAGCTGTAAAATACAAAGTGCTATAAAGCATCCCAGTGGCAGCCACTGGGGCTTAGGGAACAGAGTGATCTCCCTGCTGTCCAACATTTGCCAGGCATTAGCCTAATTTCCCTGGGGCTTGTAGGTGAGACACTCAGTACTCTTGCTATACCTCTGTGTATTATTTTTAAGCCATTAATAGCAGCCTGATATTCTGCCTTAAGAACCTCTCCGGGAGCAACGTATGGCATTCCTTCCCCAGCAATGCAGCGACTCCTGGAGGTGCTGGCTGCCCAATGGATGTTGCTTCCATCTGTGTTTTCTCTGGTGCATCCTGGCAGACATTAGTGAGATGCTGGTTAAGGAAATGTGCATGTCCCATGGCTGCTGCGTGCTTTTGGGACAGCCAGGAGGGACAGGTTCAGCAGTGCACATGGCACAGCCCCATATCCCAGTGCAGCAGAGATCTCTCTTGCAGGCCAAAGGGAGCTACAGGTTGCAGGGAGCTGCACTGCACTCAGTAGGAAGCAAATCTACTTTCTTCTCTGCTATAGCATTTCTTTATTTCCTCCCTCTGTAGCTAAGGCAACATTTGTATTTGTCAGCCTATGGCTATCCTTTGCATATGGAATACATTTGCTACATTTGCTTTGGGTGTTTGCCATTAACATTTTCATTTCTGTTTAGTGTCAGGAGTTTTCGATTACTGGCTGTGCGGAGCAGCGAGCTTTTGTTTTCATGCTCTCTTTGTTTTCATTTCCACATACCATCTGAGTAAATTACAGGACAGGAGCCCTGCCCTGGGGAACGAGGGGAGAAATCGAGTTACCCAACTATATTTGGATTTGGCTGCGCTCAGGCGGTTGCTGGCTTGCAGGATCTGGCTTTATCCAAGGCCATATTGTACTTAGCATGTGAGCAGAAAAACCAGAGATTGAACAAACCGCCTGTCCCATGTTTCACCCTGTGCTCTGCTCCTCGGTGGCCTGGGAGGTTGAGAGCTGCAGTATGCTTAGAACATGGGCATGGGTAGCTCCAGGACAGGGCCTTCTCCTTTTTTTTATTCCAGTCTTGCTCTACCTCTCCTTTGCTTTATGTCTCTGCTTTATAACTTAACTCCATGAAGTCAAGTACAGATAAAATTGCTTTATCCAGTAAAGAAATGAGGGCCGAGTAAATGCACATCCTGAGTGAAACAGCAAGCTCCATATTTCTGAAGTGCTGCTTCCCTAAAATATAATTAAGCCATAATGTTTAGAAGCGAGCAGTTGAAAGAGCAATAAATGGCTGCCAGGTCAGGTAAACACTGGAGCAAAAGCAAAGTGTTTAGCAAAGCTGAAAGCCCTTTATTGTGCGTAGAAGATGTGCTCCTGAGCATTATTGCATTACTCAGCCTGTCACCAGAAAGCCTGCAGTGAGCAGGGGAAACAGGGATGCAAAGGGCAGTGGAGTGTAGGGCTGGTGATGCATAGGGGTGATGGATCAGCGAGGAGGTGACGGAGCAATGGGTACTGGCAAGAGGGCACAGGGTTTGGCTGCTGCAACATCCCCATGGGTGGCACTTCTATGCCTTAGCGTTTATCCTACTTAACCCTCTCCTTGGGGAAGAAGTATCCTTGTTAATAACTCACCTGGAGCACATAACCCATAGGCAAAACCTTCACGCTGCTTTAGTGGAGCTATGAAATTAATTTGTCTCAGCGCAGCACCCCAATGCAGAGCCTCAGAGCCCAAGTGTGTTTACCCACAGGGCTGGGCTTCCTCGGGGATTAAGGATGGGGAAAGCCATGTCTGAAAATGGGCTTTGTGCTCTGAAACACCACGCTTTGAAAAACACGCTGGTAATAATCACCAGCTGCAGGATTGTGTGCTGCGGTTGCGTTCGTAGCTCACAGCCCTCCAACCACGCTGCTGAGGTCGGGGCAGCACCACTGGAAAGCCAGGAAACGAGGAAGGCACAGTGCCTGAGGGATAGATAAGCTCAGAATTTTTAGAGGGTTCTCCTGGTCATCGTGCAGTAATTAATTCCCCCATGATCAAGAAGGTTTTCTCCTTTCCCCTTTCTCTCCTCTTTTAGATGGATTATGGAAGAAAAAATAAAAAGCAAAACACTGAGTATCCCCCCCCCCTCCCTCCCCCCATCCTGCAGATCTGCACTCAGTGCCTCAAAATGCTCTCGTGCCACTGCTCACAAGCAGCTCTCACCGGAGCTGCTCTCTGCCTGCCAGCCCCCTCTGTCCATGCCACACACTCTCGTGCCTGCAGTGCGAGGTCTGAAATGCAGTTCGTGATGTTAAGGGCGCACAAATGAACAGAATATCAGGATCCGTGCTGAGAAAGGGTTTAATTGATTGGGAGCTGGTCTGCATCCGACAGAATATATTACAGTACATCATTGATTTCGAATGACTGGTTTCATATAGGGCTAAATATTTTCTAAGTAATGCAACATCTCTTTTTAAATCAGTGTGACAAGCATTTTATAGCATACGTAATGCAGGCATGAGAAAATATACTGTTCTTTCTTGTAGCTAAATTTCAGAAGGCACTGGGCAAACTCCTGCTCAGCCATGAGAAATGAGGCGAATAAATCCAGCAGCTGCTGAATAACTGCACACACCTCCCCTGGAATGGGTGGACAGCCTGACACCAGCACTGCCCTTCCTCTGCAGGGCAGTCCCACTTGCGTGTCCAGCCCACACTCGACACCTTGGCACTGTATGATGAACACTGCTTGCTACCAGGCATATTTGCACACCTTGCTCTCACCTGCAGAGCATCCGTCCATTCCAAGCACACAGCATGACAGTTGGACTAGAAACAACATCAGGGTCCCTCCCAGCTCAAAGGATTCTGTGATTCAACCCTTAGCACACCCCAAGGCACAGTGATGGGGTGAGGAGAGGGTCTTCTCAGGAGCTGTATTTCTGTAGGAAGCAAGGATATACTAAGGAAAAGGTACAAGGGTTGTCCAGTGGTGATTTTAAGTGCATGCAGCACAAGGAAGAACTTGCAAGGTTGCAAGACTGTCTAGTTTTGCAACTAAACCAAGTGCTGTTAACCTCTGATTTAAAGTCTGGGTTTCCTCTGATTTAAAATGATTTTAAAGGTTTCAGCACTCCAGCAATCTAATTACCCAAAAGATTTCTGTTAGACTTTTTTTCTGCCCCTTTATTTCTAAAGAGGTCTTTCTAAGAATGCCACTAGGTTAGAGTCATTATGGCACATAATGCAAACAGGGCCATTTATTGTATTTTTATGAGGGTTGCACTGCACCATCCAATAAATTTTACAGGAAGGACTCGATACAGAAAATGCTGAGATTCAGCCACAGCAGGGTCAGCCAATGTGAGCTCTAATTTCAGATGAAAGTAGTTAAGGGAGGAAAATGTGTATCTTTTCTTTTTTTTTTTTTTTTTCACTCTTACATTTTGGAAATGGTAGGGAACAATGGGAGCTAAGGAAAAAAAAAGAAACACAAGAGGAAATGCTAAGACCGTTCAAAGAGCAGATACAAATGGCCTGGCTCAAACAGAACAACGGAGTCCCAAGCTGCCAGTGCAAATGTGACGTCTTAATGGGTTTTGAAAACATTTGATTTTCCCCTTCATCAGTTGAGTTCCTTTGTAAAGTCTGAAAACACCAGCTTGTGTTTGGCTATGGGATAGGATCCTCCTGCCAGGAAGAAATGCATGCTCCGTGGTGGGGAGCTGCAAGAATCCACTGGAAAGCTATAGGAAACTGGCTCCATGGCCATGGGGCACCTTGGGGTGCCCTGGGATCCCACACCACTCCAAGGGATCCATGCTGCCTTTCTGCCCTCTGGATAGAGCCAGGCCGATTTGCACTTAGTTTCTCAGCTGTGTTTCTCTTAATCAGTTCATTACAGCAAGTAGTGGAATCAATGAAAACTGGTTATTGATCAGAAATTCATAAGTTAAAATTGTGTTGCGAGTACTAGTTCATTTCTCAATGGCAGAGACAAATCTATAGCTCCCCTTCTCTGGAAAAACCTCAGCCAGCACAATTTTTAATAGCTTTCCTCAAAGGCTGTGAGCACAACCCCTGCAATAAGGCAGTGCTGGAGGCAGCCCCCATCTGCAGCCCGTGGGCTCTGTGCTGGGCAGCCCCATGCCCATGGACTGGAGTTTGGCTTGGTGTCTGCATGCAGACAGCATCACACGTGCCTGGGCCCACAGACTCCAGAACCCAAAGACTTTCTTACAGCTGAGAGCCCCAAATTCCCAGTGAACGACCAGTTTCATGGGCTGCTTCCTCTGCTGTCGATACCAGAATTGAGAGCTGTCATCACCGTCCTTTCTCGGGAAAGAAATAGTTCAATTATTTCTTCCTGCCTCTTAGAGAACTAATTGTACCGCTAATTGTTTTTTTCCTAGGAGCAAAGTTACGTGTGTGTGGGTTTTTTTTTTTCTTTCTTTTCTTCACAGCTTTAGGCCGTTTAAGGATTTTATAAAGAGTATTTCATCAAACGTGATTCAGGAATGAACTCACCGCAATGACATTTCCTTTCCAATTTTCTGTTTATATTATCAAAGTGCGGATTGCTGGAAGCCCAGGGCTGTGGCTGCCAACCTGATTCATTCCATACGCACAGACGGGACTGAACGCAGATGAATTTTGCCAGATTGGCTGGTGTTCATATGTAATGATAACAATAATACGTTTTATCTATCTCCTGTCGAACCGAAGAGGTTTTCTCAGTAAGTTTGACAGAAAGAGGATCAAGCTGCCACTTAAATTCTTGCTGGAGAGAATCTCTGATTACTCTTCTTCCCCCATTTCAGGTTCTCAGAGAGCTGAGGGCAGTGCTCTGCTCTCATTTCTCTGATCTTTTGGCCTACTGCAGGGATGGGAGCAGCACTAGGACTCCCAGTTCTGGAGTGGGTCTTGTGCTTTTCTCCCCAACACTGAAGCAGCTGTGCTGCAAAATGCATGCTCTCTTCTGCAGAGATCTGCACAGAGTAGGGCCAGCTTTCCATGTGGGACAGATATTCTCGTGCCCTTGGTGGAAGAGCTGTGCAGGATGAGCTCAGTGCTGGAAGAGGGGCAGGAGGTGAAAACAGCCCTGGGGTGAGTGTGTGGAGGGACTGCAGTGGGGAATGTTTTCACCACGAGGCTTTCTGCAAGTTGAAAAGAAAGCTAAATTAGAGGGCTTTATTCTCCATGTCTTTTTAACTATTTTGCTCGTGCTACCAGACAGAGAACAAAGGAGCAAGCTGCTGACAGCCTGATCAGCACAGAAGAACCGGCTGCGGTCCTCTTGGCAACAGGACCCTCGCTAACCATGCAGTGAGCAGCATTTCTAAGGCAGATTACTGCCAGCCCCAGTGCAGCTGGGGACTGTGTGGGGCGTTCTGTGGGGAGAGCTGGGGCTGTGTGAGAAAATGGGGAATGCCAAGGAGCCCCCACTTGGCTTTGCCATGTGCTCCATCTTCATCCTGCGGCAGCCTTCCTCCTCTGCTGGGGCTTTGCCTGTCCCGGAGTCCCCCACCACTTTCTTTCTCTGGAAAAGAATGAGGTATGAGGTTCTGCCCTCATTTCCCCAGTATCAGGAGCGGAGAGGGAGCTTGTGTCAGGCCAATTCTCTTTCCTGATTCTTTACAATGAAATGCGGCAACAAGGGAAACATAATACTTCATTACGCTACAATACAGCGAGCAATTTACATGCTGCTCCTTTCTTCTTTTAATGGTGCCAGTGCACCTGAAGATTGAAATGAGCTGTAAAAATAAACAAACACATACTTATCCCCAAGTCCTTCTGCTCTGCAGCAACACAGTTGGTCTCCTCATCCCAACTTCTGCTGGGAACCAAAAATGGCTATGGGGCAGGATGAGCCCCGATGCCCTACCAGGGACAGCATAGCTAGGAGAGGGTGTTGAATTGGGCAGAGTTTGACCCCAGACTCCTTCACTCAGGTCCTAAACCCTGCCTTTCTTCTACCCCTTCCTTTCACTTGGATGCTCCAGTTTGAGTCTGCTGTCAGCTCCTTATCCGGGATAAAAACACAGCCAGCGATGCTACACCAGCAGTGTGATCACCAGTCTTACAATAACTCAGCGAAGCTTCCTTGCATTGACAGACCCTCGCCACTTAAATAGATGAGAAACAGGTACAAATGAATGCTGCAGGTTCCTCCCTACTGTGAAGTATAAATCTCGAGGGAACAGCAGTGGAAAAGTAAAATAAAGTACTGGGAACGCAGGACAGGATTCAGGATTTGTTTGGAGCTTTTCTTGTATACATGACTGAAAAAACGATAGCAGCTTTCTTCCTGCCAAGGGTTAGCAATTAGCACGGCAGCAGGAAAAGGTAATTTAATGGTAAGCTTGGCAAAGACCTCTCTACAAGTCTTGATACCGCACAGCTCTTCTAAAGACAATAATGTATAAAATCATCTTTGACAACACATTGCACCCCAGTGACACTTCAGAGAGCGCTTTGCTTAAGTAAAAGCCAGGCAAGGTGTTTGGCTGTGGGATAAAAGGGCAGTGAGGCACTGGCACAGGTTGCCCAGAGAGGTGGTGCTGCCCTGCAGACAGCCAAGGTCAGGCTGGACGGGGCTCTGAGCACTGATGGAGCTGTGGGTGTCCCTGAGCACTGCAGGGAGAGGCACCACGCGGCCTTTGGGGGTCCCTTCCAACTCAAATGATTCCACAGTTCTGCAATCCTATGAACTGCTGCTGCTGCGTGTTCTGCTCAGTGGAGAAAGCGTGCCACACCAATAAAAAGTTTGTAAGCATTCTTGTGACAGTATAAAAATGGTTGGAGGGCATCAGATGCTAGGATAATGAGCATGGTATAATTAGCCTTGATGGATAGGTAATGAGATAGAGAAGTATAAATGGGAATTAATAGATTAAACAGCCAGATTAACTACTACTATTTAAGCATTGACTCCCGGCCCAGCCCTCCAGCTGCGATGGATGTGCCTCAGCTTGCTCTGCTATAGAGCTTCAAGGCAGAGCACGCAGCCCTTTGCCTGTAAGTTGGTTGTCTTGCTGGAAAAAGGAATGTTGAAGTCATTACGTCCCCTTCCCTCCCGTTCTGAGGGGAGCCAGGCTGTGCTGCTGTGAGTAGAAATGTCATTTCTGAAATGTAATTTGGCTGGAGCACGCTGCAGGACAGCAGCAGCTGTAGAGGCAAATCCAAATAATGCTCAGCACTATAATTGCATATGTAAAAAGAAAAAGAAAGAAAAGAGAGAGAGGGAAAGTGGTCTCCTCTCCTCTGCTGGGTATTACAGATGTAGCTGTCATCCTATTTCCTTCGCTGAGTGGTTGTAGGTGTTCGGTACTGATACTCCACTGGGTGTTGTACAGAGACTGGAATGTAATTTCCGATGCACGGAGGTCAAGCTGCGGGGCCGTGTGGGCACACTGTGGCTCTGACAAGGGTTTAGCAAGCTCACAGCTGACCCCACATCCCTCTATGATGCTGGCAGGGCTCACCAGTCTCGGAGATGCTGCCACCAGGGTCCCACCAGTCCCGTGTTCATCCCCAGAGGGAAAAGCAGTGAAGGGTGTGTGTACAGACCCGTCCTCACTCAGGTCTGTACTCCCCACCTGCTGCTGCCCTCCCTACATCACTTCTCTGTGCTCTGCCCTACAGAGTGATGACAGGTTCTTGCTTTACGCTAACATTCTAACTTAAATCCCTTAAGATGCTCTGCAGAAGAAATAGAATATTGTTTTTACTGTGCCCTAAATTAGATGGTATGCTTTATATAGACATTAATCAATACATGAAAGAGACGCCATTAGGGAAGACAGAGTTCTTAGCTTTCAAATGAATTCTTAGCTGTGTTACATCCCAGATTGTGAAAATTGAAATCAATTTATCAATCTAATTTTCTTTTCACAATTTATGCTTTTATTTTTCAATTCACTCTAATCAGGCGGCTGAGCTAAAGAGAGCAGCAGCTTCTACACACAACATCCTTTTTCAGGTTTGCCTTGAATTCACACTAGGCTGCTCCTATCTGTGGCTGGGGATGCGCTCTATTAGATCGGATATAAAACTAACGTTCCCTTGCGCTGTGTGATGATCAGAGTCCTCGTGTTATCTTTGTTGCAATGATGAGTTTACCCACTCTGGTTACGTCACTCAACTTCCCTAAATTATTCATCTCCTTCTATGGGCTATGGGAGTCTTCTGCTTCCTCTCCTCCATTACTTTGCAGCAAATCAACAGTGGCTGTGGAGGCGGCTGTATTTCAGCAGCAGAGGAATGTATCCATACATCTCATCCTTCACAGTGAGTATTGGAGGTTTAACTAACTTGTACATGAGAAGCAGCCCCTCTGAAGAATGGGTTTGCTCTGATGCAGTGTCAGACCGAATATTTCCATCCATACAGGTTAGCCAGGCAAATCCTGATGGTGTTTTGCCATTCTGCACTGTTCCAACTCATGGTTTCTTCAGGTAGTAAATGTCTCCTGTTTCTAACAAGCTGGGAAGCTGATGGAAGTATAGAGAAAACAACCAAGCAGCAGCAGAGACAAACTGTGCAGAAAGCTGTATATTGCTCCTATAGGGTATCTTCAACTTTGCCTCGTAATGAGCAAGCAGCTGTGAATCTATACAAACTAGCAATGTTCCAAAGGGCTGTAATTATTAATCTGCTAACGCAGACACAATACTCTCAGCCCTCCTCTCATTCTCTCCCAGGAACGGAAAATAATGCTGTAGTGGCAATTACCTTAATGCAATTATCTCAGATGTGAAATTTCATAACAACGCTCCATGTCCTGGCTTTTAGAGAACAGTGAGGAAGCAGCGGCTCTCCCAGCACCGCTGTGCCATTTGCCAGGCATTGCCTCGCCTTGCCATCCCACATCTTTGTCCCCCATTGCTGCAGAGGTGCAGACCCCTGGGCAGCCCTCATCCCACCCAGCAGTCCTTCTGCTCAGTGCCCAACATGATGGATGGCAGTGGAGCTGTGTCCTGACACTCAGAAATCAGATAGAAAATGGGAGCGGTCAAAGCAGAGCTCACTCCAAAAATGAGCACAAGGAGCTTAGGTGATTCTGTCTTGCTTAGGAGCAGCTCTTTGTATCTCTTACCAAGGATAAAGAAAATTTAGGAGGCTATCACAGAATCAGAGAATCATCAAGGCTGGAAAAGACCTCCAAGGTCATCCAGTCCAACTGTCCACCTTTCACCAATATTTCCCACTAAACCACGTCCCTT
Source organism: Oreortyx pictus (assembly GCA_036925125.1). Taxonomy (NCBI): domain Eukaryota; kingdom Metazoa; phylum Chordata; class Aves; order Galliformes; family Odontophoridae; genus Oreortyx; species Oreortyx pictus. The sequence goes on along the minus strand of JAUPFR010000025.1, from coordinate 4,628,495 downwards.
GGTACAACATCTAAATGTTTCTTGAACACCTCCAGCATCAGTGACTCTACCAGCTCCCTGGGCAGCCTGTGCCAGTGCCTGACCACTCTTTAGGTGAGGAAGTTTTTCCTAACATCCTGAATCTCCCCTGGTGTAACATGAGGCCATCCCCTCTCACCCTATTGCTAGTTACATGGGAGAAGAGGCCAACCCCCACCTCACCACAACCTCCTGTCAGGGAGTTATAGAGAGCAATAAGATCTCTCCTGAGCTCCTCTTCTCCAATCTGAACCACCCCTGCTCCCTCAGCCACTCCCATCAGCTTTGTGCTCCAGATCCCTCGCAGCTCCATTCAGTTCTCCGGACACACTCCAGGGTCTCATTGTCCTCCTGTAGTGAGGGGCCCAAAACTGAAGACAGTACTGGAAATGCAGTCTCACCAGAGCTGAGTACAGAAAGATGATCACTTCCCTGCTCCTGCTGGCAACACTATTTCTGATACAAGCCAGGAATCATCCTTATGATAATCCCCGGGTTAATGGTAAGCATTAACGAAGTGATTCCTCCAGCCTGCAGAACCCATAGCAACCAGTCATTAAGGACACTCAGCGTGAAGATCTGAGCTAAAGAAAGAAAGTTCCTTGAAACACTTGTGCACGCACATACCAATCAGACAGGAAAATGTTCTGCAATTTGTTCGAGACAGACTTGAAGACTATTTCAGCGGCCCCATCTCTGAGGAAGGAAGGAACTAATGGCAAAAGGGTTTTTAAAAGAAAGATTGCCACTCACCCAAAACAGTAAATGGATTTTACTTCCTCTGCTCTGATAAATATTTAATTATCAAATGTTAATGCGAGGTCTGGGTTTTGTTCTTGGCTGTTGTTTTTTGCTCATTTTACACGTACGTTTATTTCTTTATATTCTGCACTTCCACAGCGACTGACGCCCTTGTGTGGCATCTTCAAGCTAACCTCTCTTATAATTGGATGGCACTGTCCTTTCATACCCCTGATCTGAACTGACTAGTTACTCCACGGATACTAAGCTCCTCGCACTGGTGCACGGTACACGAGCTTCCCCGCTGCCAGGACCTTGCCCTTGCACCCTGCTTGTCTCTCTCGTGTCCTCCCCTAGGTTTTCTTCTCGCCTTCTGCACTCCTCTTAACATTTCATTTTTAAAAATCTCATCCCGTGGATGTAATTGCTTGAAAACGTTTATTTACTTTAGGGACTCTTTATGGAAAACTCCAGGCTCTTGACTACTAATATCATACATTTACGTAATTGTGTAATTAGAAATCAAATGACAAATGTTTATTTAGGCTCCATTTTTCAGTCGTGCCTCCAGTCCTCCCAGTTCCACTGCTCCGGGCTGGTTCTGCTCTTCTGTGCTCTTGAGCACATGGCCTTTCACAATATCACCCCGTCTCCGGCTCAGCAACCTTGCAAATGCCCACACTTAATTCCTCCCTGGCCTCTACTCAAGGCTGATGAATTATTACTCATGCAAAATCTCATTAAAATCATTGAGAATTTGCACAAATGAAGCACCCCAGGATCTGGCAGAACAACCCTACTCCGCTGCCTCGCAGAGTCAATATTAGAGCCGCATCCTCAGCCAATGTACATCACCATCAGCGTTCGCTGCTGGCTCTGACTGACGAACCCCTACTCCATCCCACATAAACTGCAGTCTTCCTGTATCTCATTTCGTGCAACAGAATTTTTCCCAGCAGGATTGATAACAATATAGCCTCGTAAATAATGTTACCCAATGGGATGCTGTATTGGTGTCTGGCTATTAATGGTTGTGTATTTTTCTTCATAATGTTCAACTGCCTTATTTATGATTAATGGGACTCGCTGTCTTTCTAAGGAGTAGTAGAATGGTTATTACTAGCTGGATTGTTGTTTTTAATATATATATTTTTAATTGAAGCGTTTGTTACTGTTAAAGCCCTCTACTGCTAACAGCGTCCTTAAAGCAAAATGGGAACATCTGTTTTCCAGGCTCTGGCCACATGTGACACTTCACAAATACAACTTGTTCTGGGGACGGCCCCCATGTGCCTACCACATCCCCAGCGTCTCCCCCTCAAACAAAATAACCTCAACAGCTCCAGTGTTGGGGTGCCATAAAGCTGCAGTCTCAGCTCCAGCCAGCTCTGCTTCTTGCTGCACGAAGGTCTCTGTGTCTGGCATTTGATGGCCCCAGTTTCGTAAGTAGCCATAAAAATGGAAGGGCAACTGCACCTTAAGGTATTGTTTCCACATCATCTCTCCCTGATACATGCGAGCACATTGCTGAGCGTTATCAGCCGGTCCTGGCTGGGGATAAACGATGAGCATCACTTACAATAAGAGTGACTGAGGGGAGATTTAAAGGTCTTCCCGCCCTCACTCTTTATTAGAAGCTATTTTGCTGAGCGCCCTCAATTACATCTTGCAGAGCATTGGGGCTGGAGTCTCATCAGCCATAGGCTGTGGGTCTTGGTGCTGTGGGAAAGGGAAAAGGAAAGGGAAAAAGAGCCCCAAATACCTGCAGCTCCCACTGAGCCCTTCCCAGGATGCTGGAGCTGGTGGGTCTGCTTGGCATCAGCTGTCATCATTTCATGAGTCCCACTGAAACTTCATCCCTCAGTTAGAGACTCTGAAAGTGCAGGGGAATAAAACTCCTCGTTTATAATCGCCCCAAAAATGCCTTTTGGCAGCTTTATTGCCTGGCATGTACAGGAAAAAGAGCAGATGCGATTTAAGCTTCTGCTGTGCACAGAAACCATTTTGGTAATCCCACTGGTAACTACCCAAAGGGGCGGTCCTGTTTCCACCAGGACAGTGGAAGCACCACATGCTGCTGGCCCGTACTGGGGGGGTGCAGGGATCCCCTCCTTGGCTTCTGATGGAGCTTGGCAAGCAGGAGGAGGTGACTGCCTGCAGGAAAGCTGTCCATGGTGGAAACCTTGAGAGGTTGTGTGTTGATGGCAGAAGGGATGGCACAACTCTGTAGGCATCATATCCTGACCAGCGTGGGAACATGGGCTCAGTGTCCACTTCATTCCACATCCCCACTAGCCTGGTCTTGGCTTAGAGACCTTCCAGTAGGAAGTGCTCATGCCTATTCCACTACTAAAATAATGAGATAACCCCAGAAAAACCAATGGCAGCCTTGTCAGCATCCCAGAGCCACGTCCCACTGCCCGGCTGTGCCAGCAGATGGGTCCCTGCTGCCCAGATGTTGTCACCAAGAAGTCCTGTCAGGGGTTGCTGGCCGGGTCTCGTTCTCGCCTGTCAGAGTTGACATCTTCAGCGTATAATTAAATGCCAGGACGCGAGCAGTAGAGCAGGTGCATGCTAATGAGGAGATCAATTTTAATTATGATTTTAATTAAACACCCAATCCGGTAGGAAATATGACAAGCAGGCTAGAAATGCAAAATTTCTAATGGGGAAAAAAGATCGGCAAGAAAAAGGGGAGATGGCAACAAGGGGTGAAGCAGCTAAGTGAAGTGAAGCAGCTAATGGGCGGGGAAGGATGTCCTCAAGCAGGACAGACCTAGCCAGGAGCTCTGCTGGAAGTGGGCCATCGCTGTGCAGCACAGGGCATGGATGAAACCCCTCCAGGTCTTCATTTCCCCTTTGCAAAGCATTCACGCTGACCCACTTCCCATCTAAAATGTTGGTTTGCTCTAAGCGCAAAATACACGCGAGATGAAGGATGGTTTGGTGGTGAGGAGCCAGGGCTGAGATCTGGGGGCATATCAGTCCATTCCTTCCTCAGCCAAGTCTGCTCTGCACTCCATCAGTGCTGGGCTCGCTGCTGGCTCTGAGCCCTTCAGCACTGGTTGTGGCTGTGAGCGAACGCTCTGCTCTGCGGGATGCTCTCAGCGCAATCAGAAGACAGAAAGAAGCTGGAAACATCTTATTGCTGCTGCAGCTCGAGGAAGGAAACCTGATGCTCAGGGAAAAAAAAAAAAAAAAGAAAAAAAAGTAGTAAAAAAAAAACCACCACAGAAAAACCACCAAACGTGTTGCATTCTGCTGCTGTTTTCCCTCTCCCCTTTTCTGTAGGCCCTACGAAGACACAGCCCCATGGAGGCTGCAGGAGTTGGATGTGCAGTGCTGGAAGTGAGGATGGTGGGGCTGCTCCTCTCTTCAAAAACAGATGTGACGATTTAGGCTCCGCAGCAGAGCACAGGAGGAGGGGGAAATCAGCTCGATGGCAGCCAGCTGAGAGAGAATGGAACGGAGAGGAGCCAGGGACTTGTGTGCTCGGGTAAACAATGGGGTGTGCAGCCGCATGGCAAAAATAAGCTATAAAGGGAATTACCACTAAATGGAGGTCTTTGGCAAGAGGCTTCACAGAGGGCCGTGTGGCTGGGGGCTGCGGTTTTGGATCATGGATCAGACGGAGCGTTTAGGATCCCTCAGTGCACAATCCGTAATCGCAACTGCTCTGGATTAACTCCTGTGCTACCCAGGGCAAGCTGCAAGAGAGCAAATCTGTCCCTGATTTCACGTCTCCCCGGAGCAGGGAATCCCCCGCTGTTCCTGCGGTTGATAATTTTCACTGCACTGCTCATCCAAATCCATCTGGCTCCAGCTCTCAACATGTTGTCTTTGCAGTAGCACGCCTTTAACCCACACATTTGTGAGCCACTTAAATCAGGTTTTTCTCTCCCCAGCATGGGCACAGGTAGAGCGGAGTCGGCTCGCCGCTGTGCCGCCGTCTCATCTGCTCCAATGGAGCTGCGGGGCATGGAGGGGTGGTGGCAAGCAGTGGCAGTGGCATGCGGTGACAGTGACACGTCAGCCTGGTCCCATGGAATGACGAGGAGCTCCACTTGCTCAAGGCCCTGGGAGAGGAGAGGCAGTGGTAAGTGCTGACTGTCTTGCTGGCTAATCAGGATGGAACGCTCCCGATTATGTATTTAACACGAGTACAGATGCTGTGAGCAGAGTTTTTACGCTCATCAGTTATCAGAACTCACCCCTGGGCCCTGTCCCTCCCCTGGTCTCCCCCTAACTCTGCAGAGCTATTGATTTGGCTGTTTTTCACTATTACATATTATAAATTGACTCCAGCAACCCTTTTCCCTAACTAATGAGGCCATTAGCGATGGGGCGTGGGCAGACATGCGGCCGACCTGAGATCAATCAGATGAGAGGATCGGTTCTGTCTGCTGGGAGCACACTGCAGTGCCCAATGCCACCGTGTCCCTTGGTGGCTGGGGACACCAGCACCGTGCCAGCTGCAGCCACTGCATCCCTATGGGATGTTGCAGGGTGAGGGCATGGAGCCTGGAGTTGCAGTGAGTTGGGGTAGGAGCTCTGTGGGTAAACATGGAGGTGATGAGTAATATATGGGATGGTCACCCAGGAGCGTGCCATTTCCTGGTGCTGTTCTGCAATCTGTTGCACCTTTCTGTGCCAGTTTGGCTCCCAGCTGTGGGGTCTGAGTTAGGGTGAAGGATGAGATGCTGTGAATGGAGGCATTTGGTTGTGGCAAGCCCCATTCCCAACCATTCCCCAAACCATCCCCCAAACCATTCCCCAGTGGGGAGAAGCCTGTGTCCACACACAGCCATTCCCCATTGGGCACTGCTTTCATTGGCTGGCGTGGAGCTCGCTTTGTGGATCTCTCCCTTCCATCTAATTAGCTGCTGCTTTCAGAGCTCAGGCACTGCCCGATGTTTTCTACATAGCCTCCCTGCATTTTTACCTTTCACCCTCTGGAAATGTCAGAGCTGCAGGGAATCCACACTGCTTTGTTGCCTGTACTGTTTTAATAACTTTAGGGCTCGCAGTCCTCTGGCGGCTGCTCTGCCCACCTCCTCTCGAAGAGGAAAGCACGTGGGGAGATAAGAGCCCATCTGATGTAGAGGAGACAGGGAACAAGAGCACCACATCTATCTTTAACCCTGCACGTTGGGAGGGTCATTTCATTTAGGCAGGAAGGTATTTTCTGCCACCCGAGCAGCAGAGTCCCATGCACTTTCACACGTCGGCCCAGTAAATCATTCCGGCCAGATAAAAATGAAAGGGATGGTTGGTTACAGAGCCGGGCCCCATTGAAAAGCTCGCGGTTAGGGGGTGTGGGCATGCAGGAGGAGGGGCTGGCAGTGGGGGCACCTCTGCTCACCTCTGGCAGTGGGTGGTTGTTAGCGCTGAGCCACCTCTGCTGCAGGAAGCAATTTGTCTCCGTGAGGCTGACAGGGGCTCCTTTCTTCTCCACTTACTCCTTGCTCAGAAATAAAAGGGGCATCCGCTCACATGAAAAGCAGGGAAGGCTCCAGGTTTCACTTGTGAGGTCTCTCCCAAGCTGGCACGAACTGGCAATTTGTACAAATGACACTTCCCTGGGAGGGAAAAAAAAGAAAAGAAAAAAAAAGAAGAAAGGCCCACCCCAGCTTCCAATTTGCGCCTCATCACTCCGTTCCAGCTCCTCTTCTCCCGACTTTCAACATAATTTGTGGTACTATGGTTCTGTTCTGCATCTCCACAGTGGCTGCCACCGTTAGAACAGAACAGCCCTTCCCTGGCGAGGGTGGGGACAAGTGGGGGTATCTGACTGATGGTTTATCTGGCCAGTAGTGGTTTATTTGTCCAATGATGGTTAACCCTGCTCCCCATTAAGGCCATGTCCACGGAAACATAGAGTAGTTGGAGGTGGAAGGGACCCCCAAAGGCCGAGTGGTCCCACTCTCTGCAGTGCGCAGGGACACCCACAGCTCCATCAGTGCTCAGAGCCCCGTCCAGCCTGACCTTGGCTGTCTGCAGGGACGGGGCAGCACCGCCTCTCTGGGCGACCTGTGCCAGTGCCTCACCACCCTTAGTGTCAAACCTGCTTCCTTAAATCCAGTCTGAATCTCTCCTCTTTGAGTTTGAAACCATTCCCCTTGTCCTGTTGTGACAGAACCCATTAGAAAGTCTGTCCCCTTCTTTCTTACAGCCCCTTTAGGTTCTGAGAGGACCCAGCCCTTGCGTCAGCACTTCTCCATGCAGGGACATCCAGGCCAATGAATCCCCATTAGCTCTCGAAGCGGATTAGCTAAACCCTAGCAAACTCCTTTGTGGGTGTTTTTATTCAGTATTAGAGTGGTTCTAATTCGATTTATCTTAATTCACTTACAATTTGCTTATAATTAAACTACAGTGAACCAAGGGATCTGATTTACCCAGCACAGTGAAATCTGATGAGGACTGTGAATCAGCCATCTCAGTTCACTGCACAGTGTATTAATATAAATTGAAATCAATGGTGTTTTACATTAATGCTTTCTTGAAGGTCCATATACGTGCATGTCTGAAAGAGAGCACAGGAGGCATCTGTCTTCAGGGGAAAACACCAGCTCCTCTGCTTTGTGCTTGTGCACAGAACCCAGAGTCAGCTCTTGGGCTTCCTATCCATTCCCCCATCCCCGCACACATTTGCAGAGAGCATACAATCCCAAATTATCTCAAGCTGGAAGAGAGATGCCAACTCAGCTGGCGTGCTGTGTGCAATGGGCTGGGATGGGGAGACTTTACCCAGGCTGAGAGGAGCTCTTGGTTTTGAGGGCTGATTTCTGGGCATCTTTTTGTGCACAGGAACCTCCCCAGCAACGCCAAGCGCAGGGAAATAACCCTTGCATCCAGAATTACAAAGTTAGGAAGCGACGGGGGGGATTTGCATTTAGATACCTTCTCACACTCAAAACCACAAAGGCAAAAGCACCCTGTTGTTGTAAGCGCAGTACTTATAACACAGCCTTGCGTGTTGCCTCCCTCCTGTAAACGCGTGTGCCTCGCTAACCACTGCAGCAAGGAGGGCTTCATTCCGGGCAGCAAGTTCCAAACCTTCCTGGAAGAAGCAACAGCAGCTGCCGAGGGGGAGAAAAGAGCCGAGGGGAAGAAAAGAGTCGAGGTTTCTCCCTGCTTTATGTCCCGACCTTTGGGATGCGCAGCTCCAGCAGCGACAATAAACGCAGAGTTCTCAGGAGTTCGCCCCCCTCCAGCCCAGGGCCTGCCCAGGAGGCAAACATTTGCTTTGATTTGTAAAATAACCCACGTAATTAGACGAAAGAGGTAAAGGGAAGGATTTATTCAGACCGAAGTGTCTCCGAAATGGCACTAGCACCTGACAAAAGGGGGTCATTATCACGAGATAATGGACCTTGTCAACATTAAGCTCTCTTAGGACGCAATTCAACACACTCAATTATCTTCTAATCAGGGCCGTTTTGTCAGAGGTTATTGCCCTGAGGAAGCAATTAGATTATATATACGTCATTAATATTTTATGGGAAAATCGTTCACATCAAAGTGTTGGATACCTGCTCCAACTTCCTTCCCCGCACCCCGGGTACCCCACGGCACAGAGCTCCTCTGGGTCCCGAGTCCCAGAGAGATGGTGAGCGTCGGAGCTGCTCTCCAAACCCACCTCCTGTCGGCTCCCTGTGTCTGCGCTCTGAAGTTATTTTTAATGCTCTGAGTTATATTTAACTCGAGCCGTAATAGTTTGGCACTTAGAAACCTCTCTGTTTTATTAAGTAAGGCATTTGGGTACTTGTAAGTAGAGCTAGTTGGAAAAGGGAGCTGCAGAAAGCTGTGGAGAAAGTGATCTATTTTTATTAATATATATATATAATTAAAATATCCAGAAAAATAATTCTCTGCCACTGGGCCCTTATCCCATCCAGCCAGTGCATCCCAGCTCTCGGGTTGAGGATCTGGGAGGCACTGCCTCACATTATGAGTGGGCGCATCACCTCTGGAATGGGGCTTCTGAAAATGCTGCCTCAGTGGAACAGTTACAGAAAATGCAACGATTGCACAGGGTGCCAAATGTCCTTAACATCCCCAGATTTCAGTTCTTGAGTGACAGCCATTAAAACTGACCCCTCTGGGAGGCTTTTTTCCAAATACCTCATCAGTGGCCGTGTGCTGTTATCATTCTATCAGGTGGATTTTCATGCTGGTAAAAATACAGTGTAAATCAGAAGATGGTTGGAGGTGGAAGGGACCCTCAAAGGCCGAGTAGTGCCACTCCCTGCAGTACTCAGGGACACCCACAGATCCATCAGTGCTCAGAGCCCCGTCCAGCCTGACCTTGGCTGTCTGCAGGGACGGGGCAGCACCACCTCTCTGGGCAACCTGTGCCAGTGCCTCACCGCCCTTAGTGTCAAACCTTCTTCCTCATATCCAGTCTGAATCTCCCTCTTTGAGTTTGAAGCCATTTCTCCTTGTCCTGTTGTGACAGACCCAGTTAGAAAGTCTGTCTTTTATACAGCTCCTCTTTAGACACCGAAAAGAGTGAACCTGATATAGGAAAAATGCAATAACTCAGTAGCATTACAAACTGTTGCAGCATTCCTGCATCTTGCAGATTTCTGCATGGTTAACAGAGAATTCTGCTTCTCATTGGCTTGCTCCATGGTGAGTTCAATCTCCCACACTGGTTGAGCAGAGATCATTGAACCACAGAACAAGTTCAGGTTGGAGGGGACCTCAAAACCTCAAAGCCCACCCAGTGCCACCCCTGGCCATGGGCAGGGCTGCCCCCCACTCAGGCTGCCCAGGGCCCCATCCCACCTGGCCTTGAGTGCCTGCAGGGATGGGGGACCCACAAATTCTCACCCAGCCCTTTGCTCCCTCTGACAGACTTGATAGAATCCCTGTCCGAAGAATTAAAACTCATTGAGAAGCAGCAACAAAATTTTAGGCAGAGACCTCTCTGACGTGTGTTTACAGGTTGTTGGGACATTGTGGTGCAGAGCGTTTTCCAGGAGCTGGAGGTGCAGAGAAATCCCCCGCACTGCTCTCTATCTTGTAGATGCAGAAGGCAAGTGTTTCACGTTAATGGGGATTGACATATGGTGGGATTATTTTTTTTAAGTAGTTCTTCTCGTTCCCTAGGCAGTTTTGATGTGAATATTAATACTAACATAATTTCATGATGATTAGAGAACACAATTAGGGGCTATTAATAATGACACAAATAATGACATTTAAGGCCCCATTTTCATGTGAGTAATACTCTGTCTGGTGGTATTTAAACAGCTCTGTCTAGCACAATTACCGTGGTGCCAAGGTGCAACCGCATAATCGCAGTATCAGTCACACAGCTCCATGCAAGCTCCTGCTCCTTGAGCCATGAGGCCTCAAAGCAAAGTGTTGCCATACCACAAGCACTGCAATGACTGCACTTGTGGACCCACTTTGCTCTCCAAAGCCTGTGCTTCACTGAGAACCCCCCCTGCGTTGTGCTGTTTGGATCCCACCACCCTCCTCCACCCCTCGCATGGAGCTGGTCTGGCCTGACTCCACTGAATCCAGGTGTTGGCAGTGCTTTGTTTCTATAGCAGTATGCTCGCTGCCAAGATCAGCCGTTGAAAGTGGCCGAGCTGTGCTAACGTGAGTTAATGGAAACCTCTGAATCAATTCTTTGCTCCCTGAAGAAAATCCCCCCTGCTTTATGCAGCAAGAGCTGTAGGAATGAAAATGGCTGCATGTTTTCGTTAAAATAAGCAGGGGAAGGGAAGGGAAGGGAAGGGAAAAAGGGAAAGAAGGGTGTTCCATGTGCTACAAGAATCTGGGGGATGCATCAGCAGAGCTGTGCCACTCCTCCCCTGGTGATGTTGGTGCTGGCACTCACCCTCTCAATTACAAACTCCCATTTATTTAAGCCCCCAAAGACTTTAAACCCTACAAATTGAGTTCCTTGCGGAAGCAGCTACAAGAAAGTTCTGATCCTGAAGATCACACGCACTGACCCAAGCTCCACATGCTGCTCAGCAGTTCGGGCTGTGTTTGCTCGGATCCCAACTTGACACTGCTCCCAGGCTGTGTGTGCAGGGCTCCCCCAGGCAGCGGGTGCAGCAGCATGCTCCATTTGTTAGGCATTGCGTACACCTATAATTCACACATACAACACGCCGCAATAAACCAAGCATTTTCATTAAATTCTTAAGACAAACAGCTTCGGGCCATCCCGCATTTCAATATGCGTACAAACATCTCAGTGAAATTCTGCTCATTCAGACTTAACGTTTAATTTCACACAGAGTATTTTCATACGATCAGGAGCTGCATTTTGCATGCACGGCGGTGCCTGCAGTTATTTTGTAGTGCAAAGGCTCATGTATGTACCTGGAAAGGGAGGACTCTGCAGTTCCAACAGCCTGATGTACAGGCAGCAGTGGGTCTTCAGTGGGCACCAGTAATGGAAGCAACTTTGCAGGCGTGCCTGTCAGATCTCTTGAAATTTGTAGGCTGATTTCCCAAAATTATCACAGAATTGGTTGAGTTGGAAAGGACCCCCAAAGGCCGCGTGGTGCCACTCCCTGCAGTGCTCAGGGACACCCACAGCTCCATCAGTGCTCAGAGCCCCGTCCAGCCTGACCTTGGCTGTCTGCAGGGACGGGGCTTAATTTTCATTGGCTTCAAAGGATTCTCCTCATACAAAGGCACAGATCCACTTACACAGGGTTCATTATCAGGGGTTCATCCACTTTGAAGTTTCTCAACTGAGACAGAGTTTTGCAAGACGAGGGACTGAGAATTTTGTAGAAATGCAGTTACTTGCGGGTCTATCCATTTGGACCCCACGAAGATGAGGAGTAACTTTGGGCTTTTCTGGAAAAATATCCTAAGTCCTTGCTGAGGTTATAGGGGATGAGTCACAGGTTCTTCTGGACAGGCTGCACAGCCACTCCCCAGCACAGGGAAGAGCACACAGCTCCAGAGGGAACAAAGAACAGAAATGACGCTGGTATCTGGGCAAGATGAGAAGCAGAACACTTCCCTGCAGGCACTCAAGGCCAGGTGGGATGGGGCCCTGAGCAGCCTGAACTGGTGGGGGGCAGCCCTGCCCATGGAAGGGGGTGGTACTGCATGGGCTTTAAGGTCCCGTCCAATCTGAGCTGTTCTATGACCCAGTAATTCTATGAAATAGTTGGGGGGCACAGCTCGACGTCAGGCAGCAAACGCCACCAAGCAAGCTATTAAACCTTAATCAAACAATGCAGAAAGCTACGGAGATAATACTAAAATTTAATGAGCCAGTCTCATTGGCTTCCTGGAAGAACTGCATTACAGTAAATGCAGTTGTGAAAGGGGTCTGACTTTCAGATATCAGCCACAAACCCTCCTCAGTCTTTGTTCACCAGGAGGAACGGCGTGTGAAGTAGTTCATTATGTCTGGTTAGATGAGAGGTTGCTCCCTCCTCCCGTGGGCCAGATACTGATTGTTTCTGTCACTTGCTCATCTTCCCCAAGTTATTTATTGCAGAATTCTGTCCTCTGCTTTAGAGCACAGAAACTGAACATCTTCAAAGCCTGGCCTAAGTGCAGAGAGGACTAATTGGGGTGCTAAATGGGTTTAAGCAGCCTGCCTCCTTCTGCAGTGGGCTGTGCCTGGGGTGCCCCTTGCCCCTGCTAAGGGGTTCAGCTACCCCCTCTCCCTTGAGCCCCAGAACACTTAATATTGTCCATGAGAAAGCTCATGCTGGTGTGAATATGGGGCTATTGCTCAGTTTTGGGTTTCTTGAAGCACAAAAACAGCTCCCACATCTAAACCACCTTTTGTCCCCCTACCTTGCAGATGTGACAAATCCCATAGACAACTGCTGGGCAGGCCTGGAGATGTGGGGTAGCAGTTCACCCTGTAGGGGCATTTCCTCCCTCCCATCACTGCATGAACCTCCATTCTCCTGCAAAGAGGGTTTGGGGTTCATAGAATTGCAGAATCATTAGGGCTTGAAAAGACCACTAACTCCAACCTCCAGCCCATCTCCATCACGCCCACTAAAACATGCCTCTCAGCCCCACTGCCATGGGGTTCCTGCATCCTACTGCCATGCATATCCACAATGCAGCATGCAGGCTTTGGATGGGCAGAAAGGAAAAACAGCAGAACTGTTTTCTGTTGGGTTTTCTTCTTCTTCTTTTTTTTTTTTTTTAGCCAAAACATGTTCCACCTCCCACTTTAGGATGCAAGCAGCACAGCATCCAGAACTGCACAGCTGCATGGAGCAATTCAAAAATTGTCTTGTTGGACTACAATGTGCCAATTTTTCAAATTTACAGCCATTTTCAGTATTACAGCTTGTGACACTGAAGCCAGGAGGATTTTCTTCAGGGAGCAAGAACTGATTCAGAAGTGACCATTACTGCACGCTACCGCAGCATGGCCCCTCTCAGAGTAGAATGGGAGGTATTAAACACAGGAAAGGGGAGGCTGTAGCCACCGGATTTCATGGGACCAGAGGGATGATGTCTGGATGCTGTAGGAAACTGGAGGGCAAAACCCCTTGTTGTTTCACCCTGTCTAGACAGAGCAGGGCTGGCAGCATTTCCTGTGCCATTTTAATATGCCTAGTTGAACTCCAGGCTCAGGGAAGTAAATTAGTCCCTGGGCCGCAGCCAGGTCCACGGCACTCTTGTGCTCTGCAGAAATACAGTTAATCTAGGGGCAGACTGCAGGGATGCTTTGGGGCGCTGGCCACGAGGTGACAGCCAGGCTGGTGCTACAGTACTCGTGCAGTTGTTGTGGTCTGCAGGTAGGATTAGCCACAGGTGGGTGCAGTCCCACTTGCATCTCCAGATGAGGTTTATTTATGTGATAGGATAAAGCAGTTCACTGCTCCGCTAAGGCGGGCTTTCCCAAAAATCTCCTGCAACAGCATTTCTGGGCAGTAGCTGGCCCAGCTGGGAGCTGCTGTCACTGTGAGCAACGCCCACGGAGTTCATGGCTGTGTCTGGCAGAAAGGAGCATCGTGACTGTGCATTTCGCTGCTGGTCTGTGAAAGCTGCTTTGGGGCTGCTGTGGGGTTTTCTCTGGCCCTCTCCCCACACTCCACCCCATAATCATGTAAAAAATTATTGCTATTATTTGCAAACTTCACAGTTCCTGCTGACAAGATGCGCTCTGCTCGTGGGTGTGGTGCAGCGGCTGCAATCACCCTTGGGGCTGCAGCTGTGCACAGAGACCATAATAGTGGGTGGAAGTGGGGGGGAGTGATATAATGGGGTGGGGGCTGCCTGGGAGCTGTAGTGAGTGTGGGGCATGGCAGGGAGGGGGGCACTTGTAACGCTAAGTACTGACAGGACGTCGCTGTCAGCACGATGTTCTGCTTTGATGAGCCTTCATATATAAAGATATTTAATGAATTAGTTAATTAATGACTGGAGTCTGATTGATGGATCATACGGAGTTCTCAGCAGGGTGAGCCTGACCCTGGGATATTGCTGCTGTTGCTTAAATGCATCCCCTCTCTGGTCCGAAGCACTCTGTGTTCTGGCAATTTGCATGCATTAAGTGTAGCTCCTTAATAGGATGTAATGTTAGCGAAAAGCCAAAAGCATAGCAGCTGTAACTTAAAAGACAGCCCCATTACTGCAAGCCTTATAATTAGGGTAAGAGGGAGACTTGCGCTGCCATATGTTAAACTCTTTTGAGGTTAATAGCTCTGTAAGATTTTGCAATTTAAAAAAATTAGTCTTGAGGAAAGATGACAAGGCGCGTCAATGAGACTGTTGGGATGGGGCCGGGGCAGCTCTGCCCCACTGCAGCCTCAGCACCCTGCTCCCAGGCTCCAGGGATGGAGGTGCTTGCGAGCATCCTGAGCCCTGGCTCTCTGCACCCAAGCTGTTCTGCACAAATCCTGCCTTCTCTCCCCTGTGCAGGTCAGGGCTCTGTGATGGTACAAAGCCTGCACGGGGACAGCTGCTCTGTTTTTCTCCCCCCTGGGGGAGGCTTGTGTTGGGGTGTCACACCTCTTGCATTTTCCTTCATAGCTGCTCTTCTTCCTTTCCTCTGTCCCGTTGGCAAATTATTCTACCTTACTAGCCTCTCAATTTCCTCATCCATAAAACTGAGACTAAAAATGTACTTGTTAAGGGCATCACAGGGCCTTCTGTATCTACAAGGGCTTTGAAGTCCTCTTGTTAAAAGTACCGTGGAAGTGCAAGCCGTGTGTTATTATCGTGACGTGATGTGGGTGGCTATCAGGCAGCAGCCAAGCTCTGGGATGCCGGTGGTGGGCTGTGGTCCAGGGCCTCCTGTGGCACTGATGCTGGCAGCTGATGCTGGTTGCACAGGTGAGGAATTCTGTGGGCGCTGGTTTGTTTTCTCATTTGCCAAACAGCTGGGGAATAGCAATTGTAAATAATCAGGTGGGAAAATGTGGGGGGTGGCTGGGTAGCCTGATGTAGGGAGTTGGAAGTGGTTAGTCTTTAAGGTTCTCTCTGTCCTGGGTCCTTCTATGAGTTGGCTTGGGGAGGGGTTACATGTGAAGCTCCTGCAGGATGTTCTCCTGCAGTTGTATGAGGATGTCAGTGACCCAACTCAATGCAAGGTGAGGCTGGATAGTGGTACTGAGATCAAGCCAGACAGCCCTGCTAAATATTATTATTCTCAGCTACAATTGTGAGGGATTCTAAAGTCATCCGGAGATCACCTTAACAGTTTCCTTCCCCCCTCCTCCTGTTATTAAAGTGTTTAATTGTCTTCTTATTTAAATGCATCTAGATTTCCTGATATGCTAGTAGTCCATTTGGTGCACCCGTTCTCTTCTGGGAAGCTGGAGGGACTGAAAAACTATCTTGTAACTGAAGATTATGGCTGCATTTTGGAGAAGGCAGGAGATTATTAAATCCTTTTCATTTGAGTTGTAGTATCATGAAGTGTGGGGACAGTGTTGAGTATTGGACTGGGTTTCAGCTTTATAAATTCATGTTTTCTTTCACCTCTTGGAGAAAGATGCCTCTGCTTTTTGAGTCCTTCATGCTGCTCAGGTACCATTCTTGTGGGATACTTCTGGAGTGCTCTCTGGGGCATTTGGGTACAATGCTTGGGTTCTTGCTTGGGAGATGTAGTTCTGGGGATCCTTATGTGGTCTGACAACTTGAGCAGGTTGTTTTGGTTCTGTGTAGTGCTTGGCATGGTGGAGTCAGGTCTGTTGTGCTATAGCTGCTCCCGTGTAAGTGATAAGCGCAGCCTACCCTTCAAGAACAGGCTGCAAGCTGCTTGGGAAATTTTCCCATTGTGTGCTCCAATGTCAAAGGCAAAATCACCATCTTTGGATCAATAGCAAAGCCATTAAAGTGCATCTTCAATTTCAGTGCGTGATGCTGCTGCGTTCATCACTCCATTGGCAACTGTCTTATAACAAGTTCATTTCTTCTTGTAGCAAGGAGATACTTCACTGTCCTGTCTGCACTTCTCAGGTTGACCGTCAGATGGTTTATCTCTGAGCAGGAGAAAGATTGGTTAGAGAGTTTTTTTTTTGGAGCCATGTAGATACAGGGCTGCAAGTTTCCAGTGTATAGGAGGAGCTGCCAGCTTGCTCACGCTTCAAAACAGAGCTGCACTTGGGGCAGCAGCAGTGCAAAAGTATAAATAACTCGCTTAGACTTCTTTTGCTCAAGGGGACTTACACATTTGCAAGCTTATTCTAAAGCATGACTCTCCTACATAGGAGCATGAAAAGCCCTTCACTCCCCTCTTTCACGTTTCTCTGAGAAGTCTGCCTGGGCTGTCATGCTTCCAGGGAGCAAGCTGGATTGAAGGTTTGAGGGCTCCGTATCACTTCACAATCCCTTTCATCCCTTGTTCAGCACCTATAATTTGCTCTCCCCACATGTAGCGCTCAATGCAGAGCTCCTGCACTCCCCAGGAGGAACTCAATCTGCAGCGGGACTGCTCCTATCTGGGATCCTCCCCAGAACTCAGCAAAGACAGTGGAGCTGGGGCACCCACTGCTCTCAGCTGTCAGCTCTCTGTCCCTGCTGCTCTTGGCCTTGATATCACAGATAGGTGTGGGACGTGGGTTTGAGGGACTGCTCTGATTGCAAAGCTCGCATTGGGGCTGGGATCTGCATCCTGGCACAGTGAGAGGTGGGTGGGTGATGAGTGAGGACAGTGAACATAGCTGGGGAAACAACATGGGAATCCATCTTCTGGCTCTGGTTAAATAATGACTGTGTTGTCTAGACAGCAAAGAAATATCCTTTGGATAGCGTGACAGAAAACCTTATGGATGCTGTCAAATGTGTCCTTAGCTTCTATGGGTGCAGCATTGATGGAGCTCCCTCTGCGAGGTGAGACAAATGACCTCTCCAACCAGCCCAGTTGCCTCGTCCCTGCCCAGGTGATGGCAGGAGCTGAAGGAAATGGGAATTCCAGTGCTCCTGCTGGCATCAGGAATAGCCCAGAGCACCACAGCCCCAGACACTGCTGAGTCCTGGGTTTGTGTTGCAAAGGTGGGGGTTACAGTGCCAGTTGTCCCATTACCCTGTCACCCTGTCCCTGCTGTGCTCCCTCTGCAGAACAGTGGGGTTATGCTGCTTTGAGCAGGCCAGGTGTCCCCTCTGGTGTGCAGTGGGCACAGTGAGCTTTCTCTCACCATTGGTATCTTCTGTTTGCTATTTTGTCTCCATCCCTCCAACCGTCAGTATCCCAGTTGTGCTGAATGCTAAATACTGCTCTGACCTCAAATTCCAGCTAAATTTCCTCAGGTACAGTATGCCAAGCAGCAGTTTAGTTCACAATTCCCCCTGCAAGCTGGGGAGGGGGTGTTAAAAATGGTAAAAAGCATTATTCATACCTCCTCGCACCAGAAGGTTTCCAAGCCCTTTGCAAATAGGAATGAAGAAGGCAGGTGAGGATTAGTGTTCCTGCTCAGCAGATATACATGAAGAGAAAGCTGTGTGGAGGCAGCTAGGTGTGCACAAGGGCACGTACAGGGGTCTGCATTGGGTCATGCATGCAGCAGGGGGGTGCTGCATGATGGATTCCCTGTGGTCCTCTCCTGCTGGGCCCTGTAACAACCTGTGCTGCTGAGCTTGCAGCATTGCCTGCTATCTTTGTTTGGGATTTTTGGGGTGTGTGTTCCTTGGCATTTGTCCTGCAAGCAGCGATTAGGAGCTGCTTTCCAGGTCTGCTGGAGGACAGAAGTGCCTGAGCAATTATCTCCCAGGCAAGCCCAGTGTCATAGATATCTATCTCCTACCTCTTGGCTCAATACATCGAGACTGGGAATCCTTAAATACAGAAGAACCTGTCAGGTTTTCTTCCCTCTGGTTTTATTTCACTCTTTAAATTATTTAATTGATTACTCCTTTCTTTATATATGTTCACATTTAGCTGGTTTCCACAGTAACAACCAAAACTGAAACCCAAAGCTTGGAGTTGTGTTTGAGTAAATAATGCCAAATACTGTCTTGGAATATTTGATTAAATTCTCTGTCGTGCCCCTTTTATCTTTATTTTCTGTAAATCTCCTGTAAACAAATTTCATGGAAACACGAGCAGCAAAGAAACTGGTAGGGGAAGGACATCCTTCAGGTGAGACACCAGAGCTGGGTCTATAGCAAACCCCACAGCCTCTGGTTTGCTGGCAAAATTGCTCTTGGGCAGAACCTCTCCACATCCTGCAAAGTGCACGTTTGTGACTGCATCCTGTGATGGTGCCTGTGTGCAACAACATGCAGCTGTTGGCTCGTTCAATTTGTGACCCACAGCAACCCTGATCTTTCTGTGGTCCTGGCTTGCCAGCAATACCTTATGAGTTAATTAGATTCCCTGGACTTTTTGATCATGCTTCCAGTTTATCAGAATCACTATTGATCCTCAGCTTATCCTCCAGTGTACTGCCAGCCCTGGTGCGGGGTCATCTGCAAGTCTAATAATTCTTTCCATTCCATCATTTAGGCCAGGAATGAAAACACCAACTAGTGCTAGACCTTGGCCCCCAGCATGTCCCTGGCACATATATCCTTCTGTTTTGACAGCAGACCATGGGTAAGTACTCTTTGCATACAGTAATTTATCCCTTGGTATAAATGCGTTCTCTGGGAGCAGTTTGAATGATGTGTTTTTGCACCTACGAGAACTCATTCCTCCTGAAATAGTGCTGTTATGTCAGAGCAGCGGTCAGCTCTGGGGCACTGCAAAACAGGAGCTCTGAGCCTTACAAAGGGCTGACCTAGATGGGATGGCTCTCACTGAGAGCACTGTGGGACTGTTGGCAACGTGTCCTCTCTCGTTAGGCTTTCTAATCACAGTCCTGTGCCATTACCTTGGTTCACCAGGAGTATCCCTTGAAGCTGCGTGGAACAAAGTAGAGCATCAGAGTTTTTGCTAAGCATTCAAGCCAAAGGAATTCCTCCCCACTAAATCCCCCCACAGAGGAAAAAGGAGGACAGAGAGACCTGTATCTTTGGAGTGGGAAGCAAGAAACTGTGCTGCCTTCTGTCCCAATTTCAGCTCTTCATGCACAAGCCAGAGCATGGTATTGCAGATGCAGCAAGATGAAGAATTTGGATTTGGCTTGGTTTCTTGGAGATGAGTTGCTTGTAGGCATTGAAATGCCTTGTGAAAATCTGGCACCAGGCCCTTAAAACAGAGGGTTTAGTCCCAGCAACTGGCTTTTTAGGCATGAATTGCAGCCAGGTGAGAAAGTAGGGCTTGTTCTGCTCCCCATTGCCCTAAATAAGAAGGAATTGCTTTTAGAGAACCTGACATCAACTTCTCTTCCTCAGAATTTTGAGGGAGAGGAGGAAGAGGTCTAGGGATGGGGGAGAATTTCAACCAGCACGCTGCTGTATTACTTCGAGTCAGACACAGAGGGAAGTGTGGAGGTTGTTTCAGTAACACCATGTTACAAGTCAAGAACACGGGCTGTCTGGGGGCAGCTTTCAGCATCTTTTATCCCCGGTGCTGCCATGGGGAGCAAGAGGTTTAACATTGACAGTATTGTCAACCTGCAGTAATTATCCTGGTTAACCTCTAGGCAGATCAATTATCCCTTCTGACAAGGAATATAATATTAATACCCAGTTGTGTCGGTTTACTTACAATAGCTCTTTGGTACTTTTCCATAGTATCACTACACATCTTAATCAGATGGTGAGTGGGCTTAATTAGCCGAAGTATAGGTTTTATTTTTGATTTCTATGACTACTTAATCTAATGGAAACACATTATCTGCTCTGAGGTCTGCAGTTTTCCATTTGTAATTATTGCTGCTCTTAATTGATGGTGCATCAGGGGTTGTGGCTGCAATATGGGAGTTGAAATATGTCGCCTTTCTTGAGTACAGCTCCTGGTCTGTTACTGCTGAAGCGTCTGTGACCCCACAGGCTGAAGCAGATGGGCTCCTGGTTTTGACTTGGTGTATGGGAACTGTTGAATCAGGGCCTGAATCACTGACTGATCACCTGAGGTGAGCACTGAGCTGTGGGAGCACAGGTGAAGGCAATGCACCTGTGTGACCAAAAGGGGTGGAGTCTGACTTCACCTCTCCCAGACCCCATTTAAGGGCTGACCACCACTGGGGAAGGATCTCTTGTTGAAGATCCCTCCTTTGTGGGTTTTTCCCCTGTGAGCCTCGATCCTCAGAGACAGGTGAGCATTTCTCTTTATATCGATTGTCTCTTTTCCATCCTGATAGTCTTTCCAATAACACCATCTATAAAATATATCTGCTAACAAAACAAGTAATACCAAATGGTATTGTTAACTTCACCCCTTACTCTTGGGAGATACCTGGCTTCTCTCAAAGGAAGGGGGAAATTCTTTGGAGCAATGGAATGTATTGAGGCTGTTGTGCAAAAGTGATGTGTTGGAAAGTTTCTCATGTCGTTTTGTGGCGAAGCTCAGGCGGTTACAATGCCTGCTATAGGATCTGGAAGCTGTTCAGGTAATGGAAGCAAACCAGCTTATAAATTTCCAAAATGAGGCCTGGCATTTATGACTAAAACTTCACATTTCAGGACATGCAGATGGTGAAGGAGGAACAGCTTGGAGGGATGGGCTAATACAAAATTATTAATTGTAGCAATTTTTTTGGCACTTTTTTTTTTTTTTCTTCCAAACAAGCACTCAGGGCTCCTGTTTCAACAGGCCTTTGGGGAGGGCTGGGTGCCGGGGTGGTTGTCTTGGTGTCTTCGTGGCTGAAACTTGCAAGGCTGCGTGGCTCAGCCCCTCCTGCCCACGCTGTAGAGAGAAGGGAACCTGCCCCATCGGTGGGGCTGGAGGAGCTGCTGATAGGCAGAGATAACACTGCACCATCTGCGATGTACCGGTATCGATCTGCTCGTGAAGTGTGTTTTGCAACTCCGGCGTCTTCTTGAGTTTAGGGTGTTGCCTTTTCCAACTTCTGCCAGCAGAGGGAATATATGCAAATATGCCAAATCCTTGTTTTCTCCTCTATTTGCTTCGATTAGAAGCACACGGTGTAGCTGTGGAGCGGGCAGGTGCTCAGCACTGGGTGCTGCCTCTTGGACCACATCAGCACGCAGGACCCCACGCACACAGCAGCCATGCTGGGAGGCAGTTTGTTTTACAAAAGATTTGCACCGATTCCTTTGTGCCTGACCTGCTTCAGTGACAAGGAGAAGCTGAAGACTCTTCCCCAACCTCTTACAGGGTGACTGATCAGATAATGTTCTCTAAGCAAATGCACAAATAACATGAATTGGGGTTGGCACTGAGCAGCGAGGTGTAAAAAAAGCAATTTGAGGTGTTCTAAGAAAATGCCAGAACCTCTGAGATGTGATTGCTTGTCGGGAAGCCGTGCCCGGAGCACAGAACTGCTGCAGCACTGGGAGCGTGGCCGCAGGGAGAGCAGAGGGGGTCCTGGGGACAAAACACAGAGCTGAGCCAAGAGGGTGAATCCCAACCTCCCTTCAGTCCTCATCTGGTCAGTCTGTCTCACTCCGTCCTCAGCTGCAGGAATTGGTTTCTGCGCAGTGAACTGCTCAGGGCAGGGATGTGCAGCACTGAGGGTGATGGTGTCAGAGCAGGAGCTGCTGCGGGCGCTGCTGGGAGGGCACTGGCTGCTGGAACAGGGCACAAGCTGTTTCCTCCTCCTTTGAAGAAGTGGAGTGGCAGGGTTCAGCAGAGCTGCTGTCGCCTGCTGGTTCAGCGACAGGCGTGGCTTTGTGTTCAGCACGGTTCCCTCTGCGACTGGAGGTGTATGTGCGCACTGCTTTCACTCTGGACTTGTCCCTTATCAATGCCCCCTCGGAAAACCGGTGTGCCTGCAGCCTCCCATGCTTTCACCATGCTCCAGCACTGCCATTCCCACGGCAGCTCCCCTGCTCTGGGGAGCAGTTCCCCCTGCGCCTGCCTGTCTGCAGAGAGGAGGATGATATCCGAGATGGCAGCCCTGCATTTCTGCTCCATTTCTCTCCAGCCTCCGCCGCCTCCCTCTCCTCTTGTAACACTCATTAGCCGTGGAGAGGCGAGGCTGAAGCACTGAGCAGAGGTTGTGTGCAACCCCTGCATAACCTCGCTGCTGAATGCAGTGCCTCTGCACCCCTCCAGCTCCTCTCAGCAGAGCAGTAAGCCCTCACCTCCGTGCCCCAGCCACCCTGTGTAATGCTGGTGTTCCTCATTAGTGCAGCAGAATCAACATCTGTCTCTTTTACGGTGTCTGTTTACATTGGGAAACTTCTAGGGGAAGCTCTTTATCGTTTGAGCAAAAGGCAGGTTATAGGAGACCTGGGAATTCCGTGCATTCGTATTGTTTAGGAATGACAGAGCTTTTGCCTGTGGCAGATGATGGCTTGCAGCCTCTGTGTGCAACTGAATGGACATTTGCCTACACAGCCTGGTGACATGGCAGAGCAGGACAGAGCCTGTCCAGTGCAGGGCTGAGGCCTCTGGGAGCCCCTCTGTTCTGATTTGAACAGGAACCACATGGGGTCCACAAGTTGAGATGCACTGCTGGATCACACTACTGCTGTCCAAGCCACTGTTGGACCATCACCACGTGCAGCTGTATGTGAGGGATAGGGGTATTCCTCACCAGACCTTGATGCTGCAGCACTCATCACTGGGTTTCTTTTTGGCTCTGTTCCCTGCCTGGTAGAAAGGGGGATTGCAATGCAAGGGGCAGGAAGGAGGGCAGAGCTGGGGGCTAGGAGCTTTCTGCCCATTGCTGGAAGGGAGAGGCAACAGGATTGCTGTGGCACCTGGGAGCAGAGGGAAGTGAGAAGAAGCACTGCAGCACAAGCGAAGGGCTTTACTCGGGGTGGGAAGAGCAGAACTTTTTTTGAACACCCTGGATCTCTGCAGCTGGTGTGAGTGGCTGGTGTGCTGCCTACTGTGTCTAGTGGATGGGCTTCTGATGTGGTGGCAAAACCAAAGGTGCTGGGGAGGTTTCAGACGAGCAGCTGAAAGCTGCCTTCCTCTCCATCTCCTCCTGAGCACTCCTGGCGCTTTCTTTGCGTGTCTTCACTGCTGCTTGAGCATAATGCCGGGACAGGAGCGAAAATACTCTTTCAGATAAGGATGTGAGGGTGTTATCTGGAAGCCTGCAGATACCGTATGTCAGGGGAAAGGTCACTGAAAAGAGGGAGGTGGTGGAGATGGAGATTAGGTGATTTGGAGATGGCTTGAGGGATTTAGTGGAGAGACAGAGCTCCTGTGGAGCATGAATGGGCAATGGCACCTCTGACGGATTATAGGGCACCTTGTTCAGAGGCTTTCCATGCTGCTGCAGACGCCAGCAGGGAAGAGAAGGGGAAATCTTGCATTGAAAGGAAGCTGCAGAGCTCCAGATAGTTACATCCCTTGTTATTTCTCTACCTGCCCAAAAAGCGCCTTATCATCCAGGCAGAGTTGAAGCAGCTGACTGCTGTGCTGACAGCGGGTGCCACGCTGCCCCTGAGCTGGGAGCAGTGCATTGCTCTGCAGCAGCACAGGTGAGATGGGGACGAGGTGGCTTTGGTCTGTGAGCAACATCAGTGTGCTCCCAGGGCTGGACTCTGCTGGGGGAGGCACCTCCCCAGCAGCTGTTTCTGGTGCTGAGGTGTTTCAGGATCTTGCTCCAGGATGGATGTGCTGCCTCTGATGTCCTCCCACTGCTTCTACCTTTGGGATCTGCCCTTTCATATCCAATTTCAAACCTACTTCTGTTACTGTAAGCACAGTTTACAGTCTTGATTATATTATGCTGGGGCTTTTCTTTGCACCTTTATTGCTACGGAAAATATATGGCAAGCTGATAGTGCTTTGTGATTGCTGCCAAGGATGTGAACCCTGGGTAATCTGCCACAGCATCGTTATCGTTTCAGCTGGAGCCGAGCAGTGAGACCCCAGCACTACAGCTGAGCAAACTGCATCAGGGTTTGTGAAGGGCAAAGAAACTAAGAGCAGGGATTTGTAGGTCTGCCAAAGCTTAAGCCATGCCCACGGGGATGTTCCCCAAACTTTCTGCTGGCTGCGTTCCTAGACCAGCTTTTTCCCCTGGCTGTATTTGTTTTGCACGGGTGTTGCACTTTGCAGGCAGTGCTTGGTCGAACATTCTCAAGTAGCACTGTGGACCGGCAGCAGTGTGGGTTTCAAAGCATCACTTTCTCTGCACAGCTCCGTGCCCCAGTTCCCTCCCAGCAGCTCCCAGCTGCTGCCAGCATTACTCCTGGCTACACAGGAGGCGCATCCTGAAGAGTGTGTTAACATTTAGATCAGGGTGATGGGCTGGGAATAGCATCAGGTTAAAAGGACCTCTCCTGAAAAGAGCACAGCAGGACTCAGGCTGAAGAGTTCTCTCATCCCCCTGAATGCTGGCTGCTCTGTGGATTTCCATCAGCAGTGACTCCATGCTGGGCCATCAGGGCTCAGTGGAGCTGCAGTGCTCAGGGTGGGAGGAGGAAAGGGGTAGGAGTGTGAATTGTCCTGCACATGATGGATGGTGCAGGGAGACCTAAGACTTGCTGCTCCCTTTTCTCCTTTCCTGCAAGCCCCAGTTTCCATGTCTTTTAGAATCAGAGAATGGTTGGAGTCAGAAGGGACACCCAAAGGCCACGTGGTGCCACTCCCTGCAGTGCTCAGGGACACCCACAGCTCCATCAGTGCTCAGAGCCCCGTCCAGCCTGACCTTGGCTGTCTGCAGGGACGGGGCAGCACCGCCTCTCTGGGCGACCTGTGCCAGTGCCTCACCGCCCTTAGTGTCAAACCTTCTTCCTTATATCCAGTCTGAATCTCCCCTCTTTCAGCCTGAAGCCATTTCCACTTGTCCTGTCACACAGACCAGCTAAAGAGTCTGACCCCTTCCTTCTTACATCCCCCATTTAGATACTGAAAGGAGATGCTGAAGTTCCAATCTTCCATTTTCATCTTGTTGTTTCCCCTTACCAGCTGCTGCTCCAAAGGTGAAGTCTCAGTGTTTTAAAGTCTCTCCTCACTTTGGATTTTCCCACTCCTCTCCACCCAGCACCCCTCTTTTCCTCTGGTCCTGCAGGTGGGATTCCAGCAGCATCCCGGAGCACTGCTGCCCATAGCTGCTGAGCAGTGCTGTCAGCAAGCTGTCAGCAGGGCTGACAGGCCCTCGAGCTGAGCTGACAGGATTAATTTAAAATCCCATACGGTGGAAGAGTTGGCTGTCCCCCCAGCTCACTCCATGCATGGGCAGCAGCCCTCAGCTGGTGGTTTGCTGCCACCTCACCTGAATTCCTTCTGATCTCCAAAGCTCTTTGGTCTTCCCCCAGCCTGGCAAAGCGTAGCAGCTGTCCCAGACATGTGGTGTTGTGATTCTCTTCCTGGGATAACAAAGTACATCAAAGGCTGTAAGGGGACACCGTGAGCGCTCAGGGTCCTGAGTTATGGGGCAGCCCTATGTGCCCTGGTAAGCTCCCAGCAGGGAGGTGTGCAGCTGTGCCTTAAAGCAGGGGAGCTGTGGGCAGGATTCTATTTGCAAGTTTGCCTTGATTTAACGTAACTTCAGGCGAGTGAATTAATCTTTCTGCATTTGTTCCTTCTGCAGATCCCAGCACTGAGGTTTTGTTGGTTAATATTTGTAAAAGTCTTTTGAAATGTGGCTGTTGCTGTGTGGATCCAACAAAGCGAAGCAACAGTGAACAATAAGAGTATTTTCCAAACTACAGTGTAGTAAGAGCGACTGAGATAAGGTCTGCTCTCATTAATTTTAAAAATGATATTTTTCTTTCTTTCAATAAAAACTGTCTGCTTGATAAACTGACATCTTAAACAATTGTTTAAGCAGCACAGGTTTAAATATACACTTCCTGCATATGCCGCCGATGAGTCACTACTCGGTTATTTATCAGATGTGATGGTTCTGTAGGAGACGGTGCAAAACTGAGCTCCTTTTTTCCCGGAGTGGCACAGTTACAGCGAACAGTGAGGGTGGATGGAATTGTGCCTGTGCTTAAATGATTTGGAGTCGGTTTTAACATCTTCCAGGAAGAGTTCTGGAGATGGGTGCACGTGGCACTGAGAGTGGTCTGAAGAAACAGACAGCCCAGTTAGAAATGCATTTTGGGAATCTCAGCTGCTTAGAGCTCGGCTGTCAGTGTTTGAGTGCTTACAACCCCCTTCCTTTTGATTGCAAATACGCAAATGCTGTTTGGCTAATGTGAAAGTAACTCGCTACGTGGGGAAAAGAACAAACAGACAACACAAAGGGCTGACAATATGTGCATGAGAACTGATTTAATAAATGTATATAGGCGTGCGCACGCCCAATAAGCTTTTATTTGTGTCAACATCAGATGGTGTGTAACAATATAAACAATGTAGGGAAGGTGGTTGGTAAGACGTATACCAAAAGTTAGTGCTTTTGAGTTTTGCTCTTGAAAGGATTCGAGCCCTTGGCATCTGTGATTTGCCTGCAGCTGGTAGCTGGGATCACGGTAGATGCGTTCACTTCAATGAATTGGCAGTGGTGTTGAGGTGAGGGACGTGTTTATGGTCTGCACATCAAACACAGGGCTCAGTGTGCTATGGGCTAATTAGGATGATGCCATAGAATCTTAAAATCATTCAGGTTGGAAAAGATCTCTAAGGTCACCCAGTCCAACCATCCTCCTGCCACTAATGTTGCTCACTAACCGTGTCCCTCAGTGCCACATCTCCATGTTTCTTGAATGCCTCCAGGGATGGTGACCCCACCATCTCCCTGGGCAGCCTGTGCCAATGGCCACTCTTTTGGAGAAGTTGTTTTTCCTCGTGTCCATGTCATTCTCAATAGGACAAAGAGTCCCTAATTTATGTTCTGGGCCATGCCCTCGCCTGCAGGAGGATGGAACTCCTTGCTGCAGTTCCCAGGGTTGGGCTCCTGCACAAAACAACTCTATTTTCTTTTAATCAAGTTGTCCCCATGAAGCACATCTGTTACTGCTTGCCTCGCCGCTTTCATCAAGGTGAGGATGGAGCGGTCCTTTTGAGCCCGCCGCTGTTTATGTAAAGCACTTCAGCCAGGCAGGGCTACTTGGATATCAAAGGCAGAGACTGGAGAGGTGGCCTGCTGGAATTTGCATATAAAATTGCTAACCAAAATACAAACACCAGAAAGATGTGAAGATCAGTGTGAAGGGTGAGCATGAAAAGCGTCGGGGAAGGGGGGGGAGTGAGGGCAGGTGGGGAGAGGGGAGCAGCGAGATATGAAAGAGGCAGAAAATGAACACACAGAATATTTTAACTAACAGAAAAGTTTCTTGTTCTGAAGACAGATGATGAAAGAGAGACAGTGAGGAATTATTAGGACAGAAGATAAGGAAACAGCAGAGATAGGAAATAATTATTTTGTATCTGTCTTTATAAATGAAAATGAAGGGCATTAACTTAAATAGGATTTAGATTTTCAGGGACAGAAGGGGATGAATTAGGAAGTGTTCAGATAACAGAAGAAATGATTATTAAAGGTCGGGGGCTCTTGAAACCGACGCCGCTCCTCGACCACTTGCGGCCATGCTGGGATGGGCAGGGAGAAATCATGGAGCCACTGAAATCATGGAACCATTGAATTGTTTGAGTTTGAAGGGACCCTAAAACATCATCCAGTCCAAATCCCCTGCAATGAACAGAGACATGATGAAGGTGGGATCAATGCAGGGAAGGCCCTTCCCTACAGACGTGGGGCACTGAGGGTCTGCGGGGCCACCAGGGGAGGGATGGAGGAATGTTAATGGTGTTGGAGGAGCTACGGGCTGCATACTCCCTCCTTGCTGTGTGTCCTCTGGGAATTGCGGTTGGTTTTGCCTATGCTTCATCTGGATGGCTCTGATAGGATGTGCGAGTGGTCCATCTCCTCTCTAAAATGCATTGCCCATGGCAAAAAGTTCCCCAGCATAGATGCTGCTGTTTAGGATAATGATAATTAGCAACACTTTCCGGTATTGCTGTGGGGTAAAAAGTAAACAGCCCCAGTAAGAATTTCCTCGAGGTGTGTTTTTATCCCCCTTGCACACATAGAACTGAATTTGGCAAGTCAAGCATTTTATTACGTTCTGAAGCCAAACAGCCCTAGGCCCTATTGCATTTTCATGCACTTAGAGGAGCACTTGCAAAATTCTTTTCATTCACAAGTAGTTTAATTTCGATGATGCTCTCATAAATCATCTTCACTGCTTTGCATGCACGGTTTGGTACCTGCAGTTATTCATAGATGTAAAACTGCATCTATGTAAGTAGAAATGTTTGTTTGGTTTCAAAGAACACGTGGGTGGTTTGGAATGTGCCGATAATTGGAGACCTAGAGGTGGGGCTGAGCATTTCATTTAGCACTCTACAGCTCAAGATTTTGCAGATGGGTGATGTCAAGGCCGATGTCAGAGCTCTGTGAACAACGCCTGACCTTTGGAGGCTGTGTGCTCCCTGCCTACAAAGAACGGCATTGGGAGTGCTGTCTGTTGTGTGCTGAACCTCGTGAGCCACTTCTGGAAATCCTTGATTGCCCCCAGCACTGCCCATGGAAGGAGCTGAGTGATGTACTGCGTAGTCTTCCCATTAAAATCCTGCATGGGAAAAGCTAGAGGAGTTCCATATGTTTGTTGCCGAAAAGAGGAACAGGATCAACTTTGTGAGTGGGCGAGTCACTTATTTATAACTCTCCTACTGAGCCGGAGTTTGTTTAATTTTCTGGAGCAGCACAGCGCTCACAAATGTGGCTGTGTAAATTTGCTAACAATAGTCTGTGGCTATATATAAACCTGAGGGTGCTGCAGTCCATGGTGCGTTCACACTAATGGGATGATGCACTGATGTATGGCATGCCATGTATGGTGGCACAGGTAATCAGGGATCTTAGGTTGCTGCTGATCTGAATAGCAGGAGCTGCAGGTGTGCTGCCCAGTGTGTTCAGATCTTCTCATTGGTGGCCCCTCCCAATCTAAAGAGATGTCTGTTACATTGCTAATTGCTGCATTCTGATGAAGTGAAGGACATAATCTGCATGAGGGAAGCTAAGCATGTCCCATACGTTACCCAAATAGAGTTAGGGTGTTCTATCAGTAAGCTCTGTTTGCCCACTGAAGGAAGAAACCACAATCACAGTAAGATTTAGAGCAGGGTTGTGGGGGAAGACTCAAAGGCAGGGGCTGTGTCTCAAATAGCTGGTGATGGAGCATGGGGTGGCCAAACAAGGGCACCTCGGGAGCATGGCACAAGGTCCTGAGCACAGCATTGTGCTGGTGTGTATGGCTGAATATCCAACTGGCAAAAGGGGCTTTTCTAGAGGCACTCTGATACGCTGATGTGTCTTGTTAGCAGAACTAGTTCTGATAGTAACCTGAGCCTTGGTGAAGAGATTTAGGAACTTTATTTTGGAAGAGCATACCAACCTGTACGGTCTCAGAACGATTCATACCCTGTGTGGTGGCTCCTTCTGTTTGGCATGCAGCAGCAGTAACACGTTATGCAGCGTCTTAATGGAGCAAAGTAAATTCCATCAGCTCCAGAGCTATAGACTGAACCCGGGGAGGGACTGCTCCAACCTCTGGATAAGCAGAGTCACAATATGACCATCTGATGTCATGCAAAACAAAAGGCGCAATTTAAACTACCATCCTTGAGGTGCGTTGAGCAGTATTGGGTTGTCAAATGTGGATTTCTTTTAAGTCAGTGGTCCAGAATAACCTGGTAATGAGGAGCTGTTTGACAGCAGACAAGCTGAAAACACATATATGAAAATAATACATGAGTTGCTAGTTTTTTGTGAATTTAATTGATTTTTTTTTTTTCTCACGCACAGCAACTTACACGGAAAGTAATTCAGCTTAACTGCATTTTAGGGAATGAGACTGCATAAATAAACTGCATGTGTACAAGGTGTATAAAAGGGCCTTCAAGGCAACAAGCCCATGGCAGTAGGTGGAAGTGGATAATCTTCAAGGTCCCTTCCAACCCAAGCCTTCCTACGCTGATGGCCAGAGGTCAGGCATCTTCCACATGGAGCCATTGCTCCTAGACACAAAGCACATTTCCACTCGAGCTAACATAAAGGATAAATGCCTCATTCCTTGATTTTTACATCATTCCTCTCTGGTCTTGAAGCAATGTCTGACAAGACCTATTATTTTTCCTGTTATCCAAGCTGTCCACATCTTAACAGCTTCCTACTTCAGCCGAGACAGTCTGAAAAGTTTAATATCATTTCAAATCAGAGAGCCAATAAAACTTGACATTATTAATATGATGTCAAGGGGTTTTCCAAATGCTTAGGGAAAAACAATGTGTCCCATTAAACACAGCTCCTTGCATGGTGAAATATTAAGTGACTTTTCAATGAGTACCAGCTGGAGCTATTAGTTTTTCTTTGCTGCAGTTGATATTGAGAGCAGGTTTGGTTGAGAACCTTTTATGAAGACATTAGCTGAATCTGTGCAATCCAAAAAAGCTCACGATTTCCAAGGGATTGCACTCTATCGGGGGCTGCATATGCGAGCATGAATTATTAAAGGCTGTAAATACATTTGTCAGGATGTGCTTTCTCTCCCTTAATGCACTTGTTACACCAGGGAGTCTGGAGCATCTACTGGGAATTTGATCTTGGATTTTAATAAACTGAACCAACTTCTTAATCTTCTCCTGCACCTTCCGCTGGGGGCTGGAAAATGGGAGTGTTGCAGATGTTATCTCTGGACTGTGGTAGTTTGCTCTGGGTGTTGCTGTGGGGTATCACCTAATAGCAGCCCTGATCTTTGACCTGAGAAGCTCGCCTTGGCTCTGGACGTTAATTTTTCCAGGCCTCTCCTGGGCATTCCTGCTTTCCTGCTGGCTTGTTTGCTTTGCTGGTGCTGAGTGGCTTTGAGCAGGTGGGAGGCCTGACAGCTCTGCAGTCTTTCCTTTACTTTCGAGTTATTGTACAAGAAAATTGCTTCAACTCTTTGTCTATCCAGACTAAACACGTTTGCACAGAGAAGTTGAAACTTTTTAAGAATGCCTTTTGGTAACACACCCTGGGATGGAGAAGCTATTCAGTGTGCTTAAGGCTTTGTACAGCACATTAAAGCCTCATCTGGACTAAGTGTTTACAATGTGTATGTGTTGGTGCATGTTCTGAAACGCACCTCCAAATTCTGGTCTTGGCTGAGCGTCGGTGTCTTGTTTCCCCACTCGTACAATAATGCTTTGATGTCTCACGGGGGAAGTGTGTTTAATTTAACTTTTATGAAGTTCTTTGACAATGTAAGGAGCTCTGAATATTAAGCAGTTTCAGGGAAGTCGAGGCAGCATTGTTCCACTTTTATCTCCGATAGGAGCTCACATCTGAGTCCTGTTCTCTCTAAACACCAGGCTCCCAGCCAACCCCAGGGCTCCCAGCCAACCGTGTTGTTGCTGTAAGGTCAACTATTCTCGGTGTTTTTAGGCAATAAAAGCATAACTCCTCCTTTCTGACATGATCATAAACCATTTTATTACCGTAGCTGCTAATTCAGCTGCAGTCCTGCCCCTTCAAGGCACCATGGCCAGGAATTGGGATGAGAACTGGCCGGGCCATGCAGCAAAGCAGGAGGTTGTACGCAGCTCTGGATGCCTTTTGCTGCCTCTTTCATGCTGCACAACCTTCCTTCACCTTCTTTCTTTTAATGTCTTAATCAAGGGGCTGATAAGAGAAGTGATCCATGAAAAGGATGGGTATCTTGACAAGACACAGAAGCTTGTGGCAGCACTTTCCCCACAGATCAGCATCCTCCACAAGAGGGAGAGACAAAAAAGACAGATTTTTGTACCCTTAAGCTTCCACCACTGCAGTTCAAAAGACCAATCTTTACAGAAAATAAATTTAAAGGAGAATTTTTGATGTATATGATGGTCTCTTGTGGTTGACAGGAGTGCTGCTGGCAGTATATGGAGCTATGCAAAGCCAGAGTTGGGATTACTTAAAAGTGTCTGTAGTTCTTTGATTAACCAGTGTGTATTTTATTTTTTATATGGCACAATCAGAGCCCTACATTGATAATATCTTGCTATTATTGTTCAATACATGAAACTCCCCTTTTTCCTGCAGTGTGTAGCTCCTTTTTAGGGCACTTTTTAAAGAATTCATTCTCTGCATGTTAAATGGATTGCTTTCAAGCTAGCTTTGTGCACTTGGGTGCTGTGCTGGAGTGGTGGTGCACTCAGTCTCGTGGGGCTGAGAGCACAGGAAGGGAAGGGTGCAAATGGAGATGAGCGTAACACTTACAGGGGACTCATGCCACTTCCTCCCCATTGATGGCAGTGTGCTGCAGCTCTGCACAGAGTTGTTAAGGTTGGAAAATACCAATCACCAACCCCATGCCCGCTAAGCCACGTCCCCAAACGCCACTCTGATGCAGAAGTGTGAGCAGAGCACTGAGGAGGGAGGTGCTGAGCTGGAGATGATGCATCAGGTCACTGGCACTGGCAGGAACAGATGCAGGGCCTCCGCTCTCCCAAACAACTGCGTTTCCTTTGTACCCTGTCTCATCAGCTGCCTTGTTCAGCTGTTTCCTGGGTCTGGCCCGAAGGCATGTGAGAAGTTTGCAAAATCAAGAGATAATAATAGTAAACTCCGAGAAGGCAGAAGCGAGCAACGCGAAACTTGAGCCGCTTCAAGGGAAAGCTCGGCAGCTGTGAGCGAAACAAAGAAGGAAAGCTGCTCTGCACCGAGGGCACGTTGGGGTTTGGGGGCTGTGCTTTGCTGTGCACTCACTTCTGAAGACAACGCACAGCCCTCAGCCCCCCCCTGGGGCAGGCGTGGGGGCAAAGCTGCAGCCTGGGCACGGTGCTCTGCCAATTAGCAGCTTGTCCCTGCCCCGCAGGTCTCGCAGCCTTCCCAACACATGCAAGGCTTGAAGCACGGCGGTGCATGCGAGCCGCAATCTCGGTCTGGCCGTTCTCCTCTGCTTTTATTCTGTGATTTTATTTATTTATTTCGCCTCTGGCCTCTTTGCTGCCAGCAATGCCTGTTCCTGAATTGGGCTGAGCTGGTGTAGCGTTGAGGATCACAGTCCTCACGATGCTGTGTGATCTGTACATCCCATGCGACGCAGGAACGCCGCCGTTCTCCCCCGTGCGGCTGCACTGCTGATGGCTGTAATGACTTGTTCCTGTCAGCTGGCAGAGCACAGGGCTCCTGGGTGTGCGTGCAGACAGAGAGGAGCTAAATCAACGTGCCTTGTTTCCTCTACAGACCTACCTCCACATTCCTTTTGAATGGGGAAAAAATGCTGTGGAGGTGGCCTGGCTCGTTTGTAGGGAAGCACTGGCTCTGCCCTTTTTCCATTGGCCTCGTGAGAACTGTCCTGGGATGGAGGAGCATCCCTGTGGCTGGGGCAGGGAATGATGGGCTGCTGGTGTTGGGGGCTGGAGGGGCATGGCATGGGCAGTGCTATGGGTGGGAAATGAAGAGGGAAGTGATGCTTGGCCCTGTGATCATCTTCCTCCTTTTATAATGCTTTCATGTGAAATACAAACGAAAGTAGGGAGTAAATTTCCCATCCAGTGATGGGTGTCTGGTTCAGAATAGGACTGGGTTAGGGTCAGTGCTTCCATTGCTCTGAGGATTTGGGATTCAGAAGTTCCCACCCATTACTGCAGTCAGATTCTTCTAAAGGGCCGTACACAATGACATTTACAGCCAGGATTCTCAAAACCAGTGCAGTACTTCAGATGCTGAACTCCTGAAAATCTACTCATTTAATTTGTTAAATGAGAGTGAAGGTCTCTTCAGATAATCTCTGTCACTGTAAGAGTGGAGCTCTTTGGTGAGAAATGCAGCCTGTTCCTCCCCAAACCTCCTTTCGGGTCTGAAGCACATTAGCCTGGAGTCACTTTAAAGCCCATTTGAAAGGCTGAGAGGAACCTAAAGAGGGAAACGTGACCTCATCTCAATTAGCTGAAGTCTGCATGGCTTGTCACTTAAATTCAGACGTGTTTTCTTTGTGACAACGTCTGTGCTCATTGGAGATGAGCTGCAGAACATTGGCATGGCATTCCCCGTGCAGTCACTG
This sequence comes from Oreortyx pictus, assembly GCA_036925125.1. NCBI lineage: Eukaryota > Metazoa > Chordata > Aves > Galliformes > Odontophoridae > Oreortyx > Oreortyx pictus. The sequence goes on along the minus strand of JAUPFR010000025.1, from coordinate 4,594,310 downwards.
GGAAGGATGCTGCACGAGTCTGCCTGGGTGAGGGATGGCTCTCTGAAGGCAAATAAAAATACTTCTGTGACAATTCACTTTGAAGATTTCAGGCGCATCTTTTCCTTAAGAGACTCCGGTGGGCTAAGCACCGCCTGGGGGAACACAACTCTGGGCTCATTGCTCCCTCCAGCCACAGCCTTCTGGGCAGACACTTCATCTGCCCGCTCAGTGTTGGTGGGTCAGAAGTTCTTGCTGGCTAAATTTGGGCGTACCGAGGGAAGAGAAATGGAGGAACAGGGAGAGAGATCCATCACTTCTGTCGGCGGTGATCTTTCCTTTCGTGTGTATAATAATCCCAAAGCGGCAAAATAATGGCGAGTCGCTGCGTGCCCCCTTTCATCCAGAGGTCTGTATTTCTGCAGACTTTAAAGGCGTGAGTGCTTGGAGAGCACCAGGGCTTGAATGTGAGCACAGTGTCCCTGCACGTGTGCTTGGTTTGGAGGGCATCGCTCTGGATAAATACCCACCGACGGGCTGGACCTCTTATTGACCTTTAACTACTTGATAACTGATTCTCTCCCATAACAAATACCTCCTGCAATTAATAGTCAATTGGTACTTAATTAATGAAGCAATAACAGTGGAACAGAACATTGTCACAGGGTAATGGTCTCCTGCAGCCGTTATACCGACGCTGTCCCACTAAATCTAAATTAAGTGTGGTGTCTTCTGGGAGCACAGAGGGAAGGACTGCAGGTTCCCTGCACTGCCCAGCCCTCCGCAGGGTGCTCCCAGCCCCCCAGCTCCAGCCAGCGAAGCAGGGAAACGGCTCTGGAGTAAAGCAGGCAGGTAATTGCACTGAAGGTTAAGAGCACAGAACAAATGGAGGCTTTAAATAATCTGCCCCGAAATTCTCCAGGAGCCTCCTGGAAGGGCTGCAGCGTGCAGGGGCTGAGTGCTGGCAGCAGTGCTGTGCAGGGGAAAGCTCAGTGTGCACAAGTTTAATGCCACCAGTGGTGTGGTCCTGTTTGTCTTTCATCCTCTCCTTCCTCATGCAGGTATCTCAGTTGAAATGAGTGCTTCTCTGGAAAAGGACTCTATGTGCTGGATGCTGCAGCCTTTGCTCTAGGATGGGGCTCTGCTGGCACTGAGCACCATGCTGTAAAACCTCCTGCAGCTCACTCGCATGCCCCGTCCTTTCCCTATGCTCAGGCTGTTGTGTTAAAGGTGACTCAAGCCATCTGAACACCGGCTTCCTGTTCGTTTTTTTTTTTTCTTCTTTCTAAAGTCCCATTTTTCTGTCTTGTCAGGTCTATTTAAGTATTTAATGAGGTGAGATAGCACCAATAAATTTAACACAGCACAATAACTCTGATGTGGGCCACAGCCTCATAAACTCCCATGCTGGGGACGGGAGGCGCCGGCTGCGATTGCCTGGCTGGGGCACTGCGAAGGTTGGCCAAGGACTCAGAGCACTGCTGCAGACCTGTGTCTGCTCCATGGGCATGGAGCTGCCAACAGCAGCTGGGAATTGAGGATAGGGTTCATTCCTGTACAGCCCATAGACTCATTAAGGTTGGAAAAGACCGTGAAGTTGGCCATGCCCAACGCCAATCCATCCAAAGCCCACTCACCACGTCTCCGAGCGACACATCTCCGTGGTTCTGGAACACCTCCAGAGATGGTGACTCCACACTTCCCTGGGCTTCCTGTGCCAGTACCCGACTGCTCTTTCCATGAAGAAACTTCTCCTAATATCCAACCTAGGGGCCTGCACCTAGACTCCATGGTTTGTTGGATCTTGCAGCCCATGCTGGTGGATGTGTGGCCATTTCCTTTTGCTGCAGCTGACCCCAGTCTTGGTGGGGTTGGGTTGGGTGAGCCCTGCAATGGGGCTGAGGTCAGTATCATTGTCCTGGTGGGTTCTGCTGCTTTCAGTCTCAGAGGAAATGCTGGGGGATCTTTGCATTGTGTTGTAGAGTGTAGAGGAATCCTTTACTTGTCTGTTTTAAATGTCTCCAGAATGAGTAATTTAACAGATTTTTTCTCCCCCCTCACTACTTGCAAATCTGTTTGCAAGCAGCTTGCTTTCTCAGAGGAGGACTTGGAATTGTCAGCTGGCTCCTGCAAACCATTTACTGAGGCATCCCTTCCTCTGACTGGCATTGGCAATGCCATTTCTCCCAATCTGAACGCTTTGGAGTGGAAAGAATGGGGAAAGATGAGTGTAAAGCTGTATCACATGAGGGCATCTGCAGACCTGAGATTCGTTCTGGCACTTTGGCATACGAATTCGTGACTGAGGGAAAGCTATATCAAAGCTGGGAAGAATTGTCTCTGTAAGTCTCCAGATTGTCACTGCTTCCGTAGTGTGATGCTGCCCGCTCTGCAGGGGCAAGAACTGAAGGGTTAGAGGAATTATCCATTTGAAGTGGGTTCTACACAATACAGCCGTAGGCAGCAGGAAGTCACAAGGACTGCATGGTTCTCCTGCTCTTGCTTCTTCAGCTGCTTAAATACACAAGGCACAAAGAGAAACTGTGCTAGCTCTGGCCCATGCCAGCAGTACCCATTAGCTCTACCTAGACCTGCCAGCACCCCCTCCTTACACCAATCCCATACAAATTTGCTTTGTGCTCTCTTACAAATAGCTTTACAATGCCTGCCCATACTGAAAAAACATCCTGCTCCATAACTGGCTGGGCACAAATCTAATTATCCCAAAAGGGGAGGGAGCGGAGGGAAGAAAGCACACAGAAATTTCATCATCTAACCTCGTGAAATCTGTGTGACTCAGGGCCCCGGAGCCTTTGCTTTGCAGCTCACCTCCAGGAACACGGCTTCCTTCAGCACGCTTCTGTTTAGCTGGTTATTTTTTGCTCTGTGTGCTGTGCTAAGGGACACGCTGCGAGTAGTTTATTACAGCTTTCTGTTCCGTTCTGCTGCAGTACAGTAGAAATAATGCAATCATGTCTCAGCTCCATATGGTCTCGGAGGCTGAGAAGCAGAACAACCTTTTTGCTTTGTTTGTGTTTTCACTCCCAGCTCTGAGGGGTGTTGCAGGGAGCTGCCGGCTCAGCCCCTGCTGGGCTGCACCCTGCTCCCAAAAATGCTGTTGGGGGAGGGGGGTGGCCATGCACTCAGAGCGGTGGTGTGGCTGGAGAGGGAATCCTGTGCTTGGAAAACGGCCATCGTTTATCTAAATATTTGTGTTTGTATGTGTGGGCTCCATATTGCGGAGAGCAAGAGCGATGCTTGTAGCCTTCCTACTCCAGCAGGTCACACCATATGATCCAGGGATGCCTGCCAGGTTTGCAGTGCCTCATGTAGCAGAAAATAGCCCTGTGCTGCCCGTGGGATTGGATTGCTGAGAGTGCTGGAGGCTGCAGGAAACGAGGGGGCACCCACTGGTGTTGGGCCCCCAAGGAGCTGCCGTGGGTCATGGGTGCAGAGCAGTGGGGGCTCTTCTGGGATGGTGCTGCCTGTCTCTTTCTGTTTCTGCGTGCACAATGTCGGCTGTGAGCTTGACCCAAAGAACCCCTTTCTGCACCCAGCACTGAGGTTTGTTAGCAGTGAGCCGCTCCAAGCCAGCCCAGGGATAGCGTGCTGCTCTGAGCAGGGAATCTGATGCAGCTAAATAAAGAATTCAGCTATTCTTTGAACAAAGGGTTGAAAGGTGCTGGTCTTGCCAGGTACGCATTGGTGCAGTGCACACACATTCCTGAACCACTGAGTTTGCTTGGCTTTGGGGGTTGTGAACTCGGCTAAATTCTTCCAGACTCCGATGCTGGAGCTCCATGAAACAAACCTGGGGAGAAGGAAAACATTCCTGGTACCCGTGTGCCTCTGCACAGAGCTGCACTAACAAATGGTTCCAATTATGGAATGGAGTTTGCATGCGCTGTGTTATTTCACCAAATGCCAGAGGGTCTGAATTTCCTCGGCGCTATGGATCAAGTCCGTCAGCCAACATCTACATTCGTGTAAAAATGTAAGATTTAGCTTTGTGTTTCATCAGAAAACTGAAGTCCGTGCCATAGAGAGGGGTTGCAGAGTTGGGGGGGGGGAAGGGGGGCAGTGAGGCACCCTGTTTTGCTGGAGCTAGGGAAGAGCAGCAAGCTGCACATGGCAGTGCATATTGCATTGCTTCCATGCACTGCTGCTGGGCATGGCAGTGTGCGGACAGACCCTGAGGTGAGGCAGCCTGAAAAGTCAGGGGTGGTTCTGTGCAAAGATGGAAAGCAGCAGAGAAGGTGGCTGCTGCTTACAGAGCTGTGCTGCAGGACTCAGGATGGTCTGCTTTCAGTTGCTGTGGATCAGGAAGCTATCTGAGTGTAGTGTAGATACGGGAACATAGCACGTCTCTTGTCAGAGGATGTTGGGTCAAAAAGCTTGTGTGTTATCGGTGGAGTGCTTCCTACTTTGGTGCTTAACATGAGTGCGTCCCACAGCACTTGACAGAAGAGGGCAGGGATTGTGCTGGGTGCAAAGCTGTGCCCCGGCTGTTGGAGGTGGTGAAGAGCAGAGTGGGTCCTTCTAGCCACGTTGCCAGCCTGTGATGCACAGGAAAGGCTCTGCAGAAGTCTTCCAGCTAGAAGGAAAGGTGACAGGAGGGAGGGCAGCCCACGCCAAACAATGAGCAGCACCCTGCATCCCAGCCCCCTTCTGGTACCAAATGCTGGCAGAGCCCAGGTCTGCTGCCTTCAGCATCTCCAGCCTCTCCCGACACAAAGAGCACTTTTCTCTCTTCTGCAAGATCTGAAGAGCTCTCGTGACTAGCATAATTTTTCCAACTACTCTTTGCTCTACCTTCCATGCATGCGCTTGCACTTTTTCAGCCTTGTGTTGGTGTCACGGTTCGGTATAGCAACAGTAATGTCCGACCTGAAGGATATGATCTGTTGTGTGCATGAGAAATGAAACAACTTCACTTGTGACATGTGTCAGAGGTGGGACAGTTTGTCCCGGTGCCCCGGCAGGGCAGCCCAGCCTGGGGATACTGCTTGTATAAGTGCCCTGCAACCCATGGCTATAATTAGGCTGCACTCTGGCTATTATAACCCCTCCTGGCATTATATTTGCAATTGCTGAGTGCAGAAACTTGCCTGGGAGGGCAGGAGGATCTCGGTGTGCTGTGTGCAGGATGGCAGCCCCTGTGCTATTGTGGCTTTTGAGATAGGGGCTGTCTGTGCTCAGGGTGCAGGTTCCAGCCCACTCCTCCTCACCCACCGTCCCAGGCATGCTCCATGCTGCTTTCCTAAATGCCCTACATACGGGTGAATGTTTCTTTAAAGCCTTTAAAAACAAGCAGCAGCAAAAATGATCCTTGGCTGCTTGACAACCCAAATGTGGTGGAAATCCCATATGTTTCTGGCTTTAACCTTCCTTAGGGTGCCCCACTTTCTCCACGTTTTGATTCCTAGATCAGTCTCAAGCAACCATTCTCAGTGGTCTGGCTGCTGCTGGGAAGTCCTCCTGTCCCTGTTCCTTTGTTGCTGGAGCAAATGAAGCAGATCTCAGCTCCTTTACAACACGTGGTGCCCAGTAATCCTGCAAATTTTTTTTTGGGTGGCGACATAAATTTGCAATGGTGTTCTGCAAAAGCACCCTACCAACCCAGAGCTGCCTGGCATCCGTAACAAGCTTATCAAAGGGTTCCTTTGCAGCGAGATCTGAGCCCTCCAGGTTTTGATTCATAGCAGGTGAAGGCAGAGTGTGCTGAAACCTGATTGAAATGTGCGAGGTCAACAAAATAGAGCAGAGAGTGCACAATAATTGGGGAAGAGGCAGCAGCCTTGCTTTCTGCATGTGTTCCAGTGATCCCTGTACTTTAATCTCCCATTTCCAAAGGGAAGCCTGTCTTGCATACTTCATCACAGCGTTCATTTGCACAGGAGGTCTCTTGTTATGAAAAAAATAAAAAGAGTGGGGGGAAAAACAAAACTAAAATTACTGCTGACTTTACTCTCCTCCTTTCTTGTTAAAGCAAAAAAAGGGAAAAGCCTCTCTCCTTCCCACCAAGCAGGGAAGCGGGGAGAGGAGTACTACATGACTTCCATCCCAAGGATCCTCAGCTCTCGCAGAGCTGGAGCCCTTTCTGGTGCTGCAGTGCCAATGTTTACTACAGATGAGCAGATCTGAGAATGAGGAAAGCCTCCTGTGCTCTTTGGGAAATTAAAATCTCCTGAAAGATGAGGGCTGAGGGCTGAAGGAGCTGGGCTCCTTGGGGCAGAATGTGTTTTCAGAACATACTCTTACCTCTGCCTGGGAGAATTGTCACAGATTTGGGGATCTCTGACCTTTCTCAGATATTTGGGGAAGAAGTAGGAAAAGTTTTAAGTACATATTTTCCCCAAAGCCCATAACGTTTTGTTGGAAATGCTCCATTCCCTAACATCTGTGCAAATTAAAACCTTTCTCCGCTTTCAAGTGTTTGGTTGGGGGGGGGGGGGAGCGGTGAGGGTTGCCTTTCTTCTGCATTGGGAATGGGAATATATTAAAAAAAAAAAAAAAATAAGGGCGGAAGGAGAGAGGGGAAGGGGAAAGAGATCTGTCCCTTTCTCCCTCCTTCCCATCTGTTGTTGAATCAGCAGCTGTTTGTTCTTAAGCTTGCGTTACAACCTCTTCATCAGCCCCTTCTGTGCAGCACCTTGTGCAGCGGGGTCTGGCACGCTGCGTTACCCCAAAGGGCAACGACACAGGGACAGCTGCAGCCCCGCTGCCCATCCTCTCTCAACGTGATTTTCTCCATCCTGGGTATTCCTGCTGGAAATCCCTTTGAGTTGGAGCACGGGTTTAATCCTTCCACCGCAGGGTACAGATGCTCTGGGTTGCTGCCTTTCCCCGTTGCAGCGGGAAGGGATCTGAATGCTGGCGGGTGCGCTGGCTCTCAGGGCACGAGGAGTGGTGCCACTCGGCTGTGCCTGCCCTACCCGGCGGCCGTGACGCGCCGATGAGCAAACGCTGGGTGATGGACTTGAAGCCAAGAGTGACGCCGGAGCTTTGGGGTGGGTGCCAACTCTGCCTCCGTCTAGCAGAGCCGTAGGGGAAGTCAGCAGAAAAGCTAGGGATTGCTTAACAAGCTCTTCAGTGCGACTGAATGTGCTGAGCTCATCCGGGCGAGCGGCGGGTGCCAAGTGTGTTCCACCGACGGGCTTGATGCTATGGGATTGAGGAGCTGTCATTCTGCTCCCTCTGCTTCTCCCTTCTGCCCCAGCTGGAGGAGAGCTTGGTACGCTGCAGCAAAGCTGGGCGCTTGCTGCCTCTGTGCTGCTGATACCGCTGTCAAATGCAGACTGTCCTCAGACGGCTGTGTCAGTGGGACAAGGCAGAAGCAGAAAGCCAGGGCTGCAACACAAAGCACTCAAAATGTTTTTATAAATTAGTCCCACTCCTTTTTCAGAAGGGAAAAATGTTCAAAGAGAAGGAGGGCATGCTGAGCAGCCCAGTCCGGAACACATGGAAGCATTAACTGACTTCACCCTATTGACAAAACCAAAGCAGAGAAAGGGAGGATGTTTTGAGGAATTTCTTGCTCGATTTTTTTTCTGCATGGAGCCGCTGTTGGGTCCAGATGCACTCTGCCTACGTGCTGCGCTCAGGCGTTGCATAGGGTGCTGTTATCTGTGTGCAATGGGGGAGGAGAGGTTGCCAGGCCTGAATTGCAGCAGGGTGAGCACTGCAGACGGAGCCTCCACCGCAGCCCAGTCCAGCTCTGACACTGGACAGTGTCTCTGGAAGAGAGGAAAACACTGCGTTCGTAAGCACGCCTCAGATAACAGCTTGCTGGGTCACCACGGGGTCACCCGCTGCCCTGTCCTTTAGGTGAAGGCTGTGAGCAGTGGCTTTAAAACAGCTTTTAATCTCTGATTTCCTGGGAAACGCAGTAATGCAAGAGCCAGGAGCTGACTGGAGTCCGTTGGCGGTTGGTTAATGCATCACCAGCAAATCAGGGCTTCGTTAGAGGAGGGCTAATCATTTACAAGCTTTAGGTTTGTATGCACGGCTTAAATCTCATTACTTCATGCCTTGGGTATGTGCTTTAATGTCCTGGCTGTAGATGTGGCTGCGTTGGTCTTTGTGCCCCTGTACTGGAGAGACTGGCAATGCAGCACAGATCTCGGTCTGGTGTTTGCATGGGCTCGCTGCCCTGTGTCTGCTGAACGTCAGTGTCAGCGTGTATCTGGAAAGAAAAGCCATCTCACAGTGAAGCTGTGTGCGAGCCTCCCGATATCTGAGTTTTTAAAGCTTCTCTCCTTTGTTTTCTGCATATGTTAATGGGGGGGAAATGAGTGCAAACCTCAGTGCAGGAAGCGGGGCTCTTGGGGGGTCCAGGGGAAGCCAAATGTGCAGACACCAGACCTGGAACAACGCAAATCGCACCTGCGTGCCAAAGCCGTGCCCCAGAGATGCACCATCTGCTCAGGACTCATGTGGCTCTGGGCACAGCGGGGTCAGCCCCCACCTGCCCCACAGTGACCTCCTTCCAGCCCCCCACCCCCCAGCCCAGTGCTCGGGCTACCCTGCAAACTTCACACTGGAAACCGCGATCGATTTTCCTCACTAATGCACTTTGCTGCGTTGTGCAACGCGCACCAAACAAAGCACAAAGAACTCAATCAGCCACTTAAAAACAAAAAACCAAACACGAAACAACCGAACAACACAGCAAAACAAAACAACAAAGCAAATCAAACAAAACCCACTGCCTTCCCATTACAGGCCGGGCAGATCATGCAGTTAGAGCTTGAAAGGGCTCCCATTGACCCGTAGCACTCAGTTAAAATGAAGGCAGCAGTGCGAATACGGGTGGAAGATGCGGGCTCAAGAGAGCTCTTTCCTTACATAAAAAGAACATTTTACTTTTTTCTTTCTTGTTACCTGCAAATGAGAAAGAAATGCTGTGCTCCTCTGCTCCGTGTAGCATTATTCCAACCGTACCAGCTCTCAGCTCCCTTTTCCCTTAGCTAATAAGTAATCATGAGGAGGTTTGTGGCCTTGTTTACTATATTTGGCCCAGAAAATGCTTTTTTTCCTCTCCTCCTCCCCTTGCCTCTTGCAGTAAAATGCTTCCTGAGATTTATTTCTAAGCCCATAAATACAGAGTAAATAGCTTTAATTTAATTTACCGGGCTCCTGTAAGAAATTGTATCTGTGAGCAGGAATTGTTTCAGCCTTGGAGCTGAGAAGAGCATGTGGATGCAGGATGGTCAGGTCCTTTGTCTTGCTTTTTATTTTTTCCCTAAGGAAGAAAGAGTTTCCCTGCCTTCTGCTGCCTCTGGGCGTGTTGCTTGCAGCGTGCTCAGAGCATTGGTCAGGCACACGGTGCTGGATGTAATGCACTGCTGTTTGGACCTTGAGAAATGGAAGGCAGTGGTGTGATCCTACAGTGGGGATCACACACCTGTTGGCCCAGCTTGCTTTAAAGGCTTACAGATCCAGAGGGGACACCCTTCTGCCCAGGGGAGGCTGTTCTGCTATTTTCTTCCTGATACTGTAGGGTTTGTGGATTCTGGTCCCTGGCAGGCAGAGCTTGGCGCCCGACTCTTCCTATCAACTTTGCGTCTATGGAGCTGTGACTTTAGAGCGGGGTTTTATGAATGAGGAACGCTGGCGGCATATGGGAAGCATCGCTGCGCCTGAAATCCTGGTGAGAAAAAGGAGGAGGACGTGCGATGGCATCCGGTGGAGGTTGGAACGCAGGAGGTTCAGCCTGGATGGGTGCCCGGGGCTCTGTCTGCGAGGGAGGGGTCTTTCGGACCCAAGCTGATGGCTGTTGCCATGAAACAGAGCTGCTGGACTGCCAAGTGGGGGACCCCGTGTGCCCATTACGCAATGCCAGGTTCCTATGCAAAGCAAACAGGAGCTGGAGCAGCACAGCTCCACTTGCTTTTGAAAAGGCAAAAAGTGCCAGTGGTGACGTGCAGTTGCAGCACCACTTTTCTCTGCTTTCCGCTCCTGGAGCGGGGTGAAGCCGCTCGTCCCCGCGCTGCTCGGCAGCGGAGCGCTCCGTGGCCGCGAGCCCAGAGCATAACGGGTGGGAATAGAGGCAAAGCTGGCAGCCTTGGCACGTTATCCAAGATAAATCCTGGATAAATGAGTCACTGACGCAGGCGGCTCGCTACGCCCCGTTTCGCCCCCGTAACGGTGCCTGGCACTCTCCCAGTTAATCAAGTGTTGCTTGTGCACCAGCTCGTGTGCGGGGTTGGAGTGCTACTCCAGGCTTGCTCATCTGCCAGTGACGAGCTCGGGTGGCTGCGCTGCATACTTTGTGTGTGGTTTTGTGCTCTGAGTTACGAGATTCGCCAACAGAGATTTTTTTTCTCTTTTTTTTTTTTCTTGCATCCATTTATTAGGATGTTACCCCTCCCCCCACCACGCCCCCCACCTTCCTTGCACCTCTTTTATTTCGTTAGCTGCCTTGGTTAAGTCTGACAGCTTATTTAGAATGGGCCGGCGCCCAGAGGTGGAATTTGCAAACAAATAACTTTCACCCAACATGACAGCGCGCGATAGATTGCAAAAATCCGAGGCGATGCTCTCTGACATGACAGTGACAATAGGAGTTTTGTCCTCATTAGTTTTCCCAACATAAAGACTTCCTGCTCTGCCCAGCCCTGATTGCATGTCAGTAGGAACAGACTCCAACAACACCCCGCTGCTTTGCAGCACGGAGCTGCTGTCTCGGGGATGTGCACCCATGGCTGCGTGGATGCTGTGCAGATGAGCCTCACATCTGCAGGAGGATTTGGCCCCGCTGTGCATGAATCATCCGCGGGAATTGGAATCCACGTCTGGTTCTGGATGGGAGGGAGCAGGAAAGGGAGGATGGTAGTCTGCCTCTGCTGCTGAGCATAGATCTAAGAGTTGCAGCAAGTGTTGTTCTCTTCTGTGGTCATAGCAACTTCTAAATTAATTTTGCTTACTTTTAATCTGAAGTATTTGTGGATCCCAAATGAGTTGTCCTCTCCAGCATTGATCTCAATTACTTTGTTAGGATCAGAGCGTGCATGGTGGCAGGGGGAGGGGAGGAGAGAACTTGTAGCCCTGCTGGCTTTGCAGAGGGGTAGGGGCTTCCTGGGCTGGAAGGAGTGCTCCTATTTAATGTAGCTTTTTAGCATAACTGAATCAGAGAATGGTTGGAGTCGGAAGGGACCCCCAAAGGCCGCGTGGTCCCACTCCCTGCAGTGCTCAGGGATACCCACAGCTCCATCAGTGCTCAGAGCCCCGTCCAGCCTGACCTTGGCTGTCTGCAGGGACGGGGCAGCACTGCCTCTCTGGGCGACCTGTGCCAGTGCCTCACCACCAATCTCATGTCAAATTATGCCATAACGTTGGGTTCACATCTCCCATATTCAAGCCTTGGGATGTCAACCTCCCAGGGGACCAGGAACCCTTTCCCCATCCCTTCCCACTCCCAGGGTGCTGCTAACAAATGCCTTTGGAGCAGCTGTTGGATGTCCATGGAGAAAAACCGCCTGTCTCCCTGAGAAAGGAGACGGATGACACACTCCTGCTCGGGTGTAAGGGGGTGACCATTTTTCCTAATTAGTCATGATGTCTTGCCCATCACAGGAATAAATAGCAAGCTTTCCCTAAGGATGTGAGATGAGAAGCGCTATTTATCGTTGCTCTCAGAGGAAGCTGACAACATGACAGGTGAAATATCAGGAATAATTAAGAAAAATAAGGGCTTATGTACTTTATTGCATCAACAGCAGGGATGCATGGCCAGCTTCTCGTGGATCCTCATGCGTGCCCCCATCCTGACATCACCCGTGAATCGCGTGCTTTCTCTGCGCCTGTGCAGAGCTCTCACCGGGGCCCTTGGCAACGCCGCACATCCCAGCGGGCACCGAGCGCTGCTCATTGTTCCCTTTTAGCTGCTTCAGTGAGACAAAGGTGCCTGCCTGGTGACTCAGCGATGGCTTCGATCGCAGCGCTGGTTCTCAGCTTCCCGCTGAGCTGTTGGAAAACATCACCTCCTCCTTTCCCGCCATGCTGCGTCTGACACTCCGTCCTGTTCCTCTAACCACAGCTCCTTTTTATTCTTTCTTGGGAAAGTCTTTGCTCCCACACAGCATGCATGAGTTTTTCCCCAAATCGTCCCAGGTTTGCTTTGTGCCACTGAGCATTGGGGAACAAAGGCACGTGTTTGGTAAATACTCTTTTCCAGTAAACTCTTTGTCCAGGAGAGAGGAAGGAGAAATCACTAACTGAAGACTTACAGATTTTAGGCTGAGCCTTTTTGCAAATGGTTGTCTTCAGACAAGTGGCTGGGAAGCAGATTCCTCTGAGACTGGTGCTCGGGGAAGGCTACGCCCGCCCTCACCACTTACCAACCCATGCATCTTCTTTCTGTCTGGTTGCGAGAGCTCTTGACTGCATTAGGAAGAACATCTCCTGGCTTTGAACTGCTGCTTTTTTGCACTATCCCCACTGAAATCGATGGAGGATGATGGAGCAGAGGTGGGGGGGGTTGGGGGTGGGGAGCAGCTTTCCCTGTCCTTGGGATACTGTTGGGCTGGTGCACACTTTGGGTGCGGAGCCAAAGCTGCATCCTTCAGCATTACAGAGATGTGTTTGCTTACAAGGCAGGACAGCTGGAGAGCTCAGGAACTGTATCTATTCAAACAATGTGAAAATCTGATTACAGCAAGTGTCACTGGGCATCACTTAACTCTTCCTCTGCAGCCCTGGCTTTGGCTGACAAGCATAATAGAACTCCCGGATACATCTTGCGCTGGAATAAAATGCCTGGTCAGAAGTGCTTAAAATCGCTCAAGTTTATGGAGTTTGCTAATCATGTCTCTCATTTGTTGGCTCAATGTGATTTTGGGGCTGTCCGTCCTACATTAAGCCTCATTAAGATGGTGTAGCGGCGCTGGTAAATGTGGTCAGTGGAATGTGTCTTTTTTTAGCCACGGAGGAGAAAAGAAATTGTATGTCACAGTCCTCATCTTGTCCCCTTTGACCAAGTGCTCATTGGAACTTTTAAAGAGGCTCTGAAAGAGGTCTTTTGTTAGAGGGGGAGGAGAAAGTGAGCAGCAAACAACTCCTGCACTGGGAAATGCTGCTCTTGGGGCACTTATATTTAGCTCGCTTGCAGCAGTGTCCCTTCAATTTGTACTCGCACTTTTGTTCCTTTTAACTACCACCACTAAGGGTCTAAAAGAGAGACACCAGCGAGGGATAGGCAGTTTCTCCTTGCAGAGGTGAAGGTATTTTTAACACAATGCCCGAGAGAAAGGAATTTGTTTCCTCCAACATTCAGTTGAAATCAGCGCTGCAAAAGATCCCTCGTGGAAAGCAAAAGCACTTCTGCCCACAAAAGCATCGCATGCGGCAGTGGGAGAGAAATCAAACAAAAGCCAAAGAAGTGTGTGGGAAAACAAAGGTAGAAGTTCAGCCCAGCTCAGTGGCCTGCAGTGATTCACTGCGCTGCGAGGGAGCCATGTGCATCCATTGGAAATGTGCAGGGTGGCCAGAATTCTAGCCCAGCAACAGGAGAGGACGGCGTTGGGCTGCAGTGAGAGCCAGAATTAAAACTGTTGTGGTTTATTTTTCTGTTCTTTTAAATACTTATCGCGTGCTGTAGCACCTCGTACGCAGCCCTGAGGCTTTGGAATAGGAAGAAATGTCTGGAGCTCTGCTGGCTCACAGCACTGCTGCTTTAGAGCCGACCTTGGGGATTTTTCACCTCCCTTTTGATTTACGGGCAGAGTGGCCCCAGGGAGGGAGCGCAGAAGCACAAATCCATTGCAGCTGTGGCTGGAACCCAAAACTGAGTATTTCATGCCCAACGCTGTGTGCCAATGAGGTGTGTTGCCTTGGGAGAGGAGTCCTGCTGGCCCAGCAGATAAGGTGTGAGGTGAAGGTCCTGCCAAGCGCAGACTTCCCTTCCCCTCCACTATCTTTCAAGTGCTTGCTTTCTTTATCAGTAGCTGGCTGGTAACAAGTCGGACAAGTCTTGGGTTTAAATGTGTTATTCCTCAATTCTCCCGGCAAATAAGCCAAGATAAGACCCTGACCTTTGAAGCCAATTGTAATTTAATACAGCTTAAATAGTAAACATTGAACAGTTGCAAAGGCGTATGATCAAAGCCATTGATTTCTGGGTAGTGACATGGTGACTTGCTGAATAATTCCCAATAATGAGAAAATCTGAGAAAATTGAGACCTGCTTCCAAATATTATAAGCACAACTGATCAAGTAAATAATTAGTAAGCTACTCATTTAAGCTTTGCATATGAGAAAGCAGGAAAATCCTTCACTTGCAGTAAAAATGCTACACTGAGCATGTTTCTTTTGGGGAAAACAGAATAAAGTCACCCCAGGCAGAGTTGAAAATAGATTTCTTCCTCCAGGATGAGAGCAGGACGCTTACTGCAGAGCACAAACAGCTTTTTCCAAACGACATCAATACAGCCCTATACTTTTTCCACCGGGCAGTTTACAGTTCTTTGCCGGGTGGTGGATTAATTTAGGAGCACTCATTACGAGGTGGCTTGATACTGCGTTGAGACCCTACAGAAGGACTGAAGCATCGGCAAGAGCAGTGATGCGTCCATTTGTGTGTTTGTTTGAAGCTGTCAAAAACAAACTAGCCAATGACACAAATACCACTGATTCTGTTTGGAAACAGTGTCCATTTCAGAGGTTAACAGTGACCAAAGACCCCATGGATGCACCAAGCATTGCCATAAAGTCCCCAGTCCCTTTCATAGAGTCACAGAATGGTTGGATTTGGAAGGGACCCTTGGAGGTCATCTAATCCAACCCTTCTGCGATGGATGGGGATGCATACAGCTTTGCTGCACGTGCCCACCTCTTGTGCTTTCCACAGCACGGAAAGCGAAAGTCAGCACAACACTAATGGCAAATGGCACTCTCTGAAATATTTCTTCCTAATGAAAACGTTCTAGGAAAGCAGTATTTGAACATTTGTTAAAGAAAGCGTTTGTGCCTGGGTTTGTTTAATGCTGGCTGCCTGTGGTGCCGCAGCAGGAGATGTTGTAAAGCACCTTGGTGCTGTGCTGACTGCCACTGTGCATTTGGATGGGGCCAGCACACTGCCAGCAGCTCCCTGCCCTGGGAGGAGCCCCTGGTTTCTGGCCCTGTTCTGCTCCACCAGCTGCACAAACACAGCGTGCAACCCACAGAGCAACCCCCACCCCGTGCCCTGACCCCATGCCTGCCCTTCATCTGGTTCTGCCAGAGGAAATTGGTTCTTCCTTGGCTCTGCCTTTGTACACAACCAGATCTTCATTTCTATTATGAAAAGCAGTCCCCATGGCCCTGCCTCGCTCAGAGCCCCTGCTGCTTCTGCTGCTCACCTACCACACCTTGTGCTGTGATGTGGCTCTTCCAGCAGAGCAGCTCCAGCTCCTCGACCTATAGCAGAACTCTGGGCCTGGTCATACCCAAGGAACTGCTTCTGCTTTAAGCGCTGCCAGGTCTGGGAGAGAAGCTTCTCCTTGTTTCCAACCTAGAAACAGAGGGCATGCAGCACTAAATGCTGTTGTGTTGGGGAACGCCTGCTGTGGTGCTCTGTTACTGGTGGAAAAGAAGCAGAGCTTCTGGTTTGTGCTGCACACAGCACACCTGCCTGCTGCTGGGCTGCTCCACTCCAGAGATGTTCCCATATTGGCACGTTTAGTGGGATGCATGCCCACCCTGCGCAGACCCCCATCCAGGCTACTCTGGCTTTTTGCAGGCAGCCATGCTGTCTTTCAGATGTCAGTATTTCAGCTTTGTCTTGTGGCTGCTGTTCAAAGGACAAAAGTAGGGTGGCCAAAAATCCGGATGCAGCAGATCACGCTGACAGTCACATCAGGGCAGCTCTGCCTCTCAGGGCAGGAAGCCACCATTTATTGCTAATGCCAGGACGAAGCTCCAAGTGGATGTCCTCGAAGCACAGCCTCGCTCTTCCCCAGCCCTTCAGACAGAAATGAAAAGGCTTTCATGTTCTGCGGGGGTGGAGAGCACAATTTGTGGTGACCTGTCTCTAGCTGGTATTTGAAAGGTCACTTTGAGTACGATGCTATCTGAGCCCATTGATTTAAAAAAAAAAAAAAAAAACAACAAAAAACAACAACAACAAAAAACCCAGCCCTGTACAGAAGGGAAAAGCGGGGGAGAGGAAGTGAAAATAGAACTGGCCACAGCCATTGTTTAAAACCAACAAAGAGGCACTGAAGGGCTCTGTGTGCTGCCAATAGCTGAGGCCAAGTGGGCACCCAGGCTGCTCTGTGCAGCAGTGCGTGGGGATCTGCAGCTCCATCCTGCTGCTGAGGGGCACACAGCCACCCCACAGCAGTGACTTTGAGCCCCCATTGCACGACAACAATCCAAAAAGGAGATGGGTGCTGGTAGGATGCAATTGCACGAGCGTGTTTAATGCTGTGTGTCACTGAACCGCAGTGCAGTGAACTCATGAGCAGCGAGTTGCTCACTGGGTGCTCTGGTTTTGTGTGCTCATAGAGTGGCTTAGGTTGGAAGAGGTCTTAAAGATCATCGAGCTGCAACCCTCCTGCTGTGGAGAGGTGTGCATCATCCCACTGAAGGTGCAAGGATGTGCATGTTGAGCTGAGCATGCCTTGCAGGGTTTGGTGCCAATTGCAGAGGCAAGTTGGGTTCCTACACACTGCACTGCAGCCTGAAAGGGGCCTCACCCCACAACCACAAATGGATCATTACCTTGAAAGCAGCCGGGGCCAGGGAAGGAACGTGTTGCCCTGAAGAGCTCAGCCAACTGTCAGATGTTTTGTGAGCATTAGTGAATAATAAGGAGAAAGAGCAGCATTAGCCCTGCATCCATGCAGCAATCTGTCACATAGCAAGGGGAGTATTGGCACGTTGTCATGTTTCAAACACTGCTAATCAATGTCTCGTAGAAAAAAAAAAAAAAAAAACACATCACCCCAAATGTACCCGGTGCCATGCAGCTGGAGCCTTGCAGAGGGCAGGGACAGCTGCCCCGTGCCTGCAGGGATGGTGGGGGCTGTGTGTCCTCAACCTGAGCCTTTGGTGCATGCAGAACATGCATAGCTGCAATTTTTAGAAGTCTGGCAGAGGACCAAACTGCAAATTTGTAGCTTCTGTCGTGTGGAAGGGTTGGTCTGTTACGTGCAAGTTGGTTACGTCCCAGGAAGGATCTCTTATTTTGGGGTGTAGGTGAGGAGATCTCCTTTCCCTGTGAGCATCGGTGAGCAAAGCTGCTCTGAATAAATTGGTTTTTATCAGATGCCAATGGACCCTGCACGGGAAACAAAGCAGAGGGGAGTGGTGGCAGATGATAGAATCATGAAGATAGGAAATGACCTCTAAGATCATCCAATCCAAACAGCCACCTACCACCAGTACTGCCCACTGACCACATCCCTCACAGCCATATCCTCAGGGTTCCTGAACAACTCCAGGGACAGTGACCCCACCACCCCGCCGGGCAGCTGGTGCCAATGACCACTCTTTTGGCGAAGGAGTTTTTCCTCACATCCAACGTGAGCCTACCCCGGTGCAACATAAGGCCACCCCCTCTCATCTTGTGGTCATGGGAAGAGAAAGTTACAGTGATGGAGACCCAGATTCAGTTTGTCGGATTGTCTTACCTTTCGTGTGGGACTGGATAAATTAATCTCCAGCTCAGTGCACTGTCTGCAAAATAGGGATAATAGCATCTCAGAGATGCTCTGTGGGTGGTAAATGCGTATGAGAGACACGGGATGCCCTAATGCTACCATTTTGGGAACAGTTTGAGTGCAGTAGATGGGAGAAGCCGAGCAACTGCTACCTCATTCACCTCTCATAATTAATTGCAACATGCAGTGACAGACATTTCAATGGTTGAGAGGGGAAAGGGGAAGACTTGGAACTAAATTTCTGCAGTAAAGAGGGAAAAAATGAATTCTGAACCACAAAGAAGTGCAGAAAGGATGCAAGGGGAAGACAGGAGGGAGGGGACAGCACTGAGTGTTTGGAAGGAGTGCAGAGGGGATGCTTTTAGGGAACTCACACTGATAGGTATTTGGGGAAAGGGGATTTTCTTATAGGTATAGCAGAGGAGAGACAAAAAGGAGCTTCGCCAGTCAGCAGTGGGACCTTCCTGCTTTGGGCATGAACTCAGAGGGGTCCTGGGCAGTGTGATGTACCTGGAATGGCAAAGTTCTGCGTTGGCAGGAAGAGATTACCAGCAAAATCACTTCCAAGCTTTAGATATAAGCAATGAGGGCAAGTTAAGGCATGGATTATAAAAGTGATGGATCTAAAGAAAAAGAAGAGTTTTGAAGGGTTGAAATTTACTGCAAAGTATGGCCCAGAAATGACCCTCTTTCTCCTCCTTTGAATTTTTTCATCTTGTGCAGAAAAAAATGCAGCTGGTCAGCTTGACAAGTGGAAACTGTAGCTTTGTCATTAATGTGCAATGCTGAAACAATGATGTATGGCTGGCGATAGATCATGTTGGGTTTCCGGAGAGCAGGGAAGAGTAAGGCATGCGACTAATTCATGATGCATGAACGCATTGATCTTCCTGGCTCTGAAAATACAATGTAATGAACCCCCGCTAACACATCATTTTTATGCCACTGCACCTCACTAATATCTAATGATTTCACCTTGCTCTGAGATAAAACATAATTGTATGGGAGTTCCAGCTTTGTTCTTCAATATCTGAGCAGAGGTAACGAATTATGTTTTGCTCTGTAGCTATTGGCAAGCTGGGACAAGCCTACAAAAAAACTGCAATTATTGGGCTAAGACGTGTGTTTGGAGCACTGTGTGTGTGTGTGTGAGACACTGTGTGTATATGTGTGCTGGATATTAGGAAAATACTTTGAAAGAGTGGTCAGGCACCAGAATGGGCTGCCCAGGGAGATGGTGGAGTCACTATCCCTGAGGTGTTCAGGAAACATTTAGGTGTTGCACTGAGAGATGTGGTTTAGTGGGGAAATACTGATGGACAATCAGACTGGATGATCTTGGAGATCTTTTCCAACCTTGATGATTATATGATGCTATATCAGTGTGTGGATATACACATCTGCAGGTGTCCAGGATTGGAGATCTCTAGATCTCACCCACCCAGCTGGTGCTCAGAAAATGGCACTGCCCATAGACAGGGGCTGCCCTGTAAACACTACGTCTGCAGCATTCCAGCTGATGGTTTGAGAGCACAACAACTGCTTTTTTCCAAAGTCCACAATCCCTTTGAAGACCAGCCTGCCGCCGTTTGCCCTCGCACAGCTCTCTCCAGACAGAGCATTTTTCTTAAGAAAACAGATTTGTGTTCCTTTTGATAATTTTGAGTGCCAGCACACTCCTAAGTTGTTTGTACTTCACCTCAACAAAGCTGCACACTGGGATTTTTTCCTGCTTGTTGTTGTCCATAAGCAAACGCTCTCTTTCTTCCAAGACATTCTAATGCCTGCAGCCTGTGTATATGCCAATAATGAAAGCTTTGGACCCCGATCAAATGGTCACAAGTAGTGCTTCCCAGCACCTGTTGCACTCCCCATTACACTGAGTGCTCTGGAAGGTGTGGGCAGAAGAAGGACGCAGGGAGAGGGGCAGTACTGGGCTGGTCATCCTATCCATGTAGTGACTGGAAGCTCTTGGAGGATGAACAAGCAGTAAACTCTTGTTTGTGGTACATCATCTGCTGCAGTTGAGGTCCTGGCCAAGACTGTGGCTTTTAAGCACTCTTGCAGCACAAAAACGCAGCAAGAGCAGTAAATGTGAGTTGAAGGTGAAGATGCTTGTGGATTCTTCAAAGGAAAACTCTACTGTTGCAAAATAAGTCAGTGAAAGTCTAACCATTCTTGACAGTGAAAGCTGAAGTAATGTTGTACCTAATCTGAAATTCCCTCTAGGCTAAGTAAGACTTTTCCTTTCATGTGTGATGTCTGTGTCCCTTCTGGGAGCCCTTTCTTCAGTACTATGGTTGGTTACATGTGGTGTTGACAGATGATTAAGACATGAAGCCTCTCAAATCAGAGGAACAGTCAAAGCTTTGCATTGTGTGTTCAGGTGTTTACCCACACCATTTTAATCATTTCAGGCTGACTCTGAGGTTCTGGGCTTGCTGCCTCTTGATTCTTACGTTGTCCACAGCAAACAAGATGCTGAAGGGAACAACACAGCTCAGTTGAGTGAGCGAGATACAAGAGGAGAAAACTGGCAGCAATGCAGCTGGAGCAGATGATCTTACTGGATTTGCTGGTTTCCAGCCTCGACAATACTCTGCTTGCCACATCAGTTTAGGGAAGTGCTGCTCCAGCTCTGCCCCCACATGTTTCCAGTGTTGCCATAACAAGCGTGGGCAGCGTTGCTCTGTGGGCTGTGCTCCGTGCCACCCCGTCCCGGTTTTGTGGTACTGGAGTGGGGCAGCAGGCATCTTGCTGGGGAGGAGATGCAGCTTTGGATGCCATCAAAGGGGCTGTATTTGCAGCTGCACATAACAAAATCCCAGCCCTAGCGGTGCCAGACAGACGTGTGCCTCCCCTGGCACTTATTTTGATGGTTTCCTTTTGTCCCCGTTGCCACGATCTCTACGTCTTGACTCTCGCAGGCACTTTCCTCCTATAAGCATATTAAACATATTTAAAAAACACTTAAATGCTAATGTGAAACCTGAAAAGAGGATGTCAAACGCAAGAGACATGATGTCTCTGTAGAAGGATTTGACCCCGGTAATCTAATTTGCTTTACATTTCAAATGATACTTCATTCTCTTATTAAAAGGCTCTGTGTCATTGGCTCATAAAGATTACAATTTCTCATCTCCCAATTGTAATAAATCCAATTCAAGCACCCTCTTGATTTGAAATTTGTCACAACAACATGTGGAGGGCACAGTTCCTGAGTTTTATGGCGAGGGTGCATTAGACTCATCTGCAGAGAAGATGACGCAAGACTATAAAGCAATTTGTCCCTCTATCTCCATTGTATTCATGTTTTTTTTTTTTTTTAATAAAAAATGTCTAAATTATAGCTTATTCCCTATTATCCCACTGTAAAAAGGTTAGAGCGGCGGGGGAGCCAGACTGACTGGATGTTTTGTGCTTCATCGTTACACTGGGGAATCATCTGGCTTCTTTAAAACCATCTGAAAACATTTCATCTTGCTTCGGCAGGCTTGGGAGCTCAACCTTCCCGCTTATAATTATTGGAGATGATAGAAAACCGATCAGTGCTTTGTGCGCGCATCGGGTCGGGCACTAAGTAATGCAGTCACAGTAGATGATGCATGGCTGCTTGCTGCCGGCACGCCGTGCTGCTGGCCAGACCCAGCCACATCTCCACGGACGGGCAGCAATCAGGTGTTGGCACAGACCTCCGTGTTTGCGTTGCAGGAGCATCCAGGTGCTGGGTGCTGTGCACTGAGGGTTGTTGTTTTTTATTTTGTCTGCCTCCATCGTGTTTGTTTTCAGTGACAGCGGGGTGTGCTGAGCTCTGATGGAGGAGGTTTTGTTCCACGTTATGTCTGTTGAAAGACGTGCACCTCGGTGCAGGTGTGGTGCAGATCCCAGCCCGGCAGCTGGGTGTGAACCTGGCGCTCGGTGTGCTGCTGGGCACCTGCCCATTGGGATCAGCTCTCCTGTTTTGTTGGTCTTCCTCTGATCCACACTCGTTGTTTTTTCCTACGGTGTGCAACAGCTGCCCAGGGCTGCCGCTTCGTTTCCTGCCTGCATCCATCAACGACAGGGCGATCCGCAGTGGACAGCAGATTCCTGCGATGAAAGCCACGGCTTCATGGCCGGCTCTCACTCGCTGCGGTGTCAAAGCCATTGTAAATTCATGAAAATAGAGCAGCCTGCCCTCGGTAACCCCTTCTTTGATGGCAACCCCTCAGGGCGGCAGGCAGCTGCGCAGGGCAGGACGATGGCATGCTGCAGGAGCCGGGTTCGGGTTGCTCCAAGCACAGGACAGCAGCAGGGCAATGGAGCTGACAGGAGAATAGCTGCTCATCATCCACTGGTGGCATGAAACGCAGCTCGTGGACAGCCTCATGTAAACAGATGCAAGAGACTTTGCTCGGAGAGAACTTTCACACTTTCGGTGGCTGCTGCTCCTCAGGGCTTTTTTTTTTTTTTTTTTTTTTTTTCTTCTTGTTTTCTTTTTTAACAAAGGTTTTAGCCCAGAAAAAAAAAAAAAAAAAATCCCACCGGTCTGGCTTTTTTATTAAAAGATGAAAAAGAGGAGTTCATAGGAGCCAGCATTAAGTCACGGTCCGTAGCAATCTAAGGTATTCGCTGGCTGGGGACTCTCTCTGTTTATTTCAAATACCCCTTTATCATTTTGTTGAAAGAGCGGTGTTCTCTGTAAAGCTCTGCCAATTGAAAAAAGAATCAGATAATGAAGACTGATGCTGCACTGATGACAGCCCTTCAGATCCTCAATAGGATTTCTCCAAAATCAAAAGCCTTTTTTTTATTTTGTTTTGTTTTGTTTTGTTTTATTGTCACACTTGTGGCTTAAAAAATAATTAAATTTCATCTTCCAGGCCGGGGATATGAAAATTTAAAAGCAGACCCCCCCCTCCCCACACCCCCACGCGTGCAGGATAGAGACAAAGCAAATGCAAATACGCAGTAGGTGTTGAAGAAAAAGTTGCCAATTATGAATGAAAATATCCTATTTACAGTGGGGGCTGAGCATACGTGCTTCACAATGAGTACGTTATTGCTCCCAGTGAGTGTGACCGGCCTTTGTGTGTGCCCGCGGTGTTTGTCGCCAGGGAATTAAAGTGAGCGCGCGATACCGCTGCATAAATGATGCTTCCCTTTATTGGGTTGGCACCGGTAGTTTCAGAACCGTGTTGAAATGTGCCATCTTTTCAATATACAGACAGATGTAGGCTGCACAGAAACTTGAGCCATCATACTGCAAGCTGAGCCTCTGTCTACATGTTGGAAGCGGTGCTGCTGTCTCCTTCCCTGCATTAAGGCCAGGCTCCCCAGCCCAGCCTGCCTGAGAGCAGTGCCTGGGGTTGTGTTGCCTGATGCTGAGATGCTGGGAGTGTTGGGAGATGCGGTCGCTGCACCACAGCACTGGGGTGACAGAATCACAGGGCTGGAGGGAACCTCTGGAGACCACGAGTCCAACCCCTTGCTGAAGCAGTACCCGACTATAGGTCACACAGCTCTTGAGTATCTCCAGAGGAACCCCCCCCAGCTCTCTGTTCCAGTGCTCTGTCATTGTGACAGTAAAGAAGTTATTGTTGTGTTCATATGGAACTCCCTGGGTTCCATTTTCTGCCCATGCCCCATGTCCTGTTGCTGCATGCCACTGAAAAGAGTCCAGCCCCAACAACTCAACTCCCTTGAGCTATCTACAGTGATGAGATCCCTTCTCAGCCCTCTCTTCCCCACGCTGAAAAGTACCAGAGCTCTCAGCCTTCCCTCATACAGGAGAAGCTCCTGGCATCTCCTTTGTCCTCTCTGTGGCCCTTTTAGGAGCTGCCTACCTCCTTCGAACTGAAGTGGCCCAGAAGTGGACGCACTGCTCCAGATGTGGCCTCCAAGGGGCCCAACAGAAAGGGAGCATCACCTCCCTCACCCTGCCAGCCAGGATACCGTTGTCCTTCTTGCCCACCAAGGCATACAGCTGGCTCACGGCCGGCCTGTTGGCCACTGGGACTCCCAGATTCTTCTCTGCACAGCTCCTCACCAGCAGGTCAGCCCCCAACCTAGACTGACTCATTCACTTACTCCTCCCTGGGTGCAGGACCCTACACTTGCCCTTGCTGAACCCCCAGGTTCCTCCCTGCCCAACTCTCCAGTCTGCCCAGACTTTGTTGAATGGCAGCACAGCCTTCTGGTGACGCAGTGTTTGTGGTAATGGCAAGAAGTAGTCCAGCTTTGCCTTTTAGATTCTGTTTTGCACCTCCTAAAGTTTTGAACCAATTTGTCATTCATCACAGCGGACGCCAGATACACCACGTACGGAGGGAGATGTTTGTACCGTAACAAAAGTGCTGAGTTTATATAGGGAGAGCGTGGAGCAAACTTTGTCACAGTGTATGGAAGAGCAGAAATTAAGCTTTGCATTTCTCCCTATCTGCAAGCAGAGAACTCAGTTCCCTGGCTGGGACAGGTAGAGGGAGATGTGGGGAGGCCCCAGCAGGGAGCTCAGCCGAGGAAGCACGCGGCACTTCCTTCCGAGGAGCCGCTAAATCCGAAATGCTATAACTTGATTATTCCTTCCCTGGATTCCTTTTGACAAACTCCTAAATTTTCAAAGAGGTACACAGGATTTAGCCCCATGCCGGCTTTAATGTGAATTGTGTCGCTAAAATTCCATGCAGTTCTTTGAACATTTCAGAGCCGGCGCTTTTCACAAGATCGACAACTGTTTTATTTCTCTTGACAGAATATATGGAGTGAACAAACACTGCCATTTGTAGAGAAATCTTTTTGGTCTCTCAGTCTCTATAGCACCTTTAATCTGAGACTCAAAGAGCTGTGTAAGAATGGAAAGTCCCACAGTACCTGCAGAAGTTAAACACATTGTGCATTATCTCCGTTTTCTAGAGCAGAAAACTTGGGCTTTTTTAAGTTATCTTTTTCCCTTCTTAGATTTATACAGAAAGTGAGAGGACGAGGTGGAAAGCCATTTTGGCTGGAGAGTGATCTTGGTTCTCCAGCCTGTGTCAAACCAAAGAATTATGTCATCTCTTCTGAGATGGGTGTAATTAATGCCAGGTACTCGGGTTGGAAGGCAGATGAAGCTGCACCCTCTAACCCAGTTCCCAGCAGCAGCCACAGAGGGACGGCAGTGACTTGCATAGGAACTGGTTCCATCTCCAGCCTGTTGTCTTGGCAGCACTTTCTGTCATCCAACAGCTCTTGCCATCAAATGACACCAGAGTGCCCCAGAACATACTGCCCAGTGCTGGCTCCAAAGCTTTCCTCACAAGAAGGTAATGCACAGCTGAAGGTTCTGGTTCTCTGCATTCCTATTTGGTACACGCTTGGTTTTGCCTCTTTCTTTAGAAGAACATACCGCAGATTGCAATTGTCATTTTTATTTCTTCTCCTGACTCGAAAACTGAATTAACAAACAATTGATTATCAGTTTTTAAAATGCAAAAACACCATCTGGTCTTCGAGATGTGCTAAGCAGCCGTGGTGGGGGCAGGATGATGAGTCTGAAGGATTGCCACAAGTGGCCCACAGAGGGTCCTGGTGTGAAATTCCTGCTGCTCATAACCCCTGCAGAGCAGATCCAAGGTTGGGAAATGCCATCCCCCACATGTGTGTCTCTAAATCTTCAGCTTGGGGCCTGTCTCCCATTGCACGGGGGCTGTGGGGACAGGTGCTGGGTGCTTCTCCTCACTGCCAAGTGTTGCTCTGGACTCTAAGGGCCACCAAGGGCACAGCCGGAGTGCGGCCCCGCTCCCGGAGCAGGAGCAGAGTGTTTTTTCCATCGCTCTGTGCCTCCTGGCTGCTTCCCATGAGAGACGGGTCACCGCGAGTCTCAGCAATGAGTGGCTGCTTGTCAGTGGGATGTGTCACTTCGGGAGCGACCCTGTCATGTAATGCCAACAATTATATCAGCTACAGTTGTGGGTCAGGTCAGCCTTCATCAGACCTTTCTCTCCCCTCCCCTTCCCCTGCTCCTGCCGCCGCTCCCCTCTGAGCCAGCCGCTGCCTATAACTTGAGCCATCGCTGATTTAATACAGCTTTCAATCACTGCCAATGGGGCTCGCGCTTCAATATCATAACTGCTAAACACACTGTGACAAATAATCTGAGGCTAAGCTTCCAGGACAGAGGAAATCACTTTCCTCTTGAAATTAAAGTTGATGCATAATGGAATGCAATGAGATGTTTCCAGCAGGAACATGGCCAGGCTTAGGACCTCCCGAGTCCCCTCCTGTCCGCACAGGTTACAGAAGTCATTTCCTAGAGTTCAGGATCTGCAGTTGGCATTCCGCAATCTCCTGGTCATTCAGCAGCAGATCATCTGTCTGGGTTATGTTTTGGCTGTTGTGATATATCAATATTTATTATGCAGATTGTATTTCTTACTCTTTATTGCTCCACACCCCACAAATACTTCAATCGCTGTGAACCTTTCGGCTTATTACGGGCTGTCTTTCTGTCTGGTGTTGGAGCAGCAGTAGGTCACAGCTCACAATACTGCACAAAACACGTCGGAAACGTGTAATTAAAAATAGACAAATGGGATAATCTGGTGCCTAATGACACAGAGGCAAAGGCAGCCACTCCGCACAGTCTCTCAAGCCCAAGTTGTTTACCAGCGCTAAAGTCCTTTGGAGAGGAGGGAATATAGCATTGTGGCCCAAGATAAACCAGGGATAAATTTGGCTTAGTTACATAATTGTGACGAGCGTGGTGTGCTGGAAGCGAGTGTCCATCGCAGCGCTGGGGCAGGAAGGAAGGAGCCATTTCCTGACTATGGGGCAAAACGTTCCAGGGATGGATGGGGCCGTAGCATATGGGGCCCAGAGAGACGTGTGTTATTTCCCCAGGTGTGAAACCGGGCTGGGAGCCACGGGGAGGGGGGAAAAGCTCTCCCACCTGCGCTGTGACTCGACGTTGGCCCTGAGCACTTCCAATGTGGGGCTCGGAGGAGGATGGGATGATGAGGTTAAGCTGACACCTCAGCTGCCTCAGGCTCACGTGGGATAACCTAATTAATAATGTCAGAGGTACTGACGTCTGTTCTGTTCGCCTCGTGCAGGGTCGGGATACAGCGGGTGATGGGGGGGGGGGGGGGGGGGGGAGCGTCCTCCTGCTCCCGGTCGAGCGCTGCTCACAGGCTTCGTACCCCACTCCCCCATTCATTAAGGCGGAGAGAGCAGTTGTCCCGGCTCGGCGCGGCTGAACCGAGAAGGGTTCGTTCACCGACTCGATGTAATCACAACCGCCCCAATTCCTTCCGCAGCTCCGATCCCGGCCCCGCTCCGCTCCTGGCGGCCGCCGCCCGGCTCCGCACCGCCCCCAGCGGCCACGCACCGCGCGGGATGGGAGGGGGGGGGCACGGCGGATCTATAGGGCGGGGCTGCGCTTGGGGCCGCCCCCCATAAGAACCCATCCCGGCGACATCACCCCCATCCCCGAGCCGCCTTCCCCCGTCCCGTCCCGCTCCGTCCCGCGCGGCGCGGGGGGGAGGAGCTCGGAACGAGGAGGGGGGGGGCGTGGCTCCGCGAGGCCCCGCCCACCCGGCGGCGTGACGTCGCGCATCTCATTATCGCGGCGCGCGGTCGCTAGGTGCCGGCGCGGCGGGCAGAGCGAAGCAGGTGCCGGAGATGGCGGCTCGCTCCCAGCACGGCGGCGGTGGCGGCGGAGCTCCGGCCCTCCTCCCGCTGCTCCTCCTGCTCCTCTCCGCCGCCGCCATCATCCCCAGAGGTACGGCGATATTCTGCCCCGCCCGTAGGGGGCGCCCCGCGGCCGCGGGGTCGGCGGGGAGGGGGTGCGTGCCGGCGCGCGGTGTCCACGGGGTTTCCATGGCGGCGGCCGCTCGGTGCTGTCCGCGTGTCCGTGGGGGTGGGTGAGTGAGTGGGTGGGTGGGTCCGCCGCGAGCAGTGCCCCGCGGCCGCCGGACCTGTTGGCTGCGGAGTGCAACTTGCGAGCGCTTCCATTTTTCTTGTGGGAGAAGCGCGGGGTGCGGGAGGGAAGGAAACGGGACGAAAGCGGAGGGGGGAGGGGGACCGTCCGGGGGTGGGAGCCGTGCCGCTCCGCTCCGTGTGATTCCGAACCGCTCCGTGCTGTTCCGCTCCGTTCCGAGCCGTGCCGTGCCGCCCGCTATTGTTGCATCGCCCTGCACTGAGCCGAACAGCCGCAGGAGGGACCGCCACCCGCGTCTGATGGCTTTGATAGAATATCCCTCGTTTAATGCCACTTTATATTTGCAGTGTGTCACTGGAGACGCACAAGGCTCCCTTCAGCGGCTCGAGCGACGAGAGGAGCTCGCGTTGTTGGCCCTGGAAGTTTGGGAGGAACAAGGGGCTCATTGAGCAATCTGTTGAATTTCGCTGATACCAAAACGGGGAGGGGGGGGGGGGTGGGGGGGATATAGGGGGGGGGAAAAAGAAAGGAGCGGGCAGCTCTGGCGGACAAAGAGCTTTATTCATGCGTGTGTCGTACACGCTTCGCCCCGCTCTCCCCAGTGTCCGTCCGGGTGCGGTTCGGGGTTGTCCCGCTCGGTGCATCCCCGTGCTGGGATCGGTGCCCTCGGAATGGGGCCACCCAACAGCGACAGTCACTTTTTGTCCCCAGTGCTGTGTTCATTCCGCTTTGGGGGAGCGCTGATGGGGTGTCCGAACCCCACTGAGGGCGGGTGGCAGAGAGCCGGCATCGCTGTCATCGCTTCAGCCTGGGATATGGGGGAACGCTCCAAGCGCATCCGAACAGCGGTGTCCCCGGCGCTGTCTGAAAGCGGTGTGTGTTCAGGTGGTTTCTCTGGGATTCACATTTCTCCCAGCTCGGTGCTGAGCGCATCGTCTGGCGGTTGGTCCCAACGAGCTCCCTGCAGCCTGAATCCCATTGCAGCCCCGTTGCAGCGCTCGTTCTTTGTTTTGCTTTAAACCGAAGGATCGGGTGATGCCCCCGTAGCGTCCGCCCGTTAACTGCAGCCCTGCTGATGGCTGGAATAACCCCTGGGAGGTTATTGAACGGTGCCAACGGCTGGA
The DNA here is from genome assembly GCA_036925125.1 of Oreortyx pictus. NCBI lineage: Eukaryota > Metazoa > Chordata > Aves > Galliformes > Odontophoridae > Oreortyx > Oreortyx pictus. The sequence continues at coordinate 4,565,669 of JAUPFR010000025.1, read as the reverse complement.
AAGGAACAAATGCGGGGTGTGATGCTGCGGTTACGGTGCTGGAGCCTGACCTGGACCCTCGGCGTTGTCTGATAGCATGAAGCATCACCCGGTGTGAACTGAGATGGCAGTGCTATGGGTGCAAGACAACTCCCTTGTCATTTTAGTGCTCCGTTGTGAGCTGAGGGATCAAACCCTACAAGTCTCCCTAACGTGTTTTGAGCAAAACTTCCTTAACACTGAAGACTTTGTTACTGCTTTATTTTTTTTTTTTTTCTTTCCTTCTGTTCCCCCCATCTTTTTAAAAGCCACTAGTGGCTCTCGGAGGCAGTGATTGCGGCATTGGTCCCGGCCCCGCAGGGTCTGTGTGTGTCTGCAGTCACCGTGTGCCCAGCTGTGAGTGGGGCTGATGGGGTGGCAGTGAGCAGTGCTGGGGCTCCCGTTAAGCTAGGGATCAGGTGAATCTCTGCATTTCTTTGGCATTTTTTATTATTATTTATTTTTTTAAATCTGATCTCGATGCTTTACAGTTAATTAAACTTCATAACGCCCTTGTGAAGTGGGAAGAGAACTGGAGAATGGTTTCAGCTGATGCTGGAATGGAACAGTGCTGGGGTGGAACGCAGTGGTGTATGACCACACCGCACAGCAGCAGAGGAAGACAACTTCTCAGGAGGAGCTGCGGGAGGCATTGAGAGGAGCAGGGTGCTAGCATCACACAGACGCCAGCCGTGGTGCTGCATGGATGCACGGACACAGCTGAGGACAAGCAGTGGGGTATCTGCCAGCACCACGTGCAATAGGCCCGGGAGAGACCTCGGATGTGGTGGGGGATCCCATGAGGTTGCGTTGAACCGGGCTCCTTTGGAAATACAGAGTGAATGTGTGAGTGAGCAGGACAAGCTTTCTGATCTGCAGTGGTTTCGCTGAGACTTGGCTGGGCTCTGCCTCGGGAAACACACCGACGTTGTGGTTGTATTCTGAATGGAATGCAAACACTTGGGGAAAATGGCAAGGAAGAGGCTGGTAAATAAAGTAATCCATCTGGATTGCAGCTTGGGCTCATTTGTCTTGCATGTAGGCAGTTGGGCACAGGTTGATAAGCGCGACAATCTGGCTGGGGAGCCCCTGCCAAGGAGCTCCTGCGGTTCCCAGGGATGGGGGGAGGAGGAGGAGGAGGAGAGGCAGCTCTGCTCCGAGCCGGGGCAGCTCTCTGCTCCTTCAGCTCAATGGCGCTGCCTGGGTTGGGTTCTACTGATGGTTGCAGCGTGCTGGGTTGCACCTGAGGTCAGAAGGAGCGGCGTTCCTCCTGCAAGACACCCGCCTTTATCAGGTGCTGTTTGTTGACGTTGCTTTGCTGATTGCTTTGTTTGCATTCCGTCTCTGCTGGGTGTGCAAGGAGGACTCTAAGCACGTCTGCTCTGTAACCCCACGTATGTCAGGGCCAAGGTTTTGCTCTGGGCTTTGCATGCTCCTAATATGGGGTTTACTTAAAAACATACTTTAAAAATACCTTTCCAATATTACCTTTGGGCGCATTTTTGGGGGCTATTTAGTGCTGTTATCATAGTTTTAAAAAGGAGTTTAACCATTTGTCCTCTTTTTTTTTTTATTATTATTTTTAGCTGTGCTCTTCTTGAACGCAGGAGCTCTGCATATCCAAAAGGTGCATTTGCTCTGCACGGTTCAGGGATTTTTAGCAGCCTTCAGAAGCTTTACACGTAACACGAGCTGTAAGTCTGCAGCTCGCTGCAGTTGGAGCCTGGCCAGGTGGTAAATACTTCTGCATAGGAGTTGCAGAGCACAGGCAGGGCTGGACGTGTAATCTGTGTCTTTGCTGAGAAATGGGATGTGCGCAGAGAGTGGTGTTGGTTTCTCTGGGGAATACTGTCTGCTCCTCTCTCGTGGTGTGCGCAACCACGAGCATTAAATAAAGAGCCTGTGTTTGGAAACCTGTAATGAAGGAGAGACCCTCGCTGGAATGCTGTAATTAGGAGTGGTATGTACTTGTTTAAGTTTCATCAATCACTTTGCTGGCGATGTAATTGTGTGCTGCAGCTAGCAGCTGCTGTTGTGGGTAATGGGAGCTCCACCGCTGAACTCTTTGAAGCTGTCCAGCGTGGAAGCTTTGGTGTGCTGAGCTTCCAGGCAGAGCAGGAGGCTATTTCTGTGTGTGTGGCAGGCAGCTATGAAGAAGAGTACCACGAGTCTTCCATTGAAAACACAGTAATAGGGGTGTTCTACAGCATGACACGCTGCTCCCAGCTGGGCCGGGCTCCATGGCCAGCCCTGGCCGTGCATTTGAGTTCTCCGTGCATGGTTTGCAAGTGCAGGAGTGCAAACTATGGAGAAGCCCAGAGAGGTGATGGATGCCCCGTCCCTGCAGACAGCCAGGGTCAGGCTGGAGGGGGCTCTGAGCACTGATGGAGCTGTGGGTGTCCATGTGCACCGCAGGGAGTGGAACCACTCAGCCTTTGGGGGTCCCTTCCAACTCAAACCATCCTATGATTCTTTGTAGGCTGGCTCTTCTCATCAGTGCCTGCGTGTGAGCAGAATCTGCCTACTTTCTCTCAACTTTTTTTTTTCTTTCCAAAATAATGTATATTTCTTCCTCCTTCCTTATGTATTTGTTACATCTTGAACTTGTTCTTCCTGTTGTGTTGTGCATCAGGTTGTCCTAGGTCTTTGTAGGTCGATGAAGTTAGATAGCAGGGAGCCGTGTGCTTCATGGGACTCATGGAAATGTGACTTTAGGGTTAACCTCATTCACCCATTCTACGTGTATCACCACCAGCACCTGCATGGCAGTGATTCTTGCAGTGTGTTCCCTGCTGCGTGTGCTCAGGGTGTGCTTCAAACAGCCGACTGGGCTGTGCTCAGAGCTCCTGTTGGCCTGCTAACTGCAGATTAATTAGAGTATTTCTAACAGCAGATTCAGAGTGGAATTGATTATGCTCTTCTGTAGTTTAAAAACTCGAGCAGTAACACCTGACCCCGATGAATTCTCAAGGTGGAGCTCTTAGAACGATTGAGACCCCATTAAGATGCTGGTATATAGGATAACAATGATATTTAAGCACATCTCTGCTCCGAAATATTAAACCTCTGAGGGCTGTAGCTTAACTGAAACGTCTCTTTAGTTGTGCTTCCCTCAAATGTGCATTTGAAGTAATTGTGTTAGGAACTTGCTCTCTGACCGGACCAGAGGAGAGATGCTTGCCCCAAAGGATGGACATCACTGCCTGATCGTTCACTAAAACAGCAGAAATCCAAAACTGGTGCTGCATTTTCCAGTCTCCTTGGCTAAGTGATGGGTGCTTGATAGCAAGAAATTGTAGTCAAACGTTTTGCTCAAATGGTTTCCTCTGAAGAGGTTCGGGTGCTGATTGCCTTACATGGCAGCGAGCATCTCTTACCAGAGCACGTACAGCACCCTGAAAATGAGGGAAATCTGAAAAAAATGCATTTGCTCATTGTATTGAGCCTCTGGTACGGGGTGTAACTGCTGGAGGGCACAGTCAGGGAGTGGGGTCAGCAATGTGTGGGGAGCTGGGATGCTGCAGGGCTGGGATGCTCCTCCGGTTACAGCTCCCGGGTATACCGAGCGCTGGGTTCAGGTTACGGCTGGGAAGGAACCTCTTTAATCTTGCTGTGTCCTTTTTTAGCAGTGTTTGCAAGCGGCTGGATCTGATTTATAATCTCTTCAAAGGTCTGCCTGCAGAATGGGAGTGTTATTGTGTTTTCTGAGCTATCAGCCAGCGCCACAAGCTGATCTGCTCCCAGGTGGACTCGAGTGGCTTTCTTCCTTATACGAGATGTAGTCCAGCACTAATCCAGAATGTGACAGCTTGGACCTAGGATATGTCAGAGCTCGGTGCAGAAACGCAGTGCTGCTGGTAGATGGGATCCCTCTGCGGGGCCACAGCTCCTAAGTGCGGTTGGAGAGTGCCGTTGCTGCAGTGCTGCAGGGTGTGGGCACAAAGAATTATAGAATCATCAAGGTTGGAAAAGACCTCTAGGACCACCAAGTCCAACCTGCATCCCCAAGTGCCATATCCTGCTCCTGCTGCCTGCAGTGTGTGCTCCTCCCTGGGAGCATGACAAGGAGGAAAGAAATGTCAGGCAGCAAAGTGACGCTCCCCTCCCCTGCCCACCCCCAACCCCTGCTTGGTGATAGAAATACGACTCTGAGTCTGCAGCATCAAAAGGGAGATCAGAGTAATCGGATCAAGCATGAGAAACTGCTTGTTGCTGCTTTTCTGTTTTCAGACAAGGCTGCCTGGCAGCTTCCCTCTCACAACACCTGAAATATTAGTGACGTTCAGCTTGAGAGCTGGGGCTGCAGCTCAGGAGGGCTCAGCTGAAATTAGGCTGGGAGGGAAGACTTTCTTGGTGCGGTTTATTATGTGTAAATGGGACTGATGCACTGATATAGAGGAGCATCTGTTGTATAAGCACACAGGACAAACACAAATGCTCTGTGTAGCTTGGTGCAGTTGGGTTATGGGACTGGTCATCCAATTCTGATGGATCTTATTATAATGAAATCCTAAAACACTCTCATTGAGATGGGTTGCTGTCACTTGGTGTCTGTTTATTTATTCATTTTAAATTTGCTTTCTAAATTACTTAGTTTGTAAATGTGACTTGGGCAATCCATTCCTTGCCTTTTTGGTGTCTTTATCCACTTGAGTTATTTTGGACGTGGGTTGTGAAGTTAGAAGGTATGAGTAGGAGCGGAGGACCTCTGGAAACAGCCCCTCCTGCTTACTCAGCCAGTAGGTGATGCTCTTGTTAGTTGAATTTGTGAGTAAGTGCTGCTTGTGCCTGGCTTTGGGATAACCTCATTCTGCTGTTGGGTGGTGTGTGATGCTGTTCTCACTACCATTCCCTGGCATGTTCCTCTTGCAGAGGAATGGGAGGCAGATCGTGAGCACTGGAGCCATCCCCAGGTGGGCAGCAGTGATGATCAGTGCTGGGGGGAGCTCCAGACTGTGGCTGGGGACGTGGCTATGTTGTGTGAAGTTCTTCTGTGGTGGCAGTGGGAATCTAGGTCAGCTTAACAGCAACTCCAGCTCTCTAGGCAGATTAGTTTTTTTTTTTTTTTTTTTTTTTTTTTTACCACCCTAGTTTCTTACCATGCTGTGCAGAGTCCGTGGAAACTACGCCGGTTCCTTAGCGCATATTAACCTACGGGGGGTCAGATTAAAGTGATGCGCGGAAACGTTTTGATTTGCAGTTGAGCAGTGGGTGTAGTTGGGTTGTGATGGGGCATCCCGCTGAGCTCCTGGTGTTTCCTTTGCTCTTCTGCAAACCAAAAGCGTGCATGCTGAGCGCGGGAGGTGCTGGGCTCCTCCTGGATACAGGACCTGAGGATGGTGCTGGGGGCAGGGCAGCAGGATGGCAGGGTTTGGCACACTTCTGCATCTTGGTGTCAGTGTCTGTACTGGTGCTGTGTGTCTCAGTCTGCCCCTTATGAGGGCCAGCAGCAGCTCACACGGTGGGAGGAAGGCAGAACCCACTGAACTTGTCCCAGCCTCGTGGTTATGAGTGAAGCATGGGTGCATGGGGAGGTTCTTTTGGGTGTGTGAAAACGCCAAACATGACTTCTCCTTTGTCGCTTTTACACTTCTGAACTTCATTTTCTAACAGTTAACTACCGCTCAAATTAAGACTTCCGCTGTGTCACTTAGGAGAGCGTGTAACCATGACCTTATGCACATGGCCATTTGCTGCCACGCTGCAGTTAAGCACCATTCCTCCTCCTCCTTGCTCAGCTTCTGCTCCGAAAGAGCCATTATTCATTAACCTTGTAGGCAGAGCTGCTGGAGATGCCTCCCACCTCGAGGCTATGGGGCTCTGTCCACTTTAATGGCCTTCTGTTCGATTTAAAGGTCTTACGCTCTTAATCGTGCCATATAATCTTTAGTAGAATGTACGCATTGAGTCAACTCTTCCTGAATCCATACCTGCCAGTGGCTGCTGCTTCTGCGTGTGAAGTGTAGTTTCATCTTTTCTTTTTGGTAAAAGTAAGGATTAAAGTGAGATGGATAGGAGATTAACGCTGTTCCCTTTGGACATCTTCAGCGAAAGATGGAGAAAATTGTAGACAAGAAATAAAGAAAATACTTGGAGGCAAATCATTTCTCGCTATATAGTGATACATAGAGCTGTGTAAACAGAGGGTTTATAGCAAACCCGATGATGTAGGTCTTTAAATCTCTCTGGGAGAATCTTGAGGGTGTGCTTATGCGACTCTGCCATGGAGGCTCTTTGTTGTAAATCGGGTCCTCAGTTTTCGAGTATGTTAACACACTGTGGGGTGTGTAGAATGCAGTGGTGAAGGTGTGCGTGCTGTGTTAGATAACACTGTCACTTGGTCTTTTTTGGGGGGTAGATTTTAAATTTTCAGCTTCACGTTGAATTTGGATCACAGAATTGCAGGGGGTGGAAGGGACTTCCAGAGATCGTGTCCAGTGCCCCTGCTAAAGCAGTGCCCTGCAGCAGGTGGGATGGGCTGTAAGGTTGGGAGAGAGAGAAGAAATCAGAGGCCAAGGGTGTTTGGGGTGCGTTACCATCTAGAGTCCCAGATTGTTAAGAAGTCCTGGAATTAATCCTCAGCACAATAAGGCAGCATTGATGGAACAGTGTTGTGCATCTGTGATGTCTTGGAGTCATACAATTGGTCTTTGGATTGGAAGGGACCCCAAGGATCATCAGGTTCCAACCCCCTGGGACAGGCAGGAGCAAAGTCAAGGAGCATTGTTATGCTTCATACAGTCTGTCTAAATATGTTCCCAGGGTTCTTTAGTTCTTTCCTCTTTTTTTCTTTTTTTTTTTTTTCCTTTAAGACAAGAGCCGCTGTTGCAGCTGTGGTGGGGAGTTAAACCTGCTTTCTGGAGCAAGCCTAAAATGGAGTGTAGCCTTTGTGGCTTTGCTGCGTTGTGCCATCGTTCAGGAAGAAATGGCCATGGCTTGGTTTCTTCTTAAGGATGTTGGGAAGAGCATGTGCATCTCCTCTAGTGGTGCGGGCTGGAAAATCCGTGTCGCGTTGTGCCATCCTCCTCTTCCTTGCATAGAAATCCTTCTGCCAAAGAGGGAGTGACTTAAATCACCCCGCAGTAAATAAATAGGCATTAGGAAGCTATTTTAAGCTTGGTCATCTGCCACTCCGTCTGGGGAGAGCTGAGTGGGCAGAGCTATGGGGGTATGGGAGGAGTTTTGTGCTGGGGCAATCAGAGCAATATTAAAGTTTTAATAGCTCGATGCTTCTCTTGTGCCAAAAAAGCCAGAAATCAAATTACTTAAAGAACATCCTTTCCTGGCTCAGCTGATTTATAAATGCCTCAGAAGTATTTTGCCCGAACCTCTGTCGAAGTTGTGTTTGAGCAAAGTGGCTGTTGAGCTGTTCTTGTCAGTTTAATAAGCATAATAAAACAGTAAATCCTCGTGGAGAAAAAAAGAAAAAGAACCTCTGAAATGGGTATCTTTTCATTTTAAATTGGTTCCTAGGATTTATAAGGAATTCAAAGGCTGATGGAGAATGAACAGCTCCGGGTAGATGTTGGAACAGCGTGTTCCTGTTTTTTTTTTTTTTTTTTTTTTCCATGGGAAATATATGGATGGTGTGGAATAGGAGCTGAGCTCTTGGAAGGGCTGCATGTACATCACAGCTGTGTGGCTTGAGTGCGTCAGAAGTGTTCTTGGGGTGGATGCTGGTTTCTCCTGTGCACTGACTTCACCAATGGCACCTTTCTCTATCGCTGGTGCGCTCGCTCTTCTCTTGGATTGACTTTCTGCCATCCATTTGTCCAGACAATCAGCATGCAGAGGAGGGCTGGCTCGTATTTACATGATTTAGTTGTAAATACGGTAAGTGTTGATAGATATTGTTGTCATAAGCGCTTACAGCTCCCGTCCTCGTTACTGCATTGCCTCCGTGCAGCTCTGTACTAGCCGTGCACGCGAGCGGCATCCCAAGGGAAGAGCATGAAATGAGTTCTGGCTGGCACGTACAAACCAGCTCCTAGGTTGTGTTGTGCTGAGCTACTGGGGAGGTACTGTCTGGCAACAGGAGGGATTCTGAGGATGGAATGAAGGGGAAAGAGAAGGTGGCTGTTGTGTGGCTCTTGTTTTTGTGGGAGCAGGTTCCATTGTGTGGAAGAACTATTTAGGGAGGATACATGTAGAAAACATCTGTAACGCTCTGCATGAGGGGCTTGGTGTGAGTGGTGTTCATCGTTGCCACTGGGGTTGAAGGAGCAAATGCTTTATTTGCTGGTGGCTCCTTTCTAACTGACCAATACGCTCTGCCTGAACCACCATTATTTAACAGCCTTCCTTCCAGGATCCCCACTAGTGGGGTCAGGAAAAAGGGGAGAAGGAATCCTGAGTACTTAATATGGGCAGTGTAAGCTTTGCAGAGTCACACATCCAGATGGATTACATGAGGAACTTGACATCTTGTTTAAAAACAAATCATTCATTATGTAGCGATGAATAATCAAGCATTACAGTTTCATCTCTGGAGGTTCCTTTTTTTGGTTGGGATTTTGATAGTTCAGTAATTAAAAGCTGAAAGCTATTACACTGTCTCCGTGTTGATCAATTGGTAATTAAAAAGTTGATGATAGATATGGTATTTCGTGGGACTGGTTTGTTACGATCAGATTTCCTTAGTGTGTTTTGGAAATTGTCATTTAACTCAGCACTTAAGCGTTTTTCAATATTCATGGCCTATTTTATTTGAATGTTATAAATGCCTTTAAATTATCAAAATTTGCATACAGTAATTTGAGATTCTAATGGATCGCGTGATTTTAATATGATCTGAAAGGTTGGTTTTCTCCCCATCTATAGAAACGCCTTTTGAGCCTGTGTAAATACTCTTCCTCTGGATGCTCTGTAATTATTTGGCTGTTGTATCATTAATTTGCTGCGGCAGATTGCTGTGGCTGGTTTAATCAGCCTGAATCGAAGGCAAGCACTTAAGTGTGCTTGAGGTGTGACCCCGGTCCCGGGACTTGCTCCTTGCAAGCATGCCCAAGGTGTGCTTGCAGGGGCTGCAGCACACACACCGGGCTCACTGTGTGCATGTGGAGGTGATGCTCAGGGCAGGCCTTTGCCTTCTGCTTCTGTAGCACGAAGGCATCAATCTTCCCCCAGGAGAGGCTGCTGCAGATTGCTTGTTTGCAATTGCGGCGTTAAACGAAAAGAGCTGGAAGGATCTTAAGCGGAAGGCTATCAAAATACTGCTTTATTCAAATTGGAGGATTTTGTCAAATTGATTTTCAAAGGGACAAGTAATAGTGGTAAGTAGCACACTTAAAAAGCGTAGCGCTTTGCTGCAGTATCCATATCTCGGGTAGTATAGGGCAGCTTGCCGTGCCGGAGCAGCTCCTGCTCTTTCAGCTTCTGTCTTCCCTGCTTGATGAATATTTGAAGAGTCCAGAGGCCTGCTGAGCCCCTTACAGCTGGGGAAGGGCTGAAGATGAGTTTGGTAATACAATCAGGGATAAAGCAGTCCAAAATGAAGGAAAACTGTGCTGGTAATGGCCTCCTTGATGGAAGATTCATTGCTTCAGGAGTCTAATCTGAGACCAAAATGAAGCCCAAACCTGACACTCTTTGGAGCGTAATGCAAGATTTACAGGTCTGCCATACTCCAGAGATTAAAAAATAAAAAACCTCCAGACCTCCCTTCCTACCTCTACGAAACTTCAGGGAGAAACAGGAGATTTGTTTTCTTGAGAACAAAGGGGGAGGGGGGTGGAGGAAAAAAGAAAAAAAAAAAAAAAAAAAAAAAGGCTTGCCCTTGCCATCTTTCTGCCAAGGCATTTGGATCCCTCCTTTTCCTGATGCTTGACGCTGGTGGCAGGGAGGTGATGGGGGAGATGCTGTTGGGCAGCAGCAGCAGTGGTCCTGGTGCTGTGGGTTGCACTGTGTGCGTGGGGCAGCTCGGGGCCGGGCAGCCAGGCTGCTTTGCCGGGCACTGGGTGAGCTTTGTTGGTTCAGAAATCCTTCTGGAGCGGTCGGCAGCTTGGCTGGGGCCAGCCTGGCGCGGTGCCCCGCCGGAGCTGCGCTCCTGGAATGGTTCTGCTGTAATTGGCGGGAGTGCAGAGAGCTGTTGAACATCCCTGCCAAGCTGATCTACTGGAAGACTCCTTATCCGCTAATCTGGCAATGCAGGAAACCTGGGAAGGCAGGCAGGGCTTTGCTAGCGGGCACCTGTTCGGGGTGGTGAGCCCGTCCCTTACACGATGTCACTGGGATGCTGCAGGGAGCTGGAGGCAGTGTTCAGATTCTTCAGAACAGAAGAGACTGGTGTGACTGGGGTCAGAGTCTTCCTGTACCCCTGGACGGAGCTCTGTGCACTCACACAGTGGCGTCAACCTTTGTTGTCGTTTCATCCATTCTCTTTAGGCACATGCAGTTCTTGCTTCTGTCCCTGGAGGTGCTCAAAGGAAAGGGCAGATGTTGTACGTAGGGACATTGTTTATTTAGTGGGCAGTATTGGTGGCAGGAAGATGGTTGGGCTGGATGATCTTAGAGGTCTTTTCCAACCTCAATGGTTCTCTGAATCTGCTTGGGAAGGTGACGTGACTTTGGTGTGAGCACGAATGACCTAGAGGCGTCCTGAAAAGCCACTGGTTTAAAAAGCACTCTGTCCTTAGGTACTTGTTGCTTTGTGACAGCTGGTTCCAGTAATTTGTTTTTATAGGGCAGTTTGTAGCAAATGAATGACATGCTGAATATTTTAGTGAGATTTTAGATTATCTAAAGAATACTTTCTGGTTTACTAATTGGTAGATAATGCTGAGTACATTGATGTTGACATGAGCAAATGGATTTAAAATGATTTTGAAGCGAGCCTCATTAAAAGATGCTCTAATTCAGTCAACAGGAAATGTCAACTAATATGTCCGTGCTTACTCTCTCAGACCAGGCTGTAGTTGTGGTGTGGTTTTTACAGGCCTGCATTCATTACAGGCGAATATGACCGCTGCATGTGGATATTGATAAGTCTTGTTAAATTCCAGGTGACAAATTCTATGAATTCGCCTCATTAGGAGGTGGCAAGTGTGAAAACTGAATAATAAGAAGGCAGAACTCCTCTACAAGGACCTGTTTTGATGTGTATTTTGCTATGATGCACAGAGATTTTGCTGGCAAAGGTGATCAGGTCTTCGGCATGGATTCTGATCAGCAGATGCTTTCAGATTGGAACTCACCTTGCTTTTTAATCCTGAGCAAGGGGGTGGATTTTTGCTGTCTCCTCAGGTTCTTAATAAATCACAGCAGTGTCATGGTGCTCCAGGCCACTTTTGTTTTAACGGGCTAGCCACACACATGAGGATCTGCCTTTTGTGAGTCTTCTGGCAATCAAAACACTTTGGCACCTTTACAAACCTGAGTAGTACTTGGCTGTGCTGCGTTCATTTGCCTGTAGCAGACTCATCAGTGCAGTGGTGATGAGGAACACTCCCTGCAGCACTTGCTGTTTTTGCCTTGTTCTGTGCTGTCCAGTTGAATGTTGTGAGGATGACCCCGATGGTTTTCTTCAAAACTTCCCATGAGCGTGTGTTTTAGAAGGTCATTCTTGCAAGCATCCCTTGCTCGCTGGACACCATCCACTTCAGGTCGTACTGAAGGACGCTGCTTTGCTGCCTTGCAGATGGTGCCTGAGGTTTTGTATTGGTAACAATGCATTTGGCTCAACCTCGGGTACTGGTTTCCTCAAGAAGACAAATGGGGAAATGAGTGCATGTGCAGATCTGGGCCAGCATTAACCCTTCTCTCTTTCTGGGAAAACAAGTTTCTCTGAAGCCTGAGGAATGAAGGCACAAATGCCTAAGAGATGTGACTGTGCTGCATAAACCTATTATGGGTGTGATGTGATGTTGCCTCTAAAGAGATTCGTGGTTGTTGGGGCGAGTGAGGCAGCAGTCTTTTTCAGTAAATTGTGGCTTGATGAATATATTTTTAAACAGAAGCCAAGAAACTTAGACTTCTCTTAGAGAATTGTTTCTCTTCTACTCTGTCTCAGGCTGCAACCATCTGGCTCGCTGAGGGAACGTGGTGTTCCCTGAAATAAGACTAATGGCTGAAATATTTGGCTTTACTAACAGGTTGAGTGCAGAGGAGAAGATTGCCTGTAGTCTTTGCTAGTAGCCTTTAAATCTTGGAGACAGGAGAAGCAGTGTGTGCGATGTCACAGCTACGTCCACGTGGGCAGAGATGCCACTTGCTCTCCAGACCTCTGTTGTATTGGCACTACTGCTGCTGACAGTCGATGCTTCTGTTTCCCTACTGCCGTCTTGTTTCCCGGATAGTTATTTATGTCGATGGCTCTCATGCCATGTGTTACACAGCGCAGCATTCGTGTTTGTTATGCCTTCTGGTTGCTGCCCTATTCCAAATTAACAACATCATTGCTAATGTTAGAGGGGAGTTTTCCCTACCAAACCCAAGAATAGAGTAATAACATCAAATAGGAGCAGATGAAGTTCCTTTTCTTGGTGCTTTCATGCTGCTCCTTTCCTATCCAACACTTTTGGGGTGGCCTTAGAGGAATAAAGGTTGATGTGATGTCAGCAGGTGAACAAACACTTTTGTATGGCCAGTGCTATACCATGGCTATGAGTGATGACTGGGGAGATTTACCAAAACTGAAAGATTCTTTTGATGTCTCTAAGTTAAAACTGAGCAGTTCTGGATTAACTTTATAGGAATAACTCTTCTGTTTCCCAAGGTTGATTTCCATGGACAAATCGTGAATGAAAGCTGCCACGAAAGAATAAATGAGGCATAGGAGTCCTTCACTAAAAATGCTTTTCCATGCAACAAGGAATCTTGAAGAGCTTTTTTTAGAAGGGAGGAGAACTTACATAACCAGGAAATCAGATTTCCTTTGCCATTATGGACGTGCCAGGCTGAATGGGGCTTGAGCCACTCTGAGTTTTCATCAGTGTCTGAAGCTAATAAATACGAGCGTTATCCATTTAGTGAATAATCTCTTCAGTAGATTGCATGTAGGCACAATCAAAGGATACTTCATGCACTACGTTACCTGGGATATTGGGGGGGAATTTTTATTATATTCTGAAAAGAGTCTGCAAGATCTGATGTGAAGAGGCACAAAAGGTTGGTAGAAAGCAGACAAGAACCGAATCATTGAACTGAATAAAAACTGCATTGTGCAAGCTGTAATGCTCCTTACCATTCATTACTGCAATTATAATTATGGAACCCAAAGTATTTAATTGGCCTCGCATACTCTTTACGCTGAATAGATTGCATTGTTACTATTTAAAAAAACACATCCTCTTATGCATTGCAAATACACGTACGTGTTGCTCTCTGGTTCTCAAGAGGTTTCTTTGTTTATATGATGAGTGATTAACTGAATTATGGATCTCTCCTATGTTGTGTCAAACTAAAATCGAATGGAAGAATAATTCTTCCCCTGCATCAGATGGAATTAAATATAAACTTAAAAAGTACAACTTCCTATGTTTAAAAACTCCACCCATAACCGAAGTAACTTGGATCGTTGCAACTTAGAAAGCGTGGCAAGCTCTTTTGAAGGGGGAAAAAAAAATGAGATAAAGCCAGAACATCAGTTTAAAGGCTGAAAAATTTGCTCTTTTGGGTTTGATGCATTTTATAGAACTGACTTCGGGAGCAGCATGCTGCAGATGAAGCTTCAGTATGCCAAGCACAGCCACCAAAGGACAGTGGCTTTGTTTAAAGGGTCTCACAGTTGCTGTTCTTCTAACAACTGGCCAAGAACTGATACTGTTTTTTCTGCTGATGGAAACTGCTGGCCAGGCAGCAGGGAGTGTGGCTGGAAGGCTGGAATTTTGTGTTGGCACAGCTTTGTATTTATCTCATCGGTGACAGGTATTGCAAATTTCCTTTTAGAGGGAAATGAAAAAGTCAGCACTGTATGAGGTTTGTTATAGTTTTTAAACTAAACGTGTACATTAAACTGAGTGTCCAAAACTGTAGTGGGAAAAGGGTTCTGTGTTGTACTTTAGTTCCAGGGCAGTCCTTGGTACATCTGTTCAGACTTCCATCCCTGGGAGCGTTCGGTTGACATGCTGCTTTGTGAAACGATTTTTGTTTTCCTCTCCTGCATGAAGCTCTATCAAGACTTTAAAAGCATGGTTCTACCAGTTTGTGTTTGTGCTGAGAGTCTGTCAGCTGAGCTCGCATCTGTTTGTTTGGCTTTGATGCACGCGCTGCCCTGGGTTAACGTGTGGTGCGTGCTCTCCGTACCGTGCAAGGTGCCTTCTCTCCATTTCATTTTGGGTAAGCTAGCTCAAATGATCTCGCCTTATGCAACTTTGCTCTTTGTGCACAGCGTGAAACAAGCAGACGTGTTTAATTGCAAAGCAGTAATTCCATCAGCAAGGCTCTAGTGAGCCCTGCAGATGCTGGGAGAGCCTATTTCTTCACCATTAAGAACAGAAAGGTGGGGAAATTTGTTTTTCCCTGTTTGCTGTTCATACAGTAGTTACTGTCTCTTCCTGATCTTTTAATGCTTCTGCAAATGGAAGGACAGTGAGTTCTGATATACCCAGATCATAACTTCCCACTTAAATAGCTTTTTAAATGGAGCGTTTTTCTGAATTGCTGTTTCTTCTTGTTGGCTAATCTTTGCTGAGGGGCTGGTGGGGGATGAGGGCTGAAGTCGTCATACACAAAGATGCTGTGTGTAACACTTGGCAGGAAGACTTGAAATTGGATTACAAGCTACTATTCCAGCAAGTAAATGTCCGTGGTGTTTTTATAGCTTATCTCTATTCATCTATGTTTGCCGGGCTTTGCTTGCCAAGTGTTAATGTAAACACTCTATTTTGAGACATTGGTCCATTTGCCTTCTGGAAATCCTTCTTTTATAAGGTGGTAGTAAACCTCTGTACACAAAAATAAAATAGCCGCATGGTCAGAACTGCATGCAAACTATCACCACTGATGCAAAGTGTCTGACAGTAATTGTCACCTGTGTCAGCAAATGAGCGCACTCAAACCAGGGCATGATTTCGGTGAGATTCTCTTGCTATAGGCACTGGAGCTTGCTGTGGGTTTGATGATGTCCTCTGGTTGCTGAGTGGCTGCTTTAGGCTCCAGTACAGGCTGAAACAAGCTGTTAACTGAGGAACACAGCTGTATGGGGACTGTTGAATTACAGCCTGAACCATTGATGGATCACCTGAGATGAGCACTGAGTCAGACACAGGAGCACAGGTGAAGGCAATTCACCTGTGTGACCAGAAGGGGTGGAGTCTGACTCCACCCTTCCCAGACCCCATTTAAGGGCTGACCACCACTGGAGAAGGATCTCTTGTTGGAGATCTCTCTTTCGTGGAGTTCTGGGCATCTGTGACAGGTAAACCTTTCTTTATTTTACTGGTAGTCTGTATCCCACCCAGATAAGCCAAACAAAATATACCATCCACCTCATTATTTTCTGTGGATACTATTCTTTTGGATTATTCACACTACAGCAGCCAATGAGGCCTGCAGGTTGGTGCCCCTCAGGGAGCTCCGTTTGTGATCCATGGGTACCGTGTGGCCATGGGTTCCTTGGGGCCTGCTGGGAGCAGCCCACTCAGGCCTTTTTCCTCCAGGGGAAGAGTGTCTCAGGGCTTCGTATCTTGAAGCTGGGCAGCAAGTCTGTGCAGCCATATTCGTGTTTGTGGTCCCACTGGTTGGCCATGGTCTACTGAATACAGGTGTCCACTGCTGAAGCACAAACCGGAGTCCTTCTTCACAGTATCATAGAATGGTTGGAGTTGGAAGGGACCCCCAAAGGCCGCGTGGTGCCGCTCCCTGCAGTGCTCAGGGACACCCACAGCTCCATCAGTGCTCAGAGCCCCGTCCAGCCTGACCTTGGCTGTCTGCAGGGACGGGGCAGCACCGCCTCTCTGGGCAACCTGTGCCAGTGCCTCACCACCCTTAGTGTCAAACCTGCTTTCTTATGCTCAGTCTGAATCTTCTTAATTGAAGGTAGAGCTCTTAGGAAACAGGAGCAAAGCCTGGTGGTATATACATATATTTTCTTATTCCACTGGAGAGAGACCGGAGATCTCTTACAGTTGAGTTTGGAAGAATTAAGTTGACTTAAACAGAGTTGCTTCCGATGAGTCTGCAAGAAGTGTTGTTGACTTGATGCTCGGTGCAAAATGTCTAATATTTCAAACTCTTTACGAGGATTTAGGAAATGTGTTTAGTATGTTGTTGGTTTGGCTGAGAAATGGTTTAGAAACATCATTCGAGAGTGACTGAAAAGAGAAAATGAGCAAAGCCTGTATGTCCAGCCAAGCAGTAGATTATTTTGGTGGTATGTGTTGTACAATATTTTGGAATAAGCTGTCCTAGTTCTCTGAACTATAGCCTGGAGAATGTGTGGGGAATTACAGCATTCTGTGAATGTGCAATCTCTGTAGTTGTTAGAGGAAACACGATGTCAGGTACTTTGTATTTTGTGGGTCACAGTACCTGAAATGTGATAGTGATGTGGAGGGGAATGCAGAGCGTAAATGCCCGTTATACTTTGCTTAACAAACACATTTGTACTTGTGTATAATAAAATGCTTTTATCCCACGTTATAATTAGCGCGCTTACTGTTACAGTGCTGCTCCACTCTCGTTTAGGCCAGGGGAACTGAAGGGTCATCGGTGTTCTGCATGATTTTATGAGGAATATGTGTGATCAGCTCCCAGAGTGACAAATGATAACTGTCACTTAATTTTTATCCCCAATTATGTAGCTCTGGGACCAATTTTTCAGGTGGAATGTTGGAGCCATTAAAAAGAAATAAGTAAACTATACTGTATTCCATCATTTTTGGCAGCTGCCCAGTGGTCTGTAGCTTTAATATATGCATTTCTGTGTGGATATTTTTCATAAAGCTTCTGCAAGAGGACTGTTTAACACTTCGCTTGTCGACTTAATTTATGTAAGATGCAAGTGTCAAGTAAATCTTGAGCCAGGCTCTTACATGTGAAGCGAACGATAGTTCTGTGCTATTGTTCCCTGAGTTCGAAGGTAAATTGGTAGTAGATATGTTTAATACTTTAATCTGTGGTATTTCTGGCCTCAAATAAGGCAAACTCTTCCCAGAACTGTAAATGTTTAAGGAAGTGACATTGCATTGCTCTGCTTCTTTTTTTTTTTTTTACTGATCGGATTAGAGGTAGATAAACTGGTCTATGCTGTGCACTTTTTGGCAGCGCAGTGGTTTCTGCAACTTCCTTGTAATTTAAAGGCTGGCAGAACCTTAGTTTTATTGGAAGCAATAATGTACCGTATAGAGGCTTAAACATTATCAAGCTTTGCCAGTTGCTCTTAATATTTTCTATAGAAAGCAATAAAGATCATGGTTTTCAGATGCTATAATATTCAAATAAATTTTCAGTGCTCCTAGGCACGTTGTGAAGGTTCTTACCTCCTTTGTTACGGGGGACAGAAGTCCTATATCACCTGATGTAGGATTTTCAGCCTGCTAGTTTCCTTCCAAGTCCAAGTTTTATGATGTGTTGCAGGTGATTCAGCGTTTTTTAAAGGTAGCTTGGGAGAAGCTGGGCTTCCTTGGAAGCTGAAAGAATCCATTCTTGGTGCGGGCTTCGCTTTTGCTTCAGACTGCTGTGTGAGTTTTGATCTTGTTTTGGCAGTGAATCTGTCCTCACGTTGGTGCAGTCCGCTTTCTTATGGAGCTGCCTATTACTGGAGCAGCGTGTGATTTGTGAGTAGCTTGTGCTGTCGATGTCTGCCTTTGTTTTCCATCAGCCATTTTAGGAAGGGAGCGCAGGTATTTTACTGTGAGTGACAGAACAAGCCTTCGATTGCGTGCCCCCTTTCAGCTGCTAATATATTTAAATGAGCTTACTGCGTTACAGGAAATACGCACGAGTGTATCTGTTTCTTTAGCAGATTAATGTGTGTATATGCATATCAACCTATATAAAAACGAAAGCTGCTTAGCAGCTGTGGTTCTGGGTACGCTGTAGGCTTGTTGGACACGCGGTCTTTTGGTTGCTGCCGTTGACACAATGAAGTGGCTCCAGTTGGTTAGCTCACTGCCTTCCCTGGAAATACTGAGATTAGCATGCGCTGAGTTTTGTTCCCGGGGGGGGAATTTCTGACAAACTTGTTATCTTCTTTAAAGCAGAGTGAATATTCTTAGCGTGCTAACTCTGTTATAAATTGAACGCGGTCCTTTGTTTGCATCAGCCCAGGCCAGCAAACTGGCTTACCCTTGCTTGTGCACAGGTCAGAAGAGGAAAAGTGAGGTCGGAAGCCTGCCTTTATTGGGCAGAGTTGCTATCTGTCACTGTCACAGCCTTGCCCTGCCTGGGTTGCTTCTGCCCGAGTCCAAGGAAATGCTTCAAATTTTGCATAAGTGGAGTCTGAGCCTTGCTTTCTAAAGTAGATACACTCTTCTACTTTCTGATGTAGATGCTCTGTCCCCAGAGCTGTCCCCCTCAACCCTGTTGGCGGCCTCTTGGATGTCCCCAGTGTTCCCAATGTCACTTAGCTTGACAATCGCAATTGAAAGATTAACATCTATTAAAGTTACCCATGAAGAAAGCAGTTGATGTCCTTTTTGAAAGTTATTTCTCTCTGTATGATGCAGCTGGAATGAATGAGAGTACACCTAATTGCAGGCTGCATTATTTAAAGGTTTTGCAGTGGCGTTTTGTCGTCCGGCTGTTATCTTTGCAGTTCTGTGTTTGGGATAATTATATCCAGAATGAAGTTTCACTGTAAGAGAAAGCCCTGCTTCTTTAAAGTAACTGCAGGTTTACCTGTTGTTCAGTAAAGTTACTGTGTTGAAGTGGTCAGGTGTTATAATACAGTGTTGACTATGTGATTTTATTGACCTAAAATAGTTGTGTATCTTCGGGTATCACTTTTTGACTAATGGACATCTCCAGGCTTTGGTTGTGAGTGTGTCCTTAGTTTTGCTTCTGAGTTTACTTGTTCTTAAATGAGCGATGAGAGCACATGCACAACTTCAGGAGGGACAGTGTGGTTCTTGTGCACGGCTGGTGTGTGGCTATGTTTGTCTGGGGGAAGTCAGTGTTGAAGGCTGGGAGATAATGAAGTTAATGAGTACACAGAGCCAGTAGAGTTCTTGGATTGAGAACACAGTGAATAGAAGATGCTGTCCTTGGTTAAACTAATTTCAATAGAGGCTCGGTTTGGAAAACATGTGCCTTTCAGTAAAAGCACGGTAGAGATTTATTTCAGTAGACTGAATTTTACTTTGTGCTTATTAGTCACTACTGTTAAAAATAAATGCTTGTTGATACCATGATGTTAAAGGTGAAGATCTTCAAGAGCAGAAGGGAAGCGCATGTTCACGAGTGTCCTTACCTACAGCTTAGCTGCCAGTGGCACTCCTCCAGAGACCACATTGGTCCTATTCCATGGAAGGATTTAACCCTGTGGAAGGACTTTAACCCCTTGACAAAGGTGATGGTGGCAGCACTTGCAAGGTTAGTATTGGCTAGGAAATGGCTTTTAAGACTGGTCAAGCTTGAAATATGGCTTTTTTTTTTTTTAAATAAAGCATGCTTCTGCTTTTGAAAAAATTCATCTGAAGAAATCCCATTCTTCTCAAAAAGCTCAGTGATAGAAAGTACAGGTTATAAGCACCCTAGATAATAGAAAGGGAGCTGAAAGAGATTATCTTTATTTCTGTGATAGGATCAGATGTATTAGATGATTTCTAATTTAGTTTTGAAAATCCTCCAGTCACGGCATTCCTGTAACGTTCTGCAGCAGCATTTACACGTGCTTAGCTACCCTGATAGTTCTTGTATTTTTGAGTTTTCTAACTATTAGGTTTAAATCTTGCTTGCTGAGGAGGTTGTGCTGTAAAATTGCTCAATGGGATTTAAACACATGTGCAGCAAATTGCTGAGGCCTGGAGCACAGGTGCTCTGGATATGGAGTATTTTCCTTTTATTGACCTTAGCCAAAGAAAGTAAAAAGAATTCAGCAAACGTGATTCAAGATAATGTGATTTGCTGAAAAAGCATATGCTTTTAGGGGCTTTACTGCAGAGGTCTGAGGTTATGTGGACAGTTTACCGCCACCAACAAGAAAAAAAAGGCATCTCTAGTTAAATTTTGTAATAAAATCAGTGTTTTAATAGACTTTTTTCCTTAAAAGCTCGAGCATTTTAATGAATCACAGACTCACAGAATGGCTCAGGTTGGAGGGGACCATAATGGTCACCCAGTGCCACTCCTGGCTGTGGGCAGGGCAGCCCCCCCAGCAACTCAGGCTGCCCAGGGCCGCGTCCCACCTGGCCTTGAGTGTCTCCAGGGCACCCACATCTCTCTGGGCAGCCTGTTAATGAAACTTGCTTCATCATAAATCAAAGCACTTATTCCTCTGTAACCATGAAGTCTGAATCAGGGCTGGCATTTCTTTTATCATGGTGAATAGTACTGACACTGTTCATCTGATTTGTTTCCTTATTTTCTTTCAGAATAGTACATCATCTGTAGGCAGTGATTCTTAAGGTGTCAGTTTACGGATTCAGCAGTAAGCTGAGCCTTAGAGTTGTGGTGCAGTGCTGCCACGGAGCACAGAACCTAGAGCAGTGGTATTGATCCTCTGCTGCCTTGCGCAGTAATGCTTCTAAAGCCCTTGCTCCCGATTCCTCCTGCAACCTTCTCCTTCCTCTGCTTTCCTGAAAAGTAGAGGTAACACACTTGCTGGAAGGCTGAGCTGTGTCACCTCCTGCGCAGGGACGGTCAGAGCTCCCCATGCCCGGACCAGTGCACGGCCACTGGAGGCTCACAGCAGATCAATAGCAATTCTGTTATGGGCCAGATGTCAAAGCACAGAAATATGCTTTCAAATCCCAGGGACTTGCTGTGACAGCCAGTGTGCTCAGAGACATTTGCTTGGCAATCAAAGGCATTAATAGTGGTTTTTGTTGACCACCTGTTCGGGGGAGGTTTTTAATTACCTTTTTGGTTGCTGGCCAGTGTGATAATGCCTCTACATGTTTCTTTTCCTCTGTTTGGTTCTCCCAGCTTGAACACAAAGCGAGCATTAAATTGCCTTTTCAGAAGTGTTGAAGCCGTTGGAAGGAATAGCATGCTTATTCCATATCTTGGTTGTATCTTGAAACCTGGGGTGACGGGAAGTTGAATTTCAAGGGAAAAGGCTAAGAATAGGCTTCAGCAGTAATTGGCAGTCTTTAGGCTGCTCGCTTTGTTCAGGAAGTTTGCATGCTAGAGGATGGATGGGAAAGGCACTTCATTACCGGTGGCATGAACTGGAAGAAGAAAGGACTGCTGATGTCTGTGTAATTTTTTTTGGATGCAATCTTCCAATCTGAGGACTTGAAAATGTGTAGTCTGACACCTGAAGTGTGTTTATTCCAGTGTGGATCATCAACCTTCAGATTCCTGTTAAGAGACCTCTGTCTCCTGAGCTAATGCAGAAACATTGCGGTAAGCTGTTATTTTCTGTGTGAACCAGTCGAGAGAAGAGGGATGAAATGTGCACTGGTGAATGGGTTTTATAGATATTTGTTGACAGCAGTAGAGGATTGCAGTGTTCTGGACTTGCTTTGGGACCTCTGGCAACACTCTGCTTATAGATTTTCTTTGCTTTTACCCCGGGCTATCTCATTTCCTACTCGGTTTACTTTTTGGTACCTCTCAGCACCTCTCAGCTTGTGTAACCTTTGGTTTGTCTGCCTCCTGAATCTGGAGGAGCTTTGTGCTCCCTTCTGGCTCATCTTCAGGAAAATAAACACGAAGCCCACGTGCTCCCAGCCGTGGGGATGAGAGGGGAATCTCTCTGGTGGGGGCTGTATAGCAAGAAATTGGGTTTAAGCACAGGGATGGGGCCTCTGGGGGTTTGATGGTTGGACAGGACGGTATTCTGCAAACTATATGATTCTTTGAAACGAGGATGGGCAAAGAGCACTGGGAAGCTGAGATGCTCTGAGAAGGGCTGGTGGGATGAGGCAGAGAAAGCAGCCTGGGCAGCAGCAAGCTGGGGCTGCTCCGGCCTCCGCCAGCATAGCTGTCAGCCATGTCTTTGATGTGGGGAGAGGATCATGCCGGCCTCCCTCTGAGAGCTGTTAAGGATTAATGTTTACATGGGGCTTGGAATATATCAAGCGTTATGTAAATACCAGAGACTTTTTTTTTCTTTTTATTAATACCCCCAAACGCTCTCAAGTGAATAACCCACACTGTGTACGTGGCAGGCCCGAGGGCGACCTGTGGGCACTGCATGGGGAGGGCAGGGAGGACGGCCTGTAGCATTTTGGCATCGAAATGGCATTAATTTATGCCTTGCCCTTGCACTTAACGTGGGATGTTGAAAGGAGGAGGATTAACCTGTGTTTTTTAAACTCGTGTGTGTGTGTGTGTCTGCGGTAACAGACAGAAACAACCCTCTGCATCCCACCTCTCCTGTATGGCTCTTATATAAGGCTGAAGTGCTCAGTTCAGGACCTGATTTTCAAAACATCACGTTATGCCTGAGAAACTATGGAGGGTAGGAATTGACTCTTTGCCAGTTACTTACTTAAACTTAAGAGATCTTTGCATTCAAATTACTTATCTGGAGTGCTGGCAGGCTAATAAATTCATGGGACTGTTCTAAACACCGTCAATCTCAAAATGTAATCCTATTAAAATAATTGAGTATTTTCCCTCTTCCTGCTGTCCGCAGCACACAAGAGAAAACATGAAAGGCAGCCTGGAGTGTCCTCTGCACATCATTGAGCCGACCCTCACATGCGCTGTGCAATGCCTGTCTGCCAGGACTTCGGAGAGACAAAGTTTGTGACACAAAGTTTGTGACAGGCCTAGTGTGTCTGTAATTGAACACCGTGCCTCTTTTGTGACGGTGATGCGAGTGAGTTTTGGCCTCGCTCCGTGGCGAGGTGGGTTAGTGCACCTTGATTATGATGGGAGACTTTCTGTTATCCTCTGGGATTGGTGTTTGGAATGCCAGGAATTTGAACCTAACGTGACCTGCTCTTACAGGAGCCAGCCCATGAAGCTGCCAGATGCGTTGTGCTCCTAATTCAAGTAGGAGGCTACTGACCGCATAACAGATTTCCTTTTTTCTTATGATCATTATGGGCTGTTTTACGCTTAGGTAGGTGCTAGCAATCCCTCTCTGCCTGTGTGCTTTTTGTCATTTCCAAGTCAGATCAGCTCTTGGGGTTGTAGTGCAGCCCCGCGATCGGTTGTTTCAGCGGAGCCAGGACAATGGGAGCTCTTTGTGATGGTGCTGCTGTCGGAGCCCACAGGACATCAAAGCATAGCTTCTGCTGCTTTTTTCAGAGGTGACAGTTTCTCCAGTTTGCCTTTTGATAATCTTCAAATGCAGGCATGACCTGAATTTACGACGTGGAGAAAGAGAGAAACGATAGGAAAAATATCTCTGAAAGCCTTTAAGGTATCTTTGACAGCAGTAAACTGGAGAAAATAAGCACAAGTTCTTCCCTCTCCCCTTTATTTTTGCAGGTCACTTTAGGGGAAATCTGAGCAAATCAGAGTACTTCAAAAACACCCCTCAACCCAATCACCGCCTGCATCCAATCAAAAAAAAAAAAATCTGCAGCGCAGCCCACAGATCTCAAATTCTCTTTGTCAGGCTTGTGTGAAAGCCATCTTCGAGCAACTTGCCACAAACAGGACTTGAAGTTATCCTTATTTGGGAGAACGAACAAATTTACGTCCTTAATGTATTGGCTCACTGCTGAAGCTCATGTGTGGTACAGTACTGGCCAAGGCAGCTGGCCTGTGTGTCTTCCCAATGTGCTCCAAGGACAGCATCACTTGGGCTGCAGAGGCGATTCCTGTTGCTTGTATCTTGTAGTTGTAAGGTGCTGTATTGTTTAGCCCACCCTTTTTGCTGTGGAGAGTAGTCTAAGATGTGCGCCCATCTAGTTCTGCGTGTGTGTGTGCTGTTTTTTCCCCCCCCTCCCCCCATCAGCTTGCGTTACCTTGAATTGAGTTGGTTTATGGCATGCCGTTTTCGGTAAAGCGGCAAAAGAAATGGTCACATAATTCAGCAGGGCTTGCCCTTGGAGAGATTTAGTTATGCTGGGTGATGGCTGAGGTGCCTTATTGATTTGGAGCTCCCATTGGAGCTGAATTCGGAAAGCGCTGCAGCACCTGCAAGACACCCGCCTGAATAGAGCTACTGAGAGAAGCATTTCAGTTATTGGCATTGCTCCTAATGCATTTTGTATGTGTCTATACCACAGGGAGAAATGTGTGGTTATTGTTGAAATATTATCTGCACAGGTTTTCAGAAGATGAAGAAAAGGCACTTTGCTGCAATAACCGTTGTGGCCGTGCTGTTGTGATAATGCTTTGGCATTTTTATATTGAGATGTGGCTCAATATATTTTTCTCCTTGCTGTGTATGTTTTTAAAACAGTCAAGCAGAGATATTCTGATTAATGGTGCTTTGAAGGCTGCTTTCTTCTGTCCAGTAATTTCAGGTTGAAATGTTTATTTGAACCATTATTTAGTTTAATCTACTTGGATCTAGTAATACTTACAGCTGTTCCAGTGGCTGTAGCGTGAATTAAGCATGAAATAACGTTGGTCATAGGAATATGAAGGAATAAATGAATCTCTTGGAATTGCTTTGTATTGATAAGTTGATTTGGTTGAACTTAAAGGAGGAGATTTCCTTTGGTCATGGCTTTGCAGTGTACGCTGTGAAACAGCTCTAAATGTGTCATGCAGCCAAGCACATTCGTGTGAGGAAATACTCTTTGTGTGTGATGACTTTGAGGAAGGTTTTGCAATTATTTGCCATAACAGCGCAAATCCTGTGGCTTTTTCTCAAATCCATTTTAGATACGGTTCATAAAATATCCTTTAAGTGTGCAAGTGAAGGGGGGGGACTTTGCGTTGAAAGGCAGTAACTCGTGCTGGCCTCGAGGTAAATGGTACAGTGTAGAGAAACCCAGAGGTGAAGATAGGAAACCTATTTTGTATCTCAGTGTTCCTGTCTCCTTTGCTGAAATCCCACCCTCTTTCATCCTTGCGAAGGGAACAGGAGTTTATTGTCTAATCACCCAAGTTGCAGAGTAAGTACTTGCGTCCAGGGTGATACTTGTCAGTGCCAAGAAATAGAACTGAGCAAAATTAAACCAAAGCCTTATTAGTGACCTACTTACAAGATGCAGAAGGGTCTGGGATTCTAGCTGAAGCAAACTCAAAGGCTGTGTTTAATTGTTTTTCCTGGGTGAAAAATACCCATGTGAAACATCAGTCAAGATTTTGAAAACAAGGAAGCAACTTTAAAACATTGCGTTTGTTTTACCTTGGGAGAACTTAATTAGCTGTCAACAGCGCTGCACATGAGTGGTGACTTTTGAATGAAATTATCAAATCTTTATTCCCGAGGCATTTTTCTCCCTCGTTCCAGGATAGAGAGAAACACAAAAGATCTGTTTAGATAGAAACCGAAGTAATTTTAGGAAAATGCTGCTGTGCATGCAGTTTTCTTGTATTAATTACACAAGTGTATAACTCTTCCTATGTGAAAGCGAGTGACTCGCACAGAGGGGTTATTAAATCAGGTTGGAAGCATGCTTCCAAGCAAATACAAGATTGTGGTCTTGTGGTTCTCCATTAATGGGCTAATTTCTTAAGTGATTGAACTTCGATCATTCAACTGGGTACCATGGTAATTTACTTATTTTACAAATGCAATAAATGAAAGAAAACCAGCAAATCACTTGAACAATCCTAATTTAATGCTCCTTGCTTTTGCTGCCGCGTGATAGAAGCGGTGTGTGGTTATCAGGAAATTCAATGCATGCTGAAGAGAGTTTGAGGACATAGTAGCGCAGGAAAGCGAGGCAATTTGAAGTGTTAAAGTAACGTAATGTTTTGATAGGTTTGTTGGCAATGATGCGAGTTGGTGAGACAGTGTGCTAGTATAAACAGAGAGAACTTGCTGGTTTTAACCCAAGGCGTGTCTCTTGGTAGGAGCGCTTTATCCAAATGGATCCTCTGGATGTGTGTTTTAAATACCACCTTTCTACTATTAGATCTGATGTTGACCATGCCATTCTTTAATGGTTTCTCAACAAAACCTTGCCAGAGTGTTAAAATAGAGACATTTGTATCTCTTTGGGAAATCCGATGTATGCCTACACTGACAGTCAAACTTCCAGTCAGACCTTAATTAAATGGTAATATTCTTTTTTTCCAGGATCCTAGGCCAGGGTAGAAGTCTAGACACAAAAAACGCCTACTGAGAGGGCCATCACAAGTTTTGTTGAAATCTTTCATGTACTGAGCTCAGTGTTTGTAAAGAGTCAAAATCAGTTGGCAATCTGCTTTAATAAGTTCAGGCCTTTGTTTTGAACTTAGAATAAGCTTTAAGGTTCATTACATAGGTCGAGTACCATGAGGCTTCCTCTGCGTGGCGTGCTCTGGTTGTGTTGTATGAAGCATCTTCTGTCACGGTGATGTCTTTAGTTCTTACTCTGAACTGTAATTCATCTCTTTGTAGTGATGCATATGTTTTGCGAAACAAATCAGCAGCTTCTCTAATCATTCTCGAAGCAGTGTTGTTTTGTCACCTCATGAATGATCTGCGAGGCAATATAACGCAAAGGGGAAATGCTTCTGCCATTCACGAGTGATTACATTCAGTCCACGGTGCTCAAGCACCAGAAGGAATGAAGTCAGTACTGCTAATGGCACTGATAAAAGCAAGTCTGCTGTAGTCACTACATCATCTTGACCAACAGGAGCTGCAGGTGGATTCTCACACCAGATGGGTGTTGAGTTGGTGATGGTACAGGAGCTCCTTGCCTCTGCTGGGCTGTGTCTCTTTGTAACTGGTGATTCTGCTGCTGACTGGAGTTTTGCAGGTGTCTGAATTAGGGCTCAGGTAATTAGGGCTCTGTTTTAGGAGCGTACATCTATAGTATTGGTGTTGTGTATGCTGATACCTTGTAAGCTTCCCTCCTGTCCCATGACCAGAGTCCTCCTCTATTTTGGTGGGGTCATGCATTTGCTAAATCTGCTTGGGAACAGGGGCATTCAAGACAGTGTGGGAAAGGATTGCTTTGGCAAAACCTGTAATATATAATGTTGGGGTTGTTTTATTCAATCCAAAACTAGCCTTCAACTTCACTGCTGTGGGTCTTTGTGGACCTTCTGATTGAGCTCCCCTGCCTTCCGAGGCAATATTGAGAGAGACTGCAAAGTGCTCCCCACATATTTGTGGCAACTTGTGACAAACAATTTTAAATTTGGCAGATGTAACAGAATTGTTAGCTGTATCCTGACACTACTTCTGGGGCTTAGGAATGTGTTTTTGTAGCAGATGGAGCTATTAGTTAGCTGTGCTATCTTGAAGAATTGCTTTCCCAGGTAATCAGCTCTGCTCATTTAGGATGTCGTTTCCCCACCTCGATATGTCAGCGGAGGAAGCAGGAATGATTAATCACTGCGGCTTGGACACTGCACAAGAATAACTGCGGAGAGGGAATCGTTCTGTGGAGCTCCAATGCCACAGGGAGTTTAAAGTGCTCTGATGCAAAGCAAACAAGATGGAAAAGATGACCGTGATGCTTCCTGATGGCTGTGTGTCAGCGCGGAGAGTTTCTGTGGCAACCCGAAGATTTGCAATTCATAGAAAGCCTGGAGCGAGACAAAACTTTTAAGCCCTGGCTGTCACTGCTGTGCAGTGGGTATCACCAACACCTGGCGACCTTCTTCCTTTGCTTGCTTTTCACGCTTGGCAGAAGAAATCATATAAAAGTAACATGCGCAGTTAACCCTTCTTAAAATATGTGTGCCTTCAACGTTTTCCATCACTTTACACAAAGGAAAGGCTTATGGCAAGTGTTTTAAAAATCAGCATTTGCTATTGATCCTAGCTGCAGACTTACTGTTGAAAATACTGCCTTCTTGTGATTGGATATCAAAAATAATATAAGTAGTGGATTAGACACTGAAAATCATATAACCATAGAATTGTTTGAGTTGGAAGGGGCTCTCAACAACCATCTGGTCCACCTCCTCTGCAAGGAACAGGGACACCTGCAGCTCCATCAGGTGCAAAGTGGGACAACCTTGAGTTGGTGATGTGAAAGGTATCATCAGCTCTGAATTGTGATCCTGTGGATTAAAAGTAGTAGGCAGCCTCATATATGGTGGATATGCTGGACTTCCAGCCTTATCCTTTCTGGTTGCAGCCTTCTCTCGCTGCCTTTTCCCTGGGCCAAGTGCTCTTTGTGTTGGATTTCCCGCTGCAGTTGGAAGACCTGGAATGAGAGTCCAGCAGGACTTGGGATGCCTCAGCTTAATGTGTGATATTACTTTCTGCCAGTGTGAATAAAAACAAAGTAAAGTAGGTAGAAACCACTAAGCCAGTGCTATGGGAGTTGATGCCAGTGAGCTTAATCTTTGCAAAGCTGTCAACTTGAAATACAGATGTTGGGAACTTATTAGCTAGTCTGCTCTTGTTAACCATTATGGTTAATCCTCATTTCACTTTGGTTGTGCAGCAAATGGTGAGCTCCGAGTATAAGTTATAGTGGTATTAAACCTTTAGTAGCGTGTTTTATGTCGGGTGTAAAAGGTAAAGGAATCTGTTTTAAGAGCTCACCAGCAACACTGGGTGTCTCCAGGTTGCCCCAGTTACAGCTGGTGCCCACCAGTAGTGCTGTCACCTGTGCTTAACAGCTGCTGAAGTCACTTCACAGCGAGTGCTTCCCGACTCTGTCTTAAAAAAGTCACTGCAGTGTTGGAATAACTCTTCCAGAAATTTGCTTTGGGGGTTCCTTGGTGAATGTAGCACTTCCTGTGGCTTCTTGAGTGGTTTTTTTTTTTCCCCCGTTTTCCTCTCTTTGGGCGCAGCGGTTGTGAAATGCGTCCATCTGCAGTCGTTGCTGGCGGGATAACAAATTATTTCCTCAGCAGAGCTTGGGGCTTGTGTACCTTTGCATTTTCTGCGTTCTCTGCACCTAATCCTAGATGTTTCCTAAGTTTAAATACATACGAGGTCATACATATTTAATACATCTGACATAACCATGTTATTCTGTACTTAAATGGAAACAGACTGAGTGAGAAGTTGCGTGCATAGTAAGTAAGATAATACGCAGCTCAGGGCTGGTTGTTTTCCAGAGTGTGTTGGCCCCGAGGCATCGAGGCATATAATTTGTAGTGCAGAAAAGTTATTTACCTTGAAGCGTGTTTGTGAACTTCTGTTATCCTTACCTAGTTTAGTCATGTCTGTTCCTGAAAACATTTGTGTTTAGTTTCAAAGCACCTGGTGCCTGTAGCAAAATTCTGCAGTTAATTGCCTCAATATACATAGCGCAAGGAAAATGAAGTGCTACAAGAAGATAGCTGTAGATAGAGGGGTTGAGAGAATAACCTCGGGGCATCTGCCTGTGAGCAGACATGTAAAAATACTAATTTTTTAAACTTCTGACTTCTAATGTTTTGTCTAGAAATCTTTAGATACAAAAAAGTATCAGATTTGATCTTTTGGAGGCACGGAACCTTTTTGTGGTTGGCAGAGCTCCTGTAACATACTTCTTCTTATGATCTCTGAAATTGTCAAACACATTCGTTCGACAGTGCTCCATGGAAAGCATACAGTTTGTTCAGGCAGTGGCATAGAATGTTTTTTTCTTTTTTTTTTTTCAGTGAATTGGCTTTTTGAAACTCTGTTCTTAGTGTTTATGGGAAGGTTTGGTGTGTGACGCTTGCAGAAGTCCAAGTGCAGCTGCTTCTTGGGTAGTTCTCACAAACACTGTGAAAGTATACAGTGCAGTATACGTTTTCAGGTGTAATCTGTATCTTGAACCTGGAAAGTTAGTCCTAAAATACAAAATAAAAACCAGAGGGGTGCGAGCCTTGTTTTTTCGAGATGTTTGTATGTCAACTTTCACAATTTGTCTGCCCCCTCCTCCCCACCATGTGTTGTCATCGTGGTGGATGAATTTTTTGGCTACCAGTTCTGTAGTTGTTTTGACTGAGTAGGAGCATCCTGACACGCAGAATTGTACCAGACTGTAGCTGAGTCATCAATGATTGAACTAGTTAGATTATCACTTCCTACACAGGCTCTCTGAAGTTGTCCTGAGAATCCAAATGAAGGGAACTTCATTGACAGTGGGAAGAGCTCTGAAGACTTTGATGCGATTGTGCGTTTATGTCTATATATATGTCTATATGCATAAATAAAATTGTCTGTTACTTTTAAATATCAGATAACGGATAACCCAGTCCATGTGTTCCTTGCTGGTGGCTTTGCAGACCTTCTGTGGGTTGAAGAACTTGTGTTTTCTAAACACTGAAGATGTCTTTGAAGACAAAGGATTCTTGGCTGGGACAGATAGTCAGAAATTACTGTTGGATCCCCTGGGCAACCTGGCCTGGTGCCTGATTTAATGGCTGGCAACCCTACCCATGACAGGGTGCTTGGGACTAGATCCAAGCCATTCTATGGTCTGACATCAGCTAGCCAACAAGCAAGCGGCGGTGTTCATCAAGATGAACCACTTCACTGTAAATAATTTAGGGTTAAGAAATGTATCATAAGAAAAGCAGAACTGTCCTGACATATTTCATAAGTCAAGAAGAAATGAGCAGCTCCAGTGAAGTTCTTGTTTCAGTCTTGAGGTTTGTTCCCCAGGGATTGGTAACTTAATGCTAAAGGAGTCTTCAGCACAGAATACACTTTTGACCCCAGTAAGATGGACAAGAGAAAAGAGCAGCAAGGATATAGCAGCTGAAAAATTGCATTTAAAAAAATAGATTATGTTCTGCAGAACTGTGCTTTTTCTAATAGGAAACAGCAGCGGTGTCCAGGCTGATGTGGTTAAAGTTCAATTTGTGGCTAAATGTTTTGCTGAGTCTAGGGCTTAATGAGGTGCCGTTTTGGGAAGATAGTTATGCTTGCCGACACGAGCCCATGGTGAAGTGTACCTTTAATAAGAAGTGTCACTTGTCAAAATAAATGAGCAAGATTTTTATTGCATGTTCAGTCGCTTGTAAAATTTGCTAGTCTGCGGTGGCTCTTAATCATTAATGTGAATTAGCCAGGTTCTCCCGTAGTTTAATTACTAGTATGTCATGTTTACATTCTCTCTTGATGAACTAATGGTTACACTGTATGCACAGTTTCATAACAGGCGAAATAAAAATACAAAAGACGAGTGTAGATGTGTGAAGTGCTTGTTCTGCAGAAGACTGAAGGATAATTGCACCTGAGGATGGAAGGTGGGATGGGAATGCAGGGTCACCGTGTCCAGCCTGCACTAATTGTAGGATGAGGAGCTGCCCTACTCCAGGGCATGTTTCACCCTCATCTGGGGGTTGCTGCTCAGTGTTGGTGTGCCCAAAGGGCAGTGTCATGTCAGTGTTGCTGTAGCCAGAATGTCACCTCTCTGCTCTGATCATACCTGTGGTCTGCTTGGGATTCTGCGTTCTTTTGACATCGTGTTGCTTTATGTTGTTATGTGATGGCATTTGTTCTGTATTCACAGCCTGTTTCTCATAGCAAGGTTTAATTATTTTGACAAGCAAAAGCGGGAATGCTTTCTATTGTTTCTTTGTACCTTGAGGATTAATGAGGAAGTTGGCTGAGAATTGGCCAAAGATGCAGACTTTTGAAAGGATTTTTTTTTCCCTATATGGTATTACAGCTTTTCAATAACCGAAAGAGCGTCGAAGCTGTGTCACTCTGTGGAAACGTTGGATGTTAATTGTTTGACTCGGTTTTTATAAGATGACTGAGCTACAGTATTTAAACAGAATGGCAGGTGGAGCAATAGATAACATTAAACTGAAAGTCTTTGCAAGAGATGTACTCCTACAGATTGTCTGAATTCAGCTGTGGCTTTACTCATCTCTCTAGCTAAGTAAAGCAGAGCCAGTGATTGAGCCTGGGAAGTGGTGTTGGGGGCGGTGCAGCCTGGCCCAGCTCTACAGGTGGCTGCCAACGTACCCTTCTGGTGGCAGCAGTTCCACCTCTTCCTTCTTTCTTGACCTCTTGCTCAAATTAAATTTGTTAATTACTGAAGAAACTGATAACTGAGTCATGCCACGTGTCGTCAAGGAGACAAATAAAGCCCGTCGAGATAGTAGAAACAGTATGAAGAGACTGGCACGTTTCTTCTTGGTTGTAGAAGAGAGTGGTTTTGAGATGCTCAAGTTCTCCAGATGTTACGTACAGCTGTTGTCTGAACAATATAGACTTCAGAATGACATTCCTGAACACAAAAAGCAAGTTTCCTCCTGCCTTTCTCTAATCTCCCTGGGAGTTCTCCATCTACGTTGGCAGTGCAGGTTTCTAAGTAGCCACATTGGATAATGACTGCACGAGAGGAGACAAGATGTGCAGAGGTCGTAATTGGAAAGGAAATAACATTTAAGAAGTGGGAAATTGAAGATGCTTTCCATATGGAATAATATGTAATCAACCTTTTAAATGCAAGGACTGCCTGATTGCTTTTTTGGGCACAACATGTTCAGCAAATCACCTGCAGCAGTTCAGCTGGATACGTGGCCTTGAAATAACTAAACAGGAAATTAGACTTAGTGTCCAGCATTTGTTTACTGCTTTTTTTTTACATAGTTTCACTTGCAGCTGAGAGGATCCAGATTCAGAAGTGGTGGTTTGTGAGCACTCTGCACTTCTTTCCATTGCCATAAATGTGAGCACGTGCTGTGCTGTGAGCCCGCTTTGCTTTGAGCTCATGCCTGTGCACAGCAGTGCAGGGTGTGTGTTCCTGCTGTGTGTGTGTCTGCAGGGCTCTGGGAAGGGACCCATGGCTCTTCTAGGAATATTTATTTCTGGATTTACTTTCATGAATGGATCCGAATGATTTCCATAATATTACCTTTGGTAATTCCAGTACTTGAGCAGTTCTTACTGGTTTTAGGTGAAGAGCTGACAAGGTGAAAGCAGTTAATGCCGCAGCAGCTCCTGGTCCCTGGCTTACACTAGGGTCAGATTCTGGCACGCTGACTTTATCACTATTGGGTCACCATTTTGTTTCCATTGAAGACTGAAATGCAGGGCGTTAAGGAACTCCAGGACATTAAGCTTTGTGTGAAGCCTTTACAGACGCAGATGTAAGGATGGAGTACGGGTTGCCTGCATCCCTGAGTGTATGGTTAACAGAATGAATAGTACTAGGTAGCATTGTAGTTGAGATATTTTGCAGATGATATAGTTAGAAAGATTATCATGTTGGAAAGAGAGAATCAAAAGTGAAGGAAAATGCTCACTTGTGCCCTAGGCTCACAGTAGGAAACTCCAAAGGAGCAATCTGCAGAAAGAGATCCTTCCCCAGTGGTGGTCAGCCCTTAAATGGGGTCTGGGAGAGGTGGAGTCAGACTCCACCCCTTCTGGTCACACAGGTGCATTGCCTTCACCTGTGCTCCTGTGTCTGACTCAGTGCTCATCTCAGGTGATCCATCAGTGCTTCAGGCTGTGATTCATCAGTTCCCATACACTGAGCAATGGGTGGTTGAGCTGCTTCTCGTTCAGGCATTTCTCTGCAGTTCACTGGGATGATGCTGAGGATAGCTTTACACATGTACACCTGCCTTCTAACTCAGGGCTTGGAAGAATCCAGATGCGTGCCCGTCAGTGTGTCTGCTTAAATTAGAGGTGACAAATTATTGATAATTAGCGTTGCTTTTTGTTTCACCATTGCAAAATGTGAATTTATAAAAGGCAATTTATTTTTATCTTTGGCCTCAGGAACTCCAAAGCAGTTGTACTTATTCTTAATTGCTTGTTTTATGGGTGAAAATTAGGCTGTAACACAAACTGCAGTGTGAGGAGTTGCAGATAGAATGCTTGCAGTGTTGGAACAGGAAGGAGGAGAACTGGTGCTGGGGTTTGCCTAATACTTCACAAATTCCAATTTGTATTAAGTTTAACAATGCAACCATTTCCAAGCATTCTATAACTAAATATAGTAATGAAATTTTATTTGAAGTCAGGAACATTATCCAGATATGACTTGATGTGTGTAAGATACTGCACATCAATGGAGTGGTACAGATTGTGTTAAATGGGCCTGAAATAATCTTCGGGAAAGAAAATCGTTTTCTATTCTTCTTGACACAAAGTGTTTGTCACAGATACGCATTCTTATCCGCATCTTGTTAGTGAAATCATTATACTTTTCATTACAACTTTTATGCAAATACACTGGTTTTCCTTGATTAGGTTTTCACGAATATGCTGTAATTACAGGCTGAGGTGTTATTAATGTGTAACAATTAAATATGAAATTACGATGTGTAATTACAGCTTGAAGAAAGTGTTGTAATAGCGCACGCACCACGCTGGCTTACAGGCAGGGTGTTGCCCACAGGAGATAACAGCTCTGATGTTCTGCATATTTATCCTAACAAATCTTCTTGGCAGAGGAGCATCCTCGAGCAGGAGGAGCCGTTCTGGCGGGGGATGCATGGGATTAACCCATGTCCTATTCAGGAGTTCAGGGCAGAGGAGGGCAGCAGGGGGGATGTTCTTGCACCATGGGCAGCTCTCCCAAAGAGTCTACTACTGCACATTGGGTTTTGGGAGTGAGGAGCTTTCCATCCCTCTCCTGCTGTGCTGCTCAAGGACACAGTGCCCCAGGGGCTCAATGTGTAGGTCTTCCAGTACGCTCTGTTTGATGTCTGATGTATCCCAAGGAATAGTTACCTTCCTGGTGGAAGGACTTGGTACCCATGTAGGGGGTTGAATTTTTAGCTTCAGCCTGGTGGTGTAATGCATTGCTTCTGTTGCCGTTGGGGTATATGGATAGATATGGGTGAACGGGTCTGTGCTTGAGAGGTGCTCTCTGCTTTCCTGTATGGTTCTCTATAGGTTAATGTGACAAAGGGGAGCAGCTTTAAACTAAAAAATCAGAGATGTCAGTTCGATGTTAGGAGGAAATCCTTTCTTCAGAGGGTGGTGAGGTGCTTGCCCTGCTGCTCAGTGTGCTGTGAGTGTCCCATTCCTACAGGCACTCAAGGCCAGGTGGGATGTGGCCCTGGGCAGCCTCAGCTGGTTGGAGGGCAGACCCAAGGCTGGGGTGGCACTGGGTGGGCTTTAAGGTCCTCTCCAACCTGAGCATTCTGTGATTCTTTCCCTCCTGTGTGTGTAAGGAGAAGGTCTGTGCTTAGACTGTGGCACTGCTGGAGGTCCACCAGAGCTCATGCTGAACCCTTCTCAGCAACTTAAGCAACTGCTGTGACTTGGAGCCTCGCTGGAGAGAGTGACTTAAGGGCAACTCTTCAGCCACATCCTGCGGATGTGCAGAGTGCTCCTTTTACCTGACTCTAGGACAGCTGGTTGGTTATGTATATCTGGAGATGAGATCTGTTTTCCTTTTAGTATGTTTTTGCTCTGATGCTCTGAGGATGATTTTGCTTTAGCTCCTTTCCATTGAAGTGTAGGCCAGGCAACAAGAATGCCTGGGGGGTACATCTTGAAGAGGGCTACCATGAAGCAGATAAAACAGTAATACTTCTTTTGCTGGAGGAATACCAATGAGGGACTGGAAGAACCTGCTTAACTTAGGTTTTATCTGTACTAAAAAAGTAACTGAGGAAGAATACAGATCGGGCATAGTTAAAACACACCTCATATCTGCATTGCAGCGAGGATGCAAGCTCATGGCTGGGGGATCTGAGATAGGAGGGGGAAGAAGGTTTGAGGTGATGGGAGCTGGCCGATGATATCCTGGCGCTGCCCTGTCTGAGCACAGAGCTGGAGGAGGATGCCTGTGTCCCAGTGTGGCATCACATTGTGGGCTGCAGCTGCACATGTGCTCCTGTTCATGCACGGGGGTCTGTCCTTGCTACGTGACTTCTAGCGGAACTGCCACAGAAAGCAGATAGATCCTTTAAGCACTGTTAACTCAGGGCTGCTGGAACTGGAGTTACTGCAGCTTTTCTGTCCTCAAACGAGTTATTTTTCCTTGGTGAGCTCTCTGCAGTGAAGTGTTGCTCCTCCGTGTGCTGTCTGCGTTGAGGATGCGCAGGACACGCTCTGGGGAAACACAGGCAGAGTTAAAATCGACCTCCAGGATTTGTCCTATTGAAATTGATAGGAAGGAAGCATCCCAGGGGCTACCTTCCCAAAGGCATTAATAAATTAAACCCTTCACTTCAGTGTCTGGAGCTCCACGTGGAGGTATACGTTCAGCTGTCTTAGTGCTGGAAGAGTGCAAACTCCCTTCAGGTGGTTCTGTTTGTGCCCTCTCTTGGCCTTGCCATGCTGTCCGTCTGCATGAGGCTCAGATCCTATTTGCATTCCTTCTCTTGCCTCCTGGATCACACGTGGCCTTTGAAGTTTTACATTTATGGAAAGGTTTTTTTTTTTTTTTTCCAGGCACCTTATTATGTCTGGTTTAATTTCTGTTAATCTCTTTGTGCGTGCGGCTTATGACTTTTAAATGATGGGATTTTTCCCTCTCTGTGACACTGTGCTGGGTTTTCAGCCGGCGCTGGCAGAAGGAATACAAAAATAGAAAAGGAAAAAAAAGAAAAAAAAGAAGAGAAACGGTAACCTCAAGGTGCTTGCTGGAATCCTCCTCTTGGAAAAAGGCCAGAAGAGCTTTTCCAGTGGATTCAAGGTCAGGCTGGACCAGGAGCATGTGATTGGGCTGTAGAGGTCTCTGTTTGTTGCGGGGGAGTTGGACCAGATGGCCTTGAAGGGTCCCTTCCAACTCAGACAGTTCTGTGATGAAGTGTTGAGACGTTCTCAGATGCTGAGGATATCCACTTCTTGCTTTGGGAGGATCGCAAAGGGTTTGTTTGTTTGTCAGAGCTGCCTCTTGTGGAAGGAGGGATTCAGTGTTGGCAGTCACGGAAATGCAGTTTTGGAGAGGGCTGGATGTAATTAAAGACACGTTGGCCAGGGCGCGTATTTAAATGGCTTTTCTTTTTTTTTCTGTGACATCCTTATTGCAGCTGCAGGGGCACCCTGGGTTTCTTTAGTTTTGCTTTGGAGCTGGGCTTTTCAATCAGCTGATGTGCAGCAAGAGCTTCTCTTGGAGAGGAAGGGCAGCCCTTGTTTGTTGCCTTCCTGCTGCTTTGCATCCCAGAGCATGAGCTGTGCTGGGATTCCTGGCGCAGAAGCACTACTTGCTGTCTTAGCTTGGAGAAACGAGTTATTGTGCCGGCAAGAATTGTTTGAAGAATTAAAATTGACCCATTTCCTTCAGGCGCAGTGAAGTTAATACTCAAGAGTGTTAACATCGTAGGAGTGATTTGAGAAGTATTATTTGTCAAATCCCTGAGCTAATATGTATGTAGGTATAAATAAAAAGGCCTCAAAGGTTGTTTCAGTATTTATTAACCTCTCCTCTTCTTCAGGGGCCTAACGTGGCTGCTAAAGCTTGGCCAAGGCTTTTAGCTGGCTGTTTGGATGCTGTTCCCCAACATCTTAAAGCATCTTCCAAGAAAAAAGAAAAAGAAAAAAAAGGATGTGTTAACACTTGCTATGAGAAGCTTCATGGCTTTTATTGCTTGCTCTGCCCTTCTCTTGATAAATTTAAGGAATGTGGAGATGTACATCCGGCGATGTGGTTGGTGGGGATGGGTTGGGATTAGACTTGGTGATCTCGGAGGTCTTTTCCAACCTTAATGATTCTGTGCTTCTAACTGTTGTCACGTCCTGAATGCTTCTGTCTGCTAGATTATGGCTGGTGTCATACACCTGGATGTAAACAAGGAACTTCCAGAGGCTGTGGGTTGCATTCATCTTGTTTCCTTGACAGCAGCACACCCTGAGCAGCATTGGTTTGGGGATGAGCCGCAGCTGAAGTGTACTCATGCATCCACTGTGGAATGGGTGCGTGATAGCTCCGGACAGACCTGCTGCTGGGAAGCATTAAGTCACAGACACAGTCACATGTAGCACCTCTCATTTTTCAGTAATGTTGCTCGAAACTAGAGTCTGTATTCACTGCATTTTGATCCTGCAGAACAAAAGCACCGAATGACTTTTCCTTCTCTAGATTTCTGTATCTAACTCACTACATTTGTACTAAACTTTCTTTTTTTTTTTTTTCTTCCCATTTTCTTTAGGTAAGTGGACATGATTTGACTGTTGATGTTCTGCATTGGACAACTGCTGAGTCTGGACACTGGAAACCATAAGTCAGGTGTCAGCTGGGAGGTGCTCCATGCAGTAGTGAGTCCACAAGCAATGGTCAGTGGAAATGTGTCCCTACAGCGTGGAGTGGGGTCAGCACGTGTTGGTGGAGACGCACCACTTCTGGGTTACAGGTTTTTGTCTTTTTCTGGTGTTATCTCAGAGGAGCGAGGAAAAGGGTCCTTGAGCGCTTCCTTACCCTGTTCCTGTTGTGCAAATGCGTGCAGCCTTTGCCACGCAGTGATTTATTCTTTTCTCCGTTGCATATTTACAGTTGTTATTTGTTCCTCATTTTTAAATGCAGTTTGATTCCTTGGCTTGGGAGTGTTCTTCAGCTTAGCGTTGAGAGGGAGCGTGAGGTAAGAGGCAGGAAGGGATTTTATGTATGCATTTATTTATTTATTTTATTATTATTTTTAAGTAATGCTTAATCTAGAATTAAATTCAGAGGAGTGCCTGGAGAAAATAAGATCTCTCTGATCAGATTCTCTGAATACTTTTTTGTCTTATCTAATAAGCAAGAGAAGCTAGTAGAGGGAATTATACGCTGGAAGGGGAATTTTAATAGCAACAGATATGCAAAGAGGAATGTATCTCAAGTGAACAAAGAGTACAGGCTGGCAAACGATGGGTCTTTTCCCTGCTTGAAAAATGCAACCTTTCTGTGATATGAACCTAACACTTGGCCTTCCTCACTTCAGCTGGAGAAGTCTTACCAGCTCCCTTGAGATTTTGAGGTTATGAGAATCTGTGGTCCTTCCCTGTTGATGTGGGAGCCTCCAACGAGAAATAAATAGGATAAGGTAGCACCTCACTTGTGGCACACTCACTTCTGACTGCAGAGGCCTTGGCCATGTGAATGAATTTGTTTGGGAGCCCCACTTGGAAGTAGTGGGGTTAAGTACCCGACTCGCTTAGTTAAAGTAGTCTTGATAAAGGAAGAAATTTAGTGTCCTGTGAGTGATGACTTCATCTGAGTTAGTTATGGGAGGGGGTGTCCTAATGGAGGGGCAGTCGCAGTCATCTGAAGTCAGGTCTCCTTCTGTTACTGATGCCTGGGCACGTTACAGGAAAATGTGAGCATCTCTGGGTGGGTGTTAGCTGCTCTCACTGCCTTCTTGTCTAAGGACCCGGTTAAATAATGCAGAATTTTGTCTAATTTCTGGAGGTGTATTGCTGGAGCTGTGTGCTAGGAGCAGGGCTAACAGAAAAACCCAGGGCTCTGGCAGATGTGCTGTCATTAGATTGGAGGAGGCAGACTTGCAAGAGCTGAGCACTACGGGCAGCTGAGGAACTGGTGCCATTCGGGGTCACTCTTTCATTGTACTGCAGCTAATTCCAATTAAAGCAGAAAGCATTTTCCTTTTTAAAAAAGAAAAAAATATATATTAAAAGCTTTAATTTCCTGCGGTGAACTCTCAGAGCTGGGCAGTTGAGTCCCATCGTGCGGGGCTCCACAGCAAAGTAATGCAAACTGTGGGTGTAACAGGTGGTTTTCTGGGGTGCGTGTGTGATATAGTGAAGGTCTGGACGAGCATTCCTCTTTGCCTGTGCAGTCGTGGGCATCTGTCTATTGTATGTGCAACCAGACGTGTGGAGAGTCCCTTAATGAGAAGGGGAAAGTGGGAATGAGAGCAAACGAAGTTATCGTTCCAAGCAGGACACACTTAGGAAAAAAAATATATATATATGTATACACTTGGGTAGTGTGTTAGAATCCCATTTTTGAGCAATAATACCCTCATCGTTGTATTCAAACACTGAGATAAATGCATCAATCTAAATTCATGATTTTGGTTTTTTTCATATAGTTGCTAATTATTGAACATAACTAGCTTATT
Organism: Oreortyx pictus; assembly: GCA_036925125.1. Taxonomy (NCBI): domain Eukaryota; kingdom Metazoa; phylum Chordata; class Aves; order Galliformes; family Odontophoridae; genus Oreortyx; species Oreortyx pictus. Next base: position 4,525,679 of record JAUPFR010000025.1, on the reverse strand, counting down.
TATAATTTCTTTTCTCCTTCTGCTTGATAGCCTTAATCCTGTATTTGTGCGGCTGTCATTCCCATGGTAACAGACTAGTGTCTGAAGCAGAAGATTATTAAATACAGAATAGCACATTAAAATAATGTTAAGGTTCTGACTTAGAGACTTTCACATGGGGGCAAACTTCAAAAAAAAAAAAAAAAAAAAAAAGAACATTTTTAACAAAAAGCAATTTACTTTGCCAGTAATGTTCTCTATTCCCATAGCTATTACTGAGGAGATTTGTTTGAGTAACAGCCTGCTCCCTTGCAAGCCATCTTCTCCTCCTGCTTTGCAGAGAAATCCTAATCTTGTGTTTATGTCGTCAGTCTGTTTCCATGGGAACTTTGTCACCAATGTATCGTGACCTCACAACAGGGCGGCAGAGGAGGAAAATGTAGGTTGAGAGGCAGCATTAAAAATGATCATTTAAAAAAAAAAACCACAACAAAAGGAAGCAACCTCGAGCTTTAGTGGATGGAACAAAGCAAAACAGACGAAAGGGAAATGGGATTGTCGTGTACTTAGCTAGAAGCTTCTGTATGCATGTGTACGACCATGTTTGTTTTGTCTCCTAATCTGGCTTTGCAGAAACTTTCCTATTAAGCCGTGTCAGTGCTATAGCTTCATTTATCCCCTTGGATTCGTGGCAGTGTCGAGCATCCAAGGCTGCATCAGGAGTGAACAGAGAGTTTCCTTCATCTTGGTGCTGGCTGCCTGGAACAAGTGCACCCGTTGGTGTCAGGAGAACAGAAGCAGTCGTAAGAGCTTGGCAGACTTTGTGTGATCCTTCTCAGAGCTGTCAGTTAAGGTGTGGCGTGGATAACTGATGTTGATCATTAAGGCAGCATAGCTTGTGCCACCATGTTGTGTGTGCCCATGTCATCATGGGGTGCCACTGTGTTGGTGCATACACACATCCCAGTGGGGCACCACTGTGTTGTGCACACTCACGTTGCCATGGGGCACCACCACGTGGTGCATAGATACGGTTCTATGGAGGGGTGGAGTCACTGTCCTTGGAGGTGTTCAGGAAAAGGGTAGGTGTGGCATCAAGGGACATGGTGAGTGGTGAAGTTGGTGGTTGGTTGGACTGGATGATCTTAGAGGTCTTTTCCAACTTTTCCAACCTTTGTGATTCTAAGAAGGGATCTCCAAAGGAAGGTGCCCCTTCTCATGGGCGAGCTCTGTGCTGGAGTGTGTAGAAGCCACTGGGGTGCGCTGACTGATCTGTGTGCCTGGGCTTGGAGCAAGGGCTTGTATTGCGTTGCTTTTCAGCTCGACCATTTTCTAAATATCAAGCAAGTAGCAAGGCAAGATGATAAAAATAAAGAGCTGCATACGGGAAGACGCAGCTGCTCAAATGTTATCTTCATTTCCAGGTGCTTAAAGCAGTGAAGCCACGTAGAGAAAGCGTGATTGTCTGCATACTTCAGGTATTTTAATACAGTTCTTTAGAGCACTAATAGATCTTTGTGCAGCTTGAACATCAGTGAGAGCTGCTGGCCATTCCAAATTGTAATGGATAGGTGTACGTTAGGCTTTGCAGACAGCTCATTTGTAGAGTGTGTGCTTCAGTATTCCCTTCCTCTTCTAAGCAGTTTCTCTTGCTTCTGAAGAGTTTTAAGCATTATTTTCCTCTTCAGTTGGTAAAGCTGCAAGAATTGTGCAAGCACAGATTTCTATGTTCTGCCTGCAACTTAAAGCTTCTCTTCTTTATTTGCTTTGTTATTGCTTTTCACGCACGTGTGTTTGGTTTTAACAAGCAAGATTTCCCCTCCTGGACAGATATTAAAAAAAAAAAAAGTGGAAAAAAGGCTCTAAGGAAACATGCTGTTATCAGAGGATCTTGTTTTGCTCTTAGCCTTAAGAAATCTGTGGCTTCAAAAGAAGATAGCGTTTGGTCTGCTCAGTTTTTTTTGTACCTTTCCTTTGTGCCGTTTGCAACGCATGCTGCCCAACTTTGTTTTAGTCTGCAGCCTACGATGACTTTACAAGACAGTTTTGTAGAATCAGAGAGCTGTAAAGTTTCCTGCAATGGATTTTGATGTTTCTTCCATCACTGACACATCCCTCTGGCTGCCAGGGAGAGTTTGAATACTTCCACTTGGATTGGAGCGTGCATCCCCTTGAGTATCTTTCGTAGGTGCATTTTAGAAGAGGGAAATGATAAAGTTAGCAGAAAAATATCCTTTGTAAGTAGGGCATCCTCGATGCTTGTCTGTTGCAGAGCTGCTGCTGTTCTGTAGCTGTTTTCTTGTCCCTCCCAGCCCTGTGCCTCCTGGGTAATTTATGACCGAGTCACTGAAATTCTATATTTGGCTGATATACTGAAAAATCCGTTTGCTATCAATGACTTCCTTTAATATAAAGGGAAGCAGATTTATGGGGAGAGGAGCACCAGCATCACGTGTACTCTTTATCTTTGCTCCTTTAGTTCATTTGCCCCCAACCCGTGTCAGTGTGAACTGGGTGCGTTATTGGTGCTCTGAAAGACGAGGATTTGGAGCTGTAATTTTCTCTCTGGTTTCCACCTTCTGGAAGATAACCCGAGGATGTGGGGTTTCAGTTGCACTGGAACACTGAGACGTGTTCCTTTCTGTGCCGTGTCTACTTCTTAATCTTTTCTTGAGCTTTTCCAACTATAGGTAGAGGGGGAGAATTCAAAATGTATGAACTGCAAAGCAATGATTTTTTGACTTTTTACTCAGTTCTTTTCCTGCTTGTGTGCCAAAAAAAAAATGAGGTGGTGCTTTAAAAAACAATGCAGTAACTGCTGTTGGGGATGTAACCCAAAGTTAGTCATGGTTATGACCTCTGACACATGCAGTAGATGGGTAAGGTGCTGTGACCAGCGCACTATGGGGAGCTGAAGGTGGGAGATGGGTGAGCACTGACTCCAGTGTCCCTGCAGCAGCAACTGTGGGTTGAGCGCCTATCAACAAATTATCTTCAAATCATCTTCTCTGCCTCGCTTTTCAATTCAGCAGTCATGCCAGCGTGCTAATCCCTGGGCTCCTGCAAATGCGAAGAGCTCTGGAGCAGTGAGGCAGGGCAAAATTAAATTGGCACTGGGGTTGTTTGGTTGAAGGGGACTTGAGATGACGTCTGAATTCAGTGCAGTTTGACTTCTAGAACAATCGAGCTGTAGGTAAAAATATTTCTTGACAAAAGGGGTAGAAGAGCTCTGAGGTTGGTAATGGAGTACTTATCCTAAAATAATTTCAGTGGCTTTCACGGGAAGATCGCTTCCCACATTAATTGACTTGTATTTTCACTTTCAAAGAGGATTGCTCTGAAGTAATGAGGCTCTATTTCAAGACATCTGAAGAGCTGCCCTGGGATGTTTCCCAAAGTCTGGGAAGCGCTGGGGTGATGCAGTGTGTACTTTTGAAAGGGAACAAGAATTAGATGGCAAACGACTGTGGTTTTGTTCATTCTGATGAGTTCCCCAAATGGTATGTCTAATTGTGCTCAATCATCACCTCCTAGCGCAGATACGTTAATAGTTTTTAGGCGTTGATGTACATTGATTCCTTTCACAGGCTTTGAGACAATAGTCAATTTATAAGGAACAACTAACTTTGGTTTACTGACAATTGTTGGTTGTTTTTTCTGCATTTCTGCTGCTGTATCATTGGCAGCCTTTAAATTGATCCAATTTGAAAACGGAATGAGAAATTAGAATGTACTTAGGTGGACGTGTTTCAGCTAAATTATTAAATGAAGTGGTTGACTTTTCTGTCTGAATTAAACCAGTAGAAAAACTATAATTAACTACTTCATTGACTGAGGAGAAGCTGGAAATTTGACGTGAGGCATTGACCTCATAGATTTTTTTTTTTTTCTTCCCCGACCCGTGGAAGCCAGGGAAAGCTTAAACAGGGATAAAAGAGGAGACGGGTGCACCTAATTTGCTTTCAGAAATAAAAAAAAAGGTCTTCGTTCTTGCGGATCTCTTTCGCTTTATTTCTCCTTTCCCTCAGAAAGGTTATCTGGTGGTTTCTGATACTTGGCAGTGCAATGATCCTTGCAGCTTCTCTGGTATCGCTCACCCTTGTAAAGAGGTGCCTTTGGATGTGCCAGAGGCACGGGCTCCTTGGGGGACCTTGCCGTGCTCTGACGATACAGCATGCAGTTTTAATTATGGCTCAGAGGGATGGGGGAAGGTGGGTTTCATTTCTTTTGCAGGAAAGGCACGTAGCTGCTCCGATGACAAACAGTCTGAGGCTTTGTTGTGTGCCTGCGTAGTGAGTGCTGTGCACAAGTCTTGTTTAATTTCTTAAGCTCTGTGTCGGGAGCAGACTTGTCCCAGCATGGATTGCATGCCCTCTGCTTACCCCCTGTGATAGACTTGAAGCACTCTGACGATGCTGAATGCTCTGAATATGCTCACAAATGTATACCCCCAGGTCTGTGCTTGCACAACAGTTACGTGGTGTTGGAAGACTGACACGGATAGAGGAGGTTGGGCACTGGGAGGTGCAGCTTGGGGTTTGTTTTTACTATTAATGAACATGGCCCTTGCCTTCACTCAGAGTGCCCATCCTTATCCTGTGTCACGCTGTGCAGCCCCACAGCACTTCTACCTGTGGTTGTGGTCAGGAACCATGGAGATGTGGCGCTGAGGAACACAGTCAGTGGGCAACATTGATGGTAGATGTACAGTTGGACTGGGTGATCTTAGAGGTCTTTTCCATCCTGAGTGATTCTGTGATTCTCTGGCAGTCTGACTTGCTTGTGTTCTCCTCGTAGCCATCATTGGCTTTTCTTACAGAAAAGAAACAAAGCGATGCAGCACCACCTCTGGTTTGGATATTTGCTTAACAAAACACACGTGCTGCTTACATGACAGAATCAGCTTCTCCAGGAAGAGTCCAGCAAAGCTCAAATGAGACAAGGTGCTTCGTTCAAGTCTCTGGGATGCGAGCAGATGTCCTGCACCCGTTGTTAGGCCGGGATTCGACAGCTGCTCGGCTGCCAAATATGTTAAGTATGATGGGTAGACACTTACTTGGCACAGCTGCCCGTTCCTGGTGAAATGCTGGAAAATGCATCGTATTCATATCTTGTGAAAGCAGCATGTAATAAGTGGTCGGTGAGAGCCTATTAAGGCAACCACGGCAGAACTTACTCCCAGCTCCTCAGGGGTGCGTAGATTTGGTTTGCAAGCAGGGAGATGGAGATGTATGTAGGTGAAAAACCAAGGTCTGGAAGTGTGTGGCATCTCTGTATCAGGCAGTGATGTGAACCAGCAGTTACACAGTAAATCCTGCTATATGGAATATCAGCAGCTGTTCATTACAGAAGAGTACATCATTGTTATCTGAATAGTGGGCATTTCTCTTTGCTTTATTTGCATGCAAAAATTATCGTACGTTTTCTTGAAAGCTGAATGCATGTGGATCTGTATCACACAACAAACTGAGAAATGAAGGATCACGTTTTCTTAGCACAGTGCTATGCTACTGTGGTACTTACAGCCCCTTTGATCTAGGAAAATATTTGCTTTTTATCAAGACTATCCAAGTTACTCTCCTAATACAAAACCACATAAGCCGTATAAAAGCGGATTTCTTGGCACTGCGTGGCATTAGCAATTAATTTTTGTTGTCAGTAATTAGCAATTATTTTTTGTTGTTGTTCAAATGCATTTTATTTCCTATCCAAAGCATTGCGCCTACATGTATAAACCAGCTTGGAGGTTTTTCACTATAATGAAAACCCCTGGGTGACCTGAGGGAGCAGTGATTGAGTTCTGCGACCTGAAGTTCTTGTAAGCATTGTATGACACTGTGTGGGTCTGTCGAGCTCGTTCACATATCCCTGTCTCATACATGGCAACTTCTTTAACCTTATCTATTTTTAATCATGCCGTACTGCAGTAAGTATGTATGATAGCCAGCTTGGTGGGAGAAGCTAAAATCGCTACGAATGCAGGTTTGCTGTGAGGTTTCTGAGAGCAATAATGGGATGCATTTGAGGTATGCCGTTACAAAAAGGTGAGCTATCCATCAAAGGCTCAATCTTGGATTTGAGGCTTCTATTTAGATTAAGCGTGTTAAGAAAGATGGATGGCAAATGCGTTTCAGCAGCATTGTCCCCCAAACCAGAATGAAATGTAAAGACGCTTGAAGGATTCAATTACGTTAGCAAATAGTGTGAACAGGAACTGGGTGAGAACGAAGGTCATGGGCTAGTGGAATGCTAGCTTTAGGTTTTTAAGATAAAAACATTATTTTCATTAACATTCTCATTCATACATCATCCCCCGAGCTGCTTGTTTGGTGCATTTTATGAAGACATGCCTCTAAGTTTCTTTATATAGTGTATTTTATGGTGCTTGGTGTGCATGGATATGTATGGAGTGTTTTATGCAAGTGGCACGCCTAGTTAATGCTCATATGAAATTCTTCATAGGCTTCGAGGTTGTTTTTTGGCATTATTAAGTTGGGAATTGCTGTTGTCACTGCTTTTGGGTCAGGTATTTATTGTTTCTGCTGGAGGAGCACAGCTTTTGGGTTGCAGGGTGGTGTAGAGAGGGGGAAGCGTGTTGGGTGAACCTCCAGTGTTTGCTGTGCTGATGGATCTGAAGGGCAACGCCAAATAAGCTGGAGTGCAGGTAAATACGTTCAGTGCCTGGTTTTGGTTACAGGACCAAAAACAAGCACATCTGTCTTGTCTTTAAATATTCTTTTCTTAAAGAAAAGTTATGTCAGTTGGGATGCTGCTGTGACTGGTGGCTGGAAGGTGCTGCTGTTATTCAGTGCCTCAGGCACACAATGTGGGGAGAGGGGGGAACCTGTCCAAGCTCTTGGCTAATCTGCACATCCACTGAAGAGCTCTGTTTCTTAAGGGCTGTAACACAACTGGAGTGGGCAGAGTGGCCCACGGCCATGGTCCCATCCTACAAGCTGGATCCCAAGCCTTGCTTTCTGGTTCCAGGGGTTGGCAGAAAAAGTTCTGTAGGTCAGCTTGGAATCAGCATGCTTGCAAGGGAAAAAATTAAACTCGACTTCAAAGGACAACTCTGACACGGTCAATTAATAATTAAAACAGTTCTTTAATGAGCTATGCAATTACCTGTGTGTCCCTGGAGATGATGGTTTATGGTATTACTGCGCAGTGCCCTTTCTTTAGTCATGGCAGATGACATCTGTAATTTAAAGCAGGCTAGACATTAAAGTGACAGAACTTTCATTAACCTTGTCTAAAGTTTGTTAATGACAAACGTCTCATTAAATAAAAAGAAAAGCTTTTGTCAAAATACGAGTGTGAGCCTTTAACCCCGTGCTTTGAGAGGCTTCATAGAATCATAGGGGTTGGAAGGGACCTCAAGAGATTGAGTCCAACCCCCCTGCCAAAGCAGGTTTCCTAACCAAGTTTCTTTTCTGTTGGCAAGTATGTGAGAACCCTCATGGTGTCAGCGGGGTATGTTGGTATTGAGACGTAAGTTTCCTGATGCCTAAACTGGACAGCTCCGTATGTACGTGTGTTCTCCACCTACTTCTGCTTGAGTTTTGGCTTCTGTAGCATCAGTAGTTCAGTCCTAAAGCGTGTCAGAGCTAGCTGTTGCTTCAAGTTGGGTCAGTCACATCCAAGAACGTGTTGTGGACATGGCAGGAAGGCTGAAATATGGCAGAGGGTGGGAGGTCAAGGCCACATCTGCTTGGTGAGCTGCACTGCTGCTGAACTGTGGTCAGGTTTCCATATGTTTTCCCAGCTGCAAGGCACAAACTGCTGGCTGCTGTTAGGCTGCTCTTAATTCTTGGTGTTTCTGGCTGATGGGGGCTGGGATTTGTGTAGGAAGGAGAGGCGAGGCACAAGGATTGTGCATTTGTATTTGTGCATCTTGCAGGCAGCCTGTCTGGGAATGCTGAGATACAGGAGGTATTTATGGAAGTATTGTAATACGTTGGTAGTCTGACAGCCTTAACTCCTCCAGCATGACTCCTCTGACGCAGTGCTTTCCATTTGTGCCACTGAGAAGTTAATTTGGTTTCCAGTGGAATCTAGATGGAAAAACAGAAATTATCTGTTTGAATCACGAGCAACTTTGTAGGAAAGGGATCAGCCCCAGCGAAGGCTGGTGGGGACGGATGCATTAGTGAGGAGATTGCTTTGAAAAGGATAAGTCAGATCTTAACATCAGCATTGTGTGTCGGGCTGTTTGGAAATGGAATTTTTGTAGAAGCGTCGGTGGAGATATTGTTGGAGCAAACACTTTGTTTGGCATTTTCTCTGTCTCTGGTACAAAGCAGGTAGGAGGTGGCTTTTTCAATTATTTTCTTCAGGTGAACTTTTAAGAGTTCATAGCATCTCATTAGCATCCTGTTGCCTTGTGCCTGGTAAAAGTGGATAAATTCTTGCTTCCAGTCCCATGAGATTTAAAGACCTATTAATACTGACTGCAGTATTTAGGAAATATATTCCATGCAGAACAGTTACTTCTAATGTATTTTGAGATCACGAGACCTGTATTTCATCTGCCAGAAGGAAATGTTATTTCCCATTTTAAATTAGCAATAAGGAATGCAAATGTCTGAATAAGGGTAACAACGTGTTTCATGCCTTCCTATTTGTTGTGACAAATTGGATTTTAGAAACTTCCTTCTGCAAGAGTGTTTCATTTGCCCTGAGGAAGGGATTTGCAATACTTGTTGGAGCCTTTCACTGTTAATGTGTGCATGTGTACCTGTTTGCTTATATGGACAGGAAAGCGTGTGCAAATGTTTCCTCCTTATTGCTCCAGTTGGTCAGAATTGGGGTTGGGGTACTGGGACAGAAGGAGTTAATCTTCTTTTGGACAGTGGTTTGATAGCAAGCCTGGAGTGCTGTTGTTGCCTTCAGTGATTTTTCACTAACTTTTCGGTGGTTTTCAATTTGTATTTATTTACTTTTTGTTGTTAATAAGGAGTAGTCTCTGTATCTCCTGCAGAATGTCACTTGTACTCTCACCACTGACTTCAGTTTGTAAGGAGCAAAGGGCAGTGACAGCAGCCTGCCATCACATCTTGCTCTCACGAGCTGAATGTGGCATGGATTTGTCTTGGTAAGTAGGCTCTATTTCTCCTTAATGAATATTTCTGAGGTTTTAGGCCTTTAATAAAATTGCTAAAGATAAAATGCTGTGCTTCTTTCCTTTTTGTGCTGTTAATGAAGGTTTAGGCAGTGCAAGTAGCACCTTCACCTTCTCCAAGGTCCTGTGCCTGTTGTTATGCCATCTCACAGTGGCATTGCTAATTCCAGTTTTTCTTGCTTGTCTTCTCAGTGTAGATTTCACTATGGCCTTTGGTCTTTCACTGTCACGTGGTCACTACAGAATTGATTTGGGAAGGATCCCTAAGTTGGGAAGGAAACAGAACAACCTGGAGCTGATGGAATAGTTAAAACAAAAGTGTCCTTCCTCTCTGTATTCTCTTCAATTCTGCCATTTTATAAGTTTCCAATTGAAAAAGTGAGCTTCTCAAGTGAAGGGCATCCTCTTATGAGGACGTAGAGCGCTGTTCACTTTGTAGCTTTTAATTCAAGTCATCATTTTTTTTTTTCTGTTTTTTGCTATTCACAAGTCCTTGAGTACAAATGCAGTCCGTGGGAACATGAGGATTCCCATAAAAACGTACGTTGCTCCTGTAAAACACTACTAAATAAAGACAAGACATTGCAAAGTGGATCCTGTGGATTTCTGTCATCAAAAATCGGAGGGAAAGGGCAGAGAGGAAACCATGGACTACATTTTTAGTAGTGGATATTGAGGCACTTTAGATATACAGTCTTATATGCGTGCCTTGTGATTCCTGAAACACTCCTTAAAGCCTCACCTAAAGCACATAAAAAAGAAAACATAATTTCCTGGGTAGCAGGTTTGACCTTCTCTGGTGTGAAGGTAGTGAACCTTTGTGGTTATTTAGTCAATTAGCCAACTAGTAATGGAGCTGCTGAAAGTAGATGGGGAATAGTGATTATGTGTATTTATCTAAGTAAAACATCATGTGTATTCCCTGGGTAAATGTATCATGTTGCCAAATTTTTGTCTACAAATTGCTAAAACTATTTATGCAAGCATGTTTGCAAATGCACATGACTCTTGGGACTGTGCTTTTGTGTAAAATAGCCCATTAATCTGAACAGAACGTTTTAAATAGTTGAAGATGATTTATTTCTAAAAGCTTAGTTGCTCTGATGTAACAAGTAGCAGATGAGCAGATGTGCTGATACTTGTTCCTGTGTATGATAGATGGGCTTGGGAGGAATCTCAGCTTGCACTGACATTGCACTTCTGCATAATGTTGGTCTCCTGCAGTACAGAGAGAGCTAAATTGTAAGGATGTTCAGTAGTGGGCTTTCTGGTGTGTGTCAGTGTAGGTTTGCTAGCAGTATGCAAAAAGGCTGTGGAGTGCATATTAGGTAAACTGTGCCAGTTCTTTCAACTTAGATGGCAAAAGACAAAAAAAACAAAACCTGGACAACGTTGGAAGATGGCTGTGTGCATGAGGTACAGCTTTAGGAACTGCCTGTATTGCAGAATGCTTGGCTTACTAATAAATGTCTTCTTTCAGTTTACTTGTATGTCTTGACAGTTGTATTTAGTTAGCACAGAGCAGTGTCTGCAAAGGTGGGCTTGTGCCATGTGGTACGAATAGCAAAGATCAGTGATAGGGCAAGAGGAAATGGCCTCCAGTTACTTCAGGGGAGGTTTGGATTGGATGTTAGGATGAATTTCTCAGAAGGTCAGGCATTGTATGAGGCTGCTCAGGTCACTGTGCCTGGACGTGTATGAGGAAAGGGTGGATAAAGTGTGCAGGGACACGGTCAGTAGGCAGTGTTGGTGGCAGGTGGATGGTTGGACTGGATGATCTCAGGTTTCTTTTCCAGCCTTAGTGATTCTGTGATTACATTTTGGTGGGTCTTGGGATGTAGGAGTTATGTAAGTCCTGGTGACTTAAGACAGTGTGTCCTGAGCTGGAAGATGGCCTTACGGTCTTCCAAAGCCATCTGGCTCCTGCCTGTGTGGCCTCGGCTAGGACTGAGTTTACCCAACCCATTCCTGACTGGCAATCATAATCAGCTTGTTTTTAAAACAGTTGTGACTGCCTTAAGCAATCTATTTCGGTGGTTTTTATACTTGAATAAACCTGCTGTGCTGTGGTTTCGACCTGTTGCAGCTTGCCAGATCTGTAGTGCACATGTGGAACGATACATCTTCTCTGATGCCACCTCCTGAGGAATTTGAAGACCATTATCTTTCCTTATGTCCTTTCCAGCATGAGCAAGCTCACTTTGCTTAGTCCTTCTGCACAGGTTGTGTCGTTTTGGACAGCAGTGAGCCAAGCTGCTGTGCTGGGAGGATACACCTGGTTTTTGCTGCTCTTGCCAGGTCAGTTTTCAACCCAAGACCTGGGTTGAAAGACTCTTTTTCAACGCAAGAGTCTGATCTCTTCACCACTTCTTGCTTGTTGAGTTGACCCCTAGGCTTGTTAGTAACATCGGGATGGCTGTTCCAGGCCTTCTTGATAATATATGCTTGTGTGTGTGTGGAGAAATGTCTGCTATGGCATTGCTTTGCTTATCAGGATGGTGAGTTGCTCACTGGGCAGCTCCTTTTAATTGCAGCTGTTGCATCATTTTGCAGCAGACCATTCAGCTTGCCAATCCTGAAGAAGGCTGAAGGAGTGGGAACAGATTTGGTTTGAAAGACAGTGAAATAACTGATGCACAGCTAACCTGTGGTTACTGCTGCTCTTGGTGTTTTATAACCACAAAAATATTAAATGCTGTACAGTTCAGGACTTATGATGTTGGGGGGAAGCAAGGTTAAATAGCATCTCACACCTTTCACTTCACATCTCATTATTCATTGCTAATAGAAGCCTAGACCATCTGTCTCCATGCAGAGAACACTTGTATGTGACAGGCATGGTGGATGTTACAAAACTTTCTCTTAGAGATGTTTATTTACGTCGTGCTCTGCTGTTGGCATCCCTGTGCCTCCAGTAGCTCTTACAGAAGAAACCAGCAGCTCAGTGGCTGCTACACCTAACCAGCTGGGATGCTGTGCCTTGCTGTCTGCTTTCTGGGCTGTTGAGAATGGATGGTGCTTCCTTTCCTCTCACGTTCTGTTGTCTTGTAAACAACATCCCCAAATCCTTATGGATTTTTGTCACGTATTAGAAGTGCTTATCTGGCAGCAAACGGAGTATTTTTGCTGGTATCTGTTTGGGTGGCTTTGCCACATCAAGGCATTTCATTCCTTTGGTGCTGGACGTCTGCCTGAGACCTGGATAGGAAGCGGAATACCTTAGCAAGATTGCAGTGCTGTCGTGATGGTTCACCGCAACAAAGAGCTCACTGCTCTTCCCTCTGCTCCAGCAGTGCCTTCTGCCTCTTGCAGGTGGTATCTGGATGCCAGAGTTGAGCAGAGGAGGTGGGACAAGCGGGGGCAGGTGGTGCCCATTACCCCCAGAGGTGAACTGGGAAGAGAGGAGTGAAGGGCATTTTATTTTAACGTAGCGTGCACGGATCTCCCAAGAACGCCTTCTCTTTGTCTTCCTGCAGTTTTGCTGTAGAAATACTTAGAATATCAAATACCCATCTTCCCTGGAGGGAAAGAACTGCTGTGGGATTTTTATTTATTTTTTTTATTCTTTTGTGTTTTCTTACTGCAGCAGTGAGGAAAAATATCTGCTTGTTTCCATCAGTTCAATCTTTTTGCAAGCGTCAATTTAACAAATACCTCCTTTCCAAACATTTATCAGGTTTGTGAATTGGAGAAGTAAGCAGAAAACAAAACACAAAGGGCCGTGTTGAGTAGAATTCCTCCTGTTCAGGTTTTGGTCGCATTGGTGGCTGTGGTGCATTTCAGCTCTCTGTTTGCAACCCCTTCCCCCTCTCCAAAGGGACTTTGTATTTTTTGAATCAGTTCAAACTTTGCAGGAGGTAAGTAAGGGATACGAAGGGGAGCAGAATTAATGTATTGCTTTTTGGTCTTGAAATAATTATAACATCTAAACCTGGACTCTTTGCTTTAAGAAGCAGAGCTGCTGAGCCCTGCTGCAAGGAGCAAAGGCATACAAATTGTAAATAAGGGCTTCAGCTTTTGCTACGCAGCACGCACTGCGGTTGGCATCACAAGGGATAAATGTGGGTAGCGGTGTATGGGAGCAGAGAGCTGTTTATACCAAGCTCAGGAGCTGCAAAGAAGCACGAAGCTTTGCTGCCTGGATCGGGATGTCCGTATGCTGTGTGTCTCTACGTGAGCAGCCGTTATGAAGGACAGAGATCAATGTAAATGCTGAATAATTTAAGGGAGAAGTGCAGCACGCCAGGCATTAAGCCCGGCCACTTAAGTAAGAGATGATAGATTCCCACAGAATCCATTTTTCTCACTTTTTGAAGACGTTTTAGGGAGACAGCCTTCCTAAGGGGATTGAGGTCATCACTCTTTCCTTTTTAAGACCCGGTGAATTGCCTCTTGGACACTTTATCTTATGAATGACATGGTGTTCAGTCAAGGGGTTCTGCTGACAGCATAAACCACACAAGTACAGCTCGGTTTGTGAACATCAGCAGAATCGCAGATTGAAATACCACTGTAGCGGTTATGATTTAGTCATGGAATGTAAAGAGTTTTCAACAGAAAATGCATCAGGTTTTGAAGTATTTTTCTCCTCTGCAGAGCTCTAAGTTAGATGCCAATGGGATATCAGTATTCATGTTAAAGAATGTTTTCCTGAAGATATTTTTCCTATTTTTGCTGCTCTGATGTTGTTCACATTCAGTTTTTCTGCTATCAATAACTGCAGGAGCATTCCTAGCAGAGTTTGCAGAAATTGCTTTGTCTGTGCTTTATTCCTCTATTATTTATTGGTCGGCACTGAAATATTATTAGTTCTCTGCATCCCTGTTAAGATGCAGCTTTGAAAGGTTCTATCCCAAGATGCAAAATCGGCAGTTTTCTTCTGCTGATTAATTTGCACGAGAACAACAGTTTTTATTACAGGTAGCCGATTTGGAAATGAATCCTTTGGAAGTTGAATGTTAAGGATTTGTAGTGTATTTATGTATAATACTTATGGAGATAGATCTCAGATGTGGTGAAACAGCACTGCTTCCTTTGAGGTGCTGTGTGTGATTGATATGGTTTGTTCCAGGGTGAGTAAGAACCACCTCACTGCAAAGCCAGACTTGCAGTGCTTCGTCTTGGTTGCTGCTAAATTCCCTGTAAGTGTTGCCTAGATTTCTGGAGTACTGCTCATTCCCTTGTTCAGCAGGAAGCTGAGCCATTGCATCGTTTTATTTTCCTGGTGCCTGGTAGGGAAGGCTTACACTTTCCTTCTCACTCTTGAAAGGTGCATGGGAAGGTGTGAGAGGAGCCCGCGGTGAGGCTGAGTGATCTGTGCTGCTGCGAGGTGGGATGTGACCACCCTTAGGGGCTGCTGACCCTTACTGGAACACTGCAGGCAGGTTCATGGGAGTCAAGTAGCAAATTTGGGGTGCGAAGACAAGGAAGAGCCCGTGCAACTTCAGCACTGAAAATAAAACTCGACACCTGCACAGAATCACAGAATTATAGGGGTTGGAAGGGACCTCTAGAGATCATAGAGTCCAACCCCCTACCAAAGCTGCTCCCTAGCCCAAGTTGCACAGGTAGGTGTCCAGGTGGGTCTTGAACATCTCCAGAGAAGGAGACTTTACAACCTCTCTGGGCAGCTCCAGTGCTCCATCACCTGCACTGTGGAAGTGGGTGGCACAGTTGGAGTACTCTGCTTCCAATGGTGGATGTGCTAGTTATGAGTTGGAGGGGGATGCTTGTCATTCCAACCTCCTACAAATGTCAGTTTCACTGCACCTTTTTTGAGCTACTCCTGCAGATTTGAACTAGCAGAGAAGGAAGGAGATAGGCAGAATTCCTTGTCTGAGGCTCCCTCTGATGCTTTTACCGTATTCTTTTGTGAACACGGGAGAATCTTAAGCTATACTTCTCTAACAGCAATTTTGTCAGCGTAAGCATTTTTCCCAGATCAGTGTTTTTTAATAAACCTAGCAGTACTATTTTATTGGCCTGCAGTTCTGGGTGACAGTTGACCAAAATGAATTATTTATCCAGAGGTTCTGCAACTCATGGCCCTGCTCTATGCAACAAAGAACTGCTTTATTGAGATGGAGGCTGTTCCATCTGTCTGGGGAAGGGTTGCTCTTGGGAAGGATGTTGAGGTAGATTGTTAGATCAGATGAAGCTGAAGTTCTGGAATGGGCTCTTAAGAGTAGAATTCAAAATTCTGGAATGTTTTTATTTGATTACACTTGGAATCTGGTAGCAGAGAAAAGTTATAATAGTACAAGAAACAAGTTGCTTAACTTACCATCTGCAATGAATCTCTATTGGCAATACATGTCTTTGAGCTGTATATTTTGCCACTGAGCTGGAAAATTGTTATCGTTTGTGAAAAGGCTATTTTTAGTCAGCAACATCTGTGGAACACCATTTTCTCAAACTTTCACTGTCTTTTGACAAGTCAGCCAGATGTGACTCACTTGAGCATATTGGGTGGAGAGGAAAAAACAATGCATTGTGTTTACCAGAAATGCAAACATGACCTTTTTAGGATGGAGGCAGCCTCTGTTCCAATCTCCTGGAAGAGGCAATAAGAAAAGACGGATCGTTATCATCAGTATTAAACATTCTTACAATTCAGTATTTCTCTGTAACGTTGTTGTGGAAGTCATCCTGAACAGACTTCTGTAAAAACCTCATTTTCTTCCTGCTAATTTCAGAATTGAAGGGGAAGATGACTATTATATTGCTCTTCTCAGGCCATGCGTCATTCTCTGTAATGAACTCTACTTAAAGCGGGATGCTTTGCGTCATTCTTCATTTCCAAGTTTGTGTGAAAACAGTGGGGTTCAGTGGCAGCAGTTCGGTTTCTTTCCCAGAAATACTTGTCCACTTGTTCAAAGATGATTTTTCTTGTGCTGTCCTGTTTGAGTTTCCACTGCTCTGTAGTCTTTGGTTGGTAGTAGTCCATACCAGCATTGCTGAAGTTGGCTGGTGGTTCCCTTGCCTCATGGGCTTCTGAGTGACACCAGGTTCTCAGAGCAGAGCTCCTGTTCAGCCCCATTGTTTTACATCTTGAAAATATTAGTTCCTAACTAAAGGAGAAAAGGTTCAGACTGGCTCTAAGGAAGCAGGTTTGACAGTAAGGGTGGTGAGGCACTGGCACAGGTCGCCCAGAGAGGCGGTGCTGCCCCGTCCCTGCAGACAGCCAAGGTCAGGCTGGACGGGGCTCTGAGCACTGACGGAGCTGTGGGTGTCCCTGAGCACTGCAGGGATTCTACATGAAGAGTGAGGCTCAGTCTACTGCATGGATGCCTTGCTACGGAGAGTTTATTCTCCTTTCATCATAATTCGTGAGAAAGCTGTTGAGCATTATTGGCTTTTTGTGAATGATGAGATGCGTCTCTTATTCACTGTTCGGGTGTCTTCAGCTTTGAGATTGCTGTGCTCCTCCAAGCTGCAGTAACATCATTTGCTGAAGTCAGCTCGGGAGCCGCATCTCTTTGGCTCCACGTCCTTGTGCAGCACAGACAGCCGGGAGCTGTGCAGAGTGCTGGTGCCCTGCTGTCATAAAATGGTTTTCGTGTGGGTGGAGGTTTGTATTGGAAATGGCTTGCAGCTTGAGATGTTACTGAGTAGGAGTTGGACCTTGACTTGAGGCCTCAAAAACAGGTTTGGCTTAGAATCAGTTGCTAACTAGTATAATCAGAAGCAGATTTGTTTAAGATACTTTTAAAATTGGACAGTGTAAGTTAACTTATAGCAGTGTATTAATCACTTGCTTCCTGCCCTCCTGCAGACATCCACAGAGAGGAATAGACCCTGAAGCTTGTAACGGCTCTTTGAGAAGGCTTTGCAGAGTTTCTGTAATCCTGGTGTGGTCTTTGAACCATCGCAAGCTGAGGCAGAATAACCACGATAGACTACAAAACAGAGCATTTCACTGCATGTAAGAACTTGCTGAATTAAGTGCATCTTATCCTTCAGCGCTTTCTAGTCAAAGTAAATAGACTCTGAGGAAATATCACCTGCCAGGCTTTGAATGAGGTGTTAGGAGTTAGACCTTGACATTTGATGCCTCTGAAACAGGTTTGGCTTAAATTCACTTGTTTACTACTGCTGCAGTCATGGGCAGATTTGTTAGACAGGGCTAATTATATGTGCATGTTCCAAACTCATTTGGAAACTAACGTTTGTTGCTTTTGAAACGCTTCAAAATATGCAAGTATTTCATACAATGAAGAGAACTGATTTATTTATTTATTTATTTAAGCAGGAATCCACAAATGGTGTTAAAAGCAAAACATGATTTCAGCAGAGGAACAAAGTGAATCCATTATATTTCTTGAGAAGATGGGAGGAAGACAGGGAATCCTCCCCATCTATACCTTTGGTATAAATGTATGTCACCCCAGACAGAAAACAAACAGGTGTAGTCTTTGTTTACTCTTCTCTGTGGGAATTTGTTAAAGAAGAAGTGGGAGGGTGACCAGGAGATCTGTGGGGTTGCAGACCTAGTGATCTGTGGTGATAGTGGTCATTGTGAACGGGCTGCTCTGTGGTGCTATGCAGCAACTGATGTTGGCTTGCAGCAGCGGGGGGAGGAGAGGAGCTGAAATCTGTACTACCTTCAGTATTTAAGCCTTAATCCCTCAAAATGAAATGGCTGGAATCACAAAACCTTACTTGCATGTAAGTAAAGCGTTCAGTTGGTGCTGCTTGGGGTTTGTGGGTGTGAAGGGGAACCAGAATTAGCTTCTCTAAGGAAAGCAAGCTTTGAGACCTGACAGCTGCCAAAGCAGGACTCCTAAGGCTCAAGTGAGCTTTGAAATCCCTATTTCTACCATTTCACCCGATGGTCTGTGCAGTCAGAACTGTAATTAGTATGTTTTTAGTAAAACTTAAATCTTTACTGAGTTTGTCCTCCTCATTCGTCCCTTTCGGTTACTTTGCAGTTCCCTTGGAGGTGGGATTTGAGGCCGAGGTGCCTCTTGCACCTTGTGCTCACAGTTGGAATGGATGTTGATGTAATGCTGCCTGGCTTCAGATTTACCCCGCACATTCCTGGATGCTGGCATCTGAAAGTGTTTTCTATAGGGCAAGAAATATCACTGGAGAAAAACCTCCATGAAAGCTGTTAGCATGATGGGAGTTGCCAATGCATTTCATATTTAAGTCGTGGATAATTTTTTTTTTTTCTTTAAAGCCTCCTTATTTTGTTTATTTCTTTGCTTGAAACCATGTCTATCCACCAACCTTTCCGAAATGTCATGATGTAATTATTTTAACAGGCAATCTGTGCTCCTTTATTTGGGGGATATTAACCTTTCTAAACAAAAGGAATGTTAATATACATCGGCGATGCAACTAATGGGATTTCATTTTTCTTATTAGAAAGGACTTGAATTCTCTTTTTAAATTATTGTAAAAGAATTCAGCAAGTCAAGTAATTGCCTTCAGCTAATCCATGATAGCGAGTTTGAACGTGAATATCCAGATCATTTTGTACGGATTGGAAAAAGTAATGTGATTTTCTTGTTTTTTATTTGCTTTGGCTAAACAGTGTTGAAGGATGATATGAATTCATTGGAGTTGGGACAAAGGAAATGCTAATTATTAATGCACTAAGCTCTGATATGCTGTACAATGTAGTGTTTAATTTGCGAAGCCTATTGTGGCCTGTTTGTATTTCATTGCATACCGATTCAAGCTTTGGACGAGGTTCACTGTCTTTCCATGATAGCTTTCAAATTTCAGCCTGAGCTTGTGGGTGCTTCGCTCTGGTTTGGAGATAGGAAACAAACGAAGTGAATGATCCCTGACTTTGGAAGGATGTGGCTATTTCTGGTTCCTCGGATATACCGTAAGCCAGTGTTCAATGTGACGCCAGTCTGCTAAATGAGGCAATGGGGATGGTAGCAGAAGGGGAGGAGCTGGTTGGACGTGCTGCTCTGGACATATTGCATAGACATACATACATTTGGCTCAAGTTGACGGCGTTAATTAAGTTTGCACACGTGCAGTCTACACTTAAAGCCGTTTGCTGGTTACCAAATAGCTGCTTGGCTGAAATGTTATTTTCAGTGCAAACAATACTGCTTTTAAGAGCTGATGCTGCATTTCAAGTCCCCTTTTATTTTATTTTTTTTACTTTATTCCCCATGGTACTGTGCAGTTGGAATGCGCTGAGATAAATATCCAAAGGATTTATCTTTCAATCTTGATTTTTAGAAGAATATTTCAAAGCACTCTAATCACCTTGCTTTATCTGCAGTGAACCTAATGTATTTTGCAGTGCTCTAACTGTTCCAGCTCCTCTCTTGAAGTTATAAAGAAGCAATGCTTACAGTTAACAGATACATAATAGAATTTAATATAACCTCTTGATGCATAAAGGAGGATAAGTGGAAAGCAGAGTTGATTGCATGTCTGGAAGAATATTTGTGCCTGATTTATGTTCTAATTTTAGTATTGGATTTTCTTTGTGATAGTAAAATGTCACATTAGCATGGCCCTTTTAATCTAATACGTTCCCAGTGAAAACAAACACCAGCACTGAGCCTGTACGTCATGCTCCCCCGAACCTGGTAATCTGATGACTTTGTCAGAACATTGTCTTGCTTCAGGTAATCTTCCTTCCTATGTATTTTTAGGGATATCTGAATAACGCTTTCCTTTCTTTTCCTTCCCTGGTCTCAGAGATGCCCATGAGTAACTGGCACTTGATCAGCTGCTCGGGGAGGTGTAACTCTTATCACTTCAGTGAACGTTGGTTCCTGGGTATCCTGACCTACAGTTTGGCCTTCCATGCTTGTCTAGAAATTTGGCTGTGACTGCCCAATGATGGTGCTACTAGCATGAAGCACCAGAGTTGTAATCTTCAGTGTGGATATGGAGAACTAACCATGGTACGCAGAAATTGACAACTCATCTTATGTCTGGAGGAAGAAAACGAGTATTACATCTGATTAGTAAATGACAGGTTGCAGCTTGATATTTGCAGCCTTTATTAACAAACTTGTGAAACTCACCAATAACACTGGAAGCATCTTTATTTGTGCGGCTGTACTGCAGCTGCCGTCGTTTTTTCAGAGATATAGTGCTGATTTTCAGATTTTCATTTTTACGCAGTGCCTTTCTCTATTTCTGTGCCACGGATGAGTCACTGGTGTGGTTTGACTCCTGCCTGTTCTCTGCTTGCTTTGCCAAATGCCCCAAGATTTTTTTTTGAGGTGGTACGTGGTGGTTAACCTCAGCTTAAGTCCTCCCCACAGATTGGATGTGGGATTTTTGGATTTTTACCAGGCAGTGGAATGAAATGTACAGTGGAGAAAGTAGTAGCCATATGTAGTGTACCTGTGTGGGTGCCAGGGACTGTGCCTGTCCTGGGAAACCACGTGTGTGAGATTATAGAGTCATTAAGGTTGGAAAAGAGCTTTAGTATCACGGAATTGTAGGGGTTGGAAGGGACCTCTAGAGATCATCGAGTCCAACCCCCCTGCCAAAGCAGCTCCATAGACCAGATGCACAGGTAGGCATAGTCCTACTGTCCATCTGCTCCCAATACTGCCCATTGGCATTGGCCCTCAGTGCCATATCTCCATGGATCCTGTACACCTCCAGGGATGCTGGCCTCACCTCCTCCCTGGGCAGCCTGTGCCAATGCATTGCCACTCTTGTGGAGAATCTGGTACAGCTTGAGGCCATTCCCTGTCCACTGTTACCCTGGAGAAGAGGCCAATCTCCACCAAAGGGATGGGCTGCTCGTAGCACTGGGTTTCATGTGACTTTGCTGCAGGATAACATGATTTTGGAAATAGATGCTTGAGGTGGCACGGCTGTGCAGCGGCATTCTCCTCATGATGGCTGTGCTTGACGTGGCAGCGTTGGAGAACACGGAACAAACAGCAGCTGAGTGTTTCGAGGAGAGCCTGCGGAACAAAGATTTTTCCTGAAGGCCTTCAGGGTGAATTTACACTCGAGCCGAAAGCACTGGTAATAATGACAGTGCTGTCACCCTGCATCAGGAGCTTTTCAGCTACAACACCACTTGCTGGTAGTATCTGGCACAAGAAGCAAAGTCGTCGATGGCAGAGATGCTGACAAATGGAGCGGGACTGCATCCACCGGGCCCAGGGCAGTGCTTCCTCTGCACAGCAATAGCGTGTGGATGTGTGATGCAAATGCTCAGCGTGGAGCTGCGTCGCGCTCGCTTGGGATGATGCTGTTAAAAGTTGTGCCGCTTTTGTAGATAAACACTAAGACATCCGCTTTCAACTTCACATTCTTTAACCTTGTTTTATTCCTTGCTGAGTGCTGACATTTTCAAGGCAGATGAAAATCATACTAAATTTAGCCATGAGAGAAGTCCCCTATTCTTCCTCCCCCCGCTCCCCATTGCAGGCACAGCGTCTGCATTCTTTTGATTAGTTTTGCCCTTGGTTTTTGCCTTAGATGTGAAGCTTTCTAAGGCAGCACTAACTAGCAGTGTGTTCTGTATCGGAAGGGGCACAACATCCTGCTACCATCCCATGGCTGCCAGCGCTGTGGTCTGCAGCACCTGGGCCTGAAGGTGCTTTTGGTTTGCTTCTGCTGCTATCAGACTGTGTAAAAAGCTGTTCCCCCTCCTGCTTGTAAGCTCTCTCCAAGCGCTGGAAGGCTGCAGTGAAGTCTCCCTACAGTTTTCTCTTCTCTAGGCTGAACAAGCCTAACCCATCCCCCTCTTCTCCCTGCTGTCACCCCTCTGCTGCTGCAGCCCAGGGGACTGTTGGCCTTCCAAGCTGAAGCACACACTGCTGCCTCATGTTCTGCTTCTGTCCATTAGGACCCCCGTAAGAGGTGAAGTTAACAAAATTGAATAATACCAAATGGTATTGTTAGCCGATATATTTTATAGATGGTGTAATTAGAAGGATTATCAGGATGGAATAGAGACAATCAATATAAAGAGAGATGCTCATCTGTCTCTGAGGATTGAGGCTCGCATGGAAAAACTCTACCCAGGAGAGATCTCCAACAAGAGATCCTTCCCTAGTGGTGGTCAGCCCTTAAATGAGATCTAGGAGAGGTGGAGTCAGGCTCCACCCATTCTGGTCACACAGGTGCATTGCCTTCACCCGTGGCTGACTCAGCGCCTGCCTCAGGTGATCAGTCAGTGGTTCAGGCTGTGATTCAACAGTTCCCATCCAACCCCCAAGTCCTTCTTCTCAGGGCTGCTCTCAAGGAGTTCTTCTCCAGTTGGTGTTCAAGTCCTGGACTGCCCCGACCCAAGTGCAGCACAGAATAGTCCACCCTTCTAGTCCATATCTCTCCAGCTGAGAGCAAAGATGAGTTGTTCTGCTGTGTTAGGATAGCTATTCAAACCTGAACCCTCTGCAGAAGGAACTTTTTGAGGTGATTGTGCTTCATAGTGTTATTTGAATTGTTGTTTTTGCATTTGGACAAGCGGAGTTGGTCCTTGATAGTCACAAGCTCTGCTCCAAATAGAGGTGGAGAGATTACAGCTGCTTCAGCTGCACCTGGAACTGGCAGATAAACATGCGAGGTCTGTAAGGGAAGATACCGAAACTCCCCTTCTCATTGCTGAAATGGAAAACTCAAATATCTTGAGACTGTATGTGTGAGTTTGGTCATCCATTCTAACGCAGGGAGCATTGTGAAAGATGCTATTCACAGCTGCCTCATCTTTTCCAAAGAATGTTGATGAATTGTTTCCCACAGCTGACCAGTGAATTCTGTCCAGTGCTGAATAGCCAGCAGCTCAGCTCATCTGCCCTCCCTCTGTATTGCTGCATCTTGATTGTTGCATTGTTTCCCAGCCTTTCATTTAGCACCAGTCGGTTTGCATTTTTAACAAGGAGAATTTGGTGATATCTAAGGATTAAATGGTTCCCATCACTTGTGAAATTAAGTTCTCTTGAGTGTTAAAACGCTACTTAGATGGGAAGCATCCATTTCTATTATTAGCCTTAGGCACGCAGCTGAAAAATGAGACTTGCTGTAATGTTATCTCCTCCTGTAGCCACTTAAGCTTGCATGTGTCCTTCTCAGAACAAAATGCACCTGCGTAAATGTTGTAACTTTATACTGCACAAAGCAAAGGCTTTCTGAACAACTACCTGCATCCTCTGCTTTGGAAACAAAGATGATGTATGTAGTACTAAGATTTAGTATCGAAACTTGGATTTTCCCAGCCCTAATCTCATTTCCTTACATTACTGTTTATAAGAAAATTATGGCTTCTGTAGATCCTTTTGAAACTGATATGTTCTTTAGCTATTACGCTGGTAACATTCTTATGCAAAATATATCCGTGGCTCTTCAGTGTGATAAATTGTCACTGTTTTTTAGGTCCTCTATTAAGTTTGTTCCCAAGGAATTAAATTAATCTTCTGCTATAGGATGGTAGAACGTGCGCGTACAGCTATTTTTTATGGTCGCCGTAGTTCTTAAGGTAAGTTAAAGTTATTTCAGTTGTTACTGATCTTCGCAGTGACGGTCATGATAAATGGCTGGTGTAATTTCTTTCCTTAGTTGATGGATATAAAGAGAAGATATTACACGGGCTTCTCACCGAATGCATACGATTTTAGATTGGGAACATTGAATTAGGTATTGAAACGTTTAACTTGACAAGAAGATAGAGAATTGTTTTCTGATCTTGTTGTTACAATAAAGTGAAACTCGCTTGATGAAATTTATGTTGGCAACTTTCTGTCGCTCTGTGGTTTAGATACCAGTAGAACAAATAATCCAAGCGATAAAGATTGCCAGGCTTTGTTTTGAAGCAGGTGTGCACGTTTGCTTTCCGTGCAGTGTGGAAAAAAAAAAAAAAAAGCCTTGAATGAAGCTCTGGGTGGTCTGCACGTGGCCTTGGAGGGAGCACAAGGACCTCGGGGTGGGGTGGTGACCCCACGTTGTGTTACTTGTGTGCTGTACTGTTGTTGGATGTGGTTAGCGTGGAGCCGAGGAGCACGATTCTTCCTTGGGATTGCTCTTTGAGTTCTTATGGCTCGAGGTAACCAGTGTGAGGTTTGCTGATGCACGCTACTAATGAAGTTATATTTAGCATGATGTTAATTGGGTACCGCCCTTCAGAATGTGGTTGTTTTGGTTCATGCCATGGGGGAGGAAGGAGCGAGGCAACTGAAATGCAGAACTGACGCTTGTGGCTCCCTGACTGCGTCTGCACTGCTTATACTTTCACTTATAAAAGGAAGAGAAACTTTGGCTTCGGTTTTGCCAGCTATAAAGAAAATATTTTGATTTGAGCTCATGAGTCATCTGAGATAAAAGGAGAGAAGCGCGAGCACTTGAGCTGCGTGTGGCTTTCCCGAATAGCGGAGCAAGGAGCCGAGCCAGGGGATGGCAGCAGGGCTGGGGAGCAGCTCGCCTCCTTCTGCAGGCACTGCTGCCCTGAGCCTGCCTGCTCTGGTACCCACTCAGTTCCCATCTCTTTGCCCAATGAGTGGGGCTGCATTCCTTGATGGGGACTGCTGAATGGCCTCTAAGCTTCATTCCCAGTCCAGTGCAGACCCCTTTCCATGGAGGTTGGAACAAGATGGTCTTCAAGGTTCCCCTCCAAGGTAAATCCATTCTGTGATTCTGACTCCTTTAGGCTGCAGATGTATGTCTGCTGTTGGAACTGCTGCCCTGGTGTGGGATGGCACCAGGTGAAGGGCTGTGGATGGAGTCAGGCTCAGCCCTGTGCAGCCTGACCTTGGCTGTCTGCAGGGACGGGGCAGCACCGCCTCTCTGGGCAACCTGTGCCAGTGCCTCACTGCCCTTAGCGTAAAAGACTTTTTCTTTGCATCCAGCCTAAATCTCTCCCCTCTTTTAGTTTGAGAGAATTTCTCTTGTCCTGTCACCACCAGCCCTGTTCAAGAGTTGGTCCCTTTCTTTCTTGTAGCCCCCCTTTTGGTACTGAAAGGCACAGTATGATAGAATCACAGAGTCATATTAAATCAGAACTCACAGGAGGAGGAGCCCGTGAGATGCTGCGGGTTGTTGTTAAATTGGACTGTTAATGAAGATTCTTTAAGTAAAAAAACAACAGAGTAGTACATGCATGAGTTGTTGGGGAGGTACTGCACATGCAGGAGAGCAGGATGACAGAGCGTTATAGAATGAGTTAAAAACGAGAGAGGAAATTAAATTATCTGGAAGTGCATTAATGAATCCACGCAGGGAATATTGACCGGATCTGTGGGAGGATTGAGGGAAAAGCCATGGGAGCCAGTGGGTAGGTGGCAGGGCTCGATGTGAGCTCCGATATAACAGCGTTCAGACCAGGAGATGAGATGCTTACAGCACTGCCAGCACTGTACCATGTTGACAAGAGTGTTTCAGGTGCCGATAACCAGTGCAGCCCCCAGGGGTCTGTAGGGTTCAGATGCTGCAGAGAGGGGAGTTGGTGCCCGAAGCAATCAGCCTCTGCTGCAGGAATGCTGCTCGAACCTGTGTCCAGGAAGAGAATTGAAAATAGCAGGGTGAAACATAAGCTGAGCGATGTGAAGTGATGAGATTTATTAGACTGGAATAGTCTCCCAAGAGGAACGATGGAGGCTTAATGACTTGTCATTTCTGGAGTAGACTGGGCAAAGCACCTCAGTGAGCGTTACAGCAAGCAGCTCTGCAGAAAGGCAAATGGACAGGCCAGACAGCGTAAGAAGCCTCTTCCATTTGTAATTCTTGATATACCGGTTTTTAAATGATATTAATTTAGTGCTCATCTTTCATTTGTTGGATAGTTGGCTGAGAAAAGATGAATCCTTTTTTCTATTTTTTTTTTTGTACGTTTCAGGATAGTTAGAGCCACCAATGTTACTCAGAGTGGCTGAAGGGAGAACAGCTCTTGGAATAAATACAATAAATGCATGTAAATCTGTGCTAGATCAGAAGGAGGGGAAAGAATGCGAAGGCTGGAGCTTGGAAATCAGGTGGTATGCCACTGAATACCTTAAAGATTCTGTCTGAAATGATGCATACAGGAAAGCAAGCACATGCCAGTGCTTCACCATGAACAGGTCACCCAGAGTGCTGCCCCGTCCTTGCAGACAGCCAAGGTCAGGCTGGACGGGGCTCTGAGCACTGATGGAGCTGTGGGTGTCCCTGAGCACTGCAGGGAGCAGCACCACGCGGCCTTTGGGGGTCCCTTCCAACTCCAACCATTCTATGACGTGGGTATGCACATAATACAGCACTGATTTTATTCAGTGTAGCATTCCAAACGTTAATTTGGAACTATATCAGTGTGCTGCTTATACGGTGTCATGCAAATGAATAGGATCCTTTGGTCTTCTAGGGACTGTTTGTTCAGTATAATTGCAGCTTTAAACAAATTCAGTGGTCAGAAAGCTATAAAACATTTGTAGGCAAAAGCACGCTTTTAATATTCATCTTCTTTAAGTGCTACCGAGTGACATCTAAGACAAACTGGGCAGATACGGGTGCCAGGCAAAACAGAGAGCTGGAAATCTTACTTGCTAATTGGTATTCTAGATGTAAATCTTAAATTAGTTTGAGATTTTTAAAATGGATTTTTGAATGCCAGGCACATAAGAGACGAAATTGATATTAATATTAATAAGCTTCAAAAGATATGTAGCGAAATATTTGTATAATTTAATTTTCTTCATAATCAAGTCGGGAAAACTAGCAAGTGACCAAAGACTGCAGTCCAGGAGCTCTGTCTGATCGCACAGAACTTTATCACTTAAGTGTGAATAACTGGGATAACACATGCTCAGGGACTGTGTCTGTCTTCTTGCACCTCGGTGCATGTCTGTGGGGGTAGTGGGTAAGCAAGCAGGCAAGCCAAGGGCTGCTGCTGCTCTGTGATGCTTCTTAATGGCTTAGGAAGTAATCAGAGCAGTCTTCCCCAGGTGAAGGGGGTTGGCTTATTTCCTTGAAAGTGCGTGGTCCTATAACAGAGAGTGTTTGTTTAAACAGGCAGGAGCTCAGAAGTGAGGAAGAATGGTATCTCCCGCAGACAGAAGTGAAATGAGGGCGGTTACAGGAGGAGGAAGAGATAGGAGAAAGTAAAATATTAATGAAGATATAAAGCGCTGCACCTACCCTGAGAGCAGCATGATGTTCTTGCTCATCTGTTCATGTTGAGCTAGCTGGAGCTTGAAATTTTAAAGCCTGGGTTGGGGAGAGGGGTGGATTTCTGTGTCTCCTTCCAGTGCTGTGGTTGTGCTCATCGATGCTCGGTAGCTCTGTGTACATGGCAGTGAGATGCCATGCACAAGGCTGGGAGGCAGCCACCAGCCCCATGCAGCTCCCCCCAGCTCCAGCCCAGCAGTGCTGGCACAGCTTGCTTTGCTCTGGGTCCTGCAGGGTTCTCCCCAGGCTGAGTCACAATCGGAAGCAGTAGTGGATTGTGAGGATTTTGGATTTTTTTGTGTGTCAAACGGCGGTGGGATGAAATATATTATGTGCCGTGGGGTTCAGTGAACGGCCCAGATGAAGCGCTGGTGGTTTTGCGAGGGCAGAGGTACGTTCAGCTCTGCTTTCTGCACGTCCTCCTCCTCTCAGCAAGGAGTTTGCCTCCACCTACAGGAAGCAGAAAGCAAAAAAAAAAAAAAAAAAAAGGAAATAAACTAAAAAATCACACTACTTTCCGTTAGTCCTCGTCTTTCAGAGGAGCTCAGTAAAGCATCTCATCAGTCTCGAGCGCTGTGCGAAGCACTCAGGCATGGTGCTGGAAGGTGCTGTGGCACTCTGAAGACTTCTTGCCCGTTAGACAGGTTTTAATTCACCTTTTTCTCGTACCCCAAACCTCAAAGAGGAAAAGGTGTAAGAGCTGACAAGCTAGTAATTGAATTTTGGTTGGCGTTAGTGAGGATTCCACCGGGGCTCGTGGCTGAAAGACAAAGCAGGTATTTCCAAGGAGAGCTGTAATAATGCTGGAAGGTTTTAAAGACAGCAGCTTTGGGAAAGTGGAGCACTGAGTGTTGTCCAGCTGGAATAGGCCGTGGGCAGGCAGTGTGGAAACTGTCTCAATCTTTGTCCCTGAATGGGAAAAGAGGACTGGGGTAAATTATTAATAGCCAGACAGGTTGGGCAGGAGCCTGGGAGAAGTGGATGTGCTATAGAAATCCCTTTTCACATAGAAATGGCTGCAGACGGGGAATGTGGGACCTTTAACGCCTGTCCTGGTCCCAGTGCTGAGAAGGTGAAGTTGGACTCATAGAACCATAAAGGCTGGAAAAGGTCTCTGAGCCCATCCAGTCCAACGGTCCACCTACCACCAGTATTACCCACTGACCATGTCCTCAGAGCCACATCTCCAGGGATGGTGACCCCACCACCCCACTGGGCAGCCTGTGCCAGTGCCTGACTGAAGATGATGATGCTGCCTGGGTGTTGCTGGCCCCCACCTTAACCAAAACGCCGTGTTCCTCGTGCCTGCACAACCCTTAGCAATGCCTGTGGGGTGGCCTCGCTGTAGCAGTGTCCCCATTCCCTGCAGTCCCTGTAGCTCCCAGCTCTGCAGCTCGAGTGCTTCCCAGCCCCTCTGCTGCCTCTTACAGCTGCCCGGGAGCTGTCTGTCACCATTCTTTGCTTCCATTCTTTGGAATGTGACAGCAAAAGCAGCCTGTGGCCAGCTTGGGCTTGTTTGGGGTTAAGCGCTGCTATTTTAGTTGTGTTCCATATTTACAATTCTGTTTCCCTTTTCTCTGTATGCATAAGCAGAAGGAAATGACACAAAGCAGAGACAATTTCTCTATGAGTTCTCTACAGAAATTATGGGAATCTGTTGGTTCCTTTTTCATTCCTGTCATCACCATCAGCTGGGCTCAGATTTTACCCACTGCTGCATTTGAGGGTTCACTACTGTAGGGACACATATGTTGTTACAGTGTGAATCTGGGGACAAATGTTCTTTTGTCAGTGATAGCAAATGTCTAATGAAGATGTCCCTGCAAGAAGGACTTACCCCTTGGAGGGTTTTTTGCGCTTAGGTGCTCAATGACTTTCAAATCATAGACTCACAGAACAGCTCAGGTTGGAGGGGACCTCAGAGCCCACCCAGTGCCACCCCCGGCATGGGCAGGGCTGCCCCCCACCAGCTCAGGCTGCCCAGGGCCCCATCCCACCTGGCCTTGAGTGCCTGCAGGGATGGGGCACCCACAGCTCTCTGGGCAGCAGTGCCAGTGTGTCAGTCCAGAAGAAACTCCAGCCTCCCTGTTTTATATACAGAATACCTGACAGTAGAGCTGTGTGATGACCTTTATCTTTATGAGCTGTGAGAATTAAGGAGTTCTGTATTTTAGTTTAATTAAGCAATAAGGCGTAACAGATGGTGCTTTTCTGGGTGATTATTGAATGTCTCTGGTTTGACTGAGAAGTGCAGTAACACCGCTCGCATGAGCGTATTGTCACTGGAGGTATTTGAGCTATCTGTGAACATGTGTCTGATCGAGATGTCTGTCATCGGCTGCGTTATCAACCAAGTGTCTGCACCTCTTCACTTTCTGCAGCGTTTTATAACCCAGTGCCAGTGCTGCAGCTGCGTGCTGCCCGGAGGTGCTGCAAGTGTTTGGCAGAGGATCATTAGGGGAGGCTTTGCCTGAGTTGCTCTAGATGGAGGATGGAGCCCTGGCTCAGCAGCTCTGCTTCTGATCCGTTCTTGTTGTTGCACCGACAAGAAATTGATTCCCTTTCTTCTCCAGCCTCATCCATTTTGGAGTGGCTTTTTATACAACTGAAATAGTGTTATTAAAAATAATAATTGTGAACTTCAGGCAGGAATAGCTCCATTTTGTGAAATAAAGACCATTGCTCGTGCAAGTGTTGTAGGACTTCACTTAACAAGGGGAGTTAACTTATACAACTCAGAACTGGGACCTTGCAAGTTGCTGGAAGTGTCTTTCCCATCCCATTTAGCCAAGGTGTTCGTTGTAGATGTTCCTATAAAAAAAAATAAAAAAAGATGGATTGCCAATGCATTCCTGAAACCACATGGATTGAGGCTCATCTTCCTGCATGAATTACAAGCAGATGAGAGCGTTTTGTGATCAGCACAGTGAGGGAAGGCTGGGAAGGCCAATAGCTAGGAAAGCCGGACAGGTAACTTGGGTGTTTTGCTGCCCACTTCTGTCCTCATGATCTGGGAGCACTGAGAGTATGAAAGATGGCGTTAACCGCAGTACTGATATATTAAACTGGGCCAAGCATTAAAGATGCATTGCAATGTGATTTGCATGTAGGTACTCAGACTTGGGCGAGCCAAGAAGAGCCAAATTCATGACAGATAGATCTGCTGTTTGTTTTTTCTGACTACAAGAGAGCTTTGCAAATGTTCTGCAGTTGGTGTTCTGCGCTCTTGCATCTATCGCATTTACTCTAGAGGATGTTAAAAAGCAACGGAAGCGAGGAAGAGCATGGAATTAACTGAGCAAATCTCACCAATCTGTGGCTCTTAGAGGAGGGCACCAGACAGTTAACTTGAGTTGCAGTTTCTCCTGTGGTGCGTAATAACTTGTGTAATAACTTTCCCCTTTGTTTTTTCCTGCTGCCCCCTAACGCCGTCAGAGATGTGAGCTGCTTGCAGCCTGGCGCTGAGCTGTACTCGTGCAGTATTTTAGGTGGCTGACTAATATGCCTAGATTTTTCTCATTAATGGGGTATTTGCAATGATCAAAATGAAATAGATTCACTTACTGGCTGCGGAGTTGTTATAAAGATGATCTGTGCGAAGTTTTTAATACAGCTGTAGTTCCTTTCGAGAAAGTCAACCATCCGTCTCAATCTGGTGCTCACAAGGAGCATCCCTGGCTCCCCCTGAGCATCTCAAGTTCAAACCTCCGAGGTGCTCCGATCCCGTTCCAACCTCTCAGCAGCCCTTCAGCTTTTGGCACGGAACCCACGGCAGCTTGTTTGATATTTCTGCAGAGCTGGAGGCTGCCGGGTTAATGGTAGCGTTCCGCCTGGCGTTGGGCTCTTCCCACAAGAAGTGGCCTCTGCGAAGCCGCCGTTTCGAGTGCACACTTTAGGAACCGTGCAACACAATTAAAGTAAATTCTTGGTCGCGGATTAGTTGGCTTTGTGCCATTTTCAGTGACAATGTCCCACTTAAATAGCTTGGATTGGGCTGAGAAGAATAATTGCTGCTATGAAATAATTTTGCAATTACCACTGTAATTAAGGGCAGTTTGTTAATGAAAGTGCTTGGTGAATAATGACTGCAGGGCACTCCATCTTGCAGCTCCATACCGGATGATTGGTTCATGTGGTGGAAATGGTTGGGGAATCAGTGACACAGCTGTCACGGTTGCAGGATGGATGTAAATACCCGGTGCTGCTCGTGATGGAGTGCAGTCATTAGCCTTCTGCCCTATGGGAGCTGGTCAGACAAGGAAAAATAAACTTAAAATATGATGG
The DNA here is from genome assembly GCA_036925125.1 of Oreortyx pictus. Classification (NCBI taxonomy): domain Eukaryota; kingdom Metazoa; phylum Chordata; class Aves; order Galliformes; family Odontophoridae; genus Oreortyx; species Oreortyx pictus. Next base: position 4,494,214 of record JAUPFR010000025.1, on the reverse strand, counting down.
TGAATGCTATTGCTTATGGCTTTTACAGTCTCCTTTTTTTTTTTTTTTTTTTTTTTTTTATCCCAACCATGTTAATTTGATATGCAGATGCCCTTAGCTGCTTGATTCATTGTTCAGTTGGGAACCTCTGATTCCATTTTTCGGGAACGTGAGCTTACCTGGGTTATATTTCTGAAGCTTTATGTGTTTTTGAGCTTTCTTTCCCACTTGTTTTCCTTTTGGAACACGGTGGATTGTTCCATTGCATGGGTTTTAAAGGAAAGAAGTCAGAAACGACGTATTTGTATTTCAGTGTACATACACACATCTGTTGCTGTGAAATCTGATGTTGTCTGTCTGTAGGTACGAACTCTTGGCGTTTTTGTGCGTGTTCTGCTGTAAGAGTTAAGCAAAGCAAGCATTTTAAGGCACTAGAAGGAGGCAGGCAGTGATGGATGTGTTGCCCGTAGCCTAAGGATCACTAAGGGCTCACAGAACAAACATAGTAATGACGACAGTGCTGCTGTTATTAGGCAAGCAATCTTTAGAAGCTTCCCAAGTTTTCTGTATGATGCAATACCTTATTTAACAATCCTGCTTCCTTGTGATGCTCACAAATAGATTTCACAGCATCAGGGGAAGGCTGGAGTGGGGATTTGGGTTCGTTTCCTCTAAACTCAATGGCTTTCCTAAGAGCTCCATGTACCCAATCACTCCTCTGGTGTCTCAGTGCTAGAATCAGGCTAGCAGTGAGAAAAGCTGAGTTCTTGGGGTGATGCTTCTTTCCAGGCAGCTGTGGAGTATTTCCCCCCGAGGTCACAGCCATTGCCTTCTACTGGTAGAATCAAAGGGCAGTGAACTTGGGGGAGAGGTGGTTGAAGACACACTGAAAAGCAAAAGCTTCTTGAGGGCTCAGCTGAAAAGGAGACTGTTCAATGGTAAGGATCAAGGGCCAAGCTTGAAACCAACTACATGGGGCTGTTTTCTTATTTAACTACAACCTAGAATAGAATACAACACTTTTTCTGCTTCCTTTTCCTCTGCCATCACTTAGACAGGATGAGGCTTCCATGGTCCTTCTAGACAGAGAGAAACCGGTTTTGTTGGTGTGTTTCAGAGCTTGGAGAGGTCGATGGAAGAACTACGTGGCCCCTGAATGTCAGTGTTTGAAGTCGTGAAGAATTATTATCTTCTTTTAATTTACTGCGTCGCTATATAGCAGTGTGTTTTGCTTTCACTGGATCAGCAAACGCACTGAAAAAGCACCATTTACAGCATGTGCTCCAACATGCGTGGCGAGCTCTTTGGAACTGCTGAGGCATTCCTTTGGTCATCAGCATGAAATACCCCGAGCTCCCAATGTCCCATCTGCTCAGACAGTTCCAGCACCGTGCAGTGTGTGTGTGTGTGAGGAGGGGTCTCAGCATGTCCGCTGTTTTCTGATCCTTCCTGGTTAGTGCTGCCTTGTGGCAGCAAGGAAGTAAATACGAGGAAGCAGCCCGTCTTCGTTTATGCGAAGCTTGTCAAAGGTTTTATAGATCCCCATAATGAAGATGGATCAGGTTCATTCTCGTTGCCAGTTACTCTATCAAAATAGTACTAATTACTGGAGTTGCACATGTTACATGCTACCATGTTCTTAAGTAGCTTAAAAGCACGTTTTGTACCACTTACAAAAGATAAAATTAAGGCAACTTTTTTTTTCTTTTCTATTTTGGGAAAAGTAGTTAGTAAAGGAGAAAGAAATTGATTTTGGTGTCACAAAGGACATTTCTGACAGGAGCATACTTTGAAATGATTCAAGGCATCTGTTTCTGTTGCAGACACCCAATGCCGCTAAGAGCTGTACCTAAATTAAACTGTTTAACATGTCAGCTCTGGATGTGAATGCAATTTACATCCCGGTGGCACGGTTGGAATTTTTATCGTTTAATGAACTTTCTCACTCAATTTGCGAACACAACCTCTCCCACAGCAGCTGTTTTTGTAGCATGTGTGGATCTCCACATTCGTTCCCAAGGTGAAGCGGGCCGGGCTTAACAGTGGCCAGAGCCACTCTGGTCCTGGTCACCAAGCTGAGCCAAGGTCCAAGCAGGTTGGTGTCAATGAGCTGCCCCACCATCAGCCCCAGCACGCCCTGCTTAGGGGGAAGAGTTCTTCCCACGCCTTTCATGGGTGTGCAGTAGGATGGCAAAGTTTGGCACAATGGCTGGAGCTCTGGTTGTGGGGCGGAAAGCAATGTGGCCAAGTGGTGGGTGCCTCCAAGAGCAGGTCTGGCTCCTTCTGATAAGGATCCTTTTCGGTCACTGACATGGGGGGAAAAAGCTGTCTGAAGGTGGTCTCCCCTGTCCTCAGTGCTCGACAGAGGTTTTGAAGAAAGCCAGTGGTTTCAAGGTGAGCATTAGCATGAGGGCCCTGTAGAGCTCTGCAATTAAAAGACCTTTTACTTTCCCCACTTCAGAGCAGATCTGATGGCTTATTGCTAAAGTCTTGGCTCGGAGCCTGGCTGACCTTGGATCTCTGCCTTTCAAGTATCAGCAGGGATTCTTGTGCGCTGTTGTGGCCTTTTATGCTAAGAACAAGCAGCCATTGTGGCTGCAGGCACTGCAGAAGAGTTCACGATCCTTGGTGGGGTTCGAAGAAGGTGGCACACTTGATTTTTATTTTTCCCCTTTTAAAAGCATCTCCCACTTGTCGCTTACTATTGCCACTTGGGTTTTTGTGAAGGTTGGATACATTTTCTACTTAGATGAATATCTTATGTTGCTCCTCTTACTTGACTCAATCTTTTTTGTAAGAACCACTGTGACCGGCATAAAAAGGATGGGTATGGGGAGGGGGCATCCTGTGGTATATGAAAAATGGAAACTTGTGATGAAGAATGCTGTAGACAAACACAGTGTTATAGTCTGGACTGTTAAAGCAGAAGGCTGTGCTGAAAATTCCACCCCGTGTGCTTAAGGTAGGGCATTAAAAGCGCCTGTGCTGTTTTTGACATGCTAGGAGGATTGCATTAATGCAGTTTAGGAATTCCTTTACCTAAAGTAAATTTTCACTCAACTCGAGTCATCTGCTTCAAGGGGAGAATAAATATTAGAGCACTAACATAAGGAGCGTACTTAAGAGGTCATGGGTGACATGTCATTATCATTTGTATTAGTTTATATTGGCTGAAAGGATAAAAGGGGAAACAAGAATATTGACTTATGTAACTTAATATTGAATTAGCATCCCTTTGCAAAGGGCTGCTGGTTTAACTCCTGCCTGTAAATAGCCTCCATCCCAGCACGGATTGGGAAGCTTCAGAACACGAGAGCAGGGATGTGCCCATCACTTCTGATGCTTGCAAATAGTGCACTGTCCATTGGGATGGGTTTCTTTGCAAGCTGAGTGAGTCAGTCTGTTTTACAACTGCCACATTCAGGCTTGTCCTTCCCAGAGCTGCAGCCTTTTATCCCAGCTCTTAGAGCTGCTTTCCTGTAGCAAAGCTAGCCTGCCTGGTTAGCTTCAGTTCTGTACCCAGACCAGACTGCACAGGGTGGAAGGGGATGAATGCCAGTTAAAATGCTATGTAGGATGATCACTGTTATGCAGCATTTGCTAATGAAGGGAGAAATAGGATGGCCAAATTCTGCTGCTGGTAAAGACATGAGGATTTCAGTCTGGAGAGGGGAGCAATCTCTCTAAAAGAGCACCACAGATATTTCTGGGGTCTCTTCTTCTTTCAAACGCATCTTTTATCTGTCTTCACCTGTGTCCATGGGTACATAGTTTGTGTTTCTGGAGTTGCTGAGTTTGAGGGGATCCTGGCGTTAACGTGTGCTGTTCTCAGCATGAACTTCATTACGTACGTGTGGGCAAACAACACTCTTGAGAGAACGGCTCTGATTTCAGTGGGCGTTTCCTGGGGGACGGAGGGAGCTGGCAGATGCCTGGAATGCATGTTTTCATTGTCCTCTCCATGAGCAATATGGATGAAGGAGATAAAGCTAAAAACATACGTAGTTGTGACTTAGAGCTGCCCAGGCAAGACGTTCAGGAGCTGTTTGCGGTGGAACTAAGATACACAGTGCATGCAAGAAGAGTTTTGGAGACTGCAAATACAGGAGATATTATCTCTGGAAATAGAGGGGATTTTAAAGTCTTTGAAATGAGTTTCTGATTGTTTTGCTCCGTGTATACTCCTTGGGTCCTTCAGCAGAGCAGCGTGATGCCACTGTCGTTCTTTGACATTCCAGCTGCATTGCTGTCGCTGCAGAGATCGATCACAGCTGCTGCCCTGCGTGCAGTATTGACAGACAACTTAAATGCTTCTCATTCTAAGAAGTGCGGCATGGATAATTAAGCAATGCGCTCTACGAGTTGGTGATCAGCTTCTTGTGGAGGACCGGTAATGAATAAAAAGTACGTTAACCAAATTAAACTTTTGATGCCTTCAGGTCTGCAAACGTCGAGCTGCCTGTATGAAATTCATTACCATTTATAGGAGCCGTGTTAATCAAAAGACTCCTGCAGACAGTGTCCTGGGGTTTAAAAGTTAATCTTAATTCTGCATTGTTTAGGATGGAGATGAGCATTGTCACTGCTGTCCTGGCTGAGTCTAGGCTCGTTGGTAGAGCAGTTGTTGGAATAAACAACCCAGGGGCTGGTGGGGTCACCATTCCTGGAGGTGTTCAGGGGCCGTGGAGATGTGGCAGCGTTGGTGGCAGGTGGATGGTTGGATGATCTTAAAGGTTTTCTCCAACCTCAGTGATTCTGATGGAAGCGCTGTGCTTGGTTTTGTGTCTTTAGCGCAGCTAAACAGATATCCAAACAGATTGTCTGGGGATCCGTAAGCTCCAACATATGCGTGCAGTGAAATTTGTATTTCTTAATGAGCACTGCTCGGATACATGGGCTCTGGTAAATGTCTGCCACGCATCCTGCGTGCGATGGCCGTACGTATGGTGCTTTATTCAGATTTCCTTCTCCGGAGCACAGAGTTTGAATTAACTTCAGAGCAGAACCCACGTGCTGAGCGGGGCGTGCATGGCACAGGAGGGCTTTGCTTGGGTGTTGCTGTCCGCTGCAGTGATGTGGCTGTAAGTACACACAACCACGTGCTGATGGTGACCTTAGCTGTGCCTTGGAAGCTCTTCGTCTGCAGACTTCTCAGCCAAGCAGACACTGTGCTTGCAGCCCCAGCGTAAAGCTGTTTTTCGACTCACACGAACATACTGTAAAATCCATGTTTGCTTTCCTAACTTTTTTTTTTTTCTTTCTTTCTTTTTGGTGGAAAAACTGCCAGCTGCGAACTTGGACGGGAGCCATTTATTTGTAGCACAGTCAGTCTTCCCTTCAAGAAAACCACCAGCGAATTAGCTTTTGCATAGTGTTTCAATCAAAGCATTTGATCCTTGTTTCTGTGAGATAATCCTAAGAACTTCTTATTTTGAGAATAGAAGACCATGATGGATTTAATTCATAAAGGGAAGCAGCCGTAAGGAATGTAAATGTAAGAGGCTGATAAGGTAGGATTTCCTAGTTGCTATGACAACCCCTGGGTCATGAGCCTGAGAAAATATAAAGTAAGTCCTGAAGCTGTGAAGATGATTATAAAATTTAACTGTCATTCTTCATTTAGAGTTGATGGCAAACATTATTTACTTAAGTTTATCTCCAGGCAGGCGAGGATCCTTTCTTCCTCTTTTAAATCCGAGGCTTGGATCACAAATGACTGTGTTGTGCTTGTCTGACACGACGCAGCCAACCCGCTATTTATGATTCTAAGCAGACAATTTGAAGGGAATATCCCTGTAGGTTGGGTCTGGATCCTATGGAAAGCGCCCTTTTATCTCACCTCTCCGTGCTCATGCAGCTCAGCGCGGGGTAATGCCGGGCATGCAAAAAGTCATCAACAACCCCTGCGTTCTCCACGTGGCGTTTTCTTGCAGTTATTTAGCATCCTGTCGTGCCCTGGCAGCGCAGAGTTGCCATTTTAGGGGAGTTTTGTTTTGGTTTTGTTTTCCTTCCCTTTCCTTTGGCCCGGTTTAGAGCCGCTAGGTGTTTGCAGGGATCCTTCCGTGATGCTGAAAGCTGAAAGAGCCCTCTGAGTGGAGTAGGAGAACGCATAACACGCTCCTGTGTGCGCTGCTGGCATTCCCAGGATTAACTGCTCCGGGAGCTGTGCTTTCGGTACGAGCAGACAGCTGCCTGATGCACGCTGCCCCAGATCCTCTGCCTGCTGCATACGTGCAGATTAGGCTTGTAAACCGTGTCCTAAAGCTCTTCTCTAGATGGGTATCTGCAGTCCCTGGCTTGGCAAGCAGAGCTGGGGGCTTTCTGCTGGCTGGAGGGGTAGGTGGGGGATGTGCTTGTGTTCGCATCCCTGTGCATAAAGTCAACCTCTGTTTAGGATTGTGATGTCTGATCTGAACGTGAGGCACTAAAAATCATCCGTAAACTGAGCTTGGATTTTTATTTATTAATTTTTTTTCCCATTGCTACTCAGTCTTACTCAAGGTGATGAAAGTGACATGCCCCATCCCTGTAGGCACTTGAGGCCAGGTGGGATGGGGCTCTGGGCAGCCTGAGCTGGTGGGGAGCAGCCCTGCCCATGGCATGCTGTTGGGAGTGGGTGATCTTTAAGGTCCCCTCCAACCTGAGCCAGTGGTCATGTGAACTTTGGATTGGAACACAGAGCGATTTCCTTTGGAGGCTCTTTGCCAATGCCTGAAGTTAACGCAGTGCTGTTTTCAGGCTGGAGTCACCATTTCAGTCAGGACAGGCTTCCACCCTCATGCCTTCCCTCCCGCAATGCTGGCAAGCTAGAGGATTCTACTGTACATCGGTGTTCATAGCTGTCGCTGAGGAGAAGCACCTCTTGGGAAAACAGAGCAGCAAATTATTACAAAGACAACCAGAATTCATTACCTTTCCAAAGCTGGTAACTTTTGGAATGAACCCACCCCAGCTGAAGCAATCTGAAGTACTGCTCTGAGGTCTGCAGAGCTCTGTGCCCGCTGCTGCCAGCTGGACGTGCCAAGGAGGAGGCAGTGCATCGTGCTCAGCTGTGCTGTCCTGGGGCTGTCTGGCTCTCTGCAGATGGGAAAGGGCTTCTGAATGCTGTGTGTGCATGTGCAGGAGCCCTTCTCTGAATGAGAGCTGACACTGTGCCCTGCAGGGTCATGGCTGAGCCGCGTGACTCAGCTTTATAGGACACACAGTTAGGATATCTTTGTCAAGCGGGAATCTTTCAGGTAACTTTTTTCCTCATTTTGTAACGTGGGCATTTGGGCCATTTCGTAATTAGGTTCTTACCATCTCCAACTGGAGCGATAGTGTGGGGGGAAAAAAAAAAAGAAAAAGGCTTTGGTTTTTCCACCGTGAAGGGATAGCATGGCATTCTGTGAATGACAGATGTTGTGTTCAGGTCTGGACTCTTCCAGCCCTGCACTTTGTGCTGCACCATTTCTCCTCTGGCAGAGGAGACCTGCAGGGAGGTTCATCTCGGTGGGATCCCATCTCAGTGCTGCAGACACCCACCCCCTCTGCTCCCTGCTCTCTGCATTGCTGGTTGTGGTGATTTTTTGCTCTAAGTCAGAGGTTAGCAAGGGGCGAGGAGCTTTGATTTCTGCCATCTGCAGTGTGTTTCCCTCTCAGCCCAGCCTCTCCACTGTGTGGGAAAGCTGGCGTTGCAGCTTTCTGCTGCGAAGCATGGCCTCCATGCTCAGAGTACAGCAGCAGTTAAGAGCTAGAGGAGTGTCCCTTGCCTCCTTCTCTGGGTGCTTGCATCTGTACTCCTCATCTCCCAGCAGAATTTCCCTGCTCTGTATGCATGAAGGGGATGGAGAAGACCATAAATAGTGGCCCTACCCTGGCTGTGCTGCTGCTGCAGGCCTGGGCTAGAGAATGGAGCTGGAGAGTAGTGAGGTACCAAGATCCTGAGCTTGTGTTGTCCTGGCTGTTGCTATCCTTGCTTCTAACATGTGCTTTGGGGGCTGAGGGCTGTTTGACTGAGTGTCACAAAGGCTTCAAGTGATACCTAAATGTGGAATAACATAATCTGTTTCCATCTTTCCAACGTGCTTGGGAAACAGAGGCCTTTGCAGCTCCTGCAGGGGCTGAGCACTGCCCTCCCTACACAGCTAGCCCAGAATAGAGAGCTGTGGGTGCCCCATCCCTGCAGGCACTCAAGGCCAGGTGGGATGGGGCCCTGGGCAACCTGAGCTGGTGGGGGGGCAGCCCTGCCCATGGCCGGGGGTGGCACTGGGTGGGCTTTGAGGTCCCCTCCAACCTGAGCCATTCTGTGATATGATTCTGTGATTTGTGATAACTTATTTTGAGAAAGTTTCACTCGATACCGAAGTGATACTTTCCTCTTTAGAACAGCCGCGATGTTTCCCTGTTTATAGCCTGATTTAGACCAGATGAAGTTATATTTGCACCCACCACGCATTTGCAGCAGCTAATCTGAAATAGTGCTTTTCTATCACAAAGGAATTATAACCAAGATAACTTTAGAGTGCTTGATTTTTTTTTTTTAATTTTTTTTTTTTTTTGCCAAGTTCAGGTCCTTCCACACACTACATAGAAAGTTATCTTCTTACCTTTGTTAAGCTAATGATTCCAGACAGGACTCTGTTTCCACCTTCATGGAAACACGCACAGGGAAGCATTAATGTGTTTCTGTACAGCATTGGTTCACCGTAGCCCCCAGTTTGGAAAGGTGCAGCAGAAAGCCTGCTCCAGGCACTGCCCTGGGATGGTGCTCAGCTCCCAAGTGCAAAAGAGGATGGAAGCATCCAAGCACAAAGCACTGCTTTTATTTAGCATCTCCCCCCACACTCCTTAAGCGCCACAGCATCTCTAAATCGATTGGAGCTTTAGTTCTGTGCCCCTACTTTAAGATGGAAAATACTTTTTTTTTTTTTTTTTTTTTTGCAAGTGTGAAGACGAAAGCCTTTGGAGTTAATTATTTATGTGAAGAAGCGAGTCATGAGCTGAGCACTGTAGTTATCCATCCAAAGCGCAGCCCCAGTGCTGTTAGTACACTGATACCTCCTGACCCGACAGCATCCAGGTAACATCAGATCTTTCTATAAAATGGAGATTTTGAGCAATATGCAGGAGACTGTTCATGTAGATCGCATCCAGAAATAGCTGCTCTCACAAAGACTGACAGGTACATGCCATTCTCTTCAGCTGGCACATGCTGTCTGTGATACCGCTATGAGAGCTGGCAACAGCCCTGCAGTGGTGGGTGGTGAACAAAAGAACGTTCTGAGAAATATTTTTCCAGACAATGTTAGAATTAAAAGCGTGGAGCTAATATAAAATAAATGAAGATAAAGATAAGGATGGAGGGAGTTGCTGCAAATACATAACTAAACCGAAATTGGGACAATGAGATGTTTCTTCTTGTATTGAGTTTTCCAGTGCTGCTTGCTGTTTCTTGTGAGGCGTGAATTGCTTGTGAGCTGCTTTGGCTGCTTACTATTGATACAGCGGTGGCGATCAATAATTCATGAACATACGGAACTGAATTTGCTCTCGAGATGAGGTTGCTTATTGACTCTGGGAAGAGATTTTTGCTGGTCCGTCTCGGGTGAGCATGGTCCGTGTGCTGATGCTCACCTTTGACCAAAACCCATGATGCATCTTTGACTCAACCCCAACGGCTGGAGGTGGAGGGGCTATATTCATCTGCCAGATCTCTTTCAAGAACGAGCAAAATTGGATGCAAATGCCAGCTATTTCCCTCCCACAGCCACCCTACACACTGCCTTGAGCTTTAATCTCGCCGCTCATAAACACTCGTATGGTGTTGGTCCTGATAGCTCTGTGGAGCCCGCTCTTCCCCCTCCCCTGTGAGGGTAATTGAGTGAAGGCTGCTACTCGTTTCCCATTTTTGGCAATAAGGAGGAGTACAGAATATTTTTAACGAATCTATTTGTTGGCAGAACTGGAAGACTGAGGCAGCGTTGGCCCTGCATGCCGGCGTTCTTTTGCGCATCCCTTCATGGGAGGGAGGACTGGCTTCTTAACGTGGTCTGATAGCGACAAGACAAGGGGGAATGGCTTTTAAGTGAAAGAAGGGAGATGTCGGTTAGATGTGAGGAAGCGATCCTTTCCTCAGAGGGCGGTGAGGCGCTGGTACTGCTGCCCAGAGAGCTGTGGGTGCCCCATCCCTGCAGGCACTCAAGGCCAGGTGGGATGGGGCCCTGGGCAGCCTGAGCTGGTGGGGGGCAGCCCTGCCCATGGCCCGGGGTGGCACTGGGTGGGCTTTGAGGTCCACTCGTAGCTAAGCTGTTCTCTGAGTCTATGATTCTAAAAAATATAAGCTGAGAGACTCCTTTGTGCCTTTACATGGTAGAAGGGATCTGACTCAGCTCCCAGAAAGCCAGCTGACCTCATGGATTGCAGTCAGATCCTGCTGTCGCACTTGCAACAGTCATCAGAAATCTGCAGTCCTACACAGTCCCACTCATAAGCCTCAGAAGTTGGCAAGTCGTCCTGGTATTAGTCACATGGTGACAGTGGGTTTCGCAGAGAAAAGGAGCACGCATAACATTCAGAACAGACCTAGGGGAGCTGAGACAACAGCGTGACAGTCATTCTTCCCTTCAGTCTCCCTTGGTTGGTGTGGGAGGTTAACAGCTGAAGCTTCACTCCCTCTAGGATCCAGCCCAGTCCCAGCTGACCTGCAAGGAGAGGTTGGCCTGGGCAGCATGGCCCTGCAGCATGAAGGCAGCTGGGGGCTGGGACACGTCCTTCTCATGACCACCTCGTAGGGCAGCACCAGGGGCTGCAGGGTGGATGGAAGTGTGTGAGCATCTGTGGCCAAAATGAAGTTGGACGGCGGTGGGTGTGTGGCTAAGAATCCCACGCTGACATTTTAGATACCTCCAACTAAAATAAGAGATAATTGTGAAACAGCAGTGGTAAATGTCATGTGTTCTGCTTCTGTAAAAGAGATGAAGTAGTGCAAACAAGTAGGCAAAGATCGTGCAACCAGTAAAGATCGTTATGAGTAAGCACAGAAGCAGAAGAATCAACCTACTCCTTTATTGCCAACTTCTTTAGCTGCCAAAACGTAACGTGTGTTAAATACACGGGTTTCCAAGCAGGTCATGCTATTGGTGGGTGTACTGTGTTGTGGGAGGTGATATCTTCTCTGCTCCCTTACACGGGAACGCAGATTAGAACTCCCACCTCAGTAGTGACTGTGTTTTTCAGGAGTGGTACTGGTTTGGGTTTTCTTGGCCTATTTTAAGCACAGGATTGAAGGAAGACCAGGCTCTGAGCAGCCTGAGTGAGCTGTACACATCCCCGTTTGTTGCAGGGCAGTTGGACTGTGGATGATATATAAGGGTCCCTTCCTCAAACAGTTCTGTGATTCTATGAAAGCACAGTACGAGTGCTCTGCAGATAGCTCTGTCCCCCAGGCTGTGCAGTTCTTAGCTCTGCTTCCGAGTGTTTTTCACCTTCACTTGTTTCTTTGAAGATCTTAAGGAACTGATAACTTCAGAGAGGAGAGGTCTTATTCTCTCTCTATAGTCTGCAGGCTTTGGAATGTTTTTGTCTATAGGTTGGGTGGGCAGCCTGATCCGGTGGGTGGCAGCCCTGCTTGGTTTGCCCATGGCTGCATGGGCTCAAAGTGCATTAAATAACCCCTGCACTGTATGGTTTGTGGAAACTTCAAGGGAAGAGCATGTTAAGATGGTATCGAGACTGTGCTTAATTTATGGAAAAGAAGGGAGGGTAACGCATCAGACAGAAATCCGCTATTCTCTTTGTAAGTGAAAGGTCATGTTACTGAGCACTGCAGGGTGGATTTGTGAAAAATGAGCTCCTGTTTGCTAGGAATTAGAATGAGTATCTGATGGGTTTTTTATTTTTTTTTATTTTTTTTTTTCCACTTGTGACCTTTAAAGATGCTGCTCTTAGATTGATAAGCAGGCTGATGCTTTTAGCAACCCAATCCAGCGTTTCTTCCTCATGGAAGGGCTATCTTTTCACACTCTGTGGGTATTACTTCCACAAAACATTTCTATAAAGCCCTCTGGGGAAAGAGGTGCAATGAGTGCATCTTATCTGACGTACAGAAGGAAAATTCAGGTTTGCTTTAAATGGATGAAAAAGCAAATTTCCTGTGGTCTAAATGAGAGACCATGAGATCCTTCTGTCTTTGCAGTGAGGTTTTGCCAGAGCCGCAGCTCCTGTGAGCAGGGATGTCGGGAAGGGAGAGTTCGACTGGCAAAAGGAGGCCAGGAGATTTGCTGCAGGAAGAAGAATCCTGATCCAAGGTCAGGCTGGACGGGGCTCTGAGCACTGATGGAGCTGTGGGTGTCCCTGTGCACTGCAGGGAGCGGCACCACACGGCCTTTGGGGGTCCCTTCCGACTCAAACAACGCAACAATGGGAAGTTCTGTTTTCTCCAGGTGTGGTGGTGCATCATCAGGATGTGCAGGGGCAGCTCCCCAGCCCTGCCTGCCTCTCTTAATTAAATGGAGGGCTGCTGTTCCAGCTTGGCAGTCACACTAAGAGGCTTTCACTATGTTTATTTTATGTTCCTAGAGTGCTTTTGGCAAGTGAAGTGATGCGACTGTAGACACCCTTAGTATTTAAATCCCTGTAACAGGGCTCTCCTATGCGGCATATTCTTCCAGCGCTGTCGGATAGGCAGTCTCCTGCTGTCCTGGGCAATTAGGTGAGACCATGCTTCTTAAAGGGGAAAATGTGCTCCGGAGCAGTGAATGCTTTTTTGGCGATGTCTCCTTCCATTGACCTTTCTCACTCCTTGTCTTCCATTTCAAGCAGGAACCGAAGGTGTGGGTTCCAGCAGGACTGCGCTCTCAGTCGTGTGAGAGCAATTAACAGGAGGAATCCCACTGCACCGTTCTGTTTGCATTTCTTGGGGAGGACAGTGATGCTCAAGTAATGCTCCCACCTCATTTCTCAGGCAGTTTTCTGACCTGTTTCTGCATTTTACAAAATTTGCTGTTAGTTCCCTTCATAGTGCTGGAATCCCATAGACAGATTCCCTCTGTGAGGTGACTGATGCCCTCTGATGCAGTCAGCAGCCTTTTTTGGGGTCATCTTCTATGGTTCTGGCACAAAGCAGAGCTGGGTGCACTGTGCTGGCGAAGCTTTGGCAGTTTGGGCTTTGTCTGCCTTCTATCCCTTGGCTCTCAGCTTCTTCTCAGCAATTATTTTGCTGGTTCTCTCTTAATTTAAGGTGCTCTAACTTCTCATTCTCACTGGCTTCGAGTTTTTACCCGTGCAACTCTTTAAAATAAAGATGCTGAATTTCTTTTAGGTGCTACGAGCGTTACAAAACAGCAAAGAACGCATGCAAAAGCCTGAAAAGTGTGAAAATGTATTTGGATGGTATGTTCAGCATTTCCAAGCGTGATTTTTAACTAAATGGTGCGTTGAGTTCTGATATGTCAAAGTGTGACATTGTGGGGTGCGGATCTATATATTAACAGCACTGTTTATGAAGAATAGACTGCCTTCTGTGCTACGGCACGGTAGCCTCACCTCCAGGACGTTTCATCTCAGTGCTGCTAAAGCAGTGTTACAGAAAGCCAAGCGTTCTGTTTTCTGCAAGGAAAGCTCATATCAAGCAGTGATACTCTTTATTTTAGTATTCATTTGCGAATGCCACCTTTGCATAAGTATAATACTTTGGGCAGCGCTGTAGCAGCGCGGTATCAGCGTAATGGAAATCTCATTGGACCAGCCAAGTTCTCTGGTTTGGAGCCAGACATCTGGGTTTGGGTTTTTTATTGCATTCTTTAGGAGTATTAGGAAACCTAATAAAGCCGCCTCTCCAGGGTATTGTGTTAAGAACCATATTCCCAACCAATTACAAAACTGTTCTACATCAGTAATGAGCCATTGCTTTGGGATGGCGGGAAAGCAGCACAAAACTTTCAATGAAAGCTGTGAAACCTTTTCACTTGAATAGATGGGTGCTTGTTAATTGGGATCGCCATCTGACGTGTTCCCTTCGGCTCTGGTTGTGTGTCAGCAGTGGGGGAAGGAGGTGTTAGCAAGGGAAAAAAGCGACGGAGAAGCTGATTTTGTGGGATTTTGTTTTCATGGGTTTTGTGGGGCTTTATTGGCAGCGATGTTGAGGTGCTAAGGGGCATTTTCTCAGACCAAAGGATGCCCCAGTGATTTTCTCAGCTGAAAAATCCCAACTTGCAATTCAGATAAAGACTGACCCAAGAATAGGGAAGAGAAGCCTGGGGTTATGGCCACGCTTGGCAGTAGCTTGTGGTCCACTGAGAGCCAAAAGAGACCTGTAGGGTCACAGTGTTGACAGTGCATAGAACTGAAGAAAGGGGTCTGCGTTCTTTGCTTGTGTCAGCATCAGTGTTGTTGGTGTTGGTTTAGGAGATAGTCCAGGAGCTCTCACTGTGAGCCAGCACGAGAAGTTCATCCTACGACGATGGATACCGGTGCAGTGCTGAGGATGAGGTTTGGAGGTGGTGGTGTGAAGCACTGTCTGGCAGTTGCAAGAGAAAGTGATGAGCGTAATTAATTATACGGCCTTTCAGATTAAAATGAGGAGTGGCAGCTAAATTTCCTTCTTTTCCAATTCCCTACCCCCATTTGGTTACACTATTGTTTCTTTGGGCATATTATAATAGAATTTGACTTAAGTCATTATCTATTGTCCCCCACGTTGCCTCCGTGTAATCGGCTTGTTGTACATTCTCAAAATCCTTAGCTTTATGCAGGAAGGTTTGTTAATGAGCAGAATATAATTCCTTTTATATATATATATATATATTTTTTTTTTTTTTAGGAAATTACAAGAAACAGCATCCCCATAAAATCTTATGATTCATGATCGTTTGTTTTGTTCTCATAATGCAACCTAAACTAAAAAGCCATTCATCAAACTGTAAGGGCTGCTCATGGCTGTCTCTGGGTAGCACGCAAGGGATAATTCATCCCAAACCGGAGAAAAGCACATGTTCGTTGATCCATTTCCAGGCGTGCTGTTTAGATTCCCTTATTCAGGGTTGTGACAGGAAGATGAGCTGCTACCGAATTAAATATATGCAGTAGAAAAACGAAATTTTCCTGGTTGAAGTAACCTAGCTCATTTTCAGTGTTAAGCATATGGCGTCTGTGTCAGAGTGTTTTTCTACAGAACCTGAGTGTTTTATCTCATCAACTGAGCTTAATAAATTCCATTCACAGAATCTTTATTCCACGGTAATGAGTTTCAAGCAGCAACCAAGTGAGCTAGCTGTGGAGGTGAGCGGTGCTGGCGCATTGCACTTGTTGCAGGAGGGATGTTGGTGCTCCAGTCTGGGCGAGTCGTTAACGTCGCTCCGTAGGTGGAACTCATGGAGCACCTCGCAAGGTTGGAGTGATTTATGGTGCTGCGTGCTGGTGTAACTGCTCCAGCTAACAGCTAACCTACGCGGCTGGGATCGTTGTTAAGCCAGTTTGTCATCTGCTCCTAAGTGTTGTGTAGGTTATCCTCAAGATACATTTGTTTACAAAAAAAACCAACAACAAAAGCGCCTTTGGTGCAGAACCTGCCAAAGTGGCGTTCCAGCAAAAGCCATTTTAAAGTTTATAAACTGCTTTTAAAAGATTGATCCGGGCTGTAATCTCGGTGACTTACTAGAAAAATTACCTACGATGAATTGCACTTAGTGTTTGTAGCTCCAAAAATGTGATGTATCATACAGTTTGTTGACGGCAACGCTGAAAGGTCAGCCTTTCTGGACTGAGAAGAAAAAAGATGTTTTTGGCGAACCTTATTAGGACATGGACGGTTTCTTTAATAAAACTTCGTTAGTGCAGGCGATCTGTTTGTCTCATTTTGGCTGGAGTACAAAAGCAGTGCCATCTATTTGGGAACGTGCCCAACTTTGAATCTACCTGCATGCTCTTCAGGCTATGAAAAATGGATGGTTTTCCAAAAGCATAAGAAAAATGTGCATTTGTCCTTTAAAGAAAACACTGCTTACCAAGTGCTGGTATGACTGTGCAGCAGTGTCTGTGTGGAAGGAGAAGCTTTATTTAATTCTAATAACGATAGAGATAATGTTGGCTTTGTGATAGTCTCAGGCACAGCTGTTGTGTAATATCCACGTCGGTACACAGTGTGAATGGCTATAGCAAGGTATCAAACCTCTAAGATTTTTTTTTTCTTGTTATTTGACGCTTGAATAGATTGCATTGGTTTATAGGAATAGCACTGACTTTGTGCTCACAGTAATTAATTCCCTTTTCCGGGCTGGGCGAAAGTTGGTTATAATTTCCTGCGTTCTTTTATCATAAGGCCAAAGGAGAAACTCAGCATAGTGAGTAGATAGCAGCAGTGCATACATGCATTTTAAATTCAGTTTCAAGCAGTTAAGAAGATAGATTTTCAGTGGAGTTCTCTCTCTCTCTCTCTCTCTATTAGCACACAATCCTAAAACAAGGTGACCCAGAGGATTGGTGCAAGGATGTGCTATCCATTTCAGAGGTCTCTGCCTAAGGAGAGCTGGAGCTGAAGTTGGCTTCATCTCCATCCTCTGTTGGGTGCTCGGTACCCAATATCCCATCCACCTGCACCATGGGAGCCAGCGCAGCGTTGGTGCCATCAAAGGGTGTTGTGGAGCACCGTTAGGGCAGTGGTTTCCTTACTGGCCGTGTCCTTCCATTCCCTCTGTGTACACACAGTAACTTCCTAGAAGTCTGTAGTCTGTTGCCTTGCCAACACTGCGCATCGCTCGCGGGTGGGAAGCAGACGGCAGCGCAGAGCTGTCCCCAGCAGCTGGAGGGTGGAGGGGGGAAAGGGAGAGAATCTCCGTGATTTCAAGTCGTGTGATTGTGTACTGGGAAAGTGGGGAATTAATACATGTTTCCAGCAATCTCTGGGACTGTAAAATGGCTCAGGTTGGAGGAGAACTCATAGCCCACCCAGTGCCACCCCCAGCCATGGGCAGGGCTGCCCCCCACCAGCTCAGGCTGCCCAGGGCCCCATCCCACCTGGCCTTGAGTGCCTGCAGGGATGGGGCACCCACAGCTCTCTGGGCAGCATGACAACGTTCACTCCTTGCTACTTCTGAAATTGGACAACAGCGTAATTTTTCTAATGATGGGTAACTGTGAAACGCATCTATTCGACATCTGGGTTTTCCTTAATGTCTGAAGTCAGAGCTGGATGTAGTTTGCAGTCAGCTCTGTGCCTGCTGTCCTGGTGCCCGCTGGTGTTTACCATGTACATGTCATCAGCAAATTGAAAATTACTTCTAGTGGACTCCATTTGCATGTTTTTGTACTTCTCAAGGGAAAAGAGAAAATTTTAAACAAATTTTAGAAGTTCTTTATGCTTTTAACATGCAGTGGGTGCGCTGGCATCTTGTAATGTACTCTGCTTGTGTTTTTCTTCCTTTGATGGTTCATCCCTGTTAAGCAGCCGCACACACACACACAAATGGCATTTATCTCAGCTGACAGCAGTTGTATGGTCACTGCGAAGGGAACAGTTGTCCTGGTGGTCAGGTAAGCAGGGGGACGCATGGCCACCTTCAGGAGGTGGCACCACACATCTGTTTCTTCTTAACACCTTGTGTTCTGTGAGCAGGATTCCTGAGCTGCCTCCAGCTCAAAGGCCTTTGGCTTTGCATTTTGGTTTTACATCACATTGCAGCACTGGCATCAGGAGGGGTGTAGCCTGGAAGAATCAGAGAGCAGGAGGTGCTAGAGCAAAGCAGGGTGGTACTGAGCAAAGCAAAGTGTATTGGGTTCCACAGTGCTGCTGAGTGCCTGCAAAGTCCGGTAGGGAATTTCTCCTCTTCTCACAGTGCTTTGTGGGAGCAGCAGCAGACATGGCAGCTGGTAGTGCTTGTAACAAAATGTGGAACTTCACTTTGTGTTGCTTCCGTTGCAAATTGTTCAGTGAAGATCTGACCCTCACCCCTTTTCTTGCCAACCCTATGCCCTCTCTCCCTGTGCAGCTCCGCAGTTCTCTCGCTGGCTGTGGTGGGTGATATGTAAACGTCACTGTCCCACCATGCATGGGGACGTAGCAGAAAATTAACATTACAGTCGAAAAGATGAAGTTATGAAATGTGAAGGCTTCTTTTATTTTTTCATTGCAGTTTTGCCTCGCAGCATGCTGCTTCAAAGAAGCAGTGAATTGAAGTCACTAGCTGTAGCTGTCTCGTTCTTTCTCGAGGCAGTGTTTTGATAAATGTTGATGAGTTTAACTGTAAAACTAAATGACATTTATAGCACGACGTATGCTTTACCCACTGCTTAATTATATCTAATGGTGTTGCATGTAAAAGGCATTTACCACTTTACTTTTGTTTCAAACGACAATCCAAACCTCAAGGCCTGTGTTGCTTTTTTTTAAAGAAAGATGAAGACTTAATTAGAAACTAAACACAATCTATTTTTAAAAGGCAACCACAACTTCAATGTGTGATATCCAAGTGAATTCCCAATAGATGGTCTCCTGCTGTTGGAGCTAGTGCTGCAAACCAGGAGTGGAACAATTCACTGCTTCATGGAGGTGCCAAGCAATCAAAAATGTTCCATTTATCCTTATTTTTGTATTATTTCTGTAAGCACTGTATCACTGCTGTAAGTCCAGAGGCAGCAGATGGGGTAGGGCTGACACAGTTGTAGTGTGATAGAATCACAGTCGCTAAGGTTGGAAGAGATCTCTGAGATCACTCAGTCCAACCATCCACCTACCACCATGTAAAGATTGCAAAAGCAAGGAGACCAACACAAACAAGGAGGTGTTACAAAAGAAGGAAAGTGTGTGCTCACCCACCTCCAAAGATCTATGTTTGCAGGGGAGGAATTCCACAAAGGAGGGATCTCCAGCAAGGGATCCTTCCTCAGTGGCAGTCAGCCCTTAATTGAGGTCAAAGAGGAGCCAGGCTCCACCCTTTCTGGTCACACAGGTGAATCACCTTGACCTCCCAGGGCTGAGCAGATCTTTCCTTCAGGTGCTCACTCAGTGGTGCAGGCTGTGACTCAACAGTTCCCATACGCACCATTATTTCCCCTCTAAACCACATCCTGTAATACAACATGTGAACATAGTGATGTGCTCAGGAGCATCTGCCCTCCCCAGTTCGGTCATGGGTGTGCTAAAAGCAAATCCTATAGATGGAGGGAAGGGGGAAAAAATGCCTGCATAATCCTTTCCTATGTGTGTTTTTTCCCCTTCACCTGAGAGAAGCACTGGGTGTGGGCTGACAGAGGGACCTGAAGGATTTGTAGCGAGTAGATTAATGCTTAAAGACACCAGCATTGGTCTTCTGCTGCCATTTATAAACCTGATGGGTGGCAGACTGAGGGCTGCTTCTACATGTTTTCTCCCTCTCCTGTGAAATAATAAATATGGTAAAATAGCTCTCAGAACTGCCTTTATCACAGGGATGAATCAGGACAGTTGGTGTAGCAAGAGACTTAAAACTTACAAATATGTTGCCCTTTAGGCTAGCATTCATCATTGTGTCTGATCTGGAATCCAGACTAAAGCCTTTTGTTATTATATACCTTTTTATCCTTCTTTTTGGAAGTAGACATAGAAAGGAGTTCTTGCTTTTGATTGTAATGCTGAGACTTTTTTCTCCCTGATTTCTTTTTTTTTTGGGGGGGGGGAGGGGGTGGGGGGGAGGGGGTGTGGCTGATGGTGTCTGTCATTCTTTCTTTGTCACAGAAGATGTTGTCTCTAATCTCTTCCTTCAGGGGAAAATGAGGGAAAAAAATAGGCAAAAATTCCCTAAGCGCAATGTCCCCTCCCCATCAAACTGTGATATACAGATATTGAAGTGACCCGTGGCCCTTAGGACCGGATTTTCCAAGCAGCAGCAGAATTTCAGCAAAGAGATGAAGCTGGAAGTTTCTCAGCTCTTTTATAAGCAGTTATTAAGCTAAGGCAATGCAAGTAATGCTGCTTATAGAAATGACCAATTAGAAGTGTAAAGTTCACCCAGTGCCACTCTCAGCCATGGGCAGGGCTGTGCCCCACCAGCTCAGGCTGCCCAGGGCTCCATCCAACCTGGCCTTGAGTGCCTGCAGGGATGGGGCACCCCGTTCACCACCACTCTCTGGGCCCGGTCATCCGTCCATCTCCTTGGAAGGTAGCACTGTGCATCCTCGGCAGTGAGCTTTCACTCACACGTTGCCCATCCTGGATTTGTTGGCCGCCTTCTGCAGAGGTCGGTGATGGCATCGGCACTGGGCCTGGCATCCCCATGGGGTGGTTGTAGTGCAGCAGAAGCAGGCAGTGCTGAGCTGCAGCCCTGCTCAGAGAGCTGAGAGCCTCTCCCGCTTGCAGACGTGATGGGACTGTAATCCAGAGTCATGACATTGGTGTGCATACTCTTGTTTGTCCAAAGAGAACATGAAGAGTAGGCAGATAACGCGCGTTATCAACTTCTTGAGTTGCTTTGCTATTGCAGCGCGAATTGAGATCAGCTCTTCTCCCATGATTTCAAGCTGTGTATTAACTTCAAAGGGTGAAATACAAACTTAATTTAATCCCTGGAAGGACTCATCCTTTTGCATTCGATGTTTGATGTGTTTGTACATGGAAGCGCGGTTTAGATGCGTAAGCTCACAGTCTCTCAGGTTGGTGGATATTTTAGCTCTCGTTTCATGTAACCAAACGCTCTGGATGAAAGTTCTGGGGGTGTTCGCTTCAAAATAACTCCTGCGTACAACACAGCTGATAAAGCGGTGTGGTTTAAGACTATCTGCATGCTGTCTCGCTTAAAGGATGGGAATTGGCCAGAATACCTAACGCAAAGTAGTGTATTCCAATTTATCATCTATTATCCCATTGTGCCTTAGGACATTTTCTTCAGGCTTGCACATTTGTTACTAATTTTGTCATTTAATTCTCGCCTTTTGCAGTGACAGAACTAAAGGTTTGAGAACAGCTTTAAATTACATGCACAGGCAGTTAAGGGAGATCCTTTTTTATGAAAGAGATCAAGCTGTTGATCAAAATTCATCTCAGATACTTCATGGAAATAAGGATTTCTTGGATTTAGAAGAGATTATTAAGCTGCACATTGTGACAGATGCTACTGACAGTAAAATATTATGGATATTAAAAATCTGCGAGAAATGGGTTATAGGTATGAATACAAGAATTATCTGCTCGTTAGAATAAAATGGTTCCCATCATCTGTCTTAAAACAGTTGTCCTCGTTATTGGAAAATCCCATCATCCCGTGGTGGCTTTTGGTTGGGGTGTAGGTCGTGTAGTCTCTAATAATTGAGTACATTGAGAAATGGACTCTGAGAGTGACTGTAGCTGTACAGAACAGATGGAAATTACAAAGACAGCCTCACAAATGGAAGGTTAACCTCTCATTCTCCTGCATCCCTGCAAGTGTCCCTGCCCTCGGCCGTGTGAGAAAGGCATGGCACCAAAGGAAGAGCGTGCTGTGCCTTGTCTGCATACCTATGGGTGATGTATGTTCTTGGTAGCGTAGGTTCAGTGGCCTTGGGTGTGACCAGTATGAAATGTGAAGTGTGGGGCTGCTGCCAACCTGCACAGTTCAGAAGTGGAGGTGACAGTGCAGGTGGCACACCTGCAGGCATGCTGCTTCCTCCTGTAGCTGGGCTTTCAGCATGGATTTTACAGCTCTGTGACAGAGACGGAAGTGAACGCTGTTAAATAACGTTGTTCTAATAAGGTAAATGTCCTGAGTGCACTCACTGTCTGTGAAAAGGGAATATTTTATTACTGCTTCCTCTTCCTACCTGTAGCAACCTGCTGTACGCCGTCAGGCTCCAGTTCCTCGTAGAACAAGTCAGAGCAGGTACAGGAAACTCAGTGTGTATTTTAAACTCCAGATTAATCAAGGTCTCCTTCCTTAGATCTAGGCTATGTGTGTCCTTGATAGCGATGTAGCTGGAAGATAAAAAGCAGATAAGAAATTCTGTATTAGAACAGCATTAATAATAAATGAATGTTGATCCTAATTGAGTATTATTTAAACATACTGAATGGAGGCAGCTGTCTGCTGGGACCATCTTATGTTGTCAAACTACATCTCCCTTGTCAGCGCTGCTTCTGAACGTCTCTCCTTGGTAGCAGGAGTGGAGAGCTGGTTTTCAGGCAGTGTCCTTGACGCATGATGTCTTGCAGTGGTGACAGCAGAGTTGGAGGAACACGTGCACAAAACTTGTGACAGGTGCACGCGGTGCATTTCTTTTGAGGCTGTGCACGGCTTTGCCCTTTGCTTTCGTTTTTTTCCCACTCTCTTCACTTCTCCCTTTCCTTTTCCACCTGACAGCCCCATTTAGAGGCCACCAGGCAGTGCTCGGGGGTGACCAGCTGCTCCTGCTCCAGCAGCGAGTTGACTTCCTCGTGCAGCCTCACCACGACCTGCATTTTCTCATGGCTTTTTTCCACAGTGCACGTCTTTGAGACATGGTGAGTGGTAGCAGTGGGAATCGAGCATCCCCTGTCATCTGAAGTCCCCCCTGTTTCTAAATTGCTTTGTTCGTGGTTGAAAGCGTCTCAGAGCCGGGACATGGGCACGCAGTAGTGAATGACCCACAGAGCTGTTTGAGATCGTGTTGTTTCATAGAGCTTTATCCTCTTTGGAAAAAACAAAGGCATTCCCTAATTTCTTTTTCCTCACTCAGTAACTGGTGAATGATTTTTAATTGTGCTGCAGCATGGCTCGGTGCTTGCTGGCCCTTCAGGCTCTAAACCCAAACCACTGCTACCTGCAGACCAGGCTGCGTGTTTCTCCATGCTAAGCTGTTGGTAAGGCTCCCTGAGAGTGCCTCCTTCCTCATAATAATACCCTTGTACAAGAAATGCTAACCTAAAATAGGAAGTAAATTCCGTGCAGCATCTCAGCTTGCTTTCTGGTCTGAGCTCCTATCTCTGTTCCCATTCTGTCTGCAGTGGTTTACTTTCTTCCCCTAGAAGGAAGCTTTGCTTTTTTTGCTTGGAACTTTTACTGTGATTTTTTTCCCATGTATTTTTGTGACCCTAACCTGGCCGAAGTTGCTCCATCACAAGTAATTTGCTGCAGCACCTTGTAAATCATAGACCCGTAGAAGGGCTCGGGTTGGAGGCTCTGTGGGTGATGTGCTGCAGCCGAGGACTGCTGCTGCACAGATGTCCTTTGGTCACAGTGCTGTGATAAACCCCTGACCTTAGCAGTGCAAAGTAATTGTTTAATAAGTGACCTTTGATTGTTTTGCAGCGCACTGTCTGCTTCCAGCACAGAAGGAAAAGATCAGCCTGTTCCTGAAAATCGCTCTTCTGGTGCGTTAGTTAACCAGGGCAAAGCATCCCTACCTATAAATATAGATAAAGGCTGCAGTATCAACACCTTTTATATATATGAGCTGCCAGATGAGGTAAGAAATTAGTTCTGAAAGAGGAAAAATATAGCCCGCAGCTTTCCAACTTAGCCATGGCAGCAAAACATATAAATTGTGCTTTTAGACATCGTCACGGGGAGTGTGACTGGTGGAGCTCTTGCTCTGCGTGGTCATATTCTGAAAGGCTAAATTTCTGGCGATTGCTGTTAAATTATGTTCTCTTACGGGGCTTGATTTGGTTAGAAGCATGGAAGGAGAAAAAACAGATTTGTGGAGTAGTGGGCTTTGTTGCAAAAAGCTGCACTGATCCTGAGAGCTGTGACGGATTCCTCTCTGCCGCGTTCCCGCGAGCCTTGTTTGCGGTGCCCCACCGAAGGCAGTGGCAGATAAGATCTGTATTGATTCTGAGCATCCTGTGATGGTAACCTTTGAGGGGACAGGCAATGTATGGCCATGGAATTTTATCTATCAATATCTGAGTAATAGAAAGACAAGCATGACATCTAATCCCAACACAGGTGACAGATGATAAATCTGAGCTGGTGTGGTTACTGGTAATGGGAAGCAGTGAGAGGGAGGGCTGGATGTGGTGAAGTCAGGAAGTGCTTCGGGCTGAGAGATCTTTCAGCCAAACAAGTGTAGATTTTCATCATAGCAAATAGAGTTTTATTCCCAATCACAGTATATATAAGATCCAAATCACTTAAATGCGATATGGACTGCTTGGTTGTTCTTAGCCAGCGTTGCACCATAAAAGGCCTCTCACCACATGTATTAACCTCGAAGCAGATGTTTTGCAAGGGTAGTGCTGGACTGGCCCTTGTGTTTGCTGCCCCACTCCTGGATCCGTCCCACGGCTCCGTGCTGTGGCACCACAGTGTACTCCACACTCCCTTTGCAGCCAGTGCTTCCAAAACACCTGGGGCTGGGAGAGCCAGTTAGAAATGGGGCACTTCCAGCAGCTTCGCGAGTAAAAAATGCTGAGAATTTTAATAATTCAGATGGAGAGTGATTCAGCAAAGGGACTGCTCTCCTCTGGACTAACAATACTTAGCTGTGTTGCTTTAGCAGTATTTCAGATCAGTTTTCCATCTTTATACCATTCCAGTTGCACGCCAGCAGAAAGAATTCCCTGATGCAATTTCATCATGCAGAAATTCACAAATGTTTAAAGTAAATATAACCCTCGGTGTCAGTTCGGAGCTATTGTCATCTTTTATTCTTACTCTTTAAACAAGAAAAGCAGTAAAGGTGGCTATAGCATATTTTTTTTTTCCTTTCCTCCAGAAATTTAATAGCTCCACACAACTTGCTCAAATTTGCAGTATATTTTTCTGAAGTGTATAATTCATAACACAAACATGCTCCCCATAATAAGCGATTTTTTTTTTTTTTTAGCACCATCTTGCGTATTCTGTCTGAAGTCAGGAGAGTACTTTGGCAGAGGAACGTTGGCTGTGGCTCAGTGAGAGCTGGGCAGAGGGGTTCTCTGCCTCGCTGGGTGAATCAGTGATGAAAGGTGCTGAAAGCATTCACACGTGTGTACACTTGTTAAAATATGTATCGAGAAGTGAGGGAAACAGGTCCCTGCAATTACAGAGGTTGAGTAAAGCGTATGACAAGAAAATTAAATAGCTTGCTGAATGGTGGAAGTGTTTTTGTCCCTGCAGAAAATGTCAGGGAGACTTGCTGGAATTCACAATAAATAGCAGAATGGGAAGACCTGTGGTGGCCAGGCCCAGTGAGGGCATGGCTTGCAGTAATCCGCTTGGATTACTGGTCATCCAAAATTAATGTGTGTGGATTGAGTGACGGTGACTGTCAGAGAAGGGCATCATAGACCTTACTTACCTTCAGAGAAGACCTCTGAGGTCATCCAGTCTAACCATCCACTTACCACCAACACTGCCCACTGACCATGGGCAGTACACCGTCTTCCCTTTCCTTGAACACCTCCAAGGATGGTGACCCCACCACCTCCCTGGGCAGCCTGTGAGAAGAAATTCTTCCTAATATCAAAGCAGCCCTTAGGAAACCAAGCACAGTGAATGGAATGCAGTGGGCAAACAGAAGGCGTCCCTGACCATTCCTGCATTTAGGGCCTGTCTTGGCTCTTCTGATAAATTAATACGATGCTTTCACCAGGTGTCTCCATCTTTTTCAATTTCTTCTGAGAAATGATGAACCTCAGCAAAGAATAGTTCTCTAGTTGGAAAGCAGAAGCATTTGCTTAATGCCAAGCAGCTCCTTAATTGATGCACTTCATTAGTGACAGGCAGTAGCT
The DNA here is from genome assembly GCA_036925125.1 of Oreortyx pictus. Classification (NCBI taxonomy): domain Eukaryota; kingdom Metazoa; phylum Chordata; class Aves; order Galliformes; family Odontophoridae; genus Oreortyx; species Oreortyx pictus. Next base: position 4,468,623 of record JAUPFR010000025.1, on the reverse strand, counting down.
GTGTTTTTACAGATCGTGATTCTGGAAGTTGGGGAATAATATTAATCCCCCACCCCCTTTTTTCCACCACAGAGGAAGTCACTCTTTTAGCTGTTGCTCTTCCAGATTGAGCGCATCAAGTGCTACCAAAACTTACCACGGCAGAATTGATGTGGAAATCAGTGCCCTTCATCAAAGCATTCCTTTTAAAGCCAGTTTTCTTGGTAAAGGAAGAATAACACGCGAGACATTTGAAAGCAAACATGAATGCAATGTGAGCATTACCATATCAATTTGTCGTCGTCAAAGCTACAGACGTGGAAGTGGAGGTACTTATATCCCATTTCCTCCGTTCCCTTTGAGCATCATCTGCTCCGTTGGGTTCTGAGGCCGTGGTGGGACACCGTGCTATGAAGTAGCTGTCACTCACAGTACACGGGGACTTTACACAGGGCACAACTTCACAAGAGCTTATTGGAGATGACAGCAAAACAAACTTGAAAATGAGATTTTCTAGAGTTCTGTTTGTTTGCCAGCAGTACTTTTTTCTCAAAGAGCTCTTTCCCAGAGGAGGTGCAGTTGCATTTTGGCCATACTGAAGCGGTTGCTCGCCATAGAGAAGGTTTTGAAGAGACACTAAGAGCTACTTGAATGCAGAAAAATCTCAGAGATACTTGACTGAAGGTCACGACAGTGGTAATTAGATCTTATTAGAAGAGAAAGTTGCTATTTCAAAATGTTAGATGTAAATCTTGGTTGAAAATAAGATTTTCTTCCTAGGTTGAGAATGAAATTGAAAGAATAATTGTTCATAAATATCCGTGTGCAGCTTTAGATTCTGTGGCTTTGGAGGGTTTCCATTATAATTTTTGCCTGGGCTGGGCATAGAAGAAAGACTTCAGGGCAGAAAGGTATCAGTAACTGGCAGCCAGCTGAAGTGTGCAAACCCTCACAATGGGCTGGTGGGGCTGAGAAACCCAATTTTATGCTAAGAAATTGCTCTTTCATGTTATAGGCCAAAAGCCCTTGGCTTCTTCTGCAGAAATGTGAGTAATTTTCACAATGCAGTATTATTCAGCGTTATCATCATCATCTGTTCACAGCTGTACCTCCAACAAAATGTGTTCCTCCCACTCGCTTGGAGCTCTCCTGAGGTTTGACTGCAAGCTCTGGGCACCTCCTCTGGCCATCTCCCATCTCCCCTCTCTTTGTGGTGGTGGTGGATGCAGACATGCTCCTGTATGGTGCTAGTGATGGCCATGGGTACACGCTCTAAGGTGATACCTGCTGTACACCGACACTCAGCCCTGATGTTGTGTCAGTCCCAGCTTTTAACTTGCAAGGCTTTCAGCATCTCTGTTTGGCAGACAAAATGGACTGGGAGATGCGAAGAGACTAATAATAGTGCAATTACACTCCCCCAGCCTGTCAATACTAACAGGTGCCCTTGAAGCTGGTGCAGCCGGTGTCTGAGACTGGAGTTGTTCTGCTCATGGAGGCAGGATTGTGCATCTTCGTGCAAAGCAGCAAAGGCACTGATTTAGGACTCGTTCCTCGAGCACATCTTTCCTACGTGCCATGAGCTGTGTCCCATGCTTCTATGTGCACGTACATTTTGTAGACAGCCCAGTCTAAAATTGCTACCATTCTCTTGTGCACGAAAAGATATCATGAAATTAACTCCGTAGAAAGCAGTCGCCTTTTGTTGCCGACACAATCAGTGTGGATTGTCCATTCTTCTCAAAAGTTCGAGTGTGACGATGCTCTGTGTTGGCACAGCCTGCTCAGGCTGTGGGGACAGATGTGCCGAGCTCCAGCAACTTGCTTTCAGCACGCCGTCGTCGATTCCATCCCATCTCCTTAAAGCAAATTTGCCGAGACTGTAAATTGTGATTTGTTTCCCTTCTTCTTGCTGCTCTGTGGCGTCCCTGCATCTGATCGCTGCACAATGCCTGTTCAGTTACTGCAGTCTCTCTGAAGAGGCAGATTGTGATGCTTCACAGGGATTCTGATCTTTGTGATGGGTGGAAAGAGCACAGGAACCACTCAGCAGTGACAAGGAGACAAAGCCTTTGGTGTAGGTAGATTGCCGGGTGTTTATAATCCTTCTGCAACATTTCTCTCAACCTTTAGTTGGTTCTTTAATCGTTACATTCTTCTTAGATAGCTGAAATTGGTAAGTTTTGACATCAAAATTACATTAATTCTTTGGATTGATCATCACGTCATTTTTTTTTCCTCCGAGACACAAACAAATAGTTTGTATATCTGAGCGTAGGTTTTTAGTTGGCTTTTTTTTTTCCCCCTTTGACTCAATTTATTAAAAGGAATTTTGTGAGTTTGCATAGTTGAGGTTTCATGAAAATTACTCTTTCTTGGAAAGCGTTTCTGTCTGTTTTCTGTGTATGGAATCAGCAGTGCTGTTGGCCATGATGAGGTACCAGTGGCTGGTGTTGCGTTGGGAATTGAAGAGGCATGCTCACTAGCACGTATTCCTCATTGTTCCCTCTCCTCCCCCTGATGCTTTACTCTATCCCGATGTGCTGCAAGTGGAAAAAAGAATTAATTTTCAGTGTGACCACTGTGTATGAGCTGAGGTCCCTGCGCTGTGCCTACCGAGGAGAAACTTGTTCTAACACAATTTGTTGTTCAGAGTCTTCTTACTTTGCAACCTTAGAAGCAAATACTGCAGTGGTCCCAGGCAGAAGTACAAGTGTAAAAATTAATTGCTTAGCTTCTGTCTGAAATCCTCCCCTGAGCATGTTACTTCCCTCCATCTTGTTCTTCCTTCCAGTAGGTGAAAGAATCGCTTTAGGTAATAAAGGAAACAGGCAGAGTATTTTTTTCCTTCCCCTAACATTGCAGATAAACTGTTTTGGTTATTGCACATGCTCACTAATTTTATATATATCTGATGCATGCGTGTGGCAGCTCCCCCTGAAGTCCACCCCTGGAAGCTGCCTCATCTCACGTTGCTGTTTTCCTCTCTCAAGAGCAATGCCTTACACTTCAGCTCAAGAATGTTCTTGCATCTTACGTCAAGTGCAAGTCATCCGGTGTGTGTAGGCAGCGATGAGAAGCTCAGTCCAGGAGAGCATGTTTTGAAGAACTGCCTACCTGTGAGCACAGGTTATGTGTGTGCGCAGGCAGAGAGATTTCCTGCTGAGTGTGGGTAGGGCTTAAAAAAACTAATTTTCATTTGCAATTTTTTGTTCTCTTTTTCCGTGGCCTTAATGACAAGAAAATGGCTGCAATTTTTTCACTTCTGCTCTCCTTTCATGCTAGACTCAGTCTTCTTGTGTGCATGCTAAGGGAGTCAAACACTTTGCTGGAAACAGAGGCTTAATTTTCTTCATAGCTTTATAAACAGAACCCAAAGGGAAGTGAATTATGGAAGCAACGTTGTGATATAATCAAGGAATCCTGCCCCACGTCTGATCTTTGAGTCTGTCCCTTATGTTATAGAGCATTGCAGAGTTCTTTATCAATAATAGCCTTCCTGTTTTTTGTTTTTTTACTCTGTTATTCTATGTGAGCTCTGTACAGTTCAAAAATGGAGAAGCTGTGGGTGCCCCGTCCCTGCAGGCACTCAAGGCCAGGTGGGATGGGGTCCTGGGCAGCCTGAGCTGGTGGGGGGCAGCCCTGCCCATGGCCGGGGTGGCACTGGGTGGGCTTTGAGGTTCCCTCCAATCTGAGCCTTTCTATGGTTCTTCCTCCCCCCCACCCAGATCTCTGTGCCGTTAAAAGACGTGGTGGTGCTTTAAATGTATGTATTTTAGTGAAAGTAATACTCCCCAGAATGCTTGCATAGCGCTGGTAAATATTAGCAAATAACTTCCTGAAATGTTTAAGTGAAAATGGGCCTAGAGAGTTCTTGCTTCACACTGCATGTTTATTTAATTTGAAGTTTGTAATTGATGCTGTTCTTGGTAACTGGGAGCAGATGTGAATGCAGATAACCAAAAGCGTTAACTTGTACTGCCTGGTGCTGCTAGTTAAGCAAACAAATTTAGGTCAGCAGAGCAAAGGAGTCTGTGCAAACAACAGCCGGATGGGATGCCCTGTGGTTCAGAATAAATACACAGAAATCCACTGTGGTTGAACTGATGGCTGTGTCAGGCTGTGGGGTGTTGTCCTCGTGTGCCCTGTGCCTCTCATTAACCCCAAAGCTTGTGGGAGAGTAAATATTCCTTGAGACAGATCGTGATGCCAGCCTGGACCTAGATGCTGGACTTCCAAAGCAATCTGTCAGCAGGCTTAATGTAGCAACATTCCAGCATGAAAAGCTTCAGTGGCTTAAACTTCACATAATTTATTTCTAAATTACTTCTACTGTAATTTTTATTAATTCAAATAGGCTTCCAAGCTGATGTAAAACTCAGTAAATGCAAGGAACAGTTTAATGAATTGAAAATAGGATTGAGTCCTTTAACGTAAATGTAAAAAAAAAAAAAAATATGCTTGCAGTAATTGCTTAGATGGAAATCAAGTCTTAATAGCTTTGTTAATGATTTGTAGCGAATATTGCGTTTATGAGAACGTATCAAGCTGATCCTTGTGCAAGAACCTTGTTTTGAATGGCTTTGATAAAATCATTCCCTGGGAGCAGTTAGTGGTGGTTAACGTCTTCACAGAATAGGATCACAGAATCGTGAGATCCTTAGGGTTGGAAGGGACAGTCTAGTCCTACTCCTCTGCAGTGAACAGGGGCACCACAGCTCCATGGGGTTATCCTGATTTTGTCTTACACTGTTGCTGTAATATTGCAGTGTAGCCTCCACTGGAGCCTGGCTGTGAGCACGGGGGGGCTAAGGATGGGTTGTGGTCACTGATGCCCTACCCACAGCTGTCTCTGCTCAGCGTTGGACCCACTTGACTGGGTATAAAGTCTTCTGTCACAGTGTTATAAGTTCCTGTTTCGTAAGCGAGCGATGGTATTGCATCCCCTGGCTTTGCTTGGGTAGGTTGTACATGACAAACCTTTGTGCTGCCATGGTTGGAAGTGTTGAAGAAATCCATAGTGAGACTCCTGATAGCACGGCTGGGTGCTCATCTTCTGACCCGAGAGGTTTGAAAATGGTCAACAGAGTTGCAGTTCACTGAAAAAAAGTGGAGAGAAGGCAAGATGAAAGAAAACCCAGAGCATAACGAGCACTCCTGGTTATTTTGAGTCCCAAAGTTTCTCCCACTTCCTTGGGCCATCTACAGGTAAAGCTGCATTGTGGTTGTCTCCTTGTCCATACGGAAGGCAGACAAGCTGTGAGCTGCCACCAAGAGGGGTTTGGTTCCTGCTCCCCTCTCCCACACAGCTCTGCTTTGCTGTAGCCTGACATCGGGGATGTGGAAAAATTGAAATGCAAAACGCTTTTTATTCCAAATTACAATCTTCTGCATTCTTTAAAATGCAAACAGAATTTCTCCGTGTGCATCTGATGTAATGATTTGACTCATTAAAGAGAGTGTTTTGAGGTGGTGACCTGTAAATGATGACAAGACTCCCACAGCATAATTGCATCGAGTTCTTCTTTCCCACCTCTGGACATTAATAGCACCCACTGAGGAGATGTAGTAGGTAAAAAACAGTTCACAAAAGCATATCTGCTGAAGTCAAAGGTCAGATGCTTCTTACAGTGGGTTTTTCTTTCAAGGTAATTTAACAACACTCTTCTTTTAAGAGAGGAAGGAAATTTCTACTGTTCCCCTGCACATGGCATGGAACTTTTGCTCCTGAGACTGATAGGAGGATTAAGGTGTGAAGAGATGGAAAAGTCCAGTGAGATTTTTCCCTGCTTATCATTTTTGGTCATTATTTAAAATATAGCAGAGAGAATGAAGTGACATGTTTGCTTTGTAATGAGGTCGTACAGTGGTCATTTGGCAAGCAATTAGCTGTACAGCAGTCATTTTTCCACTATTCCCATCATGGACCTCTCTTCCAGTTATTCCTCTTCAATTCAGTTGCTTCCAGTACCGCTTAAGGGGAGGAAATCCATCCTCGAATTTCCTGGTGTCATTCATTCAGTTATTCCAAATGAAACTTTCTGACATTGTTTATGATTTTCATATTTCATCTTCCCTTTCTTCTTAAGGTGATGGCCAGAACTTGGTGACAGAAGATGTGACAGTAGTGGAGGGGGACGTTGCCACCATCAGCTGTAGAGTCAAAAACAGTGACGATTCTGTGATTCAGCTCCTCAATCCCAACAGACAAACCATTTATTTCAGAGATTTCAGACGTAAGTTCCATCTTTTGTTGTTTGGTAACAAGTTTTCCTGCACTGTGCTCACGCTTTGGGTAAAGGATATGCTGAGATCTTTTAATTTTATGTTGGACACTTAAAGTTTAGTCAGTTCTTTAGAGGGCAGATCAGACAGGCAATCATAATCTTTCTCCTTAATGGAAACCTTGATGGTCCCCTTTAAAAGTCAGACCATCTTGCTTTGCAATAGGAATTGATTGTGGTAATTCAGGGTGAATTGCAATTGAGTGCCAAATATTTAGCTGACACAAACAAATTGAATAGAGCAAAGCAGAGACGGTGTAATGTTCTCAGATGTAATCTCTTTGGTTGGAAGGCTGAAATTTTCCAGACGATCTCTGCCTCGTTATAGCCAAAGCAAAATCTCCCATCACTGTGGTGTCCGCTGGCTTTGTTTCCTGTCGTGACCATACCACCTCATAGCTGCAATGAAGTGTTTGAAATTCTTTGTATTGATGTCACAGTGGAGACTAGAGACACTGGCACGTTGTGCTGAGAGCTGTAGGAACACTTGGCAGAACATGTTCTTACCCAAGACATTTTATGACCAGTCTACAAGTACAGGCAGACCATGGAGCCTGTCTTGTTTCACTTGTGCTAGTGTTTGTGGGCTATATGTTTGCTGGTAAGATTTGAAACCTTTGGTTTCCAAATTTCTAAATAGCTGCTGTGATTCAGGAAACAAATGTTAGGTTGTCCTTTCCCTTCTTCTTTTATCTTTTGTGCTGTCCCTTGTTTACTCGTTGCTCGCAGTCTAAAATGCATACATATAAGAATGGCTTTTCAGAGTAAGCAGTCAACCCGTGCATCCTTAAGCAGTCTGAGTCATAGAACCCTTCAGGTTGGAAAAGACCTCTCATATCCCCAAGCCCAACCCACCATGCCCACTGACCATGTTCCCAAGTGCCACATCCCCCTGGTTCTGGAACACCTTCAGGTACAGTGACCTCCCCTCCCCAACTCCCTGTGCAGCCCATTCCAATGCCTGACCACTCTTTTGGAGAGGATGTTTTTCCCAAACCTGACCCTCCCCTGGCACCACTGAAGATAAATCCTACGTGGAAAGCCTTGTTGCTGTGCCCAGCTGATTTGCTTCTGTTGATTCTTTGTAATGGTTTGAGAACAGAAGTGTTCCATAGCTCCAATCCTGCAAGAAGGAGGATTACAGCTGTGGTCAGGAGCCCACGGGGTGCCAGTTTAGGTGCTGCTCAGATCTCTGCAGACTTTTGGCTTTGTGTTGGGAGAGGGACTTTGCATCTGTCGCCGCAGTCGCTGACGATCCCTTTGCTCCGCAGCGCTGAAGGACAGCAGGTTTCAGCTGGTGAATTTCTCCAACAGTGAGCTCCGAGTGTCGCTGACGAACGTCTCTATTTCTGATGAAGGAAGGTACTTCTGCCAGCTCTACACGGACCCCCCGCAGGAAATTTACACCACGATCACAGTGCTTGGTAAGGACCCAATGGGTGCGTGTGGTCAACTTCCCTAATTGCTGATGACTTTTGTGCTTTCAGTAGTCAGACTCATCTGATCATACGCTAAATATTTTCTTCCCAAACTCAGGGATTTGAAGGATTATATTCTAATGAAGACAGGCAGCATCTTTGCCCATCTGTGGTATTCCTTAAGGGCAGTTATTACCAACAGCATAGCTCAGGAACCTCCTACCATATGAAGATGCATAAGGTTTTGCATGCTTCTCTGTTGACTTATCCAGCGAAATGTAAAGCCAACTAATGGAAAGCGATAGTTTCCTATTAATTGTAGCATTTTTTTATCACGTTTAATGAAGCGTAAGATCTTTCACTCCACATCCTGAAGTTGCTCATTGCTTTAGGAACAGCTGTTTGTAGAGTTGAAGTTAATTCTGTCTCATCCCTCCCATCCCCACCAGCCAAAATATGTTCACAACCGGTCATGCTGAGCTCATGCCTTGCCTTCTCTTGATGCTTTGCAAGGCTGTGGTGGATGTGCAGCTGTAAGTCTGTGGTTACCAATAATAGCAGCTCATGCTATTAGTGCTCTTTCTACAGATTAGCAGTGGCTTTTAAGAGTCTATTAATAGGAGAACCTGAATCACAGAGGATGATATGATGTGAGATCTCACTTGCTGATTAGTTTAAATCTTTCTCCTTTTATTTAATGAGATTTGGTTCTTAGGTTTTTATACATTGTTTAAATAATGTTTATAAGTGATTCTACTGCAGTCGTTATGTTTATCAACAGCTTTTAACTTCTAATACAGTTTCCAGTATCTGTGTGAATAAAAAGCTCTATTTCAGCTCTCCTCAGTAATCATACCTAAACAAAAGTACTGTGCTGTATTTAATTTCCCTGCTAACGGTGTGTTTGAAATAATACTGTTTACTTTATTCACCTATAAGCCAGGTCTGCGTGTCTCCCAAGTGGGAGATGTAATGCATTTGGGTTTTGGTGGTTTTCTTTTTAACACACGTTAGGCTTTAGAATTCAAGGAGAAGACTCGTTTATTTATTTTTCTTGGTCTTTTGCTTCAGTTCTTTTTTAGAAAACAGCATGACCAGTGTGTGCCTGCCTTTCCCTGGCATTCATAAAGCAGTGAGCCTTTCCCGTTCGCCTTCATCACATGCTCAGGCAAAACCATAGTTCACAGGGCAGGCAATAAAGATAGATGTTTATTATTAGAGGGCTAAGGAGGGGAGTGTTTATCTTTGCTAACATTTGTACTTCGAGACAGGGTGTGCAAAGCCAAGGATAACATGTCTGTCTTTTCTTCCATATTATTGACTTCCTGATTAGGAGAAAAAATAGGCACGGCTGGGGAGTAGTTATCCATGTCAGTGCATCGTTGGTCCTCTTAGGGATTCGTTCTCCACCAGAGATCTTCTGGTCATTGCTCAGTCTCCTATATATGTTAAGTTCTGTCAAAGAGCACTGCTGCTGATCTGCTTCTAATGGCACTAGCTTTGGTGAGTGGAACAAAGTTTTGAAGCATCCTTCTTTGTAGTCAGCGTTAGAAGAGAGCTTCACACTTTTTTCTCCTTCAGTAATGTTCTTCCCTCCTCTTCCCCATGACTTTAATGCCTTCAGTGAGACTATATGTAGATTTATTCATGCTTAATTGGAACATGTGAAAATCTCCCAATATGTAGTCTGTTCTGTTCTTCTTGCAGAAAAGCCACAAGTGACTAATTAGTCCATTTGATCATCTGGATGGTATTTATACATATTTGTTCTTCATTAGCCGAAAAACGCGTTAGTCGCATTTGAACTATACAGTTGCTTAATCATATCGATCAGACCAAAGTTGAGTTTCCTTTGGAAGTTCTGATTTTTTTCCCTGTGAGTGCAACTCCACATCGCATGGAGTCTCGATGTTCATTTTTTCTCACTCTCCAGCTACCAGTGCTTCCATGGGGAGATGCTCCTTGATTCTATGTCATAGTTGATAAGCTTGTTTGTCACGTCTCTGTGTTAGGCTGCAGGCTGAAGCTCTGGCCTGTTTCCGAGTATTACTGGCTTAGACTTCATGCAAGACTCCTGATCTGCAGAGAGAACTGGGGAGAAAGGCCAACTGCCATCCTAGGGGGACTGCCATGCTGTGCAAGAATCCGTTCTTGGGTGCACAGTTGACTGTCTCCTCTATCTGGGATGGTTTCGGGTTTAGTTTGTGGAGGGAGGCAGCATTGTCCCAGAGGTGATTGCAGTTCGATGTGCTCCTGTGCTCATTGACTTCTGAGCATTCTCAATGAGCTTGATGGTCGCTGGCCTGCTTCCACTCCTTAAGGCTGAGACTTGAAACTGAACAGCAGGAGAGAAAAATTGCCTTCCGAGGTTAGAACTGCGGTAAGTAATGCGCTTCCAAATGTCAGCTTTGGTGTTTCCTCTCCCTGTCAGCGCAAGTCGAGAAATGTTCGTGAAGTCAAACTGTATTTTTAAATAGCAACGTACACAACTGAATACTGTGGAAGATTCAGACTCTTCTGTGGAGCTGTGCCTTGCTAGGAGACAGAACAGAGACTTAAGGATTTGAGAAGTGCTAATTTGTGAAACCACTCTGATTATTAGGTGGAGAGTGAAAGCGCTTACTCTGATTACTGCAAAACCATCTATCAAAGGATTTGATCGATTGAAAGATCAAGTGAATGCTGGTGGCTAGTTTGCTCCAGTAGGCTTTATGGGTTTTTCAGAAGTCTTTCCTGACTCATGTTAGGGATCAGAAAATGCCTTACTTGCCTTTTCATCAAGTGTGTGTTGTGATTTTGGTTTTTTGTTTTATTTATCTTTCATTTTAGTCCCGCCACGCAATTTGGTAATTGATATCCAGAAAGAGATCGCTGTTGAAGGAGAAGAGATTGAGCTGAACTGCACTGCCATGGCCAGCAGACCAGCCACCACCATCAGATGGTTCAAAGGGAACAAGGAGCTGACTGGTACGTGTATCTTCCCAGTCACCTTTTCTTCTTTCTTTCTTTTTCACACACTGAAATGACTTTTGTAACATTGTCTGCTTGTTCTCTGTTCCCTCTTGAAAAAAAAATAAAGAAAAAGTAAAAAAGCAAGCTGTTTTAAACTCCAGCTCAGGAACAAAGGAATATGTGGGCAGACAGAAATTATTCTTTAATACAGAAGGGCTGAACTTCGTGTTGTCCTCTGCCTACCTGCTAGGCTTGAGTGTAGGGATCTGGAGCCTTTCTGTAACTGCAGGTGACCTCGAGGAGCCCTAAAGCTGTGCTGAGAATTTATTTCTGTGGCTGTTTGTACTTTTCTGCCCTGTTTTAGGTATGAGTAAGATCGTCTGTGCTTTGAGCCGTAAAGGTTTTCAGTTCATATCTCACTCTTCTGCTTATGGAGTATTTTTCCCATGTTCGGTTGCATATTCATATAAGATGTGTTTCTCCCACTCCCCTAAGCCAGGTTGCTCCTGGTATTAGCACAGTCAAGTTGCTGACACTGATTGCGTGTGTCATGCTGTTAGTTTTAAGTCTGCATATAGATGTGAGCTTGGTTGACAACACCTTTGTGCTGAGACAGTGAAGGGCTCTCTACAGAAGTCCAGACTCATTACTTCAAATGCAACCCCCCTACAAGGGCAAGATAAAATCCTCTATTTAAGTACAACACCTACAAGCATCTGAGTATGACACATGCTGAGCGTATGCTGATAAAGGTGGAATGCAAACCTGCTGCTGCTTGAAGTGGTGCCCCACTGATTTCCAGCACCTGTTGTCATCTAAACGTTACACAGATCTTCAAATGATCTCTTTCTTGGTTTTCTTTCCTATTCTGGCAGACAGCAGTGCAATAGTTTTTGACCCTTCATGCTTGACCTGTCCAGCTTCTTGATTGAGTTTTCTTGCATTGGCAATTGAATCCCAGCTTTGCTTTAGCTTTGAAGACTGCTGAGCTGATAGTTGCTTCTTGAAATACCAGTTCACCCTGTGGATTCTTTGGATGCTTCTTAAACAGAAGTCAGGAAACTGAAATACTCGGTTGAGAATAGAATGAAGCCTTTCCTCTAGGCATAAAGGGATGTCACTTTCTGCAGCTCTCCTCGTGTTGTACTTAAATATATTATCCCAAAATATTTTGCATTTGAAAGACCTCTGTTGCAAGATACTCTTAACGTTTTGACTGTGCAATCTGAGTTCTTAAATAAAAAGCCACAGATGTGAGTGTTTGGAAGCACAGGGGAGGCATAGTGTCAGCAAGTGATGGCAGAGGGCATGGCTAAATCCTCTCTCCTGTCTTGTCTTTTCTTTCTTGGTTCTGTGTTGTATGTCACACCACCTTTCAGGTAGTAAATCCTGGACTGTGCTGTGCTCCCACCACCACCGTTACTCTCTCTGGAGTGCTGTTGAAATATTTCAGCCTGTCAATACTACTTGTAATTAAGAGAATCTATTTAATCACTATGCTAGCTGATTGTTGATCCCAAAGTGGGAGGGGATTTGTAACTCCATTGATTGAAGAGTTTGGGGAAGGTGTAAAGGGGTTGTTAGTCACTGAGATAGCGTATTGTAGATTTTAATCAGAAACAACTTCACGGAGAGGTGTGCTGCTCCATCCCCATGTACTTCCCTGCCAAAAAGCCTTGTGTCTAAAGAGAGGAAACAGGTGTATGAAGGGAGCGTGTCACCTGGGCACAGAAACAAGGAAGGTGAACGTGCCCAGTGCATACCTACATCTGTGGTCACTTTATGCTCTTCTTTCTCATTTCCTTGCCAGGCAAGTCGGAAGTGGAGCAGTGGTCTGATATGTACACAGTGACCAGCCAGCTTCTGCTGAAAGTGGGACGGGAGGACGATGGGGTCCCTGTCATCTGTTTGGTGGACCATCCTGCTGTCAAAGACTTGCAGACACAGCGCTATCTAGAAGTCATGTGTGAGTAGTGGTTTTAACATAAAATGACTCTAAGAGTTCAGGAGCCGTTCGCCGTATGTTTAGGTGAAGCCATGGAAGGTGTTGATGGAGCTTATATCCTGTACTTTAAAAACTGAAATCGAAGCGTTGTTTACCATTTCATTGGTTAAGTCTTGACTTTTCCCAGCCCTTTCGTTTACACTGAGTTCACACCATGAAAAGTTCCTGGCTGAGCCTTATGATCATCAGAACAGACTAAATCTCAGGGGGTTGGAGGGTTTTTTATAGCAGAAGTCTCTTTGAAATGTTTCTCTGTGAAGCCACATGAAAGCAACTGACCACCATTGTGAGTTGAATGCAAAAAAAAAAAAAAAAAAATTGCCACTGTGCAAAAAGAAGTGTCGGTTTTGTGCATTGTGAGCATACACCTGCAACTGTTCTTTCTGAATTAGGGCAGGATGAAGTACATGGAATCTGTAGCAGCACCTCTGACAAAGGCCTGGCCACTTTCACTCTTCTGTTCCTGTCGTGTCGGGTGTTAATAATGCATTTCACTTAGTTTAGGAGCTGTTCTACTGCATGTGACGTTAACAAGGTTTATCTGGAACTACCTGTGGTCCCAAATGCAGACGTGCCTGACTTCCAGCTGCTCTGTGCATATGCTTCTGCTCAGAAAGAGCTCCAAAACCCAAGTCATACTGTCCTCACTGCGTAGCTTTGGCGCCTCAGAGAAGCAGGGGTATGCAGATGATTCCAAGTGCTTATTTTTGCAGGTTCACGTCAACTGCAACATTACGCTGAAAGGGGAAGAGGAGGTTGTATTAATTTTATTTCATTTGCTCCATTGTGTAGTTTCATTATGAACGTCTTGGTTACAATTCTCATATCTCTGAAACTAGCGTGAAGTTATGTTCCTGTAATGAGGAAAACAGAAACGATCAGATACTACCTAAATTGGCAGATACTAGATTTCTTGTGACTGCGCTAATGTGTAATTCATTTATGCAAACTTAATGTCCATTAACATTTCTTGTAGAGCTCCATTAGCTTTAATAATACATTAGCACCTTTGTGAGGCTTGATCAAATACTTAACAGGGAAAAAAAGAAAGTCCTATCTCCCCTATTATGTTGATATTGAAATCTTCTAGAGTTTCTTCCCCTCGTTTGAAAGGGCATCAGGTTTCCTTCAGGCTTCCTTTTAGAAATACCACTGAAATCCATGGTAGTTTGGTGGATGCGAGAGGACCGATGTTTTGGGGGAGAAAAAATGTAGCAAAAACTGTCCTCTTTTTTCCTCTCTATCAAATGAATCCCATTTGGACTAGTTTCATTTGCAGTCTTTACAGGGTTGCACGTACAACGAAGGCAAAGCACATGTAAAAAACAGTTACTTGGATGTCCGTTGGGATGCCTGTGATCTTCTGATAATGCGTTGGAGGTTTCTGTTGCAAAGATTTTACCCTTATCACTGATTTTAGTGTTCCCTATGGTTGTTCCTGGAGCTGAGCGTGTGCTTATTGGAGTAGAACTAACACAGCACCTCCTTGTAAGGGAGAGGGGGTGGGTGTGAAAAGGTCTTTTGAGTGCTCTGGTCGGAATTAAACTCAGAGCTTGTTAACAGAAGCTATGTGTATATTTACGGGGAATTGACCCGTGTTAGTCAAGTTAGTTTTTTAGTGGGCAGGAGCAGATGGCTTGAGAGAAGAGAACCAGAAGAAAAAAAACATGTAACATCATAACCTTGCAGCTCCCAGCAATTAGTGGCTTCGGGACTTGGTGTGCTGGAGGACATCCAGACACGAACAATTGGTGCCTGCTTCTGGGCCTGAACCTGGGGTAGAAAAGGTGGCCAGAGAGCAAACCCTTTACCCCTGAGCTTTTCTTGCGTCAGTCTGATGACTGCAGCTCCGTTCTAAGGGAGAGCGTGAGCAGGAGGAAAATCTTGTCTTCACCAACCAGCATCTCAGTCAAAGCTTCTGTTGGCATGAACTCAGCCTCTTGGGGAACTTTGACAATCAGGCCTAATTGATACTTTCTCAATTGCTTTTTAGATATGGGACTTGCAGTCAGAGCACCGAATCCCTTCCGATGGCTGTTGATGCACTTCCACTGACCATTTTTACTTTCCAGGCACACGAAATGCCAAATCTCCAAAGCAGCAGCGATTAGCAGTCACCCACTGGGCCAGTGCTTTTGGTTTTAGCTGCTTCTCTTGCAGCCACGGAGGCATAACTCCAGATCAGTTAGCTGCATGGTGTTCCCTGAGTGTCTGCTGTTCCATTCTCTCCCTTTAAGTCTTGCCTGTCCATACCAAGGGCACAACGGATCCACCTTTTTGGAACACCAGCAGGACGTAGTGAAGTATTTTCTCAGCAGATGTTGTATTTCTCTGCACTTAACTGCCTGAGCATGTTGGGGAAGGACGGGAGGATGATGGATGGATGGAGCCTTCTTGGATAACGAGGTATTTTTGTCTGACTCAATTTCAGAGCACGGGGAGGTGTTTTTTTTGTTTGTTTGTTTGTTTGTTTTTGTTTTTGAAGAGGCAATTCAAGAGCTTAAAAACAAAACACAAACAGGGAAAACAACCAAACTAGCATGTTTGTCATGGGGGGTACTTGTCCTCGTGAAAACTCCTCAGAGCACAGCCTGCAAAAGGGAACGGGCAGCGACCTCAGTGCTGTTTATAAATGTTGAAATGGGAACTAAGAATAAGGCATTTTCAGAGGTCATGCTCCCATGCAGCTCAGCTGAGCTCAGCAGCTCAGGTTACTGCTGCTGTTCCTCATGTTCTCTGTGGTGGAAAAGAAAAAGTAGGTGCAAAAATGGAAGTCTGCATGGTGACCTACTTCCCTCTGCTTTAAAAACAATCCATTTCAACATTTTCACCTGTGTTGTAGTTCAAAGAAAACTGCAGTCTTCAGGGTTTGGGGCTTTGTAAGTTGCTTGGTAACTTCAGGAGTGTATTTCACACTGCTCTTGGCCTTGTCACTCCAGGCCATGGGTTGCTCCAGTTGTCCCAA
Source organism: Oreortyx pictus (assembly GCA_036925125.1). Taxonomy (NCBI): domain Eukaryota; kingdom Metazoa; phylum Chordata; class Aves; order Galliformes; family Odontophoridae; genus Oreortyx; species Oreortyx pictus. Next base: position 4,453,020 of record JAUPFR010000025.1, on the reverse strand, counting down.
ACCCCAGAGAAGCAGACAGTGCTTGTGAAGGGAGACAAGCACAGTGGTTTCAGACTCTCTGAGGAGTTAATGTGTGGGGTTTGTGATAATGCTGAACCTTGGAGCGCCCCATCCTGATGCAGCACTAAACCCCGTGTCACCACAGCCACGATTTAACAAGGTGGTTCTTCACTGCCCTCAGTGTGATTTGTTGTCTTGTTGTCCCCTTCTCTGCTTGGTGTCTCCTCCAGCACTGAGCATGTAGAATCTTTAATGAATGGTAGAGTTGTTTTCTTTGTAACTTGAGAGATAGGAATGGCTGTTTTGCTCCTCCTCTGGCAGAATAATGGAACTGTTGCATGATCTGAGAAGTGTCCAAAGTACATTCTGGTAATTTGTTGCTATACCACAAACTAAAGGTGAAAAAAGAAATGAATAGCAGGTTCACCTAATTCTAAGCAGTGCATGTAGTGGGGTGTGAGGAAGGGATGTTTTGCTGCAGTCAGCATAACGATGACTAAGACTTATTCATGCTGAGTATTAACTTGTCCTACTCAGGGAGTAAGCTATTTATTGCATATGTAATGTGGCACAGCCTGGCCCTTTGTGAAGCTTTGAGATAAATGCTTCCCCGTGAACGCAGAGTATGTTATTAAAAAGAAATCTCTGCAAACAAGCATTCTGTAATATTTATGAAAATCTCCTGGTAATGCCTTTTAAAAGCAAACAGAGTTTGACAGATAGCGCCGTGTACTCACAGTAACAACAACACTTTCATGCTTGATTAATAGCCAGTGAGCACGTAGCCCTGTGCAGTTGATGGCTGCAATATGCTGTATGGTGTTGGCTTGGAAATATACATTGAGTTAGGCTCAAGTTGCTTTTCTTTTGTGATTCAGATCATTCAGTGAGGGGTGGAAGATCAGCGTGTTGAGCGTAATTTTAGAAAGGAAATGAAGCACCAAAATGCATTAAAATATCATTAAGGAATTAAATGGAACCAGATACTCTGAAACATTTAAGTTCAGCTTTTGTGGTACTTTTCTTTATGTCATTATGTGATACTGGAAGTGAAAGTGTGGAAGTCCTGATTTGACTTCTCTTCTCTTCTCTTCTCTTCTCTTCTCTTCTCTTCTCTTCTCTTCTCTTCTCTTCTCTTCTCTTCTCTTCTCTTCTCTTCTCTTCTCTTCTCTTCTCTTCTCTTCTCTTCTCTTCTCTTCTCTTCTCTTCTCTTCTCTTCTCTTCTCTTCTCTTCTCTTCTCTTCTCTTCTCCCTCTCTTCTCTTCTCCCTCTCTTCTCTTCTCCCTCTCTTCTCTTCTCCCTCTCTTCTCTTCTCCCTCTCTTCTCTTCTCCCTCTCTTCTCTTGCTCTCCTCTCTTCTCTTGCTCTCCTCTCTTCTCTTGCTCTCCTCTCTTCTCTTGCTCTCCTCTCTTCTCTTGCTCTCCTCTCTTCTCTTGCTCTCCTCTCTTCTCTTGCTCTCCTCTCTTCTCTTGCTCTCCTCTCTTCTCTTGCTCTCCTCTCTTCTCTTGCTCTCCTCTCTTCTCTTGCTCTCCTCTCTTCTCTTGCTCTCCTCTCTTCTCTTGCTCTCCTCTCTTCTCTTGCTCTCCTCTCTTCTCTTGCTCTCCTCTCTTCTCTTCTCCCTCTCTTCTCTTGCTCTCCTCTCTTCTCTTGCTCTCCTCTCTTCTCTTGCTCTCCTCTCTTCTCTTCTCCCTCTCTTCTCTTGCTCTCCTCTCTTCTCTTGCTCTCCTCTCTTCTCTCTGTTTCTTTTCCCTCTCCTCTCTGTTGTAGCTACAGAATATGCAATTCATTACAAGTGTACTTCTAACATATGCACCGAAGGAATCTGTTACGGCCTCTGCTGTTATGATGGGAGAATGCTTTGCACCCAATTATGTTAAAAATCAACCATATATGTATTCTGTCACATCTTCAGTAATCCTTATATTTCTATCGAGTACAGATATTAATTGCATAGTATGCAGTGAAGTGATTAACATCAATGTAATTTATCATCTGGAGATTTCTTAAAATGAATAAATGAGTTGTTTTGTTCAGTGAGGTGTTGACCTCTTCAGAAACTTTGATTTAAAGCTTTTTTTTTTTCTTCTCTTTTTATAAATATGAAAAGCACCACAATCAGCCAAGTGTTCAGTTATTTGATTTTCTGGGGCATTAGCCACTCTTGTTTGTGACATTTCCCAGTTGGGTGCTCGTTTGCAAGCTCATTAATAAGGTTTTCTCAGAGGAGTGTTGTTGGGAATGAAAAGCACGCAGCACAGCCTGGACGTTGCGTTTTGGAAGCATTCAGCAGGAGCACGCAGCTAAATATTGAAAGCAGGAATGTGTAGGTACAACACATCTTCCATTCCCCTGGGTATGACTGAGCATGGAGTGTAGTCCCCAAGAGCCCTGTCCTGGCCACTGATGTCAGAGGTGGCTCTGCCCCTATCAAAGCTGGGGAGAAAGAGCTGGGTTGCCAGGTCTGTTCTCTCTCTGACTTCATTCCTGATGAGCAAATCTGCTTGATGTTGGGATAAAGGCAACAGTTGCGTCTCTGCCTGTGTATAGATGTTAACGTCTCTTACTTCTTTTTTAGTATTGAAAGATATATTTCTGTTGAATACATGCAAGCATAGTGAGATATAGAAAACTGCCAGGAGACAAATTGTGAGAGTGGTTTATTACTGCTATTTCTATAGACAATGCAGTTTGCTAGTTTGGGACAGAGATCAAAGCAGAGCTGAGAATCTCTGAGAAATAACCATCTTTCTTCAGATGGGCACTAAAGCATATTCCGGGTGATTTGGAAGCCAGAATTACCTAAAGTGGGCAAAAACTCTGCTTGACCTGCAGGATCTATCTCCTGAGAACGCCATCTGTCATCATTTCTGCAAAGAGGCGCACTTGGAGAATTAATTCAGTAATCACCAAATGGATTTTAAAACTTGGATTCGCTACCTAATTTTACAGTGCAGGCATGGGCATTTTCAGCTGAATCATTGAAAGAATCCATTTTGTAATTTTCTCAGTTGGCAAATAGTCAGGCACTACAAAACCCCCCAGGCAGTGCTCACTGCCCTTGTCTGCCATGAAGGAGCTGACCACGTATCGTCACGTCACTGCTTTGTGATGTACGTGTTCAGCTGCAGTTTGGCCATGCTGTGGGCCAGGAAGGGTTGGCTGCTTTCTCACTCTTGGTGATTGGTGAGCGTTAGGAGTCGGCTGAGTTCAGAGAAACGCCTCTCCTGCTGAAGAAATGCTTTCCAGAATGTTTTAACTGTGGTATTAATGACTGTTCCAGTGCAGTTTCTGTGCTTAGAGTGGACAGATTGCTGCATCGCAGGAGCCGTATCACTCTGAGATTGCTGGAGGACCAGGAGCTGCTGGAGTGTGATGATTCAACTCGGGGATGACTGGCATGGCCCCAAAGAACATCCACCTCAAGTGTGATGTAGTTTATGTTCTGCAGCTTGTAGCAGTGGAATTATTGGGTACAGCCACACACTTAAATTTACTGCACTCGTTTTCCTCGTTAAGCATATTCTGATTGTGTTTCATAGGGGAGACATGAGGGCAAGAGCGTAACCATCATTCACCTGCCTCCTTGTATTTCCCAAGTAAACCATCCTTTTATTTAAGGTCGTATTTCCATGTAGGAGTCGTATCTATTATGTGTTAGCATCCTTGTGGGCTGCAGTGTGTGGGAATTCAACCACAGGCTTGGCAGTTGGAGAAACCCATGCTGTTACCACGCAGCACTTACTGCCTGCAGAGAGATGTGCTGCCTCCTGTCGTGCTGCCGTTGGGTTTAGTCCGCTTACAAACGAGATAAATGTTCTCAGCAAAACTTGGCTGCCTTCCTCCAGTTGGTGTGTTACGATGAAGGCAGCAAATGAATCAAAGAACAATAGAATCACCAAGGTTGGAAAAAACCTGGGATCACCTAGCCCAACTGTCCACCTACCGACAGTCTTGCCCAGTAACCTTGTCCCTCAGTGCCACATCTACATGTTTCTTGAAACGGGGACCTGTTGACCAAAGGAGGCCTGAAGGGATGGCACGAAGGCTGTGGCCAGCCCTGGTTTCCCAGACCCACACAGCAGAGCCAGCACTGGGCTGTGCTGGAATCAAGCTGTCGCAATCAGTCTGGTGTCACTCCTTGAGACGATGAGCTCGCCTGTCTTTGAGATCATAGGTCTGCCTGATGAAAGTAAATGGGTAGAAATAATGGGCTTAGGTTTTTGTAAGACACTGAACTCTGTATAACGTGATATCCTGACTGATTAATGAGATCTAAGCATAATCGATGGAGCGCACATTTAAATGGATTAAGAAATCACTAACTGGCAGATCTCAAAGAATAGTCATTAGGGAGTAATCAGCAAGCGATGGTATTTTTAGAGTAAATGCACTGGCCTGGGTGCTTAGCCTGATGCTCTTCAATGCTCCCATGACTCATTTAGAAGTTCTTTAAAAAAAAATAATAATCAAAAAAATCACTGTTAATAATCTTTGCTGATGGCACAAAACTGCCTAACAGTTAATAAGAGGAGTCAAGGCGTATGCAGAATGACTGGAGTGTTTGAGTAATTTCTGAACCACAGCACTTGGAAATTCTGGAAGGTGAGTGCAGCCTGTATCCCTTCTTCACAGAAGTGGAACTACATCCTGGGAGTGCAATGGTTGGAGTGCTGCAACAGAACCTTCAGTAGAGAAACCAGTGTGGAAGACCCAGTGCTTCCCTGTGTGCACAAAGCAAGGAGAGGAAGCTAAGGTGGTTTTTCTCTACTGCGCTTGTGAGTCCGATTCTGGAGTCCTGCAGACGTCTCAGTGTGCAGACTTTATAGATATGCTGCAGGAGGATTGGATCAATTGTGGAGAAAAGTAAAAGGAACTTGACAGCCATGGACAGTACCACGCACGCAGGAAGAACCTTAGTCCAACTCTGCCATAAGGCACTGACAGCACAATAGCCATAGGGGAAGTATGCTGAGTACAGTTGGATATTAAGAAGAATTTCTTCTCTGAAAGAGTGGTTGAACATTGGCATAGGCTGCCCAGGGAGCTGATGGAGTCACCATCCACAGAGGTGTTCAAGGAGAGGGTAGTTGTAGTACGTAGGGACATGATTTAGTGGGCAGTATTGATGGACAGGTGGACTAGATGATCTTAGAAGACTTTTCCATCCTTAATGATTCTATGATTCTGTTACTTTTCCTTTCCTGGTTGCCTTCAGGAGTGTGGGAGGCTGAAAGGTTCCATCTCATGCACACCATAATTGATGGGCAAGGCAAGGAGCAGGGCGTGCTGTCGCCTCTCTGAAGGCTGCTTTTCGGTTGTCTTTGAGGCGCACAATGCATGTGTTGTAAAAGAAATCTCATCAAATGCAGAATGGTTTTGTAATAAGTTTTTCAAATTGGTTGCTGCTACAGTGTAACCTTTAGACTACTGGTATTTAACCTTGTATATCACTCGTAGGTTTTGAATGAATTTAGCTTAATAAAGGTGCCTTATTAAATTACTAGGCTTTTTTTTTTCTTCTAAGCCACTAGAAATGGGCATACAAGGAAATAGCTTGAGGTTGTTACATCTAATTGGCTGCCAGTGGAGTATATTGTGGCTCAGAAGCATACATACGAGCATTTATTTTTATGTAGTAATCTGGCAGCGTGATGTTATGAAGTTCCGAGTTGAGGATTTCAGGCAGTTGGAATGGTTGTAAAAGTTTGTCTGCTGTTGCTTATGCCCTGGACTGCTATCCGAGGTGGTGACTGTCCCACACTGTACTGCCACAGATGTCACTACTGGAACATGGCCTTTTTAATGAAGTGGTCAATAGGTGGCAACTGTTTGGTACAGGCTTTGAAAGCCATCACAAGCTGGTGGTGTTGGTTACTGAATGTCCTGATTCCAGAGAGTAGCTGAGCTCAGGATCTGGCATTTTACAGAGCTTTACTTAAGAGTCCATAATCCGAAGAAAACAGATACTGACTTGGTCTGAGCAGCAGAAGTAGAATTAAAGATTATTTCTGTCCTTAAAAAAGAAAAAAAACCACACAGCCTGCCCTAGATTCTTGGTCAAAGCAAGTGGAATTTTCCCTGTATACCACATGCCTAATTAAAATGTCAGTTCTCCAGAGTGACCAGCCATCTTTCAGCATTTTGAAATGTTTCCCATTTCCATAAGTGCCTTCTGTAATTACTTGCTTGTTGGTGAGTCCTGCTTAGAAGAGACGTTCACTGTGATGACTCTATTGGGAATGTTGTTGTCTTCACAAGTACAACTGTGTGTTAATGAAGTCCAGATTTATACTGTACGTGACATCACAGGATGGTTTGAGTTGGAAAGGGACCCAACATCTGTCTGTTCAGCGTCTTCATCAGTGACCTTGATGAGGGGATAGAGTCTACCCTCAGCAAGTTTGCTGATCATATGAAGGTGGGAGGAGTGGCTGACACACTGGAAGGGTGTGCTGCCATTTAGCAAGACCTGGACAGGCTGGATGGAGAGTTGGGCAGAAAGTGGTATGGATTCAGTTTGCTTATTTCATTTGAGTAATGAAGGCTGTGGAGCCAGAAGCTGGAATGGAAGGGCTCAGCTCTTGTAGTTTTGGGAGAGCTTACTTCATTTGCAGTTCATTCTCAGTACAACAAGCCTTCAGTGTATTCCTCTTGATTTCCATAAGTAATTGACAGCTGATAAGCATCTCATTAGAAACAGTGAAATTTATCTCACTGGAGCAGCAGAAGAGGCGAGCTGCAGCAGGTCTTGCACATGGCTCTCAGCAGCAGGAAATCCTCCACATTCCCTTATAAACAGGGATTTTCTCTTCCATAAAATCATGACAGTTGGGAAAGGCCTTTAAGACCATCTCATCCAACCAGGCTTGCTCTGGCATGAGCCCTTCGGTACCTTGGCATCACACATTGTGGGTCAGCTTGTGTCTAAGGCATCCATCAGGCTTGAGGTTCCAGTGGAGTTGGGGCTTTGCACCTCATGTGCAACACATGTCCATGACACCATGAACTGCACACATGTACTCCTTAGTTTCATGGCCACAGGAAGCATCTGTAATGGAAATTTGTTCAAAAAATGTTTGTGGTGCATCATCTCAGGAGGGGATTTACTGCTGTAGCTTATTCCATTACTAAAAATTAGGAGAGTTTACATTGGTCAAATCCTGACATGCATTTACTTATTTTTTTCCCCTAATCTCTATTCCATAGGAAGCACGTTAATGAGTTGATCACAGTTAATAAAGTGCAGCAAGCCGATATTTGTGGTAGCAGTTAACTCCCAAAGGAAACAGAAACGTTTGAATTGTCTCAACCTTTATGCATCCCGATTTATTTTATTTTTGCCTTCCTTTATTTCTTACAGTTGACAGATACACGTGGCCTCTTGGCAACTGTAGCACTGATATCACTGATAGTATTTTAGCTGCAGCTCAGATTACGTTCTTAATCTGCTTTGCAGTTATAGGAGGTAATGAATTTTTTAATCACGGGCTCCAGCGTGTTTTGGTTGGTTTTGTGGGTTTTATTTTTCCTGCAGGGTTTTGCTAACGCGTGTTTGAGCTGCCTCCCCAGCTATAAATGCTTTAATTCTCTGTGTTTATTTTAGGATTTAGAAGAGCTTCATTTCGGCTAACTAAAATCTTCAGTTGTTCAAACAAAAGCAGCGGTGGCTGTGATTTCTTTCTGTGTTTCTAACAAGCATCTCTTGTAAAGCCCCGACGTATTAATATGCGCAGACACAAGGTGTTGTCATACAGTAATATATGATACACGATAAAACGTATCAATTCTGAGCACCGCAAATATCTCCGCTTTCACCTTAGCATGAAGGCAAATGAGTTCCTTTTAGCTTGAGTGAGTCCAGAGATAAACTCTGGTGCAGCAAAATGCCTTTCCTGGGGAACGGCGGTGTGTAGTCGGTGCAGATCTCCTATCTGTTCCCTGTTGCTAATCACTCCGTCTTGGAGCAAAATAGCAAGTACTGATGAGACACATGGCGTAGAGGGGGCCAAGAGGAGCGGTGGTGACGGCTGTCTTTTGGTGTTGGGTGCGGAGAAATCGGATTCTGTCTGACAAGGAAATTTATGAAATGATTTTTTTGTCATGCAGATAAGCCTCAAGTGCGGGTTTCTCAGAATTACCCAGTGCAAGGCCTCACGAGAGAAGGGGAGCCGCTCGAACTGACGTGCGCAGCTTTTGGAAAGCCACAGTAAGTTGGGAACTGCCCGAGGATGGACCAGGCTGTGACGGAGCCGTGCCCCAGAAACGTGCGGGTGTTTTCGGCCTCCTTTGCTATTGCAGAAACTGAATACGCCATCCTCTGCTGCGAAGACGATGTGATAGAATGAAAGAGTGGAGAGATCCTCTCTGCACCTGAGTTCGTGCTGCCCTGGACTCAGAATGGTTGGAGATTGAAGGGACCCCCAAAAGGCTGCGTGGTGCCGCTCCCTGCAGTGCTCAGGGGCACCCACAGCTCCATCAGTGCTCAGAGCCCCGTCCAGCCTGACCTTGGCTGTCTACAGGGATGGGGCAGCACCGCCTCTCTGGGCAGCCTCTTCCACAGGTTTAAATTAATTTAAATTAAGACATCTATTTTGATTTGCATTTATTCTTATACATATATATATGTATATATATATTACAAAAAAAAAAAAAAATAGAGACTGAGGAATTTGTGCTGTTAGAACTCCCAGGAGAGGAGCAAGCCCTCTGGTGCAGAAAGGACAGGCGGCAGCACGGGAACTGTGCAGCCGTACATCTCTTCCCCAGGGAATGGCGTAGGTGGCAATTGGTTGCAATTAATCTGCAAAAGCAAGGTCAGTGGCCTGTGTGTTGAATCCTAATAAGGTGCAAGTATGCAGAAGTATGAATGGCCCAAAGAATTGAGCACTTGTAAAAGTGGAATGGATCTGTAAGGTAAGGCAATCTGTCTTTCTGTTTGTATTGACTATATGATAATTCTCGCTTTTTGGTGACCTGTGTTGTTTCTATGAAATGCAAGGTTTTATTTCTTTCCCCTTCTGCCATGCCCTTGAGGCTTTCTTATATTGTTTAAGAGATTTATACATCAGGAAATTCCTGACAAGGGAGGGTACATTTTTTTCCACACTTCCATTGTTGTTCTAATTTAAATTTCGTTGACTTTTTTTTTGTTTGTTTTCAATACTTCCTCTTCCACTTGGATTTATGGCTGTCAAGTATTTACTATCCTTTTTTATTTTCATCATATCCATGAGATTTCTGCAAACATCCCTGAAATCTGTCAGCGTCTCCTTGGTAGCGTGCCCAGAACTGAAGAGTACTGCAGGTGTAGTCTAACTTGAAGTCATCCAGTTTGACAGATCTGCTTCTGTGGGCAGGGACAGGAAGGGTCTGTGCAGCTCAGAAGCGAGAAGGCTTGTGATACTGTCATCCTCCACAGTAGTCTCCTACCTCACCTAGATGATTTTGTTTATTCCTCCTTCCCTGCACATTAGAGGCTGGCACATCCCCTACTCCCCGTTCAGAATCTGTCAAAGCCCCTTTGCATTTCTCCTCTCATGGGTAACAGCAGTTCCTCCCATTTGCTATCATCAGGGAATTTGATGAATAGGCTTCCTTACTTCTTTTTTTTTTCCAGGCTATGAATAAGGCATACACACATTAACTAAGACAGACACCTCTCTCAGGCACTATGCCACTTAATGTTGTGGTGATGCTAGTAATGTGCTAGGAATTTACTTATGCAGTCATTCTGCCCATGTCTCTCCAAACATAAGAAAATGTACAGTAAAAAAATACTGTATTTAGCTCTTTGCAGCAGTTTAGGATGTTCAGAGATGTTTTTTCAGTTTAACAAGAGCATTTCTCTACACTATTTTACATCATGAGTGTTAGGCTGGGGGAAGCTCAGGGAAAAAAACAAAGCCAGAAAGGAGGAATTTCTATTTTGTTACTGGCCAAGATTAGACAGTGGGGGGGAAAAGCAAAACACAGCAAAACCCAATGGCAGAAGTAGGAAGATGCTGAAATTGTCACTTTTAGGATATTCTCATCTTAGAGGACAGGCTGCTGTGTAGCATAAATAGCATGTGGAACTGCCAGGCTCCAAAATTGCTAATAGCTCTTAGAAAACTGTAGCTGGTAGCATCAGAAACCTTTCCCCTAACGCTGAGGTAGAACTGCAACTACAGCTCTCAGGGGAGCTGCTGTTTCAAGGGCATGGGCATTAGTGGTGTGCTGTGCCTCCTTACCAGGTGTTATGTGCCCGCCCTGCCATGGTTGGGAATGGTAGAACCATAGAAGGGCGTAGATTGGAGGGGAACTCAAAGATCATTTTGTTCCAACTCTCTTCCATGGGCAGGCTTGCTGCCCACGGAATTAGGCTGCTCAGAGCCCCATCCACCCTGGTCTTGAGTGCCTCTAGGGATGGAGCAAAGCAAGGAAGAGCGTGCCAAGCCCTTGTCCAAAATCAGATGTCAATTCTGTAGTATGCAACCAATAACCAAAAGGTTTTATTGAGTGTTGCAGCCATTCCAGTTGAGAGGCTGGGATGCTGAGAGTTGAAGAGCTTTGACTTTATTACAGCAGTCTGCCATAAGCTCGAGCTCTTCTGAAACCTTCAACAGCACTAGCTGCCGGCAAAATACGACCTGCAAACTTCGCCTTTGGAAATAGGCAATCTGAAGAATGTGTCATTGTTTAAACCTCCCCTTTTTGAGAGCTCAGTGTTTAGTCAGCCTAAAAGCTCCTCTGTATTTCTTGCTGGTATGAACTGTCTCAGAGGAATAGCTGGTCTGTCCTTATTGCTGTTAAAAGATTTTAATAATAATAATAATTGTAATAATAATAACAACTCCCCAAGCCCTGCAGCATTTGTTTTTCTTACTGGCTTTACCAGCTCTAACAAAACATGCTAATTTCATTCCCTAAATTATCCAAATGTGGTACTCATTTTGGTTCCATTAGTAAAAGGATGCAGGAAACGAGCTGCCAATTGAAGAAGCAGAACTGGGGAGAGAAGAAAGGTTCTCCTGTTTGCTAGCAGCTAAAATGCTATCACTGAGCAGCAGAGCCAAAATTGCAGTAAATAAGTCTATCACGTCTCTTTGTGAAATGGTTCAAACTTTGATGCAAATTTACTTGTTCTGTCACGTGTTGTCCAGATCTGCACTCAGCACCCTATGGATGCACGTGTAGTCCATAGGCCTCAAAGATTTCAGATGTACTGGATAAGTGAATGATTAACCACTAATGAACTTTCTTCCTGCTTGCATTAGTGTCTTCAGAAAATTTAAGGTCTGGATACAGTTTCCTGTGGGGTTAATATAAATTTAAATTGAGGAAGCCCGACAGCATCTGGGCTTGAGTAGTGCAAAAAAGCATGTGTTGTTTCTTTACAGTTTTTCTTGGTTTTGGGCTTTCTGTCTGTGGATGAACTATTGAAGATGCCATCTTTACCATAGGAAAATAGTAATGTGATTATTTCTTTTTCTCCCTCCTCTGTAGGCCTACGGACATGAGGTGGTTAAGAGTAGATGATGAGATGCCTCAACACGTTGTAGTGTCTGGTTCAAACCTTCTCATTAGTAACCTAAACAAAACAGATAATGGTACATACCGCTGTGAGGCTTCAAACGCGGTGGGGAAATCACATGCGGATTACATGCTGTTTGTATACGGTACGTGAGAAAAACCACCGTTCTTCTAGACTCATTTACACGTAATTGCAACATACCGCTCGCTGAAAGCTTTTTAAAGAAGTTAACGTTTTGCTTCCTGGAAGGATTACAGATAGCTCCCAACACACCTACCTGATACTGGGGCGGGCTAGGGGCTGGAAAAGCGTTTCTTTTGCTTCTGGAACTCTTGGCGTTGTGCATCAGGTGCAGAGCCATTCACTTCCCTTCTCTGGAGCTGTTGTTGGGGGCTTACCGAGGCACGTGCTGTCAGGTGAAGGCTCAAACAAAGCCGGAATGGAGGCGTGAGGAGAACTGGGAAGTTCTCTAGCCTGGCAGTTCTTGCAGGACTTTCTGATGATTCGTTTTTCCTTTTTGTGATACCTTTTTCAGTGTCTTCAGCAGTGGTACAGGGTGTTGTTTTTTTTTTTCTTCCTTTTTTTCCCCTAGTCTTTTATTAGCAAGTTAAATGACTGAAGAGTCAGCCAGCATTCCCTGGTAATTGCAAACCAGTAAATAAACTGGAGGAATGAGATGTCCTAAGCCTATCTGTGACTGCTGAGCAGACACTAAAACATGTCTCAGCCTCTTTTTAAAGTGCTATTAAGTACCTACTTTAATTCCTCAGTTCCTCTACGTTATTTTGCCATTGCTCTAAACCTTGTTGTACTCCTGTCACGAGGTGTTTGCATATAATGAAGATTCAGAAGGCACTTGAAGAGTGGTCCCCTACTTTAATTACAAAGAATTCCCTGGGCTGAGTATGTAAACTTTATCTGCTGGAGTGGTTACTGTACGGTGGAGCTGAGCTTGTGGTGGGTATTGCCTGTTATTTGGATGGGACAGTAGAGTGCTTTGGTTTGAAGTTTGTTCCATGCAACAGCTTCTTGAAGCCCTGCAGTCCAAATTCTCTTGTATTCCCTCTCTGATGCTAAATAGTGGGGAAGCTAACACTGCCACTGGCATGGGACCACTGTTAGGCCCAGGCTTAGAAACTTGCCCAGAGAATGAAGCCAGTACCAAACTTCATAGCTTTGTGCTGAAATAGAACTCCTATACTCTAGCATGCAGGTAGTTTTCTGGTGTCTGTAGCTCTGAAAGACTCCAGTGTGCAGTGCTTCCCCCCTTTCAAGGTTAAGTTCCCAGGAGGAATTTAACAGTAAAGGTGATGCGCTTCCCAGGGGGTGTTAACTTGTGGACTGAGGAAGGCTTCTCATGGTTTATCAGGAGCTCATGGCCAAGTAATGGTTTTGCATCCTGTTCCTGCACTTTTGGCTGTACCCCACTACAACTCAGCACTCTGGACAACATAAAGAACTCCTTTTAACTGTGAGTTCAGATGGGAGAAATCCAGAGCTGCTGCTGTAATGGAAGCGACTGGGCTTTGAGCATCCTCTGGGGTAGAACCTCAAGGAAACCTGAAGGAAACTGATGTTGCTGTGGTGAGCCTGGTGAGGAGCAGCTGCTCTCCTTCCACATGTCAGTGGAAAGCACGCACTTCTCCAGACTTTGCTGCATTTGGCTCCTCTCCCCACTGGAAGATAGTGGATAGTATATTGGCTGTGCAGTCTGTATGCCTCTATAGGAGTAGTATGAAAGCCACAAGGAGAATGTGCTCGCTGGTTGCCCGCTGGGACTCAGCTCCCAGATCCCCTTGCCCTTGGGGGGGGACACACTCCACGATAGGCAGGGCTGACTTAAGTCTCCTCACCAAATGAACATACCTGCAGTTCAATGGTATTAAGTGCAAGTGATTGCCAGCAGCCAGGACTTGCAAAAGAGCTGCTGCTGCTCCGTGCTTCGCACACCTTCCTCTGCTGCACACATGGTGTAAGGATGTCTAATTGCATTGGCACAAACAAAAAACAGCACTTGTTTTTTCCAATTCCTTTCACACTTTTCCTCCCTGTGGGCAGCCACATTTTCTAGAAACTTCAGGCACAATTAGCACACAGTCATTTTTTTGCATTTATTAAGGAAGAGCCTGCTGCACAGCATCGTCCCCAACGCAGTTTGGGAAATGAGCTGGGTTCAGCCATGGCTGCTGGCTTGCTGGAAGGGCAGGGTCTTTCTTCCCTCTCTCCTATGGACAGCATCTTGGGCCTTGGGCAAAAGAGTGGGAAGGTTGTCCAGCATGAGCATAGGGACTGGGGCACTTGGAATGTAGGAGCAGGACAAAATGGCTCTCAGCATAGATGACCACTTTCTTTTAGCTGTCTCCACAGTGGAGCGAACTCCAAGGTAATATCTCTTAACTTTCAGGAAGTTGTGCAGAATACAATAAAGGTGCAGCATATAATTAAAGTTCAGATGTATTAATTAGGGAATCTGAGAGCTTTCTTGGAGATAAAAGAGTAGCAGATGTGTTAGTGATGGAAAGTTGACGTGCTGTAGAGAAAACCTAAAATCAAAAGCCTATGAAATGTTTCATGCTCTATTATTGCAGAATGAATCCGTAGTTCAAAGTCTTCCCAACTACTTAGCACATTCAGTTTGATCATCTGGGCGTTGATACATATTTTTTTCTTTTACATCTTCTCATATCTACCTCCTCCTGCCCAATAGTTTTGATGAGGATGTGCCCATGTACGTAATATAAATACTGGGAAGAGCAGCAGCATTTTGAGTCTGAGCAGGTCAAGTGTCTCTGAGAAGTGGTTATTAGTTACAAAGAGAAGCATCTCCATATCTGTGTTTCTCATTAACAGTGTGCTACGAGCAAAAACAAGACTGTCAAAGTAAAATTGTCAGATAAATACTGACTTTTTTATGAAAAGATCTTGGTGAAATGGATATTCAGTAACGATGTTTTCATTTCTTTGTATTTATTACTATCTTTGAAGTAGTTTTTAACATCCTGCTGACGTGTATTCATAGAGGAAGAATAGTGAAGTTAACAGCCCTGGAAAAAAAAGTGAGATATATTCGTGTGCTGTTGATATTTAGTCTGTTAAGCACAGCAGGGCCCCTCACACAAACCTCCCACCTGGATTTCAGATGTATATGTAGACAAACAACAAAGCACCACTGTGTCTTTCTTTGTACATGTAAACTGTTCTTTTTTGTTGTGGAAAGTGTGCAGTTTATTTTTCTTACAGCTTTCCCATTCCATTTTTCTCTCTCTCTCATTGACTAATTTATGCTGGGTTTTATTTGTTTTGTTTTGTTTTTTATTTTGTTGAGCATTGTAAGAGGCAAAAAGGGGGAGAGTTTCTGGGCCAGGTTCTCCATCTGGACTGTCTACACGTAGCTTCCTTGATGGGGATCGAGCTAGGGGTGACGTCCAGCTGCTGGGGATCTGGCCCTTGGTCTTTAAAGCCAGTTGGAAGTTCCCCACCTGGTTTTAGAGGAGGAAGGGCACCCAACAGCCATGCTGCTTCTTAGCGTCCTTGTTTTTCTCTGGTCATTATTGATCGCTGTTGTGTTCTGCTTGTTTTTTCTTAATTTGCTTTTTTATTATTTTCCTTTTTATATTTTATCCAGATCCCCCCACAACTATCCCTCCTCCCACAACAACCACCACCACTACCACCACCATCCCTACCACCATCACAGGTATGGTACCTTCATAACCATTGGAAATGTCCTAAATGTTTATTGTCTTTTGTGTATGTAAGCAGAGCTTGAAGCCTGGGGAAAAACAACAAACAAATCACTTGATTTTTATTTTTTATTTTTTTTCTCAAATGCACCCACTGTGTGAGTCCTAATCTGGCAGTTCAACAAGTTGGGGTGTCTTTACTGCAGGTGTTTCTGAAGCATGGAAATCGCCATGTCAGAAAGAGCTTTCACTTCAGTTACTGGTGGCTAATACTGAGTACTTCCAAATGCAGGATATTAACAGCCTTAGAACTAGGTTCGTACTGGGAATCGTTTCACCCTCCACCCCATCACTACCAATTTCTGAGCAGTTAATTACTTGGAAGCGTTAAAGTATGGTCTTGAGTGATTTAATTCACCTAATGTGATTGGAGATGCTTTCTTGTCATGCATCGGTGTTTCTTCTATTTCTGTAATAAGCTGTGTACCTCACTTTCCCGCAAAAAATGAGTCCCACCAGTCATTTTTAATTGAGTCAAAAAGTCTCTGTCGGAGCCTTTTTGAGGAGCTGGCTCTAAGGATGTTGAGGTTTTTTGCCTGTCCGGTAAGAAAAGATGAACAGATCCAACCAGCTGATCACCATACACCTCTCTATTTTACACGTATCCGTCATACCTCCTCACTAGACCCGACTCTCTCCACCCATAACCAAAGCCCTTTCTGATTTTGTTGAATTCATTTGCATCACCATTTTTGTTTTCCTGATGTTTTCTATTTCAACTGCTGCTTTTGCTTTTGCTGTTTTATTTATTTGGGTTTGTTTGGTTGGGTTTTTTTTTGAGGTAGAAGTGATGAACGGAAGGTGAGAATGGGCCATTGAGTAGCGAATGGCTTAATGTTTATTGTTGCTGTAAACCCTCCCCTTTGTAAATACCTTCGCTTTGATGACATTGCTCGGCTGACTCTAACAGTCCTGTTCGGGGCATCTCGTGGCTTTTTTCCTTCCTGAGGTTTTTATAACCAAATCAGGCTCCACTAGCATGGACAAGCAAGTTTTCCAATGTGCCTTAATACGCACTTTCTGTGCGCTGTCTTTCATACGTCATTGTGTTGTCTGGACTTTGCCATTTTCTGTCTTCCTCTTTCCAGGTGGTTTTTAATAATCCCGAACTCCAGGCACCCAGGTTCAGATGCTTGAGGACACTTTCCCATTTTACGATGTAGTCACTTTATTTCAGTTCTCTGTTTTTAATCTGTTAACCAATTTTCGTTTCAGAATAGGCTTCAAACTTCATTATTTCTAAGTCTCCCTAAGAGCCCTTTGCAGAGAAACTTTGGTCCAGTGTGTCTCAGTGCAAACCAACATGCGTTCAGTTCTCTTTTGTTTTGCAGTAATTTGTGAATTATAGAAGGCTAAAAGGAGGAATCTGTCCTGATGCTTGAGTGACCCCATTGCGTTTATGTCAGTGCCTGCTAACATTAACCATTGTCCTTTTCACTGGAACTGAATTACAATCAGCCTGTCATTGCAGAGATCACCCAAGGACTGTAACAGTGCATGCCAACCTCACCTGCAGTTTCAAACTCTGTAGCAGTGTTTGTTAATAATAAATAGCAGTGTTGTTGCTTGCTCTTCTCCTGCAATCACTGCTGACTGCCTCAAAATGTGAGGAAGCTCCGTTTTTTAATAATTCTTACTCTTTCTTCTCTAGCCTGCTTCCCCATCTAATGTTTCTCATCCAGCATTCAAACTTTAGCCCTCCTAACCTAAGCTGAGCTTGTGGTCCTTCTCCAGACATGTGAGGATCATGGGATTTCCTCAGCCCTTGAGGAGCCACCAGCGTGATGCTCCCACATGCCGTGGGGTGAGTTGTCACCACCTCACATCTCCCAGTGATCAGACAACCTGGACGTGCACTTCCATGGGGTGGTGAAGCCTCTCTCTAACCCTGTTGAGCTTAGCACTGTGGGTTCTGGTTCCCAAAAGGAGTTGGCTCCGTGTTAACAGTGGTCTTTCAGGAAGCGAGGGCCTTCGGATATGACATTTCCCAGCTGTTCCTCCTGGGTAGCTTTCCATAATAAGAATGTCCTCACTCACACTAGCTCAGCACTACCCGTTATGAGGTTGTTGCACTGTGAGGAAGTGTGACTCAAAGGAGCAGTGATTCAGTGCATGCTAGGGCTCAGTGGCTGGCAGTGCTTTGTTTCCTTTACAAGCAGAATTGGGGAAGTGCTGTGGTGTCAGGAGCACGTGACTGCCCTATGTTTTGCTCACATCTCTATTTTCAATGGTGGAGAATGTACCTGTTTGCTGTCCTCCCATTTACAAAACCTGGACAGGTTTCCATTGCATCTTTGATGCATCTCTGTGTTGGTTTTGAGACACTAGTTGTCCCTGTCCGTTGCAGTGGAGTTGGAGTCGATGACCTTTAAGGTCCCTTCCATCTCAAAGGATTCAATGATTCTATGCCGAAGAGGCTACAATTGTAGTGAAAATGTGATATAGTTAGCAATACCAACAGTTCTTAACAAAAATCACAGAATCATCCATGTTGGAAAGGACCCCCAAGATCATCCAGTCCAACCATCCACCTACCACCAATATCTCCCCACTAAACCATGTCCCGTACTACCACATTGAAAGAAGAAGCTGATAAGAGAGATTTCTCTATTTTTTCTGACGCTGATGTGACGCTGCACCTTCCTGACATGGATCTTCACATTGGTTGCTTCTCTCACAAAGAAGAGCTAAGGTTTGCCCTCGCTTCTTTGTGCATAAATGTCATATATATGTTTTGTGTATGTGTGTTAACCGAGTGGCATGTCTACATCTGCACCCCAGGAAAGTGGGTGATCCTGGATAGACATTTAACCTCTTCAGTAGTCCATAACCAAGCAGTAGGAAACCATGGAAATGTACTTTTGCTTTTTGGTTTTGTAGGTGAAAAAAAAAAACTAAAAAAAACCCCACAGGTCAAATTAACATAATCTTTAGAATTATATGGCATAGCAGTGTTGAAACACTTTTTAAAGCCCCGAGAGACAGTTGAAAACTTAATTCCTGTTATCACCAAAATGTCGTAAGATTCATCTGCTGTGGCATAATGGCTTTGTTCGCAGAGGG
Source organism: Oreortyx pictus (assembly GCA_036925125.1). Classification (NCBI taxonomy): domain Eukaryota; kingdom Metazoa; phylum Chordata; class Aves; order Galliformes; family Odontophoridae; genus Oreortyx; species Oreortyx pictus. Next base: position 4,434,703 of record JAUPFR010000025.1, on the reverse strand, counting down.
GAGTGCTTCTGGTTTCCACCTGCAGGAGATAGCTGCAAGCATTCTTCCAGCAGGAAGCGTTTCCTTAGGGTGAGGAGGATTTCCAATCTCTTCTCCTTCATAGTTTTCCTATTTCTATTCCTGGTATATTTTTGGCCTGGCTTATGTCCCCTGAAACCACAGAGTACAAAGAGATTTTTTGGTTTAATCAAAACTGTAAAGGGGGAGGTAGAGGACGGGGGAAGAGAGGCCTTTCTGTGTTCATAGCTCATGTTTTTAGGTGAGCTGCCCACAGAACATTTTCATGGAGTTATTCTTTTTGAGTTATCGGAGATAACCTGTTCTGGGTTCATTTTTCCCCACTGAAGCTATCTAACAGAACAATCTCAAAGGGCTGCATTTGCTACTCCGCGTGCATGGTAAGTTACTCATTTTGAGCAGCTTCCAACGACAGGCATCTTTTGTACTTGCTTACATGCTGTATTTCTAGTCGAGCTATGTTCAGACATGACAGGGAAATTCAATTCTGCCTCAAAGAGTTTATCTTTGAGTGATGAAAAATAGGAGCCAGAGCGGCAGATACAGCAAATAGAGGAGGACAGGTAGTGCAGTGTGTAGGTGTGTGGTGTAATGTGGTCATTATTCCCCAGCTCTGGGGTGCAGCAAGATCCCTGCTGTGCTCAGAATCCCTCCCCAGCCCCCTGAGGTCTCTGTCTAGAGCACAGGGTCCCTTTAGCAGCTGCTCCTGCTGGACAAATCAAAATCCTGTCTCAGGGCTGCTGTAGGCTTGACCTACAAAGGCACGCTGAGCTGATAAAGTGGTTTTACGGCATGGAGGTTTTGGGGAAGATCACAGCTAAACTCTGCAAAGCTAACGTGCTTCTTTTTTTTTTTTTTTCCAGCAGAAGGGAAAGCAGAACAGTGGTGAAGTTTCCAAAACAGCACGACCTTTAAAGCTTTTCCTCTGTCACTGTTGCTTTGCTTCAGTGTAGGTGCTTGAAAAGATTTCCTGTGTGACAGTTTGATCTTTTTAGTATATCCTCCAACTGCATTGATATTCTGACCGTCCTTTGGTGTTTCAGCTGTTATCGCTGGCAAGCCCGTTTTTATCAGTTCAAATTGTCCTTGTGGCTTTGTTCATTAAGATGTACAATATGATACAGCAGAGCAAACTGCATAATTTGAATTACCCCTACAGTCGTTACTTGAAATGCTGGTATTGGACAGCTGTTGTTTCCTGGGAGATAAAGGTTCTTAATAATAGCAAAGCCCTCATCTTTGGGCAGAACGCAGAATGGAGTGCTTCAGCTTGCTATTTCCAGTGTTGTTTTGCTGCCTTCTGGTCTTGCTTAGCACATGCACCTCCATAGCCCAGGGTCTGCGGAATTATCTGAACATGTATATGTGCATTTATCGCACTCTGTCTGCATGGAGATCTTGCAGGTGTCTCAGCAGCTGTTTCAGTGGAGGCCTGGGGGTGCAACACACGCACGTCACTGCTGTTTCAAGCCTTGCACTGGGTACTGCTGATGCTGCAAAACCCTGGTTGTCCACCTTGCAACAGTGCCAGGCTGGCAGATGTCATGATTATTACGTGTGTCTGTAGTGCAGGTTGAAACCAAAAATCCCTTAGAATATACAGTAAAAGACATGTGGGGCTGGCCAAGCTCTCCCTTCTGCCTAAGGGGCCATGGATCGCCCTGTGGATGTGAACAGGGGCAGAGATTGCTTTGTCACTGCTGGGCAAGGCTCTGGAGTTGCCAGCTCTGTGTAGTCTGTGTGCAAAACATGTGTTTTTACCCCATCTCAGTGACCTAAGAAATAATAATACATGGATATCTCAAATGATTGAGAGGGAAACGGTGCGACGCGTTTGCATACCATGATGTCATGTGCAGAGACCCTCTCTGAAATGAGGAAAAGAACAGTTTAATCCTCAGCAGAAGTTGGTTCTTTTCTGATTATCACTGGCTGTGTGCGAAAGCCGCTGCTGGGTAGCATTTATTCCAACAGGAATCCAAAAACAGGGAGGGTGGGGAGAATGCAATAAGTCATTCTTGGCTCAGATTACCTTGCAGTGGGTTTGTGGAAGGTGAAGAGGCAATGTGGGGATTACCAAAGTACCCTCACGCTTCTCAGGCTTGATACCTCATCAGGTACGGTCGCTTGTGTTGGTTCCTGGTGCAGAGAGCTTTGGTTTGCACCACAGGTGCAGCTCTCTGCACACAGGTCACTTGCAGTCCCCAAAGACCCAGTGTTGGCCTTCCCCCGAAGTTCTATCTAGGTGTGGTGTTCCCTTACGCTGCATTCAGGGGTTGAAGTAAAAACCAAGCCCTTGCAGAGCTTGATGGAGAGACATGTGAAGGCGTAGTCTGAGCCGCAGCGCTAATTTAGGAGTATTTTTGTTCTTGTCACACACAGCTTCCATACAGATTGTGATTATTTTTGTGAAACATCTGGTCTCCAAATCAAACTGTCTCTGGGGTGCATTGCAACATGCCCATGCACAAATGCTTTCAGCACAAGCTGGAACTGCTTTACTGAGGCTCATCGTATAGGATCATAGCGCAAAGTAGACTTTCATCCATCCTTCGGGGTAGTGTTGGAGACAGAAAGGATCACTGTGGGTTTTCACATTGTGGATGGGGGGCACCTGGGGCTCCTCTGCCCCTCACTGTCCCACAGTGTAACTGAAATACAGTGTGGCTGTTAGCATCAGGAGTTAGAGGTCATTGGAAATCCAGAGGTTTGCGTAGGTCAGTGCTCAGACTGCGACCGGTTAAGGAACAAGTTTAAAAGCACTGCATTGAGTGGGTCCCTATAATTAAAAATACCTCTTGAAATTTTTTTTTTTTTTGAGAAGAGTTCAATGCGAAACGTGCATTTTGCCTTTATTTTGGGGTAGGTGCTGCTGCAGTGCTCTTTGCAATAGCAGCATGCTTTGAAGCTCTGGTGTGAGGCTGTAGCATTACGGAAGAAAGAGAATAAGCCTTCAAGTTTGTGAATTCAATTTTGCTACCAGGGTTTTAATTTCCCTCGTTCTGTTGGAGGCTGTGGACTAATTATGGACTGGTTGCAAGGGCCCAGTCCGTCACACTCAGTGAACTGTTGTAAGTTGGAGAGAATCCATTGGAAAAAATGAGAAGGCATAACAGCAGAGCTCGTAACTCAACTAAATGCTGCCCAGATGCCTTTATGCAGTAATTTTGTGAATGTGTGCTTCTCTATTTGTGTGTGTGCGTGGCTGTGCAGCCCTTAACATGAGTGGTGAGTGCCCAAAACTTGGACCATGCTCAAGTGTTCTTATTTGGCAGATGACACCATCCATACCACAGCACAATGTATGTGACTGCCTTCGTTCATTCAGGATCTGGCCGTGGTGAAATCTGCAATTAATGCTGGTACTAAAAAGAGGTCATTATGAAGAGAAACGCGAAGCTTTGCGGAGGCCCACATTTCCTTTCTTGGGTACCCTGTCTAATTATGAATCAGTCCCCTAATGAATTTCTGTACAGGCAGATTTTGAAGGACCGTTACGTTGTTTTTACTCTTCAAGCAGCAAATTCTGTTGAGTCTTCCTGGTAGAAATCAGGAAAAGAAGCCTTGTCCATTTCATCTTTATCTTAAGGTGAAAAGTGCCTAAGTGGATGGAGCCTCTTTGTCTCTCTGCTTTTCCTCATCCTCTCTGCTTTGCTTTGCCACGTCATGTAAAACAGCCCTCATTGAGCACCAGCTCATTTGAAATGATACGCATCGACACTGTGCGTGCTCACACCTGTCACTCAGGGCTGGCTTCGAAGTCAGAAACACACCTTGTATGTTCTTGTCACTCCGTATCAGAGGAGAACAGGGGAGATGGTTTTTCACCCACGGTCTGGGGCAGAAGTCTGATCTGCAGAGGTCTGTGTGTCTGGTCTGGCATATAGAGATGGCTGTTCTTGAAAATGAAGTGATAGCAAATGGCGTGTGCATTGAATCTGTAATAGCTGGTCTCAGGTTAGCCTGTCTGTCTTAAAATTTGGGGCTGTCTCAGCAGCAGCACTGCAGGGTCTGGAATGTTCCTTCTCACATAAGGCAGAGCAGCGGTGGAGCTTGGCATGTGCACAGATTCGCGTGTATTCATTAATTTCATACCAAAGCAACAATGACAATTTTTCTCTCCTTTGCAATGCAACCCCTGTAGTAGTGTGCGTGTGTTGGGGGGTATTCTTTGTTACGTTTTAACACGAGATTATTCCTCTTTGGAGCACTGTGTATGTGCAGTCCTTCTTCTCAAAGAAAACGCTGGGATTGAAACGGACTTCAGACAACTCATGCTAAACTTTATCTGGTCTGTGTTTCCTATTTGCAATCATCCAAACCATTTGCTAATCATAACTTTGTCATTCCAGCTGCAGCCAACATCTTGTTTGACTTGGATATTTGTTCGCACTTACAACTGCTTGAGAACTTTATTTTTTGTAACCTGTTGGTCTCTGTCCCCAGATGGGGAAGCGAGATGCACTGTCCAGTTTGCACTCTTTCTTGACTAATATCTCTTCCAGCACGTGAACACAAGTTTGCTTTCAGCAGATTTTCTATTTAGTGTAAAAACTGACGTAACCTTTTTGTTTCAGGAAGACAGTAAATTGAGACTATTTATAGATGCCAAGATGCTATCTCAGGAATTAATACTCAGTTTTATAATCCTTTTTAAATGCAACTTCCCCCTTCACCTTCACCACCATTTTCCCCTTCACCATTTGCTTGGTTAAAATGAGGCATTATTTGGGGATTGCAACTTGAAAACAAGGAAGAATCCCACTCTTGTTCTCATCTGTGCTTTGGAAGGCTTCCCTTGCAGCCTCCACCAGAGTTCCCAGCAGGAGAACAAGTGCTAGCATATTTAAGTGTGTGTTAGATTTGATTGCCAAGATGAGAACAGTCTATGTTGGCAGTGGAAACAGGCTAATGACAGCTTGATAATCTGTTATGCAAATCTTGGTGTAGTTTGTTAAATTGTGCAGGGTTTATTTGTTTTGCTTTGATAATTAAAGCATGTAGACCTTGTATCTGTGAGCATTGTGTATACCTTGTGTATGATTCCTGTCCTCACCGGTGCCTCAGAAAACCAGACTAGGGCTGTCCTCAGCTAAGTTAAAAAAGGAATCACTCCTCATTTTTCCACTGCTTCTTCTGAATGTGCAGGAAGGCTACCCTTCCTCCCTAGGGTTCTCCAGACAGCATGTTAATTAGGGGAAATGCCAACGTGAATTGTCCATCGTTGGTACAAAACTGAAGTTCCAGGGAAGTTCACAGAAACACACATGGTAGAGTGCTCCTCTACTTTTACTCCTGATTTTATTCATTTAAACGTTGCCTGCATCAAAACGAGTGCAGTCCTGTAAAGCCCTGTGTTTGCTGTGGATGACCATGTCTGGGTTTTACTGTTGGCTTGGGAGCATTGGTAGGTATGTGTAGAGTTCTGGTTGTGTTCTGAAGAGTCAGCCCTTTAAAGCAAGCAGCCAGCAGGTTCATCTGTCTGTGTTCCATCAAGGCAGAGGAGGATATGTAGGACTAGATAAAAATTGAGTATAACAGGAACTAAATAAGCCAGGACTCTAGATAACGTGACTGAAATGAGATTTAGACCAGGTGGTGTCTGAAATAACACAGGGCACTGTCAGGATGGAGTTCTCCAGAAAAACCTGTGAATTTGGGTCAGTCTCTAAAATTGCACATTTCAAACACCTATGAAGGGATGAAACCTATTTGGCAAGGCAGCCGTTCCGAGACGTTTCCCACGACTTGCAGTGTCAGTGGAGTAAAGTAAGCTTCAGACTAACAACCACCATAAAGCTTAAATACATTATAGTATAGTAATCTGTTAACCACGTAAAAAAAGTTCAGTTCAGGTTGTGACACAGTAAAACTCAACTCCAGAATTCAGGATATGTTTTGTGGTATAGGAATGGGTACTGCACATTTTCCCATTTCCAGCTTTGCACTGCAAAGATGTTGCATCTTGTGGGTGCACAGCTCAATGTAGCCAGTGCAAAAAGGCCGTGTACACGTGTAGTGTGCTAAGGGATTCTTTTTGTTTGCCAGCTCTTAAGTATGGCCTGGCCTCAGGGGTTTTAGGATGCTTGGAAGTCCCCTGTGTTGGGTGAAGGAGAAGAAACTGAAGCATTCCCTGCCCTTGGCAGGTGGTGAGTGCCCAGACTGGAGGGAGCGTTTTGGTGCAGGCAACATTTGAATGCATAAAATCCATATTCCAAGTGTTATTAGCTCTTTGTGCTGCTCCTGAGCTTCTGTTTTGGTACTTGTCAAGAGAAGAGTTGGTGTTGGTGTTCTCCCCATCTCACGTTCCCCTGACTTTGCAACCACCAGTAATTGTTCTGGCAAGGTCCTGGAAAAAAAAATAAGACAAATTTACTGTTTTCCTCAGGCTCATAGCTTTTGAACTCGAGGCATGTCTTCTAAACAGTGCAACTCACTTCAAATGCTTTTTGCCTTTCATTTTATTATTGCTTGTCACGCAATGTTCTTTGAAAGCTTGCTCATATATTATCTGTTCCATTTTTTCCATTTTCCCTTTTTTTGCATGCTGTTCCTCCTGTTTCTTCCCTTCCTCCAATCCTCTGTTCCCGTGTGTAGACACAACGGCGACGACAGAACCGGCAGTTCACGGTTGGTATCACATTCCTGTTTATCTTATTTCTCAGCACTGCTGAGTGGCAAGACAAGCCTGGGAAGGGGAAGGAAAAAAAAAAGAGAAAAATAAAAAAATAAAAGGAAAATGCAGTCTTCAAGGGAAAACCACATTTCAAGTGAACGGATCTCATAAATATCACATAGTTTTTAAGGCTTGAAAGTCTGTCTAGTCTTGTCATTTCAGTTGCGAGTTTCATAACCAGTTGTCCCAGTTCCAAGGCCAGCACTGATTCCCCAACCCAGTGGAAATGACACTCATGTAAGAGGAGCACAGAGGAAGCAAGTGACTTTCTTTCAGTAATTTCTGTTACCGAGGTCATCATTTTGGGCAAATAGGATCTCAAAATAGGATCTCAATTTATTTCTTAAGAGATGCATGACTTTTTCAGCATTTTTCTTTTATTTCAAGTCCATAAGAAATGTCCTCCAGGAGGTGTGCCCAAGCTGAGCGCCGTGCTTGGTGTTCTGCGGGCATTTGGCAGCTGAGCCCTTTGCCTCAGAGATCAGGAGGGAAGTTTTCGTTATTACACTGCAGAAGGAGATTTTACAAACAAATAGCAACACTTTCTTATCAGCATAGCAGTCTAGCAAACTAACCCTTCTCATCTGCTCAAGGAAGTCTAGCTAACAGCTTGACAGCTTCCTTAGCTTCCTACATTTTCAAAGTAAGCCTAAACAGTCACTTCAGACTGAAAGTTGAGCATGCAGTTTTTTGGCACAAACTCGCTTTTCAGCTGACGAACCAAAACCTCTGACGATTTTAATTGACTAAACCATATTTGCTTTTCCGTTTTATTTTCTTAACGTTCGTAAATCAAGTCTTGCAGTTACTGATGTGAAATGGCGTAAGCCAAAATTCTGTGGTGCCACACAAGCTTTTCTTCTTGCTTCCTCTCAACAAGGCACACCTTGGACACTACTATGTGGACAGGGGACTGAGTCGAGCTGAGTTTTAAGCAGTGATGCCCCATATCAATGGAGGGAAAAACAGTTTTGGTTCCAAACAGCTAACCTGCATAGATGCATTTTTACAAAACCAAAGCATTCAGGCATACTTCTGTTTTCTGTATGTTGCTGATTTCCCAGTGTACATTGTGTTTAATGTTGGGGTTCAGCATCACTAAGTTTGGAGCTACGGCCGTGGAAGTCATGGCAAGGTAATAGGAGTCCCAAGTGACATCTCGTCATGCACTACCCTAAGACCCATGAAAGTCAGTTGAAGGCAAAACATTAATCACCCCATCATTACCCATGGGGAAAAGCCTTGAAGGCTCTGAAGGCACTGAAAAAGACAATGAATATGGTTTAATTAAGTAATAGCTTAAAAAAAGAACTTGGTAGCTCTTGGTAATAGATGATAAAGTGTGAATAAAATTACAGGAAAACGCAGGTAAACCATTTAGCATTTTTCATGGAGGTGAGACTGTTTTCGACCACAATAGAAATTGAAGGTGGCTGATTTATTTAAGCTCTCGATAAGTGTTACTTCATTTACTCTGCCCTTGGGGCTGTGCAGTGGGTTTTGCCATCACTGTGCAGTGAGCACAGACCCAGTGTGGGGACAGCAAGGGCTGTCAGAGCAGGGTGCTCCCCACCACAGTGACCCACCTGGTTCTTAAGCACAGGTCCTGGTGGCTTTCATCTCTTACTTTTCATAGCCATACAAATAATGCTTTTTATTTGAGGAAGGGCTGTCAGTGTTTTAACCTCTACAGGGGAGGACCGCTTCTCTGTAAGATTGACAACTGAAATGACAAGCAACCCTAAGCAAGTTAGCTCTGACAAACTTTTCTGCCTTAAAAATCCAACCTGTTTTTGTACTAAACTTCACTGCGTTTGCCCTCTTGGGTTCTTTTCCTGCGAAGACTCTGGGATTTCTTTCCAAGCTTGTGTTGCTGGAGTGTGTATGGGTATACCAGGTGTTTATGTACGTTGGCCATTTGTTCTTACCAATGTCCAATCGGAGTGAGCATGTATGTGAATGACTAGAAATGCATGGGCATGAACTAAAGCCAAATGGATTTTCTCCAAAAACGATTTCAAATGAATTGGGGGAAGAAAAAATAACAAGAACAAAAAAAAAAAGTCCAACAACCAAACCCAGAAAGATTGATAGCAAAGAAAATGAAATGCAAGGCTAGTGTGGAACCAGCACAATACTTGAATCTGGGAAAGGAATTTTGAGCCATTTCATTTTTTGGAGTGTATCCTAGAGGACTGGGGGGAAAAGGAGTCCTGTATGTGTATGCATGTGAAAGTGGTAGCAAAACCCCTGCCATTCCTGTTCTCTGATGGAATGGAGTTAACAGCAGCAATGCATGAGTGACTTAAAAGCACGAACATTGTTAACTCTTTTTGTTTGAAAATGAGAGCTTAACTGTAAATTTTCTGATGCACTTTCTCCTTTCTCTGCACTGTTCATTGCCAGAACTCCAATAACAGCATGGTCATGGCCGGCAGGAAGGCTTGTGCTTCTGCTGCACTGCACTACACGGGGTTACTGAGCGTAAACCCTCCTTCCCTTCTCTTTTGCACTTCACATGTCAGGGTGCCAGTGGGCTGACGCACCGGCGCACCACGAAATCGCAGCTCCCAGCCTACGTGCAGGCAAAATGAGGGCAGGCATCGGTGCGGCAGTACCTCTGGAAGTCTGCCAGCCCTGAATTTGGGAAATCAGTTGTGTTTTTTGTTGTTTTTTTTTTTCTCGTTCCCCCTTCTTCTCTCCTGTCCCGCTCCTTTCCAAAGATCCTAATGCAAATTTGCTACTTCCCAGACGCGGTTCCTCCTTTTGCAGGCTGTGGAGCTCAGCCCTCTGAGGTTGCTGCCCTCTTTTGTGTAAGATGCCCCAGCTCACTTTTTGCCTCCTGTCCCAGTAGGGCAACTACAAACAGCCATGACCTCGTACACCGTGTTCTTTTGCTACAGCAAAAGGAACACACGTTACGTATTTTCTTTTTTCCCCTCCAAGTTTTGACCCCATCCTCTTACAGGCAAAGAGATTTAATGAACTTCTTTGTGATTTTGAAAGAACGCAGCCAACGCTCGTTGTGGTGAGCTGTGCTCCCTACGTGCATGGCATGTGTTTGGGCACCTGTGTGTGCTACCTGTGCAAACACTAATTAATGAGAAGGTAGGGTGAAACAAAGTCTCTCCTGAAGCAGGCAGAGCAGGAAGTCTGGAGCCTAGGTTAGTATCGTGAAAAGATCCCAAATGTTGAGTGAGGAGTGGTGAGAAAACATCATAGTCCAAAGTAGAGCAGATAAATTATTTTCCAAGCTGGAAATACTTCCCTGAAGGCCCGTATGAATTTTTGGTCTTTGCAAGGCTTTGAATAGGAATATTTAACACTCCAATGTTAAGCTCCTGTTGCTTTTTCCCGTTGTGCTCAGTCTCTGAAATGAGTTTTGCTTGTCTGAAGCTGCAGCCAAAAGCTCAGCCGTGCCAGAGCTCTCGTCAGTTTGCACATCTTGCCAAATTAAACAGCGTACAAGGAAAAAAATAAAGCCCCAGTGCTTTCTGCGTGAGCATTATCGAGCAGCTCTGGCTGTCCAACCGCCTCTTTTTTTTTCTTCTTTTCCCCTTTTTAAAAATGCCCTACTTAAAAGTGCAACTGAGAGTAAATAGGTTTCTAAATACAGACCTAATCCTCAGGGCAATTGAATAAAACATCACAGAGATCCACGCGCATGTTAAGATTCCTCTTCAGTCTCGTAGAATTCTCCACATGAAACAGAATCCAGAATTGGTTATTTACAGTTTGATACAAAGGAGAACTTAGATTTTGCGTAAAAAATCAGAGGTACCCTGTGAAGAAGGACAAAGCATTGCTCTATCAATAAACCCACCAAGAGATGTCCGTTTGATTGGGGCCTGTACCAGGCTGCAGGAGATGCAACCCAGCTCGCTGGTTGCGCCTTTTTCAGCTGTATTCTTCATCAGGAAGGTTGCACCTGAGTGGAAAGTTGGCTTCCATCTGTCTAAAAGAAGCCACAGCGGACGCTGAATTGCGTCCTGATCAGAAGAGGAAATAAAGGACTTTAATCATGGAGGTGAAAGTTTTAAGGAGAAAAGCCAAGAAGCGATTTGCCGCAGGTTTGAAATGCCTCACGACGTGTTTTATTACCGTTCGGTGGCGGTTTCCAGTTCGCCAGGTGCAGGTAGAAACCCAACTGCTGCCTCCTTCATGTTTCTTTTGCTTCCTTAAAAATGAAGCAGTGCCCTTTGTTTTTCTTTTTTTTTTTTTTTTTTGGACTACAGAGGAAGCGTAGTTCCCTGTAAGCGAAAGGGAAGAATACACAGCAGCGATTCTGAAGAGAGAAGAGCTGAATCGCTCTTGCTCGGAGCACGGCTTGGCATGTCCAGTGCTTCTGTGCTCTGCTCTAATTATTGTTATAGATTACAGTAAAAACAGGTGGCTCCCTGGAATTCAGCAGCGTTGCAGAACCAAATTTCTCGCTGTTAATCTGAACGGCTTCCCTCTTTAGAAGATCGTTCAGGCTGCAGCTCTGAGATGATATATTTTAAACCCCATTGCTAAAAAAAAAAAAAGAAAAAAAAAGAGATGTCTTTTTAATGAGCTGTACACTTGTAGCTTTCTAACAGGGGACAAGTGTGCACTGTATAAACTTGTTTGTTATTTACAAGGAAGCCTTTGCCCTGCAAAAATCCATCTCGAGCCACTGTTGCTCACTCCTCCCCCACATGTAAGAAGGAGACGGGGATGGAGGATTGCTGCTCCTCCAGGCTCTAAAGCCCCTGGAAGCACAAAGAATTTCCCCCAGGAATTTTCAGGAGCATATTGAAGCTCCATGAGGAGTTTCCCTCGCTCTTGAACAAGGCTTTACCCCATACCACAGATAAACCCAAAACCCAAAGCAACACCCACTAGCCATTCATTGGACCCATTCTGCAGAACATGGGTGAGCATGGAGCACATGCTGAGCTGTGTGATACACGGAAGGCTCACCCACCTTCTGATGCCCTCAGTCTCCCCAGACACATCAGGCCTTGGCCGGCCTTCAAGCTCACACTGACAGTGTTCCAGTGCTGATAGTTTGTGGTCAAGAGTTTGTCTCAATCAACTCTGAGGGTAGATGTGTTTTGTTTTTTTTTCTTCCCAGAAGTGCATTAAAATTGGGAAATTAAAATATTTTTTGTCCTTTTTTTTTTTTTCCAGAAGGTACAGCCTGCAGTCTGCATCTACAGATGCTTTTCAGATTTGAAATGTGCTCCACGATATTCTTGAATTTATGTATCACTGTGCTTATCAACGTTGCCCAAAACCGCTGAATTTCAGTGGCAAATTGGAAGAGAAAATTGATATTGGTACATTTGCATAACCCAAATCAAACCAGAATTAATTGGGAAATTGCCCCTATTTGATGAGTCAAAGGCTGAGTCTGGGGGTTTCTGCATGCTGTTATGAATGAGTGACTTTGGTTCACCTCCATGTTCCGTGTGTTAACAGTGTAGACTGAGGAATGTTTCTGCCAGTCTGTCAGTAATAAAGTAAATGATTGGAATCCTGAAATACAAGTTACTTACTCTGCTCAGACCAGCAGAAGATGGCAAGTGATTGACTCATTTGTTTCCCCCCCACCTCCCCAAGAAATTCACCCTCAGTTCTTAAGTGTGTTGTTTATTGTCACTTGAGGAATACAAAGAAAAATGAGTTTGTTTTTACTTGTAAGGCTTTACTCAGTTGCCAAATTCCGCAGAGGAGCTGGACTATGGGGATCTCTCAGGTAAGGGCTAGCACCTAGGTAAAGCACTGCTCTTCTACGCTAGATACCGGTTCCACTTTGATTTCTGCCTCTTGGCCATTGCGCATTGTATAGTCGCTGTGGTGTAGCAATTAATGGTGCCCAGAGTCCCCCCAATCAGAAGCATGCTGTTGGGTTTTCCCTCCCTATTTTTTGGCATTGGCACCTTTTTGTGAAAGGAGTGAAAATGGGGTGGGAGGGACGCCGAGCAGCGGGGTCACCTTTCGGGCTGGCTGCCAGGAGCGCTGCCCTCGATGGCATGCAGGAGCTTTTTGATTGCTGATTTGGAGGCCGGTTGAGTCGAAATTAGATGTTTTGAAAACACTCGACTCTGCCGTTAATATGTGAAACTCGTCTTCACAGAGTGCAGGCAGCACTAAGCGGAGGCTGCCCGCTCATTTCTTGGAAGGGGAGCATCAGATTGGGAATCAAAAGGAGGTCCTCGTTTTATCAGCAAAGACAAAGGCAACAGTTCAAACCATATTTTTTGTTTCTTTGGTTTTTTTACCCACAGGCTCCTGAAAGCTGCACGAATGCATCTTTCTAGTTAATCCTTGCAAATTGATCCTCATTGGGTGACCTGGGGCAATTGGTAAATACAAAGCGAGGGCCATAGCATGGTCCAAATCTCTGATCTCAATGGTTTCCCAGGCTCTCCTTTGGGAAATTACTAGTAGAGCACAGAAAGCACCGGTGTCCGGTCCCAGTAGGTCCCTGCCACTGGTGGGATTTGGTCCAGTGCTGTTTTGCTTTGCAGTTTGAAAAACAAACACTGGGTACCAAAACCTTGAATACTCAGTCTTTTTCCATGCTTTTATCCAACGAAACTAGCAGCACCTCTTCCTGTAAGCCGCTATAAGAATGCTTTGGCCAAGAGGTTAGAAATGATTGATTAACTCGATATGTATTCTAACACCTGAGCAATACTAATAATTATTATTGCAGGCCTGGGCCAGATCTCATAGGTAAGAAGCACTAGGTGTCTGTTAAATATCGCTGTGTGGGTGGAGAATAACTGTTTTGCTCTGATACTCTTTTTTTATTTCATTTATTTATTTATTGTTAAAGAAAATGCACATTTTGGTGAACGAACAGAAGGATGGGAGTTAATTCCACAAAGGAATTCCTCAGAATGGGTGTCTGCTAGCAGTGCTGCCTCCCCCCTGGGCGGCAGCACAAGTTGGGTCCGCGCTGCCCAGCTCCACCGTGCCCTCCCCTCACCCTCATTCACTCATGCACTCACCTTGCAGTGACACATTCACTTTTCTCAGACACCTGTGGATGTGCTGACTGGTTCCTATTTTGTTCTTTTTGTCAATCTGAAATTTAAGTCCACGTTTCCCTCAGGTTTCCTGCAACAGCACCCTTGTGCACTAACAAACACCCATTTTGGAGCATCACTTTTGACTGCTGAAGGTATTTTTTGGTATTTTTTCCCCTCTAAGAATTTTGGATTTTCTTTTTTGCTTGTTGCAATCATAAGTTATCTGTGTATGACCAAAGGATGGCTCTCCCAAGTCAAACATACCAATGTTACTGGAAAACAGAGCAGCAGCCCTGCACTGCTCTCTGCTCTGACCAAGCCTCCTCCATCACATAACTCATGCCCAGATTCCTGAGAAACTGACATAGGATCCCGTTTTGGACTGGTGGCAGCAGATCAGAGGGCAGCACAGGTGAGTGCTGAGCCGAAGCCTGTCCCGCAGAGGTGCGTGCTCAGCCTGCCGGGCTGATGAAATGTGGTGTAAACTGAATGTGCTGCTCCCGCTGCAGTGTTTGCTCAGTGTGCTGTTCGTTTCAGGTACTGGTGTCCTGCTAAATGCTTCAACGGAGGCTCTGCCAACTGTACAAATAAGTAATGCATCTATTGCCTTGCATCCAGGTAGCTAGCTCCCAGTGCCGCGTTAACTTGTGTGTGTCTGTACCTCTCAGAGCTGTGCTCCTAACGTAGGATGTACGGGACAGAGACGTTCGTCTCATACTTCTGCAGCACAGATTGACTTCTGATTCTACTGCAGCATTTTTTTTCAGCCCTGTAGTGTTACAGAGACAATTCCTGCAGTGCTGTGAACGATGAGTTCAAACTGCTTTGTATTGGTGTGTGTGTATACATACGCACGCACGCATATAAATATATATGCTGCTGAGTGTGATGATTGCAATAATCCAGCTAATCTAATTCCGTACATCTGTACTTTCAGGCCCCTCAGGTGCATTATGGTCTTCTTGTTTTGCTCAGCGGTGTTGATACACATCTTGTAAAACACTGAACAATCAAGAGAGACCCGTGTAGCCTTTACATCTGGTTTGATTAACTAATCAAAACCTGATTAGCACCTTTGTTCAAGGGGTTGCTGATTAATCAATTACTATTGATTGTAAGTGTCGCTCCATTTTCTAGCGGAGGGAAGTCTGAAGAAACAACCAATAAACATTGAGCAGCTGTCATAGTGATTAAATTTATTAAAACAAAATGCATTCTTTTTTATGAAGCGATCTTAAAATGGGTCACTGAAGGGGAGCTTATTGATTGAAGAAGGATGAACTCCTTGAATTTCTCTAGCTTAAATTAGACCAAATTCAATTACGATACGACGAACAGGTTGACACTACTCTTTAACAGTCCATCAATAAATTAGAGTAGGGGTAGGAGCAGCACACTTAATGCTGGACTACAGCAATGAATAATATTATTGCTCATCCTGCTGTGCCAACAGTGATTGCTGTCTCCCAGCTGGTAGGTGAGTGCAGATGATTATTTTCCAGTGGTTCTGAGCTGAAGACAACCTTTTCTCCCTGCTCTGCCCACCAACGCCCCCACGGCCTGCCCCCATGTTTTAGTGATGTTCCTTGCTCTCAAAAACTTGGTTATCTGAAAGGATTCACCGACCATTTGTCAAAAGAGCAGTCAGTGGGAAAACGTCAGCGCTATCCTGGTTTCTTACCTCTTAGGAAAGAGGAGTAGTTGGTTCATCGAGTGATGTAAGGCCATTGCCCCTAACTCGTGACCACCAGGGAAGGGTGGAAACTTGCATCGTTTTGGTGTTTTGACTGTGTAATGGGCAAAAGTTTAACAAGAGGAAGAAAAGGTTGGTGAGCTGGGAATTCTTCAAAGGAGTGGATTTAGGTTTTGTCTTCCCTGACGTGATGCAGTTATTGCATCTGGGAAGCAGGGCAGCTGTCAATAGAGCATGGTGTGTATATGCACACAGATCCAACCCATGTTGTCCAATGTCCATAGCTTGAAATTGATTTTCACCAAGAAATAAAAGAGAAATCTTTGCATGAGCACGGGAATAAGTCTAAATATGCCAGAATTTGTGTCCGTGCTATATACTTGTGAAAAACTCCATCCATTTTTTGCTTTTATAGCACGAAGAGCTGCAGAAAATGGTCAGAGCTGTTCAGAGATACCCCCCAAAATGCCACGAAAAGAAACTGGAGATCAAAGCTCAGCTTCCTGAGCCAGCATGAGATAGGAAAGTGGTGGAGTCACTGTCCTTGGAAGTGTTTAAGGAAAGGGTTGGGGTAGTACTGGGGGACGTGGTTTAGTGTTCAGTGTTGACAGCAGATGGATGGTTGGACTGGAAGACCTTAGAAGTCTTTTCCAGCCTTTGTGATTCTATGATAGATTATGTCTCTAAAAGCTTTGGTTATATCATGCCTCTGGTACTTAAAGAAATGGAGCCTTAATCAGAACCAGTGCTGGAGCACGTGGGTAAAACGGAGATGTGCTGCTCAAAGTAATAGCTATACCAGGAAGTGAGGACTGGCATTAAGTCACTCCGGAGTTTTTCAGCTAAATAAAACAATTTGTTCCTAATAGGTCTGAAGCTTTTAACTCTGATGTGATTGATATGCAATTAAAAACCAGCTAGTAAAGTCAGTCAGGTCCAATCCAGTCCTTTCTCATAAGATTGAGATGCCATTACTTAAAAAAAAGAAGAGCTGGCATATACATACATGTGCATATGTGTGTATATATAAATATATATGTATGTATATCTCAAAGCCTCATTAAAATCAGAGTTGATTAGCTGGGAGGAGAAAAGCCTTCCACAAGCTAAACGTTGCTGTAAGAGCTTGACCCACATTATGAGGATATTACTATTAAAATGTGCCAGTTGGGTGTTTTTGGCTTTTTTTTTTTTCATGCTCCTGAGGCTGCAGTAAGTGATCTATTTTTAAACAATTACTACTGCAAAAATGTTAAGAGAATTTAATATTAAAAAAAATAATAAATCCCATATTCCCCATAATGAATACTCGGCAGGTTTAAAATAGGGATGTCAGCTGGGAATATTCATGTGAGAAATAATCAGCGTCAACGTCTGCTATGGGTTCCTCGTTACTACTTCCCTGAGTCACTTTCCATGCTCAGATATTGGGGCTGAGGAGTATCAGTTTTGTTATATGCACGGGTTCATCCTTAAGCCAGGAGAAAGGTGAGCAGAGCAGTGGGTGTGATACCAAACGTTGGGTGCTTGGTCAGGACTCTTAAATATTTAATGCTAAGGGAGTTAGTGTGGAGCGGAGTAGGAACCCAGCCACAAAACATGTTTCTTTCTGTGTGCGTAGTGTTTAATGATAGTGATAGTGTTTCCTGCTTAAAGGAAAACTTCAGGATTCTTGCTGGGAGTGCTGTCACTTCTTTTTGTCGATTAAAAGCTCCCAAAGTTTCTTATCGGCCACAATTTTAAATAGGACTACAGTGCTCTCTGCTGCTGTGTATCGTGCTGCATCTCACGCAGAGAAGTTCAGTCCTACGTGAGGTAAAGATACGGCGTGCCCTTAACATGGGGCACAGTCGTCCTCAACACAGCCGTTGAAAACAAAAATTGATTTTTTTTTTTTTCTGCATATATTGACCTGTCCTAAGTAGACAGTACCATTATCACTGCAGTTTTCCTTTAAGGTGCTTTGATATAATCCATCCCATTCGGATCGCATCAAAGCACCACCCTCTGAAGTGGGGTCTGGCTGAGGTGCAGAGTAGCTGTGGAGTAGCAGAATAGTTGTGCGTGTTGTACCCAACATGCGGCAGTGTCTCTGTGCTGACTCCTTCCATCCCTCCCTGCGTCCCTCCCCTCTCCCACCCTCAAGGAAACACAAGCAAAACAGAAAACAAAGCCCTGGTAGAAGCACTCTGACTATTCGATTTAAAGGCCAGCGTGCTCCAATATATATTAACATCTTAATGGGAAAGCTCTGCATGTATACATTTACTACTCTCTGACAAGAGGGAATTAAATGTCAGAAGGATTTGTAGCATCTATAATTGAATTGGTGCTGAGAAAAGCAAATCTTAAGGAAGAATAACATATTAGGATTAGCAAATAATGTGGCATTTTGTCAGTTCCTGCCATCTCGTCTGTTCCCTCTTCAGTAATAAAGTTGTGATTTCTTTTTTTAATCATAGATATGAAGCGGGAATAGCTTTTGTGAATCGGAGATAGCATTTTAAAGCAGATCCCAGTTTTTAAGGTCAAGTTTGTCTTTCTCGGCACAAATTTGGGGAACAATTCCCCGCTCCAAAGTCTCAACACTTTATGACCAAGGAAGTAATGAGTGGCATCGATCACCGATGCTCATTCAATATGAAATAATTTGCAATCTTCTGGGATTATTTCTGCTGGGCACCACCCTCACAAAGTGAGGGCATTAGGAGCCCCGGTGAGCCCCCAGAGGATGCAGACTCAGAGATTTCTCCTGCTTTGTCCTTACTTTCCTCTTTCAGAAGGAGAAACCATTTGGCGAGAGGACTCGTGCTTTGAAAAATCTGATCTTTATTCTATTTTAAATTGCAAGTGGTTCCTTTGGAGAGCAGATCGATGCAGCGTAGGAAGGGCAGGAAGAGGAGCTAATTCCGATAAGTGCAAGGGTTGTGGTGCTTCTAAATGCGGTGTGTTTATTTTTAAACAGAACTCCCGCCTCTGTTCATCCAGCACACTCGCAATTAGACACCAAGAGCCATTCCTTGGGCAATTAATATGTAAATATAAATATATTTAAGGTTGGAAGTGCACCGTCAACTGCCACACAGTTGGGTATCACATGGTTTGCAACCACTGTGGTGTTGGGTGTCGTGGTTTGCAGCCACGAGCTTGCATCTGAAGAATGTAAGTTTGATGAAGAAGGTATTTAGCATGTACCTCACGGAATAAACTTGCACTTTGCAAAGTTTTATTAACACAGAGGCTGAAGAAAAAATGACAGCACGTATCCCAGAGCAGAGCGCATCTGAAGCAGCATTTTGTCTGAAGCTGCAGTGTCCCCGAAGCACCCCAGGCTCTGCTTTTCCCTGGTTGCTGTTGCAGCAGTGTTCCTGCCCGAGTGGGGGGGTCTGATTGGCACCGTGCTGCACCGCCCCAGGCATCCTTCCCATCAGCAAGCAGGGATATCCTGCTTCTTGCCAAAGCAGCAAATGCTGGGAAGTGCTCACAACACAGTTTGTTCCTACTGAAGATGATTTAAAAAAAAAAAAAAGAAGAAAAATGTCCTTTTTTTTAGGGGCGGTTTGTTCTGGTAGCTTGCCACAGCAAGTAGAAATCCTTCTGTTGTGGCTCCAGGACGTGCACCACGTTCATGAATACTTATTGTTGTTTGTCTTCATCAGAAAGCTGGGAATCATTGACCTCAAAGGCAGTACTTCTCCTTGGCCGTGGAGCTGCTGACAGTTCAAGATGTGTTAATTCTCACTGCGAGAGCTGTGCATAGGGCTTTTCCACCGAGTAAAGCATACTCTGGGTTGTTTCACAATTGGGTTTTATCCTTTGAGCGCACTTTGCTGGTGCAGCGTAAGAGAGAATTTCATGTCTTGGTTCTCTGTGTCTCATTTTTATTCTAATGGTGAACTCCTGTGCAATAACTTGCCCACACTGCGTGTTCCCTTCGCTGAACCCCAGGCCTTAACGTGCGTCCTGGCTTGCTCCTCCCACTGCTAAGTGACCCGGCTTTGGGTTTTGTGGAAGCAAATGCTTCATGGTTTACAGCAGTATTGTTTTTGTCCCATCCAGTTGAGCTCGTTAGGCGAGTTGCTGAAGGGGTTCTCCCTTTGTGATGCTCATGGGCTGTTCTTTGTTTTATCCCCCAGCGTACACCGGAGCTTGGCAGCATTAAACCGTTGCGTGTGCCAGAGCTGCTTCTTTGAAAAGTTAGTTGAAGAAATACTCCAAGAATTTTTTCCTAAATGATTTTAATTAAAGCGTGCTATACAGCACTCCCCGTCATGAGTTATTTACTTACATCCCCTAGCGCTTCATCTTAGAACAGAATTGGAAATATCGATAGGAAGCGTAAATCCAGGGCTCCTGCTTGAGAGCATTGTATCAGGTTTCAGCTCAAAAGAGCACCATTACCTTTAGCTGTCACGGATCTGTACGCTTGATCGATAAACTTCAAATATTATTAGAGGCGGAGGCTTCAGAGATTTGCTCTGTTCTTTGGAGAGAGACCGGGATAAATCTTGCTTAAAAATTGACTTGAATTTGCACTCTCAGTCTTCCTGGTAAAACGCATTTCTCTTAGGTGCCTGGGCAGCTGCACGCAGGGCAGATTTATAGGCCATGTGCTTCTTGTAGTGAAAGATCTAAATGGTAAATCCTTCACATATGACTTCACAAATCATGTAAAGTTAAAAGATTTTTACCGTTTCTGTTGCTGCTGTGCTTAAATTGTAAGGTATGGCCAGTAAATCATTTTAATGGAGGTGTCGTGCTTGACTCAATAAAAAAAAAAAAAAAGAGAGAGAGAGAGAGACAATGGTTTAGCTTCTATTCCAAAATGTTAATGTATTAATCAACGGGAGAATAATTGTTTTTTACTGCGTTATAAATCTCAGTTGCCATTAGAATTGCAGCGAGGGTTGATGTAGCCGCGTTCTTAAATTAAAATTGTTTACACTGCTATACATTCATTTTACACGGCCGTAGCTCATTCCGGGTTCATTTTGGAGTTGTTCCTCGGCCAAATAAGTCATTCCTCTCCCAGTGATGGCATCCTAAGGGGGAGATGCTTATAAAAGAAAACTAATTGCATGGTGAGGAGTTAAATAAATAAAATAAAGCAGTTGGAGGCAATGCACAATTATTGCTCGCTATCTGCTTTTGAAGAGGTTTTTATGGTCGGGATTAAGAGTTTTGTGTCTCTGGACGTCATGAACTGTAATGAACAGAAAAGGTCATGCTTAATTATGTAATTTCAAGTTCTTATTGGGGGAGAAGATGGCTGTAAATGCATTTACAGAGCTTGGTTGATTGTTTTTTGTTTTTTGGGGGGGGCTGACGTTAAAGTGTTTTCACCAGGGCACCTTGTTAATGATGTCTTTCTAGAGCTAACGATTCATCCTGCTGTGCCCCCTGCCCCTCAGGAAGACTGGAATTTTGGGGAGTGTCCTTGGGGAATCTCTCCAACAACTCATGCCCACCAATGATTCCTCATCTCTTCTCCTCCTCTCCCTGTCCCAGCTGTCCACCAGTAGTGGTAGTGCTGCTGCTTGTAGCGGTAGGCACCTGGCGAGGTATCGGCCAGATCGGTTCACCCTGAACTCATCTGTCTGGATAGCTCCACGCTTTATCCCTTCTCCTTTGGAAAGCAAAAGGGTGGCTTTTCCAAACCGGAGGGCGGCTTCAGCCGAAACCTTCACGTTGCGTCGTAGTAAGTCCCCAATTCTTACTGCTCTTCTAATCTCAACAGATTCTCGTGCAGGTGAGGAAGGGGCAATAAGGAGCGTGGACCATGCAGTCGTCGGTGGTGTCGTGGCCGTGGTTGTATTTGCCATGCTTTGCCTGCTCATCATTTTAGGGCGATATTTTGCAAGACATAAAGGTAAGACAAAGACTGCAACTTGAAAATGAACGGACTTGGCCCGTGCTTCACTTTCCGCGTGATGTTTTGGCCCTCTGGGTGCTTTAGAAGAGCATCTCCTCTCTTTTAAAATGAGGAAAGTTGTGGCAGGCAATCAGCATGCTGTGCTGAGTGTGCTTGGTACACAAGTTAAAGCTGAAATTTGTAGGTCTGGCTACAAAACCTCACTGACCTGAGCTGGTGCCTATTTGCTTGGTCTGCCCCAGGAGCTTGTACACTTGCAGAGTGAGGCCGAACCCACACGCAGTGCTGTGACCCTCCAGCCCCTGTGTGTATGATCAGCAGTTCACACCAAAGGATTTATGTTTATTGGCTTCACCGAGAGCATTTGGGAAAGCTCCTAAGCATTGGAAGCAAATGGGAGTTGCGCATCAGGGCGTCCTGAGCAGGACTGGGTAAATCTCTGCTCCATGTGCCGGGCTTTTTGGTGCTCTGGGACTTGCTCTCGGGCTCTGTTTCTTTCTGGTGGCATTGATTGCCCCTCGTGCTCATGAATTTGTTGCTAGCTCTCTCCATGTCACAGAGCAGACCGCTTCCTTTGCAGGTACATACTTCACTCACGAAGCCAAAGGAGCAGACGATGCAGCCGACGCAGACACAGCTATCATCAATGCAGAAGGAGGACAAAACAACTCCGAAGAAAAGAAAGAGTACTTCATCTAGAACAGCCTTGGTTTCAATGAGGTGTCCAACCGTGGACGGTTACTGGCCCTATTTAAACGATAAAGAGACAGTGATATTGAAAGTTGCAACCAGCTTGTGTCTTTTTTAAAGAGAAACGCAAATGGGTGGAGAGCTGTGAGACTGGGAGGGTCTGGGATTTGCTGTGTAAAAATATTCTTCGTAAAGTACACTCTGCTGTTCGACACCTCAGTTCGTTTGGGTTTTATTTTTTTGGCCAAGTCCAGCCTGGATTTAGTTTAGTGAAGTCATTTGCAGAAGATTCTGTGCCTTGTTTTATTTCTGTTTGTTTGGGTTTGGGAGGAGGCTGGGAAGAAGAGGGGCTTCTGTGCGTTAGTTCCCTTTGGGTTTCTGCGGTTCTTTGTTTCCCCTTTTGTCCTCTGTTTCTGGAGTTGCCTGCTGGGACCCCTTGGAATAGGTTGGTTTCTTTCAAGGTGTTTTTCCTTCTTTTTATCTTCACTGTTTTCTGTTCGAAACTCGGTTTCATCGGAGGAGAACCAGCACATTTTAGATTCCATAGTTTGCAATTTGCTGTACCCGTATTCCATTTTCTCTATTGTCGTAAAGGCTTGGATCAACAAACAAACGAGAACCTGTTTGTGGCTGCCCGTGTTCCAAATGCTTTAGATTGATGGAGACTAGAAAATAGCCCGCAACTCAGAAAAGGTGCTGCCCGCCCGCGGTGCGTCCGTCCGTGCCCGAGCTCTGCTCCCAGCCAGGTGCCCTGCAGCCCCCAGCAGCTCTGGGGTGCAGGATCCGCCCCACAGAGGGCACAGGACAGGATTTCTGCTCAGATAATTGTTGCAAACCGCTCCCTGTCCCAACTCCTCCCCGATTTGCTAGCACAGGAAAAGCCCTCCCAGAGTGCCAGCGGCTGCAAGCATGCAGCTGTGGGGTTCTGTCCCCCTCCGTTGGCGTGGTGCATGGAAGGCATCGGGGTGGATGTGGGGTTGGGTGCTCTTCCCACTGGGAGCTGCCCGTGTGTCCTCAGCCCCAAAGCCACTGCCTCGTCCCCGGATCGCGTTAGGTACGAGCCCTGGGGTGGCTGGACAGGTACAACTGCCTTTTATTTTATTATTTTTATCTGATGGATAAGAAGTGGGAATTTGCGTTCAAAATTACAGTGCTAACTGACTCATTAAAGCCATAGGTAAAAAAAAGAGGAGTATTTAGGTCCGTGATAGATTTGTGACAGATAGCAAATCGCAGTGGGAAGGCGGTATGGGACTTGGACATGAATTTGGTGAATTATCGTGGATGTAGAGAGGTACATTTTTTGTTTTTAATTGTGTTTCTCTGGAACGCGTATGCTGATTTATTTAAGGATAACATTAATCTTAGCATCAGCTTTTTTGTTGTGGTTTTTTTTTTTAGGGGGTTGGGGGAATCATCTTTCATGTGTGGTTGGTTTGTGGGTTTTTTTTTTTTTTTTTGGTTTGTTTGTTTCTAATTGTTTTTTTTGGCAGAACCATTGTAACGCAGGAGTCTGTTGGGAATGGGATGGCATGAAAACAAACAAGTCCGTTCCGGAGCAGTAGTCAGTTTTTACCCTTAATACAAAAGAGGAAGAAATTCACAGGAATGGCTTTTCTTTTTTTTTTTTTTTTTTTTCTTTTTTCTTCTCCTGAGCAAATTTTGTCGAGCGCAGCTCTTTTCTGAGCCTTCAGCACCATTGCCAAACCACACCATGGTGAGAAGCATTCAGCATGTAGAGTTCGGGTTGGGGGGGGGGAGGGGGGGAGGAGGGTGGGGATCTTTTTTTACTCGTCGGTCACAGAATTGGCATCCTGTTTTTGGACAGCCCATCTTTGTTTTGGAAGTGTACAGTAGTGCAGTGTTACCGATGTAACTTTGACTTAAAATGTTGACATGTCTCAGGTTCATGTGTTTTGATTGGTGTTTTCCGTCTCAGGTAGATTGCAAAAATTTCGGCCCCACGCATTGGAAAAAGGAAAAAACAAAAAAAAAAAGAAGAAAAAAAAAAGAGTAAAAAAAAACAAAAAAAAACCAGGAAATTATGAATTTTAGTTGTATATTGGTTTATGTATTTTTTCTTCAGTATACAGTGCACTGTTTGAAATGTATTGTTGAGTATTACTTTGTACAGCTTTAGGTCATTAGGATTTTTAAGTGTGAAGAAAGAACAAACACGTCTAAAGGAGAACTACAAATGAAGGAAGTGTGACTGATGCTAAACAGCCTTGTTCTTTATTCACCCGGCCTTTTTATTTTTTCCCCTTAGGCCAGTTCTGTTTTAAGGTGTCCATGGAAGATGTTACAATGTAAGAGAAATACATATCCATCTGTTCCCATTCACATTTTGTATCGGTTCATGTATACCATTTTTACAAAGAAAAAGAAGTACTATAAAAATATCTGTCTTCTTAATAAAAAAAAATTAATGTTACAAAACTACCTTGGCCTCTCATCCTGCACTCTTTGAGCGGAGCTCCGCATTGTGATGGGAAGGGAGGGTCGGTGCTGGTGAATTAGGGAGTGATTTTGAGGGTCCAGGACTCTCTGATCCTTATGTGTCTGTTCCTGTTCGGGATGTTTTGTGATACTGAGTTGGCTCAGTTTTTAGGATTTGGAGTGAGAGCCCTGATGTGACTGTCAAGCTTTTGCTGATGCTGCCTTCCAGTGTCTCCTGCAAGTCTGAGAAGAGAGCCTTGCTCTCTCGAAGAGGTTGGGAAATCTCTGATTCATTTTCCCAGGCTGCTGAACCCACAACAGCAATGCTGCAGCTCAGCTCCCCTTTGGGAGGGGACCACCATTCCTGGCTGCCTGCATGCTGGGGAGCCACAGAGGTCAGTGCCTTGCCCTCTCCCAGTTGGTCACAAACTCAGCCCCTTCTGCAAGGCAAATTTGGCACGTGTTGATCCATTGTAGCTGTTTGAGCAGTACTTCCTATAGGGCCAAATGAAGAGGAGGAAAAAGCTGCTGAAGTGCTCAGACTGAGCACTTCCAGTTGCCCTATTAAGCTGACAGTCAACACTTGGAAGCTCACTGGTTGGTTTGTTTCACTGTTCTGTTTTGTCTTTAAAGAAAGATGGCTATCTTGTGTATTTAATTTGACTGCCAGCATAATGTGCTGGCTGCTGAGCACTGTAATAAACGTTGCCTTGCTGCATGCGGTTGCCCCGCTGAGCAGCCTGCTTTGTTCAGCTCCAGGGTGGGGGAGGATGGTCCCTGATGAGAAGTGCTTGGCACACTGCACACACACCTGTGCTCAGCAGCACGGCGCCCGCTGGCAGTGCAGAGCATTTCAGTGGTGGGAGGAACGTGGCAGCGTCTGTTGGGACACATCATGCAAACACAAAAGGTTTTGTTGCCCTGGGAGATTTCTAGCTGTCTTCAAAAGAAAAGTTTTCTTCCTAAAGGTGTAGAGGAGCGTTCCATGGTTTGGCGATGAGATGGGTCTTGGGGGGACCTTAGGGATGGGGTCAGGTGGGATACGAGGAAAAACTTTCCCCAGAGAATGGTTGGGCACTGCAATGGGCTGCTTGGGGGGCAGGGGAGGGTCACCGTTCCTGGAAGTGTTCAAGAAATGCAGGGATGTGGCACTGAGAGACACTGTCAGTGGGCAATATTGGTGGTAGGTGGATGGCTGGTGATCTGAGTGGTCTTTTACAACCTTTATTATTCTATCATCTGTGCAGATCACAAATTGAGAGCAGCAAGTGGAGCTTGCCTTAAATCCCACATGGAAAAAAAGGTATCTGGCAGTTCAGCTCTGGTGTGAGTTCAGACTTCCAGCCCTTATAACAGGGTGTCGTCTCTTAGATGACACTCAGATGTTCAAAACCAGGGTATGACCCCTGTGGCCCTTCATTCATTAAGCAGTACAGTTTGTAAGATAGAGAAGTTTGCAGAAGGTAAGGACTGAGCAAAACACAGGTGAGTGCCAGGTGGCAACCTGGGGAGCTTTGAGCTGTGCTGGAGGTAAATCCACGCCAAACTGGAGCACTGCTGGCAAAACTGAGATCCAGAACTGGGAGAAGACCTGTGAGCATCACGCTGGCCATGGAGGGCAGCTTGCCCCAGCTCACATACCTGATCCCTAAAGCCAGAGCTGGTGCTGAGCAGAACAAATGGGAAGCATGGGAAAATCAAAGCATGTTCACCTCCTTTGGTCTCCGCTGCCTTCCTGCACGCACGACTTCTCCTCTGCTCATATTCCTGAAGCGAGTGCCTTAAATCTTCCCTAAGTGATAGCTTCTCAGGTTAATTAATCTTTAGGCTTAAACTTGCTGGGAGCAGCGGGAAGTCCAGCCCGCAGTCAGCAATGTTACGATTGCATCTTCTAATACTGTTTATCCTGCATTAGTGTTTATTTGAGGAGAAAATTGATCTGTAACTGATATTTCAATCTTCCAGAGCTGGTGTTGGGCAGCCCAGTGCACAAGTGTTCGATAGCAGATGGGTATTTCAATCCTGTAATGGTGGGGGAGTGTTGAGATATGTGGTTTTCTCCTCCCTATTCCTATTCCAGACTCAGTTCTGATTATATTCACATTGTTTTCCACCAAATTGATACTACAGAGATGCACTGTCTGAATGTCTATGCATGAAGCAACTGCAGTTGCAAGGAGCTTTCTTTAGCCAGGTTGGCATACTGAGGCTGCTGCTCAGTGTTTCCAAGTTGAATTCACCTCTCTGAGAAACCTTTTTCCTACAGAAGTTCCGACACTGAGCAAAAAGCCCCAGGGCAAGCAGGAAAAGGGAGCAATTCCTCTCGTTATATGAAATGCGCATGAACATATGTTCTTTGATCATTAGCGTGGTTATTTTCTAATTATTTCCATTTACCAGAGATGTTAGAATCACAGGTCTGACGCTGGCTTGTGGTGCTTTTCTTCCCCTTAAAGCCAAAACCAACTGCAGCACACGCTCGTGGTGTCAGAAACAAGGTTACGGAGTTGATGGGCAATTGAATTCCATCCCCACCTGTTCCTCGCTCCCCTCTCTCTGAACGCTTTCTGGTCATTACCATTCAGGCAGCAGCGTTTCTGTCTGGCACAATGTCAATAGAACAGGTGAAAGAAAAATTCGGGAATCTTTATTCCGCTGGGAGAGAGATAATAATTTAAGGAGCGAGAGAAGGCAGCGCGAGAGAAATGTGCACAACACAGCGAGCGCCCGGCACCGCTTCCAATCCAGCGACGAGGAGTTGAAAGCGCACCGTGTGCCGTCGGAGGCATCACATCCAAAGAGCTGCATTGTGCACGGCTCCTCACATTGGTGCCAGGCAGGCAGAGGTGTTTGATGGCGAGCCCATCAACGCAGAGATACCTAACACATGCCCAGCTGCCGGCTGTGGAGCTCAGCGCTGACAGCTCATCATCTTCCAGTGCCACCCTGTCTGGAGACTCCTCCGTCGCGGTGAATAAATCCATTAGAACGCTATAAAGAGTGAGAAGAATAACAAATGGCGGAAGCACTGTTATCTCGTGAATTTTAGCTGCATTCAGCATTGGCAGCATGTGTATTTTGCCTGCGAGGAACAACAGTTTTGGGAGCGGGGCTGTTTCGGTGCCAGGTGCAGTTCCTCCCTGCAGCAGATGCGCGTTGCTGGGCTGAGCTGTGCAGGCCCAAGGAACGAAGCAGTGAATGTGTTAACACGGGCTGACCCCTTCCATCTGCCCCAGCCCCCGTGGGTTCGTTAATAAGCAGTGCAATCCACACAAAAAAAGAGCCTTTTATGGCTGAAAGTAGAGCTCTATACAAAAAGTAGCTGGAGAGTCGTCTTGCTCCTGACTGTTTCTGGGTGTGGTGGAAGAAGAACAAAGGCAGAGTAACTGTTACTCCAGAATACTTCACGTCTTAAAAAATGTGGTACCTATTTTTATGGAAGAGGTTACAGTGATTTTTATTGATTTATTTTTGGGCAGGCTGAGAATCTTATTCATCAGGAATGTATTTGATAGAATCACAGGATCATAGAGTAGCTTGGATTGGAAGGGACCTCCAGGATCATCTACTCCCGTCGTCCCTGCCATTTCCTGTACTGGGACACCAGACGTAGCACACTAGAAACCTGCCCTATTAAATAGGCTGGGAAGCAGTACATCAATCTGTATCTGCAGATGGGGGAGGCAACACATGAGGAACTTCTGTCCTGCCTACTGCTGCAGGGTGAGTGAAACTGGGCAGATCTTTCCTCTTTGAGGCACTCTATGTATCTTTGTGCTGAAATGTAAAGAAATAACAGAAAAACAGTGGCATATTTCACTGTGGAGCCAGGAGTTGTACTGAATGATGCTCTAGCCTGGTCTAGTGGTTGGCAACCCTACCCACAGCAGGGGGGTTGAAACTGGATGATCTTAAAGATGATCTTTTAGATGATCCTTTTCGACCCAGGCCATTCTATGATTCTATGATCCTTTGGGGATGTTCTGTGGATCTCACATCTGCAGGGAGAGCCATCACTGCAGAGCACATGACACCTCTCAGTGCTTATCATCTGCATGATGCGCTTCCACATGCACCAACGGATGAGTACCTCATGAATACCAGAACCCAATTTATACTTCTCTTGTTCTGCCACGAGACGCCTACACATTGCAATGAGGAGAGGTTCTCCATCGTTCCCATTGTGACCTCTCTTTGCATCTCAGCCCCGAGGGTCCTGGGCTGTGATTAACACCACATTCACCTTGAGGCACAGCCCTGCTTCTCGTTGTGGTCATTGTCAATAATTCAGTAATCACAGAGGCAGATGTGGGGAACAGCAAAGCCAGCATCAGGCGAAGCTGCTGTGGGAGATAGGGAAGGGATGATTCTGCGTGGTTATGGCCACATCTCAGTTTCTGGACTAAAACTGATAGAAGTTTGATTGAGCGTTAATAGCCTATTAAGGACCCAGTTGTGAACATCGCTCAGTGAAAATGCTGCCAGCCCCGGCTTTTGTGAGAGCAAATAAGCTGCCTGTTGCAGAGTTCATGATTTATTTATGGACATGTGTGGCTCATTCATGCCATGCCCCAAATCGGGACATTTCTCATTATACTTGCGTTTGCCAGCACCTCTGTGCTGGGCAGGAGACGCAGTTGCTTTGCTCTCGGGCTGTTTACCTTCTGTGAACACTGAGCAAATCCTTTGCCAAGACTTTGGATTCAGCTCCTCAAATAGCCCAGCTATTTCCCCAGTCATGTGTATTAAACCACTGCTCCCTTTAATCTTGGCAATTTCGGGCTGCAGCATCCATCTGTTTGGAAAAAGAAACCCAAATAAAGCGCTGCTTGAAATGATCACAGATTTACTTCACTGTAACTTCAAAAGAATCTTATTTATACTTCATTACATCCCAGGGAATAGGGAGGTCTGCCCAGGACAACTGGCGCTTAATCCACACTCTTGTATGACTCCAGTAGACTTGTGTCAACATCCAATCTCTTGAAGTTATCCAGCAAGTGTCTGCTTTGTGCTTTTGTCTGGCCATTTAGAGCCATGCAGAGAAGGAAGTCCACCCAGAAACCTCTGTGATTGCATTTGCTGAGGTTCAGAAAGTCGCAACAATTTTCCACGCTGCCCAGATCGTGCACCCAACGTCCCCCTTCGTTCCTTGGCCATTCAGACCTCATGAGCCAGTGCACTTTGTCATTCAACATCCAGGCATCCCGGCTCCTAGAAATCCCCTACGGCCCCATGTTTTCCAAATGGCCCCACGGGTTAATGAGGAAATGCTCTGCGTTAACTCTTCAAACACCAAAATGAAATTATTGCTGGGAAAGCTGGAACCAAGAGCATTCAGAAACCAGAGGCTGCAAATCTGACAGCCCTGGGAGGTGGCTCCATCAACGCTCCCCTTGGGCTGTGAGCCTGCTGCTGGGGAGTGGTTTTAATTAAAAGGACATTTCATGAAATTGAAGAAAACGATCATTACTTAAACTAAAAGTGTAGCATTCACCCTGAACTTAACGTTTTTACAAGTTGTGTAAGTAATTCAGAACTAATTGCACGATTATATTATTAGGTAAGAAATAATACAATTCTTTATAATAATTATTATTATTTTACCAGGTTCAATGAGGAATTATTTTAACTTCTGATTGCATAATTACTTCCAGACTGGTATTGCTGGAAGCCAAGGCAGCTCACACCACATGAAGTAAGGAGCGACAACTGACACTTTAAATTATATCGGGTAAAATGCACCTGAATTCTGAGCTCAGTGATTGAAATACTCTCGTGTTAAAAAAGGTGGGGAGCTGGGGCGAGGTGCAACTGTCCAACTCCACAGCATTGATCCGAGCTGCCCAGTCAGTTATCATCAGAAGTCCTGACACCAGACTAATAGGTTTTTCTGAAGATCCAATCACATTTTGCAGGCAGTGGCTCCTGGCGTGCCACATGGGATCACATCTGCTCCTCAACACATTGATCTCACCAAGACCCGTGCTGTGCAGGCAGCGTGGGGCAATGCAAGGCGATGTGGAGCAATGCAGAGCAATGCAAGGGCAAGGCAGGGCAATGCTGGGCAAGGCAGAGCCAGGCAAGGCAAGGCAGGGCAATGCTGGGCAAGGCAGAGTCAGGCAAGGCACTGCAGAGTGATGCAGGGTGATGTGGAGCAATGAAGGGCAATGCAAAGCACCGCAGAGTGACACAGAGCAATGCAGGGCAACGCAAAGCAGCGTAGGGTGATGCAGAGCAATGCAAGGCAGTCCTGGGCAATGCAGAGCAATGTAGGGCAATGCAAGGTAATGCAGGGCAATGCACAGCAGTATAGATCACTGCAAGGCAATGCAGGGCAGCACAGGGCTGCAAACACAGCACAGGCACAACATTTACAGTACGCACATGGAAATGAGTTGTACTTGAGCCCTGTGAGCATGGGCAGAGCAATTCAGTCCTCCACACCGAACAAGCCCATAATTCTGGTGGTTCCAATTTACCAGCTATTTGCAGAAGATTATCTCCCTTGCACACATTATCCTTCTCTGATTTTAAATGAACCCTATGTATCTGGATAACTTCAGCAAAGGGAGAAAACAAATCCCAACTAAAAAGCAGCGCTCAGGCTAACAGTTTAACGCCTGAATTAGTGCAACAGAGAAAATAATTTAAGTTTAATGGCCAATAAAAGTTTAAACTGGGTTTTCCTATTTCAAGAAGCAGCCATGGAGACATTTCCTATTGTATGCTGAAGGTTTTTCTTGGAAAATGTGAATACATGGGGCCCAGCTGCATTAATACATTAATAAGAGTGGTGGTATCATTGTCCCTGGAGGTGTTTAAGGAAAGGGTGGATGTAGTACTGAGAGACGTGGATTAGTGGGCAATACTGATGGTAGGTGAGTGGTTGGACTGGATGATCTTACAGGTCTTTTCCAGCCTTCATGATTCTGTGCTTCTATGAATACCTGCTTTAAGATGTGTGTCTCTGCCTACCTGCTGCACAGCCCCATGGCTCCCTCCCATCTCTGATCCTGTTTTGCAGAGCCAGAGCACTCCAAGTAATAGATATAGAGTAGTATGGGCACAATAGGAATACAGAATATAGACAGAAAGGACGGGGCTGGATACATTCAGCAGTTCCTCAGCCAGCAATGGGGGAAAATCAAAGGCAGGCAGATCTATCAGGCAGATCTATCAGCCCGAGTTTAGTTTGGGGGAAACTCTGACCTCGGGCTACAAAGAGAATTGTGCTCCTTTAGAGGAAGGCAGATGCATGGCCCCACAAGGGGCTTCCTCCCATCCTAGGACTGCTACGCACAGCCCCCTCCTGCCTGTGCCCCTCTTGTTCCCCACACACTGCTGGTGGGGTCCTTACCTGGAGCCCCCACTCCCCTCAGTACTCTGCTGTCTGTTCTGCTTCCATCCGCTCCCTCTGAAATAAGGAGCATTTATCCGCCTCTGAGTACAAAGAGGGAAGGAGTCCCTGGTGTTTAAAACGGTGCTGAGACTCGCAGTGCTCGCTAAGAACAGGGCTATTGCAGAGATCTGCTGCCTGCTTGGAGCTCTCTGCTGTAACCACCATTGCTTTCTGCAAATCCCGTTTTCCTCTGAATGGCTTAAATAAAGATTTGTTTCCCATCCTGCTAGCACCAGTGTTGTCCTTTGACTTTCCTCCAAGTCCCACCCGTGTGCCCTCAGCATCCTTTGGGATGAGCGGGATTCTCTGGCTCTTAGTAATTTCTTCTACAAAAGAGTGGTCAGGCCCAGGCACAGCTGCCCAGGGAGGTGGGGGGTTCACTGTCCCTGCAGGAGTTCCAGAACTGTGAAGATGTGTCAGTGAAGGACGTGGTCAGCGGGCACCGTGGGGATGGGTTGGGGTTGGGCTTGGTGGTCATTTCTAACGTTAATGATTGTATGATTCTGTTGGGGCACACAGCTCACCCTGGGCTGGCTTCTCTCCGTGTGATGGCAGCACTGCTGCTCTCCCTGCTCCTCTCTTTTTCCTGCAGGCTGCGTTTGATACTTCGGCACCTTTCCCATATAATGAAATAAACAGACAGGGTGCAGGTGTTTTGCCTCATTCTTAAGAACCAGGAGCAGCTCAGCCACTTATCTCCTTACTTCAGGAGCTGACAGAGCATCCCTGGAATGACAGCAAAAGCTTGTGTTCCAACCTCATCCTGTTGCTTCCAACACACACCGATGCCACGCTCCAGGCTCTCACACTTTGCAGGCTGCTCATAACCCAGACCTGACAGTAACATGAACAGATCCCTTACAACAAGCCCAGCACAGCCACGCTGCACAAGTGATGTTTTGCAGCACTGGGGAGCACTGCTGGCCCTGGTGATGTCCCCTTCTCTGGGCAGCACTGTGCTGAGCAGGAGCAAGGAGAGTGGCCGTGTTTGTCTGTGACTAAGGGAAGGTGTACGTGGCCTTGATTGCCAATGAAAAATTAAGGCCCCGTGTCTTGCATTCATTCCTCCTTGATTACACGCCAGTACATAAACAAACCTTCAGCCTGCTGCCTGAGGGGTGTCAATGATCCACCTTTGCTTTCACTCGCCTCTCCTCCAGCAAATCTATAATGCATTTAATCTTCAGCAGTCACTCTCCTCAGTTTTTAAATGTCTAATTTGCTGCCGAGCGCAGCTCCAATTCTCTCTGTGCCATCGTTTGAATGCTCTGCCTCGTGCTTGCCCAATTGGTTGTCTGCTTGGACAGACTGCACCTGATCCTTGGGAGGGAGGGAGGGAGCGAGGAGCACACTGAAGAACAGAGATTTGCCAGCACTGCTGTCCAAGCAAACCCCTCCATGTTTCAGGAGCCCATCTGTTTGCTGTTGCCACACTGACCACAGCAGGGGCACAGGCTGCTCAGTGCCCACAGCCCTCCTTGCCCAGGGATGTGCACTCCACCAGGCACATCAGCAGGAAAGCAGAGATCTGGGGCTCCCCCAGGCTGTTCTCAACATGACTCTGGGTTCTACCTCCATCCACCCCTCACCTGCTCCACGCTGTTACCCCCCAAAAATCCCCACTAACATGGCAACCCCCACGTGCTAGGGGTGTGGCTGTGCTCTGTGCTTTCACCCTGCCTGTCCTACACCATGTGCAACCACTTCCCTGCCACACCTGGGGTCACTCGATGCCCATCATACCCCACCTGCAGCACAGGGCTGGTGGGCAGAAACTGGTGTTCCCTGGGCAGGAGCAGTGTGTTCCTGACCTCCACTGGTATTGTGTGCATTCAGGATCAAGCTCAGCAGGTAAGGAGGGCTGTGATGATGCAGCTGGATGTGCTTTTCTCGTGGGCTGTGGGTATCATCTATTGTTTTATTTTTTCCTATGAAACCTGAGTTTTGTGCACTGCTGCGGTGTTTGAGCACTGTGTTTGTGAATAACACTGTTGTAGTGGGCAGTGCTGTGCTGCCAGCTTGCCTGGGCTGTGGAGTGGGGCATGGGAGCAGCCTGGGATTTACAAGAGTGTTCAGAAAGCTTCTAAGTGTATGGAGAAATTAAACCTGAAGGAGCCTGGTGAGCCTCCAGTTCTCTAGGTGTGTTGCTGGAGTGGTTTACTGCACAGAAATGCAAAGGAAAATGAGCTGGGAGCAGGATTCGCTGAGGACATTCAGCCTCTTGCTTGTTTCATGAAGTTCTTTCTGTTTTTTATCAGTTAGGTCAGTGTCTTTCCCTCCTGGGATAACAGAGTTGGAGCAGAATGAAAACCACATTTTCTTATGGCTGTCAGGTTTGAAGGACAGGGGACGTTCAACCCTGGAAGTGTTTTTGTTTTTGTCTTTCTAAGGATTTATCTCTTTGCTTCTGCAAAATGAGGGTTCTAGGCTGGGGCTGCTTTCATCCCCTGTGGTTCTGGGGAGCTAGGATCTGTGGGTCAGTGCTGGGCTGAGGCTGAATGGGCAGAGAGCTGCCAGCTCCCTGGTCAGCAGAACACAGTATTAATGCTCAGCTTCCCCGCTGCTCTTCTCCCAGGATTTCGCAGGGATGTGTTTGAGATGCACTTGTGTGAGAACAGTCTGCTTGGAGCAAAATATATTCAGATTATCAAACTCTCCACAAAATTTATGAGACATCTTTCCTGTGTATGTGTCTGTATGCTTCTTTATTTTTCTCCTACCCTATCGAGGTCTGAGGCTTTTCTTTCCCCTAGCTTTTATCTAGTCATTGGAAATGACTCCTACCATATTTAATCTTTATCAGAAACTGTAAGCCTTGTATTTATTTTATGGGTCACTTGTTCATCCTTTTTTCTTGATGCACTTGGAGCTGGATTCCATGGAAGGGAAGGGAAAAAAATAAAAGAGGAGGAGGTGGGGAAAAAAAAAGAAACCCCGTTTGTTTCTGCCCGTCAACATTTGTCCAAATGACAGGCAAACAAATCAGAGCTCTGAAGGCTAATAGCAGGAAGATAAATCTGGCAGAGAGTAAATGGTTGCATGAAGGGGATGGTGGAAATTTCCATCCCCAGCTATCTGGAGAGGACGGGAAGATTGCAGTTCTGCTGGGGCCACTGATCTGTTTGCATAACCATGGGGAGGAAGGTCAGGGTATAGGGGAAGACTAAGGTCAAAACCCACATGGTTGCTCAGGGGGTCCCATCTGTATAAGGCTGTGGGTGCCACCTGGGGACTCTGGGTCCCCAGAAAAAGTTTAGAGTCTTAAATTCCCAATACCTGACTCAAAGGCAAAATACCCTTTGCTCTCAGTGCCTTCTCTGCTATCTAGAAAGCTTTCACTTAGAGTGGAGATGAATAAAAGATTAACATTACAGGGGAGAGGCAGCACTGAAGGTAAAGGTGATGCACTGAATTTACTGTCAGAGCTGCAGAGACAGAGATCTGAAGGAGCAAAATGCTCCCTGGGCATCCCAAGTCGTGTTTAGGATCCCCTGTGCATCCTCAGGTCCTTCTTTGTAGGACGTTCCTCCACACCCTGGGAGCTGGTACAGCACAGTGATGGAGACCTGGGGACTCGGGAGGGATGGCTGTGAGTTATTTGTCGATACAGAAGTGCTTCCTGGTTTGTAGACCCCGCGTGCAGAGAGGAGATGAATATTTCATGTCTTAAACAGTATCTGAAGCGTGGAAAGGCGAAGATCCTCTTTTTCTTCTCCTCTCTCTCTCTCTCTTTTTTTTTTTTTTCCCAAAGTCAGGAAAACCTGTCAAAACATTTATCAGAAATCTGTATAAACTGGCTAAGCGCTGCGAAGAGCTAATCTGCACAGAGCTAATAAGAATGAACGGAGTCAGCGTAGACTCGCCACGGGCGCTCTCGATAAGGATTTATCGTCAGAAACTCAGGTGAAATACAAACCGCTCCAGGGAAGCGTGATGCAAATGTGCAGTTGTGAATGGCTGCAGCCCTGGGGAGATGTCCGGCTGTCAGGAAGAGTAGAGAGGGCTCTAGGCAAGGTCACAGCCACCTGGACCCCAGCTTTGTGACTTCTGCACAGCGCATTGAGTTGATAAAAGGGTGAGAGAGGAGCTGTGGCCAGGCTGCATGGGGTACTGCTACTCTCTGATGGTGCAGCCATGTTGGTGTGCATGGATGAATGTGCCCCTTAGCAAAGAGGGCTTGGGAGAGGATGGGAGGCCTGGAGAGTGCTTTCCAAAGATTCTGCTTGTTGCTGAGATGCTCAGAAAACAGTGGTAGTGGAGGAAATCAGTGAGAAGGACTGCTGTTGGTCTCTCCATATACATACAGGCTCCAGGGAGACCTCATAGTGGCCTTCCTGTACTTGAAGGGAGTGTATAAACAGGAGGGGGAATGACTTTACATGGGTTGACAGGACAAGGGGGAATGTTTTTTACTAAGACAGGGGAGGTTTAGATTACCTGTTGGAAGTTTTTTACTCAGAGGATGGTGACTCACTGGAACAGGTTGCCCAGAGAGGTTGTGGATGCCCCATCCCTGAGGCAAGGCAAGGCTGGATGTGGCCCTGGGCTGCCTGCTCTAGTGGTCTAGTGGTCAACCACTAGATCCTGCCCATGTCAGGGGGGGCTGAAACTCGATGATCTTTGAGGTCCTTTTCAAACCAGGTCATTCTATAATGCAGTACATATACAAGCAGGAGGGAGCCATTAATTAAGCCTAACAAGAGCTGTGTCTGTTTTTGTATAGCTATCTGGCCTGGCTTGGGTACTACCCACGTGCCTTGGGCAGCCCCTTTCCTTAGGCCAGCAGACTTCAGATCCCTATTTTTAACACAGATCTCGTAGTTAAGATTGCCCTGATCAT
Organism: Oreortyx pictus; assembly: GCA_036925125.1. Taxonomy (NCBI): domain Eukaryota; kingdom Metazoa; phylum Chordata; class Aves; order Galliformes; family Odontophoridae; genus Oreortyx; species Oreortyx pictus. The sequence continues at coordinate 4,398,069 of JAUPFR010000025.1, read as the reverse complement.
CTTTATGAGCACTGGGGAATCTCTAGGTGGCTTGTCTTTAACTGAAAATGTAAATAGTCTAATTGGTGTACTGCTGGAATGGGCTGAGAAGCTCATTGTTTGGGAGGAGAAATCTCTCGTTCCCCCATCAATTAAACTCTGTCTGCGGGAGGCTGGAGCTTGCGTGTCAATGGGAGGATACACAGCTTGCAAGAAACAAATGGAGCAATCAGGTTTGGGGAAAGGGAAGTAACACCACAATGCCATCTCCATTCTTCTCCTCTCCCATGGCTCCCAAGCACCCAGAACAGAGCACAGAATAAAGCCCAACAGGGAAACTGCCCCAGGACTGTTGGCAGTAACCTGAGCAGTGAGGAAGACCACAGACCTGCTCCTGCTGGGGGCTGCCCCTTGCCTCCATACTCTCCATAGCACAACAACTTTCCTCCTGCTTCAGTTTCTGCAGGAGGCAGTGCTTCATCAGGAGTGTGACATGCCCTCGCCTCGACCCGAAATTAAATTAGAAGGAAGATATTTCCTCTGCTAGGTGAAGAGTTGGCCAGAAAAAAGAGTGAGGGCTTGAGCATGCGGTGCGCTACCCCTCGTGTGTAATAGCTGGGTCCATTCTCATAGTGTTGTTTTAGGTCACCTCTCTGCATCCTCCTTGTCCGATTGTGGGGAGCTCGTTCTTCTGCTTTGTTCTGTTCCTTTCATTTTGGAGGGTTAAACGCTGAGTCCTCCTGTCAGCTGTCACTGCTGAATGTCTTTGCAATTGACCTGCACGGAGAAATGGCCGGGGATCTCACAGAAATGGCAGTTTGAAAAGCAGGCATTTTCCAGGCTGTTGGTTCACTGATTTGCATTGCACTTAGAGGTGGGCACGGGGGCACTGCTGGCAGTGGGTGCAGCTGTGCTGTGCTCTGCCACCATCTTTGCAGCACTCTGGCAAAGCAGCCCCATCCCAGCTGCAGCATTCCCCTGATGGAGCTCAGAGCTGGGCTTTGAAGCCTTTTGTAGCTCTCTCCTTGTGCTTCAGGTTCACATCCTCACCCGCCTGCTTGCTGCAGCCTTCTGACCTTGCAGAACTTCAAACACACGACATCCCCTTGGTTGCACTGATGGCAGGTTAAGCGTGTTGGCCTGGGAGTGGAAGCTCGCTGTGTCCCAGCCTATGCAGGCTCTTCTCTGGAAGGTCTGAGATGCACAAAGTTGGTTCATTTGTGTTCTGAGCTTCGCGTTCAATCTCCTACAAAGCAGGCAGTGGGGTGACCCCACACACCTCATTGTGTTTTAAGAGGACCTGGGTGTCACAGCACGAGCTGAAACAGTGGTCTGAGTGTTGTCTGGAGAGAACCGGTCCAGATATGGCAGAGACAACATTTAAAAAGCTCATTTAAGTGAACACAATGAGAGGGCTCTTGGGTAGAAGGAGAATTAATTAATTTCATTCCTATGTAGGTACATTTAATTAAATGTAAGTGCATGGTCTTCTAAAGTACGTGGAGAAAACAACCCAAGCCACTACACAGCTCTGTCTGGCAGGAGGAGGGCAGAGCCAGAGAGGGGGTTTTTTGGAGTGTTAAGGAAGTACAGGTGTCAGAGCATGCTGAGAACTTCCATCCGCATAGTGAGAGCAGTTGGGTTGCAGTGAGGATGCTCCTTCAGGGTGGTCTCCGTGGGCAGGAGGAAGAAAGGCATTGTCCTGACTTGCCAAGCGATGGCTTTGTCCAGTTGAAAGCAAAGCCTTGTTTCCCAGAGATGCAAATGGAGATGGAGGCTTCATTCTCACCAGCTTTATGTTAGGAATGAAGGGAAAATGAGTTTCTTCATATTCCCTGCTGGTATTTTAATGAGGAAGGCTGTAAAACAGCTGGTAGGGGCAAGATATACTGAATCACATGGCCAACCAGATAATATTTAAGGAGGGTGGACTTGCAGAGTCTCCCTTTGGTGCAGTAAAGTATGAGGGCATGTTGGTAGAGGTGAGACAGCAGATGGACAGGGAAGGCTGGGACGTCTCAGGCCCTTTGAGATCCCCTGCCTGTCTCAAAGAACTTAAGTAGGAACATCCATTTAGGCCATCTGTGGCTGCTGTGGAAACGCTGCAATACCTCTCTTGTGACTCAGTTTCCCCATAGAGATGGCAGAATCATTTGGGTTGGAAGGAACCCTCAGAGGCTGCGGTGCTGCTCCCTGCAGTCCACAGGGACACCCACAGCTCCATCAGTGCTCAGAACCCCATCCAGCCTGACCTTGTCTGTCTGCAGGGATGGGGCAGCACTCTCTAAAGCAGGTAGATAGCTCAAAATGCCACACTTACACCCCCCCTCCCCCCATCCTAAATTCCCATCTTCTTGAGAGCAATTTGGATCTGTGGGGCAGTAACATCACGAGAGGCTGAACTTCAGCGCATGTTTATTGCTGAGCTCCCTGAATGAGCTGGTGATGATTCCCTGACTCCTGGAAACCCCAAACACCAGCAGGTGATAGATAGGCATAATTAAATATTTATGAATTGTTGGTTTTTGACAGACGTGGGGAATTCAGCCAAATATTGCTCCTTTTTCCTCTACCCTTGCTTAAAATACGAAGATGATAAACAAGGAATGGGAGTTGTGTGTGTTCCTTCATTAGAATCCTTATTCCCTCAGTCCTCTCCAGGGGAACTAACTACTATCAAATACAGTTGCTGTATTTTTCCCTCCTAGATTTAACAGGGGAAAAAATAAAGATTGGAAAGCGGCCGTGGTTTGCTAGGCTGAATGGAGCATTAGCGGAGCAGTGTGTGCTACTTTCAGACGTTAAATATGCTCTGTTGTAAGCTGGAAACAGCTGGGCAGCATCCTTGATGAGGAGTCCAACCAGCAGACCTCAGTCATTCCATGATTCGAGAACCTGTCTCCTGCCTCCATTCTTGTTGGATCACCCCTGGTGCACAGGTCTGGGTCTCCATGCAGGGCTCTGCATTGCTGTGTGTTCCCAGTGTTTTGGCTTGCAGGATGCATCCTTTTCTGTTTGCTTTCTTGCTCGCTCCGCATCTTGCTCTGTCTTCTCCCTTCTATGATTTCTTATCCTAGTAGATTGCCCCCACTCATCTGCAAAACCTATTTAACATCAGGAAACTCTGTCAAGCATGGAGAGCTGACAAAATCATAGATGGTTCAGGCAACAGCGGCAAGATGTGCTGACTGCATTTTCACAGCTCAAATTATATTGTGTTGCAGCTGAGGCTGAAAGTGAAACGAAGCTGTATCCAAGAGAGAAGGAGTGAAATTTAATAATAGAAGTGTGAGATCTCCGGGAGAGATGCATGGTGCTGTCTGGACAGTGCCAGCACTTTCCTGTCTTGATCTGCCACAGAACTGCCCTTGTGTTGGGGACCCCGTGACTGACCAGGTTTTGCTGGAATCTTTTTGACCCATTGGTAGGAAAACAAACAACATGCTTTCTTTTGGAAACCAGAAACTCCTGTGTCTCAGAACCTCCCATGTGCCCTTTTGCATCTGCAATAACTTGCACTCATAAACAACTTGCAGTGACCTATGTTGTTGCCCTACCAGACCTGATATGCTTTCTACGGCCTGAAGTTATCTCCCTGATTGTGGCAGCCTCTCAAAGTCTCCAAAAACCTCTGTTGGAGAAGGATGCACACCTTGGCTCTGTAGAAGCTATTGAGAAGTGACTCATCCCCTCCGCCTGCAAAGGGTCAACGGAGGTAGGTGAAAATGAGCCCAAATTGGAAAGGAGATTACTCCTTCCTAATGTCTGCAAATGCACTTGTTTGCTCAGTTTATGGGTATCCATTGGACAAACAATTTTGCAGGTGGATTGGTCGCATTTTATGAACGACGCCAGCTGTTTGCCATCCACAGATCTGTAGCTTGTGATCCCTCATTGCACTGTTGTTATTTCCTGGCTGGATGCTGAAACCACTGTTGGGAGAATGGCAATCAGCAAAAAAAATGCATCCCCACCGGTTTAGTTTCCAAGGCTCATTTGAGTCTTGTAACATATGGCACCCGATCAGAATGTAGAAGTTGAATTTAGATACGATGATCGAAGGAAAAACCTGAGCACAGCAAAGTGGGATGCTTGAAACTATGTTAAAAATAAAATCTGGTGCATCTATTACTGCATTAACACTGGGGGCCATCGGATTGTTTGGAGGACTGTATTTGCCAACCTAGATGCTGGTTGTGAAGTACTGTGAAAAGCTTGGGTGCTTCTGGTCGCTCCAAGTTTCTGAGGCATGGAATACTTTGCCACACTAATTAAGAATAAAGACATTGATCGTATTTTCTTTGTTACTAACTACATAGGATGACTAATACAAAATACTGAGATGACACACAGCATAGACGAGTCCCTGTGGCAGGTTCAAGGTTCTTCTGTTCCGAATCGCTGCCTGCTCGCTTTTGTGTGTCTTTGCTGGTGAATAAAGAGTTGGTGACAGAGCAAGGACATCAGCCACTGCCACAAGCTGTCCCAGATGTCAGCTTTCAGGATCTGTCCTGTGCTTGGACACCCACACATTTCTCAGCTTGTTCTGTGCAATTACTTGTTCCCTGCTGCAGGTAGAGCTTGGTGCTGAGGTGTGTGTCTGCTTGACCTTCATGTGGGTGAGCAAGGAACTAGAGGGGAACGAGCTCAATTCTACCATTTTGCTTGAGAAAGCAATACTGAACTCCTGTGCTGCTTCATTAGGGACAATGGTGGAGATGGCTCCTTGCATGGCCTCATCGTGCAGTGTGGGTATAGGGTCTGAAGTGCCTGAGCAGAGCAGGAGGAAGAGAGCACAGCCAAGGGGACTGAGACACCTGGGTTAGAGCATGGTTTCTGTTACTCATCTGGGTGCTTGGGTTTTGTTCTGGTGTTTTGTTGTTGGTTTCAGGGACTTGTTGTAACAACCCCTAAGCTCAAGGAACACTTCCAGCTTTTCCCCGGGACTGAAAAGAGCGTTGCTTTATTATTCTGTCATGTTTTGGTGAAAGGTGGGAACGTGGGTCTCCGTGGCTGCCCCTCGCCATGACAGCATGCTAATGAATTGAGAAATGGCTGCGGAATTGGCTCAGGACTGCGCTGCCCTCATCACATCTTCATTAGCATCCTTCTCCCAGAGACCGCTGTGATTAACATTGTCACCACAAACAGGAGATGAATGAATAATAATGGCCCATCTATTTGGAAGTGTTACAGTGATGGCACCTTGTGTTGAGCTGCAGAGCAGGGACCCCATGGAGAACCTAAGCTTGGAGGTGAGCTGCTTCCACGTTGCCTTCATCAGTATTTATTAACCAGCTGTTGGCTCTTCTCTGTGGAAAGAAAGTCCTTTTGTCTCAAACTGGAGCAGGAGCGTTGGAACGGATGACCACAGCACCCAGGCAGCAGCAGTTGTGTGGTATTGAGGGGATGAATTCGTGTTGTGGCCGCTGCAGGTGTGCAACTCTGCCCACGCTTCCCTGCGGCTGGCCCGAGGCTGCCGGCTCGTCAGGCCCACCGATAATTGCAGCGTTCACATTATTTTAAATTGGAAGCTCAGCCGAGGTGAGAGCCGGGGCTCTCCTGCTGCGTCTTCCCAAGCCAGCCTTCAGCTGCCAGTTAAAAATAAACTTGGCTTAATTTGCTCAGGAAGGCAGCTTTGGTGTCAGATCCCAGGTACTCCATCCCTGACACCTCCTGCTCATCCAGCAGCTCTGAGTTCTCACCCGGGACTCGGGGGAGGAACGTGTAACGAGTCTCTCGCTTTCCCATGGAGCTCTAATAGACGGCGGAGCTGAAAGCGATGAGTTGTTAGATGGATGCCATCCTGCACACGTGGTTAGTGACTCGAGAGGCAAGAGGAATAGTCACCCTAATGTGCCAGCACTCGCAGCTTTGAAGCACGCTGAGAAGGAAAAAGCCCCATTGTATGGAGCAGGCTGAAGCTGCATAAAACTGAGGAACTTGCAGAGGTCAAAAGAATAAATTACGATAATTTGGGTTTTTTTGTGGGTTGTTTATCTTTTCTGTTTCCAAGTCAATCTAATCAAATGTGGATTTGCTACAATCACGGCTCGTGCTAACCTTCACCTGGAGGCTATTAATATGCATGATGCTCGTTAAGTGTTTGTTTAATTTTTATTTATGGAAACGAGAATCTGCGAAGTGTAGCCGAGCTGGGTGTGAGAACGTGTGCAGAGACGATGGGCTGGGAACCCAACAGTGGGTGGGCTGGGCAGGTGTGATGGGGCAGATCAAGTTGGGAAAGCCACACCGCCAGCTCCAAGCAGCACTGGGCAGTTGTGGAGAGCAAACATGCCCGCTTTGGCAGCCGTAGACATAAAGAGTCTGACTTCAGGTTTGGAAGTCACTGGGCTGAGACAATGTTTCCTGAAGTGAGTCTGGGTTCAAGTGCTTGGTACTGCAGGAAGTGTATCTTACTCTTTTGGAAGACTTTGGACTGAGTGCTAGCTTTCCAAAACAAGCAGAACCTGGAGGAAGCTCCGATGCCCTCCTTCCTGGCCAAAACCAAAAGTAATGTTTCTCTAAACCTGAGCAGATTGGTAGAGTTGTCCCCAACCCTCCCAGGAGTGGCTGTGCAGGGCTGGTGGTGCCAAACAGAGCTGCCCCATGAACACCAGCAGAGCATCCCCGCCTCAATGAGCAGTGCTTGTTCTTTGGCAGGCTGAAGAGCTGGCAGTGGGAGCACACTGTTAAACAGAAGTGCTTGACCCCCAGCCCTGGATTACTGTTTAATGATCTGAACCTTGTGGGCCATTCTTTTTGTCTATCGAAGATGTGCTTGCAGCTCACTTAATGGAGGATAATGTTATGCTCCTGAGAGAGAGGGGAGCTCTGTATAATGGGGGATTTTCCAGAAAAATGGCTTTTGCTTTTAGAATTGGTGTTAGGGAGAAGGGGAAGAAAGGAAAGGAAATGGCATGTATTTTTAGGGTGATGGATATGCAGATAGGATAATGGGTGTGCTCGGTCTTTGAAGCAGCCTGGGGAGTGACTGCTTTGCTTCTGGTTTGGAGGAGCCATGTTCACGCCTGGCTGAGGTACAATGTATCCTTACCAGTGCTGCTCCAAGATCCTTGGGCTGTAGACTTGATGTTCTTCGTTGAGGTGATATCACCAAGTCCAACCCCAACCCATCTCCCCGTGCCCATTAACCGCACCCCCAGGTGCCACATCTCCATGTTTTGGGAATGCCTCCAGGGATGGTGCCTGCACCACTTTCCCTGGACGTGTGTATAGCACAGAGGGCAAAACAGATTGTTCTCACTCTGCATTCTGAGTGGTGGCTCCAGCTGCATCACGCTCAGCATGTCAGATCTGCTGCATGCTCTGGAAGAGCACTTGTTGAGCAAGGAGGGACTTGGCTTCAGTGCAGCATCCCTTGCCAAAGAGCAGCATTCCCAAACTCCGGCATGCTCAGAGTCCATCTGTGGAGGTGCTGAAGAAGGGAAGACATCTGAATAATCAATAAACTGAAAGAAATCTAAATAAGCATGGGGTTATCCATTGGGCTGAAAATGTACAAAATAAATAAAAATCGGATTGTTGAGAATTATCTACTCTGCTCCGCGTGTGAGTAGTTCTTTCATGGATGAAAGGTTCTACTGCCCCATTATTTAAATCAAAGAAGCGTCTTCCGAAAGCCTGCCCTAATGCTTGCATTGCAAACAGCATTTATGTAAAGGCATTAATCTGAGCTATAAAGGAATCACAGTCCTTATGTTTGCACCAAGTCTATAAATAATAATTTTTCATTGACCTCTCGTTTGCAGGCTTTATCGAAAGTTATGGAATTGAATGTTTTTACACCAAGCCCGGTGCCTTTCAGCAGTCAGTCCTAATCTCTCAATTGATTACAAAGTCAATATTTGCCCAGCTTTATTCTGATCTCCCTGGAACAGCCGGTGGGTGGTGAGCACGTCAGGTGCGTCCCGCTCCTAGGATCCAGCAACGTGATCCTCGCACAATAGCGGCTGATGTTAATGCTGCCGATAGCGAGCGCCTGAAACGGATCCACGCAGCCGTCTCCTGGAAACCCTTAACGTAGTTGTAATATGAGTATTTATGTGTTTGAATTAAAAAAATAATAAATAAAAAAAGCCTTAACCTTGGGGGAAAGGGGGGGGTTAAAGGAAAGGGAAGAAAGGTTGAGGTGATTAAAGAAAGCTCCGTTCATTTGAGCGGTATTAAATACAATCGGCGTAATGACGACTGTGAGATCTGATAGAATGGAGGGAAGGCTGAAAATAAAGGGCTTGTATTTTTCCCTGATGTAACATAATGGTCACATTTTTCTTTCACAATGGTTTTCCTGAGATAAAGAACAAATTATACTGATTTGATTGCTACTTAGAAATACTTAAAATTGAAAAAGACAGCAGGTGGGCATGGTTAGGAAGGATGGTTATTTTAGCATAACAGATGCATGCATAAAGCATTGCAGAGCCAGTTTTTTAATCGTGAGACCGATAGAGAAAAAAAAAATAAAATTCCTTTAGATTTTCTTTGCATGACGGGGAGTGCAGAAGGACCTGGAAGGGATGTGGAGAGCTGCTGCTCCTCCAGCAGCACCTGGGGCAAGTGCTGCCGATGGGAAGACATGGCTGGGGGACTTCCATGGGTACTGAGTGAGCTGTCCCACTCCTGCGGGCTTTAGTACGTGGTGGAGGGAAGGGAGATGTTCCCGAACCACAGCTGGGGGTGGAAATTCTCTTAAACAAAACACACAGTAACTCTTAATTATTCCCACAACGAAAACAAAAATAACTTGTTTGCTTAGATTTAAGCAATGCTAATAAATATGACAGGGAAATTACTTAGTAAACCATAGTTAGTTAATAAAAATGCCATATATAAAGCGACTGCGTCTCTCTCTAAATCAATTAATTTCCAGTAATTAAATGCTAATTACTATCAGCTACTGGCTGGGGCTCCAATTTGCTCTCCGAGCAAAGGGACACCCATGTTTACAGGCACTGATAAATTCACCCCACTGTGGTCCTGTTGTTTTCTCCAGCCGTGCCTCTTGCACCACCCCGAAGTACTGGAGTGTGTCTGTGTGGGTGCAAGACTTTGGCCTGCAGATGAGCTCTGGTGCTAGCAGAGAGGCTGGGACTGAAGGAGAGCAGCTGGGGTGGGCTGGGGGACCTTGTGCAAAGAGCAAGAGGGGAACGGTGGGGTTTGTGCACTGCTGAAAGGTGGAGGTAGCATGCTGGATGACGTGTGTGTAGCATTGGCACTGCGTGTCAGCGTGCAGCCGGGAGCTTGTGCTTGGTGAAAGAGCAGAAATCATTGCCAGCTCATAGGTGGTGGTGGGCAGTGGGTTGGGCTGGGCAATGCGGTGAGGAACTGCTGCTGGGAAGGGAAAGCGACCGGCTCTTCACTGCTGAAAAACAGCAGTCGCCACCAGAGCCAGGAGCATGAGCAGCCAGTTGCAAATAATGAAAGACAGCTGAGTTTTTGCTCTGCCCCAAAGGGGAATTCTTACAATACAGAAAGCACCAGGCACAGGAAGAGCTGCCAAATAACCAAGAGCAGGCTTCTCCGCAGCAGTGGGACCGTTGCTTATGCTGCAAAAGCATTTTGGGGATTTGCATGAATAATCTAGCTACACGATAAAACTGGGGAAGTCTCACTGGTGTGCTGCAGCATTAGTCCCAGCTCAGCTGGAGGAGCACCGTGTTTGTTCAGTGCGGGGCAGGGCCGTGTCTGCTCTGAGCGCGGCTGACAGCCGCGGGCAGTGGGATCCCCAGCACTGCAGGCACAATGCTGTAGGGTTGCATCGATTTGATTTATTTTTAGGGCTTGGAGTCTAGCTCAGGATTTGCTGGGCTGATGTTTCTTTCCATCTGTCGGAATGAAAACTGCTAGCCCTGTGCCTGCTTTCATTTCAGTTTTCATTTAATTTTTTTTTTTTTAAGTTTCATAACAGTACGTCCATTTTCAACAGTCTCCAGGTGAAAAGCTCATTTTCCACGTTGATAGCCCAGTGAACGGGTGTTGAGACAAAAAGCTTAAAAAGAAATTAAAAAAAAAAAAAAAAAAGCAAACAAACAAACACAGAACTGTTGATTTGAAAACTTTCCAGAAAATATTAAGAAATTTTCATTAGATGGATGCAGCTGTGTTTCAGTCCTCCCCCTGTGCTCCTCTCTGTGGGGCCGTGCCTCCATCCATAAGGGTGTCATGGAAGCATGGAGATCTCCCAGTGCTTGCACTGAGCTTCATGTTGTGGCAGAACAGTGTTTGATGAAATTAGAGATTGTTTATAAAAATGAATAAGAACAAACCTTCCACGCTGGCATTCCTGAACTGCCTCTGCAAACCTCATCAGCTGGCAAGCCCTCCTAATTATTTTGTGTTCTTTAGCTGTGTGCATGGTGATGGAGCACTTGGTGTGAAGGGAGAAGCTGGGGGGCTCCTTTTCTGTATCCCAGCTCCTGGGGGAGCTGCATGGGGTTAGATGGATGCTGGCAGGGTGCGGGCAGGGGCTCAGTGGGTGCTTGCACCAGGAGGGTGAGCAAAGATGCAGCTTTGGTGTCTTTCTCTCTCTTACCCCTTTTCTTTCTTCTTTTCTTTCTTTTTTTTTTTTTTTTAAGTATTTCCTTTTCTTAATCCTGCCTGTCCTGTCGCATCCAGCAGGGCCTCCTATGAAAGTATGGATTTGTCTGGGTTCTGTGTTTAATCCTGTATCTGTCAAGCCTTGTTAAAATTGATGGCGCTGAAAGGTCTGGTGTTAAGCAAATACACGGTGACCAGAGCCTTTGATGGGAATCAGACTGAAGCCTCATCCTAAAGTAACGGCTTTATCCATAAGCCAGGAGGCCTCAGGGTAAGGATGAGAGCTTGGAGGCTCCTCCAGACCTTGTGCTGTGTCTTTAGGAGGGAGCCCTGCCCTTCAGGGTGCTGATTAATTAAATGCTCTTTCCCACCTGCTCCCAGCACTGTCTGTTGGGTGGCACACAGCCTGGGACTGGTCATGGATGCAGGAGGGTGGGGGGTTGGAGCAAACTGGGGCTGAAGCTGCTGGGCAACCCCTGAGCGCTGGGCTGTGGTTAGGCTTTGGCAGAGGGCACAGTTCTCCCATCCAGAGGAACCGTCTGCCTTGAGGAAAGCTGCTCTGACGAGTGCAGTGGGATCTGGTTAAACACTCACACAAAGGATACAAACACTTTGAAAAAAGATGCTGAAGGAAAGAGAATCTGGAGGAGGTGGTTCTGCCTGCTAACCACACACCTCTGCCTCCCACCCTGGCCCCACCTCCAGTGCCCTGCAGCTTTCCATAGGGCCCTCCTATTGCCATGGAGCAGCTCAGTTCTGTATTTCTACTCCTCCTTTGGTTTTGTGGGTAGTTGCTGTTTTGGAATCTCCTGTTTTCTTTGCTGTGATCTCTAATTTTTTTTCCTGCCAGCATCAAGCAAGGCTTTGCAGGTTGCAGAAATCACTTGCAGGCTGTGTGCTTGCAGCTCCTGGCTGCTGGAGGAGAGCTCAGCTCACCAGGAGTGGAGCAGAGACCCTCACATTGCTGTAGGACAGCCCTCCCCAGTGTCACGCTGCAGGTCCCTGTGTCACTCCTGAGCCATGTATCCATTCTAGTTCCTTTGTTTGGAACCATTTGTCAGGGGAAGCACACTGTGGCATTTCTTTGTATTGCAGTATATGCCATGGCCAAAGGTGAGCTCTGCTGTTGCAGCTGCTCTCTCCTCTCCTCTTGGAGGCAAAGAAAACAAAGAACCCAAATCACAGTTCTGTAAGAGACAGCACTGCAGAGGGCAATAATACCTGTCAGGGGCATCTGCTGTGCAGTGAGTGGTGAGGAGCAAGGTGCAGATTGGACTAGAACGGTCTGAATGCCCACCTTATGTTGTTTACATCACAGCTCACAGGCACAGGGGACAGCTAAACCCTGTCCCAAAGCCTGGCAGGGAGGAAGGCAAGGAGAGTGTTGAGCAGGAATGCTGCAGGCAGGGCTCATCCTGCAGGACAGTGCCTGACCCCTCCTGTTGGACTCCCTCCTTTCAGCCATAGGCCACCAGATGGTGCTTTTAATGAAGTGGATATTACTGGTCATGTAATTGAAACTCGACACTTTGTATTAAACTGAAATGCAATGAGCCTTGAAGGAAAAGGAACTGATCACCCCAAGCTCCTGCCTTGTTTTGGCCACCCCAATGGGGAGGAGTCATCCCACCTCAAACAGACCCCACACCTTTGGCTCTAAATCCTCTGTGCCAGGACTCAGCCCAGCTCCAATCCAATTCCTGACTTCAGGAACAATATTAGACCCATGATTATCTAGGCCTGCATTCCAGGTGATGCTGACCATGTGCAGTCGTGATGCACACAGCCCCATGGTTGGGGTCTGACTACAGACGTAGAACTACGAATAGGACAGCAGGGCAGGGCTGGCTGCTGCTTGGAGCCTGGCATGCAGATGAGAGCAGGAATGAAAGTGTATCCTTCCCCATCCGCAGAGAAAACAGGGTGTTGTGTTTCATTTTGTTTTGTTTCTAAATTGAAGTAATTCACTGTGAATCTCCAGACAAATTTGTGCTCATGCGTTGTTATTAATATGGTCTCTGTTTTTAATTTGATTTTTTTTTTTCTGCCACTAATTACCTGTCAGATAAAGAGTTATCTACTGTTTCATGTGCATGGAATAGCTGCCTGGGTAGATAGCAAAGGGAAAGAGGTGCAGCTGCTTTCAGACCTGTCTCTGCTCTCTCACAATGATGGGCATGGGGTGATCTGTGCAGCATATGTTGGCCTGGGTAAACCTCTGTGGGCATCATGAAGGAGGCATATGAGAGAGAAAGTCGTTGGGCTTGAAAACAGGGTATCAGTGCTCTCAGAGCAGTGGGATGAGCTGCACAGTGGGCAGCAGCCCTGTGAGCCTGGTGTCTTCTGCGTGTATGCTGTGCAAACCCCTGTTGGACAGCTGTGCTGTCCCAGGTGTCCCAGTAGCTCTGGGCAGCATGGCTCCGTGCACCAGGAGGATGCTGCTGGGGCTCAGGTACACAGCACAGCTGTGTATTTAAGGAGCAGCAGCCCAGGCTGTGATTTGTGCACTGCACAAGGAGCAGTAATATCTTCACTACTGGGAGTGTACCTCCCCAGTAATCCCTTGATTCAGGATCAGATTATTAATCTCCCAGATGTGTTGGGGTGCCACCAACCATATTTTGAACCATTTTCTGATTTCTTTGGATGAACCAACCTTCTGGTCTGATCCCTAGCGCAGGTCCAGAAATGTTTATCTCCTCAGCCTTACTTTGGTTTGCATAATGCTGATAAATGAACGAGTTGCTGTTGCGAGATGTAAGTGGGTATGTGTTAGTTAACTATAAGCACATTCAAGGGACAAATTATGGATATGGCTATAAGAAATTATTGATCTGTTGGGTTCTAATCACGCTATTATTCATCAAATGATCTATTGCTCACCCCTTAACCCTTTGCAACTCCTGCATGTGTTGCAACACATTGAGGGAAAAGTTTTTGTTGTCACCATGCTCTCTTCTTTGGATCTCACAATAACCATAGTGGAAACCTGTGAATTCTGCAGGGATGCCAATGCCAACAGGTGAGAAATAAGCATCTGTAAAGCGACAAATCCTCCTGACGTGTGTGATGGCCGTTCAAATTGCTGGTCCTGCCCTGAGAGAGCTGCCAGGGCAGAGGGGAGGGACTGAGCCCTGTGCTGAGCTCTCTTCCAGTTCACTCATGGAAATGGCTTCAGGCCTCGCCTCCGGGGACCCCAAAAGCTTTGTGTTTCTTTCAGCAGAATAATGCCATTCCTCACATCTTATTAACCATAATAATCACCAGACTCCTGCCATTAATACAGCCGCACACGGATCTTTTTCCGGCCTTCCAATTATTTCAGCTCCTCATACAGCTGTCAGAAAATACATTTGAGCATAGTTAGCCAGCTCGCTGCTCAAAGAGCTTTAAATACCGGTGCAGGCAGAGCAACCAGCACACAGCCCATGCTCCCAGTGACCACAACCTACTGGGAAACCCCACAGCAATCTGATGAGCTCCCAGTGTTTCTCTCCTAGCTCAGATGAATCCCCAGCACCTGCCGTCGGTCACGTTAAAAATCACTGATGCTGTTCGGGAGATTTACTCCCCATAAAGAGTGTGTGACGGTTATGCCAAGTTGTTGCTTGTTCCCGAGTTTTTCTTCAATGGGCACTAAAACTGATTGACTCTGCAGCTTTGGGTGACTCTGCAGGGTGCTTGTTGGGGGATGGATCCTTTTCCCCCCTTTTCTTTGTGCAGCGAGCACCTGATGACTTCAAGTCGCAAACTTTGGGTTATATCGTCAACCTTTTGGTTTTGCATTACGAAAAGTATCTGAAACCTGATTTGCTACATCAAACCACATTAGTTGTGTTATGTTATTTTCTAAAAACACATTTCGGAGAAATAACTCCAATCTGTGTTGCATTTTATAGAGCAAAATAATTGAATGGCGGCTGTTTGTGATTTTAGCAATCTCTTAACCTTAATCATATTTAATGGCTTTTCTCTTCAGGCTAACAGGAGGGGAAAAAAACATATTTCAGCTCCATTATATAACAGCACTACAGTAATGCACTCTCGTCTCTGGCAGGCACTGTAAATTCCTGCTTTCTGAATTGTTGGTTCAGGACAATCATTCAGCAGGGAATTACTTTCTCATCTATGAAATAAATGAGATGTTAAACTAGTTTTCTGCTTCCTGTGGTACAAATGTGGCAACGCGCAGACCTGCGGAAGGCGAAAACAAATGCAAAGCTCCCATTATGTCAATAGAGAGTGTTGAAAAGAACCTGGGGTGAGTCGATCGATAAAATATCCGGGCAAAATAAATAAATCGAGCAAAATCAAAGCAGGCAAAATAGAGATGTGCTTGCAAACAAGAGAGCATTTGTGAGCCTGGATGGTGCAACATGTCGACTTATATGGGGAACCAAAGGGCATGGCTGGAAGGTGCCTTTGCTCCTACAGGGAACACGCCAGCCCTGGCCCCTGGGGCTGGAAGACCTGCACAGTTTTGCTAAATGACAGTCACAGTCATTGCTGATTGAGTTACTCTTTGCTACTGAGTTTGGAAACCAGTGCTTCTATAAAAAATTCTGTCCTTTCTTGGCTTTGTGTGGTGGCATCTATTGGAGTGATGAAGGATTTTATTTTATTTTATTTGTGTGTTTTCTTACATAGCTGACTGAGTTAGGAACACTTCTGTGATGCTACTAATTAAAATTTCAATTGCCTTTGTAATTGAAATGTGCTTCATGGATGAGCGTATAGAACTTCTTACCAGCACGTGATTGTTGCCCAGTGGCTTTTGGAGAGTTGCATCCAAAAAGAATGCAAGGAGCAGACAGCACGCTGATGACGTTTGCAAGTGTTTGTAAGGAGAACAGCTCCTGTTTGCAGGAGTGAGTTCCAAGAACAGCCATGGAGCTGGGCAGAGATGCACTTCTCTCATACTATTTTAGACAGTGATCTGTTCCTCCTGCAGCTACTGTGGCCTGGAAGGAAGCCTGGTAAAATAGCCAGCTGTCATTGCAGAGCCTGAATAAAGAAGGGAAAGGAATTAACCTAATAGCTCTCATTTATGGGATGGATTCTGCCACCCCTTCCTCACACCGTATATTACTTCTGTTCTGGGCAGCTCTGTGGAGAATTACCGTACCGCCAAGAGGAATAAACAACCATTATGTCTCGGTACAAGGAAGGTGGTTAATTTTTCCCCGTTGCAGCTCTGTTGCTCTGAAACATTTTCCCATTGTAGTTATGAAAAATATGTTAGTATAATTATGGATACTGGTCTGGGCAGCAAATGAAAGGCGTGATGGTGATTAATGGAAGCGCGTGTGAGGTCACCTTCCCTCACCCTGGCACGGAAGAAAAAAGCCCTCTCTTTTCCCCAAAATCCGCAGGAACAGATTGAGTGGCAGGGCAATATCCACAACAATGTGCAGCGCTCTGTAAGAGAGGGCAATCCTGAAAAGAGGGGGAGAAATTCCCTTGAATTTCTGACTTCTCTCAGTTGGAATATTAATGTCATTTGAAAGGTCTTTTATATTCCATTTCTATAGATGGGTTCTTTTTCAGTGATGGCACTAAAGAAAGGCAGACTGTACTTCCACCCCACAGACCCCAGCTTCTAGCTCTCATCAGAGAGAAGGAGGAGACCCGGACTTGGTGACCCGTGGGATGTCACTGCCTCTCCTGACCCTGGGGCTCATCCTGCACTCTACCTGTGTCACATAGGGAAGGGCTATAGGGAAAACAGAGGCAGCAAAATGCTTCACATTTCCAGTTTTTCCCCAGAACACTGAAATTTTGGAAGCTGGCTTTTGGGGCACTTTCACTGCTCTGGGCCAAGGACTTTCTCATATCCCACTTGCAGCACAGGGTACGAACAAGCCTGAGCTTGGCTGAGCTTCTGGGGACAAGTCAGGCACAATGGTGTGCACCAAAGAAACCCAAACAAGCTGGTGTTCAGGTGTAGTGTATCCTGCTTCAGAGCCACATGTCCCAGTCTGAAAGGTGTGAAACAGAAGTATAGAAAAATGCATGAGAAATGAAACTAGGTGGCTGGGCCATGCTTAAATCCAAGTGAGCAGTCCTGCATCAACCCCTGGCCTTCCTCCCTGCCCCTGCTCCTGGCGGCAGCATGGTGCTCAACAGCATCTGATGCTTTGCTGAAGGAAAATGCTAATTGCCTTTTTATTCATTTCAATAGCATCGTGAAGCATTAAAAATGGATTGGGTTGGTCACATGGGAGAGTCATCCATCAGTGACTCGGCGTGCAAGAGCGCACAAGAGAGTTTCTCCCACTGCAGGCAGAAGGCAATATTAAAGAAACTAATCATTAAAAAAAATAGTACAAATAACCTAGTTGTCTGGTGAGCCTAATGGCTTTATTTTCCCGTTCTCCAGCATAATGAGAGCAGTCTGGGCTGCTTGAATCTGCCTCTCCAAGAGCCTAATTGTTTTTAAATGTCTTTGCTAACCACTTCACATAGAGCCCATAAATCTGGTTTGGGGTAACTGAGAGCTAGGCTTCTGAGCTCCTTTTTAGGATGACACATTTGTGTGTTAATTAAAAACATGCTTAGGAAGATGTAATCCTTCAGTCTTTAAATGCACTGTGCTGGAGAAGGGTCTGGGTGCAAATTATCCTGAGCAGCAGAATGACCTCCTGCTGGGGCTCGGCAAAACTAATGGTCCCCAACAAGCATTGAGACATTTTGTTTCTTGCTGTGATATATCTGCCCTTATTTTGAAGAAGTCTTTGGAGATTTGATGCTTGCAGCCATCGCGCGTACAGCTGTGGTTTGTTTTCCATCCGAGTCGTTCCATCATGATTATGGCGACAGAGAAGGTTGCTTTATTTAATGGTGCCCTATGGCGTGACTGCAATGATCCTCAAGCTCCTCTGCTATTTCCAGAAATACTCATTCCTGCAAGGTACATTCTTTGAAGCTAAACGACAAAGAAAATCTGAAGAGGGAAAGATGAAGGGAATGGGTAAATATATTCAGATTTTGAACTGTGGAAAAATATGAAATGAAACAATGGAGGCAAACAATGAGAGGGGAGGTTCAGCTGTTCACCTGATTATCTCCAGATAGTGCAGAAGTGTTTCTGTGCAGCCTACCACTGAGGTCTTTGTCCACATTAATTTCAAGTGATTTAAACACTTGTGGTCTGTAATGAGAGCGAGCTGGAAAATGAGGATGTTTTTCCCCGAAATGTCAGCGTTTCTGTAGAATATCAGAATGATTTTGATGTGGAAATAGGGATGCAGTGCACAGTTCCCATGAGACCCATTCCGTGTGTGTGGTAGCAATGTGTCCTGGCTGTGTGTTCAAGAAACACTTAGATGTGGTGCTGGGGTATATGATTTAGTGGGGAAATACTGGTGGTGGGTGGATGGTTTGACTGGATTATCTTGGAGGACTTTTCCAACCTTGTTGATCCTATGATTCCACACATGACAAGAGATACAGGTCTGGTCATACTGGTGCATACTGGAGAAGAGATGTGTGGTGGAATTTCTAAGAGCATTTTGATGCCTTGACTTTAACAAATCTGTCACAAAAAATAGTGTCTTAGCTGAAAAATGTCCTGTAGTTGAAAACACAATTTTCTGTTATAACCAACATTCATTAAAGGTTTCCAGCCCATCCTCACACTTCAAGTTCTCCAGTTCATCTGCTGTCCAACAGAATGCTGGAAGTACTTGCTGACAGCCAATATGAAGTGCTCTGTCCTTGTTTCATTACTTTTTCTCCCTCATTTCTTTCTCATGGTGTCACTCCACATTGCTGCCTCTTCTCCATGGCCATTTTGTTTTTTGCCTTTCTTTTTTAAACACAGTGTCTAGTTGTGTTTGCTGGCTCCCAAGGAGCATGCTGCAGGTTCTGCTGTGAGGAATGGAGCTTTTCTCCCTGGTGACCATAGGCCCTGCCTGAAGGAGCAGCCATCTGAAAGCAAGCAGGTTTCCAAAAGGATGTGAGCAGAGCATCGCATCCTGCTGCCTCCCACCCACCTCTCCTGCCCATGGAGGACCCTCCAGCTGCTGGGGCTGCTCAGATAACACTCTGCATCCATTTAAATGTCACAGATATATCCCTTAATTAAATTTGGCCTATGTTTTTCCCTGTTAAATTAAATGATGTCTGAAATGTGTTGCGACCTTGAACCTTGGGCTGCATTTAACCTCAAACAGCAGGAAAATATTCCTATTCCCTACTCTTTTAACCTACATGCTGAATATTCTCCTCCTTGGAAGCTGAAGTATTAACTATATCTGTTTCAATGCAATTTTGTTTCAATTGCCCCTTTACCTGAACTGCGAGATGAAGCTAATGCAACGGGATATAAATCAGGCACGACTTCCAAACAGTTTTCTTTTAAGCAGCCCATTATACATTAACCTGCAAGACGATGTGTTTTAAGAGAACCTTGTTCAGCACCTCAGAAAAGTGAAATTAACATAATATCTGGCAAAGAACAATGGGGATAAAAAATGTTAGTCATTGTTGATTGAACAGGTAAGTTTCAGTGGCATGATCTGTTGAATATTCATACTATATTGTTTTTGACATTTAAGAACTCAATTATCAGTTGACTAATCAGTCTTTTACAGTACGTTATTTTTGTGATGGAAAATGAAGCACTGATAAGCCTCAAGGGGAAAACTATTCAGTTAGATTTTTTCATTTTTTCTTTTTAAGACGAGATTTTTTTCTTTATTAAAAGGATTAATGCAGCACTTCTATTAGTGAGTAATAGCCTTCTGGCAGGGAGGATAGCTCCTATCCAGGCTCCCCAGTGCAGCGTGGTTCAGCTGCCGAACCACGCTCAGGATGGAGCCCAGGGGCTGGAGCAGCAGGTGGGTGGTGTGGGTGCAGAGTGAACAGAGAATGGGACCAACACTTTGGCTTTGGGCATGTGATATGGAACGGGTATCGCTGGGAGCCTTTGTGTTGCCCTTTCTTTCACCAAGCTGAGATGAGCAGAGACTACAGCCCTTTGCTCCCACTTAGTGTTTCAAGTTCAAGGCAGCAGTTCGCCAAGAAAAACGATGACAGCCATGGAGGAGCTTTCCATCCCCAAAGAAATATTTTTCTTTGCTTGTTAATTAAATGCTGAGGGTTTGTCTGTTGCAATAGAACAAGGGGAAATGGTTTCAAACTGAAAGAGGGGGGATTCAGACTGGCTATAAGGAAGCAGGTTTGACACTAAGGGCGGTGAGGCACTGGCACAGGTCGCCCAGAGAGGCGGTGCTGCCCCGTCCCTGCAGACAGCCAAGGTCAGGCTAGACGGGGCTCTGAGCACTGATGGAGCTGTGGGTGTCCCTGTGCACTGCAGTGGACTGGGACCAGATGGCCATTGAGGGTCCCTTCCAACTCCAACCATTCTATGATTCTGTGTCTGTTTTTCTTTATTCCTTTTTTCCCCATTTTTCCTGCCCCTGAGTATGGTGAGTATGGCTGAGTCATGTTTCCCGCTGTGCAACGGGGACGACCACCTTCTTCAGTGCCTCCTTCTGGCTGGGAGCTGAGTCTGAAAGGGAGATCTTGAACACTCTGCAGCACACAGTCATTGGGCAACAGCAGCTATAGGGATGAAAGTCTGCCAGGATGTGTCATATCTTGGAGCCTCCTACCTCCACTTTGGGTGAAAAAGGGTGGGAACTACAGTTAGTAATGTGTCTAAACTTATCTCAGAGCAACAAAGGAATGGGATCTAAGAGTTGACAGAGCGACCCAAATTTTGTCCTATTCTCATTTCTTATCTCTTCTTTTATTTTTTTTTTAATATATTTTGGAAATTGAGCAATAATCTTTGTGTAATTTACCTCTTTCATTGAACAGCTCAGGGACCAGATTTCCCCTTGATAGATTATTTTGACATATTTACTCATAGCTATGTCTGTCTCAGCAGCATCCAGATAAAAACCCTCAAACTTTAAATTAACATGCAAGGATTGAGATTTTTGCCTGCAGTCGAACAATCTTAAACATACTCTCCTCCCCCTGGCTCTCAGTTATATTTAGGCCTAAAGATGTAACTACAGTAAAGCAGAAAAGTGCTCTTTGTTGGTTTTTTTTTTTTCTTCAGAGCAAAAGTTGAGGCACCGTTAAAGAGCAGTTTCCTGAGTCTTTGAGACTCTTTGGAAAACATGGGCTCTGGTTGAGACAGCCATCCCACACTCGAGGAGCGGTGGTGGAATTGGGGCAGCTTCTTCTCTCCCACTCCTTAACCCTGTAAGGAATCTTAATGGCAGTGTTTAATCACCGAGGAAGCTAATAGGTTGTGTTCTTTGAAAAGAGTCCTTCCTGAATACAGATTTGCCTGAAGACCAGCTCTCTCCCCGCTTAGCTTACTAATACAAATTAATTGCTTTGACAATGGTCCCTGTGATTTTTATCCCTTCCTTCGTGGGGAAAACAACCGCGGGAGCATAAGAGGTAGGGAAGGGTGTGGAGGCTCACCTATAAAAGCTGGTCCTTGGCTAACATTTCCCTTTAAATATATCATGTTAATGAAGCATTTTGCTGCTGTATTGCTTCACTGTTCTGCACTGGCTTAAGGATACAAAGGGTGGGGGCAGGAGGACTCAAACAATTCCCTACAGGTTTGTTTTAATCTACGAAAGAAAGAAAGCACATTATTTCACCTTCTTGGAATGTGACAGTTATTAATAACCCTATTAAGAGCAATACTGCTCGGCTCTATTTAAGCAGGCAGTGCCTGGATGATTGCTGGGAAGCAGGAAGGCTGCCCTGCCTTACAAAGTTAACAAGATGTTGTGTTGCTCAACAATGTTTTTCTTTTTTTAACAAGCTGTGCTAGGGGTGTTGCAGGTCAGATCAATAAGATGGCGGACCCCCTCCATCACTCCTAAGGAGAGGGGAAAAGGACATCAGCAAAAGGATTTCTTATGATTTTTATTTATTTATTTATTTATTTATTTTGTAATAAGCTTTTTGCTTTATGCTCTTGTTTAGAAGCCTTTTGTTTTTTTCCTCTTGTTATTATAAGCTTAGCCCTCTGACAAGCAGCATGCCTCCCTGCAAGGTGTAAGTGGGAGGCCGTGAGTGGGATTTGCTGGGTGCTTTGCTCCCCGTGGCCATGCAGGTTGTCTCTTGTAGGGATGCTCTTCGCACTGCGGCTGGCTCAATCAGCATTGCTAGCAGCACTGCAGCAAGCACTGGCTTGTCCCTGTAGGGCTGCGGGCTCTCCGTGCTGGTTTGTTATCAGAGGTGGTTTGCTCGTTGCACTGCATACGCCCATAGTTCATTTGTCAGGTTGCTAAGGGAGCTGCAGATGTGCGTGTGGGCTTGCTGCAGTGAGGCTGCTTATGAAGGAAGAGAGAGAAAAAGCCTCAGTGCACATCTCAGTGGAAAAGCCAGGAGAAGCCTTGGGCAGCTCCCCCTCTCCTCCCTCCGCTGCTTCCATGGCACTGAGCTTCCTCTCTGCAGTTGCTCACACCGGTTTGTTATTTACAGTTGCTGATGCAGGGGGACAAGGGGTCAGTGACCATCAGGTGACTCTGTGGGATACACCGGTGTCTCATAATGAGCACGCATGGCAGGGCTTGGTGTTTGTTTCTTTTCCTTTCGAATAAAAGGAGAAGCAAAGAGCATTGTGTCTTGGGTTGTTGGTTTTATTTTTATGGTTTTTGAGAGTAAAAAGCATCACAATTCTTGGTAAAGCCTGCATTGTATCTACATCCGTGTATATGTGCAAGTGCTCCTTTATCTCACATGAAAATAATGATGTCTAGTTTTACAGAACTTGAATAATTCATCAGCATAAACACTTTGTGCCCAGAATGCAACCATGTTCTCCAAAAAACAAAAGCAAACCCAAGAAAAACGTTAATGAGTAATTAGATCTGCTGGGCTGCTGGCTGATTTTTGGAAGTCACCTTCTTCAGGAACTGGGGACCAGAGGGTCCGTCCTCGCATTCTGCACAGAGCTGTGGGCTCTGTTCCATTGCTTTCTCCAACAGATAACTTCTTTTGAAAACACACTTGTGCTTTATTTCAAACATCACTACGTTGTCTGGGCCTGGCTACCATTTCTCTTTCTAGACAACAAAACAGACACTTTTTTTTCTTCCTACAAATATGTTTTTTCTGTGGTAAGAAATCAAAACACCATTTAATCCCGAAGATTAAAACCTTACATTGTCGAGGGATCCTAATGTAGAACACTTATTTTCTTAGCACTTATTTTCTTTTTCTTTTCTGATGGAAGCAGTTGTCTTTCTTCCTTGTCACAAGCCAGACCCCTCTGTGTTGCTCCCAGGGCTATTACTCTGTCACATGTTACCACTCTACAGAAAAAAGGTATTAAGCAAAATAGCATTCTCAGAAGCAAGAATTGCTATTGTTAGCAAAACAATACCAGCAAAATAATTTCCTTCTGACTGAAGCCTCATTTCTCCCAGCAGCCAGATAGGAGGGACAATTTATTAACTAGTATTGGGCTGACTGACACTTCTGACCCCAAGCGATGCCTCCCTGAGATGTGTGGGGGATGTAAGGGAGGGCCATCCAGCATTGTTCTTGTCCCTTCTCATATTGTGTGGTTGGGAGTTGAATTGATACGACTGAGGTATCAAAATGGGGGAAGCAATCACAGAATCATTAAGGCTGGAAGAGATCTCTAAGGTCATCTAATCCAACCGTCAATAACTGCTGTCTCGTGGCCGCCCTTCTCTTTGCTGTTCATTCTCCTGCAGTTTTGTCCCAGGTAATATTCAAGAAAAGTAAAACAGAAGGCTTTGGGAGAAGGAATACTCCAAGAAAGAAGCCAGAAATAAGGACTTTTGTCTGCCCCACTAAACCTGAGGTTTTTTGCTGCCTTTTGTAACCGTGTACAATGAGTTTGTGAGGATCACAGGGCTACGGCATTACACTGTGCTTTTCTTATTACCTCCTTTGGTAGGTCACATCACTGCAGATTTTCCCATTCATCTACTCATAGAAAAGAGAGGGTGATTCCAATGTTTGGGAGTTTGGGGATTTTGCCTTACATTTTTCTACATTTAAAGTTGTCATGGTTTCCCATGTCACTTCTGAGGGATCGGAATGCCTGGATCCAAAGAGCACAGATAAGAGGTAGCAATGCACTGCTGACAGGATGGGAAATTTACCTAAGGATGGTCTTCAAGTGGAAATCCAGTGAGTTCTGCCTGCCCGAGCTGAAATGCCAGTGCCTGACTTTTGCCCTATTCCCTCATCCTTAGGGCCAGCAGATGCAGTGATGGGCAACAAGTCTGGAGTACACCGTTGCATTTTTATGACATCTGTCATTTTCTTATTTTGTCTGAATTCGGATTTCAGTTACTGGAGCTTTGTGTACTTCTGTTGGTTTGTAGGAGTCCTTTGTTGTGGAACGCTGAAGGGTAGATGTCACAATGAGTGACACGGCTTAGTGGGCGTGGTGTGATGGGTGGATAGTTGGACCAGATGATCTTAGTGGTCTTTTCCAACCTTAATGATCCTGTGGTTCTAGGGAGTTTATCTGAAACGAGTCACGAATAACCAGATGGGATCCACCAGCGGTCCTAAATGCTTTCGTGCACCAAAATCATGCAAGAAAGAAAAAAAAAAGGAAAAAAAAAAAAAAGGAAGACAACTTGTAGCATAGAGAAATATGTGGGTTTGTTGGGGATTATTTTTCTGACTGTAAAAGAAGAAGATGTCAACCCTCGCAATAAATAAGCACAGGTTCCTGCAGTGGCAGAGTGCCAGACCTGAAGATTCGCTGCTCATTTTTTCAACAACAACAATTAGCTTCTTGAGCTAATGAGGGGTTTCATGAGCAGCCATGAATAATAGTGCTTAGGGACTCTTGGCAAAAAAAGGTGTTTTGAATAACATAGCCACCATGTCATTGAAATCAAAGCAGAGACTCCTTGCACAGCAGTTTCCCCTCCAATTTGTTTCCTCGGCAGACAGGCTGGAAACACCATGGGCTGTCAGGGAGGGAGATGGAAAGGCAACAGAAATAACCTCCAGGTGGCTGAGGAGGGATGTAGGTAGTTTGGTTACTGGTATCTTCAACACATCTCTCGGGGAAACAATGATCTGCTGCCGCAGACGCAGTGGGTTCTATTGGAATACAATGGCGGCATTAGGAGACACGGAGAGACCCTTCGATCCCATTGACATAGGGAGAGAGAATATCAATTTTATTGTTCTGAATTAATGAACTATAGTCTGAAACTTGCAACCTGGTTAAAAACATTATAGATCTGACCCACTTGCCGCTCACAGTGAGTTTCTGTTATCCCCCCCCCATGCTCCCTGCAGGATGCTGGGCTTGTTGGGAAGCTGCAGCCCCGCTTCCCTCCCAGGCCCAGGAGCACGTTGAGGACATGGGATGTGCAGGGTTCCTGACCTGCTCTGTGCAGCCCTAAAATAACCATTCTGGGGGCAGGCTGGTCCTTCCAAAGGGGATGGAGAGCTGAAGCATCAGTCATTACCACTTGTAATGGGGTGTTCACTCTGCAGCATCTTGCTAAGTGCAAGGCAGCATCAGCTCTCTGATTTTAATTTTATTCATAAAGCTGCTATTACTCCATCTGGATCGCGCGGGATGAATACTAATGGGTTTCTGGATTGTTTTAAGTGCAGATCTGAACCTGATACTCGCTTTCATTTTGTCAGAGCTGTCGCTTTGTACAGAGATTTGTGGAGCTTTCCTTCCAACCAGTGCTGGATGTTGGCGTGTGTGTTTGTCAGATGTTGAGCTCTCCCCCAACTCTCTGCCCCGGGAAGGTCAAGCTGTGCCCCTCTTGGAGCTCAGGACGTGACCAGCAGCTTTGCTGTCCCCTTGTAGGGTACACTCTCACGTGCTCCTTCAGTAATTGCAGTGTGAGTGAGGGTGGCTGTGAGCCTGCTCCGAGGGCACTCCAGTGCTCGCAATGCATCCGAGGGGGGAATTATGCCATTTAGCAAAGAGGATTAATGTTTCATAACAAAAGGTAATTTATTCAATTGTATGCAAAAAAGGTAGCTGCAATGGCATGTACAAAGCCCGCTTTATTATTGTCTATTGTATTATAAATTTAATTCCTGTGAAAACATTGCTAACTCCATTGTGTACCTTTGGGGAGAACTTGACCAGTCCCAGCCTGGATTGGATTGTCTTAATTAAACACACTTGACTTTGACAGAGGAGGATCCTGATAGGCTTCCAGGGAGGAAGCTTAAACATCTGTGAATTGCAGCAAGTGGTGGGGCAGAGACAGACAGCCTGGGAAGAATGCAGGGCTGCTACTTGTCTTGTACCAGGGCATCCCAATAACAGATCTCTGTGGGAATGGAGACGGCGACTTGATCTTCCACACCTCCAGTAACTCAGGTGCTGTTTTTTGGAGAGCCCCTCTGTTCTTCTGGCTGCTCTCAGCCTGGGAGATATCGCACGAAACTGAGCTCACCAGCTCGCCCGTCACTTCTACATCACTCTCCTGACTGTCATCGTCACATAAAAGGGAAAACAATATTTTTTTTCCCTATCAGTGTGTGAGTCACTGGCACGCAGCCGGAGTTCAGCGTGCCTCGTGCACTGACAGCTTCTGGGGGTGTTGCACGTCGAGAGGGCTGCTGTTGTTGTTGCAGCTGTCACGCAGTCAGTCCCCGAGTGGCTGTGAGCAGAGCTGCACCACGAGAGCCAGCAGCTCCCCTCTCTGGGCCTGAGCTCTCTGCACCTCAGGAAGCATTTATAGCATTTCAGGAGCTTTTGTGAGCTGTGAACTCTTGAAATAAGCAAGGCACTGAGTGCTTCTACCTTCTGGGGAGACTGTAAAAGCCTCAATATCTGCATTGATCCAGCTCAGGGATTTGCATTAATTACTTCCTCTCCTCTGGTGACTTTTTGCTCCCCCATTCCTTCACAGTACACTCAGTAATGACACAGCCACCTCCAACGGCTCTGCATGCCCCAGTACTACAGGAGAGCCCTGGGTAGGAGGGCAGGGAGCTGGGGAGTGGGCTGAAGGGTCTTTGTGGATGCTGTATGCTTCAGTCTTGCTTCAGCTGGGCTGACATGTACCTTCACCTACAACAATTCCAGCTGTGGACAGTTTGTGCTGATGTTATCCTGGGGTGTGTTCAAACCTCTAGCCTGCTCTCAGCCTTTAGTTGGGCTGTGGAGCAGCTATCTGGGCCATCCAGCATCAGACATGGCTTACTTAGCTCAGCAGGAAGGTCAAAAACAGAGGTGAAACAGCTGTTGGGTGGTGGCTATGACCTGTGCTTCTGTCACTGCAGCATGAGAACATTTGAGAGCTGCAAAGCCATCTCCTATTATCCTTGCAAGCAGGGAACTCCCAGCATCAGCTATAGCACACGGCACTCGTGCTGAAGGCTGCGCTTGGAAAAGCCATTAAAAACCTCTATAAAGATGTAGCCTACATTAACTGGGTTGCAAAGTGAATCTTAGTTCTGCTGAACTGGTCAAGAGATAAAAGCAATGCCATGTGACCGGTCAGCACAATTAAACACCCTGTTTTGAGCTCAAGATGGCTCCAAAATTGTGCACAGAGCCAGCAGCAATGGCAAGGAGTTAATTGTTGGAGGAAACCCTGGCTGGTGTGTGACTGCTCAAGCACTGGAACAGGGAACCTTGGTAAAACAATTACTGGCTGGAAATCATCACATTTTTATTACAGAACTTTTGTACCGCTCTGCAGACCTCAAGCCAAAATGCAAAGCCTTAGGAACTCAAAAGCCCAGCCCTCAGGTTTTCTGGGACTCATCAGTTAGGGTGCTGCAGGACTGTCCTTGTTCTGGTGTGATCACGGCCAGGGGCACCAGCTGCAAGCACTCAGACCTCACTCAAAGCTCTAACCCAGGGGTGGGTATTAGGGTGGTGGTGTGGCATGGCTGGACGTGCTGTTGCTGGTCTAGGTAAGAACAGACAGCGTGGGGTCCTGGTGTGGGTGTCATGTGGTGAGTGCATTCCTTGCCTTGTTGTGCTGGTTGTCCTAGAGCCCTGTTGTTGGTCCTTCTGTTCCATTGGGACACAGGCTGCAGAGACACTTCCTTCCTGCAATGCCTTTACTCTAACAGCAGTTGTGTTTGCTGAGCCTGCTCTGCCCTCTGCAATCAGGGTGTCAGTGCTGCGACTATCAGTGAGGAGTTCATGAAAGCCTGTGGTGCTTTGTGTTGTCTCTTCTGTTTCAAAGCCCTGTGTTTTTCTGCTGGGTTCTTTTGCAGAATTGTTCTGTAGGGGTTGCAGCTATTTGCCTTGGCATTGTTTTTGCTGAGCCTGGAGGAAGGGCTCTCTGTTGGGATGCTGCTTTCACTGTGGCTTTGCAGGCTGTTGCAGCAAGGAGAGTAGCAGAGAAATTGTGGCTGGGGATGATTAGGGACAGTGTACCTCTGGGACTGACACCAGACCCAGGGCTGCTCCGCAGTTGTGCGTGGTGCCCATCTGTTTGTATGGGCAAATTTGGAGACCATAGAGGAATTGTAAGGGTGTACACCAAAGCCTGCTGAAGAAGCACTGGTTTGTAGATGATGTTGGTTGACCAACGTAAAATGAAGCCCACCATAAACACAGGAAGCATCTGTATGTTTATGTTAGAGAAAATCCCTGCCAAGTGTTATGAAAAGCCAAGAAATTCTGTACTCTTTGGAGTGAGTGGGGAGGGAGAAAAGAAAAAAACTTAGAAATCTAATACTTTAATGCAATGGCTTGTCCTCATCCAGAAATATGTGCTGGGTTCTGACTGATTTACCTCAAAAAGAAAATTCAGAAGAAATAAAAAATGATAGTAATACTTCTCTGAATAAAATATAATTGCTCTGTGAAATTCCCTGCAACAAGTTATTACTGATTTTGAAGTGCTTGACAGAAGTCATAGAAAAATAGATTGGAAGATACCTTTTTGGTCTCAAAGTTCAGCATGCGGCACTCCACAGCACCTTTGTCATAAAGACTTTGGATTTATTTATTTATTTTTTTCTGACAATCTCTGCATAGGATAAATTGCATAAAGGAAATGAACCTTTGTTCATCAGGATAAAATGCAAACCTCGTGCTCGTGGGGCACTGGAATGCGTTTCCCTGATTTCATACATATCTATTACAAGAATTTTTGCATTGTGCTCCTTAAAGCAGCCAGGACTGGTAGGTGTGGGGGGCAATGCTGGGAGTGGTGGGTGCCTTTGGGGTTGTGGTGCTGTGTGTGGGTTGCTCTCAATGGCTGCTTGTGGTTTGGTGTCCTTGGTGTGCAGTCCTTCCATAGATTACCGAACCATGAGCGAGGTCTGGCCCTGGGCCAGAGCGATTTGCCTGACTACAAATTCTCCCCCTCCAGTGTCTTTGTTCTTGTGTAAGTAAACAGGAGAAGAAAGATGGAAGGAAGGAGAAGGACAAAACGCCCTCCCGCAGTCTGGCAAGCTGGAGAAGTGCAGCAGGTGGATGAAGTCTCGGTTTGCCTGACTTGAACTCCACTTTCCTCAATGCTCACAACCTGTGACATTGCCCCTCTCCTCCCTCCCAAAACCGCAGTGCCCCCAATTAAACTTCCAGTCCACTGTGTCTCAAATGTGCCACAGGGATAAGCTACCCGCTCACAAGATTCATGGCACTGCTTCTCCCCCCCAATAACTAATAATTCCAGAGCAACATTCAGAATTGCAATTTATTCTGGTTGTAAAACACAGAGAAGGTAAATCACAGAGAGTATAATCATTTCTTTTCTTTCTTGTAAATCAAGCCACATCCAAATCTTGCCCTCTGCATTCTCAAACAGACTGTTGTGTTTGGGGGCCAGCAGGAAAGGAGTGAGGAAGGCTCTCACGTGTGAGATCCAGGCCCCTCTGCCATCTTTCTGTTGTGTCCCAATGCTGCCCTGTTGCACCCTGTATAGTGCCCCCACACACACACATTTACCCCAGCCTGGGCTGTTGCACTTTGATTTGGGAATTTTCTTTGCAGAGCGTGGACATCTCGTTAGGAGCCATCCAACAGGTTGTAGTGATTTGAACTTCCTCTCATTCTTCAGCATACAACCAGGGTGACGAGGGAGCTCTATCCCTTTCAGCTAAAGACTTCAAAGTTAATCTGCGCTATCAAAAGCCGTATCCTTGCAGGTAATAATTATACCCCAGTGTGCAGATGGAGGCACAGGGAAATTGTGCGACTTCTCCTGGGAGACACAGTGAATTGGCAGGAGAGCCAGGGGCGATGCTGAGAGGAGAGCCCTGCCCTTAGCACAGGTCTGCACATCTTCATAGCAAGAAGAGATGAAAAGCAGTTTCATTCGTTGGGTCTGACTTACCACATCATTATGGAACTGCAGCTTGTTTCCATGCAGCTTCAAAGGGAGTAAAGCTTGCCCCAAAGACAGAGCTGAACGCTGAAAATTGTGTACTTACAGCTCAGCCTTAGGGGCTTGGGTAAAGGGACAGTGTTTAAAAGCAACTGAGGCAAACTCTTACGGTCCACAGATTCATTAGTATGCCAAGTCCTGCAGGGCTTCCCGCATCCTCTTGGACTTGATAAAATTATAAATCAACCAGCAAAATTCCTTTTGGAACAGTCTGTGCTTCGGTCCAGGGCTCCTCGCCAGCGCCGTGCGGAGCATCTTCCATCCGCGCAGGCAATCATTCGAGTTAGCTCTTTTGGTTTGGAAATGCAGCGTCATAATCAGGGAAGATATGTACCTGATATTGAGCTGAAACAACTCAATTTACTGTGCACTGATAGCTGTCAGAGTACACAACATTTTCTTTTTCTTCCTCTCACCCTTTCTCTCCCTTTTTCTTCTGTGTTTGCTCTTTCACCATCATCTTGCTGTTTCTTTGCCCTCCTCTGGTTCTGCTCCCCCTCCTCCAGCACTGTGTGCTCAGCCTGGATTTTAGTTTCTACCCCCAGCCTGAGGCTGGGAAGGGTATTGTACTACTACATCCCATCCAACAGAAGACCAAGAGGCCCTGCTGATGTCCTATGACTGTGGAAGAGCTCCCAGTCTCAGTCAGACCAGCACAGTCCTGAAGGAATTTACACCGCAGTTACAGTGATGAGAACGAGTTCAGGATCTGTGTCACTGTATCCTCACCAACCTTTGTTTCAAGAAAGCACTCTCACACTGTCAATATTATTTTTTGCAATCAAACATGGCCCAGATGCTACTCCAAGCGCAGAGCTGGGGGTTGAAACTATGTGTACTAAAATTACAGTTTGGAAAATGATTTCCTTCCCTGCGTGGGCAAACCTCCCTGCCCCATCACCGTCTGTGCAGCAGAGATAATTGTTGGGACATTGCTCATGGGACAGGACAGGATTAATATGTTAAAAAGCACTTTCTGTTGGATTAGCTTTCCTCCCCTTCAAACTGATGACAAAGCTTGCATGGCCTTCAACAGAGGCAGTCACAGTGCCAAAGTGGTTTTGAAAACCATACCCTCGCTGTTTGCACAGCACTCTGCGGGAGTTTGGAGCAATCCAGCAGCGCAGGGACAGGCTGCAGCTTTGCCACTGTATTTATGTCTTCTTCCTTGGCTTATGCCTCTATCATTTCATAGGAAGAAAATGTCTTTCCATTAGCCAGGCCCCTTTCCTGTGCTGGTCTACACTGTTAATGGCTGTTTTTGTAAAGAAGGGCAGAGTTGAAGTTCCTTTCGCAGGTTTACAGTTGAGTTTGCAAGATTTGAGATTCAGTGGTGAAAGCATTCATGTTTCTCATTAAATGAACGTGGAGAAAAGTGAGACTGCTCAAAAAAACTGAGTCAGGCAACAGGAAGGCAATGGCACGTGTATTCCTAATTCACTCTCATTCTTCTGCCCAGCCTGGACTTTAATGGTCAGAATCTGGCCCGTACAGTGTCCTTTTGAAAGTCAGGAGGACCATTCTGCTGTTAGCAACAGTGCCTGGGGTCTGCTTCTGCCTGCCCCACTGCCTTCAGATGTGAGGATCACAAGTCTCCCCTCCTGGCACGTGGGGTTGACCCAGGGGCTGTGTCCCTGCTGTTCCCACACCCTCCTCTTCCTCCCAGCCTGATCCCAGCAGGAGGGGCTGGGCAGGCTGAGTAGGGCCCTAATGAGCCTGGGACTCAGCTCTGATGATGGAATCTTCAGGCGTGAGACAGTAATGAATGGTAATTCTTCAAGCCCAACCATTGCTCTATTTTTTCCCCTTAACAACTGAACTGATTAGAATGAAACTTTGACTTGATTAGTGATTATTGTCTCTGTATGGCAGTTGCTTGCAGCCCTTTCATTTCCTTGGTTTGTTTTTAAAAAAACATTGGCTGGCATTTCATCCCCTGATTTAATGCTTGGGTTCTCTGCTCCATATTCATTCCTCTCTCCCTCTCTCTTCCCCTCCCTCCCACCCGATGCAATCCAATTATTGTTTTATTGTCATTTAGAGTACAGAACCAGGGTTTCCGAGGTGTCTGCTCCCCTTGATTCCTATTACTGAAGGGGAAAAACACAAACAGGAATGGGTGCACTCCTTGATGCGGGGCGATGAAGATGAAGCTGCAGCGGGCCCTAATTACAGAATAATATGCAAGAGCAGCTCCATATTTCTTTCTCCAGGGTTCCAGCTCACTGAGCTGCTTTGCTTTTCAAGCTCCTGCACGTTGGAGGCTTATTCAGCATTATTTCTGTTAATTATTGGCATTAGAAGCATTTCTAGAAATCCTGGATGAGGTTGGAGCTGTTACGACGGTGATTTATTGCCGTCCTCATCCCCTGCAAGGCACAGCCAAAGACAACCCCACAGCAGCTGCTGTGTTGCCCCTGGTGTTTCATGGTACCAGGTCTGATGCTAAAGCCCCCACCCCCCTCTACCTTCCACCCACCCTGTGAACAGAGCACAAAATATTTATAGTGGGGACCAGCTAGCTCCCAGCTCCTTCTGGGAACGCAGCTCACACGCTGCATATTTCAATAACAATGACTTATTAAATAATAACTGACATTTACCTAGCTGCTGCTTGTCCTCAGAGCCCCCAAGACTTGGCAAACTTTAATTAATAGTTGTTTTAATAGTTAAATAACCTTTATAACTGCATTTCATTTATTCGGAGCCCATCAGAAATGAAGTCATAACGATCTGAGTCGAGCGATAAAACACAACATCTGGTTTAATGTTTGCAGGTTATTAATGAGCTGAGTAACCTGGCAGATGAACAATATATTTATTTCATTTTTTTTCCTGCAAGAACGTGCATTTTTGAGAGAAGTGCTGACGAGGACCGTGTGTTTTCCCTTCTGCTGTGGTCTACTCCATGCCATCCAACCCCTAGCAGGGACAGGGATATTGCTGCTCTAGGAGGAACGCATCTCAACCACTGCAGAGCCCTTTCTTGCTCTAGTTTGGTTGTCCTGACTGTGAGCCTGTCAGGGAGTCCTGCTGCATCGGAGTTGTCCGTGGGCAGAGTGGCAGAAGCGCTGCTGATTTATCTCTGGATGCAATCTTTGCCATCTGTTTTTATATTGCTTTCAGCACAAGATAAGTAGTTCCCATATAGCGCGCGCTCTGTAGACTGTAAAGTTCATGAGTCTGCAGAATTTATGATAAGGCAGAAAATTGTCTTAGCGCATCATTCATGTGAGCAGGGTCCAGAACAAACGTTGCAGCCTCCAGATGTTGCTTTCCATCCTCGTGCCACTGGGGTGATGCCCCTATCCCTTGCACGGGGTCTCTCTGACTTTGAGCAGTCACGCTGGCTCCAGCTCACCCTGCAAGCATTAAGCAATCTGCCTTGAACTTCTGCCTTGGGTTTCTCCATCTTTTCCTGCAGCCTATTAAGACTCCGTCCTGACTAATGTTGCTTAGCGCAGCTCCCACTCCCCGGTTCCCAGAGCACAGCCTGCACAATGAAATGAGCTTCCTCAGGCACATTCGTGGTGCTTTTTTTCTCCCCCCCTGCAACGTTACCTATTAATTGCGCTCAGAAAATATTCCAGAAATTTACTTATGCCCTTGAGCTGTATTCGTGTTTATTTCCATAACTCTTTGATACAATATTTGTCTTTGCCTGAAATAGTTTGCCAAAAGGAAAGGAAAGGAAGAAGCAGCATGCGAAGGATTTGGATTACTTCACATCTGCCTTTCTTTAAGCAGCCCATATGGGAAAACATATTCTTTTGCACAGAATTTGTTAAAGGTTTTATAAAATGCATCGCATACACATTTAACACAGAACCTAACAATATTTATATTTAAAATGGGTCCAAACAGATCCATTTGGTGAGTGTTGGAAACACGTAGGGTGGCAGTGCACATTGAGAATGTAATAGTCTTGTTATCTGCTTCAGCTTGTGGGATCTGTTCCTGCCATAGGTTTGATGGGAGGAAAGAAGCAGTACAGCTTGTTAAGTATAAAAATCATAATGTGTGTGATTTTATGAGCACACTTTGCCTATGAAGCTCAGAAAAGGCAACATTACCCATAGTCTCCTTTGAGATCAAGTAGCTGAGTAAGTAGGAATTGACATGGGGAGATTGTAGAACGGTTTGAGATGGAAGGGACCCTCAAAAGCTGACTGGTCCCACTCCCTGCAGTGAGCAGGGAGTCTTCCTTCTCTTTTCCTTCCAGATACTTCATCTGTTTCCCTGTTGCTCACTTACCTGCTCTGTGAACTCATAGTTTCTAGTGGACCTACATTCTGCAGCCTCCCAACAAACACCCACACCTATCCACGTGCTGAGATGACCTGGAAGAGATTACGTCTTGATGCAGAACATCTTATTTCTAAACTGTCTTTAATGCAATGATTAAATGTATTTTTCTCTCTCCCACACTTTGTGCATTCCATTAATGCACAGACCCAGCATCTAAACGAGAAGGAATGCTCAGGTTTAACAAGTAAAAGGTAAAAGCAGAGACTGAAGAGAGCTAATCAAATTCGATTAGCTAGTTTCAGACTTCACTGGGTTTTGTTTGGTCTGGTTTATCTGAATCTTTATTAGATAAGCTTGAATTGGCAACACTGGTGTATGATGCAATATCCAACGTGATTGCCATCCGAAATGGTGTGGGGCAGCTCAGCAGCCCTGCAGCATCCTCCCAGCACTACTCAGCTGGCTCTGCCTGCCTGCAGATAATTTTATTTAATCTTGGCAATCTTTCGTTGTATACGTAAGTAAACAAAGATCAAGCTACTCACAACCTTAATTAGGCTACACATAAATAATAGATGACTGGATTAGCCAGGAGTATAGAGGAAATGTGAGTGTAAGAACAACCACAAGGCCACTGGTGCTCTTCTTGCAATGCGATGTAACTACCTCTCCCCACCCAGTGCTTCTCATTGGCCTTTTTAAGGCACTTCTGAGGATATTAGTGTTGGATCTTTCGCTTTGTTTTGGAAAGGGCTAAGCACTGGCTTTACCCTTACAGCCATTTCTTTCTGCTTTCTGGGTTTTTTTGGTTTCAGACTCCTCTGATGCCTCAGGGCTTTGTCATACAGCACTCTGGAAAACATATGGGAAAACAGAGGGGCTCTCCAGCAGATGAGCTTTTTACTGCATGTCTCAGCGTGCTGAGCAGGCACTGATTTGTAGGTGTTGGCACCTTTGGGCATAGCTTTGGTGGACTCTGTTGCAGAGGACAACCGCAGCGAGCCCTGACTGTGCTGCCTCCCTCTGCACTATTGGCAATGGGTGGAAATGGTTCTTTACCAGGCGTATTGCTCACTGACACCTTCTGTCTCGAAGTGATGGAGTGATTCAGCCGAGTCAAAAATAACTCTCTGGCTGTGGTAGTTCATCCTGGATCAGCAGTCCATGTGGTCTCTATCTATCAACGTGTGTCCTATACTAATGATGTGATAGCTTTGAAAAGTTGAGCTATTTACACAAGGTCACTTTATTAGTAGGGAAATCGCTCTTATGATAAATGAGCGCTCTGCAGCCTGTCACGGGCACGCTCCTGTCCCGCTCAGCAACTCGCTCAGCTCTGCAGCCTTAGCAAAAAATACACCTTGGGTAAGAAAACATAGCAGGAAAAAGAAGCACTGGTGGGTGTCTGCTGTCTCTTTTCCTCCGTGCAGTGCTGGGAGGGAGGGGGGCATCTCTGCTCACCACCACATAGGGGTGGCTGCTTCCTCAGGTCCTGAGCAGAAGGTGTAAAATACCATGAGAAGATATTTCTCAGGCAATGTGCTGACGCAGCACCATCTCTGTTTCTTAACTGGGAGTGATGTATGAATTATCTCAACCTGAAGCCTGAAATATACATTATAGGCTGTATCTTTCTGTGTTTTATTTGGGCTGTAAAGTGAGACCTTATTATTTCTCCCTCCTGGGCATCCTTTAATGAATCTAGATTTGAAAGTGAAATATTTATTATATTCCAGGAGGTTAACTGTGGAAGGAGAGGAGGAGAAATATGCAAATTTGTAGGAAAAAAAAAAAAAAGCCCCTTTTATTAAGGAAAAAAAAAGTGCAAATGTGCATCCCTCAAGATGCTGAATGGCTGTCCCTGAGAAGGGATTTACCAGGGATGGTGGCTGTGGGAAACCACCTCATCCTCCTTTTCACAAATGCTGTTTTGGTTCATTTCGCATTTATATTTTTTAAGTTACACTATTTTCACTCAAGAATATGTGTTGATAGCATACTTGTCCTGGAAGGTGGCAGACCCCACTGATCAGCGACACAGGCGGCAAAGCTGCCTCCTGCCTTCCCTGACACCCAGACAGAGGAGCTGAGAGAAATAGCATGTCTCAGGAGATGAAGGATCCCTGCGGAGTGACATTTTCTCTGCCTGATGTACGGCTCTGCACCTGTTGCCAGGCAATGAGGTGCAGGGCTGCCAGCCGTGCTTCATGCAGGGCTTCTGGGGGATGAGCCCCACCGCTGAGCAGATGTGTGATGCTCTTAGGGGTGCGTGTGATGGCCTTCATTTTATTTTACACACGTGTTAAGTGCCTATATATGTAGGTATGAGGTGGTAGTTGGGGATGGGTGTGATTGTTCTGGTGTGAAAAAGAGGTACCAGTCTCGTTCCTTTGAACAAACCTTCCCATGCCTGTTTGTTATACAAATGCATGAAGCCAGGTTTGTCAGCATGGTTAAATACTGCAGAATGTTGGAATCACAGCATGGTTGGAGTCGGAAGGGACCCTCAAAGGCCGCGTGGTGCCGCTCCCTGCAGTGCACAGGGACACCCACAGCTCCATCAGTGCTCAGAGTCCCGTCCAGCCTGACCTTGGCTGTCTGCAGGGACAGGGCACCCACCATCCCTCTGAGCAACCTGTGCCAGTGCCTCACTGACCTTAGTGTCAAACCTTCTTCCTTATATCCAGTCTGAATCTCCCCTCTTCCAAGTTCTCAGCTACTTCCCTCTCACTGAACCATGAGTTTCAAAACCACAGCGCAAAAAAAGGCCTTTAGGCTGCAACGGTATCAAGATGAGCCCCTGCTTCATTAGAATGAATGGCATTTGCTTAAAAATAGAAATATTATGCCATTCTCCAGCAGCAAAAATGAAATACGCTATTGAAGGATTACGATTCTGTGACTTCAGACCTATTGTAGTCTTAATATTTCATGGTGCATTGCCATAGAGTACATAATATGCTGAACAGCACTGTCAGCTTCAGCTGTTGCAAACAGTATGGTGCAGAAATAATTGAACTCAAAAGA
Organism: Oreortyx pictus; assembly: GCA_036925125.1. Taxonomy (NCBI): domain Eukaryota; kingdom Metazoa; phylum Chordata; class Aves; order Galliformes; family Odontophoridae; genus Oreortyx; species Oreortyx pictus. The sequence goes on along the minus strand of JAUPFR010000025.1, from coordinate 4,360,942 downwards.
AATTACAGCAACTCAGAGAGGTAGCAATTCTGCTGCGTGGATGTGAGATGGAAGGTGCTGAGCCAAATGTGTGCTTTAACAACAACAACAAAAAGCAGAAATAAATGATTAATGGAAAAATGTTAAGTAGGTTGTCCTTTTGCTGGCAGTTACCTGTGGTAGGACCAGCAGTCACTGTACTGCTCCCATGCAGGGAAATCTGATTTGTCAGCAATATATAAAGGCAAAGAGTATGGAAAATGAGGCCTTATCTATACAGAAGATTGCATTCATTTCAGGAAAGCTGGTGTGAATCTCTGTTTATGCTCTTAAGTCTCAGATGTATCATCCAGTTACTGCAGCTTAACAAGTCGCTGTTTGTCAGCTGTGCTGTTAATAACGGCGTACGCGCTCTTAACCCAGCGTAGGTATGAGGCAAAACACATTGGATTACATTTTTCATCTGTTTTTCTTTCAGTTTGTTTTGCTTTAAGTAGTTCCTTGCATCAAACAGGGATAGTTACCATCAAAATCCCAATCTGGACAGACTTCTTGCATCTTAACCAAGCTGTATTTAAGAAAAACTGGGTGATTCCTCACAGCTGTTGCATGCTGGGGAAGAAATCTCCTCCTGCACTGGTAAAACATTGTGCTGCAGAGGTGGAAGGGCATGTATTAATATTATTTTATTGCTGCTGTACTTCTTACAGACTGCTCTGTTTAATTTCCATCCACATAACATCAGGGTCTGGGCGGGGAGGAGGCCATGGGACTTTTGGTTTTCCTGGCAGCTGTCAGAACTCCCCTGTCTCTGTCTGTGTGTTCTGAGCAGAAGTGTGACCATCAGTCTGGAGATCCTGAATCAGACTAGCTCTTCCCTGCTGCCACTGCAGTGTGGGTCCCTTTGCCTAGCTGAGCTTTCAGAACAACAGGTAGGTTAGGACTGGCCTGATGCACATGTGTAGATCCTCTCTAGCTGGACAAGTCAGATAGTAGAGCCAAGAGCAAGGAGTGAGAATAGAAGAGTTTGGGTTTTGATGTGGAATGGGCAGAAGCAGCCGAGCTGAGTCCCTACAGCCCTGCTGGCCCTTGCCCAAGGTGGCTTTGATGCAAGGATTTGTCTTCTTTTGGATGGCCCCTAGCACAAAGGAGTCCTGGCACAATAGATGTGAGTGATGGTAATAGCAGCATGTCAGGTATGTCTCTATGTCTCCAAAATTGGGGAGCTAGAGATGTGCTTCTTGTTGCTAATAATCACAGAGCTTGACAAGCTTGTTGTTTCCACCCCTGTTCATGTGTTGTTCCCTGCACGATCTGACCTGATCCTCTATGTATCTGCACAAACAACTGTGGGACGTCACCCTCAGCCCTGACAGCATCAGCTCTGTGGCTGTTGCTCAGCTTCCCTGCCTGCTGCTGGAGACAGCGTGCTGGGTTAGCTGGATGTCAGCTCCCATCCTGCATGCCACTTGCTGCATCCCCATATTTCTTTGAGTCACTAAGTGCCAGGCTGCCTGTCACTCAGGCAGTGATGTGCCTGTCACTCCAAACTCAGCATCTATGTGACATGAGCTGTGCCCAGGAGGACTCCCAGGAGGAAGGAAGCTGGGTGTAAAGGGACCTGCAGGTGCAGCTGGACAGACAGCTTTGCCACAATGCTATTCTCTCCAGGAACACGATGTTGCTTAAAACTGCATATTTTCCTTTTTTAAGAAAAGTCATTTTTGATCATTTCAGTATAAGCAAGAAATAAAAAGGGACTCTGGAACAGGTTGCCCAGTGTGGTTGTGGATGCCCCCTCCGTGGAAGCATTCACACAGCTGGATGGTGCTGTGAGCAGCCTGCTCCAGAGGGAGGTGTCCCTGCCTATAGCAGGTTGGAACTGGATGATCTTCAAAGTCTCTTCCAACTCAACCCATTCTATGATTCCATGATACGAAATGTTCCAGCACCATTGAAATGTTTCACCAGTGCCAGATAACAACATGGCAATATTTCATTGAGAAATAGATTTTTCACTCGAATTTTGTTAAATGGTGTATGTCAACCAGGAAACTCCAATGTTTTGATCACTGGGAAGTGTCTGTTGGAAGCGTATATTATTCTTTTTTTACCGCAAAGGATTTTGAGATATCTGGTTCCTAACTTGGAACGAAGACAAATTTCAGCATGAAGAAGTTGCTCTGAGTGTCTGTCCCATGGTTACAAATACTAAAACAGCACGCTGGGGGCAGGAAGCCTTTGTACCCCCTCACATCCTGAGAATGAGAAATCAGGTTGAACTTTTCTGGCTGCTTAGCAGCCTGTTGAGATTCCCTTCAGAATTAAGGAAATATCTCCAGTGCCAATTATGACTTATGATATATATATTATATATGTGATACCTATGATATATATATGTCATGTAATATATGTGTGATGTATGAGTCTTTGTTGGATGAGATGTTACTACGTGTCTATATATATAATACGTACATAAATAACCATTGGATGTGACACACACATTGCCCAGAGAGCTGTGGGTGCTGCATCCCTGCAGGCACTCAGGGCCCTGGGCAGCCTGAGCTGGTGATGGGCAGCCCTGCCCATGCCTGGGGTTGGCACTGGGTGGTCTGTAAGTTCCTAGAATGGCTCAGGTTGGAAAGGATATATAAAACGTTTTCCTGTGAGTGTAGCTCATTTCTTAACAAATAGGGCTACCTGCAGCTCAGGTTGGAATGCAGCACTCTATAATCTCAAAGCCTGAGCCGTAACACTTCCAGCCTGTCCCTATGACTGATGCAGTGCTGCCAGAGCACAGTGAGCCCAGATCCTGGCAGGGCCTCTCCTCTCTCCTCACTGTGTTTCGGTGGCTGTCGTTCCTGTAACTTCCTCTGGAGCTCAGTGCTTTTCAAGGGCAGGCTATTGGGGATGTGTCCAAAATACATGTTTTCTAATTAAAGGGAATTGTTTACTTGATGTAGAGGGAGGAAATAATGGTCCCTTTGGCTGGATGTTTCTTCCTGAGTAAGATGCATTAATGATGATGCTCTTTAATTTCCTTTTTTCCTCCCTAATCTGCATCCCTTCTTCTTCCTTCAAAGACCTCACTGTTCTCTTTCCTTTATTCCATTCTCTTTCCTTTATTCCTTTCTTCTTTCAGCCCTTTCTACCTTTTTTGCTTACAGCCACAAATCAGCTCTCTCTGCTCCACATCAGGCTGTTTGCTAAGCCAAAACCAGCCATGTGCACTGGTCCACACTTCTCCAAAGCAGAATGTAAATTCATGTGGTTTTAGGGCAATGTGTTTTGATCAAAATGTACGATTTTTTTGGTCGGGAAAACATTTTCTGACATTTTTTTTTTGCCCGTGTCCCCCAGAGCTGCACGGTTTTGCAGAGCATGCATCCTTCAGACACACATATTTAACAATCCATGTTCAACGGGTGATTTGCAAGTCATTAAGCAGTTTGACAGCCAATGCCATGAGAAAATGGAAGGGTATTTTCAAAGCAGATCAATTTTTTTGGCAGATAAGGTAAAGAAATCAATTCATTGGGCTAGAACTCTTCAAACCAAATGCAGATAGAGAATGTGATGTATTTACTAACATCCTGAAGTAGGTGGTGCTAGCAAGATAGAGACTTACGGATAATTTTATTTGGAGAAAAAAAAAATGTCCCAAAAGAAGGCTCGCTGCTAATAGGATCTGCCAGCAAAAGATCTTGCAGATGAGGAAGTGCTAAATCTGAACACGGTTTTATGGGATTTAGAATGTAGTTTCCAGGCTTCAGTGGTAAATAATAATGGAACAGAACGTGTGCACTTGTCATTCAGCTAAAGGACGTTTCCGGGCACTCTGCAATTTCAATGCATCTATCGTGTGACAATCTCACGTCGATGTTTTGCAATTAAGATTTGAAAATAAAGCTTACTTGAAAATAAAACTTAGAGGAGTCGGGTGAACCTATTACTGAGATGCGTCCACCTGTGGCAGGGAACACATTGGCTATTTAATCTGTGTTCAAAAAACTCCACGCTACCATTCTGAAGAAGCGGCAAAGTTCGCTTTGTATGGATGAGAAAACAAATCTGGAGGCTCAGGAGGCAATTCAACCCATTGGAATAGGACCACATATTCAGGAGCTGCATTAGTTGTTTGGTTTAGAAAAAAGGACACTAGGATCATCTGTTGCCTTGGGGACCCTGTCTACTTTTCCCATTTCTGCTGCATATATCTCTCCCCATTTAATGGCATGCTGAAGCATCATTTCAGTACCAGCACAGAATGAGAAATGGTTCCTAATGGCTGATAATGCTTCTCGTGTCGCTTGATCTTTCCTGTCTTCCTCACTTCCGTGGGTGCCTACCAGTGGAAAAGATGGTTCTGTCATCCACGAGAGGGGGTGCCCCTCCCACCGCGAGCTTCAATAACACTGCTCCGAGAAAATGACCTATTTGTTATTTTAGAATAGAAAAACTCTGCTTTGTGACTCTGATACTTGACATGATATGGGTTCTTAGGAGACGGGGAAATTGAAGAAAATGCTGCTGCTTTTTTCTTTTTTTCTTCCCTTTATTTGTTGGGTATTAATACAGCAGAAGCAAGCTGGGTAATGTGAGAGCCTGGACCTTCTCATGGTCAGTCACAGTTCTTAACCTTTCTCTTTTCTGCTCTAAGTGCCCTTGGGACTGTTTGCGTTTTTATTTCAAGGTTCTCTCTGTGAATGCAAACAGGCAGGAGTGGGGGGGGGGAAGATCATGCACAGACACAGCCCTCTGAGTTCCCTTCTCACGGCATCGTGCAGACAAAGGCAGGGTACGAAACAGTATCATGCAAAGGTTCGAGTGATTTTCAGGCTCATTTGTAAGTATTGCCATCTCAAAGTTTTTGTAAAAATGAGCTCACTCCAGTAAAATGAGCGACATTGTTCTGCTGAATTCACACCAGATGACAATCTAGCTTAAAATACATATGAGAGTTTGGTCATGTAGATGCTATCTTTTAGATTTTTTTACTTTATTTTATATTTTTTTTTGCAAAGAACACAAAATCCCCACAGGCTCTGATGTCTTACAGCGTTTCTATAAATGTGAAGCTCGAGCCTTTTTGGCTGGAGTTCCAAAACCTTGAAAGGTTTGGAAAGAAATAGAGCACAATGTTTTCTTGCAACTAACGCTTCGCTCCATGCCAGTGTCTCGTTACTTTTGACAGCAGAAGAAAAGCTTACGGCCAAAGATAACGAAGTCGGAGGTGTATTGCACAGAAAACACTTAGATTTTCCTGGGTTTCTCCTTCTCTACGTTCACTCCCATGCAGGTGGGTGAGAGCTGCCTCAGCACCACCCTAAACATTGCACGTTGCAGGACAGGATTAACATTAAATAGGCAGGGAGTGAGGAAGTTCAGAGCGTGCCTGGGTCCTGCTTTGGTGCTGGTACAAAGGGAGATCCTCCACTCTCTTCTTTCTCCTTCTGCTCAGAAGATGCTCACAATGCTGTATTTATCTCAATGTCATTTTCTTCGAGATGTGAGCTGGAACAAATCCGGAGCAGCTGCTTCATTTCTAAGTGTCCTTTAGGGATCCCTTCAGCAGACACTTTGCAGAATATAATGATGACATTCTAACGAGCATTAATGCACATGTTGTCATCTTTCCATATTTACACTTCCCACAGGAGGCATAGTTCTGAAAAGCAAAAGAGAGAGGGACAGAAACTTTTATGCAGGAACTTCAGCATGTGAGTTGGGTCTGACCAGAGCGTCCTCCTAATTAACAAAGCTAGAGTAAAAGCTGGATGCAGGGGTGTATGGGAACTGTTGAATCATGGCCTGAATCACTGATGGATCACCCAAGGCAAGCACTGAGTCAGCTGCAGGAGCACAGATGAAGGCAAAGTACCTGTGTGACCAGAAGGGGTAGAGTCTGACTCCACCTCTCCTAGACCCCATTTAAGGGATGACCAGTACTGGGGAAGGATCTCTTTTTGGAGTTTGATCCTTTGGAGTTTCCTATTGTGGCCTAGGATAAAGGGGGTGAGCATTTTTCCCTTTATTTTGATTGTTTCTTTTCCATCACAATAATCTGTCTAACCATATTATCTATAAAATATCTTGGCTATAATGCCATTTGGTATTATTTATTTTGTTTACCTCACAGCAGGGGCCAGGTAGAAAACCACAGCCATCGTGTAAATCTTCTCTATGGAAGAGGAATGATCCTGCCCCACAGCTCCTGCCGATGAGACCAGTAGAAATGGAGGAAAAGGATTCCACTGACAGAGCAGGAGTAGGTGCAGAGGGCAGTGATGCTGCTTGTCTCCTCTATGAAAAAGATGTTATAGCAGAGCCAGGATTGCTGTAGACCTCATGAACTTCAGACTGAGTATTTAACTGCAAACTATGGGTGCTATATATTCAAACATATGCTTTCCCTCTCTCTGCCTTGCCCAGAAAGATGATGCGTGGAACATACACCTGGCCTTTGTGGTGGATGCTTATTAGCCACATTGTTAAATGACCCCTGTAATGGTCTCAATGAGCAACACATTCAGTACCGATCGTTCATGCAATGTCCTATCCATGTGTTTCCACTGAAAAGACACTCCTTGAATCACAAATGCAATCAAATCCTCTTTGTCCAGAGGGTCTTCACGAAGAAAAAAATTGCTGTGAGTTCTTTTCCCCAGCAGGAATATTACATATATACATATATAAGCCCATATATATCTATATATGAAAAGAAAATTTAAAAGAACGAACAAAATAAGTGAAATGAAAGTACGTACACTCAGTGCTTCACAATATAAGCAGTTGAAATGGATAAGGTCGCAGCTTTGTCCTCTGCTTACTGATCTGATCAGTGAAAGATTGTATCAAATAAATAATATATCAAAAGATTTCTCCCTTCATCTCTTCACATGTATGCTCTCGCAGTCCCTGCGACATTATCCAAATCAGGAGTGAAAATCCAGCCGGTATGATAAGTAGTAATAAATGGCTGTGCTTGTCTGTAGAAATTTTGTTGGCAAATTTCCGAACCAGATTAAAAAGTAAATTAGATTTCTTCTGGAGAGTTATTTTCAAGGGGTTTTGTCGACTGATGTTCTCGTGCAAGATTGCAGCTTAGCCAAAGGGGGAAGAGAACAAAAGGAGAGGATAAAGAATCGAGGTTGCAATTATCTGACTGAACAAGGTTCTCCCGTGGAAGGCACCTAATCAGGAAAGTCTCAAATTTGCTTAAAATACAAGGTGCAATAGCACATTTATTTATAATCTGCCTCACCTGCTCAGATAAAACTGTTTCTAAAGCCAGGCAATTGCAGGAGACAAGCTGTAAAATGGAACAAATGGAATCAAATCAGGTATTAATAACAGTGGAATGAAATAATAATAAAAAAGTGTCTTTTAGCAGAGTATAATTTCTGTTTTACAGAAAATACCAATGAAGCAGAGTGACACGAGAAAGTAGTACGGAGTGGGAAGAAGTGAGAGGGACGAGGAGGAAGGGAGGTGACGATGGAGTTGTGTTAATCCCTGGATACTGTGAGAGAGAGAATGGGACCCCAGGTGCCTGAGGGTGAGTAATGAGGAGCAGACAACGATGGGAGCAATGGAATGCTTTATTAGGGGCAGGTGAGGCTCCTGATGACCTCAGGTTAAAGTGCTATCCAGTTCCCAGAGCTTTCCTTTGAAGCTGTGTGTAACGTGGTGCCCTTCTACAGTCTTCCTCTGTGGATTTGGGTGAGTCTCTGTGGCTTTATTTTCCATTTACATGGCAGAAAAGTTTTCTTGGTGATTTAATGTGTGTTTCTAGTCTGCGTGCATGCAGCAACTGTTTGTTGTTGACCTTGCTTAGAAACTTGAGGGCCAGAGTAGAAGTGTGTTTCATGTAGAGCTGAATACTTTTTGCCTGTTTTCTGATGTCCAGGGGCTTGCGCTCTAGCTGGGGATGTGGAAGAGTCCTACAGCACTTCAAGAATTGTCGTGTGGGTGTTATTTAAATCTCTGTGGTTTATAATGCGCTGTTTGCCTACTGAAGGGCAAGCAGCTGCTGTGAAATACTGGGATCGAAGCTGAGAAAGTACATTTATCCCCAAACGTTTATGAAACGATTTGCTAGGTAGAGTGACTTGCTGTTGCACTTAAACATTTGGAGAAACAATTTGCTTCTGAGTGTGCTGGGTTTGGTGTATTATAGCAATGTGGCATGCTGCAAAGCAGTTGGTTTAGGACTGTTGATAAATATTGTCTGGGCAGGTGGTTGCTTAATGCCTTTGTTTGGAGACACCTGTTTTGGATGACTCTTGGTGGAGGCCTGGAAGCTCTCTGCATACGAACAGCCCTTCTGCATTTATAAGCCAGGTCTCTGGGAAACGCATTGACCTCCAGCATAACCTGTGCTCCTAAATGACTCAGCTGCACTGAATGACTGAATACAAAAACTTGACGGGGGGGGGGGGGGGGGGAAGGGAACACACTATTATTCTATTTTTTCACCATCCCCCACACTTGAAAAGAGTGCAAGAGTGCTGCTGCTTGCTGTGGGGCTGCAGTAAATACTCCTCATCCCACAGTGGGGTGATGGTATTGGGGACTCTCGTGAGCTGGACATTCAACTATGAGCAAGTTGCAGGGTCTCTGTTGCTGTGAACACTGCTTTTCTATGCCTCTGATGTCCTACTTTTGCGAGGTCATGGCGAAAACAATCGAACCGTGATAAATTAAGGGCAGAACTAGGTGTCCCCACCTGCTCTGTTTGGCAGTTCCAGGAGCCTGCAGGTGTCGGGACAGTGGGGTGTGGGTAGGGCTGAGCACTGGTCTCTGCTGAGATGCTGTGCTGTACCCTGTGCACGCAGCCAGCCCTTGCCCAGGTCCCACTGCAGTCAGTGCCCTTCATTTCACATGTATTTGGGTAGCTGAGTTTCCAGGCACCGAGCAGCTGCCTGCCTGACATGAGTGACGCACCCAGCCCGTGTGGTCTGACTTCTATAATTGGGGTCAATCACAGAAAAAACCCTGTCACAGCAGAAAGTGCTTCTCGGTGCTGGGGCTGCCACAGACAGCAGCACTCTGGGGACTGAGAAAGAGCCTCGCTGCCCTCCCCTGCCCTCTGCTTTCCCCTCCTCTCTGCTGCTCCTAGCCTGCTGTCTGTGCACTGCTCCTTCTTGCTCGCTGCTCTGCAAAGCGAAATGTGCTCACTGAAGGCTGGGGTGGGTGCATGTTGCTGTCAGCAAGGGGACAGAGTAGGGTTTCCCAGCCTGACCAGGCTGCGTGCAAGGGTAACAATCATGCCTAGGAGTGGACTGATGATTTATTCATAATACTGGGACTCTGAAACCCTTCTAAGAGTATTTTTTGCTTCTTTTGTGGATTTCCGTGGGGGCAAAACCTTCATGCTTCTGTAGATTTTTCATTCAATTGGAGTAGTGGTTTCCCAAAGGAGGATTTATCCTCCCTCCCTACATCACTAGCATCTCTGGATGTTCTCTTGGGTTAGCTCTTCTGGCGTGAGTGGATACAGCCCCAAGTCCTGGAGCTCCTGAGTCTGCTGTGGGTTGGGGCAGAGGGCTGGTGGCTGTGTAGTGGTGGCAATTGGTCCTCGTGGTGAAAGATAATGAGAAACCACAGGTGAGGGCTATGTCTCATCAGTGTGCAGGTGGTGTCCTCAGTGCCATCCAGTGTGTAGAGTCCGCTGCTGAGGATATACAGCAGTCAGGGCTGGGCTCTGCCCCTCATCTTCCTCCCTCCGCTATGTGATGGGACCCGTGCTGGACACCTTCCAAGCAGTGAGAAAAAGAGGGTGGTGATGTGCCAAATGCACGTGGGTTGGAGCCAAGCGATAACTGGAAAACGCAGAGAGGAAGAAAACAAATCTTTAGAGAGATGTAGTGGGCTGGATTAAGAGCAAGAGGGGTGCTCTGCATCTCCCAATTTTGGCTGAGTCTGTTTTCAGAGTAAGAAAGGGACTTTGCCTACAGTCATCCCCTTGTGTCATGCCTTGGGGCCAGGAATGCTGAGCCAAAGGTCGGGTGGGAAACCTGATCTGTGCTGGAGTGGGAATCAGAGATCCTTTTTGCTTTGCTTTCATCCTCCATCCAGCAGGGATGAGCAGGATTTGTGAGCTTCTGAGCCACAATCGGAGCTCCGGGGTGGATCTGCTTCCTGTGGTGGTGCTGCGGAAATAAATAAATAAGCATAGATCATCCTCATTCCTTCTGCTCGCCCTGCCAGTCAGTGACAAAGGAGCAAGGGACCTTTCATTGAGATAAATACAGTGTAAGTGGGTAATTAAAGTGACTGATTTCTCCGCCCTAGGAGCTTTCCAAGGTTCCATTTCCCATCCTTGCATTCAAATGGAGGAGGAAGGAGCAGAGTCAGCGCGGTCCTGAACGGCTCAGGACCGGGGACAGCTGCCTGAGAGGAGACCTCGTCTCTCCCTGCGTGCCGACCTTTAATCAGATGTGCCTAAGCAAGCACAGAAGGTCTGAAAACATTTATCTAGAAACCAGCAATAATAAGCATCTCGTTTCTCTGCGAGGTTGTGTTAGTGAGACCTTTTCTGTCTCCTTTTCTCCCATCTCTGTTGCAAAAAAAATAGCATGGAGGAAGGATTCACAACTCTACGTTGACTTGTGAGTTTTTGCCCTTAGCTGTTTTTATGCTTTCCAAAATCTGGGGAGCGGGAGTCAGGAGCTGTCATAGCTCGAGCATGGCTGACAAATCTATTTAGAAGGTGAGATATGAAAGTCACACAACTCAGGCTTTCTGGCAAAGAGGGTTTTGCAAATTCGCAAGGAAAAGGGGAAAAAAAAAAAACAAAAAACACCCAATGAAGGTAGAAGGAGCAAGGCAGCCTTCCAGGGCTGCTGGCACACACAGATCATGCTGTGATGGCCATAGCCCCCATCTCTGCCAGGTCAGAGCTTCCAGATCTGCTGCCTGGGTCAGCGTAGGAGGAAACTGTTTAGCAAAACCCAACGCACCCGCAGTGCTCTGCCCTACTGCAGGGGTATGGTGTTCCCCCTCTGCCTGCATCTCCTTCTCACCAGGGCTGGCAGCCCCACGGCTCCCCAGCTCCACGTGCTCTCCCCAATACTTCCTTGTATTACTCTTTTGTCTCTGAGCAGCTTTGCTATGGGCCTTCCATCACTTATCATAAAAGAAAATGTGTCTTGCCTTGTTTATGAACGATAAATGGTTTATACACTGCATGTTAATCATTGCCCTGCACCTTTAATCTGAAGTGTTATCCAAAGCTGCAACTGGGGGCTCATTTAGATTTCTTATTTGTAGCAATAATATCCTTTTAATATGCTAAATGAGAAAGCAAATGAACCTTCCTCACACTTATGAGTTTTTAAAAACATCTCTTCTTTAGTGGTTGAAGGTCATTCTTTTGGCAGATTAATGCTTAACTATTAGGCCCTACTCATTGTCTGGGGTCAGCGCTGCTGCTGTCATCGCATATTAAGAAGTGCTGGCTTGGAACAGCGACAACAATGCTGTGAGGTGGGAGAGAGCTACAAGGCCTGGCTGATCATGGCGATTCGCATCTCAGGCTCTCGTTAGTGTTTTAATCTGTAGGGCATTAATGAGTTTTAATCCCTTCTATGCTTCCCCTAAGTGGATTTCCATCAGCCCATCTCGATGGCTGTTGTAACCCCATTCTTGAACCCACAGTGTCTGGGGGATACTGAGGCACTGTACCAAGTGAGGTTGGTTTGTTGGCATACATCTCCCACTGCCAGCTGTGTCCTGTAGGTATGGGAGAAGCTCTGGTGGTCCCACAGCACTGATCCATGGGGTCTGCTCCTTTATTCCAGCAGTCAGTGAGCATCACCACGCCACATCTAGATCTGGGATTTGATAAGCCTTTTGCTGCTTCTTGGCACCAGACACGTCTCCTCTGATGCTATCACACATTCCTCTCTTTTCTCTTTGCTCTTCCTAGGAGCTGGTGTCCCGGTGATCTATGAGTTGTTTGGAGAAGCAGCAAACACTACTTACGCATTATATACATGTCTTGTCTGTTCCACTTGATAATGCCATTCTTTAATATGCTCAGCAGTAGCTTTTTAGCTGGCTCTTCCTCCCACCCCCCTAATGCCTGCCTGGCATGCACTGAGGTCTTTTTATTCTTCAAATAATTTAGGGGATTTTATATCTAACTTTGTTTTCCTGTGTCCTTATAGAGAAGAAAAAGCCCAACAAAGCAAAAATCTACCTCAGTAGCCTGGAGTGTTTCTGTTCCTTTCCTTGTAAAGACATAATGGCTCTGAGGTTTGCTCAGAGATCAAAGCAGAAAAGACAATGACAGATTAGTACGTGTGAAGCCCGATGCTGTGATAAAAAGAAAGTGAGGTGATGCCTCTTTGCACGTCCATGTGTGGGTCTGAGTATGGGTTGGTATCGCCCTTCCTCTGAGTGTGCACGAGGGTTTAGAACCCAGGTTGACTGTGGGGCTCTGATGCTCCATCGCAGACAGCCTTTGGCCCTGTGGGCCCCAGAGAAAGCCTGGGGGCTGGTGGCAATGCCCCCCATCAATGCCCCCCCCCCCCCCCCTGCAGCTCCAGCTGAGCAGGGGCAGTGTGGCTGCAGTGGGTGAGGGAGCACAGGCTCATCGGGAGGTGGAGAGTCATTTAGGGAAAGGGAAAAGCTTTCCCAGCGCTCTCTTTCCAACTGAGAGGAGAGGATCTGACGTTGCTAGTCTGATTCATGAAAATCACTCTGAGCTCTTGTATTGATAGCTTCAGCTCTCTGAATCCGCAGGAATCTTGGCCTTATCCCTGAACTCAGTTATTTTAGTTGTTCTCTCTCCAGATACACTAAATAAAACACTTGATGTACCGCACTTAAGGCTCTCTGGCTTAGCTTGGTACACGATGATGGCATGTTCTTTTTGATTCCTGCGTACAAAAAAAAAATCTATGACTTCTAGCTTTCTGTTTGCTCATCTCTTGAGTTTTGCACAGAGGGGGGTGCACATGTGTTCTCACATTGCTCTTGCTTGGTGAATGTTGATCAGGGAAGTGTGCAGCAAGCATGAGGGCTATGAAGAACATGGCAATGCCCCAGGCTTGCTGGGCACAGGGACAGATTCAGTTCCTTCTTCTCCCTGGGCCCCGCTTTCAGATGCTGGAGGATGGGATGGGCTGAGAACCTCCCTGGTTCATCGCTTTATCTTTGGCACTGAGGCTGCATTAAAAAAATGCTGCTCCTCTCCCAATTGACTGTCCTTCTCTTACTTGATTGCTAGCAGGAGAGAATACATGATGGATACACTTTAAAATAAAAAGAAGTCCAGGGTAAGAGCTTTGCCTATAAGATGTAAATAACATTAGGAGCAGACCCATCTCCCAGCTGGCACAGAGATGAACAGTGTGCTTGCTGCCCTGTGATGGAGCACTGCCTTGGGGACACAGAACCCAACAGTAAATAGGGAACCCAACAGCTGTGAGGTGCCTCAGTGAAGGGAATGGCTCATGGAGAGCAATGCTGAGGCTGTAAATGTTTGCTGCTAGCATGGTGTTTCCTCCTTTTATGTCTCCTGTTGGCAAACGGCTCTCTGATGTCTTATTTTAGAGAGCTTAGTGCGGAAAACTAACCCAACTCTGAGCAAATGCTGCTGCATGGGTAAATGCTCAGGGAAGAGGTGGGGAGAAATGCCTATATTGGCAAATAGAAGTGTTCTGGGGTGGAAATCACAGGGAGCAAGGCTTTGTCCCCACGGTGCAGCCTCCTTTGGGCAGGCAGCACCCAGCTGCCTGAGTCAGCAGCTGCAAAGCACAACTTGACCTTGCTGGGAAAGAGATGTCAAACAAATCTTGGTGCTCGTCACACATGGTTTGACACATGCACACAAAGTTCCCTGCAAATCAATCTCTTTCGCTGGCTGGGCCACTCCATCCTTTCCTGGGGAGGGATGTGAGGCTGTAGTGCTGCACCACTGTCCTGCCTCCTCCCCCTCTCATCTAACCATTCTGAGAGCCTGGAGATATAATAGGGTTATGGGAAGCTTCACTGAGCAGCACCCACAGGATTATGAGGTGGTCAGACAAGCTCTGGCCATAATATTTAGCACTGTAATTATGCCCTGAAATGTCCTTGGAGAATTTGCAGAGGCACAAGAAAAGGGAGCAGAAAGGATGAAATGTGGCTTCCTAAACATTCAGATGTGCTGATTGGCCCCAAGAAACCTCCTTAAATGAGGGGACAGGGATGTGAGTCGGTGTGTGGGCTGCTCCATAGGGAACAGGGGGCTGGGAGGAGGTACCAGGGCTTTGGGTGACACCGTAAGGGAAATTCAGTGGAAAGAGGCAATGGGGCAAAGGTGGTGACCCCATTCTTTTTGGGCAGGAAGCAAGGGGAGCAGCCAACCCCATGCCAGCTGGGGTTCTGCTGTGGGGTGACAGCTGCCTTAGGGCAGGGGATGGAGGGATGCTGACCCTGCACAGGCTCACCAGAGTCAGCTCATTTAACCACTGTTCCCTCTTTGGTGTCTAATCCAACAAACGCCATGGCAACGCTCGAGCCGCTCCGCTTACCTGACCTCACCTGCCCCCACTGTTAACATCCTCCTTACCAAATGGTTGTAATGTGAGTCCAAAAAACTGCAGAGGCTCTTCTAGCTGAAGGATAGGATGAAATGCAGGGACCACAGCCTTCCCTGCTGGGCTGGGGGCAACACTGGCACAGGAGTGTGTGTGGAGGAGAGCTGAGTTAGGACAGCTGCAGACAGCTGCTCCATACATGGGAGAACGTGAAGTAATGTCTGGATGTTGTGTTGATTTCAAGGTATTGTATTTGTTTGTTTGCTTGTTTTTTAATTAATGGCAAAAGGTGCCCTGCTGCCATTCGTAGAATGGCTTGGGTTGGAAGGGACCCAAGGATCATCAAGTTTCAACCACCTTGACATAAGAAGGTCCACCTGCCTCCAGATCTGGTACTAGCCCAGGTTGCCCAGGGTCCATCCAACTTGGCCTTGAATGCCTCCAAGGACCATCAGTTATTTATTATTTCATATGATGGTAGCTGTGACTCAAATGAGCTCTCTCTGCTGCTACGCTGGGCTTGAGGGTTCCATAGGACAGAATACCATCCCTGGGGCTTTGCAATCTCCATAGAACAGAAATACCACCTTGTGCAGCATCCCCCACTGCCCCTTGTGGGACTGGGCCCAAGCACCTTGGTCAGGCTTTAGTGGCATGGAGGAGAGCAAGGCACTGGGGTTCCTGGCCAGGACAAGGGCTGAGAGCATTTCTTGCACCCTGGCTCTGCCCATAAAACACCACCTGAGAGTGAAGGGTGGGCTCATTAGGAGCCAACGAGCGTGCTGAGAGCTGCCTGAGCTTCGTGTGGGTTGGATGTTGTAAGGCACTTCCCAGCAGGCATTGTTTATGGCAGCAGCGTTTGGAGGCTTTACAACAGTAAATAAACAAACAGTGAGAGACACACTGTGCTCCTGAGCTCCAATGATCTTTGTTTGGGTTGAAATCTTCCCCATGCTGCTGTCTCAAGCTTCGGATTGCACATGCAGGAGGGAAAAAAATGACTTTAAATATATGCGCTGTACTATAAACATATATTGCCGTAGCCCTGTGCAACAGAAATGTTGCAGAATCCAACACTCTGCAAATTTGAGTGCTTTTCTTAAGTTGAACTTAGCCCTCCTGTGTAACATTTCAGCCCAGACAGTTAGTTTGGCAATGTTGTAAGTGATTGAAAATGGGTTTGTAATGGGAAGCGATGAGCTGCTTTGACATTAGGCTGTGCCACCAGCTTCAGCTATAATATTTCCTTTATTGGGATGCATCCAGGCTATTATAAGCAAACGGTGAAATTAGGGCAGTGTCAAACATACAAGGATAAAAGAGTTTTCCTCTTGGGAATGGAAAGAGGTTAATTAAAAAGAAGCAGAAAGAAAGCCTTTGCCCAATTCTGGGGGTGATTTAAGCGCTGGGAAAACATGTTGTATACACAGCACTGAGATTGCAGTGCTGTATAAGTGTTCCCCCTGCAGCTCATCAGCAAATACCCATGTCCTGTATCTGCACCTCAGCAGGTCTGAGGGGTCCTCGTGCCCCATCCCATCCCTGCTCTCTTCTCCATCCCACAGTGCTGTGTGCTGGAGAGGAGAATCCATGTTTGATGCCAGCTGTGGGAGTGAAGGGCAGGCAATGAGCAAACCGAGATGTTGGTGTTTGTGTAAGCTTTTATTGCTGGGCTTTACCCTCTTCCTTTTGGGACAAACTGTGATTTTATTACTTAGCAGTGAGATGTTCAGCGCAGCCCCACAAGCTCAGCGCAGCCTTTCAAGTGCCCCCCCGAGCCCTCCTCTACTGATTTTTCTCCACTAAGTCCCCAGTGAAAACAAGTCGAGATGAGTTTTTCCCCCTTGTCAGCGGAGAAGCGGTCACCGCTGCGGGGTGCAGCTGCTGTTGCCATGTCGGGGTCTCGGTGCTTTCTGCTTGATGCGACAGCAGCATCACTGGGGACTCAGGGCTCAGGGCGAGGAAATGTGCAGTGACAACGACAGCACCAGCAAGTAGGAGCATTCGCCTGGTGCTCAGAAATAGCTCAGATCAGAGGGGAGAGCAGGGAGAGGGCAGCAAGGAGGGGTTGGGGCTGAGGGAAGCTGCCTGCTCCCTCTAGTTTAGAGCAGAACAGCCCCAAAATGCACTCACTGTACACTGCCCGATGGTTTGGAACTGAATTAACATATCCAATAGAACAAACTGAAGGATCGCACAGGGTACCCCTGGTTCTTCATTTTCACCCTTCATTTTTCCTATGAGGCCACTGTGGTGTCATTGCCTCTTTACACAGGGTGCCCATGCTGCAGACAGGACTCAGAAATGGGCCTAGTTCCCAATTTGGTAACTGCAGGAACATTGCCTGTCTCCTTTCTCCATTTCTGCATGAATGTTTCATGTAGGGAGGGGTTTTAATAATTTTTTTTTTGTGCAAAGACATAATTATGTCTCCCTGATTAATCTTCAGACTGAGTCAAGCGCTTGCCATAAATCTTTGAAACAAACATGTCTATTTATATTTTAATTATCTTTTCTCTTCTTTCCTAAAGATCAGGTTGATTTCGGCTTCTTCTACATATTTATAAATTGAACGGTTCTCCCTTCACCTTTCCTATGCGTTAAGTTTGCGAGGATCCATTTTCCCCTGAGATGTGCCATATTCCTCAATCTCTTCATACTCCTCCATCATAAAACCATAGAATGGCTCAGGTTGGAGAAAACCTTCAGGATCACCCAGTGCCACCCCCAGCCATGGGCAGGGCTGCCCCCAGCAGCTCAGACTGCCCAGAGCCCCATCCTTCTTTGAGCCCCTCCAGGGATGGGGCAGCACAACTTCTTGGGGCAACCTGTTCCAGCCTCTCACAACAGTTCTCTGGAGTCAAACTCCACCCTTAGCCCCTGAGCTCCCTGAAACATTTCCAAGGGAATCACAGTTGGCAGAGATCCATCTCAGTGACCATTACCATCGGTGTTGCCTTGAGAAGCAACCCATGCACCCTAGAGCAGATGTTTCTAGGTGTTGCACCCCTGTGCTGCGGGGCGCAGCAGGCATTGGGTGGGATGGAGTGTGATGGTGATACCTTGCTTCTGGTTACCTTTGGGGCTACTCCTTTGAAGCTCAGCCCTTCCTCTGGTGGAGTATTTTAAGGACTCAAAGCCTCCAGGCAAACAGCTCCTGCTTTATTCTTTTCAATAGGAATAATTAGATTTATAATTACGAACTGATTTATATCTATAAGTGCTCAGGCTCAACGTGCCTGTAGCCTTGCAAGGAGAGGCTGTTTCCAGTGGCTACTTGAGCTGGGTGAGAGAAAATCTGTCTCCCAGGGAGCGGGGATGCAAGCGCCCGCTTTCCCTGGGTAACTGTTCCAGACGTCCTTTCATTTCCAGTGAGTCGCTGTAATTTGTAAACATTAATAACCATTATTATTATTAAAAAGGAAAGAAAGTGAGTAGCCCTGTAACTAATTACTTTAAGTGTTTTCAATGAGCCACAGTTCAACTCCTTTATAAAATCTCCTGCTGTGAAGACCAGATTGTCATTATGATCAGATCTTTCCTTAGACCTATTAATTTTACCCAGAATAACAGCAGAACAGATGCAGGGAGAAGGCTAGTCTGATTAACATAATTCTTTTCAAAGACCATTTCCTCCCTAAAGGCCACCACACCAGCTCCTCTATCCTCTCTCAGATCTAATTACGTTCAGGAGAATTCAGACACTGATTGGTGATCTCGGCAGATGTCACTTCTCAGATATGAAGCCCCTTCAGGATATGAAACCTTATCAAAAAATCAATTGAAATTAACAATCCTCGTGCTGCTTTTCCCTTCTTCTGTGGCCAGATGAAAGTTGCTTCTGAGCAGCAACGTCCATTTTGTAGCCAGAGAGGCTGAGCTTTAAAGAACGTCCATCAACTTGCGATTTGCTCCTTAGACTTTGAAATGCTTCACACTTCCACCTGTTTCTCTGTTGTTTTCTCCTTTGCGCCATGTCTGCAGTTACAAAAGCAAGAAATCTCAGCACAAATTGGCCACCAAGTATTAAAAGCACAGCATCGTTGTCCTGTCTCAGTTCAGACAATGGGAGCTGAGGTCTGCTTGCTCTGCAGGGATTCTTGCCTCTCATTCAGTGACCTCTGCATTTTACTTTGCTGTGCTCCATGGAGCAAGGCACATCCCCTGCCCAGGTAACATTCTTTCTCTGCAGTGTATCTAAAACACCGTTCCGTGATGAAATATATTTACGTCCCTGTGCAAGTGCCCACGTGCCATTTAAACGAAGCTTTTAACTGAGCATTGCAGTGGCATTTCACACGGGGGAAATTGCTCCAGTATTTACTGCTATTAAATTAATTTCTCAGTAGAGGATTTTAGACTCTTGTAATTCATGAGGATATTTTAGGTCCTGTTTACTGTCTGGTGCTTAAAAAATTGTCTCAAGCATTTGTTTGCTGAATATAACGTTGTTATTACATTAGCTTTCTCTCACAGGAGAGACAGAGGTTCATTAATGTTGATGTGGAGCTTATTGTATTGCCGAGCTCTCCAAACAGTGGGTAATTTTTCATACCATACGTGTGGCAACGCGCCGGCACATAAGGATGAGCTGGAATTGTTCTTTCTGCAGCCTGATGCCCACCACATTCTGAAGGACAGAGGTTCGGAGTGGCACTTGGGGATGACACCAAGGGACTCGTGATTGAAGAGAGGCTGCAGCAGTGTGCTGAGGCTAACTGCATGCTTTCCCACGAGGTTAAGTGTTGGGTTTTGCATTTGGGTCGCAACAACTGCATGCAAGTCTGCAGGATGTGCAAGGAAAAAGGAGCTGAGATTGTAAGATTGAATGTGAGCCAGCAGTGTGGCCAGGAAGGCCAATGGCATCCTGGCTTGTATCAGTGAAGTGTTGGAGTCACTGTCACTGAAGGTGTTCAGAAACCGTGTAGGTTTGGCACTGAGAGACACAGTTTAGCAGGCATGGTGGGAATGGGTTGGTGGTTGGACTTGGTCATCTTGGAGGCCTTTTCCAGCCCTTAGAATCACCAAGGTTGGAATAGACCTCCAAGATCATCTAGTCCAACAGTCCTCCTGCCGACAATATTTCCCCACTAAACCACATCCCTCAGTACTACATCTAAATGTTTCTGGAGCACTTCTAGGAATGCTCACTCCACTGCATCCCTGGGCAGCCAAGCATTGACCAACACCCCTAGGGCCATTGCCTGCAACCTTGGAGCATGATGAGATGCTGGGGTTTGGTGTCTGGGACAGGATGGGGTAAGAATTGTATTGGATGAAGCGTTGCCAAGCCCTGTGTGGATGGCTCAGCACAGTTGGTGGCAGAATCTGGCACCCAGGCATGGTGCAGCTGATTCTCAAGTAATGTAGAGCAGAACACTGAAATATGCACAGCCTGAGGTGGGAGGGGAAAAAAAGTAACAAAAAGGGCTTCATTTTGAATGTTATGGGTATCTTTTAGTAACTAATGCCTTCCCCTCCTGTTGCCGTGCAGATTTCA